>CM058061.1:19770355-22232631 GCA_030157275.1 Cynaeus angustus
CGAAAAAATCAGTATGGACGTCACTTACATTAACCACTAAATTTTAGAGATACTAACCAACAATTAGAGCCAAAATTACAGCGATGTGCCTGAATTGTAACATGTTTGTCGAACACTTTTTTGTTTCTGATATTTTTTTTTTAAAGAATCAGATTTTATAGTAACAAGAATGAATTTCCCACCAAATGGAGCTATTTTGTTGACATTGAATCTTTGTTTTGCCGAAGTACATCACCATACGGGAAGTCCGTAATAGAACGATTTTTGAACCTTGCTTATGGTCGTTATAAAAATTAAATACGTAATTTGCTATTTTCTGCTAGTAATTACCGGAAATGCGTCTATTTAAATTCGTTCATTGGTGAAGGGCGTAACGTCAAGGGTGGATGAGAATTAAATCTAAACAATTATCTAACATTAAACGGTTTATTTTGTGTAACGCGTTCGATAATTTGTGGGGTTTTTATTTTCATGATTCATCTTAGCAGTGGGTAACTGTGAACAGTTCAACTTTGTCTGATGTAAAGGAACAACTTTTCGAATCCTTTTGACAGGTGAGTTGAGTACATTAACATTTAAATAAGCGGTTTTTATCGCGATAATTCTTTTCACTCGGATATACCGAACTAGTCATTAGCGCTCGCAGATTAATTACGGGAAAACTTGTCATACGGTTTGATAAGCGCTCTAATAGATAATTACCGCAACTGGTTGTTATTTGTTTTATTATAATTAACAAGCTATAATGGTTATATGTAATAAGCCATCAGCCATCAATGGAAAAGGCTGCTCAACGAGATAACGCATGAGAGCACTTAGTGTCTAAATTATGGCATCGTCGTATTACTTACTTCTTCGTATAGCAATCAGATATGAACATCATCTTGTGTTTTTTCTTCTTGCATAATTTATTCATAACTTTACGTCATGCAACTAGCCACGTATCCAATTTAAATAATATAATAACCAAATAAAATCGATTAGAATAATTAAGAAAAATTTAATTAATTATTGTCGGTTAATAGATAGCATACATTTTAATTGGACTTACGGTTATAATAAAAGCTATAAAGCGGAGACATTACTTTTTTTACATAAAATGCATATAAACGTTAAATTATTTGAATTCATGGTTTAAAAACCTGCAAGAAATGATTACGTAGATACAAAGAGAAGCATTGCGTATTAAACGTGTTATTTGTTTATAGATAATACGAGTACATTAGTAATCTTCAGATTTCTATCTTGTTGACATTTGAAACAAAAATTGACTGGTAATATAGATGTTAACCAATTAATAATTTTGTCCATACATTGATGTTTTTCATATACAAATGAGATCTATAAGAAAACTATAGTCAAAACATCTTACATATTTTGAATGAACATTCAGGTCTTAATTTGTAAAGATCATAAAAATGCAGTTTTTACATTTGTAAAGCATTGTTTCCTTTAGATATGGATAAGTGAACTATACAACGTTCGGACGCTAAAATTAACGAGATATAATGAAATCAAAGATCTTAATAATAATGAACAGCATTCTGCAGAATTAGTTACCAAAAAAGTTCTAGATAATATATGGAATATTGCGATCATACAGTATCTAATGTTGTAAAACGTCAAATGTCGTTGTTAAGAAATAGGAGGAACGAACATTAGAGATTTAGATTTAGTAAAAATATGGCTCTTTCAAAAACCAGTTTCGAGCAGTTTTCCTAATACGGTAGTGCAGTGTTTATTCGCGCCTTACTTCACACCCTGTATATTAAATTCTCTATAAATAATAGGTTTTCGATAATACACTCCATAACTTCGATTAATCCCAGTTTAAGTGACATAATGTATTATTATAGCGCGTTGTAATAAATTTGTAATTTAAAATTCAAAATGCCCTTTTTATTTAATCACAGGTTAGCCCGTTGTTAAAAAAAATACTGACTATATTAAACACGATTTACGGGGTCGTTCACGAAATTATGCGAATATTTAAAGTAGGTGCAGTATACGCGGCATATATTTAATTGTAAAAAAAGTTTTTCATCAATTCCGAAAAATATGTACACCGAGAAACTCTTGATAGTCACTGGAATTGTTAAGTTATGCTCGAAGGACACATAAATTGTCAAGTAGTTTTGATTTAAGTGGTTTATTTTATGTCGACTGGTCTTTTCTAACTATTACAGAATTCTGATGGTTTAACTATTCGGGAAGAACCCAGGTAAACTTTTTGACCCAATTCCTTTTCCTGGTTCGGTAGCTGAGTTCTTCCGAATAGCGGACAATTCTGAACGGAAATCATGACTCGAAATAAAAAGTATATGCTTATTAGCTTGATATAACTATGGTTTTGATACCTAGGGTACTTTACACTTTTACACGTCCAAACTTTAAAATTTGCTAAAAATCTCATCATCCATTGTGATCTATCTTGCACGTAAACCTAACACTGTCTAAGGTAAAACCCATTTGGCGAATTGTTTCTTTAGGCTTTTGCAATCAAAATTTGTAGTTCTACTTTGTAGTCTTAATAAGATAACTACATGAATTTTAACTCGAAAATCGAACAATGTGCTAGGTCTAATTTGGAATTTTATGTAAATAATCCATGTAAAAATAAACGCGTTCCGTTTCGTATAGTTAGGAATTAATGGAAGCTATCTGAAGTGCTGCTACAAAAATTATTCCACATTTGTAAAATCGATTATTGTTATTCTTTATTTCTCGACCCAAATGAATTAAAAAAAGTGAATATTTGACTTATCCCAATGGTATTGCTAAAGATTCCTAAATAGTTTTGAAATAACTTTGAAGCCAAATTTCTTCTTCTTTTTGACAGTATCTAAAAAAAAAAAATGTGCATGTATATGTATTTGGCTTTAATACGAAAAGATTTCTGGTTCAGTCAACTGGTTAACTGATAATTTTCATAATAAATGCATTGCGATATTATTTTATCGTTTTATTATTGTGTTTTTTCTTACTTTATTTCACGGTAAGATAGGTTTAGCCCAGTTAATATTTGTTAGATTTCAATCCATTAAACTCTTGTTGCAACAAATAAGTGTAAGTTTGATTCTGATCGGTTGATCGGTAATGGAGTGTAAATAGAGTGATAATTTGCACCTATAATTGTTGCAAATATCTATTGCATATGTCATTGCCTTGCTTTAAACCTATTTGAGTAGGACGGTCTAAGATAAATGTTAACTCAATTATATCTTGTTTGTAAAATGACTATGCACTGTTTCTAGTGCCACTGCAATTAAACAGAGTGAAATATAATTTCCAAGAAAGTACATGTAATTGTATATTATTAAATATGTTATGTTTGGTTTAGAAATAGGGCGATTATGGTACCATTTGCATGACATTATAGTGTTAAAAATACTCTGTTGGTTTTAATCTAGTAATTATATTATTAGCTTGTGTGTTTTACTTTCTACATTTTTACTTTTGTAGTTCGCTAGTTCTTGTTTGCACAACACCAATATTACCATACACAACAAAATTATTAAACATTATCCACAAATGGTTTCTAAGCAAGTTGCAGTTTACAAAGTTATAATTGCATATTGAGAAGAATTTTATAAATATGTGCCTAAGTATGCGTACATATAGAGGCTGAATATTTGTGGGTTCAAATAAATTAGGGAAGGATTTGAGAAGCAAAATCTAAAAATTTTGCCGGTTGCAGAAAAGAAACTTTTTATCGAGATAATATTAATCAAATTGGAATTTTTTTCTTTTTTCTTGGTACCATTCTATGAAGAAAAAATCACATCCTTACCAGCGTGTTTTAAGCTTGATTTGCCATTTGTTTTCAGAAAATTCACGTATAAATCTCGTTTACAAGAGATTTCTAATACACACAGTGAGTTCTAAAAAGCTGTTATGCTCTTAAAGATTAAAGTATGATATTTGCAAGTGGAGGGTAGATTTAATTTTACTTTTAGAGCAGTGCCTACTAGGTAGTCAAATCCAGAAATCATTTAAAAGATTTTCAAATTTGTCCTTTGTGGTCGAAAGTTTAAGCTGTCAATCTTGATCGATCAGTAAAAAATTAACACACCAAACAAAAATGCCGTTTTTTCTGTGTCCGCTTTATAATTATGTAGTATTAATTTGAACATAAATTTCAAATACATCCTATATATATGTTAAGAGTTTTTAAATAAAACAAAAAGTGTATAAAATATTGTTTGCTTCATATGATTCATGCATGTATGTAGATCATGGTTCTAACGCGAGAAAATGTGAATGTATTTTTATTGTGAACACAATCGGGGTTGAGATATGGCAAGTATCGTTAGTTAACAATTACTTTTTTCGCGGTGTAATCTGCTTCGTCAATATTAACCGGGCAGCTACACGATTTGGGCGGCCCGTGAAAATATTTACAATCTTGTGATTGCTATAATCAGAGGTTCGCTTGTTTATAACAGAGAGAGTGATTAATGGTGGGCAATAGTTTTCCTGATTTATTCTTCGTTCGGTAATCGTAAGATGTCGTTATATCGTTTTCTTTTATCACTGTGAAATTTAAATAATTAATTAAAAGAGGTCTATTTAATTGCACGGGTAGGAAGCAATTTTCTATGATCTATGACTTTATAGCGTACGGTTATGTATTTATTTAAATTAAATCAGCAGGTTCTGGTTACACCTACCCAATTTTGCGGAGACGACCGCTGTTGCTTCATCGAATAAAAAAGGTGTAATTTCCTTTTACCAAACACGAAAATGATGTATACGTGATTTGGGTTATTTGATCTATCTCGTTAGTCGGGTGAAAGTGGGAACGTGGCATTTAGATTCCTTTGACTGTCTGTATGGTGAACATGAGTTCTTTCGAAAGTATTATGTACCCAAATGGGTTTGCGACTTGCTATCTGTAAATAGGCGCTGTTAATCTAAATTGAACCCGAAGTTTCTCATTTACAGACTTGTATATCTCTCATTGTTTAAATTGGAAAACACCTGTTGTGAATATTGGCTTCATAAGAGTTCCAAGGATTGATATCAATATGGTCTTGTTTAGTATTGTATTGCCTAATTTTTCAGTGTTTGAAACAATTTTTGTTACGCAACAAGTAACGGGCTGATACGTACAAGATTCTTTGTGAACTTAATTGAAATTATTATGATTTCCAGATGTGAAGGTACTTATTAGATTCAATGACAGGAGAAAGCGTACTCCATACTATTTCAAGTATGTTGTATGTTTTTCTCATTTTTCCATTGCGAAAACACACCATCTTGATGTTGGTGTCTTCCCAAACCACCGAAGGAAGTAGCTTAAAACTGGCAATTGCGAATCCATGCGTCGTGTCCATGTGAATATCTACGATCAACCTCGGCTTGCAAGCGTCCAGTTGGTTATTGCACATATTTGTACTTCTATGAATGATGATTAGTCAGATGAACCTTCACTTCTTATATCGGCACTGAGATGCACGGCTACAGTTTTGACATAACCGAGTTCGCTCGGAGCTGATTTCATCGCCGGAATTTTTTTTCAAGTCGGCACATTATATCTTGTGTGTGTGTTTCTTCTCGCAAGACCAGCGAACGCTATTATCCCCAAGTACTACACGGTTCTTCTGGGCTGTGATTATGGCGGTCAGATTGTCTGCTGACCCCGAAGAATGCAGGCCCACTTAACAACGCAAATCACCGCGTTCCGTCATAATTTACAAATGGTTCATGTTTCTCCAATAGTGCGCGATGGCGCTTTGCCGCAACTAGTTAACACTAAAATAAAAGGTGGGATTTCAATTCCATCTCGTTCCAAATGACTTCGTTAATTTGATCGGCGGAACAAGAAGCACTCACGATAATAACCTCGATTAGGATTAATGGTTTGTTTTTATTTTTTTACACTGATAATTAGGCAAGTTGTGAATTTTCAATCCGCGCAGTGTCGTCGTTTGCAGGTTACAAGAAATATCTTGCTTCTTACTTTCGACTTTTCCCCGTAGGGAGGTACTTCAACGGAAGCTCATTGTTAAATATCAGTCTCTCGTTCTAATATATCTTGTCGACTGCTTATTGCTAATTACTCCGACTGCGCGGCTATGCTGTCATAATCTATTTCTGTGGTAAAACGTTCAGCTGCCTCCAGCAGTACCGACGTAATTATTATATTATTGCCAAAATGCCAATAAAAATCGTTATAAATTATTTCGGTTTTCAAGGAAAACTTTTTACCTACCCACGGGGATACCATTCTGAGAAAGACTAGGTAATTGTAGGTTTTAATGATTAAGGGAAAATGTGATTCTGACTAGTTTGACTTGTTATTAGTCGCATCCGAACAACCTCAAAAAAAAATCCGAAAGGCCCGAAGTTGAGACTTACAATTTGCTCTGTCGTGTAAGTAAAAATGTTTTGTATAAGCTGTGTAATATCTCTTGTAACATAGTTTGTCAGAAAAATTCAGGAGTTTCAGAATCTACTTCCATTAATCAATAATGCAGGTTCTACACGGTCACGGTAGCTAAGCTAAAATCTATTAAAACCTTATGAAATACTCATTGTTTATTTTGCAACGTGGTCTTTGCACGTTGCACTACTTTTAAATGTCAAAGTGTAGTGTTATGCGTCCAGGCATGAATAATGAACAATTAAAAAAGATCTTAGAACTGCAACGTGGATTTCAAAGTGCACGTACTCGAAAGTGTTACATTTTTTCTTTTATAATACCATACCTTTTAGCTTTTGACATCCACATTGTATCTGCACAAAATCTATATCTCTTAAATATTATTGACTTTTCCCTTCATTTAAATATATTTAAGAAAAATATACTTATTTGCATCATTAAAAAGCGATTTTAAACAATACACATGATGTATGCTATATTTACCCGAAATAGTTCTGATAAAATCGGAAAAGTGTTGTACTTAACTAACTTTCTTAGTCTCTTGCATTGTTATTTTGCAGGTTCTAATGATTTTCAATTCTTAAAAAAATATAAGCAGGTACCACTAAGCGATTTTTTATGATTGAAGATTTAATTAAGTTTTCATCAGAACATACATACCATATTTGTCTTAAATTATTTAATCCTTGTGCCGGTTCTCACAACAGACATCTAATCCTTACTGCGCCATACACTTTTACTCAGAGAGTCTGAACGCGGATATTTCTGTCTTAGTTCAATTGAATGTTGCGAAATTAATAATCATATCTACGTTATTGTTCAGTGGCTGTGTCACGTGCTACCTGGTACCATTTAAACTCAGCACAAATTCCATTACTTCTGACTCAAATCATACATTGCGTTCATTATTGTGCTGCATTTTATTATAACTTACCTGCATTATCCTTGATCTAAATCAAATTCAGATGCTAGTCATAGTACTCCGAGCTTGTTGATAAGGGTAAATTATGTTGATACCAGTTCAATATTGTTTTAATGAGTTTGTTGCAACATTTATGCCGGTATTTTTACAATGTTTATTACACAACTGCCGTGACTTATAGGCGGACTCGACGTAATTGTAACTCTCTAAAGTTAATTACTTACATTTATTTGTTTGATCTATTGTCTGTTATAGAAATCTCCATATGACCGACGCAACATTTTTCTTCGTCCAATTTTCAGTTAATGACTCAATTTTTACAAATCAGTTACACTTGTTAAGCAGACACTCATTAAAATTCTCGTGGTACCGCAAGTTTGGAGAAAACTTATCATTTTTATGAGAAACTGTTTATCTCTTGAGCGGATTATCATCCTTGTGAAGCGTTTGTTAAACTTGACACGTCGTTAAAGTTGATTCGAGTTAATAATGAGTTATAACGGATATAATGAGGGTAAGGTAAACTTTAATGACAATTGTTAAATGATTAATCTGATAGTTGTTCTTGACAAGTAAAACACGTCTGTAATTGGCAAATCAAGATTCTTCAAACATCTTTTAAAAACCGAACAATTATGCCAGTTTCTTTTCGTACTTAATTGGAGGTTTATTTCAGTGGTTATTTAAAATAGACGTTCCAGTAATTACCCGACTAAATTAATATCATCTATTCAAATCTTGTTGGATTTATTTCTGAGAATTTCGGAAATGTTCACGCACTTTGACAATTTATAATTGTCGGACTGTTGTCATTTATCATTTTCGGGAATGCGCTCACCGTGGAATTGAGATATCAAATGAGACATTTATTTAACGACGACGAATTTCGTCACTGAAATTAACAGCACGCAACACTCTGAATTTCGATATGAACTTCACAACGGACACACAATGAAGTAAGAAGCGAACTGAGGTCGTTATACAATTTCATAGCAATTGAAATTATCTTGTTCAATTTTACGGCCATTTGACATTTCTCTGCTCAATTGCCTTTAATCTAACGTTTATTTTACTACATAGTTTCACTAGTCGAACACACGCCATATTTATAAACAATTGTTTTTATCTGTGACTTCTGTCTGATACATTTGCTCTCCGAATAGCTTAGGCGCTCAGTTGTGAGATTCTTGCGGTTTCGCACAAGTTCATATTGACAATAATTTAAACTAAAAAACGGTGTCGAGTTGTTGGTAACTTTTTTTCTCTAAAAATACTGACAAAGAGACAATTTTGGTTAATAGACACAGCTACCAATAAAACTTGAATTCTAAATAATGTTTTTTTAATTACATGGTGTTTTATATGTATCGTGCGGGTTCACCAACACTTATGTCCCCCCTATTTTTTTTTAATTAAAAAAGTAGAATTAAAATTGTAATTCAAAATTAATTGTAATTTTTTAATTGGCCCAATCATATTTTCTCTATTGTTAACCATTTTTGAGATATATGCAAATAAACCCTTTTCTCAAAAATCAAAAGCAATAAAATTGAATTAAATGTATTAAAAATATTAAAAAACCCCTACACCAAACCCACATTTTTGAAACACACTTACATATGTTTCGGTATCTATGATACCATCATCAGAGTGATGATTGAACTGATCTACCCTTAAAAAAACTAATTACTTATATACTAGTTACCTATACCACTTTTTGGGTGGTACTTAACAATCTAAAGAGGGGAGAAGAGGGGATGGGACCATTATCGGCATTCATAACAAAAAGTTATGACACGAATGGATACCGAAACATATGTAAGTGTGTTTCAAAAATGTGGGTTTGGTGTAGGGTTTTTTTAATATTTTTAATACATTTAATCTTAAAAACACCAAGTGATCAAGAATATATCAAATAAAATTGAAGTAAACTGAACCTACCTTGTTCTTTTTATAGCGAACGGCATAAAAATGAAATTGAAACATGAATTAAAACATGTGCTGAGAAATTAAATAATCTTTCATCTTCTAGTAAGATTTATGGTTTTGACTGGTAAACCATAAACTGCCCTTAAAGTAATTTATAACATCGAACATTTTGTCCCTCATTAGGACATGTTGTATAAAAACATTTCTTGGTTTGACTGTACATAACTATCACTGTCTGCAAACGAAAAAAATCATGCTGACCCTGGACATCGGATAGTACCTAAACACTCCTTATCGAAAAACAGGGTAAAAGTATTGGCTATTATAAATTACTTAAGTACCTTGTGGTTTACCATTCAATACCATATGTTTCAATTTATATATTGGTTTTGTTTTTATATTATTCACTATAAAAAGCGCAAGCTATTTTATTGCTTTTGATTTTTGAAAAAGGGATTATTTTAATATATTTTACAATACAGAAAATTACATTGGGCCAATTTGTAGCGCTACCTTGCTTCTATATGTAAAAAAAGTCGTATAAATATATAATATGTATATCGCATATACGATTTTTTTATACGTAGGAGCAAGGTAACGCTTTAAACTGACCTGAACTCTTTTTCTCTATTGTTAACCATCTCAAGATATATGTAAAAAAACTTTCTTTTTTAAATAAAATACAATGAAATGGTGGCAAACTCAATCAAATAAAACATGTTCGACCGAGAAATTTATTATTGCAATAATATAAAAACTACATAGGTAAAAAAATGGTTAACTCATCAATTAAAAATGTTTTAAGGGGACACATAGGTGTTGGCGGATCTTTTATATACGTGTGCCCATTAGATACAGTACAAGAACAAAATGTTTCTATAAACAGGTGCTGGTACCCTGATGCCCGGAGCAAGCAGTTGTTATATTTATTGGTTCTAAAAAAAACAAAAAGAGTGAATTTTTTGATCAAAATTGGAACAACGCAACCATTTTGAATCAGATTTTGCTTCTATTGATGCGACTGACGAGAGACTTATTTATTTAGAAAAAAGGCGTAGTTTAATGTTATGCAAATATTCAAATTAGCATTTTATTTGGTAGTGTTTCTCATTTACATTTTGGCGCAGATGGCGTTGTTCGATTCACTCCTGCAACGGATAAACGTCTGAGTAAAACGTTCTGCTTTGAACTGATAGCAGATAAGAAACGTGGTACCCCGGATTTAAGTCTTTACAAGATGTGCATCACGTAATTAAACACCAATTAATCTGAGCAAACAGAAACAACTGCTGCCGTTTCCGGTGCTCCTAACAATGTTGGTTTTTAAGCCGCTAACAAGATCAGTCTGGGGTTAATGGAATTCTGTTTATATTTTTTGCATTTTGAAACTACATTTTCGTAATTGCATTATTAAGTCGTTAATACATGCATGCCAGACCGCACGCTTGATGAAAAGAACCCGCAGCTTGTGTGACAAGAATTTTTCATATGATTTCATCTTCTGGTTTTTAATGTCTAAGTGGTCGCGTAAGTTTGATTTGAGATTAACAGAAGTAATGCAGATGATAATGTTACTTTGTGTACCGACCTGAAAAGTACCTATACCAAAATATATGTTGTCAGATGTCCAAGACAGCAACATCAAGAAGCTGGTGAAGAAGTGATATGGAATCAAGTACGGCGTGGGCTTGCAACATCCGCCCGTTGAGATGGTTGATAATCTGGACAGCGACCTCTTAAAGTCACTCTTCGACTTAATCTATCATGATACCTGGCGAAAACATTTCTGACACCTTTTTACAGCTGTCGTAAAACATTCGGCATTTAATACTATTAATTTACGATGCAGTGCCGATTACTCCTTCACAAACGACCAAAGCTGCTGATACTTCGGTCTGATCATAAAAATAAGCGATTGACATTTATTGGGGATAAGTTGCGTTATTAATTTTTTCAACGAGCCTATTGGTATTTAAGTGGCTTTATGTATTTCTTAAATCCAACATAATATCATAAAGTTTCTAAAGTAATTTATTATTATTTATATTAATGGTTGCGTTTGTTTTTATTTTTTACTTTTTATACGTCATTAGTAGAATTCACGTGGGTTAGAAAAATGACATATGAATATTTATAATAACAGTTAATTCTGTGTAGACTTAGACTTAATAATTGTCTCAGTTCTAACCACTAAGGTAATTAATCTGATATCATAGCTAAACCGAATACAGTAGCAAACTTTTTATTTCATTTTTTTTTTAGATTTTAAAATTAACGTATTAAGTTGTACAAGTGGTACTTTAACTTTTCCAGTGGCACTTCACTGAATTAATAAAGGCATGAATATTTTCTACATGCATGAGTCATTTTTGCGTCACAGCGAAACTTTTAAGGGTTGTTAATAGTTCGCCCTTTATGGACACTCTTGATGCAGCTTCAGCCAATTCGAATAGAACTGCGATTTGTTTACGACGTCGTTCTTGCTGCTATTTATTTGCCCGGCCTGAAATTAGTGACACTTTGTTGCCAGTCCGGTGTCGTAAGATGTGCAAGTTATTCCGGTGGAATTCACTTTACAGAGGCGGGTATTCGCTGCGCAGATTTAAATTCGCTTAATAGTCCTAGTTTATAATCGTCTGGTTCCAACTTTGTTCACGACTACTTTATTTCTCGTTCAATAGAAAATAATTGAACGCCGTGCGATAATAACGTATAATCTGCTAATACACATCTTACTTAGTTTGCGTTGGTTTTAAGTGGTATTTTGTTTCTCATGCTTTTCTCGAAATTACCGATTGTTGCGATTCCAGAGTAATAATTAAATACTCATCACATTTGTTAAAAAGACGTCAAGATAACCGAGGGTACCCACTGAGCGATTTGATTTCTAGATAAGTAATTTTTTTGACAGTTTAACATCTACGAAAACATTTTTCGTAGCTCGAAATAGAGATTAAACTAAGCTCATCACGATTCGTTGAAATTAACAAGAATAGAATAAAACTGTAAGTTGCAGTCAAGCAAGACGTCGGTTGTCTCTGACCTATCAAATTTATTTCGATGGAAAACAATTCAAAAAATGGAGTACAGAAAATTGCATTTCTTTTAAAATTTGAAGTGAAGAACAGACCACAAGAAACAGCAGTAAAACAATACATTATTGCATGAATTTTTATAACTTTCGGTTCAACTCTGTAATTTTCCGATTTTGAAGAATATTTGAAAACCTTCGGAGATACACTCTGTTTTTATTACTCCCGTGAAAAATTTGCCTTGGGTGATATACATCTCTTTTTTTTTAGAACTGCGCGAAACAGGTTCATGAAACGGAAACCAAAAATAACAACGCAGGTATAGATTTTGTAAAAAGTTTAATTTATTTGTAACGATTGTCATTCTGGCAGTTGGAAATCCCTGTTTTTTTTTTCTTTCACGTCTTTGCGGTGTTATACTTATTTGTGGTATTCTGTAGTCCTAAAACTAGTTAGCTTTTACGAAAAACATTGACATGATTTTCCAGTTCCGGTCGTAGGTACTGTACCAAACGATATTCATCATTCTCACTCATCTTGCTCACAACCGCCCCTTGTACAAGAACAGAAATCACTATAATTATGGGAGTTTAAAAACTGTATTTTGCGCCCTATACTTATTATTGTGTTTGAGTTCCAAACGATTAATCGGTATCAGTCAAGATTTTCACCAGTTGCTTTTTTTTCTCAAATAAATTATGTGAAGGTCACAGGTCGCAGTCATCAAATTTATTTAAACGCTCCTAAAGTTTATTACTTTTGTACCTACAATTAGAATTTTTAATCATAAATGAATAAAACATGGGCTGTGTATGTAACGTCCGTTGTTAAGATCCGTTGATTTTCGACGGTAATAAAATAAATAACGTACATTGTAAAAGTGATTTTATTATTTAATCCGTCTTGAAGGTCTTCCCATTATGAGCTACAAGGCGTGTCCGGATTAAAATCGAATGAAAAATCTTTCCTCTCAAAACTGGAGAGGACCTTTCAAATATTCGAGAGGTCTCAACAACGTGATTTCATCATTATAATGACGAAATAACGATCATAGTTCAAAAACGCGTCATACCTAGTTTATGGCGGGCTACTGTGGATTTTTGTCAAACATAGCGCAGCGATTTCGATCATTCACCTGCCATTTAACGTTGCCAATTTGAGTAACAAGTCAAAGAGATGTATAACAATAGAGCGGGGTCCTGAATCTGTTTCATCGGTTGCTCACGTCTTTTACGACTTCTTAAACAATATAATCTTCTTGTCTGTCGTTCAGAACTGCCGAAAGCGTCCAGAGCCTATGTTTATGTATTTGTATGTTTGAGTGTATGATAATTTCGAGTGTCTGGGGTATATTTATGCATTGTTCTGCGGCGTACGTGCCTATTTTTATTTATTTGTCGAATTTACAACATCTGTTACATGACCAAATCGGTGTAATAATTTCCAACGTTGCTCGTTCGACAGGTTTTCTTTTCAATTATTGACCCCCGAAAAGATTCTCTCGCAGATTGTAGATGCTGAAGAGGATCTACATGTTTTACCTGAACAAACTAATTCTATACCTACATAGTTTTCTGTACTTATTACCCACCAAAGTATAATGTTATAATATACATTTTCATCACTACACCGAATTTCAGTCAGGTTACTGCATTCCACTAGCTTTACAGGAGACAAAGATATGACCAATGAGTTTATTTTTTTTTTAAAGTTCATAAAACCCAGCTCTATAATTTCGCTGCAATTTTCTTGTTCATTATCGAGATGAATAAGTCGTTGTTACAGTTTGTTTTTATTTGAAGAAGCAATTAAATGTCATTAGTCAATTAAACTTGGCGCTACTTATTGCTCTAATTAGGTGTTTTTCAAGTGAATGTTGCTAGGTTACTTTAGTAAACTTCAACCATATTTTACATTCTTTCATTTTTCTCAAAAAGGTTTTACTTCTCCTAAGAGATTCATTAGCGTAATTATAATTCTTGTGTCGCTTTAAAAAACTTATGCAGGTTCCGGTTATTAGGTTTGGTCATACAACTTAATGACAAACGAGCGAGCTTAATGAGATATGTAGTTTTTATGAGCGGCGATTTTAGGGAAAATGATAAGGGCAATTTCGGCATTTCCTTCTTCGTATTTACCGTGGTCTATAAAGCTTTTTTTCCGCTTTTAGGTCTTTCAGTTTGTTAACTCAATTACGTAACATTATTTTGCTACTACGATTGTATGCGTTAAAGAGTTTGTTTACTTTATCGTGAACAAAAATAAACCTAAATACTTTGCGTTTTATTGCCGCTTGTACGCAGAAACAATTAAAACTAATAGAAAACAGACATAGGTCACATTAAATCAAAATCAATGAATGTCAAGTGGCATTAATTTTATTGTAAAGTTGAGCAACTAGTTTATTGTGGCTACACTGCATGTCATTGTTCTAATTAAAATATATTCATAAATTTGATGATATAAGTGTGCAACTTGTTTGGTGTTCATTTCTTCCTTGGTAGTACCCTTTGAACATATTCTAATGTCCTTGTTACAGAAATAACTATATATCAACCCTTTTAAATATTAAGTTTTATATACGATTTTTTTTTACATGTAGAAACAATGTAGCGCTACAAATTGACCCAATCATATTTTCTCAATTGTTAACCTTATGTGAGATATATATAAAAAATAACCTTTTTCAAATATCAAAAGCAATAAAATGAATGGATATGGGTTACTTGAAGGTTTCAAGGAAAAAATTATTGCATATTATAAATTACTTCAGGGGCAATTTGTGATTTATCAGTCAATACCATAAATCTTATTAGAAGATTAAATATTGATTAAATTCTCGGCCTTACATGTTTTCATGTCATTTGTATGCTTTTCTCTTTAAAAAGAACAAGGTGGGTTAATAAGTTCGCCTCACATATGGTTAACAATAGAGAAAATTTAATAGGGTCAATTTGTAACGCTACATTGCGTCTATATGTAAAAAAACCTAACCTAATTACTTAACTTAATAATTGAATGGATTTATAGGCCGGGACATAAGTGTTAGAGACTCAGTACATGACTTACTTTTGTAAATAATCAAAATTCATGACGCAAAGTTTTGTCCTTTCAGGCTAACATGCACGTTTTCTTGCATTTTGATCGAATACAGTGGATGGCGTGATCTTTATTCTCCATCAGATATTACGCTAAATATGTTTTGAAATGGATTGATTACAAGATTGGCTTTAAATGCCAAATAGGTTCGCGTTGAGCGACCTATTTTGGTGGGAATCGTGTCAGATTTCAAGTTTTGCCCATTATATGGTATATCTTCATGCCATCTTTGTACTGCAGTTACACGTTGTATGCATGGTTGGAAATTGCATGACCTCTGTATGACTCGAATTCCAACATCACGCATAAATCAATCCGTCATCATTTATCATATCAAGGTGGAACCTTGGTGGAACATTACCCCGTAAAAAGTTTGATTCATAGAAGTTGGAAATGATTTCCGGCATAACGCCCTTTGACCTGATATCATTCCCGATGGTCTGGTTTGATTGGCGAATTTTCCTTGAAACGGCATGGTACCCGTGCAAGCGAAATAATTAGAAATGAATGTTGTTTTGCTTTCATACTTAATTAGGTTGCCGTTAAGCTCGGTTAAAAGCGCGGTACTTGTTCGATGCCGTTTCAGGCGCGGCTTGAATGCAGCTCTGGAAAATAAAATAAAATTTTTATTGACCGTTTAATTCGACCATTGTTCTAGAAAGGCTGTAAAATGCCATTTTTCCACTTATTTGTTATTCATGTGTTAAATTGTAAGCGTTTTACAACGGTCAACAGCCATGATAAACTAACCGTCTTTCTAACATCGGCCAGTCTGCATAATGACTATATTGAAAGCATACAAGCCTCTAATAGCGATTACCGACGCTGCGTCCTGGAAATTTTCGGTTTAATTACTTTCTGTTGAATAGGCTACAATAAACAACAGCCGTTATTAGCGGGGATAATGTCTACGTAAACATTCGCGGAATGATTGGACTTTGCCGTTTTATCGCCATTTACGGGTCAGCCGGGCCATGTTTCGCTGTATGTATTGTTCCACAAACATTAAAATGTATCATTCCACAATCAAAACTGAGTCCTCGCCTGTGAATACGGAATCTAGGCATTGATTATACGCACGACTGAGCGCGCTTTTCTTATGTATTTCTCTCTTTTTTCCGTTCCTAAATCGTTTCACATAAGAGACCCTTTAGACTCTGGAGCGAACAAACCGCAACAGGTGTTTTGTAGATGACACACTGGCTGATCCATCTTGAGGCGCCTATAAATTATATGTTGTAGCATTTTAATCGAACGTTTAAAAATCGATACAGATATTTTCTTTTTGTTCTACCAAACATTCTTCGTCACAAATTATTTTTTAAATTATTAGCTGATCGAAGTTACATAAATAACCGATATATACAGGGATATTCATTAAAAATTATTACCAAAATTACTGAATGAGAATATTTAACCTTAGTTATAAAGAACCACAAATCATTTGTAGTACTTATATTTTGGAATTGTTCTCTAAAGCTAAAAATATTTAAGTACCTTAGTTTAGTTTTAACAAAATACGGTTTTTAATAATAATTATTATATTAAATAATTTTTCAATTTTAGAACCGTAAAAAGTATTTGTATTTTTAGTTTTTTTGAGTTTCACGAAACATTTTTTTTTTATCTAACATGTAACTAAAATTACGAGTTTAATTTTAAATTTTTAAATTTAAATATTTTAATCGTACAAAATTTAAAGAATTTTAAAGCACCTAAAGGATCAAGAGTTTTGCAGTAGGTTTAAACATCCCAAAAACAATCAAATGAATATTAAAAATTAATGATAATTTAAAGACTTAAAAATTGAAATGAACCCAAAGAATCTAAAAAGCTCAAAAGATTGACAGCATTTAAGCAATAAAAAAAATAATAATTAAAAAAATCCAAAGAATGTAAAAGTAAAAAAAATATGGTAAAATTTAAGGACATTTTAAGATCCAGAAAGACCATAAAGAACCTTAAAAATCTTTAAAATTTTATAAAACAAATAATTCAACAAAATCCAAAAAATTAAAAAAAAGAGTGTATCTGAAAGAATATAAACGATGTAAATAATTAAAGGAATATGTGAACTTTGCATCAAAGGGTTTTAAAAAACTCAAAAAAAATCGAAGAATCAAACTCATCCAAAAGATCCATCGACAAACAGGTTCAAGAATTCAAAGCATTCAAAGAATTCATGGGATACAAAGAATACAAAATCGGATAATTCTAGTGATCTAAACAAACTAAACAGTTCCAAAAACTAATGCACCGTATACTTTATTGCGTACATTTTGCTCTTTGTTAATAGCCGTTATAAAATTAAAACTTTCTTAATGGACTCCCGTTTTTGTAATCTAAAATCTTCCATTACTTCTTAAAGTTTTCTAGCGTTGATGTAGACTCACGGTGTTTGTTCTAATGTTTATTTGGATCTTTCATTACACCACGTTTTCGACCTCTTGGTATATTTTTGTCTTTTTATTACCCCGAGATACCATTTTGCTTAAAGAAACTACATATGCGTGTCGATTTTGTCATCAATAACTTACTGAACGTGATAGGTAAATGTAGGATGAAGCTCTAGTGGAAAGTATCAACTGAAATTTAAAGACTATGAGAAAGGTAGCGTGCTTAAGGAAATGCCAAGTGGTTAAATATTATTCACAATCCGTCAGCAACTTTCGGATGAATTTCACTTTTTTCACTGCGGTTCCTGCAACACGATTCGAACAAAGATAAAAAAGCTTACAAGTTGTAATATCAAGTGATTGTGTGTGTATGCTAACATGTAACAGGCAAAGTAGAAATTGCAGCAATGATCCTTCCCGACACGACTTGTATTATTATTGATTGGAATGTCGAAATAGTATTCCATCGTTCCGTGCGTTAATACTATCGTTCCCTATGATCAATCATTAATTAATGGCGAAAGTGTTGCTTGAATTCATACTCAATTAAACAAAATGTAAATAGTTATATTAATTTGATCGGACATTTTTATTTTGTATTGAGTGAGCGTTCGTTTGCGACAGGTTTGATCTGCCGAGTAGATTAAAAGCAAATATCACGATGCTAAGCTAGAAACGAACACTTTCTCTTTTCAATACAGACAATTGGAGATCGTGTCCTACCGCGTGTTGACTATTTGTCTAAAAGTGCAATGCAGCTAGTTGTCCACAGCTGGTGAACGTCAACTGAAACTGTTATAAATTATAACACGAAAGGTCGTTTCCCTGAAGTAATTTATATTGCGTTCTGCACTGTTATTACCGTAAACACTTAATGATCGATAGCAGTCCTCATAAGTTTCGATTAAACGTAAGAGCTATGTACTAGTTTTCCTGTTGCATTACAGCCTTACAGCCAAAAGGTTTTTTCAACGAAATGAGATAGCGTTAAAATGAATTATTACACATTTGTACCAAAGAGAGCTATCTGCAGACTTACCATGCATTGCGGAAATGCTGCCATAATTAAATAACAAAGAAGAAAGAAAAATCTATTGAAATTATGAATAACGACCTCACCATCTTGAGTTAAGTTACAGTTAGATGCCCACCAAGCAACGTTGCGTTTTCAGAATCATTTACTCAGAGCTGACAGGTTGCAATCATTGTTTCAAACTGTAAAATCAGAGTTAATTCTATCTGAACAGCTGAACCTAGACACAAAAAATTTTACTCACAGACCTAAATTTCATCAACTGGTACTCGTATACTTTAGTCCTTTCAGATTTCTGCACTTCCATGCATCCAATTTCTGTAAACCTAACCTTACAGCACTTAGCATACGGATGTGTTGAGAGCACTGGGCGGGCGAGCTCGTGATCGCTCACGTATAATTATCAGAGAAACCTAAAACAAACAAGTGCCTGGTTGACTCGCTGACCCTCCTCAGAGCAGCCCAATCTCGGCCCAATGAGCTGACGACGTAGAGGCCGATCGAATTGACGACGCGATGTACAACCAATAATTTCAGACGATTTCGTGATTTCGTAAAATGATCGTTGACGTATTACATGACTCCAATCGGGGTTGGCCTAATTTATGTTAAACATACGTTGGTACATCCGTACCATGGTGGTACTAGAAAGCTAATGAATAAAAAAACGAAAGAACGCATTAAAGAAAATCATCATCCTGAAGTAAACGAGTCAGTTACTTACGTTACAACTAGAATCTAATATCAATATTTCTTCTTATATTACTTCAAAATTACACGCCATGAACGGAAGCTCTTTTTGCGTTCTGTGAAAAAAACCTAAATAGATTTAGATTTTGCTTCTGCCATGCTTCATATTTTCTGAAACTGTTGTTTGTATTTGTATATAGGATCTCTCGGTAAGATATTGTTAAATTAGTATTGTTATTAGTATTAGGACATGTTTGCATTTCTTTTGACTATATGGGTCGTGCCTTACCCGTAACGTCGACTAAAGGCATTTCCACTGCTATTGACAAAGGTTTTCACAAAAAAGTTAGAAAAATGTGGAATATAATGGTTTCGTGGCGTTCCCGACCCCCAGATGCAGTCGGCCAGTTGGAGTGTCCTAGGATGGGTTGCGGATAATATCTGGAAAAGTTGAGTTTCTGCGGGGTCCGCTGGTTGTAAGTCTGTGTGAGAACCTGCTCAGCACAATGTGCATGAGGATCGTGCCTCAGCAGATATACTGGTCAATGCCGGTGGTAAGCGCTCACTCGTTACAAGCTAATAGTGCAAAAAGACTACGTACATTGTTATGTTATGGGGGAATCCGGAGTCGATACTTTTCTTGATATGCTTTTCCATGATCTACGATTATTATCTAATTTTTGATAAGAGAGAAAAAGAAGACATGCTATGATGCTATAAAATTTTCGTTTACTTTTTAGAGTTTAATGTTCAATATTGATAGTTCGTTTTTTTCAATTTTTTTTTTCATATTTTAATTATGATAGATAACAATTAAGCACAATTTAGTCTCTAGAACCTTCGAGCCTCTTTAACTCTATCTTTTTACAAAACGTCGACAAGTTTCTATGGTTCTGTAGAATTTCGGAAAAATTTGATATTTTTGATATGTCTTGTCTGTAGATAAAGTCTAATTTATCGGAAAGAGTGCCCACAGTTTCTTTTAATTTGCATCTTAAAGTGAGCATAATGCATTCTTATTATCAAATCATCGTAATGTAGTTTTCTTCCTCAATGGTGCAGCATCTTTTTTCAGTGCCCAGAGCAAATATAAACCAGTAGAAGATTTATTATCTGAGCTCGACGATCAATTTTATTTTCATTTGAAATTTAGTTTCAAAAGTTGTTTTGAATGAAGTTGTTTTGCAAAAAACTAAAATGAACGAAACGAAGGCTATTTTCGCAGTTCTGTTGAATGTTTTTAAGAACCATCGCTCTAGTTATATACATATTTAGATACCATTTCTTTGGGTGTTTTGCTTGTAAAAATTTTCGGATATCTATGGCACATCTAACAATATTTTGAACTGTAGAAATCAAAGACGACATAAAAATTAGAGATCCGAAGGATCCGAACTACCCATAAAAAATGGAAATTTTAAGAATTTAAAAATCTACAAAATTAGTGGTTATCAAGTAGAAAAATAAAAATAATGATAAATAAATATAAATAAATAAAAAATTCAAACGATCCAAGAAAGTTAACCAAGACTAAAGGAATTAGTCATTTAAAAAATAATCGAATTTCGAAAAGTCATTGAATCTATAAAATCTAAAGAAGAAGAATAAAGTTTAAAGAGTTCTGAGAGTAATTTTAATCTAGAGAAACTAGAAAATTTGAAAATTCCAAAGAATCTCAAAAGTACAAAGCATCCCGAGTGTTCAAGGGGAGCAAAGAATTTTCGTAAGTTTTATTGCATATTTTCTGCTCTTAAGTGATTAAATAGTTAATGGTTAAAACGAAATATACTGTTTAAGTTAGTTTCTGCTTTTTTTACACTCACAGAAGAATATAATTATTTCCTACACCTATTCTTAACATCTTTTTGTTTCAGGTAAGTCGGTAATCTTCACACCGGAACACTTAGCACTTGTTTTTTCTCTGCATTTTGAATTGGAAATCATCTGTTTGTTACTAAGACGAACAAAAACGTGACCACCATCTGAGGTTTGTCACTGTGTTTTACAGTGAATATGGTATAATGCATTCATGCAGAATCAACTCTGTTCAACGAAATACTGCGGAATGATTGTGGAAACAATAGTAAGAGACTAGGAGAATATAAAACTCATATCGCTAGCCAATATAAGCTTGCCTATTGTAATTGCAAAAAGCAACCACAACCAAGAATATTGCAAACTCGATTCACTGTATTTACATAAGGTAAGCCAAAGCACGAGTATGACACTGATAGTATTGTATTAGAGTACGAATATATTGTTGGAAGGTATGTACGCCTTTTCAAATCGTCAGGAATTATCTTCAGAATTTAATGTTCACATTATTATTATCATAACGCATGAATTGAACGTAATTATAGAATTTGCAACACTGCTTGTTTAAAATACGTGATGCGTGATTTTGTTGTCTTTGATCACGAAAGATGTGGTGTGATCTCGTCTCAATCTAAAGCAGAACCCACAGGTAAATATGAAGAGGTATAACACACGCGGTGGTGTTTGACCCTACAGCGCAATCACAAACATATTGTCGAGAGAAGTTCCTAGAACTAACGAGAGAGAAATGGAGTTTACAATAATAACATAATTGCATTCCGTGAAACGACGGCGGAATTTTTCTTTGTCTAGATACAAAAATTTTTGATACAGAATGCCTAGTTTTTCAGGATCTTCCTCAATAATTATTCAAACACTAATTGCAATTCATCCAGACTAATTTTGAATTTTAATTGCTTTTAGTATGAGGAGCGAACAGTGAAGATAGATGATTCCAGAAGTCATAATGAATGTAATTACACCTAATGATTTAAACATGCAGAGAAATTTTTATAGTGCCGTAATGAGTGGCATTATTTTGCAACAGGAACTTATAGTTTCGGAATTATTCTCCGGTATAATAAAGAGTAATAAAACGTAAACAACTCAAGTCATATTATTTAGACCACATATATACGCCATGCAGGCTTAATTGTCGGAAAATAAAATAATAGTAAAAATACAGCGAAATGTTTACGACCCGCATCGTATATATTTGAGTAATAAGCATGTCTTTATGAATTAACGCACCCGTGAGTATGCAGAAGCCAAATGAAATCTGCTTCTATTGTGTGCTGTGACTTTAAATTATGGTAGGCTGATCCTACGAATGAAATGTCGGTACTTTTTCTCTAATTAACGTGTAAACTAGGTAACCTTGGATTAGAGGGTGTCAGCTATAAAATATTATAGTAACAACGATTTTTTAAAAATGAACGTCATGCTTTATAACAACTAAAGTATAACTTTGAATTATTTATTCTGACATTAATTCGTTTTACACTGCTTTTATCAGTACTTACAATGTTTGTAATTAAATTTTATAATACGGTACTTTGTAGCGTGAACATCCGCATTTTTATTGTCGGTAGAAGTTTAATTAATTTTATGTCAACTTCCTTATGGGTTTGTTATCTTATACGTACGATAATCTTTATTGATGACGTTTATTGTTACCACCTAAGAATATTCAGTTGAAAAAATGGAAGGTTGTAGTTATTACTTTTATCTGTATAGAGGACTCAGTGAAATGAGTATTATCATTTAATTGTAAAATACTCAAGTGGCAAGTTGTTGACAGATATCGAAATTATCACTTGTGGAAAAGCCTCGTACTGAAGAAGATATTGAAGAAGAGTATCGGGTTGAAGATGGCCTTTGGATGTTTTTTAACTTTATTATTATTATCTCCATTAACGATTATTTTTTCAGTCTCTTAGTGCAAACTGCAGCGACTGCCTAATGTTTATGTGCAGTAGAGGGCATCTACTTAAATTTGCAAGCACTCCAATGCCTCCTATCGTCAGACATCTTTAACAAGAAAGGCAAGAGAAGAAGCACAGCCATTTCTCATAAAACTGCAATTATAATTTTATAAAAAAAAAGTTTTGTTAACCGCAGTATACAGTTCACAGTTTCATTAAGAAAATGTGAAAACAGAATTTGGTAGTTACAGTAGAATATCCTTAGAAACCAGAGTATATTTTTAGTTAGCAGCAGTTAGAAGTATTAGTGGTAAAGTTGGACAACAATTTTGAAATCTTTGGGTAAATATGGTGTTTTATGAAAACTTTCGTCATCGTATTTACGAGACACGACAAATTGATTAAGTGACATACCTCCCGCTGCCCAGTTTGTCCTACCTTTTCATTTAAAATCACCAGAAGAGTTTAAGAAACTGTAAGGACCGTAAAAAATTCAAGAAGCTAGATGACGTATAACAATGAAATAGGAAGCGTAGTGTGGAAAACTGCAGAAATTTTAAAAAGTTCTTGTTAACTGTTATTCAAAATTGAATCGAAAAACTTATAAGTTCAGAACTTAGCTTGCACTACTAATAGTGAGATAGAGTAAATATAAAATTTGGAGTTAAAGCGATTTCACACATTTCCGTCTGTTACCAAATTGGAATTCTCTAACCACTATTATGCGCTGTTATTAACAGTGTATCAGTAAAAGCCTCTGTAAAATTACGGCGAGCAAAAGCGGGCTGTCTTAACATTTCATGCGACGCCTGAATGGGTGAAGACAAGTAACAAAATGATCAGTATTTTACCAAGCAATTGTCCGCTTAACGTTTAAATTCGTAATTCGATTACGACAGCGCACGTTGGTCATTTTCAACTCCCATTATCCCTAACCTACATTTTTTAAGAAATTACACAAATGTTTTTTAGGTCTTAACAGAACCCCTTACAGAATTGCAAATAATGCTACTTTTTAATAGTCTGTTATTGCTGTAATAGGCCAGTCTCCAAGTCTGCAATTGTTAACTTGAAGGTTGATAAAGGACGTTAACCCAGTATGGAGCAAAGTGTGGTGGATTCAGTAAAATGTGTATTATTAATTAATTTTATAAAATCATCAAGTAGTTGGTTGTTGTTGCCAAATGTAAAAAAGGGATTAATAAAAAGATTCGTACTAAAGAGTAGTCAAGAGCTGAAGGTTGATTTCGGCTGTTATTCAGAGTTGTTTCACTTCACTCGATTACAGCATGGTTATGGACAGTATTTACATAAAATTTTATAGTCATTTTTACTCTTGCATATCTGGGTAAACATTCTAAGAGCATCTGAATAAATCTGTTGCATGTACAGTTTTATTTGCACAGCAACGTTTTCCCACCTTAAATGTTTGTACCATTTTATCTTATTTTGATTGTTATTTTTCGTAAGCTTATCGGATAGCGTCGTTGCGAAAATTTGAATTCTGAACCAAACGAATTTGTATACCGTTTTGCTGTGAACCAACATTTGTCGACCTTTACATATTCTTTGGTTTACACCGTCATTGCGTCTAAAGAAAAAGATTAATTAATGCGGAAGTGACCGTACATTCACGTTAGAAATGCATCCAAATCGTTTTATTATGCATCTTTTAATTACAGTCGACTTGCCGGAGGAAATTGGACTCAGGCACAGTTCTTTTTCTACTTGCAGCATCGAAGGAAATAATTGCCGTATTGTTTATCACGAGCACTGTACTAGATTTCCGTGGTACATTTATCATTTACGTTAATAATGGTATTCATTGTTCTAATTATTACGCTTCGTCTGGTAAGAGAAGCCGTGTTAATTAGTCATTGCGTGAACGATTTCCTTGCCAAACAAAAACAGTATTGATGATGCCTTCCGATGTATAAAATAATTTTTCTTTATCTGGGTCTGAATTCTTCGAATCTATATGGATTTGCTCTTTCGTACATATCAGAGCTTAATTTAAAACGCAATTATCTCGAATTGTAGCTGCACCGCAGCTTTAGAGCTTTTGGTTTTTTCACCACCGAATTCATTTGCGTAAAGCAGACTATTGTCAGTGAGAATTAAATGATCGTATCATATATTCAGCATATTAACACATAATTGTGATCCCGTCGGTTAAAGCTGTGCAGATAACGTCTGATTTATTGCTTTCATTGAAATGTATTATGCATAGCAGTAACACCACTCACGAAATAATTTAGCATCAATGGATGTCGTGCTTTTTTTATGTGTCAACTTAGGATCTTAGATTGAAATTGATTTTTAATTAATTGAACCAACTAAACTACAATTTATAGCAACGCAACAAGTTGCCGGTTCTGCCGTTTTCAATTTTCACCGTGGTATAAAAACCTGTTTGTCTATCAAGTGACGATTTTAGTATTCGTATTGTTCAGATTTTATTTAAATGTCAGAATGTTTTTCCCACCTTAAAACGTTTTTAATGCTGTACCAAAATATGAAATTTTTGTTAGTAAGTACTATATGGTACTTCTACTTATCTACATTTTCTATATTTTTTAAATAGAGTTAACTAAGTTTAGATATAGTTCTGTCGAAAAAATTACTGATAACAATTAAAAATATTGGTGCGCTTCACCAGAACGTTTCGTTTTACCTGTTGATTGAGTCTTTTTATATGTATATTTTCCGCTGGCATTCTCGAGGACTAGTGGTTGTAAAAATTTTACAGCAGCCAGACTTATCTTTGAATCGGGTTGTGGCGGTTTTATGTGCACCAATTAAAGTGAACCATACGGACCATAAAAATGTATCGTCAGTGTCCCTTATCGCAGATCTATACGATTCTGTCTGGGTTGAAATTTTATATATTGAAAAATGTCGATTGTTTTCAGCATTCCTGAAAACGATATTTTAGAGTCAAACCGAGGGCGCGGAAGAATTGTCGCTTCGAAATTCTTCTTCGGCTACTAAGGTGGAAGGGAAACATCGACCGGAGAACGTAGCGAAAGCACCGATCCGATGCATCGCAGGACAGATAGTATAGTGCTTTCATGCGACCGCGTTCAAAAGTAAAAACTTGTAAAACGAAATGGACAAGGAGAAGAATGATCGTGGTACTTCTCTGCACGGCTGCTGCTGCTCGGTGCTTAGTTTCAGTCGGCGCACGAACAACTTTTTCCCCACATATTTGAAACCGGGTCTTTACGAAGTTGACTTGGGTTCACTTAACGACTATTGGAAAAAAGTTTGGCCAACCTAACTGTTTCTTTGTTATAGCGACGCTTACATAACCGAAAGGTGATGCGTTTTGTGTATTTTAAACGCATTTGAATGTCGAACGAACAACCTACGACCAATTTGTTTTTTCGAGAGTGATGATTTATTTTGTATTAACTATATTGGGTGCTAACTCTTTCTTACTCATCGCCTTAAATTGCAATAGATTTATTACATTCATTGTGGTGGCCGCCTCTTAATCAATTTAATCGCACGAGGGAACTTCTTTTAAAAAATTTTAATTTCAGGTAGTTTTTACAATTATTCAACATTTCCACTTGGCAGATTGACTAATGAGGTGGTCGTTTTGCCATGTATAGTAGTTCGTTTATTTTTTGTCGTAAAAGTTAATGTTATACCCGTTTGAAGAAAGTCGCTTCTTGATAAATTAAAAAAAAGATAATCGTTATGTTGTCTTTAGCGCCATTTTATTGGCATTGTTAGGATTAAATGGTGTTATAGTATTAATAACGGAACTTCATTTTCTATGTTACACTCTGTAGAAGAAGAAGGAATGTAAATGTAAAAAAGGGATTAATAAAAAGATTCGTACTAAAGAGAGTTAGTACTAAAGAGTAGTAAAGAGGTGAAGGTTTATTTCGGATGTTATTCAGAGTTGTTTCACTTCACTCGATTACAGCACGGTTATGAACAGTATTTACATAAAATTTTATAGTCATTTTTACTCTTGCATATCTGGGTAAACATTCTAAGAGCATCTGAATAAATCTGTTGCATGTGCAGTTTTATTTGCACAGCAACGTTTTCCCACCTTAAATGTTTGTACCATTTTATCTTATTTTGATTGTTATTTTTCGTAAGCTTATCGGATAGCGTCGTTGCGAAAATTTGAATTCTGTACCAAACGAATTATGTGTTGAAACTGTTGGCATTTTTCGCTTCTAGCATTTGTACCGGTACATAGATACCGATAAAAAACTGATTACTTCGCTTATTTTGATAATAGGCTGTTGTCGAATCTCCACGGAATAATGCCCGCTTTGTGGGCTTTAAAATCTCAAGGGAAAATTTCATCATTTCAAAAAAGGTTGTACGCAATTTTGCTCAGTCTAATGTAGTTTTGTTTCCCGAAGTTAATTAAGGGGAAATATTACATGACGTAATTGACAATTATACACTCTCTAAGGAAATTGCCTGCTCGTTTCCTCTGGTAACTCAGATGTTTAAAAGGGCTTAATATTCCCAGGAGTAGTTTACAATACAGTTACAGCTTTTGGGATTTTGTTATGTATTAATATCAGTTAAAATAAATATTAATAGATATACTTAGTTATTTGTGCCTTCGAGTTTTAGGTATGCATGCTTGCTTATGTCATAAAATAAGTTGTAATTTTTTGTATTTCTCTATTCATGAGGATAGACGAACACCGAGCAACACTTTTTTAAATTATTTGTTCTCCAATTTGACTGATCCGTGTTTAGTTTGTTAGCCAAAGGACACTGAAAGTGCTATTGTCTGTAAATGAAGTTTTGATTCCAAAAAATGACTTTCTATGGATTGTATCCAGTAAATTTTGTTAGGTTTTTCATCATATTTAGATCCTTGACTAAATTCTCCTGCTGACAGCTCCCAGTTTGATCTCACTAGTGAACTGTTTATTTCATTACGAGATCTCACGGTTAGATAGGTTTTTAATTGTCGTCGCATCGGTGGTGCCGAGAATAAAACAAGCGGCGATTTGCATCTAGCACGCGTGAGATTTGCAACACTAGAGCTCGTTTGTACTCAGCTGTCGAATCCTCGCTGGCGGCGTGTATCCTTCGAAGTCCTTCAACTCGTCTGTAAATTCCGCATTTCCATCTCTATACAATATTTTCCGACCGAAATCTATCCGCCTCGATAAAGTCGACTTGAATAACGTGCAGATTCACGACTGCTCGTTGCCCCTGCACCTTCCTCTCATCGTTCGTACCCGCGATTGAAATTCCTTTCGTTTTTAACGCTCGGACCGTAATGGGATTTCGATCGAGATGGGTGTTCTGTGTCGTCTGTCCCAGCTTAGTTTGTCAGCTTAACTCGGCAGTATGCAAACTCGCCGAGAAACGAAATCGCCATGAGATTTATTAACTTGATTTCCTCGTCGCTCACCGGCCGCCTCTTTGACTCAAATCTTTTTGCTGTGGTGATATTGTTGTGGAAAGATTTGCTACACCAAAATTTAAATCTGGACGTCATCCTAACAAATTATTTTCAACAAAGAGTCTCTTGGTTTTGAGGAATGTTAAGTGGTCGACGAAACTTCTGTTGGCGCGATTTTTGAGAAGTCGAAGCTTGCTAGCCAACTGCCGTTGCATGTCGATGGGTAGAATGGAGCGTGTCGGATGGACAGAGCAATCTTTAATTGTTGGCTGTCGGGACTGACGGCTGCATTGTTAATCTATCACGGGGATGATACAAACGAAAAAAAAAATGGAAAACATACAATATAACAAGGTATGGGAATATTTTTCACGGCTTCTAAAAATCCTTAAAATTCCTCTTGCATAGCATACGGGTGGGAAAACCGTTAATAATAAATGTGTTTCACATTTTTGATTCTAAAATTTATATCTGTTAGTTATTTTTTTGATGTTCATTTTTAACACTGTTTGATTGGACTTAGATTCTAGTCCATTCCTCTGTAAGAGAAATATATATATTCAATATTTGAATTTCATAACAGCGGTCCAGTCGACATGACACCTCTGAGACGTCTTTCTTGTTCGCTTCACACCGGTGACAGGCGAGTAAAGGCTATTCACGTCTTAATATCAAATTTTTTATTTTTTTTCTGAAACGGGTCGATAATTACCGTGTCCCCTGGCGCGTCGAAAATTTCAGTTTGTGTATTCTTATGTATATGCATGCAGTGTAGCGTTTATGATTGCGGACCAATCGTAAATAAAGCTGGTCGCCATAAATGACAAGACAGTCATAAACCGACAGCTTGTCGGATTCTCAACATAAAGTGCGTGGATTATGGTCCAATGCGTTACCTGTCTTGCGTTATCTACAGATATTACTATCGCCATTCAACACCTGTAAAGAATCCTCGTTAAAAGTTCGAATTATTATGCGACTTTTTCGTTCTTTTCAATTACAGAACGTTACTATGTTGTCTACGCGCACTTAATAACGAAATATCTACCTTTAGTAAGTGGCCATTAAATCCGAGTATGTACAAGATATAAATGAGCGATTTCACCGACTTGCCCGTTCAGATGCAATCAGTAGGTACATATTAGCGACGTTGTTGCGGAACAAGAGAGTCGTTAGCGAGCTTTGTGCAGAAAACCACTGACTCTGAGCATGCATGAATATAGTACCTATCGTGCTATGATCGAATGACATGAAAGGTTTCTGAAATAGGAATTGTTAGCAAATACAAATAACAGATGTGCAATGCAAATAAAAGTATTAGTGCCATACTGACAAATCATTGAAGCAATTGGACGAGATGATAACATTTTTTATATCTTCGTGAGAACACTGTATACCGACCTTTACAGCAACTGTTGAAAATTCTTAAGGATACAACTGAACAAAGTTCCAACTGTATCAACTGTATCTACTCAAAAGAAGGAAAAAGTTTATTTTTGTCAGAATCTAAGAAGTACAAAATACAACACATTAAAATTATTGTAAAAATCTTGTACTTACCAAACCATAGGTGCCCATTCTAGTCTGACGTCATTCTGGGGTCTATTGTGAATTGTTTAACTAAGCTTGAAAATTGAAGTATTACGCAAATTAGTACCAAAGAACCTACAGCACTTAAGTGTGTAACATAAACGTCGTTCAAACAAGAACAAAAGTTTATAGACATGCACGAGCATTACTGTTTCAGTCTATTCTTATATGACGAGAAGAAACTTAATTGGCATCAAACTTGTATTGTTTTAGGGCATATATCCGTACATATGTTTCAGTATGCTAAAGCTTCAATTTTGATTAAATTAATGATTGTCTTGTGTGATAATCTTAACATGAATTTTGTCACACTCAGTTTTTTGTAAGTTTGTAAGCTGATCGTAATTACATTTTTTAGTACAGATGCAATTCAAAGCTACAATTTATCAGCATTATTTCCACAATTTGGGGTTTATAGGACATGTTTTGTTTTATTTGGAAGATTTTACTAAGCAAGTGTAGTACAAAAATTCTTTCTACTTAACTGCTCAGCACTTACACAATTAATCCTAAGTTGCTAACGCAAAATGTGTAAGAAAATTAATACATTGTAGCATTCATTTTGCATTCCGACTTTACAAAAACAAATAAAAATGCAAGGCTAACTTACACTTTAACCCCAAGGTTTGATAAATACTTTAACTTTTGTTAACTTGAATACATTATTATTTTGAATTGATTATAACATTAACATGTTCCCAGAAACATTGATAGTTTCGTGGCTTAACTGCACTGTACTCGTAGCCGAACTTGTTATAACCAAATTTTGGCAAAGATTCTGATTTGAAACGGCAATTTTTCTCGATATAGAATGTTCAATATATCCTATGGAGGATGATTTTAATCTGCCACCGTGTTTGCCAACATCGCAGCTGCAGAGCAGCAAAAGCAATGCCTAATGTACGTTTCGGGAAATGATAGCTTCAAAAAATTGGCAATCATCTTCGCAACTTTATACAATCTTTAAATTTCTACAGGCTGAATGGTTTTTTCTGTCTGCAATTCACGAAGAATTTGAAGTGAGGAACGTTTTTAGAAAGAAAACCTTAATATTTTCGTACAATTTCCAAATAACTAACTCCACAATCTTTATCGGTTACTCAAAACGACCAATCTTTCTTGGTCTTAGTGGCAATAAGTGAAACAATCATTACGGATTGTCAAAACTTCTAACTTGTACAATTCGTCCGTTCTGCAAGCCTCGTGCAAAGCCATTACAGCAACAACCTGTAAGCTTAAAAAAGCTAAATATCGCAAAAATAATTAATCATCAATGTTTCTTCATGGGACAAAAGGTGAACCCATTTTTGTAGACCAGTGTGATAGAATGACCACCGCAGTTGTCTGACATTACAGAAATACATGTGCTTATGATGAACTATCTTAAAAGATTGAAAATATGTAATGGGATTTTCAAGTCAATTGGAAAGCCTAACTGCTTTCTAACATTATTAATCTCTTAGTGGATTTATAGATTTCATCCTTGTAGATGTTTTCTAAAAAATGTAAATTGAAATTTTAGCATCAACATGCGTCAAGGTGCATACACAGAACGATAACGAAACTGATTCATTCTTATTGATCGCTCCTTTTGAATTTGATTTTTTGTGAATGCTCAATTTTTATGATGTTACATTTTTCGTACTTTATTTTTTCTTGTGCCATAATCATAACAACTGTAAATTGCATTGTTGCACTTTTTGCGCAGTTTCTTATATTTACTTAGTAGCCGATAAAACGTACCTAGAAAATATAAGATACAGTTACTCGGAACCATGTAAGGTGTACTTGCTAACATTTGTACACTCGTATTAAAATAACCATGCGGAATGATAAACGTTGCGTTTCCTGTTTAGATAATCTCCACAAAAACTTTATGTTAAAAACGATTGCTCTTCGTTTGATTTTTTTCTCAGCATCCGGTTAGACATACCCCCTTGAAATTGTTTTTATTCAGAGTTTACTCCAGGGAATCATTTTTCAGGTTTTGTTGTGGATCAATAGACCATAGTTATTCTACCTGCTGGCTCTATATCAATTGTTATTTACCAACGAGCTAAATATTTTTTCATCACCAAATAAGGAGTTACCTGTTGAACGAAGTGACTATTTTACCGTTTTCTTAGTACATAAACCAAATCCGCTTCCTTTTCCTTCTTGAGTCAGAGATAGCTAAACAGATAATTTTATGCAAGCATCATATTTAAATCCGGTGTTTGAAATGTCAAAGATACCAGTAAATACCACATATTTCAGCAATTGTAGTGACTCACATTTTCTGCAAGATTTTTATTCGTTCGTTGAGCAACGAACCTTTCTACTTCTAGGGTAATTTGAAACGTCGACATACCTGTTTTCGCTTTTTTGTTTTGGTCTGCTTCCATCAGAGAATTATTCAGGTGTTAATTATTTTTACAATGATAAATAATTCAGCAGTCTCACCTTTCTTTTATTTAGTAACCATCAGACTTTTATAACAACCTTTGATAAATTTGTTATAATGTGATTAAGGAGTTTTATATCTAACTTGCTCGAATTATGTAGATTTTAAACCAATCACTGTGGAGTAAATGCACTCGCTTAAGAAACTGTAAAATGCAGAACCAATGCATTTTTCCCTCTCTCTTTAGTGTATATTTGAAAAAACGCATAAAAACGCTACCTAATGACTGTAATTGCAGCACAGACTAATTCCATTTTCTGGAAATGATCATTTCAAATTAACATACTAATTGAAATCTAACTTATTTAATAGAAACGGATATCACGTAGACTATAATTACTGAGCAGTGTTATTTCAATTTTTTCAGCAAGCCGCACATAAACTGCAGAAATAAAAGTCACTATTTTCGTATCTACTTGAAAGTTCACTTGTAATGTAATAAGAGAAATAAACTTTTACGTTGTTAGCAAAACAAATGATAGATGATTGTTCGTTTTTCTAAAAAATTTAAACGTTGAAGAATGCTAGACTATGAATCTAACAAGTTCTTTAAGTAGGTAACCTTTCCGATGCAATTTCATACTTTTTACATTTGATTGATGGATGTGCCTTCCGTGTCAACTGTAAAAGTTCTAGTATTTACAAGAATTTCTAACTATTGTGTTCAGACCTTAGCCATTGAAGCAGGAAATAGATCAGTGATTTCGGGTGTACCTCATCGTGTTTTTTTCTTTAATTAAGCTTCAGCAATCCCATTCATATTCGATTATAAACTTAATCGACTCTATCATTTAAAAAGCAAGGGGCGCCCGAGCATGGAGTGCAACGTCTGTCTAAAAACAAGGTCTTCTCTCTATTGTGAAGTGACATTTCAATAATACACAAAATGTTCTTTTCATGATTAAATCTAAGGTGTGAAAGTATTTTTCACGTAACTAGATTTGAATGTACAAATATTCATCGCATGACATTACCTAAGCCAGAAACAACAAAGGAATGGGCGTCGTCGAAACAAAAATTTGCAGACACTTATCACTTCGAGATGATTTAAGAGCAAAATACACATCCTTTAGCCCTGGAAAAAAACTTTCGCCGAGTAGGCGGAAGAGGAATAACCATGTAATGTTCGATCGAAAACGAGAGGAACCAATTGAATCGCTAATTAGACATTCCAAAGCAAAAACATTAGACACAATGCACGACCACAATGACTGGTACTTTCACACAGTCGTTGGCCATTACAATTAAATTACCATTCACGTTAACACTACGTTTTTTTTTAATCAGAATTCCAAATGAGATTAAAGTAATTTATAGTTGTGTGATTGACGTTCAATTAGCTTTATTGAATTCGCAACAAGGTGTGAAATAATTTCCAAAATCAGAACAAGTCTTGATATATTTTGGAATAATCAACAGCAATTAATGTAGGCAAAATGCAAAAAATACTCTCAATGTATCACTTTTAACTTAACCATGGGCAATTAAGAGGACAAAAGAAGACTAGTGTAAGCTCTGCATGGTCAGATTAACTGCTGCTACCGAAGATCCATGACTATTTAAAATGTCTTTAAGTGACATCATCGATAATCGGTTTATCTTCTCTTTTCCTTTGTTACAAAAGAATCTGAAAAATCAGTAGAAAGAAAAGATTTATGTATATTGTTGGGTTTTTCTTTTTTTATAATGAAAGGTTGGGAAACAGTACTGATAAGCATTTTAATAATAGATTGATCACGATAATCGTTCAATAACGGTCTCAGAAAAATATGTGTTAACTGTATCTGAGTACTGTGCTTTTAAAAGTTATTACCCGTAAATTTGCGTATTTTTTTTTAAGTTCGTCCAGAGAAATTAGTCAACGCAAAAACAGCCTAGTAAGCTGACTAAAAAACATAATTGTAGAATAATTTTATGGGAGCTAAGAATATTTACACTGACAACTGTCCAGTTTCGAATTTTTTTGTGCTCCACTTAAAATTGGCTCAAGAGTTAGTTACTCCGTTGTCTGACAATTTTACGACCCCACCATAATCAAATTTTTATTGCCAATTTGAAAACGTTGCTTATAGAGATTGGGCTGTATATAAAAAATGCTACTAATAACCATAAAAATGAGAAGTTGTGACGGGTTTCTAAATTAATTTGAACTTTAGGGATATTAATTTAAAACTCCCAGCCGTCCTAAAATCGAAAAAATAGGTACTCAGTTGTGTTACAGTGTCGCCCGATTAACGACGTTGTTAGTAGATAATTCAAATCTGACCGTGCTTCTAATTAATTTTATTACCACTTTATTTTTATAGCAAATGTGTCATGTTTGTGAAGTAAGGTTAAAACGAATGAAATATGAAAGAATAATTTTATGCAAAATCGTGTTGTACCGGAAATTTGTAAATATTAAGGATGGTAAGTTAATGAATTACCCAATTAACAAGTACAGCATGCTTTTGAAAGGAAACAAAGAATTTGCGAGATGATAATTAACCTTGATAACGTGAAAATTTAAAATTCAGGACGATGCGCCTTGTTTCAGTTTCACAGATTCTTGGTACGGGATTCATTAACATTTTTGCGAAGTAAATAAAAAATGTATAAAATCTTTTTAGTTTTCCGGTGATAATAACAAGATTAAATTATTTTAAGAATTTACCACAGGTTTTCATTTTGGAAGACACTAGAAAAAAGATCAATACGTCGCAGGTAACGTTGTTACCTAAACTAATTTTTGTCTGTGAAAATAAACCTAATCCTATTTGAACCTTTTATTTTTGTGGTCGTATATATAGACACTACCGCTTACGGAAGAATGGACTGTAGATAAAATTGTATGAAACACTACATAAAACACCAGAGATTAGTTTATAAAGCTCAAACATGTCTTACTGTTTATACAGCAAATGTTTGATTTTGAAAGAATATTAGTATTTAATTGTTTTAAGTTCTGAATGCTTTTCAGCCGGACAATAATTTTTCCAGAAATCAGTAATTCCAGTTCTCACACCTGATTACGTAGTTTATGTGTTATCTAGTGCATAAACCCATGCAATAGGTTTATTAGGTGGTGTGATAGCAGGAACACTCATAAGTGATTTGTTAATTTACAAAGTCTCGTGGAAAACCTCTGGGTATCACATAACGTTCAGAGATTGTAACTCTACACCGAAGTTTTTCAATGCGAGAAATTGGGTGTGAAAAAATTTGACGTTCATCTAACAATTCGTCGGTTTGAAGAACGCGGAAATCTTAAGACCTTAGGCGCTCTAGTCCATTTCGGATCACGTCAGCAGCCGATGACCAAAGAAACAAACTATTTAATTTACACAGTCTGTGTGTCACTACTTAGATGAGGGATCAAATCAAACGTCTTTACTGGGCTCAGACATGAAAATTGGACAATGGAAGACTGGAAAAGCGTGTTGTGGACGTAGAATTTTCGTTTAAAGAAACACCGAAAAAATCTTACCGACATGTATAATTCTGCTGTTTCTCTTCTGCCGACGCCGAAGAATTGTTGGGATCATGCAGAATGAATATTATCTCAGAAATTTTGTAAACCAACGAAGTGCCTTTAATCCTAGAGCAAAACGTTCCTGGCGGGTAAAGACTCCCCCAAAGTTTGATTTAAATCCCATCAAAAAAATATGAGATCAACTTGTAGAATAGTGAGGGATGAATGTATTCCTTTAAAAAAAATACTTGTGGAGGGGGTTCTCCAAAGAGAGTGGAACAATATCCAACAGAAAATTGGTGGCGAAGAATAGTGCGCGCGGTATTTGTATCTAGAAGGAAATTTTTGATGACAGTAAAATCAATTTTTTTGTGATATGTTTACCTGTTTATTAAACAAATTGATGCAAGTAAAATTTTGTCCGGCCTGATTAATTGCACTAATTATTACACCGTTTATCAACTTTTACCCGCTGCCCATTCCTTCGTGAGCGATAATGTAGGTCTTTAACTTGATTCAACATAGTAACTGACCGGTTCATGTATTTTAATTTAAGCGTAGACTTCAGGTCAACTGAAAATTTTACCAATCATGGTATGACTCAACAGAGTTTCTTTTCATAATCAATTACTGCATTTACATTCCAAATAATATGCGTTATTTATTTTTTAGAAACAATTAGATTAATTGGATTTATTGGGTTCATGATTTAGCTAATTCATTCATCGTCTTTTTAAATATAAATAAAAGGCCAGCTTTTGAAACATTAGTGTCACCTTCTTGACATACTAGAATTTGCTGTTTGAGAAGTCGCCATTAGTTTATGAAATGATTAAATGTTGGCTGCAATGCTTAATTGTTTTAACGACTTTTATTGAACTAAATACTGAAGTTAATAAGTATAAAATAAGTTCGATATAATAACTTCTCAAAATAAGTTGGATACCTAGAACGCTGTTTATTTGGAACGGAAACACAAATAGCTGCGGTTACAATAAAATCTCTTCGGTTTTTGTGGCGTTGTCACGAAAATTAATATTTCTCGGTGACGATAAATCCATTACACTTTGCAATTCATGACCTAAATAAACTACCACATCCGTTTGTATTCCTCACTCATCTTGGCTTTATAAAGCAAGAGCATTTTTTGGATTAAAACTTAACGAATTCTAAATTATCAACTGTTGCTTATTGTTATATTCATCTTTCATAATTTGTATTATTTTTCACTTGAATCTTCGCATTTATTTATCGGACGAATAGCTATTTAAGATACACGTGTAAAAAGTCACTCCCTTGCAAACGGGCCGATTTACGACACGAGCGAGACTTTTGACAAGTGTGTCTTACAACGTTTTATCTACAATTGTGATTCATTGACATTGTTTTCAAATATTTTTTTCTTATGTAATAATTATTGACTCAGTTTTGTGTGAATAATCGAAGTCGTTTGAAAACAACATTGTTTAGCAACCTACTAAAAATACGTGCAATAAACGTCAGCATTCACGATTTTAAATGCAAAAAGCGCCTACTCTATACACGATCATATTTAAAGTAAAAAATGATTCAGTCGCTAAAATTAATGAAAAAAAAAAATCTGTGGGTACAAAATATTAATCAACTTAATTTTGCAAATATGAACGTGGATGGTGTAGTAAAAAAATTGATCTGATTTTATTTTTTTCTATAAATCAGTTCAGTATTTGGAGCTTATGAAATTAGTCAAGTTCAAAGCCATACAAAACTTAAAAGTGTGATTATTCATTTAACTTACAAAATACTCTTTAACACTTAAAATTACACTACGAGAGTAACAATTGCACTAAGAACAATGCGCCGAACGAACGTTTGTAATTTGAAACCGATTAAAAACCGTCCAAATAAATACTTCAGCAGCAGTTCTTGTTAAATTTAAATAGCTTGAATAATTTGTCGGTGGGTTTGTCTGCATCATTAATTTTATTATGGCGTCCAAGTAATGTAATGTCTCAGTGGAATATTTCTAAATTTCATTTAATTTATAGATGAGTATGCTTCATTAAATTATGAATTATTGTCAGCGATTAGAATTTTTATTGGTTGCCTGTTATTACCATATTTATTAATAGGAAAGAAGGTTTTCGGTTGTTTCTCCCTGGTACAGTGAATTGCTCGTATCCTATAAACGTAAACTATAGTTCGTTTATAACACCATAAAGTGTAAACGGATGTTTTCTTGGAGAACCTGGACGAGGAGGCGCTGTTAACGTCAGCCATGGAGATCACAAATGAAAACCGTTATAGGTATTTTATTGTTAGTTTATTCATGATCATTAGTTGTGACAAGGAGAGGGGAGCATTTTTTATTTACATTATTTTGGTGGGCGCGTCTCTTTATGTTTTTATTTTACATTTCAAGTCGTAAATTTACAAAAAGGTACACTATTATTCTAAAATTGGAAGTTGTTGCAATCGGCGTTCAAAAATTTACGTCAGTCGTAAACGTGTTTGTCAAATTAATTTAATAAGTGTCATAAACCCTACTGGAATATTATCTTTTATGCAGGAAGATTTACATTTTATAATTTACGAGCAATGACGAAAAACTATTATTAATTTAAAAAATACTTAACTTATTTCACTGTCCTTCTCTTTGTGAGTTGGCGAGTCATATTTTCTGCGGTTTTACGTTTAGAAGTTAAGTCATGCGAACAGAAATTTTTTGGAACTATTTGAATTTAATACGTATATAAATGTTTGTCTCTAAACATTTGGGTTAAGAAAACATACAGATGTTGGTTTCCAAGAATTTTGAAACTACAAATTCTAAGAAGATAATAAAATTGTTACTATCTCTTAAATTCAATTTTGAATATAATACTTAATCTGAAATGGCTGTCATCTAATAATGTTCCTACTGGTGGAGAAAATAATGATCTAAAAACTTTAAGTTTGTTTAATATCATTATTAATGGCTTTCTTAAAAATGTGAATTTTTTTTTTTTTCATTTTTCATTCTCAGGTTCCGAAAGTATGTTGAAATTATTATCTCAATTTAGTGGATAAGAAATAAAACAAGTGATTAAGAAAGTCGCTGTTCAGATTTTATTTTACATTCATAGTAAAAAAGGCATTACTAAGTTATTTATAAATAAAATTTACCTACAGATTACGGCATGGTTTTTAAAATGGAATGTAGATTGAAATAATTGTACAAAAGGTAAAAAAATGGCAAGTATTGTAAAAAAAGTGATGAAGACAACTTACAACAATAAATACCGAGTATAAAAATATTTAAATATTTACAGTTTTACATACAGTTTTGAACATACTTAGCTATACAAGTCCATATATACAGCAACAAGTGTTAGACTCCGTCGCAGGTTCGGAGTGTTCCGGGGTCCATGCATTCACCCACTCGTCTATTCTCACGCGGCCTCTTTCTTCAGTCCAGCCGTTTCACTCGCGCACTCACACCCCCGGAAATTGACTATCACATCCGGCACTCACATTGCACTCACAGTCTGTATTACGTAGTATCACAATAATTGGTTGACGTAAAGTAGGATCACTGTCATATATGGATGGCAACGGTCCGTGGAGCACCGCCACCTCCGCCTCCGCCACCGCCACTACTTGGGGGATTGGGCGGCTGGCCGCGTGCACTATGTCGATGAACATGGTGATGTACGTGAGGTCCCCTTATAGAACTCCGGTGCCGTTGGTTGTTTGGAACATCTGGCAGAGCGAATTTCAGCTTTTCCCAAAAAAGTTTGTCACCCCATTGCAAATACACATTAGTCTTGAGGTATAATCGGATGTCAGGATCCAGATCCTTGTGCGGTACTTCCCCGAGGAGTACCACGATGAGCCTTCGGCGGCGGTCGCGCAAAACTTGGTGATGCGCAGATTTGAATTCAAATCGACACCATTCGGATTTGATAAAATTCTCTGATAGAATCATGATGGTTCGTTTGGAAGATTCGACCGCTTGCACGATGGTGTCAGCGAGGAAAGCCCCGACGGGAAAATCGCGATAATGCAAACACAGTTTGTAGTTGGGCTCCAGGGCGGGCGCTAACACTTCAGCCACCCACGCTTCGTCCTTTGAACTGTAACTCACGAAAGCGTCGAATAATTTATCCCTGTCGTCGCGATCCAAGTCCGATGACCTATGAAAGACCCGCACCCCGAATTTGGAATGCAACCAGACGCGAACTTCTTGTCGGAATATGAACATGAGCAAGATAACGATAATGAGTACGGCGAAAACGGCTAACGTTATCACTAGCAGCGGTAAATAGTCTTGAATTATTTGCCTCTGAATGATGGTCTTCGTGGCTGTTAGGTTACCGTTGATGCTGTTGTCGATGTTCGCAGCGCCCGTACACAAAGTACCGTTCTCTTGACTCACGTAAAATCCAACGTCTGAATTGTCAGCATACATGTCCTCACTGTAATAGTCAATTTCAGTCGTATTGAACACACAACGCACCGAAGAAGCATCCGACACCACGTCACCGCGCACCATCCATTCGCGGAGTTTTTCGGTAAACTCGCACTCGCAAGACCAAGGATTATACGCCAAAGTCACTTCGATCATTGTTGTTGGCAGTTGCCACACGTCGTATAAATGCAGCCTATTGTGGTCTAACTTCACTACACGCAACTGTCGAAGTCCCGTAAATGTGGTATTGTTTATATGCGTTATGCGGTTATGCTGCAAGAATACCTCCCGCAAACTCTCAAGTCCTTCGAACTCGAATCCGTGCAATTCAGCGATTCTGTTTTCGTCAAGATGTAAAATATCCAAGTCTTTTAAACCATTGAATGTGCGATTCTGTATAGTTTCGATGTTTGAATTGTTTAAAAACAGAATCTTAAGTCTTTTACGACCGATAAATGCGTGACTGTTCAACGATCGCAAATCGTTACCGTCTAAATAAAGTTGCGTTGCATCCATAGGAATTTGTTCGGGGAGTTTGGTAACGTACCCCCCGGAGGAACAATCGACGACGTTAGCTGACCAAGATTGATCGTGATAACAAGTGCAGTTTGTAGGACACGTCATTTCACAGTCACACGCGTCGAAATCACAGCAGTGGCACAACGCGAAACAATGCGATTCGTAAGTGCACAGGAACTGATAAGGAGCAGCCTCCACGAGGGGTACATAAGTTCGACCCCGGTTATATAATAATTGGCAGTAGATGCTTTCTAAGTCCACGAGTTTTGGTTGTGTTCTGGCTCGATTTCCAATATTTACTTTTTGCAACCATTCCATGGTACAGTCACATTGGTACGGGTTACCCCCAATGTAGAATTCGGGCAGAGGTTTGTCGGGTGGCACCGCTGAAATTCTTAACGCATTCGGATCTAAACTCGTGATTTTATTCCCGAATAAGTCAACACGTGTCAGATTTGGTTTCTTGAAAAACGTATATGACTGAACTTTGGAGATTAGGTTGTCGTTTAAAAACAGGACTTCCACACTGTTAGGAATTGCACTTCCGGTGATCTCAGTCAGTTTGTTCGCGCTGGCGTCAAAAGTACTCAGAGATAGTGTTGACTCGATTTCAAAGTAGTTGCCCAATTCTTCAATCTGATTGGAATGAATATCGAGCCATTGTAAGCCGGTTGGAATTAGGGCATAGTCAAACCACTTCAACTGATTATCTGATATGTTCAGCCATACCAGGCTGGGTAATTTGGCAAACAATTCTTGGATGTCCGTTAAATAATTGCCATCCAAGCGAATCGCTTGCAAGTTAACGTTGGCATCGAATGCACCTGCTGCTACTTTTTGGATCTTATTCCTAGAGAGGTTAAGGATTTTTAACGATGTCATCTTGTCAAAAACTCCTTTTGTGATGTTGCCAATATTGTTTTCAGTTAAACGAAGCCCATACATTTGATTCATATCTCGAAAAGTTTCGTTAGTAATTAAATCGATGTGATTTTCACCTAGATCCAAAGTTTTCAACATAGGAACATTATACAATACTTCCGGTACTTGCACCAATTTATTACCATTAAGATGCAAATCCTGCAAACTGGAGCAGTTCCTCAGAGCTTCGTGATGTATCCAAGATATTTTATTATTGTCTAAAGACAGCAAAGAGAGCACATGCAGTCCATTAAAGGTATCACTTTCAATCTTAGTGATCTTATTATTGGAAATAATCAGGGTGTGTAGATTTGAAAGATTTGCAAACGTATTTTCTGGAATATTTTCGATGAAGTTGTCATTCAGTCTTAAAATTTGGAGACTGTACAAGTCCCGGAAAACCGATTGTTCTAGTTTTGTGATCCTGTTGTGCGAAATGTCAAGCACAACTAAGCGAAACAGTCCTACAAACGTGGCCGCATTTATCCAATCAGCTGTGATCTCATTATGCGACAAATCAAGTACCAATAATTGCGACAATTCGCTAAAGAGGCCAGGTGCTAGTACGTTAATGGAATTGTTTTGCAAGTACATTTCTCTAATATCTTTCGTGTCGGAGAATAGTTCGGGCGGCAAACTGACTAAACGGTTATCGGACAGTTTTAGTACGTTGAGGGCTATGAGTCCTTCTAGAGCTCGATCTGCCAAATTCGTGAGGCCGTTTCCTTGAAGGTACAGCTTTTGAAGACGAGACAGTGCAGAAAATTGACTGGGAAGTAATTTGTCGATGTTATTGCGTGACAAATCGAGGAGACGTAAGTTGGCTCCACAGCTTTCCGTCGGATTGTGAGCGAACCGAAAATTTTTCACTTCGCGTAACCGATTCCGAGTTAGATTGAGCACTTCCAATGCGTACAATGGACACAGCACACCATCCGGTAAACTCCACATATTATTTTCACCGAGATCCAACCGTTCGAGTAAACGTAACTCGTCCGTGAACGCGTTCGGCGACACTTCGAGGGTCATGGCTGACCAATCTGTGTTGTGAGTCCGTACTGTGAGATTTCGGAGTTCTTTCAGACCACGAAAAGCACCGTCGGAGAGGTTCCCGATCTTGCAGTACTCGATGGACAGCTCGCGAAGTTCGACCAACGGCTTGAAGCTGCCGGCGCTCAAAGAACTTTGGAAGAATAAAGCGTCACTACATTCCAGCCGCAGTCTGACCGTGTGTTGGGGTTGAATGACGCTGAAGTTGGTGTTCTCCAGTTCGCTGTTGATAGTCTGTAGCCGACACACTAGCGCGACGTCGTCTTCGGTACCGCTGTCCACTACCACCCACTTGCACTCGTCGGGCGCTTGGTAGCGTAGCGCCTTGCTGAGCGATGCCGACAGAACGCCGAAGACGGCGCCGAATAACACCGCACACACCACCGTGGTGCCCATTTCTCGAATTACCAGGAACTACACCATTGTATGCAGCCGTGCCGATGTCTTGTTGCATACCGTGTCCGTCTCGACCGGTGCTCGGTGCTTGACTGCGGTCCCTCACACAAGGCCACTCATTCCTCACCTCTCCGCCGTTCTTGCTACTTCTCCCCGCTCTTTACTAATGCCGAGTCAAGAATAGACTGACTCGGAGGTACTACACTGAAAAAACTGTGAACTGGCGATGCGTTTTTCAGGCAACGGACGTCGAGTTTTCCGTCTGATCGCGCGTTTAAATCGCTCGAAGAATTTCATTTGATGTCGCTTTGAATCGATTGGGCTGTACATTTATTTTTCCATGAACCTGTAAACCAAAACTACAAATTACTTGCCATGGTCGTAACAATTGCAAATAGCGTGAAATTAACTTAATTAAATTTAACGGCTTGGTTTTGCACTGAATTCCATTAAAATCACCTGTGATTTTTTTAATAAACTATACATAAAGTTAGCGTTGTTGAATATCCATCATTCAGTAGGTACATGATTAGACGATGTTTAGTGTGGGTGGAGATTTAAACGCCAGGTTAGAAAACGATTTGCTGTTTATCGTCTAATTAAAATCTTTGGTAACGGCTAGACTGTAGCAAATTATATGTAGTATTGTCCAATACCAATAGCTGACGGATGTTTGCTATCAAGAAACATGACAATGTTTCATAATTACAATTAGTAACCAAATCAATTACATTGAATCTCAATCTCACACCTGTGGCATTTTTTAGACTCACTTAGGTAAGCAAAGTTCTAGGACAACGCAATTTAATATCAACAAATGATTGTTTAGTATCACATACCAAATATTCAGTTTTAGTTTTGTTAATTTCAAAGCATTAAAGTTCCTAGTTGTAAACTTTTGCCGTTGATAAATGAACTTAGTGCCCTTGTTAGACGAACCAAAAGTGAACACGACAGCCGCAAATGCAGTCGAGCCAGTGCAACGCAATAAAACACGAGTCGTAGTGAGGCGCGTTATTGCCCAATTAATAACGAGCTTCAGGAATCCAGCAACACGAAAAAGCCATCTTTAAAAGAATATTAAAACATCCCCGTGTTAAATAAAGTAAATGAATAGGTGCTAGTTAAGATAGCCGTAATGGGTGATAATATTTCAATACCACCGCTCCCGACCACCACCCGTTGTCTATAATGACCTGCCACCGGGAGATTTTCTAATTTCCATCGATAGCCATTTGCGGAACGCAATTGATTAAACAAAAAGAAACTCTTTCTTCTAGAACAGAACATGAAGGATAGAGTCTATATTCTGTATCAGTTGTTCTGATAAAGTAGATGAAATGAACCTAATAACTTCTGATGAACAGTGTGTTGATGAAAATGATTCACGTCTTGAGATATTGTGGAGGATGCAATACTAAATGGTTCGTTTTTGTATCACGATTTCTTTACTGGTTATTTTGTTGAGCATGTGGTAAAAGCAATCGGCAGTTCTGCAAATAAACCAACACAAAAATTAAAAGTGAGCTTTTGTGCCGATAATATGTCTACAAAATCAATATTGCTATCAGATCTACATATGTATCTACATATTCTCGGATTTACTTTTATCTATTTACTCATTTCGTTTTGGAAGTTCTAACCCTGATTCATTTGGATCGTCTTGTGTTACTTTTTCAAGTTTTACCTCAACTGTTTTCTATATAGTGACAAAAGCTACTTAGCTTGAATTGGAAACGGCTGGTGAGGTGGAATGCAATAAGTTAGTTAGTGTTATTATAGGTAGGCAAATTGTAAATTGCACGAAAATTAAGCAGGTGGTCGGTTTCTTTATTCGTTAGCTTCGGTGGTTCTTTGATAGTTCAAAAATTTGTGCAACGATATATTCGGGTGTTTACCAGTTATGAAGAATGTAAGAATCAATACCGAAACTTTGATATGATAAAACAGAATTCTAATATTTAAGTATTTTGTCGTTTTAAATACTTTAACTAAGAAATAACAAAAAAAAAAACACAGTAACTGAATAACAAAAGTAGTGAAACAACGATGTAACTACAGCTTCTCAAGGAATTTACAATGAAAGCATAAGATATTAGCTCTTGTGTTTAATTGCCGTCGATAAAAGTTCTTCGTTTAATTATTTGACCATGGTGGAAATTCCTTGCGCTTGGGAGCCAATTTATTCTTGTTGCTTTTAAAGCGACTTTTTCGCAAGGCATTTAACACTTACATATAACCAACCACGTACCGGTATTAATTTTGTTAAGGAGAGCGATTTACAACGGTCCAGTCCAAAGAGAATGACTTGAAACGGAATGTTAGTCCATAAAAATGCAATAACTAATGTGCATAAAGACGCTGAATATCGTAATTTAATTTGCTTTTTGGTTCCAGGTAAGCAGAAAAGAGGTTTTTGTCCTACACGAGCCGATGTAATGTTCAGACACGATGGGTAAGTTTTATATGGGACTTGTTTACCACTCGTTTTGCGAATGGCATTTCTGGGCATTGTGTGTTTTTTGATTTAGGTGTGTTTCGTACCATGGGGGAGCATTTTTCTGCCTCCACCTCAGCTCCAGTAGCTCGGATGTTTCTGCGAGAAATATCGTAATGGGTTGTGGTAAATGGAAAAAAAATCACAAAATTTTATAGACTGTCATATATAATGTAGTTGGTTTGAATGCGGGAAAGTCAGCATTATTAAATAACATCCCCCTGCTGTCACAACACAAAGAGGCGGCATTAGCAAAGCAAAGACAGCTGTCCCTTTTGGGGTACACGTCCTAGTCCATTTTATGGTGTAAACGTGCAGTCAAACGCCTTCTTTCACAGACCGTTATCAACCATTATCTTACCAATTATGACCCATTTCTTGTGTACTTATTTTTTATGGACTCGCAAGGACACCCACGAACTAGGACGGTGGTAGTATTTACACGTCCTCTATTTAAATTTTAAAGTTTCTCCTGGAAATTCGTGTAAGCAAACAAGTCAGGTAGCAGCGATTGTCGTGTAATGCGTGCATAATGGGTCGGCTTGTTTGACGAAGGCCAAAACGACAAATGGTTAAAAGTGTCGACGGTTTTTTCATTTGAGCATTACACGCGGTGTTTCATACCAACTGAGTCGCAATGATGAATTTGTTAATGGCAAGAATTCAGGTGACTGCGCACTTTAATAAATGTAACAAACCAACAGTGGTCATCTTTGTGTGTTCGTTTGAGTAAACATTACTAGCTCTTTGACAGGCTCCTTCTGTAAACGGATATGCCTACCTGTTCTTTGTCGTATGTACACACGAGAAGAGTAATAAATTACCAGAAGTCGTCGCTGTCGACGTTGTGCTCGGTGGTAAACTTGTGGTTTCTGATGTGACATTTTGAGGATTAACTAGTGTGTGACCAAAATTGCTTGTTTATTTGTGTCAATAGGCCTTGGGGGCACTTAAAAAAATAATATCAAACGCTCGCATGCTACTATTTTAAACTAAGTAATTTGAATTATGCGCGCTGATTTAGTTTTAAACGTTCCATGCTATAATGCTACTCATTTTATTTATTATTCTCGTCTCCAACTCTAATTTGCATATAGCTTTGTTGTGTAATTTTGTGGCAGCTTATTTCTTACATTTCACATTTTAAAACGATTAAATGATTTTTTCTATGAATTTACTTACAATAATGACAGCAGGTATTTTTTCGCGAACGAAAGCTCATTTCATTTCTCGACGTGACCGATAAAAAGGTCTTTTGAGATATTATTTATTGGTCAAGGAGGGTGGCGTCATTTGATGCTGCTTGTTATAAATAAGGCGTGTCATTGTCGGAATGTTCATTTCCATTTGTGATAATAGAAACATACTTATTAGATATTCTCGACGTGGGAGCACAACAGGGCGTTCTTGCACTTCTTGTGTTGCCACCTGTATGATTTTTGATTTACTTTTTCCTGTGTAAATTTGCCATCCTATTGCGTCATTTTCCTCTTGTCCAACACGCACACATTTTCTAATCTTCTAATGTGACAGAGTTGATAGTTATCGTCCGAACGTTATGTATGGATATGAGGATCTTAATTAATGATATTGTGAAATCGATTGCTATTTCGATCTGTTGTAATCGGCGCTGTTTAACTTTTTATCGCCGGCAGAGCTCTTCTGGAAAGTATGAGTTGATATAAGGTGGACCAATTAAAATTAATTTTACGTTTATAGACGGTGAATAATTCTAAATCACGAGCTCATCAGTAGACTTTTACGTGACACGTGATATTGAGGAATTTCATTACAGATTGACGTGGTCGTGTCTCGTCGAATCGATTATAACAAAAAAGGAAAACTCACGTGTTTTTCTGTTTATGTTTTTGTAATGTAGAAAAAAGGACGATGTGTTGGCGGATGGTCACCTGTGGTGGAACCCCCGGTCGGTCAATAACTCACCACCGGCGCTCTACGATTATATCCAAATTATCATTCCAACAAGTGTCCGTTGAGGCATTTGCATTTTATTAAGTATCCTTGGCGGGGAGCTGCAGTTAATTAGTTGTAACACCGCACATGGACACTCTAGATCCTCAGGTTTTGAATCTAATGCGAACAATTTATGGATGTCCGTCTCGTTCCGAAACTGCATCTCAGCATACCTGCGGTTGTTACCTCTCGTAAGTAGCCAAACTCAACAGTTGACCATGAAGTGACTGAGAGAGAAGGTAATAGATTTATGTACTTTGCCGCATTTTTCTACAACTCTTTAATTTATTAGACACACTGTGTACCATCATGGATGAAGGTGACAAATTGGGCTTTGAAATGCTACCTAGAGTGCCATGTGTTAGCTTAATGACCTCTTAAAATGAACACGCATTATGCATTCTTGGAGTTATTATTATAAACAAGCTGGTCCAAATGTTTGTAACAGCGAAATTTGAGAATGGAAGCAACTGCTGAAACACGGTTCTTCATTTATATAGACTGACGGTTTTTACTGAATCAACAAGAACGATTACGTGCGCTTTAGGAGTAGTAACAGATAAAATGTTAAAATTATCATTAAGATTTTATAAAACAACTTAGTATGTGATGGGTTGATGATGATTTCTCAATACTTTAATATTAGGGGAAAAAAATTGTGCGAAAAATCCCAAAGGAATAGCGAAATAGCTTTCCAGGGGTGCGTTACCTTGGGAGCTCGAAACAAGTCGAAAATAAAGAAACTATTATTACAAGTTTGTAATTGGAAACGCAAGAAATGACTGTATTTTGTTCTCGCAAAAGAGGCAAGGAAGGTTTATGGATTATGATTTTTGTACGTAAAAATTAATCAAATTTTCTTGCTCCAATGAATCATGTTCCACTACCACACCATTATACCGTCTGCAGAACTTTGTAATTTTCAAAAAGCGTGTCATGCACTAGTAAAGAATACGTTTCGACCATAATAGAATTGACTAAGAAAATCTGCTTTCAAATTCGCAAAAGGTATTCCGAATGGAGCTTTTCGCGTTCTAAAGAAGCATTTAAAATAGGAGACTCGTTATTACGAAGATAATGTTCTCGGGTTGGTGTCAGACATAAGTGAATACACAAGAGCTGTAGTAATTACGTGCCATTTACGCGGTAGCTTCATGAGTTTGCGTATGCAGGCGCCTAGTAGGTGGTAATGTAAGCATTGCAAATGTTATGATCGAACGTCAGTGTACAAATGGACCCGCATGCATCATTATCGACGAAACACGTTACTCATTCAAGCGAGCCGTCAAATCCGAATCGAACCATCATTCTTATCCCATAAGGGTGCGAACGTAAAAAAAACGAAAGACTTCCGACAAATCGACTCCTATTAACTCGAAATTTTCCGGATGAGTCCTAAAATTGCTCGCCGTTGGAACGCTTCCTTTAGGTTTGCCGTAAATTTCATTAAAACAATTAATTTTTTGAGAAGCACTCGCCGTGACCGGCCCAAATTTAGACAAATTATCTACCTATCCGGTGGTTGGCCCAGTCGGCGGCGAATCCATCATCTAACCGTGACATTGAATTCATGACACCACCAATATAAACAAAGGTTTCACCTGGCGACTGCGATACGCGCAACTGAGTGTTTATCGAATGGACTGATTGTTCTTCATCATGAAAGGAAGACCGCTTGGGTGCTGGAGGAAACACATACAGTCAAACCTTTCGACAACGATTCATTCAAACAAACCATATTCGCTTTTTTTATCTTAACAATAATTGTTATGTACTTATGGAAGATTCATTGCCACTGTGGTAGACCACCTATGTGCGTTCCCACTGTATTATACGTGAAGTCGGCAAAAAGTCGTACCAAGCCGGCCTTGTCTTTAAGCATTTTATTTTTTCTTAGTCTCGTATTCTCTTGCTCCACCTATGCGGCATGACAATTTTATTACTAATTAGTCTCGGCTGGCACTAAAACTGTCTGCTGATTAATATATTATGCGTGCACCGTAGTTAATTATTGTTTAAATTGTATCAGAATCTTAAACAGTTACTATTTATTACTACATATTATTTCCCATTCGAATCGATACCAAACTATGATTTCTTCACAGCAGTTTTTCCAAATACCAAATATCTCATGATAAACCACCGTCTTATCTAAAAATGATACCCATTATTGAAGGTTGTTATGTTAAACATGCCAATAAAATGATACGGAAAAGCTGGTGAAAACTATTAATAATAACGGAATTCCGAATTATAATTTTAAATCAGCATTTCTTGTGGTCGTTAATCTTCTTATTATAGTGATTGAAGTTCGCGATGGAAGTAAATATTCTAATTAAGTGTGATTATGAGTGAGAAAGTGTTTACATATTTTTCGAGTTATGCGCGAAGTGTTAATAAGGTTCTTCTTTTTCCATAAATTACCTAAACGTAAGTGATTAAAGTGAAATCAAAAATATTCAAATTGGTTGGCTTTGCTGTATCACTTACTGAAAGAATGGATTTCTCTAGAACAGTCAACATTTCTATTCGAAGCCCTACATTGCTTCAATACTAAAAATTATATTTACAACTTAATAAATAAAAGAGCTTTGAAGGTGCACATAACTGTTGGCGAACCATAACATCTGCTAAAAGCTTCTTCCATGCAAATAATCTTTACAGTTGAAATTTGTTTGCAATGTAGTGACTAGGAGAGAACTCGGTAAAGCCGCGTGGAATTGGTTTCGTTGTCACCTGTTGCACCTGTTATTTCTAAAATGGACTATTTCTATTTAAATGAATTTGTTAAATTCTTGCCGTATCTGTACCCACTTACTTTTTTGTATCTATCTTTAAATGTTCACAATGCACGTGCGCAAATATGGTGGGTTTGATAACAGTGGGGTCCCTAAAAGCTTTTTTTATTTATTTACACATGTGTTATAATGTAACAAACATTGAAATACAAAAATAGTTGTTCCTACGACAGTGCTCTCATGATTTTTTAAATATCTTAAAATCAGTATCCTGTGTAACATGTGTTCAATTTTTGTAAAGCTGGCAGGATTTCTCATCATGAATACGTCATTATATCATTGGTTACCTATTTTGTTCATTTGAACACTCGGTTCTCTTTCATTTGTGCCTATAAAAGTGACCGATGAGTCGAATTCGACGGCGGCGGCATCTTAATTGGCCCTATTCAAAATTAATCATCGAGTCTCAAAATACCGCCCGACATCAAACAGAAACGTTTTCGAATGTGATTTTTAATCAACTTGTTATGTGTACAGTCGAGCGGAGGTGAATATCGGGGGCATTTTTCATAATTGCCGGTCGTTATCTTTTAATCCTAGTATCCATAACCGCCCAGACATATCCTGCCCCATCTCGATCGCGCATTCGAGTAGCATTTTACATACATTAGTAGTCGTAAATACGGTGACGCGCATTCCCCTCGTCCGAATAAAGTCCGATTTTAAGTTTTCTGTTCACATTTTATTTCTTCAATTATCATAAACATGTCGATTTTCATGATTCTCGGTATAAAATTCAATTTGTTGAAGACGACATTGCAATTTTCCTTATACAGTCAGGTCTTCTGTCTCTTTTCGTGACGACGGGACCGAGATCGTCTGAAATTTCAGGTGGTCTTGCTTCACGAAGAACAGCATGTGAGACAGTCTTATGGCGTGATAATGTATCTATTTTAAATTCGTAATTATGTGCACCACTGAAGTACGTGGCCATTTATCGAATTACCCAGACTAAACAGTAATGACGTGGCAAAGCTGGGACGGCGTCCCTGTTTATTGTTCCTGTACAACGGCGGAATTATAATCACCTGACGCACCTTCCTCCACTAAGTACTATCATTCTTCTGTGCTAACTGAGTAATTCTTATACCGTCAACCAGCTCGGACCGAGGCAATTTTATTGTTGGACGAAACGCTTCTTGTAGAGGAGACACCGATTAAAGCTTTTTTTCTCTGTTTGTTTAGCACCGTTTCCATATAATTTATTCGGCAGTGTAATATATTATCATGTTGTTTGGAAATTTTCCATACTTCCAAGGTGTTCATCTATTAATTTTAAAGCGTCGTATAATAATGTTTATCAGTTTTAATAATCTTACCCTCATTCATCATTTATATAAGCGAAAACATACAGTGGCAGTAAACAATTTGGAAGTTTAATGATTTTTTCGGCTTTTTGTTAAATGTTCTTTCATAATTTGCCGTTCGTCGAATTTATGATCATTTGATAAATGTTAAAGTCTGACTTTTAGCAAGATGTATAGTATTTTTTAGGTGAATATATCGAATGAGGAGTTAATTTCGTAAAACCAACGACATAATTTATATGAGTTTTAAAGCCTGAGGGGGTTTCTCGTGAACACTAAAAAATATTTTAAACACTTTATATAACTATTTTGCACCCTGGTGCATAATGGTGAAGATGGATATACCAGAATTTTCAATATTTTAAATCTTACTTAAAAAATTTAGGGTATAGCACTATAGAACTTCGCGAACAAAAGAAGTCGGAATTTTTGGTACTTTTTACGCAATACAAAGTTCACCGAGTTAAAAACGTTTGCTTTTTTAATTCAGTGCATTAATGAGACGACAGCGTTTTTAAATAAATTGCTGTGAGCAAACTAATGTTAATTTAAATAATTTTATTAATTTTAACAATTTGGATTTTATTTGAAAGAATTGTTACCTATTTGAGTTTCTTCATTCTTTGTGAAATACTATTGCCAGTTTGATATACTATAAACCTATTTTTTTTTGTAATTTTAGTTTTTTTTTTTTAAATTGTGTCTGTTGATTCTGAATACCGAAAATAAGAGCTCCAGATTTTTATACCATGCGATTCAGCCAGTTTCGGCAACTTTTTTTTGCATTTTAAATTTTTTAACCCTTGTAACATCATTTTATCTGCATTTCCAGCACCGCATCTAAAAAAGCCGAAAATGTCCTAGTATCTCAAAGTTTCTGTTTGTGGTGCAGCAGCAAGCAAGCAGCTCTGATTAATATTACATTTAGCATAATATAAATCAATTTTAAAGTCTTATAGGCAATTTTCTCTTTCTTTAAAGCTTCAAGGGAAGGTTCGACCTCGAATACTCAAACAAAATAATTTATGTGCTTGGGGGCTGATGAGAAATAAAATACGTCAAAAAATGACAAACCTAATTAATACATCATAGTCATAAATAATGTGTTAATATACTTTGAACAGCCATAATCCTCTCATACAATTTTATATCACTATAAATTTAGGAAATGTTGACAGTACAATTACACAAGCTTGGCATTGTATCAAAACCTGTAGTTCTCCAGTAACACCTACAAAACTCAATAAAACGGATTTGTTTGAAAAATAAATGATTGAAATTTATTCTGTAGGCATGTATAATTTTATGTATCTATATATTTGTATGCGAAGAAAATTCAACATGGCACTTTGTTTTAGTTTGTTTCTTAGTGCTGTTGAATTCGGATCGTAAGGTCTTAAAATAATTCATCGTTTTTTTGCATAATAGGCTTAGAATTTTAAACATTCGAATATTTATTCGCGACGTCGGCTTTTGGCCGCGAGGAAGTGTCCATTCATCACAATCTCGATGGTTGTTAGTGACCCTGTCGATGACGACAATAGCAGGCGCGGTTCGACACATCGCTGTCGACCCCCTAAGACAATGGTCGTTTGGTAAGTCATCGCTCAATTCGATCGACCTATGAAGTTATAAAAGCTCGAAGTTCGGCGAGCGAGTGGGCACGAGTTTGATTGGTAAATTTTTATCAGTGTAAATCTACCTGTTTGTCCATAAAAGTTCACAACCTCCTATAATTATTACGCCGACCATTGGGGCCATGGATCGAACTAAGGGCCAGGTATTTTGGGGGGACGAGAGATTGGAGCTAATGTTAGGGCACCACCATGGCTATAAATCACCCCTTGCACGTAAGAATGCAAGACTTCCTCACAGATAGCAAACTTTGAAATATGAGCCAGAAAGTCGGGCTGTAATTTTCTGACTAATAATTATATAAGTCCTCCAAATATATGACCGTAATTAAAAATTATAATGGCATTATCTTGATTGCACGTGTGGCAAGTTATTAATTATTTGCAATAACAAATATTTCATTTAAGGTACTTTGCGCCCCTTCTGCAACCTCGGATGTATAATTGAAATATTTTAGTATTATCATAATATGTCAACTTACTTTAATGATAGCTAATAAAATGATTTGTTTAAACTGTGATTATAATTTGTGACTGTGCAAGATGTTGCTTTAGAGAAAATTTCAGAGAGTGCCTCGTAGTAGTTTATCTTTGTCGTTTTTGTAGAGTTTATTGGTAAATTTGCCGATGACGTGGTCAATTGGCCGTCTTGGCACAAGACGAAAAACAAACACCCAAGACTGACTTGTCGGCCGCGATAATAACTCGCGGCCAGCCACCATAAATCTGCGCTTTAACTACGACGGTGACCCGCACTGGCAAAAAAACAACAGTCGACCGCTAGAGCCCAAATTATAGGCTGTCAAATGTATCCGGCCGAGAATTTCATCCTCGATATCTGCTTTGTAAAGCATAGATTAAACATGTTTGTAAAAGATTCAATAAGAAGGGACAATTTTATACGGCTACAAATTACATGTTGTATGATGGTGACTCCAATGCTCGCTTAGGCAAGACGTTTTTACTTTTCCACACGTTGTTATTTAACTTGTTTATGTCACGTGACTTTGAAGAGATGGTTTCGAGCCATCACAAATACACAATTTTCTGTCGTGGTTATTATCTTTGCTTCTCTTACTTTATTATTCAGCGGTAGTTAATTCTCTTACCTTAAGTAGATTTTCATTTTTAAGATGTTTTTGATACCAAAAGTGCACATGTTTTCGGCACATTTTGAGGTTTACAAAGTGTCATAAAAGAAACTAAATTTTAGTTAGGAGCGAGGATACAAAATTTTTTAGGTGGCTCAGCTAAAATTCTTTTCCATTTTTGGCAAAACTTTGATAATTGTTTATCAAACTATTCATTTGAGCGTTTTAGTCATCTTTATGCAAGTTTTTGTTTGTTTGTTCTCTAAAGATCGGTCTAGATGCTCAGATAATTTGCGCAAACTAACAGTTTCCAGTGTGATTTTAATTTTTGGACAAAAAACAACAACCCATCAGGCTCTAATTTTGCAGTGATGAACATAGTTGCCGAATGAATCTTTATTTTGTTTAATTTAATGCCCACTTGCCTATTCTTTCAAGAATCGCCCACAAAAAGCAAAAAATTACTTCAATCAGTATAAAATTCTTTAATAAAACATTCAACGATGTAAATGATTTAATGATTTTTTTTTGGGTGTTGTTTCGTTGGTGGATTTATTACTGTTCTGAAACTACAAACCCGATAACAGTTCGTTTTACATTTCCAAAGGCCCTTCTTTCCTAGATATGACTACGATGTGTAATCAGTAGCAATAAGATCCATGCATAATGTAATTCAGTGAACCGCAATCTATCAGTTTTTGGTAAAAAACTGTTCGCATTGATATTTAAAGTACCGATTTTTGTATAAACAAAATTTTGCAGGAAGATACCGTTCTTAGTGTTTCTGAATTTTTTTGAATAACTAAAAACTTTCATCTTAATTTTAATAAGAAATGTCTGTTGTCGAAAATTTTACTAGCTTCAAACATAATGCCTCCTTTAAATTAAATTTTTTGACATTTAACCACCTGTAATAGATACTAACGTCATGAGGCTGATAACTGGCTAATTACAAGATTAACGTTTGTACTTTTTTATAATCAATCGCGTCTGTTATTTTCGTATTGGCCGAATATCGTTTAATGCTAGCATAATTTTATTAAGTTAAGCTGACAGTTTTAATATAATGCGACTACAGGTAGCTACACTTTGCTTTGAAGGTTTTTTTGATATGCTGTTGAAGAGAATGAAATCCATGAAAAAATTTAACTTGATTCAAATTTTTTCTCAGTCGGGTCCTAACAGTCCTGGACATTTCATTTATTTCATTTACCTACCAATTTGAGTAGGTCGTATTTTATTTTCACTAGGTAACAACAGAATATAATTTCACCGGAAAATCGTCTTCTAAAGCAGAAATACGCTTACAACATAACAATATCCACTACTTTTACTAACTGTTCTTATTTTATAATTTTTGCAAGTCGTGGATCTCATTATTGAAAGGTGTAAAAAATAAATAAACTCTATAAAAAATTCACCACCTGTTCTGTTATAAACTTTAATTAATGTACTGAACAATTAATAAACTGGTAATACTCCAGATAAAGTTCCAATTATAACATATCTAAGAATGGCTCTAACGAGTATTAGGTAGTATAACCTGGGGTACATTTTTTAGTAAGTGTTTGTATACTTACAAGAAAGAGGCATGTATGTGATTTAGCTTCTAACGGTTTTTTTCTGCTTTTGCCAAAACTGTACTCGATTTTAGCGTGAAACGAGTGTTCACGGTTGGTTATTATTCTAAACAGGTGATTTTGATAAAATCTTGCAATTTTCACATATTTACTAGGGCATAGAACACAAGTTAATTTTATAGAAAACTTAGAATTTTGCGTTAACATGTAGATAACATTCAGAGTAAGTGTTTCACCGTAATAGAATTTGGACTCTTTTAGTACTGAGTTAGTGATTCAACAGGTGTCAAATAGTACAAATGGAAGACAATGGCACGAAATATGTTTATACCGTCTTACGTGTAGACGCAGACATAGAAAATGGCTCAGTTGGGTGTTAGTAAAGAGGATGAAACATGTCTGTAGGGTAAAAACAGTTCAAGAAGTATTGAATAAGGCGTTTTGCGGTGGCAATAATTCGTTCGATGGCAGGCAGCAGTTTGGTCGGTATAGGTCTGGAGTTGGCGGGCCAGCTGGTTACCTACACTCGAAGAGCGCGTCACGTAATAAATAACGTGATAATGGCCAGGTAGGCAAATACTAATTCCATAGCCATTGTGTTAACGGACTCCCGATTATTTATACGTATTTATTTACATTGTCACCAAACTCGAATCTCATACGCGGTTTATTTATTGGCACCGGAGGCCAACGCGCGCGAGACCATGAATATGCGTTTATTATGTACGGTTTTTATTTATTTAAATTCGGTGGGAGGGAACTTTCGATAATTTATGTGAGTCTACCAAATTATTCCCGGAATCGTAATTTATCGCCATGTTGGGGTACTCATATTATTAAAGGTTTTCTTTATGATGGCGGCCTTTTCCGAACTGCCACGATGGACAAACAACGAATTGTTTAGTCATAATTCGAATACTTTCATTGCAATAAATGTTCCATTAAACAATATGTTTCCAGGATTACAGCGCTTTTTATTTGATCAAGATTTATGCTAATTAGCTTAATTGGGTATATAAATTTACCGCCAACATAAAGCCAATGTAAACTCGGGAAAACACTTCGGCTTATTGTCGCACCTGACAGAGCATTCTTTGAACAAAGGACTGTTTAAAATTCCCCTTTGTTCGGCACATAATTTATTTAGACTTGAAATCATTTCAAAAGCATGAGTTGTAAGTACTCCAACAAGCTAGGAAAAACACCAACAAGCACAGAACAAACAATCGCTTGCCACAGAAGATGTAGGTACTATTAACCAGCATTTTCCATGAACATACCTATAATTTCAGTGCACGATTAAGAAAATTAATACGTGTTTGTATCAGAAAGAGATGTTTCTTAAAAACGCTGTTCTTTGAATATCCAACTATTTGCTTTGTTCTTTACAAGAACTGAATAGCAACGTGATTAGTTACTACAATTTGCTCAAGATTGGATTAGCGTCGACTTTTCAAAGTCCTTTCAATAAAGTGATTTACATTTACACATATGAACTTTTCCGAAAATTGAAAAGATCGACCGTACTGTTGCAATAATTTTCCTATAAAGTCAAATTAACATTTTCATGGCACTTATTTCATGGAAGAGTCTCGCAAGTATCACTCTCGCCATAAATAGTCGATAATTTTATATTTATACTGCAGGATCTACAATCATTTTAGACACTTGCTGTCGGTGATTGACTCTGGTTGTTAAATCATGGGCTATTCCACAAGGGCAATTTGCAAATATTTTAAATGTCTTCTTTTTGACCATTCTTAAACTTTAAAGGGATATCATACATATTTATAACAATTTGATTCTTAAATTAAAAAGTAGGTAGATTGCATTGCATGAATTTTATCTTTGTTACATTTTACTGCATTCTTCATGTCAGATCCAGAACTAGGTAAGATTCTAAAGTTTTTTTTTTGTACCTAAGTCTTTGATTTACTCGTTCGTCGCGACAAACTTTTCCGATTTCGGTTCATTTGCTTAAAGTGAGACACAATGGTCCACTTAATTGGTTTGTAAATTACTTTTGGTCAAGTTAAGTTCAATTGTCATCATCGTCTAGTTTGATTTTGTTAGTTCATTCCATGGGAATGGAGTCTTAGTTAAATCAATTAAATTCAGCTTAACCAATATTTTTTTTCCATTTATTCAATGAATTTGTGTTAACCTTAGTATGCTTAGTGTGTTCTAATCGCATTAATTTTGACCCCGAGAACGTAAAAGAAAAATATCAAAAAAATCTGAAAAAATGTAAAAGAAATAAATATAAATATAGAAGAAAAGTGGAGACATTTGAAAGACGCGACGGGTCCAGAAGAATTAAGCATCAAAGTCCACTTTTGGTAGAACTATCAGAATTCTTATTTAAATATTTGAATATTTTCTTAAGTTCGTTGCTAGTCGACATCGTATTATTTATTATACATCGATGATATGCTCCTAGACCTCCCATATATTAATAATGACAGTAGATCTTGTATCACAAGAAAAACCCAAGAAAAAGAGCAGCTTGATGGACAGTGGGGATAGAAGAAATAGTAAAAGAAAAGAAACTACTACGAAGAAAACACAAGGTAAACAACTGTGAAATCAAATCAATCAACTATGAAAACATGAAAAATATAAGAAAAAACAAACAAAAGCCAAAAAGAGGTTAAAAAACAGAATTCCTATAACTTGTATAGAGTTGGGAAGTAAGGTAATAATTTCGTTACAGTTAAGTAGATACATGAGAATAATAAAAACAAAATAAGTATATTAAAGAAGCAAAAATAGAAATACGGAAAAGCGATTAGAGAAGAAAGAAGGATAATGGGAAAGTGAAGAGAACACTTTAGAGATTTGTTGGAACTAGACGAAGCACAGCCAGTCATGATACAACAGAATATCAAACATCAAATAAAAAGAACAGACAGAACAAAAAACTAAAAGAAGCAGTAGACAAAATGAAGATAGTCGAAGCACTAGAACACGATGAAGTAGCTACAAAAATGGTCAAATGTACGAATGTACCATTAGATTTGCAAATAGTAAAAGTTACACGAAAACAATAACAAAAATATACGTCAGAATAATGAACAATATACTAAAGATGAGTCAAAGCGGATTTAGAAGAGAAAGTGACAAAGAAGAAGATATTCAGCGAGTATTAAAAAAAACATTAAGAATGGAAAGAAAAGTATATGTCTGTGCATTCAAAGCCTAGATGAAAAAACTTACTTAAGAGTATCAATGGACGAACTACATATGTTTGTTAAAAAAAATCTAAATTAAATTTTAATTAGAGGGGGCAAAGTAAGGTTTTGCAAGGTAAGGCAAGTTCTCCTGTAATCGGCTACTTATGGGAAGTCACCCAGTGCTCGAAAATTGAACTTTTTGAGCAAGTGTAACAAAACATTACTTATCAAAGTTTTGAGATGTGAAATCTACATAAAACTATTTTTTCTTTTGTATACGCGGTGTAACAAATCTTATCTGCTCTTTGAAATTTTGGTGAATTTTGTAGTGTTGTATACTGTAATCGTAAAAACACGAAACGTTGTTAGATTTCTAGCTGAAGCCTCGATGCATATGGAATCAGGAATTTTACAAAAAGACAGAAAAGTAATTTAACGACTACCGGGGGAAAGCAGAAGGAAAAACGAGGAGAAGCAAAATTATAATCCAAGTGTTTAGAAAAGACTTTGGTTTCTAAAACCGTAACTCGAGTTGCTGTCTTTATAATTTTATTGCAAAACGGTTTCTACCGACTGCGGTGGTACCAGCTACCATTCAGAAAAAGATCTATCTTTACTAATAACACCTATGTTGTAGCGGACTTGGTACCTTGCTGGTTTAGGCGGAAGAAATATCTTGTTATCGACGTGGGTAGTGTTACTAAATTGTATGCAAGAACCACGACATGTACATACACGTATTGTGTAGTGGTACTTGAAAGTTCTCTCGTGGTATGATGTTCACGGTGGTCCAAATCGATTGGGCCAAAAGGAGGAGGTACCACGGTTGGGCCCGTTGTAATCGATTGATTCGGCGAATTTTCAATTTAACATGTTGCTAACGCCATTTCTCTCAGTCGCATGTTTGTACGTTACGCATAAATCCGGTCTGTCAGCGCTCGGCTCCGGATTGAGTCGGTATTATTAGTTCAGCGCGCGAAATCGTGTTTAAAAGTCCGGTTTTGGATTGAAAAATGATTATCGAATCGTAAGATGACATGATGAAATTCTGAGGGCATGAAAATTTCAACTTACTGCTGGGTCATTGGAAGGTCAAGAATGCCACCGCCGACGCTCACGGTGTCTTGATATTTACACTTAATAAATTGTAACAGTTGATATTGTGGAAAAACGATTTTATGATACATCTGGGAACTTGTGAGACCAAATTTTTTAAGCTTTGTGGTTGTTATTACCGTTTTAATAGCTAACACCAACAGAGGATATATGTCTCAAACACAATTGCCGTATTAAGTTACGAATGTGTGGTGTAAATAACAAGCATAAAATAATGTAAATCTACACTTCCTTGTCGTTAATTCTCGTGACACAGAGTTCTACGTTGTAACAATAAAATTATTGAGCTTTTTGTTCTCGAGAAAAATTCCCATTCGCTATAGTATGCACCGCAATTTTCGATATTACGTTATTAGCCGATTTTAACCATTATCTAGGTCCGTCAACAACGGTGAAATTATAATTCAATTTTTTTAGTCTCACGTGATTAGTGGCGGCGGACGTTTTTACCAACATTGTTCGGCGTCGCTTTACTGTTCCGACCTCTCCTTGAAATTTCCCGTTCTCCACTTAAATGAGCACATGTGTATGCAAGAACTCTTGGTTTTAAATCACACTGTTCAACAACAATAACATTTAACGCCGTACGTACTTGATTACAAAGTTGCATGAAAATTACAAGAGAGCGAAACAAGCAATTCGAAAAAATCTGCAACGCAAAGTTTTCTGAAAGATATTTCCATTAAGATTTTTTATTTCATGGAAATGATTAAGCAAATATTTTTAGAGCAGTTAAACTGTATTTTAGTTAGGTCCAAATAACACTTTGTTTCATTATACCTACTTAGTTTTATTTCTCTTAAAACTGTCCTTTTCACACTTACTTTCACATTTGTTTTTCGGGCCATAAATTTATTTGTGACTGTTTCAGAAATAGGAGTTTAGTCTTGATAATTTTTGAGCATAGAATTTCATTAGCAATTTATTTGTGAATTCTAAGAAATGCCTCAATACCGTAGGTAATTGCTTGATTTTTAGATCTCCTACAAAGAAAAGTTCTCTTTTTTGAACTGGTGTTTTCAGGCGTAATGAGCATCAAAATGAGCAATTTCTCGGAATAAATTTTCTCATAAAGATTTTGATTAATGATGATGATAAAAATAACGGTTTCGTGTGAATGGGAGGAGTGTTCTGATATTTTTGGTTATTAAAGTATATTACCAGTACGGTAACAAAAATGCCGCAACTTCTTGTTAAAATCAAAGATTTTTTTGTTTTGGTATCGGCGACTCGTTCTGGGCGTCATCTTCGATGGTTACGTTCGATTTCGTCACGAAATTCCGATGGGGTTTTGCCGTTTTCGTTGATGTCGTTTTTCCGCCAGAAAGAAGAACCTTGTCGTCGTTCATGCGTAAAGACTCGAGCAGACTTACTAACGGGACGAGGGCCAAGATAATATATACTTATTTTTAATGAGGTTTTTAACACATGAGTTAAATGGATGTGCGCTCACACATATTTGAAGCTCGTACTGATATCTAATCAATGAATCGATGATGAATCCCAAGCGCGGTCCAGCATTATCAGCGATCAGCTCACTTCGAGGACCGGTCCGGTCACTTCGCCTTTACCTCCTCCTCCGTCTCTGCGCGCTCTCTGCAAGCCCGTCGAACCCGCAACAGGTACAGTCAGCCCTAAATTCCGTGCAACGCTCGTTTATCGCACCGAATATTACTTTTTTATAAAGATTGCTTTACTAAATATTACTACTGTTGGCGCAGAACTTGACACCAGAGCTTTCCAGGAATCGCAGCATTTTTTACGACCATGTGAAAAGTAAAAGAACGATCATAAAAAGCTGCAGGAGTGGTACTTGGTGAAAGAATGTGCAGAGGGAGAACTGGTCATTCATTTTTTCTTTCGGCTTCTTCGTGGTTTCATTACATGTGGTCTAGAAAACTTGAAGTTTTTACTATCTATGCAGTCTAGTAGAAGAAACTTACTTTGGTATCTTATTCTGGAAGATACATGTGGTTATAAGCATTTTTAATGGTACGGGGATATACAATTCATAAATTCAAGAGTATTTATTATCGTTTAAATGAAACTCGGTCACTTTTTAGATTTAAATACACTAAATATTAAGATAGTTCTACGCACTCAACAATTTACTAACTAAAGCTTGAAAAAATGATTGTAGTTAGTAGTAATAATCTGATTATATTTACCTGCTGAAGTCACATTTTTATGATCGGCCTAATTCATCTCCATTTCCATGTAGATATGTGCTTTTTTCATAATTGATAGATTCTCGTTTATCAACAAAAATTATAATTTGAGCAGTCTCTAAAACTTTTATCTTCTTATTATATTATTAATTATTTATGATATTTCTATCAACATTTTAGTAGCTAACCGCTCTAAAACTAGGACTTTATTTCTGTTCTGAGGCTTTAAAGAAGACAAAGCATCATAATTTGTCGTGTGCAGATGTAATTTAATATTGTTAAAAACATTGAAAAAGATTGTTGTCATTTATTTTTTATGGTCAGTTTGAAGCAGATGTATACCTTTAAAAACTCACTAACGAGATATCATAAAAATTATTCTAAAGAAAGTCTGAAAGATTAACTTGCCGTTTGTTGTAAGCGGACTCTATATGGTCGTACTTTTCTTTTCGTTCTTTTCTTTTTTTTTGGGCAGAAACAGATCAAAGAATAATTTTGTAGTGAAAAATAATGTACTACATCTTTTTTAATAAAAATTACAGTTGAACGATTTGCGCTAATCTGTGGCTGTAGAGCTACGCCATAATTTTGCACACTTAGATATAGAAGCAGGTGCAAAGATCGACATAAAGGAGAGTCGAGTCGGTAACTTTGTAACAGTAACATATTGTTTTGTTTGTAGTCGTGAACTTTTTGCACTTCGTTAACTAAATGTTTCTTTTATTTACTTTTAAATGGTGCACTTATTTTGGCTTGGTTTCATAAAAATAAATTATGTTCCGTGTTTTATATTTAAGAGTAATTATCACAAGTGTGTGCATATAAGATGGAATTCGTCACGAGTTTAAGGACTAGGTTGTTTGAGATCAGTATCCTGCATGGTGATAAAAGTCAAGTGGTTATAGTTAATTAAATCTAAGGATATTATCGCGGGTTGGGAAGTACTACTTGTATTGTTGCAGAGAACAACTAATATGCATTATGCTAATTTAAGTACTTTACTCTGACACCAACATGATAAAGTTTCATAAAATATGTCGAGGTGTACGCTTACCTATTTCTGAAATTGGCGTGGTATTTCAAAATTTTTGAAGGGAGTTTGTAGCGTTAATTTCTCTGAAAGTGATGAGACTAATTGATTTCAATTGGTTTAAAGAGTTTAAACAACTATATTTTCATTTTCCACTCGCTTCTTGAAAGTGTGTCGTCCTCTCAATAAAAATTATATTGAACGTTCTTCTATCAGCACTTAAATAAACGAAACACGCCTCTTATCTCAAACGTTCGAGCGCCGAGTCGCGTTCACTTAGCAAAGATATAAATTGTGGCTCACGTATGCGGCATCGGTCTCGAAGGATCATCACCGGAATTCGGAACATCACCGCAATCGGTAGCTTGAGATAAGTGGCATCTCGTGTTCCCCCCTTGAACACGTACGTTCATTACTGAACCGCGACGGACCGTATTGGGGGAAAGATTATACGGTTGCCGTCTCAAGGTTGGTATCGTTTTTACGCGTTACTGGAAATGCCAAAGGTGGGAAATGTCGAAAAGCAGAAGCATGCGAGAGGCGGAATAACCACAAATTTTTTATTAATTAGATTTTTGCCATAGAAAACCTGTAAATTTTGCATTTTAATGGGTCCGGTGTGTTCTCTGACAGACTGCTTCTAGCATCTCATTTGCACACAATCCGCGTTCGAGATTTGTGGAACTATTTATATAAATTACAGAAAATGTCCCCGCGTTTCGGAATGCTATCTGGACGACGCACATGGAAAATTAAATTTTATCGTTCTCCTCCATAATTAATAAAACGTTTCACTGTGCAGAAGCAATTAAGAGGCTTTTTACGTCTGTGCATTCGCCAGCTCTAACGACTCTATAATTTTTATTGATTCATAAAACGAGAACAACAAAACCTTCGATCCAAACCTGTCGGCTTGAATTTAGGCAAAACCAATAGATCACGCTTACGTTCAACCTATAAAATCCAAGAATTTCTGACAGACTATGCATACTTCCGCTGTAAGTTATAAATCCGTCTGACATTTAAATTTATTTAATGTATACTTATTTATCATGTAACCACGATTTAAGATATGCAGATAGCTACAATTAATAAAATATAATGTTTTATCTAACTTATTACCTTGGCTGAGTGTAAATTATTCCGCGTTATCGTTAATTACTCATTAGGATTTCAAAACTTTGTGAGGTACAACCTGTCCCACTGTCACGAGAGTCTACTCTACTTCTCCTTCCTTCGATCATTGAAGATTTATAGACAACCATTCCACTGCCGGGCTTAGATATCGTGACTATTTCCCATATTTTGACGCTTTCGTACCATATTTTAACGACCACTCCTGCAATATTTCATATCAAAACGAACGTTCTTAGTTAGCTGGTAATTATTAGTGCAATCTATCTTGAGTATAATTAAGTTGACACCTTTTTATATTAAAATTAATAATAATTATCATTCGATTATCACGTGAACCACTTAAATTTCTAAATAGTTTATAAAAATAGACCACTGACAAACGGTTGTTCAGGTTTAAAAAAGTTGCTTAGCGTTACTAGCGTAGGTATGCAATATATTTCAGTCAGTGTAAGAAATATGTGTTTGGTTATAGATATGCATAAATAAAATTAGAATTTCAAACTGTTTGTTTTAACGAGATTTTGGTCGGTCTTATTGTGAAAGATGGAGCGTGAACTTTTGTTGACTAACAATGAGTAGATACATTTAAAAAAAAAGATCTAATCTTTTTTATTTGCCGTGTAAATGTTGTAATTGGACCATCATTTGTTTTGTAATTGCATGGATACAACTATTACAGAGATTTGCGTGAGCGCAGATGTAAGAAGCCTGATGGTTGTTCTTTTTGTGGTTAGTGCGTATAGTTGTTTGGCCACATAATAAAAATTGTAAGTCCTATTTAACTTCTTTGCTGCTATTTTAAACAGAATGATAGGTACTTTTGTAAAAGCAATAGTCCTCTTAGTTCTTAGATTACACGCATAAATATGCTATTTTTTTTTTTTAGTACATTACACTGGGCAGCACAGATAATATTACACGGTTAGTCTGAGATACTGTAAGAACCATATTACTATACAGGTATCTAATTGAAATCGATCTTTAATTTATCGATGTTGGTGTTTGAGGAACTAAAGAAAGGGGTTGCTCAATAGCAACAATTCCAGTCTGAAAATGCTCGAAATATTGTTTCATGATGTAACATTGTTGGATTCTCCACGAAAATCGTGTTCTTCGACGACTATTGAAGCTTAATAATGGTAACTCATCAATCTCGCCAGTCAATACGTCTGTTTAGACACTCCTATAATTCGTGTTTATCCACAACGACTCCGTCATTTTTGTCAGTAATTTCGAAGCATTGTCGTCAGAAAGGCAAAAATCTATTACTATTTTTTTTGTCTGACTATTGATGAATGGAGCTAGCCTCAGTGTTGAAAAAATCGTTTTATTTGGCGCATTTATATTTGTTTATTCGCCTGTTACCGTGAATACATGTCACTTTGTGGTCTACCTGCCCCGAAATTAATAAATCGTTGAGTTTTTCAAGTCAAGCTAACCTCCTTCTGGACTCCATTACTGGTAATTTTCTAAACTAGTTTAGATGAAAGTGACAGATTACCTGATGGCTGCCGATTATAACTCACCCAACTAATAGAATGTCGACGCATTGTAACTGTACGCTACATCTACAACACGTTCTATCATATTAGCACATTAAAATTCTCACCGGTGGTTATGAAAAATTACAACACATTAACAGATAAGAGGAATAAGTGTGTTCCTCCATCATCTTAATTATATGCTGTGAAATGAATACAACATTGTTAACACATTTTTAGAACGGTTTCTATTGCAATTCGAGTTAGGCGGTTGTATTCACATGATTTTTTTCTTCTGTTTATGAGATCGCTTTTGTTTGTCTATACATTGACTATATTCTTGTCGACGAGAAGAGTTAAGGAATAGAGGACGTGAAGGTGCAAGAGTTGGAACTGATCATGTATCGTCAATCGGTCAAGACAGCTAGTTTACTGCGTTTGTTTCCAGCCAGTTGTTTACTCTCTGTGTGGGAGACTTGTAAATGTGCACGAACATTCTTTGCAGGGACGTGCAGACTCTGAAAACAATTATAGCGATAATTTTAAAGATAATTTCTCGGTATCCTCCTACCTTTTTAAACTAGAAAGGATGACCGGCGTTGACGTTACATAGTTGTGTCTTTTGTTTTTCATGAATTTAACTAGATATTAGTGAACATAATTCTTAAGGATTCAAACCATGGAGTTCCTTCAGTTAGTGGTCGTTACGTAGCATAGGAAGTGGTTTGAATTTAATGGTTTCTGGTTCTATAGGTAGGAAGTTGCGGTGTACGCATTAGTCTTATTTTGCTGAATCTTGCGATTATTTTCGGTTTTTGTTTTCGTACAGCCTACCCAAATACCAAAACATCAATTCAAACATCACGTCAGTGATGGTTGATAGCTCGGCAGGCAAGCAAGACTGTATTCTTCCGACGTTTTTATAATCATATCTGCATGACAGGAGATGCCACCTATTCGCACTATCGCTTATCTGAAATTGCCTTCTTCGAAGTCAAAATAATTTATAATGACAGCACGAAAGAACCCGACCTCGACCTCTTCGCGAGCGTCTTATTTGCTTTTAAGACTATTGGCAGGTCTGATTTAAGATTAAACAGATTTCGATCTCGATCCGGCTGTGGATTATAAATGGCATTCTGTTAACTTTCGCAGCCGCTGGTATAGACGCATCACAACTGAATCGACCTTCGACCTGAGGAAACACTCAAACACAGTCCAAGTCCAATCCAATCTCCAACAACAAACAAGAACAATGTGCGCCAACACGCTTTAACAACTTACTATATGCATATGAGGCAGCGCGAGGATAGACAAGACAAGAAAAAATAGCGGCATGCTTGACGATTTATCACGGCACGATCGGTTATAAACTATGTGCACGATTGCGCAAAGGTCTCGACTGCGGATTTAAGAGGAAAAATTGGAGGTGGTGTTGCGCAACATTTCGATTGCGGAGAGGACTTACATTCCACATTGGACTCATTTTGAAGCCCCAAGTATACTTATCACTACGAAGAATTTTTTCTTCCAGCCGATCTTCGTCCATGGACCGACTACACGTGAAGAAGTTGAGGATTGAGGAAGATGTTTCATTCACCTGGCGCCATCTTCAGTTTTTTGATACAAACATCCGAATAATTCCGACGGAATACGAGCCTATCATGGTCACAATCGGCGATTCCGGCTATATAGTGTTTGACTCGGCGCGAGGGCGTGCGGTGACTTCAACACCGCACGGTCTCACCTGACCCCCACCTTGTTGCCTCTCCTCCCCCTCGTTTGTCTATCGTCAGCGGCTGCATAACAAGGCGCGGATGTATGGGCGGAAGATACTGGACCATTCATTTCAGCTGAGTGCTATTATTAAAATTGTTGGTTTACGGAGCTCTGTTCTTGGTATCGCCATCAATAACAGCCTGTAGTATCGTCCGACCTTGTCAATTTTTTATGTTTTATTATTTTGAGTATTGGTTCCGTTCGTGTTTTATGACACACTAACTAGGATGATTTTAGAACGGCCGAAGCTCATGTATTATTATTAAATGTCTGTTTCAAATTGGCATGTTTCAAAGCTGATAGATAGGTGCCACCTAGACAATCTTGAAAGTGTCATTGTCCGACGGAAAGATTACCTGTGTCAAGACAGTGTTAACGCCTAAAACTTTAAAAAGGCTACACCATCGCCACAGAGCACATTTCAAAACAAACCGTTTTATTACATTTGTCTACTTAAAACCATTCGCGGTAAAACTGACATTGAAGAGCTTATCCGTATCCATATAGAACCATTTTTTCACTGTACATTTTAATTCTTCTTTAAGCTAGTGCTGAATAAGATATCCATGATTCCGATGGTATTTTCGCGATTAAATGCCTGTGCCACGATCTGCTTCTTGTATTATTGGATTCCGAATACCCAAATGCATGTGCGTTATCTCTGTACCCTCGAAACTTGAAAGTGTTCTGTTCCTTCACCTTGGAAAACTAATTGAAACTAATTAAATAAAGAAACACTCCCATGATTGTTGCAAAAGTTAATCAATAGAATTCCATTTCACTGTCTCAGTTATTTTTTTATCATTCGATCTTTTCTTTTTGATTGAAAAGTTTTCTTTTTTATCGAATCTAAAGTACGGACTGAAAACCTTGGTTTGTGACTTTGTCACAATTCTAAACTTTCAATGACATGTTTGTGATCGGTTTTGGTGAATGTAAAAATGAATTATTGGTAATTAATAACGGAATTATTAGTATTAACAGGATTTCACTACTAGTGCATCGAAAATGTGTGCGTACAAAACCTTTCACCATTTTTTTGCTAAATTGAGTTGGATTTTATCTTGGTTTTAAAATGTTAGCAAAATGCTGAGATTGTCAGTGACAATTTCTGTCAGTTTAATATAACAAAATTCTAGAAAATGCACATATCCATAGTCAAAAAATTATAGCAGCTCGGTAGACTCTAAGCTCTGGCAGAGTGATTTTTGAAGCTGCTTTTTGGTGGATTATTTTTTGATTTTTTATCACACACCGAGTATTATCTTACGATAATGGAAATTGGGGAAAATGTGTTTCAGATATTGTATAGGACGAACCTGGACAGGCGATGTTACAAATCGTGTTTTTTTTTAGTTTATAATAAAAAATAAAACCTACAATAGTGTTTTGAAAAATTTAATTTCTACATCTAAATATTTTGACTTAAGCTTTTGTCAGTAAGCAGCAGTCGCTTAAAGCCTTTATCTCCTTCTGAGTTGCGTAGCATTTTTGATGTTCTTGCATGCTGATCGCTTTTCAAATGGTTGCACAGATGATACAACCTGCGGCATTTGAAAATTCTATCGTTTGGAATTTGCTTGTCGGCAGTTTGCAGAGGGTCGAGGGGTGGCAAAAAGTTCCCGACAAGGTTTGCACGTTTATAAATCGGCGCGTCAATTCGGAATTCTAGAGCGCTAACTCACGCAGTGAGAAAGAGAAGGCGGCTCGCGGGTTTTTAGCGGTTCGACATTTTTTCGAGGTCCAATTATTTTTCGACACAAACTTCGTCTGGAAGCCGTTTGTTTTTGATCACTAAAAAACTGGCCTTCGCACTTGTTTTTGGACGAGCAATGGCCGCTCGGGATTTATGTAAGTGTTGGCCGATATGAGATCGCCGCCAGATTGGGGACTTGTATACACGAGCGTCGAATTCATTAAATATTGTGTATGTTTTATCGGCCCACGGTTATTTATAGACAGTCGTCTTGCTATCGAATTCCATTGATTAAGGACTGGGATATTGTCCTTTTCAAGATGAGAGAGAATCATTTGGTTTTGTACCAGGATCTAATCGTTAAGGGTACACATGCCATTCACGACATAAATTTATGTTAATCTCAGAAACTTGAAACGGAGCATCACTTCACTTGTGACTGACATTTAAATTTATAAATTACAAAACCAAATTACTTACATGACTTTGTTTACTTGTCAGACAAGTACAGAGTCTTGGGGGAAGACTTACGAGCGACTGCTTCGATCGTATTTTCATCCGAAACTTTGTGTGCATTCTCCAAGTTCTTAAAGGGTTTTGATAGTGAGTAAAAAAAACAAGGAATAAATTTGAACATACGGTTTGTTCGAAAAACTGTTTATCGATGCTTAACGCATTCTGACATAATCTTCTAGCAGAAGACGGTCTGACGTCCTCAACTGTCTGCCATACAATTAAAACATCAAATCTTCTTAATTTAACGTCATCCGACAGTCAGACAGCTATTTCTAAATTAACATATTCATATTTATATGTGTTTCAAGTTTTGAATACCAAAGCAGTCTTCAAATTATTATTTAAGCTTGTTTATGTGTAAAACTGGCCCGGTGTCGTTGACCACACGTTTCATTTTATTTATTTCGTTTTTCCACTGGACCGAAATATTCATTTACCGGATCAATTAACCAAGTGTCAATTTATTAGCGAAAAGAATTTTTATTAATTACATAAAAGTTAACTAATTAACGGAACGACAAGGCGAATGGGATAGAAGGCAACCATAAAAATAATAAGGTTATTTATTACAACTTGAGTATTTGGGTGGTTTTCATTTGCTTTTTTTCTTAATTAAGCAATAATGATGTTTCGCTTCGAGCACATCGAGACACTTGGACACTAGTTTATAATATCGAAGTGTTTTTTATGCCAATACTAATTTTAACAAAATTTACATAATTTTGTGTCCATGGTCGATTTTATTGTCAAATTCATGTTATGATACCATGTCTCGAATGCTCGAAACTATCGTCTTACTTAGTTTCTTCAGGAATTATTCAGAAGGTCTTTAACTTTTTTATTTTCAGCAGAGTCTGTTAACATTATTATTTTTCGACACTATTGTAACTCTCAAAATCGTCTATAATGTATTCTTTTTTATTGTTGTTTGCAATTGTTAACAACAATCAAAATTCCTAGCAACGCGCTGAAGATTTTTATTTATTTTTTCTATTTTTTGTTGTAAATTTTGACTAACAGTATTTCTTGCCATGAACAAGCAGCTGTGACAAATTCTCCTTCGATCGTGTTACATTGTAGTAATTGATAATTGGTAATAATTTAACAATTATCTGTAAACATATGCTTATTACATCATGAAAAACGTTTTGCGTGGTACAATCGTATTTTAATAATACGCTTGTTTTACTGTGGAGCTTTCTTAACTAAATCCATTCGCCACACTTTAGCAACTGACTAATTTGTGGACATGAAATAAATTATTCCATAATTATGATATCGTAACCATGGATCTCTGATAGAATACCAGCTTGTGACCAAATGTGGATTAGACTGGTTTAAAATGGTATGGAGATGTATAAAATGTACCACGCGTGGTACATGACGTGTAGACGAGGTGGAGCGACAGCGGACAGCAAATGATAGCATCGCTCGTCATTACAATAACAAATAAGAACACAGAGTACCGTGTTCGCCAGAATGCAAAGACATAAATAGCCAACGTATTCTGCTGTAGAGATGACTCTTTTTCTTTATTTTAGATTGAAATCGGTTTAATAACAAGGAACTTTCACGGTAGTTTCCTCTAAATAAATATATTAATCAGAAAACCAACGGACGGATGAATAGTTTATTTTAATAATTAACCTCTAACCTGCCATCATATTATAGTAATAACACTTTATTGAACAATAGCTAATAATATTGAGATTTGCAATGTAATTTGCTAGAGTCATTACGTCTCTCTATCGGTGCTTTTCAAGTTTTATCGTTAGGATAAACACTAAATTATTGGAACTTGTGGAGTATGTGGGATGTATGAAGACATTTAATATACACTTATCGATAGAAGGTATTTTATGATTAAAATTAGTATCGCATTATTGTCTATACCGGGTCACATAAATGCCCCTGCTTGGTGTTTCTAAGGTCAACTGCGAGCTAATCCTGTTGTTATTCACTTACTTAATTTTGTTTTAAGCCTTAACCGTTGTGTTGTGTTGGTATTTTTCGCATATTTATTTATTACATCTACGTTATGCTTGTAGAAGAATGGTGACTGGAATCATTATTGTTGTCGAGCTTCTGTATTATGTTGCCATGAACATTTCAATTTTTTGAAATAATAATTGGAAAAAGTTTCATTTTTACGTGCTAAGGCCACGAACATGTGATTTTTTTCTGTACAACATATTCAGGATACAATGAAGTATACAGTTGAATTACTGTTTAATATGTTCGTCGTAACTCTTGTCACCGTTTGCATTTCCATAATGACATTACCATAATAATAGCGTATTGAGCAAAACATCATAAACGTGCATGTATTTAGGTGGCTATTTTCTTCTTCATGCCACCTAATTCACGCCTTCAGTATCTCTTAATAAGTCAATAGAGAACAAATGATTTTGATTTAAATTTCTAATTTATTTGTTTGCTGGTGAATCTTCATCCGAATCAAGATGATTCCAGAGTGTTACTTTGTTATTTCTGACATAATGACTTATTATTACTAATTTTACACGACTCTAAAAGCTTGTGAATCAAGGGACCATTTAATCATGGAAGCCTGGAAGGTATCATGTTATCTGGGAATCCCGTGGTAAAATCAATAGTTGCAATGCGATCAGTGGTTTAAATAATGAGATATTGGCAAAAAATTGACAGTGATTGATAGATTACGAATTTCTGCAAAACAGCCACAAATTTTATTTAAAAAGTTTGCAATTCAATTCGTAGTTGTCTTGTTTGTTGTTTTCTAATTCTAAGTTTAATTTAAAAGTTGTCATTTTATTTGAATCACATGTTCGCCAGTCGTCAAATACTAGAGATTCCAAACATTCACGTCACGTTGGTGTGTGCTTTTTTCCAAACAGATTGATCGTTTCGAGTCTCTTAAAACTTCGAAACGATCTATTATTAAATAAAATTGATAGTTTAAGTCCAGTCGTTCTGTAAACATCCTAAACAGTTTAACCAATTTTCGATAATTGCCCATTAGATTCGCTTGATATTTATTATAGTCAACTGACGTTAGCGCCTTTTTCACATAAATTACGCTAGAAAAATCTCAAAAATTTGTGCCTTCTTTCGTGGGTCCCAAAAGGGAGCCGAATGAAATCGACTAACGAGTTCTGGAATATCGGGAATGTGGACGATTCGATTGTTGGCCTGGATCACGCGCTGTTGTTACATCATACAATCACTTTCATGGTGATTTGATAATAATAGTAATGAATATTTGAAAGGATTTTGAAGCATGGTGCCGCTCTCCTCAATCTTATCAACGGATCTCTGGCTCTCATGAAAGGGGTCCGCGGCTGTCGGTCGACAGTGACAGCAAATACCAAAAATATCTTAGCGATCAATGACAATCTTTCAGAGATCTTATCCCGTTAAAACAACCGGCCTCGGGAGCCGAAAAAACGAACTGGTCAAGCCCAAAATCGACGGAGGTTATAGAACGTAATGGGAATTAGACACGTTTTAAAATTATTACTGGTTTTAGGGTTGAAACGGAAGTCTTATTAAAAAGCCGAAATTAAGAAATATAGTTTGTTAGTGTAGTATCAGATCGATTAAATCTTAATTGTTGTTTACGGCCGTCTGTTGTAATGGTGGAACCAGATCAGTACAGTTGGCAGGGTTTTACTAAAATGCGACTAATTTCCGTGGTCTGAAATATAAAAGAAGTTGTCGTCTTTAACGACAATTTTATGCTCTATACAATAACAATTAACGTCCATAATTGTGTACTTCTGCCGTTTTTATGTCACTATAAATTAGTGAGAATGTAAAATTCCAACGTAAATGTACGTGAAAATGTCGAGGACACCACACTGGGACATTCGAAGTATTCGAATTAATTAAAAAGATGGATCTTGATGCACGATTGCAGATGCCCTCCACTTAATAAGGGAAGGGAGAAATTATACCGAATCATCAAGAGAACGATAACGATCGGACTAGAACTCTTTTCCGATTTCCCATAAAATTAACATTGTCTGGTTGTGTGGTCTTCTAAAGAACATAGAGTTATGTAAATTATTCCGACCGTGGCCAATGGACTCGTTTATCAAAATTAAGACACGCTGTTGCCTTTACACACTCTTAGAATATTTCCGGGGGATTTGAGAAGTTATAACAAATATCTGATGTTTTAATGATTAAGATTTAAAAAAAAAATTAACTGCGTTATAAATTAAGCCATTAGAATTGGTGCTGTGAATCGCAAATTGTGTACTAAGCTAAGATTTTAACTTTTTACGCTTTTGTTTAAAATTTCAATACTTCAGAAATTATTTTGCAAAGATATTTTTCCTAATTCGAACTAATTCGAATTAAGAAAAGTTTGGTCATAATAAAATTAATGATTGTTTATATACATAAAAATCTAGTATTTACTAAAATAAAACAGCAAAAAGCCGTAGTAAAAGTTTAAACTTATTTTAATATGAATAAGCGTATTCTGGTATTATCTTATCTATATTATTTGTATTTTATTTATTTGTAGATAACAGTTTTCAAAATTAAATTAGATAAACTAAGTATGAGCCGGTCATCATTACTATCGTCATTTGAGATGTCCGATCAGTCTGAGTTTTAAGCTAGTTTTGTATAAATTCTGCAAAAATTTTTAGTTTTGTTAAACAAATCGCAAGTGCTACCATTTAAGCAAAAAAAAAATTGCCCTGATGCAATTTTGCAGTGTGTTTGTTACACGATTTAATAAAAATTAAATGTAAACCAAGTGGTAAAAAAGTTTAATAATATGGAGATTGAAATTAGGATGAAAAAAGAATAAGAAGAAATTCATCAGCAATGAACAAATTATAATTAAAATTAATAAAATTTCAGATACTGAAAGAGGTAACGTCACATAAAAAAAATACTTTTTATGTCTAGAAGGTTCATGTTCTTCTTATGGTACTGAAACGAAACTTTGTTTTCCTATCCATAGCTTTAGCGAACCACTAAAAAACTGTACGAAACGGTAGAAACCAAAAAGCTCAAAAAATGCAACTGAACTATAACAATTAGTTTTGATCAAGTAAAATACTCAGACATTTTTTTTATTAAATGTTTATCAAAAATGTTAGAATTTTATTTTAGACTTTTTTATTTTTGGGTTATTTCTTCTTATGAACATTTTGTGGAATATCCGGAAATTTTTTCGATTCGATACATTATGCAAAACAAACTAAGAATTTCTTTTGGTGTCTTGATTAAATTATCTTTACTATTCTCCATCCCAAATTAAGTTTTATAAGTTTTTCTTATATAATGTATATAGATATACAATATATATAATATAAATATATGTATACAACATGCAAAATATATGAGGATTGGAATGCTAGATTTCGATAGTATATTAATTTTTTTTATTGATGTCGCAATGTTATTCGCGTAGTCATTTTCTTGTAGTTGGTTTCATGGTTTAAGGAAATTTCATGGTTACCACTAACTGCAGAAACTAATAATAATTTATCGTAATACAAACTTTAACTGCAAAACGTTGGCGTTATTACATTGCGAATTAAATAAACAATCTTTCAACCAAAAAAAATACACTTGCGATAGAAGGTAGGTAAAAGGTGAAATTTATTTAATTTTCTTTTTATAAACAGACGTAATATAGTTGTTTTCTCTTTTTGTGTTACGAGTTAACATAATGAAAAAGTCTCTTACTCACTTATGCGTTTATTAGTGTTCGTTTTGTACTACTTACATTTTAGAATATTTAACTGTTAGGTTAAAATAAGTTACATCTCAATACAAAAGTATTACCTACTTAATCTATCTTGATATTAAATCTGCGATATAACTGGTCTTAAAACATTTCTATCACTTGAAATGCGAACAAATTACATGCTTTAGTGCACCCAACGATTTTGATAGCCAATATCGCGAAATTTATGATGCAATTTTAAGGTGTGTATCTATGTCAACATAAAAGTTTTTCCTTATTCGCATGTTATAATTCCACATATCACAAAACCGTGTCGACGATAATACATATATTTCAGTAATGTTCGAGATTGTGCATTTGCATCTAATTTCAAAGAAATGCGAAATTGATTCTCGACCTTACACTACGCGCTGATGGAACTATTAACTTTAATCACTTCTGGAAAATTGATGGCAGCAATATTTGTCTATGTTGGTAATATCCTATTTGAACCTTTTCTTAAAGGTTTACAGCATATCAGAATCATGTCGCATATAATAACCAACTTTATTTATAACTAACAGGTTTCGTTCTCCGATACTACTCCCCCTTAGCATTACATACATATTGTAAGTTTTATTGTATGGCAGGAATAATTGACGCGACATTTATAGCTCCGCATTAAAATATGAAAAACGCCTGAAAAACGAGAAGCGTTACTCAACTATATAAAAACGTCAAATGGGTCCCGGACTCCAACTGGATCCAAACGTTCGCATTCTTCTCGACATAATTAATAAATTATTCCAGATCGCACCACGACTCCGACTAAGAAAACGAGTAAGATTAAGATTTTGTGACGCGGATAAAGGTGTGTACCATATTCGTTAAAGTTTTCGCCACACACACAGCACCTTCACGCCGATATTATCAGACGGTAGCCGTGTCACATGATCTTCCATAGCAGTCACTTTCTAGAATAAAGAATGGATGCGCCATTGTCAGCAAAGGGTCTTTGACTTATGACTTCTTGACTCTCTATTATTTGTTGTGTTACACAATTATAGATAACAACATTAGGATTTTAATCATTTACATCGCAACTGTTTCTGGTAGGTTGGTACTGATTTAATGAAACGTCCTGTCCAAGACGGCAGCATAACTTACCAAAACCACTTCTGTCTCGTTGTGGCCATAAATATTTTTCAGGCTGTGATACAGCAGTAACTGTTCCTGAAAACGAATAGCACCCATTATTGAAATATCAAGTTGTAATTTCTCGAAGGTGCGTAGGAGCAATAGCTTTATTTTACTTGAATTTTTTCAGATGGTCGCAGCACATTTTGTACAATAAAAGCGATTAATTTTCAGGAAAGTAAGTAGGCGGAAATACTTGCAAAATGAACACATGTATATTTTAAATTATGACTAGATTTACAACAGAGTAACGAGCACATTGAGCTTTTTGGTTTGATCATAGAATATTTTCTTGCTCAAGAAGTTTCAAACATGAAAGCTATAAATCTTGTGTGAAGTTCAGACCCAAAATAAGAACGACGTTAAAATTTTAACCCGCTGATTCACACGGTGTGCGACATTGCTTCGCCACCACTGGAACTTGAGAACTGTGTTAAAGCAGCTTTAACTCGGTGTTGATTGCGTTATTTTCATAACAAGATGTTAAAGAGTGGTAACCAACCATTAACACCACAATTACTTGTTTAATTTACGTTCTTCGGGTTAATGACGGAACGAGAAACCTGAGCAACGTTTAAGCACTTTTTGCAAATACTTCTAACAGAATGGATTCTCTCCGTAGAGTTCTCGGTTTCTGGATATAGATATATTGAGGTATTTATACGTTTTTTATAGGCTAAATTTAAAATGTACGATGTTAAGTTTTCAAAAATCTTGCAAATTTGATAACCTGTCAAACCTGGAAGTATCACATGTGTATAAATGAAATCATATATTATCTAAATTAACGGCTTTTCTGATTCTCATGTAGTAGGAGGTATTTTATAATTAAGTTTGTTTTACAAGATGGTAGAATGTGCTACGCATGGTGAGATTCAATAAAAATGTGTCGATAATTAAATCAGAGTTAAAATTCTAATAGGTCTAGTTTAACAAAGTAAAAAACGGAAATATTGCAACTAATAATCTCATGTAAATAAAATTGAGAAATGCACTTCGGACTATTTTTACGATTACGGCTTAATTTATTTAATAAGTTTTAGAAACTATTGTATCAAGTTAAAAAAATCCATATCGGTTGTTTGAATTTATTTAACTAACTCATTTATAAATGAAGTGTAAATGATAAAAAATAGATAATGTTTGATCAGGACAATAAAACTTTCGGGTATTCATTTCATTTTCTAGTAGTATTACCTAAGAATTTTTTTATTTGCATGGAGGAATGTCGTAGTGTCCTTCCTGTCATTCTTTCTGCCAATTGTCAACTGTTGATTTTACTCGTGTGTATTTGTATTGTTTTTTGTGATCATAATCGTGTCTATTTGCGCCGTTTGTTTTTTTTTACAAAAATCTGCTTTTTCCAGCAGTTATTTATGTTCTTGTAACTAGTCAAGTCTTGCTGTCATTTAATATTATAATAAGTCGGTAAATAATGCGACATACGCTTTCCAAAACAAATAATCTTTACAGGTAATGTTACCGGATTATTAAATGAACACCAGATACACCAAATGTAAAATAAAATTTCTAATTACTTCTTCACGGAAAAAAAATATTAGAGGATTTGTAAAATTCTTTGAAATTTTTTATAATTGGTTCTTATATTTATTATTATTTATATTTATATTTATTTGTATTGTATTTGTCGTTATTAGATTCAGCACTCGAACATTACTTAAAAAAGTGTCAGTTCTCATCGCATAGGAAATTTAGTGCATCTACTCCTGTTCAAATCGTAAAAATCGTGAAAGACCTTTAAATGTTTTTTCTTTTTTGTAATAAATTAAATAATATAATAATGCAAATCTTTATATTTAGGATTCAATGCAAATGTAGCGATAAAAATACAAAACATTTGGTAGGTACATTGTTTTAATATTTTTCTGTTCTTAATTTGTTTACTTTGTGGACTGATTCTCTCACACTCCAGTTGATTTTTTTTATTGACTTACAAATATTATGTATTCATGTAGAAGTATTTGGCATTACATAAATCTATCGAAAACTCAATTTTAAACGATTTTTGGAGCTAATTTATTCAGGCTGTCGCATATGATTCATACAGCAACATTTTTTAATTCTTCCTTGTTTCAATCACTTTGAAAATAACGTTGGGCCAAAACAACACTTGCTTGTGACGATAAGCAGTGGAGTGTTAGTTCCCACATTATTAAACAGGATGTAAATTTTAAGTGTCCTCTATTTATCGTTTGGGGAATCAAAAATTTATAAACAGGTTTAAAAAAAACAACATATTTAAAATGTGACGGCCATCAGATGTATATTATGGTAATTAGCGACAAATAAAGAAACCATTAAAACGTTTTGAAAAATTTATGTACATAACTCTATGTTTATTGCTTCAGTCATTTTAAGAGGGCTAAATTTTGTGATCGAAATTTGCATTATACTAAGTGGGAAACCATAATCTTACCGAAATAATTACGAATTTAATAAGTTTTTTCTTTCTTGAAATTGTTACTAAACTATTAAAATACGTTTATTATTGTCGAAGGATTTTAAATATTATTTCACGGATCATTAGGCGGCATAAGCAATGCACGTCGTGGTCCGTTATTAACTATTTTCCAATATGTCCTGCAGTAAACCATTGACAAGTTGTAAATGGTTTTCAGATATAGAGGTACGCAATGTTCAGCTAATTGGCGCTTGAAACGTTATAAATTATTTACCACTACCTTCACCCCGATTTAAGGCTTGGCCGTCCAGAGGCAAGTAATGCGACAAAAATTTGAAATATTGGACAAAGTAGACACTACGTTACACATACTGTTATTATCTTTTGTGGCGTGAACAAAAGACTTGCGCTTGGACTAATTTATTTCGCAAGTGTTAATTGAAGTGGCGCGAAGCAATCACCCATCGCGATATGCAAATGCGGCCCCACGGTAAGACACGGCGACTTTTGCAGTCCGGTAATTAGCCAAAGATGTTTGTTTCTGGATTCTTAACTGATCTACAAATCACCATAACGTTTAGTCACTGCTTGGGAAGAACTGCATCTTTGCGCAAGGATGACGAATAAATTATGTGATATTAAAATATAAGATCGATATTTAAGAGGTCTTTATTTATGCTTCGACATCCTCAATTTTTGATATTACCTATATACAGGATTACAAATTATTTTGATTGATTTTATGCCTTGACCCGGTGTTGAAATCTCCAACTAGTTTCGTTGGACTGTGTTCATAATTTGTAATCACTTTTTCATTGCTTCCGTATCCATTACAGTAAAGTTGTAAAAGTGGCTTTAACGCGGAAAATTAAGCGTAAAACTGTCAGGAAGCTGACACTTGTGATTGGAGTTCGCCATTCGTGCAACCTCCTGCTGCCACAATCACGTCCATTCGCACACTGGTATCTTGGTCAATTTCATAAATCCTCGAATTGCTTCTCCAAAATAAAAGCACCGTAAAGCAGAAAAAAGGAAAACGAAAAAACAGCGCTTGGAGAGTCGTTCGATCAATTTCATCCAGGCGTCAAGACCCTCGTATGGAATTAATCAGAGAACAAACGACAAGGTCGACATCGATAATGAAACGCGTGTCGTAACGACGCGGACCGCGTCGTTAATCATGTTGCCGGGCGCAAAAGACGTCCACTGGAATAGATACTGGGTGAAAGACATTAGTCAATGTGACAATAGAGGCAAGAATGTGTTTTGCCCTCTTATCAGGATATCGGGGATTCGAATTAATTTAGAGACTACATATTTATGTACATTTTAATGAAAAGTGAATTCGTTTAGGTGTTGTTTTCTGATTAGATTTGAGGACACTAAGTTCCAGTCTGTTAAAGCTAAGGTAGATTTTACGACTGCTCAGACATCAGCAACGCCCAGTATGATCTTTTACGGAATGTCAAAACTTACTACAGCTATTGATCGGTCAATCAATCCATCTGACAGCGAATTGAATTTCTATTCTATTTGCATATAGATACAACTAATGTCTGAATACAATTGTTTTTATAAAAAGCAGAAACAAAGGCTTTTCTGTTCTTTAGAAAACAGGCAAAACTTAAACCATCCGGTCACGTATTTAATACATCTGCTAGCTAGATGTCCCGAAACAAAATCACAAGTGTTTATAATTCGCAAGTCAATCCTCAAGTGTTCAGGTTCTTCAACAAAAAAAACAAAAAAAAAAAAAACAAAATATTGTTGATAGACAGGCTTCAGTTTAATGAATAAATCGAAGCAAGCAAACCATGACTTAAGATAAAGCCATCACGTTACTAAGTGGCCTGGGCAGCTTCGTCGGTCCAGCACACGTTTACTGAATTAAAAGGGGCGTCACAAAATTTCAAGCATAAACATCATCACGATGAATAGGAAAATCGTCAAACATTCCATCGAATCCAATAATTTTAAAGTCTCTTGTACGAACATGTGATGAATATTAGAATGATTAAACACGTGCACTTGTCCCGCCGTAGACTACGACCAATTATATACTGTCCCTCAAAGGAGCTTTTTGAAACGTTAAAGGTGCCGGTTTGAATGGAAAGGTGTGAGAGCAGCTTAGCGACGAGAGTAAACCATTAAGAAGTATTTTTTATACAATAGCGGCTGGCACTACTGAAAATTAGACGATAGAACACCCATGTCGATGAAATTTGAAACTCACCACCGAACTAATCGAGGCTTCAAGGCTATTCAAAATTTCAAAGAATTGAGCAATTGAGAATTGAGAAAGGTTGGATACCTTCATTTACAAAATGGTGATCTAGGTAATCCACTGATGCTGAATTTGCATACCTACTTACATATTTTACTGTTTTTAATGAATTTTACGAGTTTTAAAAAATTACAATGTTTTTACTGATAACACTTTAAAGAGTTTTAGATTTCGTTGCTGTTAGCTCATTTTTGTTGGGTTTATAGTTTGCTTGAGTAACTTTAATATTCTTATGCAAGAAACTTCAACGGTAGTGTAGGCGACAAACATCTGACTTGGTCTATGTACATATCTCTTGTGAATGACACGATGAAAAGATGGTAGAGATATATTTATATGTAAAGTGTTTAATACAGTCATCTATTTACTTTTGGTTTGAATTATTTTGATAAAAAACAAAGATTGTTGTATTTTTCCATTTTTTCTCCAAAGATACATATACTTTTGCTTATCCCTTTTATTTGTTTCAGGTAAGGCCATGCAGCGAGCTTTAATCCGACAAGGTGTGAGAAGTTCCCGGGAATCCACTGGATGCATTGAAGTTCCATGTGCGGCATAATTACGCTAGACACGACGTCCCGTTCACGGGTCAGATGTCTCTCCTGCAGATAGATTTATTCCCGGTCTCTCGTGGTTCCATTGTTTGCAAATCGAGCTCGCTTGTTATCCGCCATTGTTTAGCGGTTTTCTTCCTTGGTCCATGGTGCGACTCGTTAAAAAATATCCGTACCTTAACGGTTTATAATCGTTATTAACCGGAATTTATCTTATTGGCAACGTGGTAGTAAAGCGTATGCGTACCTTTTTGTTCGAGATGAGTATATAGATGTTGGAGATTTAATGAGCTTCGGATACTTAATAAGTACATACTGCCGCGTTCTCGGACGGCTGTAAATGTGCAGCCGAGAAGTATGCCACAAGATTAACCATAAATTAACGGCGAAATACCCAAGGTTTAATTAATCGCACGGCCCCCGGTCGTGTTATACCGAGTTCGATGTGTGTGAAAAATCTTTCTTTTATGCCTTCACGACAGAGGAGAGATTCGTGTGGAACGCACGCCCATGCTTCTTTCGGTTTCCTGTCATCCTTTGTTGTGGTGCTCATTTGCCGAAACTTTAATTGTATTCGAATAAATAATAAGCCTTGATCGACAATTCAATACATGATGGACCTGTTCCGCGGGAGGTATCGGTATGTAGTCGGAATTGTCCTCTTTTTTACTCAGCGCCACCAAATTTCCAGACGAGCTTTACACCGCCCAATATTTTACTCGCAGTCAATTAAAATTATACCAACGATGTCGTCGACGTTTTTGTTCGCATTTCTTCAGGGACATTCTTCTCGGTTAATTATAAACCGCTGCATAAGACTCTTTCTGTCTTAATAAAAGAAGTCATAGATTCAATGGTACAAACGTTGCAGCTAAATAATGCATCGCGGAGGAGCGTCCCGTATAATTTAAAATCTTTGATGCTAATATACACATTACACATATCATTAAGGATGACGAAGCGCAATGTAAATTGCTCATAACAGACTCCCATTTAGCGCACTCATCTGGTAGGTACAACACTTGCAGCTTTTTAAAGAGGCATTGTAAGATATTTCTGAACGATCCGCCCAATTCTGAAATGTAAACCTTCACTGAAATTTGGTGGTGCTCTTGCGGCAGGATTGATTATTATCAAAAATAATTAATTTTAGAAACCAGTTAAAATAATAGTAGAACGGCATGAAGTGGCTTTGTTTAGACACCATTTAATTCAACTTAAGTGTCTTTTACATAAATTTTAAAAAGGAAGCACTTTTCCTACGAACATTTTTTTTGCAATAAAAATTCAAGAACTAACTTCATTTTTTTTTTAAGATCTGGGGACATATTTTTCTTTGTACCTAGTTGATTGTCATAAGAATCGTGTCGTGGCTATCGTTAATAATCAGCAACTAGAGAATACATTCGAACAAACTGCTACTTCAATTTTTTTTTATTTTAAAAATAATTTGAGTTTTAAATTCGCAATATTTGGAGTAAGAAGAAAAAAAATAGAATTTTTATCTGAAACGGTTTGCAGTGTTTAAGAAAAACTTTGATGATTTTAGCTATTTTCTTTTGGGCAGTAGCTTTTTGTAACCATGCTGTAGTTGCTGTCTCAAATTAACGATCTTGTTTGTACCGAAAAACTTCAAATTATCGAGGAACGCAAAAGTTCCTGGTTTTTCAGTCGAAATAATGGCAGTGATAGGTATGAAATTATTTGTTTTTGTTATGGCTTCTCACGAATATAGTCATTAAGCCCGCCTTTTCTCCGTAAATTCGTTCCAGCTATCTGAATATATCATTACTTCACAATATTTCAAGCGTACTTTCGCAAAAATTACATTTGCGTGAACATATATTACTTGGTCGAAATTCGGATCGACGTGAATGCTTTTATAAATGACGAACGAGTTCTTTTGATGGTACTGAAGCGGTCGTGCAAATCCTTGGCCAATTACAGGCGGTGCAAGAGCATTTATTATGATATTTATGCAGTCACCTCAGCCAAAGGTTAATGCGATTGCTTAATGCCGAAGTGTATAACGCTGAATGATTAGATGGTCGCTCATTGTGCCTCTTGAAATCCGCATAAACTGTAAAACCATTATTTTGTCATCTGCTGATGGCAAAGTGTTTATTATGTCATGTTGGTGTACTTAGTGTTGGTTAATAAATTTGCCGACAAAACTGTAGAAGTGATAGTGTTTCTTCGTTGAATGCTACTGGTGCCAGCGGTAACACCTAAACTGTTTTACAAACTGCCTTCATTTGGTCTGGTATTTTAACGATCACTCACTGTGGTGCTATCTTCTTGTCTTCGTTGATAAACTGAAGATAAACTACAATAACCGCAGATTTAACAACATGGAACTATGGGGCGCGTGATCATGACTGCACCAAGCTGCTAGCGAATTGCGGACCACCGCAGCTTTATGATCGTTTTACAGCGGCCGTGTGAGCTTTAGGCAGTAATTAAACACCAATATAAAACACGTTATTTGCACTTTGTATTGCATAGTTAAAGGGATTAACAACCACGTCGTTAACAAATTAATTAAACATCATTAACAACTAAGTTATTAGTGAGGCATGAATACCCTGATTTTTACTTCATTAGAAGTCTTGAAATTCCCAATAAAGGTTTTATAGGAACTTTGTTTTAATTTGTAAAAATACTAGTGCTATGACCTTTGTTTAGAAATATATGGTTTGTAGGAAAATTGCGTGCGGGATGCACACGTGAGAGCACTTTCACATCTAATTAACAATCGCGCACCCACTTAACTTCGTAGTTTATAACGTCCATTTTTCTCAAAGCAGCGTCGGGTTCGATGTTTATGTAAACGTGGGCGAATGAGTTACTTATAATTTTTGTCGCCGAGCATATTCACCCGTAAAAATGCCCCCTCATAAATAGTCAGGCTTATTACCCATCACGTTGGAATATGATTTTTCTTAGGACGTTTTTTACGCCTGCAAACAAGCTTATAAATATTCTCAATGATCAACTTATAAGTCAATGGTCAGCCCGTTCAAAATCGATTACCATTTACTACTAAAAGTGACCAATTCTTGATGGAAATGCTCTTCACGTTTGAGGAAGGATTATCTGATCCAAGTAAGATAGTGTGAAATGTTGAAACGACGTGGGGTAAGATCTAAAGACCGAAGACGAGCTCCGTATATGCAATGATATCTTTCGTACGGAATATGAAATATGAAGTGCAGTGAATCACGCCGATGTAGTGGGCTCATAAATAAGTTTATATTGCCAATTGTTTGCACCGACTTGCCCTGCCCTGTGCCTCGAGCCGATGGAAATAGGCTCAGGCCATTTGTCTCGCCGTCTTTATTACGACTATTTTCGTTCTTTTTCTAATTTGTTAACTTTATCGCTGTAATTGTATCTTGTAATTACTTCGCCTCTTATACGCGCTGGGCTTAATGGCTTATTTCCAATACCTGACGTAACTTTTTCCATTACCAAGGGACGTAAAATACTTGTAAAACGAGAAAAAATTCCTTATGCGAAGAGCTAAAAATAACACCCTTTGTCGACTCACGTCTAACAACAAGAAAACCGTTCAAGACCACGAGACTTTCCTTATGCAGCTCTTTCATTCAACGTAAAACGAAAACCGTAAAAAAAACTTTCATAGGTCACCTCGTAGTACGATTATTTAGCACTTTATTCTAGCCGAAAGATCGTCTTTAATAAATCAGTTTCAGATACGCCTTTTATTTGAAAAACGCCACTCCTTGTATATGTGTCCCTTGTTTATGGCCTGGTTGCATGATCGTCGAACAATTTGACCGTTTTACTGAAATTATTACCCCGTCGAGGCAGATAAAACTCCAACTTTGAAACAGAATACTTTTTCTTTAAAGCTGTTGATTGCATTTAACAGTTAATTAAAATGGCTCGGAGCCGAGAGGATCGTGAAATATTAATGGGAGGGATTATTTAGTGGTCACGCGAGCGTCTGCTCCACCACGCTCTCTTAAGTTTGCTGTCGCGATGGAGGTGCCCCTGGTTACACACTAAGTTTGCGTTTTGTATACACTTAAAGAATGGCTTTGACGATAAGGAGTGCGTTTTAAATTAATGAAGTATTGTGTTTATCTGTCATATCATTTTTAGACTGATAGGTAATTAAAATGGATGATTAGATTACGCCAAAAATTTTGAGATAGATAATTAACTTAAATGATTTTGGTGTTAATATGAAGAGTATTTTTGTTCTCGATGAGGTTCTAAAATCAATATTTTTGCTCAGTAGCTTATACTTTCAATTTCATCGACACACACTGTAAAAAGTGGTGTCTCATTCCACAGACAATTTGTAAAAGACCTTGCAAATGGGCGGAATTCCACAGTATAAAATGGACTTAATTATACCTTATCTTTCTCCGTTACCTTTATTTCACTAACCTATATAACTTTATTGTCCCATTCAAAGAGAACCAGCATCCAATGCAGACAATCGAAGAAATGTCAAGGCTGAAACACTCTTCTTTCTATATATTAACAGTTCTCGATGTTGTCGACGACCAGTGTAATTATATCAGAGCAGCCGACTGTAAGCAAAGAAATTTGCGTAAATTTATGTCATATTTGTCACGGGCAATCATGTGATCACCTTTTCTGTATAGTATCAATTGTAGAAATCGAATATTGAAAATAATCCTGGAACGACGGTCGTCCTGATTCATTAGTCATTTTTATCTGAACCGTATCACACGACTCACACGTCACATGCAGCTTCAACAATGTGTTGTTAAGATGCCATCTACGATTCAGTAAAAAATACCGGACAATCTGAATTTAACGAAGATTAATCGAAGCGAATCGTACACTCGGCACTATAAATTAATAACTTGTACCGTTTGGTAGCACTGATTAATGCGACAGACACCTATCCGGCAATTATTGTCGTCATTGTAACACCACTGATTGATGCAGAGGCTACCGTGGTGAAATGTTGTGTCAAATACGACAGATCTTTCCATATTGTTACTACCGAGGGTCGATGTCAAAATGTTGTTACAAGAAACATAACTGCGGATGGCCACGGTGGAGTTGGAATCGACTTGGACAATTTTAATAAGATATGAAGATTTACTATTATCAAAATCTTTTGCATATTAGTACACTTACAAAAAATACAAAATTTGAAAACTCGAAACAGTTGAGGTATTTCTTTTTTTATTTGTAAAAAAACATACATAATGACTGAGGTAAGAAATCGAAAAATGTTTGCATCAACTTGGAGGTTTTTCATTTTGCAGTAGTTCCAGGCTGATCGAATTGACAAATGACAAAATTGACGCTGGTATTTTGTCTTGTAACGTTTCACATTTTACATTTTTTCAAAAAATATAACAACTGGTCTTATGGTGTGAGAATTCCTCTTCGAGCAATTGTTAAGTTTATTTTCTGTTAACCATTTAATGGTGAAAAAAACAGTTCTCTAACGCGTTGTTTTAGCAATACGCGTCCGGCATCCAGGTGTGGCAATCGCGGCACGTAGAACACCTACACCAGACCATATAACAAAAATTCTGCCTTGTTCGTTATTACTATTACAACTTGTCAGAATTTTTATAGTTTTGACAGTCCGGCGATTTTATACCTTTAAAAACTTTTGAATAAATGTTTTCTATCAATGCAAATGCTCATTGATCCATGACAATTCCTTTGATCATGAAATTCTGGTTTGTTAACATAATTGGTCTAGTTAATGACGTCTTCATTTCCTCTTGATTACATTTGCAACTTTATATGTGCATTTCGTTTTTCATTTTGTCTCCTTAGAATGACCAATTAATTTCTTTTCATCCGCTTTGTATTTTTCCGAAACAACCCTGCACGTACAAGCAGCGTAGATCAAGTCGTGTCTGTAAAGTAACAATTCTTTCACTACCTGACTGTACGACTGCTGCGAGGTCAACTTTTCTAATTAACACTAACGGTATGGCGTGATTGATTTGTATACTCGGCGGGCGTCGTCAACTGGAGGCATATTCCCCAACCCCACATTTTCGAAGCATGCGGGCACACATTCGTTAACGAGTATCTTCGCGGGGTGACGTCGGCACAACACCGACCAAAGGAAATATATTAGTTTTCCTATAATAAATACCGCCATACGTTATCTCTACGTCACCCAATACTTATAATATGCAAATTATGAGAATGCTAATGATGATTTTTTCACTGTTGTTGCATGCATATAAGCTCTATATTACAATGCAACACGTTGTCTAATAAATTCTGCATATATCAGCTGTATTGCGTTGAGCTTTGCGTGATAGAGATCGTTTTTATTGCAACTGAAAAAAACGGTGCTGAAATGTTTATGGGGACCAAGAAATGAAAGTTTGACATTTTTTCAGAGTTTGTGACTGAGAAAGGCAACTTGCTTCGACTCATATTAAAACCAGAGTTTGATGAAACTGAAATTTTGCGTCTTTCAGGTCTAAGGTCGCGTCAGTCATTATACCTTCGCTTTCAGGTTTTCTCGGCTCGCATCCAATCTAAATTCTATCACACCCATAAATATCAATAACATTTAAACAAAGTGCGATTACAAAGATAACTAACAATATGTATGCAAATTACAGGTATTTACAACTATTTTATGTAGCCGTGTGATAGGTTACACTCAGACACTCTTGTTGGTATGTTTATAAAATAGGTGCTATGCCAGCATTCGTGTTGGTGTACATGACATGAACGTAAAACGTACATTGCCCTACATGATGTTATCACGGGTTGGTCCATGTGACGTCATGGCAGATGATGCATGAGTAACGAAATCTCCTTTTAAGAAAATACTGGAGATTTGAGGAGGATTATATGCGTGACCTCTTCTTATACCAGTCTGACATTGTAGGTGTCGACTCGTCTAGTCATCGTTTTAAATAATAATAATTATTTCAGTTGAGTACTGTCCGAACGAATTAGATGGAACAGCTTCCGAGTGTACATGTGAAATTGAGTTATCTGCTTTACCACGGTCGGGACCGGCTTTTGAAGCGACTAAATTGATGATGGTCAAATTTTAACGCGTGGAAATCATATTCAACGCGGAGAGACAGAACATAACATAGGCCCATTAACAGAACATTGTGGCGCTGCATGTTTTGCATGTTTTAAGGATGAGAAAACTAAGAATAGAATTGAGTATAATTGCTTGCTCCTAAAGTAAATATACTTGATGGAAATATATAATATGTCTGCACTTAGTTAAATATTTCAAGCGTTTTCTGTTGGAATATAAATGAATTGACGATGTTTTATTATTTATCTAAAACTGTCTTAAAGTGCAAGTCTAATCGAAGTGTGATTGCGCGCATGTCGGCTTATGACTAAAGTACTTTGGAGTCCAGACCCAAAGTCTTTTTTCTCAATTTTTTTTCACAGAATAAACTTTTTTAAAAGGACATCATGGGTACTATTATTACGTAGGTGAATAATACAAAAACTGGAAATTTTGCGTGCCACCTTGCGTACTGTTCTTAAGACCAACCAGGTATCATGCTACATTTCCAACATAATAATAATTGTTAATTCAGCAATTCGTCTTTTCCGTTGGAAGCTCCGTCGACCATGTGCGTTTCCGATGCGTGAACGCGTGCACCCAGTTTTTGTGTCGTCAAGACCATTATCACACGACAAGTTTTTGTTTTCAACGATCCTGACCGATTCGTGTTTAGATACTAAAAGTACATAAACAATGTGATGATAGCAGCCATCTGTACCGCTAGATCCCTATCAATAAATTGGTTAATTTAAAAATATTGATTCATGGCCGAGGCGTTGCTTGGACTCGTGAAGTAGCCCGGCAGATTGATGAAAGGATCACGGCAGGTTGCATCTCGAGGTTTGCCTTTTGTTGTTGGTGTTGCCGTTTTGTGTTTGCCTCTCTGTCGTAGCCATGCAGTTTTATCCCGGATCGGTTTTCCGTGCGTTCGCTGATTGCTTAATTACGATTTGGCTCGGCTGTCCATTTCGTTTGCATGGACGCTCGTAACTGATGGTGCCGGATTGTGCCCATACAGACCAAATTAATGGAACGTGAATAACAGCTTCAAACCTCGGACAAATCGCTCATTTGCACGATAATGAAAGTTTAAGTTTGATTTTTATTCAACAAGTTTTTATAAAACGAGATGTCGAATCCTCTTCTCAATCTCCGTAAAATTGCACACATTACTGATACTTTCATCAAGGTATAAATCTTAATTACGATGATAACGAGGCGGTTTGTTTTACACCGGTGCCATTAAAATTTCATAAGAGATGCGGGATTTTAGATGCGAGTCCGTTTTGTAGAACTATCGTACTCTCGGATCGACGTCCTCCAGATACCATCTCGTCCGAAATTCTTGCTCTGGTAAATGCAATTATCATAAATTGATTTTTCGACGAGTTGCGATTTTAATTTCGACACGAATAAATCGCATTGTGGAGTGATAAGTATCGCGCTATGTCTTCGACCAGTGTGGACCGACTTTTTTTTACGCCGGGCGTCTTTGAACTGGACCGCGAAGACGCATTACCAGAATCGCCGATGTGGACGCCAGAGCCGGCTTCTTAATGATGATTAAATATTTTGTTTTAGTCTTAATGAGACTTGAATTTTGAAAAAAATTATAACAACTTGCACCAGTTGCAACGTTATGGTTGTCGTATTTTTATATAAAAAAAAATCGTAATGAATAGTCATTAAAGTAGTTACCTGCCGATTACCTCAACTGTTAGTGCGAACTCCAAAATATTTAACACTTTGTATCTTCGAATTTTGAACTTTTAAGGTGACCATGGTTATGGATTTAGAAAGAATTCCTGTCGCGCCCGTCTGAAACCGGCAAACTATTGCTTAGTTGTAGGAATCTTTGTATAACGTTTTGATCATTTTTACGTCATCTTTTACAAAAGCATATAAGAATTTATTGCCACAATTTTAGTTTGCGGTGCCGTTATTTCCATTTGTAGTTTTAACATTACATCATTGAAATAAGTTAAAAACGTATTTTATGTTATTTAATTTAATACTGACTGTTATAACTTGTAAATGAAATTCTCTTATTTGTTTGATGGAAAGTTTTATTTGAAGTAATTACAATCTGAAATTATTATTGAAGTTCATACCGTTAACTTTTGTTTGTTATCTAATGTAGCATTTGAGAGAGTAGCACATGGCTAGAAGTTAATTAGGAAAGACAGTTAGACATATATCTGAGTTTCTTAAGAATGATAGTACTTTATAAACGAGTTTGTGTTAAGAAAACATTCTATAGCACAATTTTTGCCGCGCATTCCCTCGGGGTCGTTTTGGCGTGGTTCCCATAAGAGGCATATAAATGAAATCTCGTTATGTGACGGCAATGTATTCCAGTGGAGGAGCCATCAGGCCCGGCATGGAGCACAATGCGACACCCTGCTGGTATTCTAATAACTCGACACCGTCAAGGCCGCCACCACCAGCCGTTTCTTAATTGACTTTTGGAACTGCATCGCACCTCTAGCCGCACACCTTACCATTTCAGCATTCGCAATTAAAATAACGATCATCCAAGGGCGATTTTTCTAAGCATGGAAAAGTTCTTTCCTGCTAATGACCTCATCAAACATCTGTCATTCGTCAAGTGGTATTATTGGCAGGATAAGGTGTGAAAGATGGATTCTGGAGTATGCAGAGGTGTCGCAAAGTCTGTATCCCGGGGCGCGCGCTATTGATGGTTACACGCGTCCTGCAGAATCTCGTGGGCGTCAACCGCCGCCCCCGCTCTCTATTCCCAACATACCGTAGTGACGATGTTATAACGATCTCTACAAAATAGCGCACGGCTTCGACGGTGTACCTTAATTTGTTTCCCGTGTCGACTTGAACGACATCAAAACAGGACGTGACATCGTTAAGGATCGTATTAGCACGTTAGCAGGTCCCGATTTTGCAGGTGGAAAGCTGTTGCTGGCACCGGTTATATTCATAACTCAAACCTAAGTCGCGAAAAAGTCGACGACAAGCACTTGCTCACCACCAGGAGGCGCCTACAGTAAACACGAATCTCATACTCAGAACGGGATACTTTACACATCCTTTGAGTAAACATAAAGTGATGCGCGAGATTCTAGTTATTAATTTGTGGTCACCAGAAAGGTAATTTTTTTGATGTCATTCTCTAAGCATTCGAGAACAAATGGGTTGAAATCTGGCTTAGCACTTAGGCTGGACATCCAAAATACCTGATGATTTATCAAGATTTTTTTGAGTTTTTTTTTGTTTATTAATATTTAGAATTTGTGAAGTTCTCTGTTCTCTCTTTTTGCTTATCAACTTTAAGAAACATTTAATATTTTCCAATTACTATTGATACGCAAGACTTTTGTAATTCGAACCCTTTTTGGCTTGCTTTGGTGGAATACTTGGCGAGTTTTGCGTTATTCAAGGTGCATTACCTATTAAGAGCTACAGGAACATAAATATTAGTCCGGAGATATATTAATGTAGCTTTCATGAAAACATACTTCCGACCATCCTTCTATTGGTTCTTTTCTATAGTTTTAAAAAATATATCTACTTCTATGACTGCACCTACTTTATATTAATTTCATATCACGTTTCATGAGAATGTCCCATTTATTAAATTATCTGTGTACACGATGGCAGTTTCGAGTTGCATTGGAGGGCATATTTCTTCCTTGTTTAGAGATCCCTCGGGCAGCTGCTGTTGTTGTCTATACCTGAGACTATCGTTTATATACCAGTTGAAAGCAACACTTCATATTTCCTGTGATAATGTGTAAGATTTGCGCCCGATGAAGTCGTTATCTCCGTGAAAACGTCGATAACAAACGCCGCGGTGGTCTCGAGTATTCGACTCGACGCAGTTTTGTACAACAAGCAACGTAAATTATGTGCACGCAAGTTTGATATACCACGATAAATGCATCATTGGGTGTGTTTTCTCTATAATTTTAAAAGTCGCAAAGATGCTATTTAGGGTTTAGAGGAATTTATTACGTTAGGTGGCGGTCGTGCAAATAAAACCGAAAGGAACTCCAATGTTGCAAGGTAATTTCTTTTTAATTCCCAACAAAAATGTGATCAGCATGAACCAAACTCGGGGTAAACTGCACGTCTACTCATAATAAGCGACCGTACCTCGCCTTATTACCGCAGTAATGCAGTTCAGGAGCTTAACCCGAGGCTGAGTCTGGAAAAAGCCGGCAATTTACACCCAATTAGAGATCGTCTAAATTGAATAACGAGTACCAGGTAGCATCTTCATAATGGCTAGCATGTACTAAACAAACACGAAGCAATTAAAAACCGTAGAAGCACGTTCAATTAAGGTGAAATTTTTGTTTTGCATAGGTAAACTTCGAGATTTCTGACCCGTCCGACCTCCGGTTCGACGAACCCGAAACTTGAAAACCTCAACGCTTCACCACCTTCAATATTTTACGTTTGACATTAAATGTAGTATCATGTCTTTTTGCGACATCCGTAGAACCACCTTGCCTGATTTTCTTTGATGGTGTTCTTTTCGAATACGAATTTTTCAGCTACGTCGACTTAAGGCCAAGAACTAACCAAGAAAGAGGAAAGTGAAGGAGAGATGGGACGGAAATTTCGATGTTTTATGGGCGAATTTTTATTCGCGTCACATTAGGTGTAAGGAACGGGCAAAGCCGCGAACAAGTCTCGGTCTTATATCTTGGTTTTTATGGGCTACATGTGACCCGATTGTGTACGACGTAAATCTGCCGGACAACAGACAATATCTCGCTTTAATTGTTGCAGGATTTTTTAGCAACCCAGGACCTTGTACTAGACGTCAATTAAATATTATCGATTACGATTTCTATTTACATTTTTCAAAATTTAACTTGATCCTATTTAGAAGACTTATCTATAGGGGAGTACTAGTTTTCCAATTTTAATCTAAGTATTCACATTTTAGAGATTGAATTTACGTTTAAGCTTGGAAAGGTTTCAAGAAGGAGCGAACAAAAAAGAAATGAAATGTGTCAGCCTATTTTCTGTAATCTTGATTTGATCATGGATTGTTCTTTCATCAGTTTGGTGAATTTGAAAACAGAGAATAGTCTCAAGAAAATTTTTTTTGCCAAAAAATATGTTCCAAAGACGTTCATTTAAAAGAACAACTAGGTCCGTGGTTCTTCATTATTAAAGTGCACACAATTCTCCACCATAATTCATCTGGAAGGTATATATTTAAACGATGTCAGACTGGGCTGTGTAGGTGCACAGCGTAAAAAAAAGGAGCAAAAAGAAGTTTTTGTGACGCCTCTGGATACTCTCATGTGGGCATCGAGAAGTCCAGGCCAGATTTATTTTCCCCTGAAGATGTTCATTGGGTTTTTGTTTTCGCATCGAATCGCAATAATGAACACATCGCGTCCAAGATTAGGGGCGGTGTAAAATACGAGTGCAACAATGACGCTTCTCAACACATAATAAAAACTCAACGCTAATTTCGCATAGGTATAATAAATCCGGTTATTCTCCATAACTTCTCCGGCACTCCATTTGCGGCTGACGCCGTTAAAATTGTACGCGAACATAAATCCAGCTTTCTTTCTCCTTCTGGCAAATGACATTCTCTGCAGTCCTCTAGCTCGGTCGCCGCCGCCCGTTTGATTTATAAACTAAATGTGATGTAATAGGTAAACATATATCTCCTGCACGGCATAAACGGTGGGCATTTCGTGTCGGACAAGTGTAAATTGCGCCTAGGTCGCAGTAACTCATGCCATTAACGGAATGCGTAGTCCTATGGATTCTGTTCCGGAGAGTTGGTGCTCACGAAGTCCCCCGAGGTCCGTTGCGGGTGGCGGCGGCGGCGATCTCGCTCATTCCAAGTGCTCATCCACCGAGGAGATAGTTAAGACCATGGAATGTTCTTAATATAAATTATGGGCGTATCTCGTAAATATTGGTTCAGTACCTTCCAGTAGTACCGCCGGAGCGCATAGGGTATTTGTTCCGTTGCTCGTATATATCGTGTATTAACAGGTTACTCTTCGGACCGATCCATGCTCTCACGGTTCGTTTTTATGGTTCACGAGCTGTAACTTATGGGAAAGAGAATTAGCATGTCTTCACCACCAACTCGAAGTATTAATAATAACCACTTACATGCTTCTTTGGATATATTCGCTTATTTAAATAGACAATTTTGTTTTATGTCTATCCGCACACTTGGTTGTGTTTTCTCCATTTTCAAAATCTTTGGGGAATTTTTTAATAATCACAATCAAAATTTTCGGCAACTTGGACGTTCCTCCTAATAAAATCTGGCACGCAGCCGTCGTAAAACAGCACCTTCCGAGGTCAACCTCTGCATGCCTTGTAAATCATCGATAGCGTGATATCCTCCTGACGTCATAAATTAAATTAATACCATAACACATAAATTATTACGATTACTTAAGAATTACGTCCATTCATGTAATTCTTGAACTAACATCAAGAATGATAGTTTCTGTATTAAATGGTCTATTTTTGCATTAATCACCTTCTTAACTACCTACGTTGATGGTAGTTTTATATGACTACACAGTGTTTAACAATGATTTAACATGAGATTAAAGCCAACTGTGTAGATACAATTTTATAGCTTGTTTTATCTTAGTTTGTCATAACATTTATATATCTTTATAAATATAAATCTATTAATGTAGGATTATGTATATATTTAGTAGTTTTGCTTAGTATCCAACAGTCTGAATTTAATATTGATGTTCGTAGATTTCCATTACCAATTATCTTATCTTCTAACGTTTTCTGAAGTACCAACTTAGAGTGAGAAGGACACGATTGCTCATAAAGTGAATTGTAACGACTATGATGATGCTCTTTTTCTTAATTGTCACAATTGCAAAATTTGATCAATAGTAATGATGCTGACAGTTTTTATAGTTACAAACAGTTTTATAGTTGAGTTTAAATAGGTTTACATTTTTTCCCAATGACTTTCTTACAATTTAAGAGCAGTGTTACTTGAAGGAAATGTATATTACGTGAGGATGAAACTATTTTAATTACCACAGAACCGGTCATACGGATCAGTGATATGTGTTTAGTATGTACGTAATGTTAATACATATTTAAACTAGATGAAAGATTTCAATAACTATTACTAATAAGACTTCACGGAATGGATAGCTGCTATAAAATAAAAGTCAAGTTTAGGGTTTTTGCCGTTGTTTATTCTCAGTAGTAAAACCACAAACCACAAGAAACACCATTTGAGAGCCTTTTACGAGTCTTGCAGAAATCCAAAGGAACATTTTCCAAGTCTCGTAATAAGCGTGTTCAACTTCATTAGATATGTTTCCTATTCGACAGATTTGAACCTACAATTATATCATAACTGAAAAGTGTTGTTACTGTGCATTCTTTGTGTTTTGTGACACAACGAAAAATGCATGGGTGTCATACGATCCAGAACTCATGAAAACTGCTTTTGCGTGTGTTTAATTAACCTTGATATCATATAACATTAAGTTAAATAAGACATTTTTACAAGAATCTACTCAACGCCCAGTTGACCGTTGAAAATTGTGTAATTTTTTTCACATAATCATGACGAATGATGCAATTATCTGCTGTAAGGTGGTTAGTAGCAAAATGACATACATCGTGCGAATGGCATTAAGTATTTTAAAAGGCATGATTGAATTTAAATCTTCTCGTCCCATTATGGCATCGAAGCTCGTTATAAATTCATCTGGGTAATAGAACTGGAAGGACAGACGCAAGTTGCATTAGCATAGGCTCATCGAGATATCTTAACGCCATCTTGAATAATTCGACTTGTTCTGCTATCTGCATCGATGATCTGTCGAGATGGTAGACCATTGTATCACGTGTGTAGATCCGCGCGCTACTAAATGGAAATAGAGTGGGCTAGTTTATGTCCGAACGAACCGATAAAGAAGATCGCGGCCGTGTTCTATTCAATCCAATGAAACAATTACGCCGATATTATCGTTGATTGTTTTTAAACGACGCGCGATGTGGCGAGAACAACCGCGTGTCGATTGTAATGACAATAAGCTGGGTCGCAGCAGGATCGACGTCATCGTCTCGACGTGAAAAACGGCGTACGGTCATCATCGAACACAATGCTGCATTCCAGTTGTATTGATGCTTCACCAGCGGATGATTTGCGGTAATACAACAGTGATTAATGTGGCAAATTGTTTTCAATTTAACTCTCAACGAGAATCGACGCTCTGACACCTCTTTTTCTACATCTTCATAGAGATTGGCGCAAATACTTCATCCATCACTCGCCGTTACTCCAATTACTGCAAATACCTTGAACGCAGGGAAAGTGTGAAGCTATGCCGTTAAGACACCAGCTTATATCGTAGATCTGTTAAATTGGCTGGAATAACAATTTATCTTTCAACAATAATCTTGCGAATGCCACCGTTTGACTTGCACTTTATACGCCACTATTTACATTCATTTTCTATTCACAACAGTTAAAAATCGCTTAAAATTCTTCTTTCTCCACTAGATTTATTTTACTGAATAAGTAATTAAAAAAAAACTTGTTACAATATTTCTTGTTTTCTTTATACAGGTACTAATTATCCCAAATAACTACAGTTTACGACAAGGCAAGGCTGATATTTCCTTAGGTGTTTGTTATTTACGCTTGTTAGTATTCATCCACATCCTAAGAGAGTTACAGCCTATTACATGTTATTCCTAACAGTACCAACACTAAAGAAAAAATATTGACCTCATCGAGTCAATGAAACATCGTTTGCATATACGTATAATATAATAATTTTTTTATAGCAATCGATACATTATGTGTTATTACCGTAAGGCATGTATCAGCATCTAAATGTCACAGTTCTACAGTGTGATTCACGTTGAATTTTGATATTTTTCTGAAACTACAAGAAATGTACCTAAATCAAACATAAGAACAAAAGAACTGCAAGAGAAACTTGTATGAAGCACTGATTTTAAACGTTTTATTAGCGTTGCTTCTCGCAGTTCCTTAGAACAGTGACATGTAGTTGCTTAATTATAATTTTATTTAGTTCTGTTACATACCCACGTAACGAAGTCACTACTAATTGACAATTTAAAAAAAATGCGATAATAAGATGTAAATTAGTTCACACTATTTTGCATTAACTTCAGCCAAGCTACAGAGATTTCTACCTTGTTTTGATGGATTTAAATTTTACTGTTAGTTTCTGTGGGTTTATAGCAGCGAATTAGATAATTTATTGCGTATAGTTGATAGTTGAGGTCACACATGTTTAACGTTCCTACTTACTTCATAGTACTTACATATATTAATAATGGCGTTTTAATGGTTTTGCAGATCAGTGATTCCAACATGCTTTACTTGAAAGACACTTAATCTGTTTTAACGTGTAAGTTGACAAATTTGACGTTAGCGCTTTCCCACGACAACACAAGCTCAACGTTTACAAGAAATGTTGCTTTGTCTCCGACAGGAAAAGAAATCAAAATTCTGTATGAAAGTCAGCGATCTTTAGGTGCATTTTTGATACAACAGCAACATTTGTGATTGAAGAATTTTGTGTTTTAATACCCTTTTTCCGTTTCCTAAATATCCGGAAATCTATAACTTTGCACTCTTATTACACAAATAGCAATTTCATGTTTTACGGAGCTTTTATTTCTTCAGGATGTTGTAGTGACTAATTTCAGGAGCCACAGGAAAATGTAGCTCGTAGACACTTCTTGGTTGTCGTAATTAAGTATTGCGGTAAGATTCCGCAACTGTCCCAGAGAGGTGCAATTGCCCTTTGATAAGATCATTATAGATTTATGTTCTCGACATAGTGCCGTGTCGAGTTTTTCCGTGATTCTGTCAGCGGTTAATTAGAGGTCTCTCTTATCTGTAGACTCCACTGTTTATTTCCACACTTGTGTCGGATTTGCTCGTGCATCTCACACAGCCCAATCTGCATGTAAATCTGCACCTCTCCAAACAATAGTCCCATCGTTTCCTGGAGAAGAGCACAAAGGAAACTGATTTTCGGAAATTGCTCTGTTACAAAGCTATTATGCCTGCGAAAGGATTGATACATTGCTCGGAAGCATCAGTTTCGCAGTTTGTCTAACAATGTGAATGGCAATTTGTCTGGAATAGCAACGATTTCATGGCTTCAAACTACTCGTCTTTTTCTTATTGATAAGTATGGTGCGAGCGAAAATTTCAGCTCAAGCTCTTGACTCCTGCATCCGTGCACTAGACCGCGCTTGTTGTACACAGAGGGCAGTTGGGACGCCCGTCGACAGGTGGCGATGCTCCATCAGGATTCTTCGGCATTTAAGGCGATAGCATCGAAGAAAGGTGTTAATTAAATCCACTTTTTGGAGCGACTAGTCCTGAATCAATCACTGTCGGACGTAAACGATGTGTTTTATCAATTTTCTTAATCACCAACACACTCACAGCATTATTATTTATTTGTCCAAAACGTTCATCATTATTCGTCCGTTGGTGGACAAAAAATCGTCCGCCTGTTAAGGTATGACAGATCCTCGATGTTCAGTTTCGGCTTTATCAATAACTTTTGATGTCCAACATTTGTTTTCAAAATAAATCCCGGCGTTAATTTATTCGTGTAAGAGGAGACAAACGAACGAGTGCGACGCGCGACCGCCCATCTGTCTTCCGTTGGTGACAATAAATTTCTCATTAATCATATTTTGTTCGTTTTTTCTTGCATGAAAAGCTGGGTGGAGATAGTAGGGTTTCGCCGCGACGTCATCTTGAACTTTTTACTTATTGGATGTAATCCGGTTCAATTATTTATACACGTTGACTCTAATTAAAGTCTTTTGCAATCAGGTAGGTGATTTGTCTTCTTCTTTTCTATTTTTGTCTCTTGATTAATTCGAAATCAGCTATGGAAGATAAACTCTGTAAGCTAAGTCACTCGACAAGATAACAACTTCATTTTTATAAATCTCTAATCGTGTGGATGCATGTGTAATTTTGCGTAAGCACACTGTTTGTTGTGACTGTGTGAATAATTAATCTTCTTCACATAAAATGTCAATTAAGAAATTCAATTTACAGCGAAATGAGGTCTATTATTATTCAAATAGTTTTGCTTGGTAGTAATCAAGAATAATGCCATTTCCTGACATTTAGCAATATCTTTCTACGTGGATTTTGCAATTATATTTATTACAAGAATTTTTTTTCTTTCTTTTCTCTCAGCATTAATTTTTGTTTTAACTAACAAAACGACTTTTTTCTATAATTCGTGTTCTAATCAGTATTCTCTATGTAGAGAGCTTAATGTTTTGAATCAAAAATATTAAGTAAAAATCTTGAAAGTCACTGAATATTGCAAAAAAGTTTACAGGTAACTTTAATTATGTACTGACAAAAGTACATATTTTTTTTAATTTTAAGCTAATGCCAAACTTTACTGTGTGAAATTGACGCACAAGAAACACATCATATCTTTCTGTTTGTCTTCAGCTTCAGTTTTTGTTTTTATATTTTCCCTCTTTCGCTTCGGGTAAAATTAAGAAAGAACTTCAAGAACGCTGTAGAAGCAACATAACAACCCCGTTAAGATTATAGAATTATTGTCGTAAAACAATAAAAAGCTCTTGGGGGATGTCTAATTTGGGCCACGTATTATTGTGGTGTTCTGAAGTGCCCCATTCCGCACAGTTATATTACAGCATTCGTACGGTCGATGGGGCACCCAATGTACAGGAATGAACCGTAGATGTATGAGGGGGCGGTTAACGTCTCACCAACCCACTGTAACTTTGTAATTACGGTCGCATTAAGCTGACGTTTTCAAAGAGATGGCGATGACTTAGAGCAACCGCCTGGGACCGCGCACCACTTACGTTTCTATTTAGTTCCCAAATTGAGTTGTACCAACTTGGCGGCTTCTTGAAGACGCACCCATGTTCTTGGGGATTATTCAACCTCAGAACTCAAATTGTAACCGGATATTCCCGGAGACTTAATACTACTTCAGAGTGCAAAGTACACGCGAATTAAATTCTTATCTGCGGATGGAGAAGAGGGTAATACTTTGGATAGAGTTTCTGGAGTCTACAAAAAGATTAGTTTTTAAGAGTTTTCCAGATTTCCGAGAGTTTACTTGTCTTCTTTTTGTGTTAACCCTTGAGCGATGTACTACAGTTTCTGGTTTTAGATTGAACAGTCTCTGAATAGTTTTCATGTCGTTGTGAAAATTTGTTTTTAAAATATGCAGAGACAGATATCGCGTATATGAGAAAATTCTTAAGAACTTTGCACTCTCATATCTAAACTTTGCGAACATTTTCAGTATAACCGAGTAGGAATGGTTTTGTGGGAATGATGTTTTTTTAATTGTGGATATCTGCATATATTTTACGGTCGTTGACAGATAAGAGTTCTGTAGAATACGCGGAGATAGAAAAGCTCAGACCGAGTTACTTTATGGCCGAGAATCTGCGGTTTACGGCTTCTTGTAGTTCATTTATCATATCATTGTTACGGGCGACACCGATAATAAAATGCATAACTTACGACCGTCATCGAGGGTGTTTTATTAGATGAAGACACCTTAGACCTTGGACTCGGTCGGATTTTTCTCATTGCCAGACAACGGGGAGTATGTAATCTCAATAATTACAAAGGATAATAAAAATCGGCCCTCTAGAACGATGTAACTATAAAAGAAGACAATAAACTTAGACCTGTACGTGATTTTTTCTTCGATATAATACCTGCCACAAAGTTTTGCACATAAATGTCAACAGGATGTTGTTCTTTCGTAATAAAAGCAGATAATGTTGTAAGGATATTGCTTTTTTTTATTTATTTCTGAAATTAATGTGTTCCATAAATCTAAATTTTTTGCCGAGAAAGAAGACTCATGATGACTATGAAAAATTATTAGGGCAAGGAGCAATATTATTACTGACTTGTAATTTTTTTGTACAAAATTGATTTGTTCAGATTTAACAGTCGTTGCTCGAAAATAAAGCAGTTATAATATGATTCGACCAGAAATTTCTGACGTTATATTGAGATAATGGAAGGGAAGTGATACTCGTGACCGTAATAATTGAGCAATGCGCTTTGTCATTGTTTTCATTATCTTTTCGTCTGCTTTACCGAAATGGAAGAGTTGCTTTCTGAAAAGTAATGGAGAAACAAAAGCTTTTTCAGGCGGTTTTAGATCGGTCACGAATTCGCAAAGTTGACAGGAAAAACCATAGTTGCGCAAGATAAATCATTACTATGAATCATGTGTCAAAACAGGCATACATCTTTAATTAATAGTGTTTTAGTATGCCTACAGCCATTAGTTAGTATTAATTTGTCTCTGTTTTTCATGGTTTTCATATTAAATGTGTAAATGTTTGGGATTTACTGTGTTTTGATTTATGAAAATAGACGAAGAAATTAATTGGGCAATTTTATGGCTTACTCAAAGTTGATTTTTGATCATATTTTAGATAGAGTTCTTACATATTAGCCAAGAACTTCCCAGGGGACACGTCATTCGGGCCGCCTTAGAACATCAATTTCTCGATTTCTCAATCTATGGAAACTACGGTCATTTTAACACTTTTAAGAGTTCATTAAATCTAAGCTCAGCTACTCATAACTAAAATATATAATCCTAATGTTCATGTGTTGAAGATCTACTGGTTTAGCGTACTGATGCCCACGTGTCTTGGTGTCGACAATTTCATCCCAAATTTATTTACAAATTATCGGCGTTTTCTACGGGTATTTCGTTTTATGTGGCAATAAAACGTTGACTTCTTCCTATCTGAATAAGTATAGAAAAGAAGCATTCCAAATACTAACTTATCATTTTATGGCCTCAGCGCTTGTAGAGGTTATATTTTGGGCGTTTGGCGTCCGATTGCTTAGATAATGATCTCAGCACCGCTTCTTTCATGGGTACTATCTTCAGATCAGTTTATAGGGACCGTACTGGCGACCAACTGACCGGAATGCAGGACCCGATTTTCCTGCGATACAGACATATACAAGAATATCTCTAATATCTCTCTGTCGGTAGCACGATACCATCGTGGGATTAGGGCTACCGATATCACGGGCGGTACTGTCATCGACTTATTCAATACGTGGACAGGTGGCAGGCCCCAAAATGACCGCGTTTTTGTAGCACTGCTTATTGTAATGTCAACGTTGGACTATAAATCTTGGGGGATGAGCGCAGGAAGGGTTCGACCACATGTGTCGAACGAAATTTGGACTTAATATTGGAGGAGCGTTGTCTTCAGGCTGGGTGGTTTTTTAGTTTAAAAAGAGCAGGCTGTGTAGAACACATTTATGTTTTTGTTTTTCTCTACGCACCTTTTCAACAGGTTTAACTTTTGTCCTCTTCTCACTTGTCGTTTTATTTGTTTGAAATCTACTATAAATGAATCTAACATTTCATACCAACGAAGTGAAGTTTCTCGGCGCAGATGGAGAATTTCTAAAGGTGGAAATGAAAACCCATATTTTATCACAAGCATTTATGTTTTTTCTTCTCGCGACATGGCTAGACATTAACTAATTTCGTATCATCTGCTTCATGCTCGGATAAAGCTCTTGATGGTTCATTTGTAGTGGTGCAAGTTGTGCGTAATAATTTATCTCGGTGACAAGTTGGATCCTCCAGTTTTATGAAACGTAAGCTGTCTGTATTGAATTCCGATATCGTTTTATGGATTCTTGGCGACATTATAGACTGAAGACTCCCTGCAAGTTCACCACACGTCCCGCGGTCTTACCGCCGGGATGGCCATCAATCATCCACTAACGCGTTCTTTTCTCGGCGGTCTTACTTTGGACGTGGCAGTACATCGACCCTCGAAAGCTCCACCGCAAATAATACGTTCCTGGCTACCGTTGCCACCAAAACCACATGATTTATCGCCGACGTTTCGGAAGGTTTTTATTCGCCTGCTATGGGCTTGCTGCCCCAATTATCCTAACATTGTCCCGAGATAAACTGACGCTTCCATCTAACAATGAACGGAAAAAATATAATCCGAGCTTGATTTGTGCGGAAAACCGATATTTATCACTCCAATCAGTTTAATGTTACAATGGAAATGTAATACCAATAAAAATCTCGATGTTTCATCTCAAGAAGTTTGAATTGAAAGGTCTAGTCTAGATCGATACTTTAATTTCAAGGTTTGTCTCACTTTAATGCACATTCTAATAGCGCTGTGGGGAATATAGATAGGTTTAAACGCGTACATGTTCGATTGCATTACAAAGTGCTATTTATGACAATTTAGATGCCATTAATAGCATTGTAATACCTAAACTAAGCGGCCACCTAGCAATAATTAATTAAAGTAGTTCATTTGATGTCGAGGCATATATTCTTTTTACTAGTCGGTTGTAAAAAAATCGTTCAAGCGAGTCAAATTTTGCCTGCAATTCCTTCATAAACAGAGTTTATAGACTCGACTTATTTGTTCGCTTCGCTCGCAACGCTCGCTCATGTATTAACTCGGTTTGTCTATAAACTTTTTTTTGTGTATTTACCACATATCCAGCAATTTTTTGTTGCTTCATTGCGGATACCAACACTCATAGCAATCCTTAAAAATTCTTGTGTCTTGTGTGTCATGAAGGACCATTTAACATGTCTTTTTTACGTTTTGAAGGCAAAAGTGCTCCATAAACCGGAGGCATTGTTTCAATGACTGAGAAAATAAAGTGATGGCGCTCGACGGTTGGCGCCACAACCCCTTGATTTATCGCCAGCACTTTTTATTCGCTTTAGATAAACTTGCTGCTCCAATTATGCATTGTCGTGGCGTAGGCCGTCTATGATGCGATGCATCAACAAAATAATGAACGTTCTTAATGAACCAAGATCGAAATATATTACGTAAACGGTGTCCATTTTATCGATTTGATCGATCGGTTAACTGATCCGAACGTATTAATGATTGGAGAACACCTCATTATCAAATAAATGAAGCATGCAACAAGGACGGGTGGAATCCTCGACTGTGTGTGATTAATTAGTGTCTCCTAATGTAACCAGTAACTGATGGTAAGCGTGCGAGGATTGGGTCGTCCGTTTCCAAAACCAACGAGATTGATGCTCCGGTAAATCTATTAATTGGGATTGTCTGTCTAGTTCAATTTAGATTAATTGACGATAGATCGGCGACTGAATGAGGCAGGTATTGAACGCAACGTCGATATACAGGCTGTGCTATCTTAGGTTTTTTAAAAAATGTTTCGGTGACTTTTATGAATTGTTTTATCCTATCGATAGTAAAGTGTTGTTGATCATGCAGTCCGTGTGGCGAAGAGGCTAACTTTATTCCACTTTCAATTTAACAGTGAGTCTGCTATTAAATTGCATTTCCTGCATTCACGTGCCATAAATATTATCATCTTTATTTTAATTTATGTTTATAACGAATTGGTTAATGTTGTCATACAGTTGGATTTTATAACAATTCCTAACTGAAATTTTAGAGAAACATTTTTTTACGAAAATAGGTAAAAGCTGTATGGTACTCTAACAGAGAGGGTATTTTTTTTTAAATTCTTAGTAACAGAGAATCGGACTGACACTTTGTTAAAATTAGCAATGTGTTGAGTAGTGCATACTTCAGCATACTGTGTGGTCATAAAGTCAGTTCTCCATATTTAATTTCAAGATCAGAAGTAGTTTTCCAAAAATTTGTTTAACGAAATTAGCATCATTATACTGCGTTGGCTCAACTTTTTTTATGGACAATTAAAATCTAAAAACCCAAAATGAAACGTTAAAATATTCGTTTTTGGTATTTATTGTGTGATTATTTGTTTTAGTGTGGTCTCATAGCTTAAGTCAGTCGTTAGTTTTTAATAGAAATTTGTGACTGTCATTTATGATACCTCTGGCATCAAAATTGGCTTATAAAACCATTAAAACAGACAAGCGGAATGCACTGTGTATCAAGAAGATTTGTTACACTCTAATAAAACAACCAACTTCATAGCTTGCTAGAAACTGAAACGATCTGGTATAAATTTGTTCAGCCGTTGTTTATTTTTTAATAGCTGTTATATAATTAAATGTAATGTAGTTATCACCACATTTTATGGCGAATGATGTTCAATTTTACAGTCCCATCACCAGATTATCACCAAACTCATATAAAAGCGAATTTATTCTTGTACCCACTTCGAACAAGGCTTGGATAGTGCAATCTGAGGGTGGAACGCAATTAAACCGTCATGTAATTTTTACGTCAGTTAAATTATTACTGTCTAGTTTCAAACGTCAAAGAAATCTAACGCTTTCTGTGCACCAGAACTATAATTATAATAGAAAATAATAATGAGGTTAATTTTAACTTTACCACAATGAAATTAAATTATCCAAAACGTTGTGCGAGCAAGTTTTGATCGGATCATATAATTCTGAACAAAAGCGATCGCTTGGATGGAATTTCATGGGAAATAGTTTTGATTCATGGTGCAATGTGCAGTCTTCTGACTGCATTAATAGTTCACCATTTTTCATTCCAACCGAAAACGCCTAATTACGTCTTTTGTGATTACCGAATAAATGCAGACCACCGGAACAAAATTCTTTCACAAGCCAGAAAAATTAAGTTCCACAAAATTATTGTGTAGTTTAAATTTTCAAATTGTTTCATGCTCTGTGGTGGTATTTGATGCCATAAATAAATGATAATACATTCAGAAATATTTTTTTTTATTCTTCACTACCTAAATTAAAATGTTTGAGATAGGAAACTTTCAATTAATGAAATTTTTATTCATATTTTTTAAACGAGTTTGTAAAGTGGTTTTCTTGTTTTTTGTATCATTTGCTTTGAAGTACTCATTTGTGCTAATGCATATTTTAATATTGTTACCTACTAGTTTATAAGTATAACCAAAAATGACAGTAAGGCAAAGAGAGTCTACGAGAATGTCGTTCTTAAAACAATTTTCTATGGAAACAACATGTCCGTGCTCGATATAAATCTGTTGATATTAACTGATAGAACACACTTGGACCCTATTACCATCTTTATTGCTCTTTTCGATGCTCCTCTTTGTTTCCATCTGCTCGAAGGATATTGTGCTAATCTGGTGGCACCAGGATGCCATAAATCAAAATTATTATTAGATGTCCAAGATTGTGTATAATAAGATACTGAATTATCCAATCACCATTACTGATTTAAATGCATTAGTAATTTCAACTGATCCTTTGCAGATGACATCGACGATATTGAAAGAGGTACCGGGGAGGGCGTGTTATTGACAATTATTTATAGTTAATAACGTAAAGTGGTTTTGCTAATGAGTTCTTTTTATGAACATGATATAGAGCGTGTTACACGTCTGGAATAACAAGAATTTGAAACCACCACAAGATGATCAGTTTTATTTATATCAGCAAACGCTGATCTTACATCCCCAGTTAGACTCAGAATTCAATCATAATGACGACGTTGAAGTTCATGATTGGAATAACTTTTATTTATTTCTTCCTGGAAGTACTCAGGGGGCCCACCTCATGCTTCATCTTTGCATTTTGTTTTTGCTTATCATCTTCTAATTTATCACTAATTAAAAACGTATTCAACAGAGGCAAACATCCGTCATTTCATATGTATTTGTGCAGTTCGGAACGTTGCTTATCTCCTTTCTCCGCGCCCATTTGTTACGTAAGAAGTTAACAAGTACATCGCCGTCCATTATTCTTTCACTGAGAGTTAAATTTCTGATGTTAATCAAAATGTGGACCTCCTCGAATTTTATTTATTGATTTGCATTCTTCTTCGGTTGATTTTTTTTTCTTCAGTAGCCGGCCGGCACACAACACTTGTACCATTTTGCTTAATCATTCCATGCGGACTCCTAACGAGCCGAAAGTAGTGGCGGTGGCATGAAACAGGCGGTATGCGGTCCGTTAGCCAGCATATGAAATTAGGACCGGCCATGTCTTGAGTACTCATTATCAAGACCGTATATCAAGCAGCTAAGTACACATGTCATGACGTCACGACCAACGACCAATCCACGTTGCTTAAACCGCGTAAGACAATGCAACTGGGCGGAGAACGTGGCCCGCGGCTCCCCAAACTCGTCCTCTGCCAAAAATTTACTAACCGAAGACGCGACGGGACGGTCCGAACGCTCCCATCGCGGCGGTACCACTGCAGGATAGTACGACTCTGGTGGTTATGGAGTCTACTCTCTCGTTCTAAGCTAGAAAGGAGTTATTCAATTTTTAAGTAATTTTGATTTATTTTGTTTGTTTGTAATGGATTAAAAATGTAAAATTCAGTACTTATTGTACGTTGGAAAATAAAACTTAAGTGAGGACAAAAAAAAAAAATTGTGGCCAAATTTACTAAAATTGGGTTACTGCTTTTTAACTTGGCTCGCCAATACTGTAATACGAAATTGTCCAACTCTTTTAAATATTCTGCTTTTAAGTTTAAAGTTGTACGTTTACTGTCTAATAATATTTTTAAATGCTTTTCTACTTTGCGTCTGTTATAAGAGCTCTAATAGCACCCACTTGAGCGCTGAGTTTCGTAACAGAACTTATTAATTTATGTTTTCAGGATTGGTAGCTATTTCAAGTGTTACGGTCAAATACCTAATAATATAAAAAACAAAAACGAAATTACGTTTTTAATTAAGATTAATTTTCACCATGAAATGTACAATTATTTTACACATTAATTCTAACATTATCTTGGGCATTTAGATTAACACCAGGTAAGATGCGTGTCATGATATTTTGCTAGAAATTACTTTGGCCGCTAACCATTCTACTATCACATGGTTCATTTGACTGCATCTGTGGAGAATTAAGCTATGTGTTCTTCTTCTATAGCAGAACCCTTCCTTGAAAATCAGAAAACATTACCTTCATTACCAAGTACAGGGCGTTTTTTTTAATCATATTAATATCTTCCTCTTATAAAACTTTAGATCTTTTAGGTACATAACTGTAAAATGTCCGCTTTAGAAGAGCTTGCAGGATCTTGCACATTAAGGAAATGCTTTGTATTTAGTTCCTTATAATTTAAGGTGTGCCAGTAGGTAAAACTTTTCCGAAATTAAGTAAATTTTCTTTTTCTTAGGGTTATGAAATTCTCAAATTGTTCCTCATGCAATAAACAATAAATTCTTGATAGGTACAGCTTTGGGCAATTTTTCGTTGTTTTCACTCACTTTTAGCAACACTAAGTTACACAAGTTGACATTCAACATCAACCATAACATAATTTCTCAATTTTAAAAGTTAACATTTTTTACTTTAAATTGTTTAAAAAGGGTGCGTAGTAGAAAAAATAGTATAAAAAACTTGTTCATAGGGTTATTAAGACTCTTATGCTTTTTATAAACTTGATACATGTCTTAAAAATTGCCTTACGAAGCTCGTTCTTTGATTTACTATTAATTATTACTTGTTGCCAGAAGAGGCTATTTAAAATACTCCAGCCAATTTACATACTGAGTGAGATACCTTAAATGAAGAGTACTTTGTTTTTAAAACCTTTGCGCATTTATTTTTATACAGTTAATTTGAAGTTAGTGACGATTTTCATATTTCCTGCTTTTATTTTTTATTTTTGGAACTTATTGATCTTTATGATCTAGTATTTTCAGCTATTTATTGTATTTAAATAGTCCTGCCATCACTGCACAACCTTTGTTGCATCAAAAGTATCAGTTTTATCTGATATTGTATTATAACATAAAATTTTACGGTACATACTTGCATCGTAAATATCTATTACCAATTACTTTCGATGTGTGTGCATTTTTATAGAATAAGGATCGTGGACGAATGTGATGTAACAAAAGTTTGTAATTTGCATAACTCATTTTAACGTAACAGTAATTTGAGTTGAATTCTATTATAAATGTCGTAAAAGCTAATAGGATGTTTGAATATTCTAGCACGGGGTTTTACAAGCCATTGCTCATAAATACCCCACGTAATTGAATGCTGTAGAGGGACTAATACAGTTCACGTGGAAAAATAATTATTATTTTTTTAAAATGACAATATATTTCTAAATTTGAGATTAAACAAAATTTGTATCTACCAAAAAAGCACGCAAATTTTTGATTCTTTATTTTACAGAAACTATCCAGTAGAACTGGAATTTGTTCAAACTGCTTTTCAAAATATTACTTTAAAGCACTTAAAAGAAATCGTGTTTGGAGCTGGTTGGAAAAGATGATGGAAGGGTTCGTAAAATCAGACCTTGGTCGTATATAACAGTTTACACAAAAGAATCTCTATTTCTGCAATCCTAAGCTAAACCTGGAGCATATTTATTAATAACGACATTATTATCATTCTTTATTATCATCACTCCTGTAAAAATTTGACGTTTTCAATTCGACAAAGCAGACTTGGATCAACAGCAAGTCACGAATTCCGAGATTCCATAAACCTTCTGTTCCAGATTATACAGCACGTCTGGTATTATCCAGCAGCCGGAACAGTCTCGAGGAAAAATCGCCGTCGTGTATCTATATTTCTACAAAGAGTAGAGATCGACTTAAAATGATAATTTAATTCCATTAAGGATCGCGAAGAGCTCATCCTGTAGATCAATTCTAATTGGCAGAATAAATGATTGGAAAGAACTGGTGTAGACAATGATGAACCAATATGGTGCTTGTAAAGAACGAACGGTGAAAATTTCATAACAGGAAACAATATAGAGGACAATCTTATTTATTATCCGGTTTGAACGGTTTTTTCGCTTGGAACAAATCTGCTGTCTTTATATGGAGGTTTGAAGATATTTTCACAATTTAACGAGAGACGTTTTCTGTTGGGGTCATTGTTCAGGATATTTTTAAAACTATTTAACAAAAGATGCTTCGTTCTAAAAATATTATGTGCATAAATATCGGGTGTAATGTGAGATGGGCGCTCATAGATGGGAATTAGTGAAGTTATTTCACTTTGTCGCTAGAGAAAAGACATGGTATTTATTAACACGTTTTAAGTGGAAGACTACTTTTTATGCTTTTAATGATAGTTGAATGTGACGGGTTGTTTCGTAAATACATCTAAATTACAGTCATTGTCGTTGAATTATTTTACATGTGATTTTCTGTAACATTTCGTTGACACTTAACTAAAACATTCGAGGAGTTCTAAAAGTTGAAGTGTTGTAAGTGATAAAAAATTTCTATTGTTCTTATTGTAAATAACACGCGATCTTGGTCTAATGTTATTGTGACACTTTCATATTATTCATAAATCACAATAATAGTAATAATGCATCATTAGCTGTCAAAGCGGATCTATTGTCCAATTGTCCAAGTTGATTGAGTCTTTTTTCACCACACAAAGAAATCTAAACACTAACTGTATGCACTCACATACAATTTGTACTAGTGAGTGATGGGTAAACAAAATATACTACATCGAGTGCGTACACAGATGTACAAAAGCTATTTACATAATCAATTAGGAAAAGCTTGATCTTTAATGAGCTTGAACAATTTACAAATTGATCAATGGAAAGCCATTGAAATACCGCTTTAATGTTACTTTCAAGATATGCGGAACCCAGATTACAAAAGATCTCAGTGGTGCAATAAATAATAACTATTAAACAAAAAGAGAAATAAGTTCGTTTCTGCTGAACGAAGAAAACGAACTTATGTTCTAAAAGAACCAACCACTGTTTGTTGGACTTTGAAATTTTTGCAGTGGGAAAATTATGAAGATTTACTTTCACAAGATTTTGGTTACATAAAATTGTGGTGAAAAAAATCGAGTTAGTCAGCATGACCATATAAGCAGGTATTTTAATTAATCTGAAAAACTACACTCAACGTTTACAAAATCTAAAATTGCATTTGTATGTAGGTACGGCTATTTCGACGGGTTGAAATGTTATTTGGTCGTTAAAGTTTAATTTATGGTTACTGTTATGAAGCAAGTGAAATTTTAATATAGTCGTTTACAGCTATAAAAATAAAGTAACGCTTAGATTTTTTTGTTAGTTACTGTTTACCTGTATGATTTACGAGGATATTTATTAGTAGTGAGCACATTTCATATTTTTTTCTATACATACTGAGGACATCAGTTAAGTACACTTTTATTTTAAATACTGTTGAATAAAAACCAAAATTCAACCAGAAAGACGAGGTCTTTCGCAGTCTTTCAGTCGGACTTTTTTTGTGAGCGGACCAGTGAAATTCAGTAGATCCAGCTATAGTTGTGAATAAGCATAGCTTGATTGCTATGTCAGAAAAAGAAAGCTATACAAATATTTAGAAAAAAGAGCTAATCGCTTTCAAGTTACATGTTATTGGTCGAAAGACATTTGTGACCTGGCGGCAATAAATTAACACAGCATGAGCTACAACAGAGGACACTTTGTGTGGGTCACACCATTTGTGATGGGGACAAGAATGGTTAATTTTTAAAATATTTTTTAATATTTTATTTTTATTCTAGATAACTTGTAAGTAGGTAAGGTCATTTGGATTAAAATTAAATTCCTTCTAAAGCAACGTTCATTTGTAAGTGATCTAAGTGACACTAAACCTTTTGTGAAGATGAATCGACCGAATCTTGTTTAGAAGCGTTTTTAATCATAATATCGGAGAGTTTTATGAAGTTAACATTTAGCAAATTACCAATAAAATTGATTTTCTAAAAATTCTTAATTTCCTTTGCTTGATAATTGAACTCATTTTTCTTTTTCAGACGTCTACACTTTTTTCTGAATAACTAGTTAAATCAGTGTTTACTTGTAGATTAATTGTTTCGTTTCGTTCATTGTTACCACACTAAACATTACAAATAAAGATACTAAATTTTGTTCGTAAAATTTAAAAGTGTAACTTTATTTTGTTTCAGTCACAACTGCAGGTAGGTAGAATGCAAAGAATTCAAATATGTTTCTTTGCAGCTTGCTATAAGATAAAGATGACAAGTTTTTATTCTAACGTATTATTTTCGCCCAAATTTTATACCTTTGTAAATGCATTTAGTTGAGTTTATTATGTATCTGAGCGATTTAGACTTCTAAATCCAATTGCAGAAAGAGGCCTTTTGAACTAGGGTAGTGAGTACTATAGATATTCAAGATGACTCTGTACGAGATTCACCACAGCTTGAATCCACAAATTATTTTTCAAGAATTTAATTTATTTTGTTAAAATACTAATTCGAAAATTAAAAAAAATCATCATTGAAGAGACTCTTGTTGATTTAATGCGTGTTAATGCGTTGTTGTATACTTAGCTTCCAGTTTATAGTTCTTCAAGTGATAGCGTGTTATATTTAATTACAACATTTAATGATAATAATGGATTCTCGCATTAAATATTCTCTTGTGAAGCACATTTTCCTCGTCTAAATACCTGTTGGCGTTTATAGCTAATTAATATCCTCGAAGCAATCACTCCAGAGTCGTTTAAATTCGAGTTCCATGATTGCCATTTTCCGTCGCATTTGCAAAAGTCTATTGACTTGTTCTGTATATAAATTCTTCCGTTCGTCAGTTTTCAGTTTTATGGTCGGTCGATTTTCTCTCATGCGTTCGTGTGTTTGTTTAAGCTGCAATTATCGACCAGACGCTGTAATTACCCGGCTCCAATTAAAATAATGGAACGATGCCATGAACTATTAGCATTTCATTGGAGGGAAGGGAACGTAGAACGTGATCATTTTTGTCTGTTATTACACACACACGACGTGCACACAATGCACGGATTAACGAAAATAAAACCGAAATTGGCGTTATCGCGCCAACATCATCTGCCAGAGGTTTCAAGAGGAAGATTTTTTATCGCAAGTTATTCGGGAACTTGATGACTATGATAAATGGTGCAACTCGCCTAGTTATTATTTAATTTCCTTTTGCCGATTTTATCTACGAAACTATGAAAATTGCTCGTAACTGTTGTTTTTCTCTTCCAGTTCGCAACGGATATTCGTGTGTACCTGTGGCTTTAGCCGACGGTTTGGATATCAAACTCAACGCAGCGGTGAAGAAGGTAGAATATAATAAGCACGGAGTTGAAGTTACGGTTTACAACCCCAGGATCCCACACACAGTCAACACTTATCATGGTAAGTTGAAACAGATTGGCGAAAAAGGATAAAGAGATATATTTTATTTTTCGGGAAACGTGCAAAGCTACGACGTCCACGTACTTATATAGTCATAAATTTTGATAAACGCTTCGGGCACTTTAAGTATACCTTATGTTTTTTAAACCACAGATCTTTGAACGTTGATTAAAATTGGTCGTAATAGGTTGGAACAGATGCTTCTGATTTTTAATTTATGGCTATATTTAAGGTCCTCTATAAAATTTTATAGTAAAGTTATAAAAGTTATAAAACTGTTGTTTTCTTTATGAAACAAATAGATTTTTTTCTAATCTATGAAACGAAGTTTATTAGGTGTAACTACCTAAATATAAATTGAATTTTTATTGTACAGACAACTGTGATTATATAACACTGATTCAAACCAGAGGACGATTAAAAAATTGAATTTCCCATTATTTTCTATGATTATGCATTTTGAAGAAAAACGTGTGTATATACGTCGTTTGCAGACACTTGGTACTTTTCGCTTGGTTCAATTGGCTATAACGCATTTATGGTAATTCTTTCAGTTTTATATTATCTTTCTTTACAGGTTTGTTGAGGGATAATTGCCAATTTATACCTATGTACCTTTAATGGTTTTCAATATTTTTACCTTCACCTTTTACGAGCTGAAAGTAATTTTTGTTTTCTTCAAGCAATATATTTATTTTACATGTTTACCTACACACTATCCAGATTTTAGCTGTATGCAATTTCTTTCGGCAGTATTGGCTAGTAATTTGAAAAAATGACAACCTGCTTAAATTAGATGCTAAAACTAAAAAGATTACTTAGCATTTACATTATCAGTCCATGTCTTTAATGATAGTTTGTGTACCCACATTTTTTATTCTCCAACATCAAACCTTCTGTTTACACTAAAAAAACCTGGTAATTAGTAGCGATCTTCGTCTCCGATACGCGTTTAAAAAGCCGATTCTACGTGGAGGTCGTAATTCAAAAAAAACTATTTTAATTAGCGCCGTAGCAACATTATAATTTGATAGAACACGCCCTGTAAGCTATACTCTAAACTTGCCGGAAGTCGTAAATAAACAAAAGTAGGGGCCACTGACTCCGGTCGCTAGTAGCTGCTGGAGGAGGTGCTCCGCTATGTTGGCTGCCATTGGTCGCTGTTATCATATGCAGATATGATATCTGGCCGCCTTACCAATTAGATCGGTGCCCCAGGTGGAACGAATGATATTTGTCCCGCTTATCTGCCGAGGACAACGCTGTCCCACCAAACACTAGGAAATGAAGAAACAGCTAGTTTGATAATTTATGGGCAGTTTGGAGTTAATCGATCACTTTATTGGCAAACTGGAAGGACCTGGGTTTCCACTTCCGAGTGTTTGGAGCGTAGAGCATTGATTCTCAACAGGTGGGAGCTTTTTTGGTTTCTTTGCGGAGAAGTGACAGGGGAAGATAACTTTAATCTAATTTAAAAGTGAAAATGCGTTTGGAAGCATGTAATCCGAGAAAGTTTTTTTTCCCATTTATTTCAAAGATAAACATTATTAAACACCACAGTAGCTAAATTTATGACTTGTGGTCAGCAGTAGCTCTGGCTAACAAACTTTGGTTTATTACAGTCAGACGAGCACGCATTGTGGTTACGGATTTTACCAGTGTAAATAAAACTGCAAGAGTCGTATGACCAGTCCTTTGTATGAATTGCATTCGTAAAATACATTTTCCATACCAAGTTATGGTTTCATTAGAAAATATTTGCGATTATTCGGATTAATTCCGAGCACGTTTCTCTGGAACAGCAATTACAATATTACTTGTACCTACAAATCACGAAATTGCGTAAAATTTGTTAAACTGCCCACTAATAATTAAGTGTGACGTGAGAAATTGTAGCCACTTCACATCTAAACGTCGAAATTAATTTTCAACGTTTTAATTTTGGAAGCTTTGGAATTTATCATGATTTTTTAAGCACAAGTAAATTTTTTAACTAAGGATAATAATAGACGCCGTAAATTATACGATACGAAATAACTAAATTTCTTAAATTTTCCTGTTTGAACGATGTTATCTGCCAAATAAATTTCTTGCTTCGGGTCTGTCGTGTCGGCTAAAACCGTAACCTTTCAAATTGCGGGTCATAGTCTTCAAAATCAATTTAACGACCAAAACTAACGATCGTGTATGACAGTAAGACATACGATATTGATGAATGCGGCATACCACACACCTGACCGGTGACTGTATCTAATGTTATTTGCTCCTCAGTTATAATTATGAAAGTCAGAAATGTGGCAAGAAAGAAAATAAGATAATTTTATCGAAGGAGATCTTGGAAATAATTGTATCAACGATGTATGGATGTCTTCGACAATTTGTATTTAAGAAACGCTAACAATTTGATTATACACCTGGGTTGTATGTAGAGTTAGAATTCCAAGCCTGTCACGAACGCGCCTGCGAGTTATAGTAATTTATTAAGATTATAGTAGGTACATAACTTTCCGTCATTGTTGCGAGTACTCAATAGGTTACTCTCGTTTCTATGACATTTGCTAATCAAGCTGATCAATTTAAATAATTTGAAACCTGTTCTAAAGATCGCATGAAAAACTCGTGAAGAATTTTCTAACTGAAATTATATCGTGAATTAAACTATTCAGAAAATGTTGATTTTAAATGTTTTATACGACGTTGGAGAAATTTTCAAATTAAATAACTGACACTGTCGTTGGTAGGTAAACTTTTACTTCTTGAAGATTAGTTTACTCTTTTACTCGGTACAAAGAGAAAGATTCATTTAAGTTTGATGTTAAATAAGTAAAAGTTTGCGCTTAGAGAAAGTCACCCAACGAATATTCATTGAAATCTTTTATTTTATTTTCAAGGGACACTGCAGGAACGGGACCATTTTGAAACTTTTCCCAACACGTAGAATGCTAAAATTTGTCTTGCAAAATAATTGTTGTTCTCCAGGACATTTTGAAATTAGAAAATTTCGGTCACTTTTTCTTTTTGATCAGATGACTACACTTTTCCATCAAGTGCTACAGAAATCATTGTTTTAGTAGAAACAAACAGGAGTGGAAACTGTTTTTTTTTGGCAGGTTTAAGTTGTCAGAATGTGAAATAACTCTTGAGGCCATGTCAGTCGTTTTTTTTGTGGCATTTGCTAACTCATGATCACGATTTTCGGTTTGCAATTGTGCAAGCCCTCGTGGTCATTGGGTATTCAAAAACTGAAAGTTATCTAAATATGTTATTCTTTAAAAATATTTATTGCATTTTTAAGAAATTGACATAACTATAATGTTTTGCTGTCCAAGAATACGATAGTACATATGCCGTGATAAATTATTATCATAATTTTTAATTAGACTGGACTTAAACATGTCCAAACATTGTAGCATATTAGGTGGGTCTAGGAAATTTTAAGTATCTACAGAATGTGAGCAAAAAACAAATGGTCGAAGAGATGCAATAGACATATTGAATACAAAAATTCTAAAAAGAATTTGAAGCAATAAGAGGATCTAAAGCATAAAGGTAAAAAATGTAAAAAAAAAACCGAAGAATTCAAACAACAGAGAAAATCTGATTGAGCTAGTAGCTCTACACTGCTTCTATATGTAAAAAAAAATCGTATTTCTAAGTTAATAATTAAATGGATTTATAGACCGGGACACAAGTGTTGACGCCATCTTTACATCCAATGGATTGTGACCTATATTTATTTTTTATTTTTTTTCGTAGCCTCATTTTCATTCTATAAAAACCATTCCGCGAGAAAATGAATGCTCCACCTGTACTCTACTCTTTGCTAATAAAAAAATGAGAACTTGCAGCTAAACATCTCCATTATATTTTTTTCTTAGAATACAATTGAGGTTTTATTACAGCATATCTCATAACCAAGACGTATAATACCCTGATATTAACAATCAAAGTCGGAGGATATATTTTGAAAGTCGTAGATTACAGTTGACATTCTGCTTTTATGACATCGCTATTACAAAGACCTAAGGATACACATTTATTACACTTTGTAACATTATTACGCAAAGCCCATACCTAAATGATGTGTACCCATGGATAATAAGTCATACGACATTTGCATAGTTAGTGCCAGAAACAACTCGAGCAAAATATCCATAAAATCATGACGGTATATGTATGTTCATCTAAAATGGAAGATAATAGGAGCAAAATGTGAAAAAATCTTTTTTTGAGTCACAGTTACAGTGGCTTACTTTGTTGACTCATTATAGTCGTATAAATTTTCATTGAGAGTAGAAATTTGCAACGTACCCGCATGTATTCAATTCAAGTGAATTAAAATCATAAACAGTCAAAATTAATTGTTTCATCTGGCTGAATGCTGGATTAATACCTTGTTAACTAGCAGTTCAGCGGGATATAAATCGATGAAGTCAACTTACCGCATAACTAATAGTATTTAAGTGTATTTACCACTAGTGTCGATTATTAGAATTAATCTAAGACCGTACGATTGCGACAAAGACGACATAATTACATTCCGTTTCATGATATAAGAACCCGCATGGAGGTATTACGCGGGAAAGAAGCAAATCACACAGCAAACAATAGCTGCGCTCCTGTTTATTTTACCGATTAACCACCGTACTGGGATTTGATTTCGAAATTAATGGACGCCACCCTAATGATCGGTATTGTAATCCTTCTGTTTACCGTTGTGTCAAATACAGAACATAATGCGTTTGAACGTGAGGATTTATCGGTTTTCTACGTTAATGACTCTCGGAAGACCGCATTGTCTTTTCTCAGACAAATTTCTCCATTCATTCACTAATTTTGATTTATTTTCGTTACAGCGGATGTCGTACTGTGCACTCTTCCTCTGGGAGTATTAAAGCTATGCGCTTCGCCAAATTCTTCGCAATTGAATACCGTCCAGTTTGTGCCGCCGTTGCCGGATTGGAAGACTTCAGCCATCCAGAGATTGGGGTTTGGAAATTTGAATAAAGTCGTTTTGTGTTTTGAAAGGATATTCTGGAATCCACAAGCTAATTTGTTTGGACACGTTGGAAGCACTACAGCTAGCAGAGGAGAATTGTTCCTTTTTTGGAATTTGTACAAAGCTCCGGTTCTCTTGGCACTTGTTGCCGGCGAAGCGGCAGCCATCATGGAAAATGTCACCGACGACGTTATCGTCGGAAGGTAAGTCCAAACCTTTAAAAAATTTGTATATTTCTATATTTCTGTTTAGATGTATCGCTGTACTTCGAGGTATTTTCGGCCAATCCGGCGTTCCCCAGCCGAAGGAGACCGTGGTAACTCGGTGGCGTGCTGATCCATGGTCTCGAGGATCCTACAGTTTCGTAGCAGTAGGTAGTTCAGGAAGTGACTACGATCTCTTGGCGTCACCAGTTATCCCCCCGAGCAGCCAAGGAGTATCGGTGACATCAGGTCAAGCCAAAGTGTTTTTTGCGGGAGAACACACCATTAGAAATTATCCAGCGACAGTTCATGGTGCTTTTCTTAGTGGGCTGAGGGAAGCAAGCCGAATAGCCGATCAAATTATTGGAAATCCGTGCCTTCCTCAACCTGCGGAATGAGGATCTTTTAGTGATTTTAATAGCTTGAAATTTGCACCGACAAACCGATTTTTGTTTGCACATGAGCGTAAGCAGTGAGAGGCGTAATTTTTTCACATTTACCTAGTGGCCGAATCGATCCGTGGTATAATCACAAAGGTAGCAACAAGAAGAATGAATGTCTCAACGGCAAGTGTAATTTGTTTATTTTATGCACTGTATATGCGTACGATAATAATTCTAAAAGTGCTCTATAAATCTGTCATAATTATATTATAGAGTAGTCTTATAAAAGTGTTATATATTATCAGGCAAAATATTTCCTCTGTGTTTTATGCACAATTATGCGCTTGTAGCACGTCACGTAAATTATAGAGAAAATATTCCAATATGTCGGTATTAACTTATTGCTGAAATAAAATTGGTTTAGCTGGAATAGATCACGAGCATCTTCAAAGATTGTTAGACATAAATTCGAATTCCTTTCGGACTACGAAACAGTTTTAACTGTATATGTAGAAGGTAATTTTATCCAAGTTTAGCATTTTTTGAATGAAATTTTGTTTAATTCCGTTCCAGTGAGGTTGCTGGTAGAATTGTACGTAATGGTACCAATCTCCATGGTTGAGTGATTATTACTATTCTATAACAAAACGTTTTATCTACACACTAGGTATTTAAGTTGCCGTTTTATCGACTGCGACCACACACAAGAACTTCGTTTCTATGATAATGCAATCTATATTCAATAACACAAAATATTAAAAGATACTTATAATAAAGCACGACAAAAAGATATACATATAAACATTGTTATTTTATCTATTTGTTATTTTTTAGAAATTTTTATTACTTTAAATGGACTGGACGTAAATTTTTTCTATTTTTTTTTCTGAAAGAATGTATTTGAGAAGTAAGAAACGTTGCTATCGAGGAATGGGTTTAATTATTAATTCCATAAGTAAATATATATTCATACTTGTAAATTGCGAAAATTATTGTGCGTATTTTATTCAAATGAAAGTAAGGTAAAGATTTAATAAAGACTGATTCACCGTGGAGACATAATAATGAAACGTGAAACGAACAGTAGATAAATATTCTTAGAAGTTAGTTAAATGGAATTATTAGAACTATAAAATTCGTTTTGTTAGATAGCTTTCTAATGGAAGTTTGTGATTGAATGAAATCTACTAATTGAAGGTAAAAAAAATGGCCAGGCTTTTTATCATATTATTTAAATTTTTAGTGCTTGCACTTTGTCGTTTCCCAAAAAGGAATAAAATGAAATATAGTGTGAATATAGAAGATTACATTATCAAGACTCATTCTAGGTTGACATTTACGATTAATTAGTTATTATATGGTGTGGCCATGGAGCGTGCAGCAGAGGAAAAACATTTATTTTATTTGACTTTTTTTTCAATTTTGTACTGTATAAGAAATTTTGCTGATTGAAAAACCACAAAAACCATTTTTAAGTTTCGATTTATTTGCAGTGTCAAAAGTGTCCAAACCGTTATGACAAATCTGGATATCGAAGAGCAGTGGTGTTTTGTAAATGTTTACTTTTTTAGTAGGATTTCTACCCACACTTCAAGGAAACATCTAAAAAACAGCAATAGAAGGATGAAATAAATAAAGTTAACTAGTTTGTTTAACCATATTTTTCGATAAAGTATTTATTGGATTCACGTAGTTCATAAGGTTTAACTCACATCCAACGATATTTTTGGTGTTCTTTTTTTGGTGAAACCAATAATAAAAAGCTTTTTCTCTTTGTTACACGATTCATGAGCACAATGTAAAATAATTAATGAATCGATACGTTTAACACAAAATCGGTAATTACGCCCCACACTCTTTGGAATAGTGTTAAAAACGTGCATTTTATGTATAAAAAAATTGTAAGTGATATGTATTTTTAGGTTGTTAGGTAATTTATTAATAAATTGGACGCCTGTTGCATTTTGTATATTATGTTCTTTACTAGAAATTTTTATTGCCTGTGTATTTTTCGTTTTGTTGTTTTAACAAAGTAACGGTTTGGCAAATAAATCGTGAATGACAAGTAATGTATTGAAGTTCTGTGTATTGTGCATAAAAATATCCATCTTTCATCCTATTAATAATGCGATCCTTGTACTACATAAATCACTGCCTGCACTTCGTATTTCTCAATTTGTTTCGCCTGGAGTTTACCAATTTACAGTTTATCTTGGTTAGCGTCACTGTAAAGGTGCACAATCAAGGACGGTCGGATTCCGAAAAATGCGTCTAAGAGCCGACGAGTCTTTTCCTTTAGCTTTAATGAAGTAAATCGCGACAACCAGGTGTCAGATGTTGCGATGCCGGTAAACAAACAGCTATTAATTTCTCTCGTATTGTTTTGGTTTAGGTGGTTGATCTGACTGGCGGCTGGTTGACTGGAATGGTAAGTTCATTAGTTATGTAAATCGAATTCGCTTTTAAATAATGATTTACTGCTCTCGAAGTCTGATGGTAACTGGATAAGGAAAGTTCTTGGATAGTCCGACCGATATTCTAGGTGCTTTTCCGATGGATAGTATTTAATCAGAGGCGTTTCCATAAACAAATAGAATACTTTATGGGAGTCGGAAAGTGACGGAAACGTGTCTGGCATTCGGCCGAAGCGAGTTGTCCAAAAATGCAAAACGAGTTCCAAAAAGCAATTCGTCAATGTGGAATAATGGAACGTCACGAGTTGAACAGTTAGCAACGCTGAATGGCGAATGAGGATAATACGTTTAACTTTGCGGATACTTTTATTTATCGCCGACTGTGGAGAGACCATTACATTTTACGACTTCCAATGCACTTTTGACGGACTGCTGCGCGAAGTGGATGTTGAAAGTTAAAATAATAATAATAATAATGCTTTGTTTTATGCACATACATATTAACTCTCAACAATGTGCGATCAGTCAGGTACGCTTCAACAGTTTTTTTTTTAAACAAATAGTGATTTTTCGACCATCGTAAAAAACAGATGTGTATATGGTGCCACATATTGTCTGTAACGATTTGGTTAATAAAGGCGAAGGAGGTATCCATCCAAGAATCAACAGCATCATCCGCTAATAACAAAGGAGAGGATCAGTGTTCAGATAAACCGAGTTATTTCGTATTTCAACAAACGAGCTCGGCTCCATCATATATAATTAGCCCAAAGCCATAACATAAATTATGATGTTAACTTTTTATAGGAAACGCACGCCTTTGATTTATATTACCGTCGAATAGACGTATGCTATTTCATAAATTTTTATTTAAAGAGGTTCTTATAAGGTCGTGCTCGTTTACACATGAAATCCAAGAATTTACACATTTTCTCTCAGAAGAGTACCATTTAGTGTTAATTACATGCCTAAATAGTGCGACCATTGTATTCGAATGATTAATTGTTAGTGCATTGTTTACATTGCTTTTTGTTGCGGCTTGGCCTAATATTAAGTGGGCGGATAAAGATAAAAAATATGACAGGTGGTTTTAATTTAAATCAATTTGCTTTGACAGCCGTAGCTAAAATTCAAATGGACATTAGAAGAAAAAAAATTTTTTCATTAATCATTGTTTGACTAGTGGTTTTGGATGCATCCTGTAATATGAGTTCAACGAGAGACTAATTAAACGATAAAAATTTGCCAGATAACCGGCTCAAGATTCGTCGATCATCGAAATTTTACTGCGTCATTGCATGTGTTCACTCGCCTTTGGAGCTGTTGAATTAAATCAGAGACTAATGAAAAGAACTGCGTTTATAAACGCATTTGAACGATCTATTTTTCTCTGCTGCGGAGTGCATTTTACGGTTTTATCGTTACAAGACTTACGCAAAACTGGAAATACATGGTACAAATCTTGACTGCAGCAACCATTTTCTCTGATGATCTGGTTCTTGTAGCGAAAATTCCAGGTCATGTTTTTAATTTGTTTTTGTCGTTTCTGAAGGTAGAACAGCTGGGAAGCGTTAGAAAACTAACTTACTTGACGAGTAATTTTTCAGGGAATCTTGTATATAATAAACAACTATGTCAGCGTTCAGAAATGCTTGAATTTAAACAAACTAATTTCTCCACTACCTTATTTCAACTTAGATTATGTCATAATTGTACAGTGTTGTATAATTAAGATTTAGGGAAAGTTCATCGAACACATTTTATTGAACAGCAATTCATCAGAAAGCAATTTATCAGCATCCAGTATAAATTAATTTATACTGGATGCTGATTTATACAGGGTGTTATGGAAATGAGTGCAAATATTTTAACCAGTAACATAACTCATCAATATGAACAACTTTCCTTTATAGCATTTTGTCAAAATCTCATGTGGATTTTGTTAATGCCCCCCCATTGATTTTCACGAGTCGTTCGCTGACGTAGGTGTAGTAGTGTAATAGAGCAGTGGTAGAATGACACTGGCTTTACACAAAAACATGTTATCGTATTTTTTGTGGCAAAAAATGCATTGCCTGTTTTATCGGTTCATGTCAGTTGAGAGTTTACCGCTTCGTCTATCACAAGTTTCGGTCAAAATTTCGAGTTTTTGAGTGTGCCAAGTAGTGCCAAAATGGGGCACGTATACCAACGCGGAGTTAACAGACGTGGAGATGTTATACGTTTGTACAGGGAGAGGTTTTCCGGGCGCCGTCTTCCAGATGCGCGTACTTTTGCAACATTTACGAGATTTTGGCCAATTTATCCCACGATCGTGTTTTTTCGGTTTATCCTTGATTGTTGAATTTTCATGTTCTGTAACTTCTCGAAGTGTTTCCTGGCGATCTTCTTGACGATTTCTGTTTTTTGTGGATTTGTTCGTTTGATATTTTAACGCATACATGTCAATAAATAATTATTGGTACACAGTAAATCAGGCCTAAAAGAATTAAAAAAAAATTAATGCATGTCCTAGAGCTCATATTTAAATATCAGTTAGATATATTTAGTTGTGTCCCTAATTTTACTTTATTCACAGACCTAGAAGACAAAAATTATTTATTATAAACTATAAAAGATGCTGAGAATTACTACTGTCACTTCACTAATATTATTTCGAATTAAGTAACGACATACCTTTACGATTACAAAAGTGTGTCTAAGGTGATTTTGATATGATTTTTCAACACATGAAATATATGCCATCTATGTTAACACTGACCTGCTGCAATACCTAATCCAGCTTGCATGATATTTTTGCGAAAGTTTTTTTCATATTGATGGGTTTCTTTTAATTTTTAACATAAAAACCGAAATTTAAAAAAAAATGTACAAAGTTGTGAGTTTATAGACCTATTAAAAATTCAAATTTTTGTAATCATTTAAATAATATCCTGTATAATTTGGATCTGATTTAGTATCACACTGAATAGAACATAAAGGTTAACTCATGACAATTCCCGAAATCTCAAGGCAATTTCTGTCGTTCTGCAAAACCGAATCCACATCAGCAGTATTTAATTCTTTTTGAATTTTCAGGTACAAAGCTTATACGTAACAAGAGATTTTAAATTCAACTGTAGCAATAATTTTATTTTAGAAAGAGATTTCCAATGGTTCAAAACAGGAATTTACGTGCTATAAATTCTGACATTGTTGGAGAAATTAAGACATAATTACTGACCACCAAGGGACATGCAAATTTCATTTTGTGGTATATCCGCTCAGAACTGCTAATATCAGCCAGAAAGTGCTTTGCAACGACGAGAAATTAAAATATGCATGTCGAATGTAATGTTAATATTAACGCAGAAATTACCCCTGTGGAGAACCAAGTTAAAAAGTGCTTTGAAGTTGGCCGATGTTGCCTACTTAATATAAGTTTTAATGTGTATTAAATATTAAAGAGATGGGTAATCTTGAAAGCGATGCGACTAAAGATGTTTCCAAAAACCTATACATAATACGTTTTAGATAGTTATCTTTACATATTATGAGCATGAATTCGTTATTATTACGTCAGCGAAGCTCGAACTCGACGCAAGGTTACCCTGAGATCCCACGAAGCGAGAAATTCCAGCTTTCGGTGATGGCTACTGTGCCAAATTCGTAGGAATTAAGTCATAACTCATTTTTAGCACTGCTGGGCTAAGTCACTTTCAAATGACAGTACACCTGCACCAGAGGTGACATAAAATATGCAATTAATTGATCAGCAACATGGCAGCCAAATGCGTTGGCCCCCTTGACCTCGAGGCGAGTAGCAGGGCGCTTCATTAATGTGGAATGCACATGGGGAATTTAAAATATGGATTAATTTACCAAGAGTGATGGTGATGATCTGCGTAAAAGTGAAGCGTTTATTAAAGAAAGCGGCCGTGTTTGTTGATTTCGTGTGTAGGACCAATTTGGCCGGTGACCGCTCGAGGGGCGGCGCGGGGGGCGGTCGGCTCCGGACTCCGGTGATTTGTCATGTCAGTGTCGCAGTGATGGATGTAGCTAAGCCGGCGCGCATTAGCATATTGAAAGGCTTTGATTCATGTCCGAAGAATCCCGTTGTTTTAAAATAGCAACCGTTGCACGCACGCTTTGGATTCGAAGAGTGCTTCGCTTAAAGAGCTTATTTCAACGACTGCAATCAAAACAGGAGTGGTGCAATTAATTTTTATTGGTTCTTCGGAATCGGTTCATAAATATGTCTATTGCTACAGCCGCGATGTCACCCACCAAACCAATGCAATTTTAATGGAAGCAAAAGCTGCTTCTTTATGGTTTACCACGAAGATACAGCTGGGCAATGTATAACAAAATTTTATATACAGAACATTTCAAACCCAACTGTTCAACGTTATTACAGTTCTATGTGGAAAAAAACGCATTTAAATTTTCTGGTTCTGTCGGTCAATTTTGTACTTTTATCTACAAAAAGAACAAAATAAAGAACTATAAAGTCGGTTGTAAGAACATGGTTGTGAATGAAAAAATGGTTAAGTGTAAAGTAGATTGAAGAAACTGGTAGCTAAGAGAATATATTTATGTATCGGTTATGACCATAATAACGCATCATCGTCACCGTCATGTTTATGATGGTTGCTTACTACCATTGTTAGGACCCATTCTGGAGTAGCAATTTTTATGTCTGCTGTTTTGCGACAAAAGTTAAGTTGTTAGTTACAGTGTTTATCACTATGGTTAGATATTTATTCGAGTTTTAGTAGGTGTTTTAATACTAATGCGTTTTGAATTTCAATTTTTTTTGTAAGTATAATACCAACACTGGTAATCATGTACTAGGATAATAGTTATTGCTAACCATAAGTTATAAAATGCGAGAAAACATTTGCAGCATTTAAGTGTTATATTGCACGAAAATTTCACTCTTCTAATCAGATGTCTACACTTTGATGTCAAGAACCAATAAAATAAGAAATCTTGGACATTTTTTTAATGGCTTTTAGATTTGCATGAACATTTTGAGAGTAACGTTCAAAAATCGTTAGTTATTTTGGTTCAGGAATTTAAAAGTTACGAAAAGTTTACAATATGACTAACTTATTTACAATTAAATGTTACGTTAAAATAATCAATAATTGGTAAATTACTAAAACAATAATATCTACATAGTTCAGTTCTAAATTTTACATTTATTTTCAAGATAGTATAAGATAAAATAAGTGTTACAAACTGTCACAATCAGAAATATGGTTACTAATTTGGGGTGATCTTAACAAACTTTAATTATAATTAAGTTTGTAAGTGGTTTTAATTTGATTCCATTCAATGGAAAATAAAACATAACATAAAGGAGCTCTATTGACATTGAAAAGAATCTCTGTAGTCTTCTGTTTTATATTCGTAACATAGACCAAACAGTTATGTATCAGTTGAATAATTATGATCAAGGACCTTGTGATATTTCGAGTATAATTCGACTAAATTTCTACGAGCCACCATAAATTCATAAAAATGTGCTTGTTACCGCAACTGGACAACTTTTAGTATTTTCAGATTTGTAACAAGACAGTTGGCGTGTGTGAGAATAACGTTTTTATCTTGATACAGAAATGACACCATATTGGTGGTAAACTATATCTACATTTTTAGTTTTTAGTTTTTTCTGTTGGTTTCTTCCATGTATAAATACAGGACCTGTCAACATCTCCCTGCCTAAAATTTCATTTAATTAAATTCTATTTTTTTTTTACATATAGAAGTAATGTAAGGCTACAAAGTTACCCAATTACATTTTCTCTATTGTTAACCATATGTGACATATATGCATATATTTTTTTTTCTTAAATTAAAAGCAATTTTGTTCTTTTTATACTGCAAAGCATAAAGATGAAATTGAAACATGAATTAAAACTAATAAGATCTAATAAGATTTATGGTTTTGACTGTTAAACCATAAACTGCCCCTAAAGTAATTTATAACATCTAATATTTTGTTTTTCATTAAGACACGTTGAAGCCGATATCCAGGATGGGCATGAAAACTTTTCTTGGCATTGCCTGTTTATAACTATTTTTACCTAACCAAAAAAAATTTCATGCCAACCCTGGACATCGAATAGTACCAAAACGCTCCTTATCGCAGAACAGAGTATTGGGCACTATAAATCATTTAAGGAGTAGCGTGGTTTACCCGTTAATACCATAAATCTTGTTAGAAAATGAAAAATTAATTAATTTCGCCCTACCTCCTCCCCACGCTTTTATTTTGTTTTTGATTTTTGAAAGGAGCGTCTTTTTGGATATATTTCCCAAATGGTTAACAATAGAGAAAATGTGATTGGGTCAGTTTGTAGCGTCACTTTGCTTCTAAATGCAAAAAAATATATTCATAAAATGAGTTTATAAGTGTTGGCGGACTCTACAATATACGCACGCTTTCGTCGAGCTAAACGAAAAAGACCCTTAAGAGCATGAGTAGGGTTTACTCATCTAAATTTTTATTGCGATAAGAACGATATTCTAACAATCTTGTCATAAATCTGAAAATTCCAGAAACTGTTCAGCTGCGGTAACACGCAAATTTTTATGATTATTTGATGGTATGTAGGAACTTGGATGGCTCTTAGGAAGTTGGGCGGACTGTAATGCACAAACAAAATATGTTAATTTTTTAAAACTATCGAAGTAATTGCACGAATTCTAAAGAGATAGATTTTACAACTAAGAGTCATGTTATTTTTTTATACAATGGGAACTTGCAGATTCTCATGGCATAAATTAACCTTGTCCTAAATGTTTGCTTGGTAAAAACGCTATAATCTTAGTCTTCATAATATTATTTTCCATCCATACATGGAATTAATTAACTTAGATTACAATTATTACCCAAAACTACTACAATTGATTTAGCGTAGAAATTTACTGTAGTTTGTGGTTTAGAAAGTATCTACACTAATTGTAATTTCAAAAAGTCGTTAACTATACATGACTAAGAATTTCATTACAATAAAAATGCAATACGTGTTGTTTATACACCTGTTTCATAATGTTTATACTGCCGTTAAAACAAAATCGATTAAAAGTAATAAAGGTACATCATGAAATTAAACAGCTTAGGAAATTATATTCTTAGTAGCGATTTTTATTTGTATGTCATTGACTAGTAAATATGGAAAAATTGCCTAATTTATATACAAAACTACTTAAAGACTACAAAAATTTTCCTATAGTTTACATTTGCTAGTAAAAAGTGGAAACAATATAAAGAGAGTCTAAATAATTATTTTTGCCATTATCTATCTGAATAATATTATACAGTAAAATAAATCTTCGTATTGACGAAACGTTGACGATACAATATAAATTTTGAGAAATTGGTTTAGATAATTACATTTATTTCTTGGATATAATATCAGCGATTGATCTTCCACCTGCAAACTGATATAAGAGACTGAAAAAGAATAGAACCAAGATTAGTAATTTGACGCTATTAAGATGTCATCGTGCGTATTAATGACGATACGCATTATATTAAACCAAGCTGGCTACCGAGCTCACAACGACTCTTCCAAAAATGTTGATTAAAATTTTAATCGGATCATTAATCTCCCGTTTGTGCTACGCCCCATTTAAACAACAAAACTCCGACTTGATTAACTTTTAAATATATATTTTAATTAATTATTATTTATTGATGTTTCAAATATCACTTAACCGATGAAAGATGTTTTTTCATATCAAAGTATAAATTACCCGGATGGCGATGACGAGTCAAAAAAAGACAACGTCTAAATATTTAAAAATGAACCTGAAGGCTTGAGGGAGCGATTGCTTTTTTATATACGAGCTGTCGATAAAAAATATGGACTATCAGCTCGACTATCGGTTATAATCTTGTTAGTCAGACAATTAAAAAACTACCAGAGGGCCTCACAGATATTATTTTCAAGCGGTTCTTTGAACAATGTGGTACTTTGTGAAGAGGCGAGGCGTTGGCGGAACTGGAGATCACAGTCTTGAGGAATGATAAAAAATTCAATTTGCATATCATTTACTAATTTAGCGAATTTGTGATTGTCGCGACCCTAATTTTCTCTCATTATCTGTAATCACCAAACATTGATTAGATTCTAACGATCAGAAAAACTTGTACTGTCAAATTATAACTTGGTAAAAAGAATAGAGAAAAAACATTGTGGCGCCATCAACGGTTGACATTAACGACATAAGAACATCGTCATAATAATAGGTTTTGCGCTCGTTTGCGATCACTTATTTTTACATTATCTTCAAAAAAAATTATTTTTTTTTCAAAGTAATGAAGTGACAAATTTGAGAATTTAGTTGGCTACTCTGAATTAATCAGAATAAAAGTGTGTCTAGCCAAAAGTATTTTTTCAACAAGAACCAGACAGTGCATTTCCGAATGTTTAATTTATTGAGCACACAAAAAAAGGAAATTGGAATATCTACATGTTGTATTGGTCTGTTATAGAACGTATTTAAATAAGTACCGGCATTGAAACAAACTCTGTCGTTTTATTGTTTACATATAAACAAAGAACAAGTGTGTCCGAGTCTAAAACGTGGAAAATGACACATCCGCATGTAAATCAGATGGATACGTACTCCATCACCTAATCAAGATAACAAACATACGTGGGCATTGAACAATACTGTTTAAATTTATACGGAACTTTTGTGTACTAACTAGATTTTTTATTGAAAGGATAAAATAACACTGAATGTATTCATTCACAGAAAACAAAGACTGTTTATTACGTGAGTAGGTACATTATACTAACTCAAAGATGCACATGGTGGAAAGAAAAAAAAACTAATCGCAAAATCATCTGAAATCTAAATTTCACTCGAAAAAGAGTTTTATATGTCTATTCATATATAAAATAAGAAGTCTGTCAAGAAATCTCAAGTTTGTCAAGATCTTAGTGTTCTTGTTGTTTTTTATATTTCACGAAATGTAGCTTGAAAATGACAAATTTTTAACGTCCAAATAAGATTCTAACAACAAACAATAATCGTTAAAAAAAATTGAATTTTTTTCTTAAGAAAGCCCAAAGTTGAAATCATATAGGGATCAAACTGTTCCTTAGATCCTAAAATTTTTAAGACAAAACTTGTGGAACTTACACCAAGCCTATGCAAAAAACCTCAGTTTTAGTGCTTTGCTGTCTCGTAAAAGTGCTGCGATAAGTGAGAGAAAGTCATTTGTGGTTTGCTAATTTAAAGCTGAACATCCGGAGGCTTATCCTAGGTGCTAGTATTAACTACTTGGTAATTTTCGCCACATTTACGAGCATCATCAGAATTGTTGATAATTAACTGGGAACGTCTTAGCTAAGTATTTCGCAAAGTATATTTTTACATTAAACTTGATAGTTTAGTGATAGAAATTCTTAGCGCATCTTAATCACTTTGCCGTTGACAACTTTTATTGATTTGTTTTAACTTCGTATATATAAAATATTTATCGATATTAAAATCTTTGTCATGAAAAATTGATTTGACACCTACTATTTTTTTATTTAGATTTGGTAACTGATAGTACTTATTCACGTAGAAGGTGTTTGACCACAGCATACAATGAAGTTTCATATTACAACACAAAGTCGCCGTGCTTTTATTTATATCCGGATCATTGTATAAAATGAATGGTCATTGCTCTGATATTCTTGTAATTTGTCCGTTCTAAAGGTCAACAGTTTAACATCAAACGACTTTTCCAGTCTGTAGTCAAAGTATACAGAAATTAAATCAACACCATTAATTAATTAGTAGGGAAGTACATCGAGAATAAAATTGCGAGTTATTTATTTACGCCATCGAATAGGGTAGATTCAAGCATTTTCCGGAACAACGCTCATTTCCGGTCCCGTTTGTCGAACACCGACTGCTTTCATTATCCCATCCCATAGTTAGGCACTTTTCTCATTTTCTTTCGACGGTTATTCTACATCCTACGTCTTCGTGAATAGAACATATTTATCCATGTGAAAATAAAGGAAAGACGAAGTAACAGACTTGCGACGTTGTTTGCTTGATTACTCCGACTTCTAAGCCATTTCGCAGTCTTTGTGAAGTTCGACGGCTAATTTTCTCAGACGGTGAATTAACTTTAGATAGCCTTGTTAGGTTTTGTTTCCGTCAACAAATTGAGTTAACTTTTTCGCTCCATAACGTTGGTTTGTGGTGAAGCAAAGGTTTGCTTTACTTAGAAATAAGATTTGTTATAGAAAATGTTATCGAAATTCGGCAATCTAGGTATGGTTTTCCAAGTAGTGATTTTTCTTGAACGTTCTTTTTGTTTAATTTTTGACTTGTAGCGCCACCTCTTGTTTAGTAGGGAATAGTACTACAAGTTTAGTTCAACGAAAGGTTTATTTCCTTGTGCGACATCTAGTCGAAGCTTTTTAAACTAACGTTATTTGGGTTGCAGAGCAAAAAGCTATTTTTCAAATTTTTTTCAATTACTTGTGCTTAAAACAAAAATGGAACTTTTTTTCACTGCAAAAATTAAACATTTTAGAAATTGAAATAATTTTCATATTTAATTGTAATTTTATGTACATACGTTAAAAACACCACATCAAGAAAAAAGAAACGCTAAATTAATTTAAAAAAAAAACATTCGCAAAATATGTACGATATACATACCTCCTAATATTAAACCTAGCACTTGACTAATTGATTTATGTAAATTACCTTTCAACGAAACAAATATGTTCGAACCCTGCCTTTTGTTTTTTTTCTTGAAATGACATTTTTGCATTATGAATTATGATAAATATAATGGTATTGTCTAGTTATTAGAAGTAGTTGCTTTCAAAGTTTTAAACGTTTTTTTTTCCAGTTTTATTCAGAGGTAAAGCAAAAGAGTTTGTATTATTATTAAGTATTGTATGAGTTGTAACAAACTTAAAGTTCAGACGAGAAAACAACGAATTGGTAAAAAGGTGATATGACCGAGTGGGGATTTATATATGTTGAACGTAGTATATGCAATAAAATTACATAAAGTAGTTTTGGACCCTGTTAAATCCTGAATTTACTTAAGTGGATGCTGATGGGCATAAATTTAGTACTATCTTACGTATTATTTCATGAGGAATTCAACGGTGTCATGGGAATTTACGTATGACATCTAGCTCTGGTGTTATCGGCGTCCGAAGTTTTGGAAAGATTTTTCAACTTTTTTATTTGGACAGATATCGAGATGCGGTCAACGCCATCGCGTTTCTGGGATTCTAAACGCTAAGAATCCGGTCTTATCTCGACTTTGAAAATCGCAAAATTTTTCCAACAAATTTCTGACTCAATCGATGGAAATTTGTTGATTTTTAGAAATTCCCTCATAACTTTTAAACCGTTCTATATATCAAAATGAGTTTTTGCACGGTAGTACAACTCGTCGAGGACTATCTGTCAACGCAAAAAGTTCCAAGATTCTAACATTTTATCATCGAGAAAAATTGTGTCAAAATATGAGTCCAAAAAATCTTTTGAAAAGGTATGGACCCCTATAAAACTTTTACCATTGCATTTCTGGTGATTAATTTCGTCCTATCTTACGTAGAATTTCAATCAATGCGATTACTTTCAATTTACAATTACTCAAAACAATTTACTTTCTTATCAGCGCGCTGAAGAAAAAGCGAGTTTTTTGCTCTGCCAACAAAAACTCTTAATTCCTCACGTAATCAGTTGTTTGCTTGTTTAGTCTCTTTGTAACATCGAAGGTGTTCGGTGCCATTTATTACAATTGTGTGGGTGCTCAGAATTTAAAAGTAATTTTTAATAATTAATACTCTGAGCTATTCACACCGTTTAATTGTTCTGTTGTTACTACAGGTCCTTACTTGTGAAATCTTATAGTGGCTATTTTTTTTTCAAGTTTTGAACAATATGAGTCTTGGGTTTTTGGTTTAGAGACGTAGTTGTCTGTTTATTGGTTAATTTTCCTAACACTGTCATTGCATTGTACGTTATTGTGACCTGTCATTGTATGCTTCATTTTAATTATTGATGGGCCGGTTCCAAGTGGTGATAAGTGACCGTGGGGTGATTTTTTGTGCACGTTCTTTTTCTGTGTTTATCTAAAGTGTTTTTAAAAATAATTTTTATTAGAGTCGTATTTAATTGAATAGTGGTTGACTGTTAAGTGACCAAGGAGGAGGAGTCGCAGACTTGTGCTGAGATGATTTCCTGATTATAACCTACAAGGGCCACATTTAAATGGTAAGTTTTCTTGAACGAAAAATGAAGTATTGATTGCTGACATTTTTGGTTTTATTCTGTTTTAGTAAGTCAACAATAAATCTAACATATTATTGGGGGTGCGTCAAAAATGGAAACGTTCTCGCGCCGTTTCAAGGTCAAAATTGATATCGATAGGAAAGAAGAGGTCGAATTGAGGATCAAGGTCAGATGTATTGTTTCTGAATTATTTCATGCAAAAACTGTAAAAAACTTAAGAAATAACGGAGTTACGTCGGCATAACAAGAGAGTCCAAAATTGAACCTAAAAATAACAAATTCATCGAAATTTTGATCGTGTTAATCGGTCAATGAATAAGCGAGGGATTGAGAAAAATTTCTGAGTGGAAAACGAAAAAGGAAAAGGGTATTTTTTTTTGCGCAGTCGGTGGTGGGAGAACTGATGCATGTGGGGCAAAAAATGCATTAAAATCGGTGGTTATATAAGAGAGTTACGGACGAAAAAAGTTTCAAGGTCGTCGTTTTCATATGACCTTGATCGGGTAATACTAAAGTTTTTTTTATTTCAATTAAGATAAGACTTTGTTGCTACACTTAAAAAAAAAGAAAAAAAAAAAAAAACTGGCAGATATCACCTTTCCTTGAAAAGACATGGACCCCTATAAATCTTTTATTATTGCATTTCTGGGGGTTAATTTCATCCTATCTTACGTAGAATTTCACGAGGAATCCAACGGTGCCACGGGAATTCACGTACGACCTATAGTTCCGGAGTTATCGCCATTTGAAATTTTCGAAAGTTGCATTTTGCGTCGAAAGGGCAAAATTTTGGCGATTTCGACGATTTTTCAACTTTTTTATTTGAAGAGATTTCTTTGATATCTCTTCGTTATCGTGTTTCTGGGGTCCGAAAAGCTAAGAATCCGGTCTTAACTCGACTTCGAAAATGGCAAAATTTTTCGAAAAATTTTCTGACTCAAACGATGGAAATTTGTTGATTTTTAGAAATTCGCTCATAACTTTTGAACCGCTCGATAGATCGGGATGAGTTTTTGCACGTTTGTAGAACTCCAGGGTAGCTACTTGGTAACGCAAAAAGTTCCAGGATTCTATCGTGTTATCATCGGAAAAAAGGGTGCCAAAATATGGGTCCGAAAAATTCCTCGAAAAGACATGGACCCCTATAAATCTTTTATTATTGCATTTCTGGGGGTTAATTTCATCCTATCTTACGTAGAATTTCACGAGGAATCCAACGGTGCCACGGGAATTCACGTACGACCTATAGTTCCGGAGTTATCGCCATTTGAAATTTTCGAAAGTTGCATTTTGCGTCGAAAGGGCAAAATTTTGGCGATTTCGACGATTTTTCAACTTTTTTATTTGAAGAGATTTCTTTGATATCTCTTCGTTATCGTGTTTCTGGGGTCCGAAAAGCTAAGAATCCGGTCTTAACTCGACTTCGAAAATGGCAAAATTTTTCGAAAAATTTTCTGACTCAAACGATGGAAATTTGTTGATTTTTAGAAATTCGCTCATAACTTTTGAACCGCTCGATAGATCGGGATGAGTTTTTGCACGTTTGTAGAACTCCAGGGTAGCTACTTGGTAACGCAAAAAGTTCCAGGATTCTATCGTGTTATCATCGGAAAAAAGGGTGCCAAAATATGGGTCCGAAAAATTCCTCGAAAAGACATGGACCCCTATAAATCTTTTATTATTGCATTTCTGGGGGTTAATTTCATCCTATCTTACGTAGAATTTCACGAGGAATCCAACGGTGCCACGGGAATTCACGTACGACCTATAGTTCCGGAGTTATCGCCATTTGAAATTTTCGAAAGTTGCATTTTGCGTCGAAAGGGCAAAATTTTGGCGATTTCGACGATTTTTCAACTTTTTTATTTGAAGAGATTTCTTTGATATCTCTTCGTTATCGTGTTTCTGGGGTCCGAAAAGCTAAGAATCCGGTCTTAACTCGACTTCGAAAATGGCAAAATTTTTCGAAAAATTTTCTGACTCAAACGATGGAAATTTGTTGATTTTTAGAAATTCGCTCATAACTTTTGAACCGCTCGATAGATCGGGATGAGTTTTTGCACGTTTGTAGAACTCCAGGGTAGCTACTTGGTAACGCAAAAAGTTCCAGGATTCTATCGTGTTATCATCGGAAAAAAGGGTGCCAAAATATGGGTCCGAAAAATTCCTCGAAAAGACATGGACCCCTATAAATCTTTTATTATTGCATTTCTGGGGGTTAATTTCATCCTATCTTACGTAGAATTTCACGAGGAATCCAACGGTGCCACGGGAATTCACGTACGACCTATAGTTCCGGAGTTATCGCCATTTGAAATTTTCGAAAGTTGCATTTTGCGTCGAAAGGGCAAAATTTTGGCGATTTCGACGATTTTTCAACTTTTTTATTTGAAGAGATTTCTTTGATATCTCTTCGTTATCGTGTTTCTGGGGTCCGAAAAGCTAAGAATCCGGTCTTAACTCGACTTCGAAAATGGCAAAATTTTTCGAAAAATTTTCTGACTCAAACGATGGAAATTTGTTGATTTTTAGAAATTCGCTCATAACTTTTGAACCGCTCGATAGATCGGGATGAGTTTTTGCACGTTTGTAGAACTCCAGGGTAGCTACTTGGTAACGCAAAAAGTTCCAGGATTCTATCGTGTTATCATCGGAAAAAAGGGTGCCAAAATATGGGTCCGAAAAATTCCTCGAAAAGACATGGACCCCTATAAATCTTTTATTATTGCATTTCTGGGGGTTAATTTCATCCTATCTTACGTAGAATTTCACGAGGAATCCAACGGTGCCACGGGAATTCACGTACGACCTATAGTTCCGGAGTTATCGCCATTTGAAATTTTCGAAAGTTGCATTTTGCGTCGAAAGGGCAAAATTTTGGCGATTTCGACGATTTTTCAACTTTTTTATTTGAAGAGATTTCTTTGATATCTCTTCGTTATCGTGTTTCTGGGGTCCGAAAAGCTAAGAATCCGGTCTTAACTCGACTTCGAAAATGGCAAAATTTTTCGAAAAATTTTCTGACTCAAACGATGGAAATTTGTTGATTTTTAGAAATTCGCTCATAACTTTTGAACCGCTCGATAGATCGGGATGAGTTTTTGCACGTTCGTAGAACTCCAGGGTAGCTACTTGGTAACGCAAAAAGTTCCAGGATTCTATCGTGTTATCATCGGAAAAAAGGGTGCCAAAATATGGGTCCGAAAAATTCCTCGAAAAGACATGGACCCCTATAAATCTTTTATTATTGCATTTCTGGGGGTTAATTTCATCCTATCTTACGTAGAATTTCACGAGGAATCCAACGGTGCCACGGGAATTCACGTACGACCTATAGTTCCGGAGTTATCGCCATTTGAAATTTTCGAAAGTTGCATTTTGCGTCGAAAGGGCAAAATTTTGGCGATTTCGACGATTTTTCAACTTTTTTATTTGAAGAGATTTCTTTGATATCTCTTCGTTATCGTGTTTCTGGGGTCCGAAAAGCTAAGAATCCGGTCTTAACTCGACTTCGAAAATGGCAAAATTTTTCGAAAAATTTTCTGACTCAAACGATGGAAATTTGTTGATTTTTAGAAATTCGCTCATAACTTTTGAACCGCTCGATAGATCGGGATGAGTTTTTGCACGTTTGTAGAACTCCAGGGTAGCTACTTGGTAACGCAAAAAGTTCCAGGATTCTATCGTGTTATCATCGGAAAAAAGGGTGCCAAAATATGGGTCCGAAAAATTCCTCGAAAAGACATGGACCCCTATAAATCTTTTATTATTGCATTTCTGGGGGTTAATTTCATCCTATCTTACGTAGAATTTCACGAGGAATCCAACGGTGCCACGGGAATTCACGTACGACCTATAGTTCCGGAGTTATCGCCATTTGAAATTTTCGAAAGTTGCATTTTGCGTCGAAAGGGCAAAATTTTGGCGATTTCGACGATTTTTCAACTTTTTTATTTGAAGAGATTTCTTTGATATCTCTTCGTTATCGTGTTTCTGGGGTCCGAAAAGCTAAGAATCCGGTCTTAACTCGACTTCGAAAATGGCAAAATTTTTCGAAAAATTTTCTGACTCAAACGATGGAAATTTGTTGATTTTTAGAAATTCGCTCATAACTTTTGAACCGCTCGATAGATCGGGATGAGTTTTTGCACGTTTGTAGAACTCCAGGGTAGCTACTTGGTAACGCAAAAAGTTCCAGGATTCTATCGTGTTATCATCGGAAAAAAGGGTGCCAAAATATGGGTCCGAAAAATTCCTCGAAAAGACATGGACCCCTATAAATCTTTTATTATTGCATTTCTGGGGGTTAATTTCATCCTATCTTACGTAGAATTTCACGAGGAATCCAACGGTGCCACGGGAATTCACGTACGACCTATAGTTCCGGAGTTATCGCCATTTGAAATTTTCGAAAGTTGCATTTTGCGTCGAAAGGGCAAAATTTTGGCGATTTCGACGATTTTTCAACTTTTTTATTTGAAGAGATTTCTTTGATATCTCTTCGTTATCGTGTTTCTGGGGTCCGAAAAGCTAAGAATCCGGTCTTAACTCGACTTCGAAAATGGCAAAATTTTTCGAAAAATTTTCTGACTCAAACGATGGAAATTTGTTGATTTTTAGAAATTCGCTCATAACTTTTGAACCGCTCGATAGATCGGGATGAGTTTTTGCACGTTTGTAGAACTCCAGGGTAGCTACTTGGTAACGCAAAAAGTTCCAGGATTCTATCGTGTTATCATCGGAAAAAAGGGTGCCAAAATATGGGTCCGAAAAATTCCTCGAAAAGACATGGACCCCTATAAATCTTTTATTATTGCATTTCTGGGGGTTAATTTCATCCTATCTTACGTAGAATTTCACGAGGAATCCAACGGTGCCACGGGAATTCACGTACGACCTATAGTTCCGGAGTTATCGCCATTTGAAATTTTCGAAAGTTGCATTTTGCGTCGAAAGGGCAAAATTTTGGCGATTTCGACGATTTTTCAACTTTTTTATTTGAAGAGATTTCTTTGATATCTCTTCGTTATCGTGTTTCTGGGGTCCGAAAAGCTAAGAATCCGGTCTTAACTCGACTTCGAAAATGGCAAAATTTTTCGAAAAATTTTCTGACTCAAACGATGGAAATTTGTTGATTTTTAGAAATTCGCTCATAACTTTTGAACCGCTCGATAGATCGGGATGAGTTTTTGCACGTTTGTAGAACTCCAGGGTAGCTACTTGGTAACGCAAAAAGTTCCAGGATTCTATCGTGTTATCATCGGAAAAAAGGGTGCCAAAATATGGGTCCGAAAAATTCCTCGAAAAGACATGGACCCCTATAAATCTTTTATTATTGCATTTCTGGGGGTTAATTTCATCCTATCTTACGTAGAATTTCACGAGGAATCCAACGGTGCCACGGGAATTCACGTACGACCTATAGTTCCGGAGTTATCGCCATTTGAAATTTTCGAAAGTTGCATTTTGCGTCGAAAGGGCAAAATTTTGGCGATTTCGACGATTTTTCAACTTTTTTATTTGAAGAGATTTCTTTGATATCTCTTCGTTATCGTGTTTCTGGGGTCCGAAAAGCTAAGAATCCGGTCTTAACTCGACTTCGAAAATGGCAAAATTTTTCGAAAAATTTTCTGACTCAAACGATGGAAATTTGTTGATTTTTAGAAATTCGCTCATAACTTTTGAACCGCTCGATAGATCGGGATGAGTTTTTGCACGTTTGTAGAACTCCAGGGTAGCTACTTGGTAACGCAAAAAGTTCCAGGATTCTATCGTGTTATCATCGGAAAAAAGGGTGCCAAAATATGGGTCCGAAAAATTCCTCGAAAAGACATGGACCCCTATAAATCTTTTATTATTGCATTTCTGGGGGTTAATTTCATCCTATCTTACGTAGAATTTCACGAGGAATCCAACGGTGCCACGGGAATTCACGTACGACCTATAGTTCCGGAGTTATCGCCATTTGAAATTTTCGAAAGTTGCATTTTGCGTCGAAAGGGCAAAATTTTGGCGATTTCGACGATTTTTCAACTTTTTTATTTGAAGAGATTTCTTTGATATCTCTTCGTTATCGTGTTTCTGGGGTCCGAAAAGCTAAGAATCCGGTCTTAACTCGACTTCGAAAATGGCAAAATTTTTCGAAAAATTTTCTGACTCAAACGATGGAAATTTGTTGATTTTTAGAAATTCGCTCATAACTTTTGAACCGCTCGATAGATCGGGATGAGTTTTTGCACGTTTGTAGAACTCCAGGGTAGCTACTTGGTAACGCAAAAAGTTCCAGGATTCTATCGTGTTATCATCGGAAAAAAGGGTGCCAAAATATGGGTCCGAAAAATTCCTCGAAAAGACATGGACCCCTATAAATCTTTTATTATTGCATTTCTGGGGGTTAATTTCATCCTATCTTACGTAGAATTTCACGAGGAATCCAACGGTGCCACGGGAATTCACGTACGACCTATAGTTCCGGAGTTATCGCCATTTGAAATTTTCGAAAGTTGCATTTTGCGTCGAAAGGGCAAAATTTTGGCGATTTCGACGATTTTTCAACTTTTTTATTTGAAGAGATTTCTTTGATATCTCTTCGTTATCGTGTTTCTGGGGTCCGAAAAGCTAAGAATCCGGTCTTAACTCGACTTCGAAAATGGCAAAATTTTTCGAAAAATTTTCTGACTCAAACGATGGAAATTTGTTGATTTTTAGAAATTCGCTCATAACTTTTGAACCGCTCGATAGATCGGGATGAGTTTTTGCACGTTTGTAGAACTCCAGGGTAGCTACTTGGTAACGCAAAAAGTTCCAGGATTCTATCGTGTTATCATCGGAAAAAAGGGTGCCAAAATATGGGTCCGAAAAATTCCTCGAAAAGACATGGACCCCTATAAATCTTTTATTATTGCATTTCTGGGGGTTAATTTCATCCTATCTTACGTAGAATTTCACGAGGAATCCAACGGTGCCACGGGAATTCACGTACGACCTATAGTTCCGGAGTTATCGCCATTTGAAATTTTCGAAAGTTGCATTTTGCGTCGAAAGGGCAAAATTTTGGCGATTTCGACGATTTTTCAACTTTTTTATTTGAAGAGATTTCTTTGATATCTCTTCGTTATCGTGTTTCTGGGGTCCGAAAAGCTAAGAATCCGGTCTTAACTCGACTTCGAAAATGGCAAAATTTTTCGAAAAATTTTCTGACTCAAACGATGGAAATTTGTTGATTTTTAGAAATTCGCTCATAACTTTTGAACCGCTCGATAGATCGGGATGAGTTTTTGCACGTTTGTAGAACTCCAGGGTAGCTACTTGGTAACGCAAAAAGTTCCAGGATTCTATCGTGTTATCATCGGAAAAAAGGGTGCCAAAATATGGGTCCGAAAAATTCCTCGAAAAGACATGGACCCCTATAAATCTTTTATTATTGCATTTCTGGGGGTTAATTTCATCCTATCTTACGTAGAATTTCACGAGGAATCCAACGGTGCCACGGGAATTCACGTACGACCTATAGTTCCGGAGTTATCGCCATTTGAAATTTTCGAAAGTTGCATTTTGCGTCGAAAGGGCAAAATTTTGGCGATTTCGACGATTTTTCAACTTTTTTATTTGAAGAGATTTCTTTGATATCTCTTCGTTATCGTGTTTCTGGGGTCCGAAAAGCTAAGAATCCGGTCTTAACTCGACTTCGAAAATGGCAAAATTTTTCGAAAAATTTTCTGACTCAAACGATGGAAATTTGTTGATTTTTAGAAATTCGCTCATAACTTTTGAACCGCTCGATAGATCGGGATGAGTTTTTGCACGTTTGTAGAACTCCAGGGTAGCTACTTGGTAACGCAAAAAGTTCCAGGATTCTATCGTGTTATCATCGGAAAAAAGGGTGCCAAAATATGGGTCCGAAAAATTCCTCGAAAAGACATGGACCCCTATAAATCTTTTATTATTGCATTTCTGGGGGTTAATTTCATCCTATCTTACGTAGAATTTCACGAGGAATCCAACGGTGCCACGGGAATTCACGTACGACCTATAGTTCCGGAGTTATCGCCATTTGAAATTTTCGAAAGTTGCATTTTGCGTCGAAAGGGCAAAATTTTGGCGATTTCGACGATTTTTCAACTTTTTTATTTGAAGAGATTTCTTTGATATCTCTTCGTTATCGTGTTTCTGGGGTCCGAAAAGCTAAGAATCCGGTCTTAACTCGACTTCGAAAATGGCAAAATTTTTCGAAAAATTTTCTGACTCAAACGATGGAAATTTGTTGATTTTTAGAAATTCGCTCATAACTTTTGAACCGCTCGATAGATCGGGATGAGTTTTTGCACGTTTGTAGAACTCCAGGGTAGCTACTTGGTAACGCAAAAAGTTCCAGGATTCTATCGTGTTATCATCGGAAAAAAGGGTGCCAAAATATGGGTCCGAAAAATTCCTCGAAAAGACATGGACCCCTATAAATCTTTTATTATTGCATTTCTGGGGGTTAATTTCATCCTATCTTACGTAGAATTTCACGAGGAATCCAACGGTGCCACGGGAATTCACGTACGACCTATAGTTCCGGAGTTATCGCCATTTGAAATTTTCGAAAGTTGCATTTTGCGTCGAAAGGGCAAAATTTTGGCGATTTCGACGATTTTTCAACTTTTTTATTTGAAGAGATTTCTTTGATATCTCTTCGTTATCGTGTTTCTGGGGTCCGAAAAGCTAAGAATCCGGTCTTAACTCGACTTCGAAAATGGCAAAATTTTTCGAAAAATTTTCTGACTCAAACGATGGAAATTTGTTGATTTTTAGAAATTCGCTCATAACTTTTGAACCGCTCGATAGATCGGGATGAGTTTTTGCACGTTTGTAGAACTCCAGGGTAGCTACTTGGTAACGCAAAAAGTTCCAGGATTCTATCGTGTTATCATCGGAAAAAAGGGTGCCAAAATATGGGTCCGAAAAATTCCTCGAAAAGACATGGACCCCTATAAATCTTTTATTATTGCATTTCTGGGGGTTAATTTCATCCTATCTTACGTAGAATTTCACGAGGAATCCAACGGTGCCACGGGAATTCACGTACGACCTATAGTTCCGGAGTTATCGCCATTTGAAATTTTCGAAAGTTGCATTTTGCGTCGAAAGGGCAAAATTTTGGCGATTTCGACGATTTTTCAACTTTTTTATTTGAAGAGATTTCTTTGATATCTCTTCGTTATCGTGTTTCTGGGGTCCGAAAAGCTAAGAATCCGGTCTTAACTCGACTTCGAAAATGGCAAAATTTTTCGAAAAATTTTCTGACTCAAACGATGGAAATTTGTTGATTTTTAGAAATTCGCTCATAACTTTTGAACCGCTCGATAGATCGGGATGAGTTTTTGCACGTTTGTAGAACTCCAGGGTAGCTACTTGGTAACGCAAAAAGTTCCAGGATTCTATCGTGTTATCATCGGAAAAAAGGGTGCCAAAATATGGGTCCGAAAAATTCCTCGAAAAGACATGGACCCCTATAAATCTTTTATTATTGCATTTCTGGGGGTTAATTTCATCCTATCTTACGTAGAATTTCACGAGGAATCCAACGGTGCCACGGGAATTCACGTACGACCTATAGTTCCGGAGTTATCGCCATTTGAAATTTTCGAAAGTTGCATTTTGCGTCGAAAGGGCAAAATTTTGGCGATTTCGACGATTTTTCAACTTTTTTATTTGAAGAGATTTCTTTGATATCTCTTCGTTATCGTGTTTCTGGGGTCCGAAAAGCTAAGAATCCGGTCTTAACTCGACTTCGAAAATGGCAAAATTTTTCGAAAAATTTTCTGACTCAAACGATGGAAATTTGTTGATTTTTAGAAATTCGCTCATAACTTTTGAACCGCTCGATAGATCGGGATGAGTTTTTGCACGTTTGTAGAACTCCAGGGTAGCTACTTGGTAACGCAAAAAGTTCCAGGATTCTATCGTGTTATCATCGGAAAAAAGGGTGCCAAAATATGGGTCCGAAAAATTCCTCGAAAAGACATGGACCCCTATAAATCTTTTATTATTGCATTTCTGGGGGTTAATTTCATCCTATCTTACGTAGAATTTCACGAGGAATCCAACGGTGCCACGGGAATTCACGTACGACCTATAGTTCCGGAGTTATCGCCATTTGAAATTTTCGAAAGTTGCATTTTGCGTCGAAAGGGCAAAATTTTGGCGATTTCGACGATTTTTCAACTTTTTTATTTGAAGAGATTTCTTTGATATCTCTTCGTTATCGTGTTTCTGGGGTCCGAAAAGCTAAGAATCCGGTCTTAACTCGACTTCGAAAATGGCAAAATTTTTCGAAAAATTTTCTGACTCAAACGATGGAAATTTGTTGATTTTTAGAAATTCGCTCATAACTTTTGAACCGCTCGATAGATCGGGATGAGTTTTTGCACGTTTGTAGAACTCCAGGGTAGCTACTTGGTAACGCAAAAAGTTCCAGGATTCTATCGTGTTATCATCGGAAAAAAGGGTGCCAAAATATGGGTCCGAAAAATTCCTCGAAAAGACATGGACCCCTATAAATCTTTTATTATTGCATTTCTGGGGGTTAATTTCATCCTATCTTACGTAGAATTTCACGAGGAATCCAACGGTGCCACGGGAATTCACGTACGACCTATAGTTCCGGAGTTATCGCCATTTGAAATTTTCGAAAGTTGCATTTTGCGTCGAAAGGGCAAAATTTTGGCGATTTCGACGATTTTTCAACTTTTTTATTTGAAGAGATTTCTTTGATATCTCTTCGTTATCGTGTTTCTGGGGTCCGAAAAGCTAAGAATCCGGTCTTAACTCGACTTCGAAAATGGCAAAATTTTTCGAAAAATTTTCTGACTCAAACGATGGAAATTTGTTGATTTTTAGAAATTCGCTCATAACTTTTGAACCGCTCGATAGATCGGGATGAGTTTTTGCACGTTTGTAGAACTCCAGGGTAGCTACTTGGTAACGCAAAAAGTTCCAGGATTCTATCGTGTTATCATCGGAAAAAAGGGTGCCAAAATATGGGTCCGAAAAATTCCTCGAAAAGACATGGACCCCTATAAATCTTTTATTATTGCATTTCTGGGGGTTAATTTCATCCTATCTTACGTAGAATTTCACGAGGAATCCAACGGTGCCACGGGAATTCACGTACGACCTATAGTTCCGGAGTTATCGCCATTTGAAATTTTCGAAAGTTGCATTTTGCGTCGAAAGGGCAAAATTTTGGCGATTTCGACGATTTTTCAACTTTTTTATTTGAAGAGATTTCTTTGATATCTCTTCGTTATCGTGTTTCTGGGGTCCGAAAAGCTAAGAATCCGGTCTTAACTCGACTTCGAAAATGGCAAAATTTTTCGAAAAATTTTCTGACTCAAACGATGGAAATTTGTTGATTTTTAGAAATTCGCTCATAACTTTTGAACCGCTCGATAGATCGGGATGAGTTTTTGCACGTTTGTAGAACTCCAGGGTAGCTACTTGGTAACGCAAAAAGTTCCAGGATTCTATCGTGTTATCATCGGAAAAAAGGGTGCCAAAATATGGGTCCGAAAAATTCCTCGAAAAGACATGGACCCCTATAAATCTTTTATTATTGCATTTCTGGGGGTTAATTTCATCCTATCTTACGTAGAATTTCACGAGGAATCCAACGGTGCCACGGGAATTCACGTACGACCTATAGTTCCGGAGTTATCGCCATTTGAAATTTTCGAAAGTTGCATTTTGCGTCGAAAGGGCAAAATTTTGGCGATTTCGACGATTTTTCAACTTTTTTATTTGAAGAGATTTCTTTGATATCTCTTCGTTATCGTGTTTCTGGGGTCCGAAAAGCTAAGAATCCGGTCTTAACTCGACTTCGAAAATGGCAAAATTTTTCGAAAAATTTTCTGACTCAAACGATGGAAATTTGTTGATTTTTAGAAATTCGCTCATAACTTTTGAACCGCTCGATAGATCGGGATGAGTTTTTGCACGTTTGTAGAACTCCAGGGTAGCTACTTGGTAACGCAAAAAGTTCCAGGATTCTATCGTGTTATCATCGGAAAAAAGGGTGCCAAAATATGGGTCCGAAAAATTCCTCGAAAAGACATGGACCCCTATAAATCTTTTATTATTGCATTTCTGGGGGTTAATTTCATCCTATCTTACGTAGAATTTCACGAGGAATCCAACGGTGCCACGGGAATTCACGTACGACCTATAGTTCCGGAGTTATCGCCATTTGAAATTTTCGAAAGTTGCATTTTGCGTCGAAAGGGCAAAATTTTGGCGATTTCGACGATTTTTCAACTTTTTTATTTGAAGAGATTTCTTTGATATCTCTTCGTTATCGTGTTTCTGGGGTCCGAAAAGCTAAGAATCCGGTCTTAACTCGACTTCGAAAATGGCAAAATTTTTCGAAAAATTTTCTGACTCAAACGATGGAAATTTGTTGATTTTTAGAAATTCGCTCATAACTTTTGAACCGCTCGATAGATCGGGATGAGTTTTTGCACGTTTGTAGAACTCCAGGGTAGCTACTTGGTAACGCAAAAAGTTCCAGGATTCTATCGTGTTATCATCGGAAAAAAGGGTGCCAAAATATGGGTCCGAAAAATTCCTCGAAAAGACATGGACCCCTATAAATCTTTTATTATTGCATTTCTGGGGGTTAATTTCATCCTATCTTACGTAGAATTTCACGAGGAATCCAACGGTGCCACGGGAATTCACGTACGACCTATAGTTCCGGAGTTATCGCCATTTGAAATTTTCGAAAGTTGCATTTTGCGTCGAAAGGGCAAAATTTTGGCGATTTCGACGATTTTTCAACTTTTTTATTTGAAGAGATTTCTTTGATATCTCTTCGTTATCGTGTTTCTGGGGTCCGAAAAGCTAAGAATCCGGTCTTAACTCGACTTCGAAAATGGCAAAATTTTTCGAAAAATTTTCTGACTCAAACGATGGAAATTTGTTGATTTTTAGAAATTCGCTCATAACTTTTGAACCGCTCGATAGATCGGGATGAGTTTTTGCACGTTTGTAGAACTCCAGGGTAGCTACTTGGTAACGCAAAAAGTTCCAGGATTCTATCGTGTTATCATCGGAAAAAAGGGTGCCAAAATATGGGTCCGAAAAATTCCTCGAAAAGACATGGACCCCTATAAATCTTTTATTATTGCATTTCTGGGGGTTAATTTCATCCTATCTTACGTAGAATTTCACGAGGAATCCAACGGTGCCACGGGAATTCACGTACGACCTATAGTTCCGGAGTTATCGCCATTTGAAATTTTCGAAAGTTGCATTTTGCGTCGAAAGGGCAAAATTTTGGCGATTTCGACGATTTTTCAACTTTTTTATTTGAAGAGATTTCTTTGATATCTCTTCGTTATCGTGTTTCTGGGGTCCGAAATGCTAAGAATCCGGTCTTAACTCGACTTCGAAAATGGCAAAATTTTTCGAAAAATTTTCTGACTCAAACGATGGAAATTTGTTGATTTTTAGAAATTCGCTCATAACTTTTGAACCGCTCGATAGATCGGGATGAGTTTTTGCACGTTTGTAGAACTCCAGGGTAGCTACTTGGTAACGCAAAAAGTTCCAGGATTCTATCGTGTTATCATCGGAAAAAAGGGTGCCAAAATATGGGTCCGAAAAATTCCTCGAAAAGACATGGACCCCTATAAATCTTTTATTATTGCATTTCTGGGGGTTAATTTCATCCTATCTTACGTAGAATTTCACGAGGAATCCAACGGTGCCACGGGAATTCACGTACGACCTATAGTTCCGGAGTTATCGCCATTTGAAATTTTCGAAAGTTGCATTTTGCGTCGAAAGGGCAAAATTTTGGCGATTTCGACGATTTTTCAACTTTTTTATTTGAAGAGATTTCTTTGATATCTCTTCGTTATCGTGTTTCTGGGGTCCGAAAAGCTAAGAATCCGGTCTTAACTCGACTTCGAAAATGGCAAAATTTTTCGAAAAATTTTCTGACTCAAACGATGGAAATTTGTTGATTTTTAGAAATTCGCTCATAACTTTTGAACCGCTCGATAGATCGGGATGAGTTTTTGCACGTTTGTAGAACTCCAGGGTAGCTACTTGGTAACGCAAAAAGTTCCAGGATTCTATCGTGTTATCATCGGAAAAAAGGGTGCCAAAATATGGGTCCGAAAAATTCCTCGAAAAGACATGGACCCCTATAAATCTTTTATTATTGCATTTCTGGGGGTTAATTTCATCCTATCTTACGTAGAATTTCACGAGGAATCCAACGGTGCCACGGGAATTCACGTACGACCTATAGTTCCGGAGTTATCGCCATTTGAAATTTTCGAAAGTTGCATTTTGCGTCGAAAGGGCAAAATTTTGGCGATTTCGACGATTTTTCAACTTTTTTATTTGAAGAGATTTCTTTGATATCTCTTCGTTATCGTGTTTCTGGGGTCCGAAAAGCTAAGAATCCGGTCTTAACTCGACTTCGAAAATGGCAAAATTTTTCGAAAAATTTTCTGACTCAAACGATGGAAATTTGTTGATTTTTAGAAATTCGCTCATAACTTTTGAACCGCTCGATAGATCGGGATGAGTTTTTGCACGTTTGTAGAACTCCAGGGTAGCTACTTGGTAACGCAAAAAGTTCCAGGATTCTATCGTGTTATCATCGGAAAAAAGGGTGCCAAAATATGGGTCCGAAAAATTCCTCGAAAAGACATGGACCCCTATAAATCTTTTATTATTGCATTTCTGGGGGTTAATTTCATCCTATCTTACGTAGAATTTCACGAGGAATCCAACGGTGCCACGGGAATTCACGTACGACCTATAGTTCCGGAGTTATCGCCATTTGAAATTTTCGAAAGTTGCATTTTGCGTCGAAAGGGCAAAATTTTGGCGATTTCGACGATTTTTCAACTTTTTTATTTGAAGAGATTTCTTTGATATCTCTTCGTTATCGTGTTTCTGGGGTCCGAAAAGCTAAGAATCCGGTCTTAACTCGACTTCGAAAATGGCAAAATTTTTCGAAAAATTTTCTGACTCAAACGATGGAAATTTGTTGATTTTTAGAAATTCGCTCATAACTTTTGAACCGCTCGATAGATCGGGATGAGTTTTTGCACGTTTGTAGAACTCCAGGGTAGCTACTTGGTAACGCAAAAAGTTCCAGGATTCTATCGTGTTATCATCGGAAAAAAGGGTGCCAAAATATGGGTCCGAAAAATTCCTCGAAAAGACATGGACCCCTATAAATCTTTTATTATTGCATTTCTGGGGGTTAATTTCATCCTATCTTACGTAGAATTTCACGAGGAATCCAACGGTGCCACGGGAATTCACGTACGACCTATAGTTCCGGAGTTATCGCCATTTGAAATTTTCGAAAGTTGCATTTTGCGTCGAAAGGGCAAAATTTTGGCGATTTCGACGATTTTTCAACTTTTTTATTTGAAGAGATTTCTTTGATATCTCTTCGTTATCGTGTTTCTGGGGTCCGAAAAGCTAAGAATCCGGTCTTAACTCGACTTCGAAAATGGCAAAATTTTTCGAAAAATTTTCTGACTCAAACGATGGAAATTTGTTGATTTTTAGAAATTCGCTCATAACTTTTGAACCGCTCGATAGATCGGGATGAGTTTTTGCACGTTTGTAGAACTCCAGGGTAGCTACTTGGTAACGCAAAAAGTTCCAGGATTCTATCGTGTTATCATCGGAAAAAAGGGTGCCAAAATATGGGTCCGAAAAATTCCTCGAAAAGACATGGACCCCTATAAATCTTTTATTATTGCATTTCTGGGGGTTAATTTCATCCTATCTTACGTAGAATTTCACGAGGAATCCAACGGTGCCACGGGAATTCACGTACGACCTATAGTTCCGGAGTTATCGCCATTTGAAATTTTCGAAAGTTGCATTTTGCGTCGAAAGGGCAAAATTTTGGCGATTTCGACGATTTTTCAACTTTTTTATTTGAAGAGATTTCTTTGATATCTCTTCGTTATCGTGTTTCTGGGGTCCGAAAAGCTAAGAATCCGGTCTTAACTCGACTTCGAAAATGGCAAAATTTTTCGAAAAATTTTCTGACTCAAACGATGGAAATTTGTTGATTTTTAGAAATTCGCTCATAACTTTTGAACCGCTCGATAGATCGGGATGAGTTTTTGCACGTTTGTAGAACTCCAGGGTAGCTACTTGGTAACGCAAAAAGTTCCAGGATTCTATCGTGTTATCATCGGAAAAAAGGGTGCCAAAATATGGGTCCGAAAAATTCCTCGAAAAGACATGGACCCCTATAAATCTTTTATTATTGCATTTCTGGGGGTTAATTTCATCCTATCTTACGTAGAATTTCACGAGGAATCCAACGGTGCCACGGGAATTCACGTACGACCTATAGTTCCGGAGTTATCGCCATTTGAAATTTTCGAAAGTTGCATTTTGCGTCGAAAGGGCAAAATTTTGGCGATTTCGACGATTTTTCAACTTTTTTATTTGAAGAGATTTCTTTGATATCTCTTCGTTATCGTGTTTCTGGGGTCCGAAAAGCTAAGAATCCGGTCTTAACTCGACTTCGAAAATGGCAAAATTTTTCGAAAAATTTTCTGACTCAAACGATGGAAATTTGTTGATTTTTAGAAATTCGCTCATAACTTTTGAACCGCTCGATAGATCGGGATGAGTTTTTGCACGTTTGTAGAACTCCAGGGTAGCTACTTGGTAACGCAAAAAGTTCCAGGATTCTATCGTGTTATCATCGGAAAAAAGGGTGCCAAAATATGGGTCCGAAAAATTCCTCGAAAAGACATGGACCCCTATAAATCTTTTATTATTGCATTTCTGGGGGTTAATTTCATCCTATCTTACGTAGAATTTCACGAGGAATCCAACGGTGCCACGGGAATTCACGTACGACCTATAGTTCCGGAGTTATCGCCATTTGAAATTTTCGAAAGTTGCATTTTGCGTCGAAAGGGCAAAATTTTGGCGATTTCGACGATTTTTCAACTTTTTTATTTGAAGAGATTTCTTTGATATCTCTTCGTTATCGTGTTTCTGGGGTCCGAAAAGCTAAGAATCCGGTCTTAACTCGACTTCGAAAATGGCAAAATTTTTCGAAAAATTTTCTGACTCAAACGATGGAAATTTGTTGATTTTTAGAAATTCGCTCATAACTTTTGAACCGCTCGATAGATCGGGATGAGTTTTTGCACGTTTGTAGAACTCCAGGGTAGCTACTTGGTAACGCAAAAAGTTCCAGGATTCTATCGTGTTATCATCGGAAAAAAGGGTGCCAAAATATGGGTCCGAAAAATTCCTCGAAAAGACATGGACCCCTATAAATCTTTTATTATTGCATTTCTGGGGGTTAATTTCATCCTATCTTACGTAGAATTTCACGAGGAATCCAACGGTGCCACGGGAATTCACGTACGACCTATAGTTCCGGAGTTATCGCCATTTGAAATTTTCGAAAGTTGCATTTTGCGTCGAAAGGGCAAAATTTTGGCGATTTCGACGATTTTTCAACTTTTTTATTTGAAGAGATTTCTTTGATATCTCTTCGTTATCGTGTTTCTGGGGTCCGAAAAGCTAAGAATCCGGTCTTAACTCGACTTCGAAAATGGCAAAATTTTTCGAAAAATTTTCTGACTCAAACGATGGAAATTTGTTGATTTTTAGAAATTCGCTCATAACTTTTGAACCGCTCGATAGATCGGGATGAGTTTTTGCACGTTTGTAGAACTCCAGGGTAGCTACTTGGTAACGCAAAAAGTTCCAGGATTCTATCGTGTTATCATCGGAAAAAAGGGTGCCAAAATATGGGTCCGAAAAATTCCTCGAAAAGACATGGACCCCTATAAATCTTTTATTATTGCATTTCTGGGGGTTAATTTCATCCTATCTTACGTAGAATTTCACGAGGAATCCAACGGTGCCACGGGAATTCACGTACGACCTATAGTTCCGGAGTTATCGCCATTTGAAATTTTCGAAAGTTGCATTTTGCGTCGAAAGGGCAAAATTTTGGCGATTTCGACGATTTTTCAACTTTTTTATTTGAAGAGATTTCTTTGATATCTCTTCGTTATCGTGTTTCTGGGGTCCGAAAAGCTAAGAATCCGGTCTTAACTCGACTTCGAAAATGGCAAAATTTTTCGAAAAATTTTCTGACTCAAACGATGGAAATTTGTTGATTTTTAGAAATTCGCTCATAACTTTTGAACCGCTCGATAGATCGGGATGAGTTTTTGCACGTTTGTAGAACTCCAGGGTAGCTACTTGGTAACGCAAAAAGTTCCAGGATTCTATCGTGTTATCATCGGAAAAAAGGGTGCCAAAATATGGGTCCGAAAAATTCCTCGAAAAGACATGGACCCCTATAAATCTTTTATTATTGCATTTCTGGATGTTAATTTCATCCTATCTTACGTAGAATTTCACGAGGAATCCAACGGTGCCACGGGAATTCACGTACGACCTATAGTTCCGGAGTTATCGCCATTTGAAATTTTCGAAAGTTGCATTTTGCGTCGAAAGGGCAAAATTTTGGCGATTTCGACGATTTTTCAACTTTTTTATTTGAAGAGATTTCTTTGATATCTCTTCGTTATCGTGTTTCTGGGGTCCGAAAAGCTAAGAATCCGGTCTTAACTCGACTTCGAAAATGGCAAAATTTTTCGAAAAATTTTCTGACTCAAACGATGGAAATTTGTTGATTTTTAGAAATTCGCTCATAACTTTTGAACCGCTCGATAGATCGGGATGAGTTTTTGCACGTTTGTAGAACTCCAGGGTAGCTACTTGGTAACGCAAAAAGTTCCAGGATTCTATCGTGTTATCATCGGAAAAAAGGGTGCCAAAATATGGGTCCGAAAAATTCCTCGAAAAGACATGGACCCCTATAAATCTTTTATTATTGCATTTCTGGGGGTTAATTTCATCCTATCTTACGTAGAATTTCACGAGGAATCCAACGGTGCCACGGGAATTCACGTACGACCTATAGTTCCGGAGTTATCGCCATTTGAAATTTTCGAAAGTTGCATTTTGCGTCGAAAGGGCAAAATTTTGGCGATTTCGACGATTTTTCAACTTTTTTATTTGAAGAGATTTCTTTGATATCTCTTCGTTATCGTGTTTCTGGGGTCCGAAAAGCTAAGAATCCGGTCTTAACTCGACTTCGAAAATGGCAAAATTTTTCGAAAAATTTTCTGACTCAAACGATGGAAATTTGTTGATTTTTAGAAATTCGCTCATAACTTTTGAACCGCTCGATAGATCGGGATGAGTTTTTGCACGTTTGTAGAACTCCAGGGTAGCTACTTGGTAACGCAAAAAGTTCCAGGATTCTATCGTGTTATCATCGGAAAAAAGGGTGCCAAAATATGGGTCCGAAAAATTCCTCGAAAAGACATGGACCCCTATAAATCTTTTATTATTGCATTTCTGGGGGTTAATTTCATCCTATCTTACGTAGAATTTCACGAGGAATCCAACGGTGCCACGGGAATTCACGTACGACCTATAGTTCCGGAGTTATCGCCATTTGAAATTTTCGAAAGTTGCATTTTGCGTCGAAAGGGCAAAATTTTGGCGATTTCGACGATTTTTCAACTTTTTTATTTGAAGAGATTTCTTTGATATCTCTTCGTTATCGTGTTTCTGGGGTCCGAAAAGCTAAGAATCCGGTCTTAACTCGACTTCGAAAATGGCAAAATTTTTCGAAAAATTTTCTGACTCAAACGATGGAAATTTGTTGATTTTTAGAAATTCGCTCATAACTTTTGAACCGCTCGATAGATCGGGATGAGTTTTTGCACGTTTGTAGAACTCCAGGGTAGCTACTTGGTAACGCAAAAAGTTCCAGGATTCTATCGTGTTATCATCGGAAAAAAGGGTGCCAAAATATGGGTCCGAAAAATTCCTCGAAAAGACATGGACCCCTATAAATCTTTTATTATTGCATTTCTGGGGGTTAATTTCATCCTATCTTACGTAGAATTTCACGAGGAATCCAACGGTGCCACGGGAATTCACGTACGACCTATAGTTCCGGAGTTATCGCCATTTGAAATTTTCGAAAGTTGCATTTTGCGTCGAAAGGGCAAAATTTTGGCGATTTCGACGATTTTTCAACTTTTTTATTTGAAGAGATTTCTTTGATATCTCTTCGTTATCGTGTTTCTGGGGTCCGAAAAGCTAAGAATCCGGTCTTAACTCGACTTCGAAAATGGCAAAATTTTTCGAAAAATTTTCTGACTCAAACGATGGAAATTTGTTGATTTTTAGAAATTCGCTCATAACTTTTGAACCGCTCGATAGATCGGGATGAGTTTTTGCACGTTTGTAGAACTCCAGGGTAGCTACTTGGTAACGCAAAAAGTTCCAGGATTCTATCGTGTTATCATCGGAAGAAAGGGTGCCAAAATATGGGTCCGAAAAATTCCTCGAAAAGACATGGACCCCTATAAATCTTTTATTATTGCATTTCTGGGGGTTAATTTCATCCTATCTTACGTAGAATTTCACGAGGAATCCAACGGTGCCACGGGAATTCACGTACGACCTATAGTTCCGGAGTTATCGCCATTTGAAATTTTCGAAAGTTGCATTTTGCGTCGAAAGGGCAAAATTTTGGCGATTTCGACGATTTTTCAACTTTTTTATTTGAAGAGATTTCTTTGATATCTCTTCGTTATCGTGTTTCTGGGGTCCGAAAAGCTAAGAATCCGGTCTTAACTCGACTTCGAAAATGGCAAAATTTTTCGAAAAATTTTCTGACTCAAACGATGGAAATTTGTTGATTTTTAGAAATTCGCTCATAACTTTTGAACCGCTCGATAGATCGGGATGAGTTTTTGCACGTTTGTAGAACTCCAGGGTAGCTACTTGGTAACGCAAAAAGTTCCAGGATTCTATCGTGTTATCATCGGAAAAAAGGGTGCCAAAATATGGGTCCGAAAAATTCCTCGAAAAGACATGGACCCCTATAAATCTTTTATTATTGCATTTCTGGGGGTTAATTTCATCCTATCTTACGTAGAATTTCACGAGGAATCCAACGGTGCCACGGGAATTCACGTACGACCTATAGTTCCGGAGTTATCGCCATTTGAAATTTTCGAAAGTTGCATTTTGCGTCGAAAGGGCAAAATTTTGGCGATTTCGACGATTTTTCAACTTTTTTATTTGAAGAGATTTCTTTGATATCTCTTCGTTATCGTGTTTCTGGGGTCCGAAAAGCTAAGAATCCGGTCTTAACTCGACTTCGAAAATGGCAAAATTTTTCGAAAAATTTTCTGACTCAAACGATGGAAATTTGTTGATTTTTAGAAATTCGCTCATAACTTTTGAACCGCTCGATAGATCGGGATGAGTTTTTGCACGTTTGTAGAACTCCAGGGTAGCTACTTGGTAACGCAAAAAGTTCCAGGATTCTATCGTGTTATCATCGGAAAAAAGGGTGCCAAAATATGGGTCCGAAAAATTCCTCGAAAAGACATGGACCCCTATAAATCTTTTATTATTGCATTTCTGGGGGTTAATTTCATCCTATCTTACGTAGAATTTCACGAGGAATCCAACGGTGCCACGGGAATTCACGTACGACCTATAGTTCCGGAGTTATCGCCATTTGAAATTTTCGAAAGTTGCATTTTGCGTCGAAAGGGCAAAATTTTGGCGATTTCGACGATTTTTCAACTTTTTTATTTGAAGAGATTTCTTTGATATCTCTTCGTTATCGTGTTTCTGGGGTCCGAAAAGCTAAGAATCCGGTCTTAACTCGACTTCGAAAATGGCAAAATTTTTCGAAAAATTTTCTGACTCAAACGATGGAAATTTGTTGATTTTTAGAAATTCGCTCATAACTTTTGAACCGCTCGATAGATCGGGATGAGTTTTTGCACGTTTGTAGAACTCCAGGGTAGCTACTTGGTAACGCAAAAAGTTCCAGGATTCTATCGTGTTATCATCGGAAAAAAGGGTGCCAAAATATGGGTCCGAAAAATTCCTCGAAAAGACATGGACCCCTATAAATCTTTTATTATTGCATTTCTGGGGGTTAATTTCATCCTATCTTACGTAGAATTTCACGAGGAATCCAACGGTGCCACGGGAATTCACGTACGACCTATAGTTCCGGAGTTATCGCCATTTGAAATTTTCGAAAGTTGCATTTTGCGTCGAAAGGGCAAAATTTTGGCGATTTCGACGATTTTTCAACTTTTTTATTTGAAGAGATTTCTTTGATATCTCTTCGTTATCGTGTTTCTGGGGTCCGAAAAGCTAAGAATCCGGTCTTAACTCGACTTCGAAAATGGCAAAATTTTTCGAAAAATTTTCTGACTCAAACGATGGAAATTTGTTGATTTTTAGAAATTCGCTCATAACTTTTGAACCGCTCGATAGATCGGGATGAGTTTTTGCACGTTTGTAGAACTCCAGGGTAGCTACTTGGTAACGCAAAAAGTTCCAGGATTCTATCGTGTTATCATCGGAAAAAAGGGTGCCAAAATATGGGTCCGAAAAATTCCTCGAAAAGACATGGACCCCTATAAATCTTTTATTATTGCATTTCTGGGGGTTAATTTCATCCTATCTTACGTAGAATTTCACGAGGAATCCAACGGTGCCACGGGAATTCACGTACGACCTATAGTTCCGGAGTTATCGCCATTTGAAATTTTCGAAAGTTGCATTTTGCGTCGAAAGGGCAAAATTTTGGCGATTTCGACGATTTTTCAACTTTTTTATTTGAAGAGATTTCTTTGATATCTCTTCGTTATCGTGTTTCTGGGGTCCGAAAAGCTAAGAATCCGGTCTTAACTCGACTTCGAAAATGGCAAAATTTTTCGAAAAATTTTCTGACTCAAACGATGGAAATTTGTTGATTTTTAGAAATTCGCTCATAACTTTTGAACCGCTCGATAGATCGGGATGAGTTTTTGCACGTTTGTAGAACTCCAGGGTAGCTACTTGGTAACGCAAAAAGTTCCAGGATTCTATCGTGTTATCATCGGAAAAAAGGGTGCCAAAATATGGGTCCGAAAAATTCCTCGAAAAGACATGGACCCCTATAAATCTTTTATTATTGCATTTCTGGGGGTTAATTTCATCCTATCTTACGTAGAATTTCACGAGGAATCCAACGGTGCCACGGGAATTCACGTACGACCTATAGTTCCGGAGTTATCGCCATTTGAAATTTTCGAAAGTTGCATTTTGCGTCGAAAGGGCAAAATTTTGGCGATTTCGACGATTTTTCAACTTTTTTATTTGAAGAGATTTCTTTGATATCTCTTCGTTATCGTGTTTCTGGGGTCCGAAAAGCTAAGAATCCGGTCTTAACTCGACTTCGAAAATGGCAAAATTTTTCGAAAAATTTTCTGACTCAAACGATGGAAATTTGTTGATTTTTAGAAATTCGCTCATAACTTTTGAACCGCTCGATAGATCGGGATGAGTTTTTGCACGTTTGTAGAACTCCAGGGTAGCTACTTGGTAACGCAAAAAGTTCCAGGATTCTATCGTGTTATCATCGGAAAAAAGGGTGCCAAAATATGGGTCCGAAAAATTCCTCGAAAAGACATGGACCCCTATAAATCTTTTATTATTGCATTTCTGGGGGTTAATTTCATCCTATCTTACGTAGAATTTCACGAGGAATCCAACGGTGCCACGGGAATTCACGTACGACCTATAGTTCCGGAGTTATCGCCATTTGAAATTTTCGAAAGTTGCATTTTGCGTCGAAAGGGCAAAATTTTGGCGATTTCGACGATTTTTCAACTTTTTTATTTGAAGAGATTTCTTTGATATCTCTTCGTTATCGTGTTTCTGGGGTCCGAAAAGCTAAGAATCCGGTCTTAACTCGACTTCGAAAATGGCAAAATTTTTCGAAAAATTTTCTGACTCAAACGATGGAAATTTGTTGATTTTTAGAAATTCGCTCATAACTTTTGAACCGCTCGATAGATCGGGATGAGTTTTTGCACGTTTGTAGAACTCCAGGGTAGCTACTTGGTAACGCAAAAAGTTCCAGGATTCTATCGTGTTATCATCGGAAAAAAGGGTGCCAAAATATGGGTCCGAAAAATTCCTCGAAAAGACATGGACCCCTATAAATCTTTTATTATTGCATTTCTGGGGGTTAATTTCATCCTATCTTACGTAGAATTTCACGAGGAATCCAACGGTGCCACGGGAATTCACGTACGACCTATAGTTCCGGAGTTATCGCCATTTGAAATTTTCGAAAGTTGCATTTTGCGTCGAAAGGGCAAAATTTTGGCGATTTCGACGATTTTTCAACTTTTTTATTTGAAGAGATTTCTTTGATATCTCTTCGTTATCGTGTTTCTGGGGTCCGAAAAGCTAAGAATCCGGTCTTAACTCGACTTCGAAAATGGCAAAATTTTTCGAAAAATTTTCTGACTCAAACGATGGAAATTTGTTGATTTTTAGAAATTCGCTCATAACTTTTGAACCGCTCGATAGATCGGGATGAGTTTTTGCACGTTTGTAGAACTCCAGGGTAGCTACTTGGTAACGCAAAAAGTTCCAGGATTCTATCGTGTTATCATCGGAAAAAAGGGTGCCAAAATATGGGTCCGAAAAATTCCTCGAAAAGACATGGACCCCTATAAATCTTTTATTATTGCATTTCTGGGGGTTAATTTCATCCTATCTTACGTAGAATTTCACGAGGAATCCAACGGTGCCACGGGAATTCACGTACGACCTATAGTTCCGGAGTTATCGCCATTTGAAATTTTCGAAAGTTGCATTTTGCGTCGAAAGGGCAAAATTTTGGCGATTTCGACGATTTTTCAACTTTTTTATTTGAAGAGATTTCTTTGATATCTCTTCGTTATCGTGTTTCTGGGGTCCGAAAAGCTAAGAATCCGGTCTTAACTCGACTTCGAAAATGGCAAAATTTTTCGAAAAATTTTCTGACTCAAACGATGGAAATTTGTTGATTTTTAGAAATTCGCTCATAACTTTTGAACCGCTCGATAGATCGGGATGAGTTTTTGCACGTTTGTAGAACTCCAGGGTAGCTACTTGGTAACGCAAAAAGTTCCAGGATTCTATCGTGTTATCATCGGAAAAAAGGGTGCCAAAATATGGGTCCGAAAAATTCCTCGAAAAGACATGGACCCCTATAAATCTTTTATTATTGCATTTCTGGGGGTTAATTTCATCCTATCTTACGTAGAATTTCACGAGGAATCCAACGGTGCCACGGGAATTCACGTACGACCTATAGTTCCGGAGTTATCGCCATTTGAAATTTTCGAAAGTTGCATTTTGCGTCGAAAGGGCAAAATTTTGGCGATTTCGACGATTTTTCAACTTTTTTATTTGAAGAGATTTCTTTGATATCTCTTCGTTATCGTGTTTCTGGGGTCCGAAAAGCTAAGAATCCGGTCTTAACTCGACTTCGAAAATGGCAAAATTTTTCGAAAAATTTTCTGACTCAAACGATGGAAATTTGTTGATTTTTAGAAATTCGCTCATAACTTTTGAACCGCTCGATAGATCGGGATGAGTTTTTGCACGTTTGTAGAACTCCAGGGTAGCTACTTGGTAACGCAAAAAGTTCCAGGATTCTATCGTGTTATCATCGGAAAAAAGGGTGCCAAAATATGGGTCCGAAAAATTCCTCGAAAAGACATGGACCCCTATAAATCTTTTATTATTGCATTTCTGGGGGTTAATTTCATCCTATCTTACGTAGAATTTCACGAGGAATCCAACGGTGCCACGGGAATTCACGTACGACCTATAGTTCCGGAGTTATCGCCATTTGAAATTTTCGAAAGTTGCATTTTGCGTCGAAAGGGCAAAATTTTGGCGATTTCGACGATTTTTCAACTTTTTTATTTGAAGAGATTTCTTTGATATCTCTTCGTTATCGTGTTTCTGGGGTCCGAAAAGCTAAGAATCCGGTCTTAACTCGACTTCGAAAATGGCAAAATTTTTCGAAAAATTTTCTGACTCAAACGATGGAAATTTGTTGATTTTTAGAAATTCGCTCATAACTTTTGAACCGCTCGATAGATCGGGATGAGTTTTTGCACGTTTGTAGAACTCCAGGGTAGCTACTTGGTAACGCAAAAAGTTCCAGGATTCTATCGTGTTATCATCGGAAAAAAGGGTGCCAAAATATGGGTCCGAAAAATTCCTCGAAAAGACATGGACCCCTATAAATCTTTTATTATTGCATTTCTGGGGGTTAATTTCATCCTATCTTACGTAGAATTTCACGAGGAATCCAACGGTGCCACGGGAATTCACGTACGACCTATAGTTCCGGAGTTATCGCCATTTGAAATTTTCGAAAGTTGCATTTTGCGTCGAAAGGGCAAAATTTTGGCGATTTCGACGATTTTTCAACTTTTTTATTTGAAGAGATTTCTTTGATATCTCTTCGTTATCGTGTTTCTGGGGTCCGAAAAGCTAAGAATCCGGTCTTAACTCGACTTCGAAAATGGCAAAATTTTTCGAAAAATTTTCTGACTCAAACGATGGAAATTTGTTGATTTTTAGAAATTCGCTCATAACTTTTGAACCGCTCGATAGATCGGGATGAGTTTTTGCACGTTTGTAGAACTCCAGGGTAGCTACTTGGTAACGCAAAAAGTTCCAGGATTCTATCGTGTTATCATCGGAAAAAAGGGTGCCAAAATATGGGTCCGAAAAATTCCTCGAAAAGACATGGACCCCTATAAATCTTTTATTATTGCATTTCTGGGGGTTAATTTCATCCTATCTTACGTAGAATTTCACGAGGAATCCAACGGTGCCACGGGAATTCACGTACGACCTATAGTTCCGGAGTTATCGCCATTTGAAATTTTCGAAAGTTGCATTTTGCGTCGAAAGGGCAAAATTTTGGCGATTTCGACGATTTTTCAACTTTTTTATTTGAAGAGATTTCTTTGATATCTCTTCGTTATCGTGTTTCTGGGGTCCGAAAAGCTAAGAATCCGGTCTTAACTCGACTTCGAAAATGGCAAAATTTTTCGAAAAATTTTCTGACTCAAACGATGGAAATTTGTTGATTTTTAGAAATTCGCTCATAACTTTTGAACCGCTCGATAGATCGGGATGAGTTTTTGCACGTTTGTAGAACTCCAGGGTAGCTACTTGGTAACGCAAAAAGTTCCAGGATTCTATCGTGTTATCATCGGAAAAAAGGGTGCCAAAATATGGGTCCGAAAAATTCCTCGAAAAGACATGGACCCCTATAAATCTTTTATTATTGCATTTCTGGGGGTTAATTTCATCCTATCTTACGTAGAATTTCACGAGGAATCCAACGGTGCCACGGGAATTCACGTACGACCTATAGTTCCGGAGTTATCGCCATTTGAAATTTTCGAAAGTTGCATTTTGCGTCGAAAGGGCAAAATTTTGGCGATTTCGACGATTTTTCAACTTTTTTATTTGAAGAGATTTCTTTGATATCTCTTCGTTATCGTGTTTCTGGGGTCCGAAAAGCTAAGAATCCGGTCTTAACTCGACTTCGAAAATGGCAAAATTTTTCGAAAAATTTTCTGACTCAAACGATGGAAATTTGTTGATTTTTAGAAATTCGCTCATAACTTTTGAACCGCTCGATAGATCGGGATGAGTTTTTGCACGTTTGTAGAACTCCAGGGTAGCTACTTGGTAACGCAAAAAGTTCCAGGATTCTATCGTGTTATCATCGGAAAAAAGGGTGCCAAAATATGGGTCCGAAAAATTCCTCGAAAAGACATGGACCCCTATAAATCTTTTATTATTGCATTTCTGGGGGTTAATTTCATCCTATCTTACGTAGAATTTCACGAGGAATCCAACGGTGCCACGGGAATTCACGTACGACCTATAGTTCCGGAGTTATCGCCATTTGAAATTTTCGAAAGTTGCATTTTGCGTCGAAAGGGCAAAATTTTGGCGATTTCGACGATTTTTCAACTTTTTTATTTGAAGAGATTTCTTTGATATCTCTTCGTTATCGTGTTTCTGGGGTCCGAAAAGCTAAGAATCCGGTCTTAACTCGACTTCGAAAATGGCAAAATTTTTCGAAAAATTTTCTGACTCAAACGATGGAAATTTGTTGATTTTTAGAAATTCGCTCATAACTTTTGAACCGCTCGATAGATCGGGATGAGTTTTTGCACGTTTGTAGAACTCCAGGGTAGCTACTTGGTAACGCAAAAAGTTCCAGGATTCTATCGTGTTATCATCGGAAAAAAGGGTGCCAAAATATGGGTCCGAAAAATTCCTCGAAAAGACATGGACCCCTATAAATCTTTTATTATTGCATTTCTGGGGGTTAATTTCATCCTATCTTACGTAGAATTTCACGAGGAATCCAACGGTGCCACGGGAATTCACGTACGACCTATAGTTCCGGAGTTATCGCCATTTGAAATTTTCGAAAGTTGCATTTTGCGTCGAAAGGGCAAAATTTTGGCGATTTCGACGATTTTTCAACTTTTTTATTTGAAGAGATTTCTTTGATATCTCTTCGTTATCGTGTTTCTGGGGTCCGAAAAGCTAAGAATCCGGTCTTAACTCGACTTCGAAAATGGCAAAATTTTTCGAAAAATTTTCTGACTCAAACGATGGAAATTTGTTGATTTTTAGAAATTCGCTCATAACTTTTGAACCGCTCGATAGATCGGGATGAGTTTTTGCACGTTTGTAGAACTCCAGGGTAGCTACTTGGTAACGCAAAAAGTTCCAGGATTCTATCGTGTTATCATCGGAAAAAAGGGTGCCAAAATATGGGTCCGAAAAATTCCTCGAAAAGACATGGACCCCTATAAATCTTTTATTATTGCATTTCTGGGGGTTAATTTCATCCTATCTTACGTAGAATTTCACGAGGAATCCAACGGTGCCACGGGAATTCACGTACGACCTATAGTTCCGGAGTTATCGCCATTTGAAATTTTCGAAAGTTGCATTTTGCGTCGAAAGGGCAAAATTTTGGCGATTTCGACGATTTTTCAACTTTTTTATTTGAAGAGATTTCTTTGATATCTCTTCGTTATCGTGTTTCTGGGGTCCGAAAAGCTAAGAATCCGGTCTTAACTCGACTTCGAAAATGGCAAAATTTTTCGAAAAATTTTCTGACTCAAACGATGGAAATTTGTTGATTTTTAGAAATTCGCTCATAACTTTTGAACCGCTCGATAGATCGGGATGAGTTTTTGCACGTTTGTAGAACTCCAGGGTAGCTACTTGGTAACGCAAAAAGTTCCAGGATTCTATCGTGTTATCATCGGAAAAAAGGGTGCCAAAATATGGGTCCGAAAAATTCCTCGAAAAGACATGGACCCCTATAAATCTTTTATTATTGCATTTCTGGGGGTTAATTTCATCCTATCTTACGTAGAATTTCACGAGGAATCCAACGGTGCCACGGGAATTCACGTACGACCTATAGTTCCGGAGTTATCGCCATTTGAAATTTTCGAAAGTTGCATTTTGCGTCGAAAGGGCAAAATTTTGGCGATTTCGACGATTTTTCAACTTTTTTATTTGAAGAGATTTCTTTGATATCTCTTCGTTATCGTGTTTCTGGGGTCCGAAAAGCTAAGAATCCGGTCTTAACTCGACTTCGAAAATGGCAAAATTTTTCGAAAAATTTTCTGACTCAAACGATGGAAATTTGTTGATTTTTAGAAATTCGCTCATAACTTTTGAACCGCTCGATAGATCGGGATGAGTTTTTGCACGTTTGTAGAACTCCAGGGTAGCTACTTGGTAACGCAAAAAGTTCCAGGATTCTATCGTGTTATCATCGGAAAAAAGGGTGCCAAAATATGGGTCCGAAAAATTCCTCGAAAAGACATGGACCCCTATAAATCTTTTATTATTGCATTTCTGGGGGTTAATTTCATCCTATCTTACGTAGAATTTCACGAGGAATCCAACGGTGCCACGGGAATTCACGTACGACCTATAGTTCCGGAGTTATCGCCATTTGAAATTTTCGAAAGTTGCATTTTGCGTCGAAAGGGCAAAATTTTGGCGATTTCGACGATTTTTCAACTTTTTTATTTGAAGAGATTTCTTTGATATCTCTTCGTTATCGTGTTTCTGGGGTCCGAAAAGCTAAGAATCCGGTCTTAACTCGACTTCGAAAATGGCAAAATTTTTCGAAAAATTTTCTGACTCAAACGATGGAAATTTGTTGATTTTTAGAAATTCGCTCATAACTTTTGAACCGCACGATAGATCGGGATGAGTTTTTGCACGTTTGTAGAACTCCAGGGTAGCTACTTGGTAACGCAAAAAGTTCCAGGATTCTATCGTGTTATCATCGGAAAAAAGGGTGCCAAAATATGGGTCCGAAAAATTCCTCGAAAAGACATGGACCCCTATAAATCTTTTATTATTGCATTTCTGGGGGTTAATTTCATCCTATCTTACGTAGAATTTCACGAGGAATCCAACGGTGCCACGGGAATTCACGTACGACCTATAGTTCCGGAGTTATCGCCATTTGAAATTTTCGAAAGTTGCATTTTGCGTCGAAAGGGCAAAATTTTGGCGATTTCGACGATTTTTCAACTTTTTTATTTGAAGAGATTTCTTTGATATCTCTTCGTTATCGTGTTTCAGGGGTCCGAAAAGCTAAGAATCCGGTCTTAACTCGACTTCGAAAATGGCAAAATTTTTCGAAAAATTTTCTGACTCAAACGATGGAAATTTGTTGATTTTTAGAAATTCGCTCATAACTTTTGAACCGCTCGATAGATCGGGATGAGTTTTTGCACGTTTGTAGAACTCCAGGGTAGCTACTTGGTAACGCAAAAAGTTCCAGGATTCTATCGTGTTATCATCGGAAAAAAGGGTGCCAAAATATGGGTCCGAAAAATTCCTCGAAAAGACATGGACCCCTATAAATCTTTTATTATTGCATTTCTGGGGGTTAATTTCATCCTATCTTACGTAGAATTTCACGAGGAATCCAACGGTGCCACGGGAATTCACGTACGACCTATAGTTCCGGAGTTATCGCCATTTGAAATTTTCGAAAGTTGCATTTTGCGTCGAAAGGGCAAAATTTTGGCGATTTCGACGATTTTTCAACTTTTTTATTTGAAGAGATTTCTTTGATATCTCTTCGTTATCGTGTTTCTGGGGTCCGAAAAGCTAAGAATCCGGTCTTAACTCGACTTCGAAAATGGCAAAATTTTTCGAAAAATTTTCTGACTCAAACGATGGAAATTTGTTGATTTTTAGAAATTCGCTCATAACTTTTGAACCGCTCGATAGATCGGGATGAGTTTTTGCACGTTTGTAGAACTCCAGGGTAGCTACTTGGTAACGCAAAAAGTTCCAGGATTCTATCGTGTTATCATCGGAAAAAAGGGTGCCAAAATATGGGTCCGAAAAATTCCTCGAAAAGACATGGACCCCTATAAATCTTTTATTATTGCATTTCTGGGGGTTAATTTCATCCTATCTTACGTAGAATTTCACGAGGAATCCAACGGTGCCACGGGAATTCACGTACGTCCTATAGTTCCGGAGTTATCGCCATTTGAAATTTTCGAAAGTTGCATTTTGCGTCGAAAGGGCAAAATTTTGGCGATTTCGACGATTTTTCAACTTTTTTATTTGAAGAGATTTCTTTGATATCTCTTCGTTATCGTGTTTCTGGGGTCCGAAAAGCTAAGAATCCGGTCTTAACTCGACTTCGAAAATGGCAAAATTTTTCGAAAAATTTTCTGACTCAAACGATGGAAATTTGTTGATTTTTAGAAATTCGCTCATAACTTTTGAACCGCTCGATAGATCGGGATGAGTTTTTGCACGTTTGTAGAACTCCAGGGTAGCTACTTGGTAACGCAAAAAGTTCCAGGATTCTATCGTGTTATCATCGGAAAAAAGGGTGCCAAAATATGGGTCCGAAAAATTCCTCGAAAAGACATGGACCCCTATAAATCTTTTATTATTGCATTTCTGGGGGTTAATTTCATCCTATCTTACGTAGAATTTCACGAGGAATCCAACGGTGCCACGGGAATTCACGTACGACCTATAGTTCCGGAGTTATCGCCATTTGAAATTTTCGAAAGTTGCATTTTGCGTCGAAAGGGCAAAATTTTGGCGATTTCGACGATTTTTCAACTTTTTTATTTGAAGAGATTTCTTTGATATCTCTTCGTTATCGTGTTTCTGGGGTCCGAAAAGCTAAGAATCCGGTCTTAACTCGACTTCGAAAATGGCAAAATTTTTCGAAAAATTTTCTGACTCAAACGATGGAAATTTGTTGATTTTTAGAAATTCGCTCATAACTTTTGAACCGCTCGATAGATCGGGATGAGTTTTTGCACGTTTGTAGAACTCCAGGGTAGCTACTTGGTAACGCAAAAAGTTCCAGGATTCTATCGTGTTATCATCGGAAAAAAGGGTGCCAAAATATGGGTCCGAAAAATTCCTCGAAAAGACATGGACCCCTATAAATCTTTTATTATTGCATTTCTGGGGGTTAATTTCATCCTATCTTACGTAGAATTTCACGAGGAATCCAACGGTGCCACGGGAATTCACGTACGACCTATAGTTCCGGAGTTATCGCCATTTGAAATTTTCGAAAGTTGCATTTTGCGTCGAAAGGGCAAAATTTTGGCGATTTCGACGATTTTTCAACTTTTTTATTTGAAGAGATTTCTTTGATATCTCTTCGTTATCGTGTTTCTGGGGTCCGAAAAGCTAAGAATCCGGTCTTAACTCGACTTCGAAAATGGCAAAATTTTTCGAAAAATTTTCTGACTCAAACGATGGAAATTTGTTGATTTTTAGAAATTCGCTCATAACTTTTGAACCGCTCGATAGATCGGGATGAGTTTTTGCACGTTTGTAGAACTCCAGGGTAGCTACTTGGTAACGCAAAAAGTTCCAGGATTCTATCGTGTTATCATCGGAAAAAAGGGTGCCAAAATATGGGTCCGAAAAATTCCTCGAAAAGACATGGACCCCTATAAATCTTTTATTATTGCATTTCTGGGGGTTAATTTCATCCTATCTTACGTAGAATTTCACGAGGAATCCAACGGTGCCACGGGAATTCACGTACGACCTATAGTTCCGGAGTTATCGCCATTTGAAATTTTCGAAAGTTGCATTTTGCGTCGAAAGGGCAAAATTTTGGCGATTTCGACGATTTTTCAACTTTTTTATTTGAAGAGATTTCTTTGATATCTCTTCGTTATCGTGTTTCTGGGGTCCGAAAAGCTAAGAATCCGGTCTTAACTCGACTTCGAAAATGGCAAAATTTTTCGAAAAATTTTCTGACTCAAACGATGGAAATTTGTTGATTTTTAGAAATTCGCTCATAACTTTTGAACCGCTCGATAGATCGGGATGAGTTTTTGCACGTTTGTAGAACTCCAGGGTAGCTACTTGGTAACGCAAAAAGTTCCAGGATTCTATCGTGTTATCATCGGAAAAAAGGGTGCCAAAATATGGGTCCGAAAAATTCCTCGAAAAGACATGGACCCCTATAAATCTTTTATTATTGCATTTCTGGGGGTTAATTTCATCCTATCTTACGTAGAATTTCACGAGGAATCCAACGGTGCCACGGGAATTCACGTACGACCTATAGTTCCGGAGTTATCGCCATTTGAAATTTTCGAAAGTTGCATTTTGCGTCGAAAGGGCAAAATTTTGGCGATTTCGACGATTTTTCAACTTTTTTATTTGAAGAGATTTCTTTGATATCTCTTCGTTATCGTGTTTCTGGGGTCCGAAAAGCTAAGAATCCGGTCTTAACTCGACTTCGAAAATGGCAAAATTTTTCGAAAAATTTTCTGACTCAAACGATGGAAATTTGTTGATTTTTAGAAATTCGCTCATAACTTTTGAACCGCTCGATAGATCGGGATGAGTTTTTGCACGTTTGTAGAACTCCAGGGTAGCTACTTGGTAACGCAAAAAGTTCCAGGATTCTATCGTGTTATCATCGGAAAAAAGGGTGCCAAAATATGGGTCCGAAAAATTCCTCGAAAAGACATGGACCCCTATAAATCTTTTATTATTGCATTTCTGGGGGTTAATTTCATCCTATCTTACGTAGAATTTCACGAGGAATCCAACGGTGCCACGGGAATTCACGTACGACCTATAGTTCCGGAGTTATCGCCATTTGAAATTTTCGAAAGTTGCATTTTGCGTCGAAAGGGCAAAATTTTGGCGATTTCGACGATTTTTCAACTTTTTTATTTGAAGAGATTTCTTTGATATCTCTTCGTTATCGTGTTTCTGGGGTCCGAAAAGCTAAGAATCCGGTCTTAACTCGACTTCGAAAATGGCAAAATTTTTCGAAAAATTTTCTGACTCAAACGATGGAAATTTGTTGATTTTTAGAAATTCGCTCATAACTTTTGAACCGCTCGATAGATCGGGATGAGTTTTTGCACGTTTGTAGAACTCCAGGGTAGCTACTTGGTAACGCAAAAAGTTCCAGGATTCTATCGTGTTATCATCGGAAAAAAGGGTGCCAAAATATGGGTCCGAAAAATTCCTCGAAAAGACATGGACCCCTATAAATCTTTTATTATTGCATTTCTAGGGGTTAATTTCATCCTATCTTACGTAGAATTTCACGAGGAATCCAACGGTGCCACGGGAATTCACGTACGACCTATAGTTCCGGAGTTATCGCCATTTGAAATTTTCGAAAGTTGCATTTTGCGTCGAAAGGGCAAAATTTTGGCGATTTCGACGATTTTTCAACTTTTTTATTTGAAGAGATTTCTTTGATATCTCTTCGTTATCGTGTTTCTGGGGTCCGAAAAGCTAAGAATCCGGTCTTAACTCGACTTCGAAAATGGCAAAATTTTTCGAAAAATTTTCTGACTCAAACGATGGAAATTTGTTGATTTTTAGAAATTCGCTCATAACTTTTGAACCGCTCGATAGATCGGGATGAGTTTTTGCACGTTTGTAGAACTCCAGGGTAGCTACTTGGTAACGCAAAAAGTTCCAGGATTCTATCGTGTTATCATCGGAAAAAAGGGTGCCAAAATATGGGTCCGAAAAATTCCTCGAAAAGACATGGACCCCTATAAATCTTTTATTATTGCATTTCTGGGGGTTAATTTCATCCTATCTTACGTAGAATTTCACGAGGAATCCAACGGTGCCACGGGAATTCACGTACGACCTATAGTTCCGGAGTTATCGCCATTTGAAATTTTCGAAAGTTGCATTTTGCGTCGAAAGGGCAAAATTTTGGCGATTTCGACGATTTTTCAACTTTTTTATTTGAAGAGATTTCTTTGATATCTCTTCGTTATCGTGTTTCTGGGGTCCGAAAAGCTAAGAATCCGGTCTTAACTCGACTTCGAAAATGGCAAAATTTTTCGAAAAATTTTCTGACTCAAACGATGGAAATTTGTTGATTTTTAGAAATTCGCTCATAACTTTTGAACCGCTCGATAGATCGGGATGAGTTTTTGCACGTTTGTAGAACTCCAGGGTAGCTACTTGGTAACGCAAAAAGTTCCAGGATTCTATCGTGTTATCATCGGAAAAAAGGGTGCCAAAATATGGGTCCGAAAAATTCCTCGAAAAGACATGGACCCCTATAAATCTTTTATTATTGCATTTCTGGGGGTTAATTTCATCCTATCTTACGTAGAATTTCACGAGGAATCCAACGGTGCCACGGGAATTCACGTACGACCTATAGTTCCGGAGTTATCGCCATTTGAAATTTTCGAAAGTTGCATTTTGCGTCGAAAGGGCAAAATTTTGGCGATTTCGACGATTTTTCAACTTTTTTATTTGAAGAGATTTCTTTGATATCTCTTCGTTATCGTGTTTCTGGGGTCCGAAAAGCTAAGAATCCGGTCTTAACTCGACTTCGAAAATGGCAAAATTTTTCGAAAAATTTTCTGACTCAAACGATGGAAATTTGTTGATTTTTAGAAATTCGCTCATAACTTTTGAACCGCTCGATAGATCGGGATGAGTTTTTGCACGTTTGTAGAACTCCAGGGTAGCTACTTGGTAACGCAAAAAGTTCCAGGATTCTATCGTGTTATCATCGGAAAAAAGGGTGCCAAAATATGGGTCCGAAAAATTCCTCGAAAAGACATGGACCCCTATAAATCTTTTATTATTGCATTTCTGGGGGTTAATTTCATCCTATCTTACGTAGAATTTCACGAGGAATCCAACGGTGCCACGGGAATTCACGTACGTCCTATAGTTCCGGAGTTATCGCCATTTGAAATTTTCGAAAGTTGCATTTTGCGTCGAAAGGGCAAAATTTTGGCGATTTCGACGATTTTTCAACTTTTTTATTTGAAGAGATTTCTTTGATATCTCTTCGTTATCGTGTTTCTGGGGTCCGAAAAGCTAAGAATCCGGTCTTAACTCGACTTCGAAAATGGCAAAATTTTTCGAAAAATTTTCTGACTCAAACGATGGAAATTTGTTGATTTTTAGAAATTCGCTCATAACTTTTGAACCGCTCGATAGATCGGGATGAGTTTTTGCACGTTTGTAGAACTCCAGGGTAGCTACTTGGTAACGCAAAAAGTTCCAGGATTCTATCGTGTTATCATCGGAAAAAAGGGTGCCAAAATATGGGTCCGAAAAATTCCTCGAAAAGACATGGACCCCTATAAATCTTTTATTATTGCATTTCTGGGGGTTAATTTCATCCTATCTTACGTAGAATTTCACGAGGAATCCAACGGTGCCACGGGAATTCACGTACGACCTATTGTTCCGGAGTTATCGCCATTTGAAATTTTCGAAAGTTGCATTTTGCGTCGAAAGGGCAAAATTTTGGCGATTTCGACGATTTTTCAACTTTTTTATTTGAAGAGATTTCTTTGATATCTCTTCGTTATCGTGTTTCTGGGGTCCGAAAAGCTAAGAATCCGGTCTTAACTCGACTTCGAAAATGGCAAAATTTTTCGAAAAATTTTCTGACTCAAACGATGGAAATTTGTTGATTTTTAGAAATTCGCTCATAACTTTTGAACCGCTCGATAGATCGGGATGAGTTTTTGCACGTTTGTAGAACTCCAGGGTAGCTACTTGGTAACGCAAAAAGTTCCAGGATTCTATCGTGTTATCATCGGAAAAAAGGGTGCCAAAATATGGGTCCGAAAAATTCCTCGAAAAGACATGGACCCCTATAAATCTTTTATTATTGCATTTCTGGGGGTTAATTTCATCCTATCTTACGTAGAATTTCACGAGGAATCCAACGGTGCCACGGGAATTCACGTACGACCTATAGTTCCGGAGTTATCGCCATTTGAAATTTTCGAAAGTTGCATTTTGCGTCGAAAGGGCAAAATTTTGGCGATTTCGACGATTTTTCAACTTTTTTATTTGAAGAGATTTCTTTGATATCTCTTCGTTATCGTGTTTCTGGGGTCCGAAAAGCTAAGAATCCGGTCTTAACTCGACTTCGAAAATGGCAAAATTTTTCGAAAAATTTTCTGACTCAAACGATGGAAATTTGTTGATTTTTAGAAATTCGCTCATAACTTTTGAACCGCTCGATAGATCGGGATGAGTTTTTGCACGTTTGTAGAACTCCAGGGTAGCTACTTGGTAACGCAAAAAGTTCCAGGATTCTATCGTGTTATCATCGGAAAAAAGGGTGCCAAAATATGGGTCCGAAAAATTCCTCGAAAAGACATGGACCCCTATAAATCTTTTATTATTGCATTTCTGGGGGTTAATTTCATCCTATCTTACGTAGAATTTCACGAGGAATCCAACGGTGCCACGGGAATTCACGTACGACCTATAGTTCCGGAGTTATCGCCATTTGAAATTTTCGAAAGTTGCATTTTGCGTCGAAAGGGCAAAATTTTGGCGATTTCGACGATTTTTCAACTTTTTTATTTGAAGAGATTTCTTTGATATCTCTTCGTTATCGTGTTTCTGGGGTCCGAAAAGCTAAGAATCCGGTCTTAACTCGACTTCGAAAATGGCAAAATTTTTCGAAAAATTTTCTGACTCAAACGATGGAAATTTGTTGATTTTTAGAAATTCGCTCATAACTTTTGAACCGCTCGATAGATCGGGATGAGTTTTTGCACGTTTGTAGAACTCCAGGGTAGCTACTTGGTAACGCAAAAAGTTCCAGGATTCTATCGTGTTATCATCGGAAAAAAGGGTGCCAAAATATGGGTCCGAAAAATTCCTCGAAAAGACATGGACCCCTATAAATCTTTTATTATTGCATTTCTGGGGGTTAATTTCATCCTATCTTACGTAGAATTTCACGAGGAATCCAACGGTGCCACGGGAATTCACGTACGACCTATAGTTCCGGAGTTATCGCCATTTGAAATTTTCGAAAGTTGCATTTTGCGTCGAAAGGGCAAAATTTTGGCGATTTCGACGATTTTTCAACTTTTTTATTTGAAGAGATTTCTTTGATATCTCTTCGTTATCGTGTTTCTGGGGTCCGAAAAGCTAAGAATCCGGTCTTAACTCGACTTCAAAAATGGCAAAATTTTTCGAAAAATTTTCTGACTCAAACGATGGAAATTTGTTGATTTTTAGAAATTCGCTCATAACTTTTGAACCGCTCGATAGATCGGGATGAGTTTTTGCACGTTTGTAGAACTCCAGGGTAGCTACTTGGTAACGCAAAAAGTTCCAGGATTCTATCGTGTTATCATCGGAAAAAAGGGTGCCAAAATATGGGTCCGAAAAATTCCTCGAAAAGACATGGACCCCTATAAATCTTTTATTATTGCATTTCTGGGGGTTAATTTCATCCTATCTTACGTAGAATTTCACGAGGAATCCAACGGTGCCACGGGAATTCACGTACGACCTATAGTTCCGGAGTTATCGCCATTTGAAATTTTCGAAAGTTGCATTTTGCGTCGAAAGGGCAAAATTTTGGCGATTTCGACGATTTTTCAACTTTTTTATTTGAAGAGATTTCTTTGATATCTCTTCGTTATCGTGTTTCTGGGGTCCGAAAAGCTAAGAATCCGGTCTTAACTCGACTTCGAAAATGGCAAAATTTTTCGAAAAATTTTCTGACTCAAACGATGGAAATTTGTTGATTTTTAGAAATTCGCTCATAACTTTTGAACCGCTCGATAGATCGGGATGAGTTTTTGCACGTTTGTAGAACTCCAGGGTAGCTACTTGGTAACGCAAAAAGTTCCAGGATTCTATCGTGTTATCATCGGAAAAAAGGGTGCCAAAATATGGGTCCGAAAAATTCCTCGAAAAGACATGGACCCCTATAAATCTTTTATTATTGCATTTCTGGGGGTTAATTTCATCCTATCTTACGTAGAATTTCACGAGGAATCCAACGGTGCCACGGGAATTCACGTACGACCTATAGTTCCGGAGTTATCGCCATTTGAAATTTTCGAAAGTTGCATTTTGCGTCGAAAGGGCAAAATTTTGGCGATTTCGACGATTTTTCAACTTTTTTATTTGAAGAGATTTCTTTGATATCTCTTCGTTATCGTGTTTCTGGGGTCCGAAAAGCTAAGAATCCGGTCTTAACTCGACTTCGAAAATGGCAAAATTTTTCGAAAAATTTTCTGACTCAAACGATGGAAATTTGTTGATTTTTAGAAATTCGCTCATAACTTTTGAACCGCTCGATAGATCGGGATGAGTTTTTGCACGTTTGTAGAACTCCAGGGTAGCTACTTGGTAACGCAAAAAGTTCCAGGATTCTATCGTGTTATCATCGGAAAAAAGGGTGCCAAAATATGGGTCCGAAAAATTCCTCGAAAAGACATGGACCCCTATAAATCTTTTATTATTGCATTTCTGGGGGTTAATTTCATCCTATCTTACGTAGAATTTCACGAGGAATCCAACGGTGCCACGGGAATTCACGTACGACCTATAGTTCCGGAGTTATCGCCATTTGAAATTTTCGAAAGTTGCATTTTGCGTCGAAAGGGCAAAATTTTGGCGATTTCGACGATTTTTCAACTTTTTTATTTGAAGAGATTTCTTTGATATCTCTTCGTTATCGTGTTTCTGGGGTCCGAAAAGCTAAGAATCCGGTCTTAACTCGACTTCGAAAATGGCAAAATTTTTCGAAAAATTTTCTGACTCAAACGATGGAAATTTGTTGATTTTTAGAAATTCGCTCATAACTTTTGAACCGCTCGATAGATCGGGATGAGTTTTTGCACGTTTGTAGAACTCCAGGGTAGCTACTTGGTAACGCAAAAAGTTCCAGGATTCTATCGTGTTATCATCGGAAAAAAGGGTGCCAAAATATGGGTCCGAAAAATTCCTCGAAAAGACATGGACCCCTATAAATCTTTTATTATTGCATTTCTGGGGGGTTAATTTCATCCTATCTTACGTAGAATTTCACGAGGAATCCAACGGTGCCACGGGAATTCACGTACGACCTATAGTTCCGGAGTTATCGCCATTTGAAATTTTCGAAAGTTGCATTTTGCGTCGAAAGGGCAAAATTTTGGCGATTTCGACGATTTTTCAACTTTTTTATTTGAAGAGATTTCTTTGATATCTCTTCGTTATCGTGTTTCTGGGGTCCGAAAAGCTAAGAATCCGGTCTTAACTCGACTTCGAAAATGGCAAAATTTTTCGAAAAATTTTCTGACTCAAACGATGGAAATTTGTTGATTTTTAGAAATTCGCTCATAACTTTTGAACCGCTCGATAGATCGGGATGAGTTTTTGCACGTTTGTAGAACTCCAGGGTAGCTACTTGGTAACGCAAAAAGTTCCAGGATTCTATCGTGTTATCATCGGAAAAAATGGTGCCAAAATATGGGTCCGAAAAATTCCTCGAAAAGACATGGACCCCTATAAATCTTTTATTATTGCATTTCTGGGGGTTAATTTCATCCTATCTTACGTAGAATTTCACGAGGAATCCAACGGTGCCACGGGAATTCACGTACGACCTATAGTTCCGGAGTTATCGCCATTTGAAATTTTCGAAAGTTGCATTTTGCGTCGAAAGGGCAAAATTTTGGCGATTTCGACGATTTTTCAACTTTTTTATTTGAAGAGATTTCTTTGATATCTCTTCGTTATCGTGTTTCTGGGGTCCGAAAAGCTAAGAATCCGGTCTTAACTCGACTTCGAAAATGGCAAAATTTTTCGAAAAATTTTCTGACTCAAACGATGGAAATTTGTTGATTTTTAGAAATTCGCTCATAACTTTTGAACCGCTCGATAGATCGGGATGAGTTTTTGCACGTTTGTAGAACTCCAGGGTAGCTACTTGGTAACGCAAAAAGTTCCAGGATTCTATCGTGTTATCATCGGAAAAAAGGGTGCCAAAATATGGGTCCGAAAAATTCCTCGAAAAGACATGGACCCCTATAAATCTTTTATTATTGCATTTCTGGAGGTTAATTTCATCCTATCTTACGTAGAATTTCACGAGGAATCCAACGGTGCCACGGGAATTCACGTACGACCTATAGTTCCGGAGTTATCGCCATTTGAAATTTTCGAAAGTTGCATTTTGCGTCGAAAGGGCAAAATTTTGGCGATTTCGACGATTTTTCAACTTTTTTATTTGAAGAGATTTCTTTGATATCTCTTCGTTATCGTGTTTCTGGGGTCCGAAAAGCTAAGAATCCGGTCTTAACTCGACTTCGAAAATGGCAAAATTTTTCGAAAAATTTTCTGACTCAAACGATGGAAATTTGTTGATTTTTAGAAATTCGCTCATAACTTTTGAACCGCTCGATAGATCGGGATGAGTTTTTGCACGTTTGTAGAACTCCAGGGTAGCTACTTGGTAACGCAAAAAGTTCCAGGATTCTATCGTGTTATCATCGGAAAAAAGGGTGCCAAAATATGGGTCCGAAAAATTCCTCGAAAAGACATGGACCCCTATAAATCTTTTATTATTGCATTTCTGGGGGTTAATTTCATCCTATCTTACGTAGAATTTCACGAGGAATCCAACGGTGCCACGGGAATTCACGTACGACCTATAGTTCCGGAGTTATCGCCATTTGAAATTTTCGAAAGTTGCATTTTGCGTCGAAAGGGCAAAATTTTGGCGATTTCGACGATTTTTCAACTTTTTTATTTGAAGAGATTTCTTTGATATCTCTTCGTTATCGTGTTTCTGGGGTCCGAAAAGCTAAGAATCCGGTCTTAACTCGACTTCGAAAATGGCAAAATTTTTCGAAAAATTTTCTGACTCAAACGATGGAAATTTGTTGATTTTTAGAAATTCGCTCATAACTTTTGAACCGCTCGATAGATCGGGATGAGTTTTTGCACGTTTGTAGAACTCCAGGGTAGCTACTTGGTAACGCAAAAAGTTCCAGGATTCTATCGTGTTATCATCGGAAAAAATGGTGCCAAAATATGGGTCCGAAAAATTCCTCGAAAAGACATGGACCCCTATAAATCTTTTATTATTGCATTTCTGGGGGTTAATTTCATCCTATCTTACGTAGAATTTCACGAGGAATCCAACGGTGCCACGGGAATTCACGTACGACCTATAGTTCCGGAGTTATCGCCATTTGAAATTTTCGAAAGTTGCATTTTGCGTCGAAAGGGCAAAATTTTGGCGATTTCGACGATTTTTCAACTTTTTTATTTGAAGAGATTTCTTTGATATCTCTTCGTTATCGTGTTTCTGGGGTCCGAAAAGCTAAGAATCCGGTCTTAACTCGACTTCGAAAATGGCAAAATTTTTCGAAAAATTTTCTGACTCAAACGATGGAAATTTGTTGATTTTTAGAAATTCGCTCATAACTTTTGAACCGCTCGATAGATCGGGATGAGTTTTTGCACGTTTGTAGAACTCCAGGGTAGCTACTTGGTAACGCAAAAAGTTCCAGGATTCTATCGTGTTATCATCGGAAAAAAGGGTGCCAAAATATGGGTCCGAAAAATTCCTCGAAAAGACATGGACCCCTATAAATCTTTTATTATTGCATTTCTGGAGGTTAATTTCATCCTATCTTACGTAGAATTTCACGAGGAATCCAACGGTGCCACGGGAATTCACGTACGACCTATAGTTCCGGAGTTATCGCCATTTGAAATTTTCGAAAGTTGCATTTTGCGTCGAAAGGGCAAAATTTTGGCGATTTCGACGATTTTTCAACTTTTTTATTTGAAGAGATTTCTTTGATATCTCTTCGTTATCGTGTTTCTGGGGTCCGAAAAGCTAAGAATCCGGTCTTAACTCGACTTCGAAAATGGCAAAATTTTTCGAAAAATTTTCTGACTCAAACGATGGAAATTTGTTGATTTTTAGAAATTCGCTCATAACTTTTGAACCGCTCGATAGATCGGGATGAGTTTTTGCACGTTTGTAGAACTCCAGGGTAGCTACTTGGTAACGCAAAAAGTTCCAGGATTCTATCGTGTTATCATCGGAAAAAAGGGTGCCAAAATATGGGTCCGAAAAATTCCTCGAAAAGACATGGACCCCTATAAATCTTTTATTATTGCATTTCTGGGGGTTAATTTCATCCTATCTTACGTAGAATTTCACGAGGAATCCAACGGTGCCACGGGAATTCACGTACGACCTATAGTTCCGGAGTTATCGCCATTTGAAATTTTCGAAAGTTGCATTTTGCGTCGAAAGGGCAAAATTTTGGCGATTTCGACGATTTTTCAACTTTTTTATTTGAAGAGATTTCTTTGATATCTCTTCGTTATCGTGTTTCTGGGGTCCGAAAAGCTAAGAATCCGGTCTTAACTCGACTTCGAAAATGGCAAAATTTTTCGAAAAATTTTCTGACTCAAACGATGGAAATTTGTTGATTTTTAGAAATTCGCTCATAACTTTTGAACCGCTCGATAGATCGGGATGAGTTTTTGCACGTTTGTAGAACTCCAGGGTAGCTACTTGGTAACGCAAAAAGTTCCAGGATTCTATCGTGTTATCATCGGAAAAAAGGGTGCCAAAATATGGGTCCGAAAAATTCCTCGAAAAGACATGGACCCCTATAAATCTTTTATTATTGCATTTCTGGGGGTTAATTTCATCCTATCTTACGTAGAATTTCACGAGGAATCCAACGGTGCCACGGGAATTCACGTACGACCTATAGTTCCGGAGTTATCGCCATTTGAAATTTTCGAAAGTTGCATTTTGCGTCGAAAGGGCAAAATTTTGGCGATTTCGACGATTTTTCAACTTTTTTATTTGAAGAGATTTCTTTGATATCTCTTCGTTATCGTGTTTCTGGGGTCCGAAAAGCTAAGAATCCGGTCTTAACTCGACTTCGAAAATGGCAAAATTTTTCGAAAAATTTTCTGACTCAAACGATGGAAATTTGTTGATTTTTAGAAATTCGCTCATAACTTTTGAACCGCTCGATAGATCGGGATGAGTTTTTGCACGTTTGTAGAACTCCAGGGTAGCTACTTGGTAACGCAAAAAGTTCCAGGATTCTATCGTGTTATCATCGGAAAAAAGGGTGCCAAAATATGGGTCCGAAAAATTCCTCGAAAAGACATGGACCCCTATAAATCTTTTATTATTGCATTTCTGGGGGGTTAATTTCATCCTATCTTACGTAGAATTTCACGAGGAATCCAACGGTGCCACGGGAATTCACGTACGACCTATAGTTCCGGAGTTATCGCCATTTGAAATTTTCGAAAGTTGCATTTTGCGTCGAAAGGGCAAAATTTTGGCGATTTCGACGATTTTTCAACTTTTTTATTTGAAGAGATTTCTTTGATATCTCTTCGTTATCGTGTTTCTGGGGTCCGAAAAGCTAAGAATCCGGTCTTAACTCGACTTCGAAAATGGCAAAATTTTTCGAAAAATTTTCTGACTCAAACGATGGAAATTTGTTGATTTTTAGAAATTCGCTCATAACTTTTGAACCGCTCGATAGATCGGGATGAGTTTTTGCACGTTTGTAGAACTCCAGGGTAGCTACTTGGTAACGCAAAAAGTTCCAGGATTCTATCGTGTTATCATCGGAAAAAATGGTGCCAAAATATGGGTCCGAAAAATTCCTCGAAAAGACATGGACCCCTATAAATCTTTTATTATTGCATTTCTGGGGGTTAATTTCATCCTATCTTACGTAGAATTTCACGAGGAATCCAACGGTGCCACGGGAATTCACGTACGACCTATAGTTCCGGAGTTATCGCCATTTGAAATTTTCGAAAGTTGCATTTTGCGTCGAAAGGGCAAAATTTTGGCGATTTCGACGATTTTTCAACTTTTTTATTTGAAGAGATTTCTTTGATATCTCTTCGTTATCGTGTTTCTGGGGTCCGAAAAGCTAAGAATCCGGTCTTAACTCGACTTCGAAAATGGCAAAATTTTTCGAAAAATTTTCTGACTCAAACGATGGAAATTTGTTGATTTTTAGAAATTCGCTCATAACTTTTGAACCGCTCGATAGATCGGGATGAGTTTTTGCACGTTTGTAGAACTCCAGGGTAGCTACTTGGTAACGCAAAAAGTTCCAGGATTCTATCGTGTTATCATCGGAAAAAAGGGTGCCAAAATATGGGTCCGAAAAATTCCTCGAAAAGACATGGACCCCTATAAATCTTTTATTATTGCATTTCTGGGGGTTAATTTCATCCTATCTTACGTAGAATTTCACGAGGAATCCAACGGTGCCACGGGAATTCACGTACGACCTATAGTTCCGGAGTTATCGCCATTTGAAATTTTCGAAAGTTGCATTTTGCGTCGAAAGGGCAAAATTTTGGCGATTTCGACGATTTTTCAACTTTTTTATTTGAAGAGATTTCTTTGATATCTCTTCGTTATCGTGTTTCTGGGGTCCGAAAAGCTAAGAATCCGGTCTTAACTCGACTTCGAAAATTTCAAAATTTTTCGAAAAATTTTCTGACTCAAACGATGGAAATTTGTTGATTTTTAGAAATTCGCTCATAACTTTTGAACCGCTCGATAGATCGGGATGAGTTTTTGCACGTTTGTAGAACTCCAGGGTAGCTACTTGGTAACGCAAAAAGTTCCAGGATTCTATCGTGTTATCATCGGAAAAAAGGGTGCCAAAATATGGGTCCGAAAAATTCCTCGAAAAGACATGGACCCCTATAAATCTTTTATTATTGCATTTCTGGGGGTTAATTTCATCCTATCTTACGTAGAATTTCACGAGGAATCCAACGGTGCCACGGGAATTCACGTACGACCTATAGTTCCGGAGTTATCGCCATTTGAAATTTTCGAAAGTTGCATTTTGCGTCGAAAGGGCAAAATTTTGGCGATTTCGACGATTTTTCAACTTTTTTATTTGAAGAGATTTCTTTGATATCTCTTCGTTATCGTGTTTCTGGGGTCCGAAAAGCTAAGAATCCGGTCTTAACTCGACTTCGAAAATGGCAAAATTTTTCGAAAAATTTTCTGACTCAAACGATGGAAATTTGTTGATTTTTAGAAATTCGCTCATAACTTTTGAACCGCTCGATAGATCGGGATGAGTTTTTGCACGTTTGTAGAACTCCAGGGTAGCTACTTGGTAACGCAAAAAGTTCCAGGATTCTATCGTGTTATCATCGGAAAAAAGGGTGCCAAAATATGGGTCCGAAAAATTCCTCGAAAAGACATGGACCCCTATAAATCTTTTATTATTGCATTTCTGGGGGTTAATTTCATCCTATCTTACGTAGAATTTCACGAGGAATCCAACGGTGCCACGGGAATTCACGTACGACCTATAGTTCCGGAGTTATCGCCATTTGAAATTTTCGAAAGTTGCATTTTGCGTCGAAAGGGCAAAATTTTGGCGATTTCGACGATTTTTCAACTTTTTTATTTGAAGAGATTTCTTTGATATCTCTTCGTTATCGTGTTTCTGGGGTCCGAAAAGCTAAGAATCCGGTCTTAACTCGACTTCGAAAATGGCAAAATTTTTCGAAAAATTTTCTGACTCAAACGATGGAAATTTGTTGATTTTTAGAAATTCGCTCATAACTTTTGAACCGCTCGATAGATCGGGATGAGTTTTTGCACGTTTGTAGAACTCCAGGGTAGCTACTTGGTAACGCAAAAAGTTCCAGGATTCTATCGTGTTATCATCGGAAAAAAGGGTGCCAAAATATGGGTCCGAAAAATTCCTCGAAAAGACATGGACCCCTATAAATCTTTTATTATTGCATTTCTGGGGGTTAATTTCATCCTATCTTACGTAGAATTTCACGAGGAATCCAACGGTGCCACGGGAATTCACGTACGACCTATAGTTCCGGAGTTATCGCCATTTGAAATTTTCGAAAGTTGCATTTTGCGTCGAAAGGGCAAAATTTTGGCGATTTCGCCGATTTTTCAACTTTTTTATTTGAAGAGATTTCTTTGATATCTCTTCGTTATCGTGTTTCTGGGGTCCGAAAAGCTAAGAATCCGGTCTTAACTCGACTTCGAAAATGGCAAAATTTTTCGAAAAATTTTCTGACTCAAACGATGGAAATTTGTTGATTTTTAGAAATTCGCTCATAACTTTTGAACCGCTCGATAGATCGGGATGAGTTTTTGCACGTTTGTAGAACTCCAGGGTAGCTACTTGGTAACGCAAAAAGTTCCAGGATTCTATCGTGTTATCATCGGAAAAAAGGGTGCCAAAATATGGGTCCGAAAAATTCCTCGAAAAGACATGGACCCCTATAAATCTTTTATTATTGCATTTCTGGGGGTTAATTTCATCCTATCTTACGTAGAATTTCACGAGGAATCCAACGGTGCCACGGGAATTCACGTACGACCTATAGTTCCGGAGTTATCGCCATTTGAAATTTTCGAAAGTTGCATTTCGCGTCGAAAGGGCAAAATTTTGGCGATTTCGACGATTTTTCAACTTTTTTATTTGAAGAGATTTCTTTGATATCTCTTCGTTATCGTGTTTCTGGGGTCCGAAAAGCTAAGAATCCGGTCTTAACTCGACTTCGAAAATGGCAAAATTTTTCGAAAAATTTTCTGACTCAAACGATGGAAATTTGTTGATTTTTAGAAATTCGCTCATAACTTTTGAACCGCTCGATAGATCGGGATGAGTTTTTGCACGTTTGTAGAACTCCAGGGTAGCTACTTGGTAACGCAAAAAGTTCCAGGATTCTATCGTGTTATCATCGGAAAAAAGAGTGCCAAAATATGGGTCCGAAAAATTCCTCGAAAAGACATGGACCCCTATAAATCTTTTATTATTGCATTTCTGGGGGTTAATTTCATCCTATCTTACGTAGAATTTCACGAGGAATCCAACGGTGCCACGGGAATTCACGTACGACCTATAGTTCCGGAGTTATCGCCATTTGAAATTTTCGAAAGTTGCATTTTGCGTCGAAAGGGCAAAATTTTGGCGATTTCGACGATTTTTCAACTTTTTTATTTGAAGAGATTTCTTTGATATCTCTTCGTTATCGTGTTTCTGGGGTCCGAAAAGCTAAGAATCCGGTCTTAACTCGACTTCGAAAATGGGAAAATTTTTCGAAAAATTTTCTGACTCAAACGATGGAAATTTGTTGATTTTTAGAAATTCGCTCATAACTTTTGAACCGCTCGATAGATCGGGATGAGTTTTTGCACGTTTGTAGAACTCCAGGGTAGCTACTTGGTAACGCAAAAAGTTCCAGGATTCTATCGTGTTATCATCGGAAAAAAGGGTGCCAAAATATGGGTCCGAAAAATTCCTCGAAAAGACATGGACCCCTATAAATCTTTTATTATTGCATTTCTGGGGGTTAATTTCATCCTATCTTACGTAGAATTTCACGAGGAATCCAACGGTGCCACGGGAATTCACGTACGACCTATAGTTCCGGAGTTATCGCCATTTGAAATTTTCGAAAGTTGCATTTTGCGTCGAAAGGGCAAAATTTTGGCGATTTCGACGATTTTTCAACTTTTTTATTTGAAGAGATTTCTTTGATATCTCTTCGTTATCGTGTTTCTGGGGTCCGAAAAGCTAAGAATCCGGTCTTAACTCGACTTCGAAAATGGCAAAATTTTTCGAAAAATTTTCTGACTCAAACGATGGAAATTTGTTGATTTTTAGAAATTCGCTCATAACTTTTGAACCGCTCGATAGATCGGGATGAGTTTTTGCACGTTTGTAGAACTCCAGGGTAGCTACTTGGTAACGCAAAAAGTTCCAGGATTCTATCGTGTTATCATCGGAAAAAAGGGTGCCAAAATATGGGTCCGAAAAATTCCTCGAAAAGACATGGACCCCTATAAATCTTTTATTATTGCATTTCTGGGGGTTAATTTCATCCTATCTTACGTAGAATTTCACGAGGAATCCAACGGTGCCACGGGAATTCACGTACGACCTATAGTTCCGGAGTTATCGCCATTTGAAATTTTCGAAAGTTGCATTTTGCGTCGAAAGGGCAAAATTTTGGCGATTTCGACGATTTTTCAACTTTTTTATTTGAAGAGATTTCTTTGATATCTCTTCGTTATCGTGTTTCTGGGGTCCGAAAAGCTAAGAATCCGGTCTTAACTCGACTTCGAAAATGGCAAAATTTTTCGAAAAATTTTCTGACTCAAACGATGGAAATTTGTTGATTTTTAGAAATTCGCTCATAACTTTTGAACCGCTCGATAGATCGGGATGAGTTTTTGCACGTTTGTAGAACTCCAGGGTAGCTACTTGGTAACGCAAAAAGTTCCAGGATTCTATCGTGTTATCATCGGAAAAAAGGGTGCCAAAATATGGGTCCGAAAAATTCCTCGAAAAGACATGGACCCCTATAAATCTTTTATTATTGCATTTCTGGGGGTTAATTTCATCCTATCTTACGTAGAATTTCACGAGGAATCCAACGGTGCCACGGGAATTCACGTACGACCTATAGTTCCGGAGTTATCGCCATTTGAAATTTTCGAAAGTTGCATTTTGCGTCGAAAGGGCAAAATTTTGGCGATTTCGACGATTTTTCAACTTTTTTATTTGAAGAGATTTCTTTGATATCTCTTCGTTATCGTGTTTCTGGGGTCCGAAAAGCTAAGAATCCGGTCTTAACTCGACTTCGAAAATGGCAAAATTTTTCGAAAAATTTTCTGACTCAAACGATGGAAATTTGTTGATTTTTAGAAATTCGCTCATAACTTTTGAACCGCTCGATAGATCGGGATGAGTTTTTGCACGTTTGTAGAACTCCAGGGTAGCTACTTGGTAACGCAAAAAGTTCCAGGATTCTATCGTGTTATCATCGGAAAAAAGGGTGCCAAAATATGGGTCCGAAAAATTCCTCGAAAAGACATGGACCCCTATAAATCTTTTATTATTGCATTTCTGGGGGTTAATTTCATCCTATCTTACGTAGAATTTCACGAGGAATCCAACGGTGCCACGGGAATTCACGTACGACCTATAGTTCCGGAGTTATCGCCATTTGAAATTTTCGAAAGTTGCATTTTGCGTCGAAAGGGCAAAATTTTGGCGATTTCGACGATTTTTCAACTTTTTTATTTGAAGAGATTTCTTTGATATCTCTTCGTTATCGTGTTTCTGGGGTCCGAAAAGCTAAGAATCCGGTCTTAACTCGACTTCGAAAATGGCAAAATTTTTCGAAAAATTTTCTGACTCAAACGATGGAAATTTGTTGATTTTTAGAAATTCGCTCATAACTTTTGAACCGCTCGATAGATCGGGATGAGTTTTTGCACGTTTGTAGAACTCCAGGGTAGCTACTTGGTAACGCAAAAAGTTCCAGGATTCTATCGTGTTATCATCGGAAAAAAGGGTGCCAAAATATGGGTCCGAAAAATTCCTCGAAAAGACATGGACCCCTATAAATCTTTTATTATTGCATTTCTGGGGGTTAATTTCATCCTATCTTACGTAGAATTTCACGAGGAATCCAACGGTGCCACGGGAATTCACGTACGACCTATAGTTCCGGAGTTATCGCCATTTGAAATTTTCGAAAGTTGCATTTTGCGTCGAAAGGGCAAAATTTTGGCGATTTCGACGATTTTTCAACTTTTTTATTTGAAGAGATTTCTTTGATATCTCTTCGTTATCGTGTTTCTGGGGTCCGAAAAGCTAAGAATCCGGTCTTAACTCGACTTCGAAAATGGCAAAATTTTTCGAAAAATTTTCTGACTCAAACGATGGAAATTTGTTGATTTTTAGAAATTCGCTCATAACTTTTGAACCGCTCGATAGATCGGGATGAGTTTTTGCACGTTTGTAGAACTCCAGGGTAGCTACTTGGTAACGCAAAAAGTTCCAGGATTCTATCGTGTTATCATCGGAAAAAAGGGTGCCAAAATATGGGTCCGAAAAATTCCTCGAAAAGACATGGACCCCTATAAATCTTTTATTATTGCATTTCTGGGGGTTAATTTCATCCTATCTTACGTAGAATTTCACGAGGAATCCAACGGTGCCACGGGAATTCACGTACGACCTATAGTTCCGGAGTTATCGCCATTTGAAATTTTCGAAAGTTGCATTTTGCGTCGAAAGGGCAAAATTTTGGCGATTTCGACGATTTTTCAACTTTTTTATTTGAAGAGATTTCTTTGATATCTCTTCGTTATCGTGTTTCTGGGGTCCGAAAAGCTAAGAATCCGGTCTTAACTCGACTTCGAAAATGGCAAAATTTTTCGAAAAATTTTCTGACTCAAACGATGGAAATTTGTTGATTTTTAGAAATTCGCTCATAACTTTTGAACCGCTCGATAGATCGGGATGAGTTTTTGCACGTTTGTAGAACTCCAGGGTAGCTACTTGGTAACGCAAAAAGTTCCAGGATTCTATCGTGTTATCATCGGAAAAAAGGGTGCCAAAATATGGGTCCGAAAAATTCCTCGAAAAGACATGGACCCCTATAAATCTTTTATTATTGCATTTCTGGGGGTTAATTTCATCCTATCTTACGTAGAATTTCACGAGGAATCCAACGGTGCCACGGGAATTCACGTACGACCTATAGTTCCGGAGTTATCGCCATTTGAAATTTTCGAAAGTTGCATTTTGCGTCGAAAGGGCAAAATTTTGGCGATTTCGACGATTTTTCAACTTTTTTATTTGAAGAGATTTCTTTGATATCTCTTCGTTATCGTGTTTCTGGGGTCCGAAAAGCTAAGAATCCGGTCTTAACTCGACTTCGAAAATGGCAAAATTTTTCGAAAAATTTTCTGACTCAAACGATGGAAATTTGTTGATTTTTAGAAATTCGCTCATAACTTTTGAACCGCTCGATAGATCGGGATGAGTTTTTGCACGTTTGTAGAACTCCAGGGTAGCTACTTGGTAACGCAAAAAGTTCCAGGATTCTATCGTGTTATCATCGGAAAAAAGGGTGCCAAAATATGGGTCCGAAAAATTCCTCGAAAAGACATGGACCCCTATAAATCTTTTATTATTGCATTTCTGGGGGTTAATTTCATCCTATCTTACGTAGAATTTCACGAGGAATCCAACGGTGCCACGGGAATTCACGTACGACCTATAGTTCCGGAGTTATCGCCATTTGAAATTTTCGAAAGTTGCATTTTGCGTCGAAAGGGCAAAATTTTGGCGATTTCGACGATTTTTCAACTTTTTTATTTGAAGAGATTTCTTTGATATCTCTTCGTTATCGTGTTTCTGGGATCCGAAAAGCTAAGAATCCGGTCTTAACTCGACTTCGAAAATGGCAAAATTTTTCGAAAAATTTTCTGACTCAAACGATGGAAATTTGTTGATTTTTAGAAATTCGCTCATAACTTTTGAACCGCTCGATAGATCGGGATGAGTTTTTGCACGTTTGTAGAACTCCAGGGTAGCTACTTGGTAACGCAAAAAGTTCCAGGATTCTATCGTGTTATCATCGGAAAAAAGGGTGCCAAAATATGGGTCCGAAAAATTCCTCGAAAAGACATGGACCCCTATAAATCTTTTATTATTGCATTTCTGGGGGTTAATTTCATCCTATCTTACGTAAAATTTCACGAGGAATCCAACGGTGCCACGGGAATTCACGTACGACCTATAGTTCCGGAGTTATCGCCATTTGAAATTTTCTAAAGTTGCATTTTGCGTCGAAAGGGCAAAATTTTGGCGATTTCGACGATTTTTCAACATTTTTATTTGAAGAGATTTCTTTGATATCTCTTCGTTATCGTGTTTCTGGGGTCCGAAAAGCTAAGAATCCGGTCTTAACTCGACTTCGAAAATGGCAAAATTTTTCGAAAAATTTTCTGACTCAAACGATGGAAATTTGTTGATTTTTAGAAATTCGCTCATAACTTTTGAACCGCTCGATAGATCGGGATGAGTTTTTGCACGTTTGTAGAACTCCAGGGTAGCTACTTGGTAACGCAAAAAGTTCCAGGATTCTATCGTGTTATCATCGGAAAAAAGGGTGCCAAAATATGGGTCCGAAAAATTCCTCGAAAAGACATGGACCCCTATAAATCTTTTATTATTGCATTTCTGGGGGTTAATTTCATCCTATCTTACGTAGAATTTCACGAGGAATCCAACGGTGCCACGGGAATTCACGTACGACCTATAGTTCCGGAGTTATCGCCATTTGAAATTTTCGAAAGTTGCATTTTGCGTCGAAAGGGCAAAATTTTGGCGATTTCGACGGTTTTTCAACTTTTTTATTTGAAGAGATTTCTTTGATATCTCTTCGTTATCGTGTTTCTGGGGTCCGAAAAGCTAAGAATCCGGTCTTAACTCGACTTCGAAAATGGCAAAATTTTTCGAAAAATTTTCTGACTCAGATGGAAATTTGTTGATTTTTAGAAATTCGCTCATAACTTTTGAACCGCTCGATAGATCGGGATGAGTTTTTGCACGTTTGTAGAACTCCAGGGTAGCTACTTGGTAACGCAAAAAGTTCCAGGATTCTATCGTGTTATCATCGGAAAAAAGGGTGCCAAAATATGGGTCCGAAAAATTCCTCGAAAAGACATGGACCCCTATAAATCTTTTATTATTGCATTTCTGGGGGTTAATTTCATCCTATCTTACGTAGAATTTCACGAGGAATCCAACGGTGCCACGGGAATTCACGTACGACCTATAGTTCCGGAGTTATCGCCATTTGAAATTTTCGAAAGTTGCATTTTGCGTCGAAAGGGCAAAATTTTGGCGATTTCGACGATTTTTCAACTTTTTTATTTGAAGAGATTTCTTTGATATCTCTTCGTTATCGTGTTTCTGGGGTCCGAAAAGCTAAGAATCCGGTCTTAACTCGACTTCGAAAATGGCAAAATTTTTCGAAAAATTTTCTGACTCAAACGATGGAAATTTGTTGATTTTTAGAAATTCGCTCATAACTTTTGAACCGCTCGATAGATCGGGATGAGTTTTTGCACGTTTGTAGAACTCCAGGGTAGCTACTTGGTAACGCAAAAAGTTCCAGGATTCTATCGTGTTATCATCGGAAAAAAGGGTGCCAAAATATGGGTCCGAAAAATTCCTCGAAAAGACATGGACCCCTATAAATCTTTTATTATTGCATTTCTGGGGGTTAATTTCATCCTATCTTACGTAGAATTTCACGAGGAATCCAACGGTGCCACGGGAATTCACGTACGACCTATAGTTCCGGAGTTATCGCCATTTGAAATTTTCGAAAGTTGCATTTTGCGTCGAAAGGGCAAAATTTTGGCGATTTCGACGATTTTTCAACTTTTTTATTTGAAGAGATTTCTTTGATATCTCTTCGTTATCGTGTTTCTGGGGTCCGAAAAGCTAAGAATCCGGTCTTAACTCGACTTCGAAAATGGCAAAATTTTTCGAAAAATTTTCTGACTCAAACGATGGAAATTTGTTGATTTTTAGAAATTCGCTCATAACTTTTGAACCGCTCGATAGATCGGGATGAGTTTTTGCACGTTTGTAGAACTCCAGGGTAGCTACTTGGTAACGCAAAAAGTTCCAGGATTCTATCGTGTTATCATCGGAAAAAAGGGTGCCAAAATATGGGTCCGAAAAATTCCTCGAAAAGACATGGACCCCTATAAATCTTTTATTATTGCATTTCTGGGGGTTAATTTCATCCTATCTTACGTAGAATTTCACGAGGAATCCAACGGTGCCACGGGAATTCACGTACGACCTATAGTTCCGGAGTTATCGCCATTTGAAATTTTCGAAAGTTGCATTTTGCGTCGAAAGGGCAAAATTTTGGCGATTTCGACGATTTTTCAACTTTTTTATTTGAAGAGATTTCTTTGATATCTCTTCGTTATCGTGTTTCTGGGGTCCGAAAAGCTAAGAATCCGGTCTTAACTCGACTTCGAAAATGGCAAAATTTTTCGAAAAATTTTCTGACTCAAACGATGGAAATTTGTTGATTTTTAGAAATTCGCTCATAACTTTTGAACCGCTCGATAGATCGGGATGAGTTTTTGCACGTTTGTAGAACTCCAGGGTAGCTACTTGGTAACGCAAAAAGTTCCAGGATTCTATCGTGTTATCATCGGAAAAAAGGGTGCCAAAATATGGGTCCGAAAAATTCCTCGAAAAGACATGGACCCCTATAAATCTTTTATTATTGCATTTCTGGGGGTTAATTTCATCCTATCTTACGTAGAATTTCACGAGGAATCCAACGGTGCCACGGGAATTCACGTACGACCTATAGTTCCGGAGTTATCGCCATTTGAAATTTTCGAAAGTTGCATTTTGCGTCGAAAGGGCAAAATTTTGGCGATTTCGACGATTTTTCAACTTTTTTATTTGAAGAGATTTCTTTGATATCTCTTCGTTATCGTGTTTCTGGGGTCCGAAAAGCTAAGAATCCGGTCTTAACTCGACTTCGAAAATGGCAAAATTTTTCGAAAAATTTTCTGACTCAAACGATGGAAATTTGTTGATTTTTAGAAATTCGCTCATAACTTTTGAACCGCTCGATAGATCGGGATGAGTTTTTGCACGTTTGTAGAACTCCAGGGTAGCTACTTGGTAACGCAAAAAGTTCCAGGATTCTATCGTGTTATCATCGGAAAAAAGGGTGCCAAAATATGGGTCCGAAAAATTCCTCGAAAAGACATGGACCCCTATAAATCTTTTATTATTGCATTTCTGGGGGTTAATTTCATCCTATCTTACGTAGAATTTCACGAGGAATCCAACGGTGCCACGGGAATTCACGTACGACCTATAGTTCCGGAGTTATCGCCATTTGAAATTTTCGAAAGTTGCATTTTGCGTCGAAAGGGCAAAATTTTGGCGATTTCGACGATTTTTCAACTTTTTTATTTGAAGAGATTTCTTTGATATCTCTTCGTTATCGTGTTTCTGGGGTCCGAAAAGCTAAGAATCCGGTCTTAACTCGACTTCGAAAATGGCAAAATTTTTCGAAAAATTTTCTGACTCAAACGATGGAAATTTGTTGATTTTTAGAAATTCGCTCATAACTTTTGAACCGCTCGATAGATCGGGATGAGTTTTTGCACGTTTGTAGAACTCCAGGGTAGCTACTTGGTAACGCAAAAAGTTCCAGGATTCTATCGTGTTATCATCGGAAAAAAGGGTGCCAAAATATGGGTCCGAAAAATTCCTCGAAAAGACATGGACCCCTATAAATCTTTTATTATTGCATTTCTGGGGGTTAATTTCATCCTATCTTACGTAGAATTTCACGAGGAATCCAACGGTGCCACGGGAATTCACGTACGACCTATAGTTCCGGAGTTATCGCCATTTGAAATTTTCGAAAGTTGCATTTTGCGTCGAAAGGGCAAAATTTTGGCGATTTCGACGATTTTTCAACTTTTTTATTTGAAGAGATTTCTTTGATATCTCTTCGTTATCGTGTTTCTGGGGTCCGAAAAGCTAAGAATCCGGTCTTAACTCGACTTCGAAAATGGCAAAATTTTTCGAAAAATTTTCTGACTCAAACGATGGAAATTTGTTGATTTTTAGAAATTCGCTCATAACTTTTGAACCGCTCGATAGATCGGGATGAGTTTTTGCACGTTTGTAGAACTCCAGGGTAGCTACTTGGTAACGCAAAAAGTTCCAGGATTATATCGTGTTATCATCGGAAAAAAGGGTGCCAAAATATGGGTCCGAAAAATTCCTCGAAAAGACATGGACCCCTATAAATCTTTTATTATTGCATTTCTGGGGGTTAATTTCATCCTATCTTACGTAGAATTTCACGAGGAATCCAACGGTGCCACGGGAATTCACGTACGACCTATAGTTCCGGAGTTATCGCCATTTGAAATTTTCGAAAGTTGCATTTTGCGTCGAAAGGGCAAAATTTTGGCGATTTCGACGATTTTTCAACTTTTTTATTTGAAGAGATTTCTTTGATATCTCTTCGTTATCGTGTTTCTGGGGTCCGAAAAGCTAAGAATCCGGTCTTAACTCGACTTCGAAAATGGCAAAATTTTTCGAAAAATTTTCTGACTCAAACGATGGAAATTTGTTGATTTTTAGAAATTCGCTCATAACTTTTGAACCGCTCGATAGATCGGGATGAGTTTTTGCACGTTTGTAGAACTCCAGGGTAGCTACTTGGTAACGCAAAAAGTTCCAGGATTCTATCGTGTTATCATCGGAAAAAAGGGTGCCAAAATATGGGTCCGAAAAATTCCTCGAAAAGACATGGACCCCTATAAATCTTTTATTATTGCATTTCTGGGGGTTAATTTCATCCTATCTTACGTAGAATTTCACGAGGAATCCAACGGTGCCACGGGAATTCACGTACGACCTATAGTTCCGGAGTTATCGCCATTTGAAATTTTCGAAAGTTGCATTTTGCGTCGAAAGGGCAAAATTTTGGCGATTTCGACGATTTTTCAACTTTTTTATTTGAAGAGATTTCTTTGATATCTCTTCGTTATCGTGTTTCTGGGGTCCGAAAAGCTAAGAATCCGGTCTTAACTCGACTTCGAAAATGGCAAAATTTTTCGAAAAATTTTCTGACTCAAACGATGGAAATTTGTTGATTTTTAGAAATTCGCTCATAACTTTTGAACCGCTCGATAGATCGGGATGAGTTTTTGCACGTTTGTAGAACTCCAGGGTAGCTACTTGGTAACGCAAAAAGTTCCAGGATTCTATCGTGTTATCATCGGAAAAAAGGGTGCCAAAATATGGGTCCGAAAAATTCCTCGAAAAGACATGGACCCCTATAAATCTTTTATTATTGCATTTCTGGGGGTTAATTTCATCCTATCTTACGTAGAATTTCACGAGGAATCCAACGGTGCCACGGGAATTCACGTACGACCTATAGTTCCGGAGTTATCGCCATTTGAAATTTTCGAAAGTTGCATTTTGCGTCGAAAGGGCAAAATTTTGGCGATTTCGACGATTTTTCAACTTTTTTATTTGAAGAGATTTCTTTGATATCTCTTCGTTATCGTGTTTCTGGGGTCCGAAAAGCTAAGAATCCGGTCTTAACTCGACTTCGAAAATGGCAAAATTTTTCGAAAAATTTTCTGACTCAAACGATGGAAATTTGTTGATTTTTAGAAATTCGCTCATAACTTTTGAACCGCTCGATAGATCGGGATGAGTTTTTGCACGTTTGTAGAACTCCAGGGTAGCTACTTGGTAACGCAAAAAGTTCCAGGATTATATCGTGTTATCATCGGAAAAAAGGGTGCCAAAATATGGGTCCGAAAAATTCCTCGAAAAGACATGGACCCCTATAAATCTTTTATTATTGCATTTCTGGGGGTTAATTTCATCCTATCTTACGTAGAATTTCACGAGGAATCCAACGGTGCCACGGGAATTCACGTACGACCTATAGTTCCGGAGTTATCGCCATTTGAAATTTTCGAAAGTTGCATTTTGCGTCGAAAGGGCAAAATTTTGGCGATTTCGACGATTTTTCAACTTTTTTATTTGAAGAGATTTCTTTGATATCTCTTCGTTATCGTGTTTCTGGGGTCCGAAAAGCTAAGAATCCGGTCTTAACTCGACTTCGAAAATGGCAAAATTTTTCGAAAAATTTTCTGACTCAAACGATGGAAATTTGTTGATTTTTAGAAATTCGCTCATAACTTTTGAACCGCTCGATAGATCGGGATGAGTTTTTGCACGTTTGTAGAACTCCAGGGTAGCTACTTGGTAACGCAAAAAGTTCCAGGATTCTATCGTGTTATCATCGGAAAAAAGGGTGCCAAAATATGGGTCCGAAAAATTCCTCGAAAAGACATGGACCCCTATAAATCTTTTATTATTGCATTTCTGGGGGTTAATTTCATCCTATCTTACGTAGAATTTCACGAGGAATCCAACGGTGCCACGGGAATTCACGTACGACCTATAGTTCCGGAGTTATCGCCATTTGAAATTTTCGAAAGTTGCATTTTGCGTCGAAAGGGCAAAATTTTGGCGATTTCGACGATTTTTCAACTTTTTTATTTGAAGAGATTTCTTTGATATCTCTTCGTTATCGTGTTTCTGGGGTCCGAAAAGCTAAGAATCCGGTCTTAACTCGACTTCGAAAATGGCAAAATTTTTCGAAAAATTTTCTGACTCAAACGATGGAAATTTGTTGATTTTTAGAAATTCGCTCATAACTTTTGAACCGCTCGATAGATCGGGATGAGTTTTTGCACGTTTGTAGAACTCCAGGGTAGCTACTTGGTAACGCAAAAAGTTCCAGGATTCTATCGTGTTATCATCGGAAAAAAGGGTGCCAAAATATGGGTCCGAAAAATTCCTCGAAAAGACATGGACCCCTATAAATCTTTTATTATTGCATTTCTGGGGGTTAATTTCATCCTATCTTACGTAGAATTTCACGAGGAATCCAACGGTGCCACGGGAATTCACGTACGACCTATAGTTCCGGAGTTATCGCCATTTGAAATTTTCGAAAGTTGCATTTTGCGTCGAAAGGGCAAAATTTTGGCGATTTCGACGATTTTTCAACTTTTTTATTTGAAGAGATTTCTTTGATATCTCTTCGTTATCGTGTTTCTGGGGTCCGAAAAGCTAAGAATCCGGTCTTAACTCGACTTCGAAAATGGCAAAATTTTTCGAAAAATTTTCTGACTCAAACGATGGAAATTTGTTGATTTTTAGAAATTCGCTCATAACTTTTGAACCGCTCGATAGATCGGGATGAGTTTTTGCACGTTTGTAGAACTCCAGGGTAGCTACTTGGTAACGCAAAAAGTTCCAGGATTATATCGTGTTATCATCGGAAAAAAGGGTGCCAAAATATGGGTCCGAAAAATTCCTCGAAAAGACATGGACCCCTATAAATCTTTTATTATTGCATTTCTGGGGGTTAATTTCATCCTATCTTACGTAGAATTTCACGAGGAATCCAACGGTGCCACGGGAATTCACGTACGACCTATAGTTCCGGAGTTATCGCCATTTGAAATTTTCGAAAGTTGCATTTTGCGTCGAAAGGGCAAAATTTTGGCGATTTCGACGATTTTTCAACTTTTTTATTTGAAGAGATTTCTTTGATATCTCTTCGTTATCGTGTTTCTGGGGTCCGAAAAGCTAAGAATCCGGTCTTAACTCGACTTCGAAAATGGCAAAATTTTTCGAAAAATTTTCTGACTCAAACGATGGAAATTTGTTGATTTTTAGAAATTCGCTCATAACTTTTGAACCGCTCGATAGATCGGGATGAGTTTTTGCACGTTTGTAGAACTCCAGGGTAGCTACTTGGTAACGCAAAAAGTTCCAGGATTCTATCGTGTTATCATCGGAAAAAAGGGTGCCAAAATATGGGTCCGAAAAATTCCTCGAAAAGACATGGACCCCTATAAATCTTTTATTATTGCATTTCTGGGGGTTAATTTCATCCTATCTTACGTAGAATTTCACGAGGAATCCAACGGTGCCACGGGAATTCACGTACGACCTATAGTTCCGGAGTTATCGCCATTTGAAATTTTCGAAAGTTGCATTTTGCGTCGAAAGGGCAAAATTTTGGCGATTTCGACGATTTTTCAACTTTTTTATTTGAAGAGATTTCTTTGATATCTCTTCGTTATCGTGTTTCTGGGGTCCGAAAAGCTAAGAATCCGGTCTTAACTCGACTTCGAAAATGGCAAAATTTTTCGAAAAATTTTCTGACTCAAACGATGGAAATTTGTTGATTTTTAGAAATTCGCTCATAACTTTTGAACCGCTCGATAGATCGGGATGAGTTTTTGCACGTTTGTAGAACTCCAGGGTAGCTACTTGGTAACGCAAAAAGTTCCAGGATTCTATCGTGTTATCATCGGAAAAAAGGGTGCCAAAATATGGGTCCGAAAAATTCCTCGAAAAGACATGGACCCCTATAAATCTTTTATTATTGCATTTCTGGGGGTTAATTTCATCCTATCTTACGTAGAATTTCACGAGGAATCCAACGGTGCCACGGGAATTCACGTACGACCTATAGTTCCGGAGTTATCGCCATTTGAAATTTTCGAAAGTTGCATTTTGCGTCGAAAGGGCAAAATTTTGGCGATTTCGACGATTTTTCAACTTTTTTATTTGAAGAGATTTCTTTGATATCTCTTCGTTATCGTGTTTCTGGGGTCCGAAAAGCTAAGAATCCGGTCTTAACTCGACTTCGAAAATGGCAAAATTTTTCGAAAAATTTTCTGACTCAAACGATGGAAATTTGTTGATTTTTAGAAATTCGCTCATAACTTTTGAACCGCTCGATAGATCGGGATGAGTTTTTGCACGTTTGTAGAACTCCAGGGTAGCTACTTGGTAACGCAAAAAGTTCCAGGATTCTATCGTGTTATCATCGGAAAAAAGGGTGCCAAAATATGGGTCCGAAAAATTCCTCGAAAAGACATGGACCCCTATAAATCTTTTATTATTGCATTTCTGGGGGTTAATTTCATCCTATCTTACGTAGAATTTCACGAGGAATCCAACGGTGCCACGGGAATTCACGTACGACCTATAGTTCCGGAGTTATCGCCATTTGAAATTTTCGAAAGTTGCATTTTGCGTCGAAAGGGCAAAATTTTGGCGATTTCGACGATTTTTCAACTTTTTTATTTGAAGAGATTTCTTTGATATCTCTTCGTTATCGTGTTTCTGGGGTCCGAAAAGCTAAGAATCCGGTCTTAACTCGACTTCGAAAATGGCAAAATTTTTCGAAAAATTTTCTGACTCAAACGATGGAAATTTGTTGATTTTTAGAAATTCGCTCATAACTTTTGAACCGCTCGATAGATCGGGATGAGTTTTTGCACGTTTGTAGAACTCCAGGGTAGCTACTTGGTAACGCAAAAAGTTCCAGGATTCTATCGTGTTATCATCGGAAAAAAGGGTGCCAAAATATGGGTCCGAAAAATTCCTCGAAAAGACATGGACCCCTATAAATCTTTTATTATTGCATTTCTGGGGGTTAATTTCATCCTATCTTACGTAGAATTTCACGAGGAATCCAACGGTGCCACGGGAATTCACGTACGACCTATAGTTCCGGAGTTATCGCCATTTGAAATTTTCGAAAGTTGCATTTTGCGTCGAAAGGGCAAAATTTTGGCGATTTCGACGATTTTTCAACTTTTTTATTTGAAGAGATTTCTTTGATATCTCTTCGTTATCGTGTTTCTGGGGTCCGAAAAGCTAAGAATCCGGTCTTAACTCGACTTCGAAAATGGCAAAATTTTTCGAAAAATTTTCTGACTCAAACGATGGAAATTTGTTGATTTTTAGAAATTCGCTCATAACTTTTGAACCGCTCGATAGATCGGGATGAGTTTTTGCACGTTTGTAGAACTCCAGGGTAGCTACTTGGTAACGCAAAAAGTTCCAGGATTCTATCGTGTTATCATCGGAAAAAAGGGTGCCAAAATATGGGTCCGAAAAATTCCTCGAAAAGACATGGACCCCTATAAATCTTTTATTATTGCATTTCTGGGGGTTAATTTCATCCTATCTTACGTAGAATTTCACGAGGAATCCAACGGTGCCACGGGAATTCACGTACGACCTATAGTTCCGGAGTTATCGCCATTTGAAATTTTCGAAAGTTGCATTTTGCGTCGAAAGGGCAAAATTTTGGCGATTTCGACGATTTTTCAACTTTTTTATTTGAAGAGATTTCTTTGATATCTCTTCGTTATCGTGTTTCTGGGGTCCGAAAAGCTAAGAATCCGGTCTTAACTCGACTTCGAAAATGGCAAAATTTTTCGAAAAATTTTCTGACTCAAACGATGGAAATTTGTTGATTTTTAGAAATTCGCTCATAACTTTTGAACCGCTCGATAGATCGGGATGAGTTTTTGCACGTTTGTAGAACTCCAGGGTAGCTACTTGGTAACGCAAAAAGTTCCAGGATTCTATCGTGTTATCATCGGAAAAAAGGGTGCCAAAATATGGGTCCGAAAAATTCCTCGAAAAGACATGGACCCCTATAAATCTTTTATTATTGCATTTCTGGGGGTTAATTTCATCCTATCTTACGTAGAATTTCACGAGGAATCCAACGGTGCCACGGGAATTCACGTACGACCTATAGTTCCGGAGTTATCGCCATTTGAAATTTTCGAAAGTTGCATTTTGCGTCGAAAGGGCAAAATTTTGGCGATTTCGACGATTTTTCAACTTTTTTATTTGAAGAGATTTCTTTGATATCTCTTCGTTATCGTGTTTCTGGGGTCCGAAAAGCTAAGAATCCGGTCTTAACTCGACTTCGAAAATGGCAAAATTTTTCGAAAAATTTTCTGACTCAAACGATGGAAATTTGTTGATTTTTAGAAATTCGCTCATAACTTTTGAACCGCTCGATAGATCGGGATGAGTTTTTGCACGTTTGTAGAACTCCAGGGTAGCTACTTGGTAACGCAAAAAGTTCCAGGATTCTATCGTGTTATCATCGGAAAAAAGGGTGCCAAAATATGGGTCCGAAAAATTCCTCGAAAAGACATGGACCCCTATAAATCTTTTATTATTGCATTTCTGGGGGTTAATTTCATCCTATCTTACGTAGAATTTCACGAGGAATCCAACGGTGCCACGGGAATTCACGTACGACCTATAGTTCCGGAGTTATCGCCATTTGAAATTTTCGAAAGTTGCATTTTGCGTCGAAAGGGCAAAATTTTGGCGATTTCGACGATTTTTCAACTTTTTTATTTGAAGAGATTTCTTTGATATCTCTTCGTTATCGTGTTTCTGGGGTCCGAAATGCTAAGAATCCGGTCTTAACTCGACTTCGAAAATGGCAAAATTTTTCGAAAAATTTTCTGACTCAAACGATGGAAATTTGTTGATTTTTAGAAATTCGCTCATAACTTTTGAACCGCTCGATAGATCGGGATGAGTTTTTGCACGTTTGTAGAACTCCAGGGTAGCTACTTGGTAACGCAAAAAGTTCCAGGATTCTATCGTGTTATCATCGGAAAAAAGGGTGCCAAAATATGGGTCCGAAAAATTCCTCGAAAAGACATGGACCCCTATAAATCTTTTATTATTGCATTTCTGGGGGTTAATTTCATCCTATCTTACGTAGAATTTCACGAGGAATCCAACGGTGCCACGGGAATTCACGTACGACCTATAGTTCCGGAGTTATCGCCATTTGAAATTTTCGAAAGTTGCATTTTGCGTCGAAAGGGCAAAATTTTGGCGATTTCGACGATTTTTCAACTTTTTTATTTGAAGAGATTTCTTTGATATCTCTTCGTTATCGTGTTTCTGGGGTCCGAAAAGCTAAGAATCCGGTCTTAACTCGACTTCGAAAATGGCAAAATTTTTCGAAAAATTTTCTGACTCAAACGATGGAAATTTGTTGATTTTTAGAAATTCGCTCATAACTTTTGAACCGCTCGATAGATCGGGATGAGTTTTTGCACGTTTGTAGAACTCCAGGGTAGCTACTTGGTAACGCAAAAAGTTCCAGGATTCTATCGTGTTATCATCGGAAAAAAGGGTGCCAAAATATGGGTCCGAAAAATTCCTCGAAAAGACATGGACCCCTATAAATCTTTTATTATTGCATTTCTGGGGGTTAATTTCATCCTATCTTACGTAGAATTTCACGAGGAATCCAACGGTGCCACGGGAATTCACGTACGACCTATAGTTCCGGAGTTATCGCCATTTGAAATTTTCGAAAGTTGCATTTTGCGTCGAAAGGGCAAAATTTTGGCGATTTCGACGATTTTTCAACTTTTTTATTTGAAGAGATTTCTTTGATATCTCTTCGTTATCGTGTTTCTGGGGTCCGAAAAGCTAAGAATCCGGTCTTAACTCGACTTCGAAAATGGCAAAATTTTTCGAAAAATTTTCTGACTCAAACGATGGAAATTTGTTGATTTTTAGAAATTCGCTCATAACTTTTGAACCGCTCGATAGATCGGGATGAGTTTTTGCACGTTTGTAGAACTCCAGGGTAGCTACTTGGTAACGCAAAAAGTTCCAGGATTCTATCGTGTTATCATCGGAAAAAAGGGTGCCAAAATATGGGTCCGAAAAATTCCTCGAAAAGACATGGACCCCTATAAATCTTTTATTATTGCATTTCTGGGGGTTAATTTCATCCTATCTTACGTAGAATTTCACGAGGAATCCAACGGTGCCACGGGAATTCACGTACGACCTATAGTTCCGGAGTTATCGCCATTTGAAATTTTCGAAAGTTGCATTTTGCGTCGAAAGGGCAAAATTTTGGCGATTTCGACGATTTTTCAACTTTTTTATTTGAAGAGATTTCTTTGATATCTCTTCGTTATCGTGTTTCTGGGGTCCGAAAAGCTAAGAATCCGGTCTTAACTCGACTTCGAAAATTGCAAAATTTTTCGAAAAATTTTCTGACTCAAACGATGGAAATTTGTTGATTTTTAGAAATTCGCTCATAACTTTTGAACCGCTCGATAGATCGGGATGAGTTTTTGCACGTTTGTAGAACTCCAGGGTAGCTACTTGGTAACGCAAAAAGTTCCAGGATTCTATCGTGTTATCATCGGAAAAAAGGGTGCCAAAATATGGGTCCGAAAAATTCCTCGAAAAGACATGGACCCCTATAAATCTTTTATTATTGCATTTCTGGGGGTTAATTTCATCCTATCTTACGTAGAATTTCACGAGGAATCCAACGGTGCCACGGGAATTCACGTACGACCTATAGTTCCGGAGTTATCGCCATTTGAAATTTTCGAAAGTTGCATTTTGCGTCGAAAGGGCAAAATTTTGGCGATTTCGACGATTTTTCAACTTTTTTATTTGAAGAGATTTCTTTGATATCTCTTCGTTATCGTGTTTCTGGGGTCCGAAAAGCTAAGAATCCGGTCTTAACTCGACTTCGAAAATGGCAAAATTTTTCGAAAAATTTTCTGACTCAAACGATGGAAATTTGTTGATTTTTAGAAATTCGCGCATAACTTTTGAACCGCTCGATAGATCGGGATGAGTTTTTGCACGTTTGTAGAACTCCAGGGTAGCTACTTGGTAACGCAAAAAGTTCCAGGATTCTATCGTGTTATCATCGGAAAAAAGGGTGCCAAAATATGGGTCCGAAAAATTCCTCGAAAAGACATGGACCCCTATAAATCTTTTATTATTGCATTTCTGGGGGTTAATTTCATCCTATCTTACGTAGAATTTCACGAGGAATCCAACGGTGCCACGGGAATTCACGTACGACCTATAGTTCCGGAGTTATCGCCATTTGAAATTTTCGAAAGTTGCATTTTGCGTCGAAAGGGCAAAATTTTGGCGATTTCGACGATTTTTCAACTTTTTTATTTGAAGAGATTTCTTTGATATCTCTTCGTTATCGTGTTTCTGGGGTCCGAAAAGCTAAGAATCCGGTCTTAACTCGACTTCGAAAATGGCAAAATTTTTCGAAAAATTTTCTGACTCAAACGATGGAAATTTGTTGATTTTTAGAAATTCGCTCATAACTTTTGAACCGCTCGATAGATCGGGATGAGTTTTTGCACGTTTGTAGAACTCCAGGGTAGCTACTTGGTAACGCAAAAAGTTCCAGGATTCTATCGTGTTATCATCGGAAAAAAGGGTGCCAAAATATGGGTCCGAAAAATTCCTCGAAAAGACATGGACCCCTATAAATCTTTTATTATTGCATTTCTGGGGGTTAATTTCATCCTATCTTACGTAGAATTTCACGAGGAATCCAACGGTGCCACGGGAATTCACGTACGACCTATAGTTCCGGAGTTATCGCCATTTGAAATTTTCGAAAGTTGCATTTTGCGTCGAAAGGGCAAAATTTTGGCGATTTCGACGATTTTTCAACTTTTTTATTTGAAGAGATTTCTTTGATATCTCTTCGTTATCGTGTTTCTGGGGTCCGAAAAGCTAAGAATCCGGTCTTAACTCGACTTCGAAAATGGCAAAATTTTTCGAAAAATTTTCTGACTCAAACGATGGAAATTTGTTGATTTTTAGAAATTCGCTCATAACTTTTGAACCGCTCGATAGATCGGGATGAGTTTTTGCACGTTTGTAGAACTCCAGGGTAGCTACTTGGTAACGCAAAAAGTTCCAGGATTCTATCGTGTTATCATCGGAAAAAAGGGTGCCAAAATATGGGTCCGAAAAATTCCTCGAAAAGACATGGACCCCTATAAATCTTTTATTATTGCATTTCTGGGGGTTAATTTCATCCTATCTTACGTAGAATTTCACGAGGAATCCAACGGTGCCACGGGAATTCACGTACGACCTATAGTTCCGGAGTTATCGCCATTTGAAATTTTCGAAAGTTGCATTTTGCGTCGAAAGGGCAAAATTTTGGCGATTTCGACGATTTTTCAACTTTTTTATTTGAAGAGATTTCTTTGATATCTCTTCGTTATCGTGTTTCTGGGGTCCGAAAAGCTAAGAATCCGGTCTTAACTCGACTTCGAAAATGGCAAAATTTTTCGAAAAATTTTCTGACTCAAACGATGGAAATTTGTTGATTTTTAGAAATTCGCTCATAACTTTTGAACCGCTCGATAGATCGGGATGAGTTTTTGCACGTTTGTAGAACTCCAGGGTAGCTACTTGGTAACGCAAAAAGTTCCAGGATTCTATCGTGTTATCATCGGAAAAAAGGGTGCCAAAATATGGGTCCGAAAAATTCCTCGAAAAGACATGGACCCCTATAAATCTTTTATTATTGCATTTCTGGGGGTTAATTTCATCCTATCTTACGTAGAATTTCACGAGGAATCCAACGGTGCCACGGGAATTCACGTACGACCTATAGTTCCGGAGTTATCGCCATTTGAAATTTTCGAAAGTTGCATTTTGCGTCGAAAGGGCAAAATTTTGGCGATTTCGACGATTTTTCAACTTTTTTATTTGAAGAGATTTCTTTGATATCTCTTCGTTATCGTGTTTCTGGGGTCCGAAAAGCTAAGAATCCGGTCTTAACTCGACTTCGAAAATGGCAAAATTTTTCGAAAAATTTTCTGACTCAAACGATGGAAATTTGTTGATTTTTAGAAATTCGCTCATAACTTTTGAACCGCTCGATAGATCGGGATGAGTTTTTGCACGTTTGTAGAACTCCAGGGTAGCTACTTGGTAACGCAAAAAGTTCCAGGATTCTATCGTGTTATCATCGGAAAAAAGGGTGCCAAAATATGGGTCCGAAAAATTCCTCGAAAAGACATGGACCCCTATAAATCTTTTATTATTGCATTTCTGGGGGTTAATTTCATCCTATCTTACGTAGAATTTCACGAGGAATCCAACGGTGCCACGGGAATTCACGTACGACCTATAGTTCCGGAGTTATCGCCATTTGAAATTTTCGAAAGTTGCATTTTGCGTCGAAAGGGCAAAATTTTGGCGATTTCGACGATTTTTCAACTTTTTTATTTGAAGAGATTTCTTTGATATCTCTTCGTTATCGTGTTTCTGGGGTCCGAAAAGCTAAGAATCCGGTCTTAACTCGACTTCGAAAATGGCAAAATTTTTCGAAAAATTTTCTGACTCAAACGATGGAAATTTGTTGATTTTTAGAAATTCGCTCATAACTTTTGAACCGCTCGATAGATCGGGATGAGTTTTTGCACGTTTGTAGAACTCCAGGGTAGCTACTTGGTAACGCAAAAAGTTCCAGGATTCTATCGTGTTATCATCGGAAAAAAGGGTGCCAAAATATGGGTCCGAAAAATTCCTCGAAAAGACATGGACCCCTATAAATCTTTTATTATTGCATTTCTGGGGGTTAATTTCATCCTATCTTACGTAGAATTTCACGAGGAATCCAACGGTGCCACGGGAATTCACGTACGACCTATAGTTCCGGAGTTATCGCCATTTGAAATTTTCGAAAGTTGCATTTTGCGTCGAAAGGGCAAAATTTTGGCGATTTCGACGATTTTTCAACTTTTTTATTTGAAGAGATTTCTTTGATATCTCTTCGTTATCGTGTTTCTGGGGTCCGAAAAGCTAAGAATCCGGTCTTAACTCGACTTCGAAAATGGCAAAATTTTTCGAAAAATTTTCTGACTCAAACGATGGAAATTTGTTGATTTTTAGAAATTCGCTCATAACTTTTGAACCGCTCGATAGATCGGGATGAGTTTTTGCACGTTTGTAGAACTCCAGGGTAGCTACTTGGTAACGCAAAAAGTTCCAGGATTCTATCGTGTTATCATCGGAAAAAAGGGTGCCAAAATATGGGTCCGAAAAATTCCTCGAAAAGACATGGACCCCTATAAATCTTTTATTATTGCATTTCTGGGGGTTAATTTCATCCTATCTTACGTAGAATTTCACGAGGAATCCAACGGTGCCACGGGAATTCACGTACGACCTATAGTTCCGGAGTTATCGCCATTTGAAATTTTCGAAAGTTGCATTTTGCGTCGAAAGGGCAAAATTTTGGCGATTTCGACGATTTTTCAACTTTTTTATTTGAAGAGATTTCTTTGATATCTCTTCGTTATCGTGTTTCTGGGGTCCGAAAAGCTAAGAATCCGGTCTTAACTCGACTTCGAAAATTGCAAAATTTTTCGAAAAATTTTCTGACTCAAACGATGGAAATTTGTTGATTTTTAGAAATTCGCTCATAACTTTTGAACCGCTCGATAGATCGGGATGAGTTTTTGCACGTTTGTAGAACTCCAGGGTAGCTACTTGGTAACGCAAAAAGTTCCAGGATTCTATCGTGTTATCATCGGAAAAAAGGGTGCCAAAATATGGGTCCGAAAAATTCCTCGAAAAGACATGGACCCCTATAAATCTTTTATTATTGCATTTCTGGGGGTTAATTTCATCCTATCTTACGTAGAATTTCACGAGGAATCCAACGGTGCCACGGGAATTCACGTACGACCTATAGTTCCGGAGTTATCGCCATTTGAAATTTTCGAAAGTTGCATTTTGCGTCGAAAGGGCAAAATTTTGGCGATTTCGACGATTTTTCAACTTTTTTATTTGAAGAGATTTCTTTGATATCTCTTCGTTATCGTGTTTCTGGGGTCCGAAAAGCTAAGAATCCGGTCTTAACTCGACTTCGAAAATGGCAAAATTTTTCGAAAAATTTTCTGACTCAAACGATGGAAATTTGTTGATTTTTAGAAATTCGCGCATAACTTTTGAACCGCTCGATAGATCGGGATGAGTTTTTGCACGTTTGTAGAACTCCAGGGTAGCTACTTGGTAACGCAAAAAGTTCCAGGATTCTATCGTGTTATCATCGGAAAAAAGGGTGCCAAAATATGGGTCCGAAAAATTCCTCGAAAAGACATGGACCCCTATAAATCTTTTATTATTGCATTTCTGGGGGTTAATTTCATCCTATCTTACGTAGAATTTCACGAGGAATCCAACGGTGCCACGGGAATTCACGTACGACCTATAGTTCCGGAGTTATCGCCATTTGAAATTTTCGAAAGTTGCATTTTGCGTCGAAAGGGCAAAATTTTGGCGATTTCGACGATTTTTCAACTTTTTTATTTGAAGAGATTTCTTTGATATCTCTTCGTTATCGTGTTTCTGGGGTCCGAAAAGCTAAGAATCCGGTCTTAACTCGACTTCGAAAATGGCAAAATTTTTCGAAAAATTTTCTGACTCAAACGATGGAAATTTGTTGATTTTTAGAAATTCGCTCATAACTTTTGAACCGCTCGATAGATCGGGATGAGTTTTTGCACGTTTGTAGAACTCCAGGGTAGCTACTTGGTAACGCAAAAAGTTCCAGGATTCTATCGTGTTATCATCGGAAAAAAGGGTGCCAAAATATGGGTCCGAAAAATTCCTCGAAAAGACATGGACCCCTATAAATCTTTTATTATTGCATTTCTGGGGGTTAATTTCATCCTATCTTACGTAGAATTTCACGAGGAATCCAACGGTGCCACGGGAATTCACGTACGACCTATAGTTCCGGAGTTATCGCCATTTGAAATTTTCGAAAGTTGCATTTTGCGTCGAAAGGGCAAAATTTTGGCGATTTCGACGATTTTTCAACTTTTTTATTTGAAGAGATTTCTTTGATATCTCTTCGTTATCGTGTTTCTGGGGTCCGAAAAGCTAAGAATCCGGTCTTAACTCGACTTCGAAAATGGCAAAATTTTTCGAAAAATTTTCTGACTCAAACGATGGAAATTTGTTGATTTTTAGAAATTCGCTCATAACTTTTGAACCGCTCGATAGATCGGGATGAGTTTTTGCACGTTTGTAGAACTCCAGGGTAGCTACTTGGTAACGCAAAAAGTTCCAGGATTCTATCGTGTTATCATCGGAAAAAAGGGTGCCAAAATATGGGTCCGAAAAATTCCTCGAAAAGACATGGACCCCTATAAATCTTTTATTATTGCATTTCTGGGGGTTAATTTCATCCTATCTTACGTAGAATTTCACGAGGAATCCAACGGTGCCACGGGAATTCACGTACGACCTATAGTTCCGGAGTTATCGCCATTTGAAATTTTCGAAAGTTGCATTTTGCGTCGAAAGGGCAAAATTTTGGCGATTTCGACGATTTTTCAACTTTTTTATTTGAAGAGATTTCTTTGATATCTCTTCGTTATCGTGTTTCTGGGGTCCGAAAAGCTAAGAATCCGGTCTTAACTCGACTTCGAAAATGGCAAAATTTTTCGAAAAATTTTCTGACTCAAACGATGGAAATTTGTTGATTTTTAGAAATTCGCTCATAACTTTTGAACCGCTCGATAGATCGGGATGAGTTTTTGCACGTTTGTAGAACTCCAGGGTAGCTACTTGGTAACGCAAAAAGTTCCAGGATTCTATCGTGTTATCATCGGAAAAAAGGGTGCCAAAATATGGGTCCGAAAAATTCCTCGAAAAGACATGGACCCCTATAAATCTTTTATTATTGCATTTCTGGGGGTTAATTTCATCCTATCTTACGTAGAATTTCACGAGGAATCCAACGGTGCCACGGGAATTCACGTACGACCTATAGTTCCGGAGTTATCGCCATTTGAAATTTTCGAAAGTTGCATTTTGCGTCGAAAGGGCAAAATTTTGGCGATTTCGACGATTTTTCAACTTTTTTATTTGAAGAGATTTCTTTGATATCTCTTCGTTATCGTGTTTCTGGGGTCCGAAAAGCTAAGAATCCGGTCTTAACTCGACTTCGAAAATTGCAAAATTTTTCGAAAAATTTTCTGACTCAAACGATGGAAATTTGTTGATTTTTAGAAATTCGCTCATAACTTTTGAACCGCTCGATAGATCGGGATGAGTTTTTGCACGTTTGTAGAACTCCAGGGTAGCTACTTGGTAACGCAAAAAGTTCCAGGATTCTATCGTGTTATCATCGGAAAAAAGGGTGCCAAAATATGGGTCCGAAAAATTCCTCGAAAAGACATGGACCCCTATAAATCTTTTATTATTGCATTTCTGGGGGTTAATTTCATCCTATCTTACGTAGAATTTCACGAGGAATCCAACGGTGCCACGGGAATTCACGTACGACCTATAGTTCCGGAGTTATCGCCATTTGAAATTTTCGAAAGTTGCATTTTGCGTCGAAAGGGCAAAATTTTGGCGATTTCGACGATTTTTCAACTTTTTTATTTGAAGAGATTTCTTTGATATCTCTTCGTTATCGTGTTTCTGGGGTCCGAAAAGCTAAGAATCCGGTCTTAACTCGACTTCGAAAATGGCAAAATTTTTCGAAAAATTTTCTGACTCAAACGATGGAAATTTGTTGATTTTTAGAAATTCGCGCATAACTTTTGAACCGCTCGATAGATCGGGATGAGTTTTTGCACGTTTGTAGAACTCCAGGGTAGCTACTTGGTAACGCAAAAAGTTCCAGGATTCTATCGTGTTATCATCGGAAAAAAGGGTGCCAAAATATGGGTCCGAAAAATTCCTCGAAAAGACATGGACCCCTATAAATCTTTTATTATTGCATTTCTGGGGGTTAATTTCATCCTATCTTACGTAGAATTTCACGAGGAATCCAACGGTGCCACGGGAATTCACGTACGACCTATAGTTCCGGAGTTATCGCCATTTGAAATTTTCGAAAGTTGCATTTTGCGTCGAAAGGGCAAAATTTTGGCGATTTCGACGATTTTTCAACTTTTTTATTTGAAGAGATTTCTTTGATATCTCTTCGTTATCGTGTTTCTGGGGTCCGAAAAGCTAAGAATCCGGTCTTAACTCGACTTCGAAAATGGCAAAATTTTTCGAAAAATTTTCTGACTCAAACGATGGAAATTTGTTGATTTTTAGAAATTCGCTCATAACTTTTGAACCGCTCGATAGATCGGGATGAGTTTTTGCACGTTTGTAGAACTCCAGGGTAGCTACTTGGTAACGCAAAAAGTTCCAGGATTCTATCGTGTTATCATCGGAAAAAAGGGTGCCAAAATATGGGTCCGAAAAATTCCTCGAAAAGACATGGACCCCTATAAATCTTTTATTATTGCATTTCTGGGGGTTAATTTCATCCTATCTTACGTAGAATTTCACGAGGAATCCAACGGTGCCACGGGAATTCACGTACGACCTATAGTTCCGGAGTTATCGCCATTTGAAATTTTCGAAAGTTGCATTTTGCGTCGAAAGGGCAAAATTTTGGCGATTTCGACGATTTTTCAACTTTTTTATTTGAAGAGATTTCTTTGATATCTCTTCGTTATCGTGTTTCTGGGGTCCGAAAAGCTAAGAATCCGGTCTTAACTCGACTTCGAAAATTGCAAAATTTTTCGAAAAATTTTCTGACTCAAACGATGGAAATTTGTTGATTTTTAGAAATTCGCTCATAACTTTTGAACCGCTCGATAGATCGGGATGAGTTTTTGCACGTTTGTAGAACTCCAGGGTAGCTACTTGGTAACGCAAAAAGTTCCAGGATTCTATCGTGTTATCATCGGAAAAAAGGGTGCCAAAATATGGGTCCGAAAAATTCCTCGAAAAGACATGGACCCCTATAAATCTTTTATTATTGCATTTCTGGGGGTTAATTTCATCCTATCTTACGTAGAATTTCACGAGGAATCCAACGGTGCCACGGGAATTCACGTACGACCTATAGTTCCGGAGTTATCGCCATTTGAAATTTTCGAAAGTTGCATTTTGCGTCGAAAGGGCAAAATTTTGGCGATTTCGACGATTTTTCAACTTTTTTATTTGAAGAGATTTCTTTGATATCTCTTCGTTATCGTGTTTCTGGGGTCCGAAAAGCTAAGAATCCGGTCTTAACTCGACTTCGAAAATGGCAAAATTTTTCGAAAAATTTTCTGACTCAAACGATGGAAATTTGTTGATTTTTAGAAATTCGCGCATAACTTTTGAACCGCTCGATAGATCGGGATGAGTTTTTGCACGTTTGTAGAACTCCAGGGTAGCTACTTGGTAACGCAAAAAGTTCCAGGATTCTATCGTGTTATCATCGGAAAAAAGGGTGCCAAAATATGGGTCCGAAAAATTCCTCGAAAAGACATGGACCCCTATAAATCTTTTATTATTGCATTTCTGGGGGTTAATTTCATCCTATCTTACGTAGAATTTCACGAGGAATCCAACGGTGCCACGGGAATTCACGTACGACCTATAGTTCCGGAGTTATCGCCATTTGAAATTTTCGAAAGTTGCATTTTGCGTCGAAAGGGCAAAATTTTGGCGATTTCGACGATTTTTCAACTTTTTTATTTGAAGAGATTTCTTTGATATCTCTTCGTTATCGTGTTTCTGGGGTCCGAAAAGCTAAGAATCCGGTCTTAACTCGACTTCGAAAATGGCAAAATTTTTCGAAAAATTTTCTGACTCAAACGATGGAAATTTGTTGATTTTTAGAAATTCGCTCATAACTTTTGAACCGCTCGATAGATCGGGATGAGTTTTTGCACGTTTGTAGAACTCCAGGGTAGCTACTTGGTAACGCAAAAAGTTCCAGGATTCTATCGTGTTATCATCGGAAAAAAGGGTGCCAAAATATGGGTCCGAAAAATTCCTCGAAAAGACATGGACCCCTATAAATCTTTTATTATTGCATTTCTGGGGGTTAATTTCATCCTATCTTACGTAGAATTTCACGAGGAATCCAACGGTGCCACGGGAATTCACGTACGACCTATAGTTCCGGAGTTATCGCCATTTGAAATTTTCGAAAGTTGCATTTTGCGTCGAAAGGGCAAAATTTTGGCGATTTCGACGATTTTTCAACTTTTTTATTTGAAGAGATTTCTTTGATATCTCTTCGTTATCGTGTTTCTGGGGTCCGAAAAGCTAAGAATCCGGTCTTAACTCGACTTCGAAAATGGCAAAATTTTTCGAAAAATTTTCTGACTCAAACGATGGAAATTTGTTGATTTTTAGAAATTCGCTCATAACTTTTGAACCGCTCGATAGATCGGGATGAGTTTTTGCACGTTTGTAGAACTCCAGGGTAGCTACTTGGTAACGCAAAAAGTTCCAGGATTCTATCGTGTTATCATCGGAAAAAAGGGTGCCAAAATATGGGTCCGAAAAATTCCTCGAAAAGACATGGACCCCTATAAATCTTTTATTATTGCATTTCTGGGGGTTAATTTCATCCTATCTTACGTAGAATTTCACGAGGAATCCAACGGTGCCACGGGAATTCACGTACGACCTATAGTTCCGGAGTTATCGCCATTTGAAATTTTCGAAAGTTGCATTTTGCGTCGAAAGGGCAAAATTTTGGCGATTTCGACGATTTTTCAACTTTTTTATTTGAAGAGATTTCTTTGATATCTCTTCGTTATCGTGTTTCTGGGGTCCGAAAAGCTAAGAATCCGGTCTTAACTCGACTTCGAAAATGGCAAAATTTTTCGAAAAATTTTCTGACTCAAACGATGGAAATTTGTTGATTTTTAGAAATTCGCTCATAACTTTTGAACCGCTCGATAGATCGGGATGAGTTTTTGCACGTTTGTAGAACTCCAGGGTAGCTACTTGGTAACGCAAAAAGTTCCAGGATTCTATCGTGTTATCATCGGAAAAAAGGGTGCCAACATATGGGTCCGAAAAATTCCTCGAAAAGACATGGACCCCTATAAATCTTTTATTATTGCATTTCTGGGGGTTAATTTCATCCTATCTTACGTAGAATTTCACGAGGAATCCAACGGTGCCACGGGAATTCACGTACGACCTATAGTTCCGGAGTTATCGCCATTTGAAATTTTCGAAAGTTGCATTTTGCGTCGAAAGGGCAAAATTTTGGCGATTTCGACGATTTTTCAACTTTTTTATTTGAAGAGATTTCTTTGATATCTCTTCGTTATCGTGTTTCTGGGGTCCGAAAAGCTAAGAATCCGGTCTTAACTCGACTTCGAAAATGGCAAAATTTTTCGAAAAATTTTCTGACTCAAACGATGGAAATTTGTTGATTTTTAGAAATTCGCTCATAACTTTTGAACCGCTCGATAGATCGGGATGAGTTTTTGCACGTTTGTAGAACTCCAGGGTAGCTACTTGGTAACGCAAAAAGTTCCAGGATTCTATCGTGTTATCATCGGAAAAAAGGGTGCCAAAATATGGGTCCGAAAAATTCCTCGAAAAGACATGGACCCCTATAAATCTTTTATTATTGCATTTCTGGGGGTTAATTTCATCCTATCTTACGTAGAATTTCACGAGGAATCCAACGGTGCCACGGGAATTCACGTACGACCTATAGTTCCGGAGTTATCGCCATTTGAAATTTTCGAAAGTTGCATTTTGCGTCGAAAGGGCAAAATTTTGGCGATTTCGACGATTTTTCAACTTTTTTATTTGAAGAGATTTCTTTGATATCTCTTCGTTATCGTGTTTCTGGGGTCCGAAAAGCTAAGAATCCGGTCTTAACTCGACTTCGAAAATGGCAAAATTTTTCGAAAAATTTTCTGACTCAAACGATGGAAATTTGTTGATTTTTAGAAATTCGCTCATAACTTTTGAACCGCTCGATAGATCGGGATGAGTTTTTGCACGTTTGTAGAACTCCAGGGTAGCTACTTGGTAACGCAAAAAGTTCCAGGATTCTATCGTGTTATCATCGGAAAAAAGGGTGCCAAAATATGGGTCCGAAAAATTCCTCGAAAAGACATGGACCCCTATAAATCTTTTATTATTGCATTTCTGGGGGTTAATTTCATCCTATCTTACGTAGAATTTCACGAGGAATCCAACGGTGCCACGGGAATTCACGTACGACCTATAGTTCCGGAGTTATCGCCATTTGAAATTTTCGAAAGTTGCATTTTGCGTCGAAAGGGCAAAATTTTGGCGATTTCGACGATTTTTCAACTTTTTTATTTGAAGAGATTTCTTTGATATCTCTTCGTTATCGTGTTTCTGGGGTCCGAAAAGCTAAGAATCCGGTCTTAACTCGACTTCGAAAATGGCAAAATTTTTCGAAAAATTTTCTGACTCAAACGATGGAAATTTGTTGATTTTTAGAAATTCGCTCATAACTTTTGAACCGCTCGATAGATCGGGATGAGTTTTTGCACGTTTGTAGAACTCCAGGGTAGCTACTTGGTAACGCAAAAAGTTCCAGGATTCTATCGTGTTATCATCGGAAAAAAGGGTGCCAAAATATGGGTCCGAAAAATTCCTCGAAAAGACATGGACCCCTATAAATCTTTTATTATTGCATTTCTGGGGGTTAATTTCATCCTATCTTACGTAGAATTTCACGAGAAATCCAACGGTGCCACGGGAATTCACGTACGACCTATAGTTCCGGAGTTATCGCCATTTGAAATTTTCGAAAGTTGCATTTTGCGTCGAAAGGGCAAAATTTTGGCGATTTCGACGATTTTTCAACTTTTTTATTTGAAGAGATTTCTTTGATATCTCTTCGTTATCGTGTTTCTGGGGTCCGAAAAGCTAAGAATCCGGTCTTAACTCGACTTCGAAAATGGCAAAATTTTTCGAAAAATTTTCTGACTCAAACGATGGAAATTTGTTGATTTTTAGAAATTCGCTCATAACTTTTGAACCGCTCGATAGATCGGGATGAGTTTTTGCACGTTTGTAGAACTCCAGGGTAGCTACTTGGTAACGCAAAAAGTTCCAGGATTCTATCGTGTTATCATCGGAAAAAAGGGTGCCAAAATATGGGTCCGAAAAATTCCTCGAAAAGACATGGACCCCTATAAATCTTTTATTATTGCATTTCTGGGGGTTAATTTCATCCTATCTTACGTAGAATTTCACGAGGAATCCAACGGTGCCACGGGAATTCACGTACGACCTATAGTTCCGGAGTTATCGCCATTTGAAATTTTCGAAAGTTGCATTTTGCGTCGAAAGGGCAAAATTTTGGCGATTTCGACGATTTTTCAACTTTTTTATTTGAAGAGATTTCTTTGATATCTCTTCGTTATCGTGTTTCTGGGGTCCGAAAAGCTAAGAATCCGGTCTTAACTCGACTTCGAAAATGGCAAAATTTTTCGAAAAATTTTCTGACTCAAACGATGGAAATTTGTTGATTTTTAGAAATTCGCTCATAACTTTTGAACCGCTCGATAGATCGGGATGAGTTTTTGCACGTTTGTAGAACTCCAGGGTAGCTACTTGGTAACGCAAAAAGTTCCAGGATTCTATCGTGTTATCATCGGAAAAAAGGGTGCCAAAATATGGGTCCGAAAAATTCCTCGAAAAGACATGGACCCCTATAAATCTTTTATTATTGCATTTCTGGGGGTTAATTTCATCCTATCTTACGTAGAATTTCACGAGGAATCCAACGGTGCCACGGGAATTCACGTACTACCTATAGTTCCGGAGTTATCGCCATTTGAAATTTTCGAAAGTTGCATTTTGCGTCGAAAGGGCAAAATTTTGGCGATTTCGACGATTTTTCAACTTTTTTATTTGAAGAGATTTCTTTGATATCTCTTCGTTATCGTGTTTCTGGGGTCCGAAAAGCTAAGAATCCGGTCTTAACTCGACTTCGAAAATGGCAAAATTTTTCGAAAAATTTTCTGACTCAAACGATGGAAATTTGTTGATTTTTAGAAATTCGCTCATAACTTTTGAACCGCTCGATAGATCGGGATGAGTTTTTGCACGTTTGTAGAACTCCAGGGTAGCTACTTGGTAACGCAAAAAGTTCCAGGATTCTATCGTGTTATCATCGGAAAAAAGGGTGCCAAAATATGGGTCCGAAAAATTCCTCGAAAAGACATGGACCCCTATAAATCTTTTATTATTGCATTTCTGGGGGTTAATTTCATCCTATCTTACGTAGAATTTCACGAGGAATCCAACGGTGCCACGGGAATTCACGTACGACCTATAGTTCCGGAGTTATCGCCATTTGAAATTTTCGAAAGTTGCATTTTGCGTCGAAAGGGCAAAATTTTGGCGATTTCGACGATTTTTCAACTTTTTTATTTGAAGAGATTTCTTTGATATCTCTTCGTTATCGTGTTTCTGGGGTCCGAAAAGCTAAGAATCCGGTCTTAACTCGACTTCGAAAATGGCAAAATTTTTCGAAAAATTTTCTGACTCAAACGATGGAAATTTGTTGATTTTTAGAAATTCGCTCATAACTTTTGAACCGCTCGATAGATCGGGATGAGTTTTTGCACGTTTGTAGAACTCCAGGGTAGCTACTTGGTAACGCAAAAAGTTCCAGGATTCTATCGTGTTATCATCGGAAAAAAGGGTGCCAAAATATGGGTCCGAAAAATTCCTCGAAAAGACATGGACCCCTATAAATCTTTTATTATTGCATTTCTGGGGGTTAATTTCATCCTATCTTACGTAGAATTTCACGAGGAATCCAACGGTGCCACGGGAATTCACGTACGACCTATAGTTCCGGAGTTATCGCCATTTGAAATTTTCGAAAGTTGCATTTTGCGTCGAAAGGGCAAAATTTTGGCGATTTCGACGATTTTTCAACTTTTTTATTTGAAGAGATTTCTTTGATATCTCTTCGTTATCGTGTTTCTGGGGTCCGAAAAGCTAAGAATCCGGTCTTAACTCGACTTCGAAAATGGCAAAATTTTTCGAAAAATTTTCTGACTCAAACGATGGAAATTTGTTGATTTTTAGAAATTCGCTCATAACTTTTGAACCGCTCGATAGATCGGGATGAGTTTTTGCACGTTTGTAGAACTCCAGGGTAGCTACTTGGTAACGCAAAAAGTTCCAGGATTCTATCGTGTTATCATCGGAAAAAAGGGTGCCAAAATATGGGTCCGAAAAATTCCTCGAAAAGACATGGACCCCTATAAATCTTTTATTATTGCATTTCTGGGGGTTAATTTCATCCTATCTTACGTAGAATTTCACGAGGAATCCAACGGTGCCACGGGAATTCACGTACGACCTATAGTTCCGGAGTTATCGCCATTTGAAATTTTCGAAAGTTGCATTTTGCGTCGAAAGGGCAAAATTTTGGCGATTTCGACGATTTTTCAACTTTTTTATTTGAAGAGATTTCTTTGATATCTCTTCGTTATCGTGTTTCTGGGGTCCGAAAAGCTAAGAATCCGGTCTTAACTCGACTTCGAAAATGGCAAAATTTTTCGAAAAATTTTCTGACTCAAACGATGGAAATTTGTTGATTTTTAGAAATTCGCTCATAACTTTTGAACCGCTCGATAGATCGGGATGAGTTTTTGCACGTTTGTAGAACTCCAGGGTAGCTACTTGGTAACGCAAAAAGTTCCAGGATTCTATCGTGTTATCATCGGAAAAAAGGGTGCCAAAATATGGGTCCGAAAAATTCCTCGAAAAGACATGGACCCCTATAAATCTTTTATTATTGCATTTCTGGGGGTTAATTTCATCCTATCTTACGTAGAATTTCACGAGGAATCCAACGGTGCCACGGGAATTCACGTACGACCTATAGTTCCGGAGTTATCGCCATTTGAAATTTTCGAAAGTTGCATTTTGCGTCGAAAGGGCAAAATTTTGGCGATTTCGACGATTTTTCAACTTTTTTATTTGAAGAGATTTCTTTGATATCTCTTCGTTATCGTGTTTCTGGGGTCCGAAAAGCTAAGAATCCGGTCTTAACTCGACTTCGAAAATGGCAAAATTTTTCGAAAAATTTTCTGACTCAAACGATGGAAATTTGTTGATTTTTAGAAATTCGCTCATAACTTTTGAACCGCTCGATAGATCGGGATGAGTTTTTGCACGTTTGTAGAACTCCAGGGTAGCTACTTGGTAACGCAAAAAGTTCCAGGATTCTATCGTGTTATCATCGGAAAAAAGGGTGCCAAAATATGGGTCCGAAAAATTCCTCGAAAAGACATGGACCCCTATAAATCTTTTATTATTGCATTTCTGGGGGTTAATTTCATCCTATCTTACGTAGAATTTCACGAGGAATCCAACGGTGCCACGGGAATTCACGTACGACCTATAGTTCCGGAGTTATCGCCATTTGAAATTTTCGAAAGTTGCATTTTGCGTCGAAAGGGCAAAATTTTGGCGATTTCGACGATTTTTCAACTTTTTTATTTGAAGAGATTTCTTTGATATCTCTTCGTTATCGTGTTTCTGGGGTCCGAAAAGCTAAGAATCCGGTCTTAACTCGACTTCGAAAATGGCAAAATTTTTCGAAAAATTTTCTGACTCAAACGATGGAAATTTGTTGATTTTTAGAAATTCGCTCATAACTTTTGAACCGCTCGATAGATCGGGATGAGTTTTTGCACGTTTGTAGAACTCCAGGGTAGCTACTTGGTAACGCAAAAAGTTCCAGGATTCTATCGTGTTATCATCGGAAAAAAGGGTGCCAAAATATGGGTCCGAAAAATTCCTCGAAAAGACATGGACCCCTAGAAATCTTTTATTATTGCATTTCTGGGGGTTAATTTCATCCTATCTTACGTAGAATTTCACGAGGAATCCAACGGTGCCACGGGAATTCACGTACGACCTATAGTTCCGGAGTTATCGCCATTTGAAATTTTCGAAAGTTGCATTTTGCGTCGAAAGGGCAAAATTTTGGCGATTTCGACGATTTTTCAACTTTTTTATTTGAAGAGATTTCTTTGATATCTCTTCGTTATCGTGTTTCTGGGGTCCGAAAAGCTAAGAATCCGGTCTTAACTCGACTTCGAAAATGGCAAAATTTTTCGAAAAATTTTCTGACTCAAACGATGGAAATTTGTTGATTTTTAGAAATTCGCTCATAACTTTTGAACCGCTCGATAGATCGGGATGAGTTTTTGCACGTTTGTAGAACTCCAGGGTAGCTACTTGGTAACGCAAAAAGTTCCAGGATTCTATCGTGTTATCATCGGAAAAAAGGGTGCCAAAATATGGGTCCGAAAAATTCCTCGAAAAGACATGGACCCCTATAAATCTTTTATTATTGCATTTCTGGGGGTTAATTTCATCCTATCTTACGTAGAATTTCACGAGGAATCCAACGGTGCCACGGGAATTCACGTACGACCTATAGTTCCGGAGTTATCGCCATTTGAAATTTTCGAAAGTTGCATTTTGCGTCGAAAGGGCAAAATTTTGGCGATTTCGACGATTTTTCAACTTTTTTATTTGAAGAGATTTCTTTGATATCTCTTCGTTATCGTGTTTCTGGGGTCCGAAAAGCTAAGAATCCGGTCTTAACTCGACTTCGAAAATGGCAAAATTTTTCGAAAAATTTTCTGACTCAAACGATGGAAATTTGTTGATTTTTAGAAATTCGCTCATAACTTTTGAACCGCTCGATAGATCGGGATGAGTTTTTGCACGTTTGTAGAACTCCAGGGTAGCTACTTGGTAACGCAAAAAGTTCCAGGATTCTATCGTGTTATCATCGGAAAAAAGGGTGCCAAAATATGGGTCCGAAAAATTCCTCGAAAAGACATGGACCCCTATAAATCTTTTATTATTGCATTTCTGGGGGTTAATTTCATCCTATCTTACGTAGAATTTCACGAGGAATCCAACGGTGCCACGGGAATTCACGTACGACCTATAGTTCCGGAGTTATCGCCATTTGAAATTTTCGAATGTTGCATTTTGCGTCGAAAGGGCAAAATTTTGGCGATTTCGACGATTTTTCAACTTTTTTATTTGAAGAGATTTCTTTGATATCTCTTCGTTATCGTGTTTCTGGGGTCCGAAAAGCTAAGAATCCGGTCTTAACTCGACTTCGAAAATGGCAAAATTTTTCGAAAAATTTTCTGACTCAAACGATGGAAATTTGTTGATTTTTAGAAATTCGCTCATAACTTTTGAACCGCTCGATAGATCGGGATGAGTTTTTGCACGTTTGTAGAACTCCAGGGTAGCTACTTGGTAACGCAAAAAGTTCCAGGATTCTATCGTGTTATCATCGGAAAAAAGGGTGCCAAAATATGGGTCCGAAAAATTCCTCGAAAAGACATGGACCCCTATAAATCTTTTATTATTGCATTTCTGGGGGTTAATTTCATCCTATCTTACGTAGAATTTCACGAGGAATCCAACGGTGCCACGGGAATTCACGTACGACCTATAGTTCCGGAGTTATCGCCATTTGAAATTTTCGAAAGTTGCATTTTGCGTCGAAAGGGCAAAATTTTGGCGATTTCGACGATTTTTCAACTTTTTTATTTGAAGAGATTTCTTTGATATCTCTTCGTTATCGTGTTTCTGGGGTCCGAAAAGCTAAGAATCCGGTCTTAACTCGACTTCGAAAATGGCAAAATTTTTCGAAAAATTTTCTGACTCAAACGATGGAAATTTGTTGATTTTTAGAAATTCGCTCATAACTTTTGAACCGCTCGATAGATCGGGATGAGTTTTTGCACGTTTGTAGAACTCCAGGGTAGCTACTTGGTAACGCAAAAAGTTCCAGGATTCTATCGTGTTATCATCGGAAAAAAGGGTGCCAAAATATGGGTCCAAAAAATTCCTCGAAAAGACATGGACCCCTATAAATCTTTTATTATTGCATTTCTGGGGGTTAATTTCATCCTATCTTACGTAGAATTTCACGAGGAATCCAACGGTGCCACGGGAATTCACGTACGACCTATAGTTCCGGAGTTATCGCCATTTGAAATTTTCGAAAGTTGCATTTTGCGTCGAAAGGGCAAAATTTTGGCGATTTCGACGATTTTTCAACTTTTTTATTTGAAGAGATTTCTTTGATATCTTTTCGTTATCGTGTTTCTGGGGTCCGAAAAGCTAAGAATCCGGTCTTAACTCGACTTCGAAAATGGCAAAATTTTTCGAAAAATTTTCTGACTCAAACGATGGAAATTTGTTGATTTTTAGAAATTCGCTCATAACTTTTGAACCGCTCGATAGATCGGGATGAGTTTTTGCACGTTTGTAGAACTCCAGGGTAGCTACTTGGTAACGCAAAAAGTTCCAGGATTCTATCGTGTTATCATCGGAAAAAATGGTGCCAAAATATGGGTCCGAAAAATTCCTCGAAAAGACATGGACCCCTATAAATCTTTTATTATTGCATTTCTGGGGGTTAATTTCATCCTATCTTACGTAGAATTTCACGAGGAATCCAACGGTGCCACGGGAATTCACGTACGACCTATAGTTCCGGAGTTATCGCCATTTGAAATTTTCGAAAGTTGCATTTTGCGTCGAAAGGGCAAAATTTTGGCGATTTCGACGATTTTTCAACTTTTTTATTTGAAGAGATTTCTTTGATATCTCTTCGTTATCGTGTTTCTGGGGTCCGAAAAGCTAAGAATCCGGTCTTAACTCGACTTCGAAAATGGCAAAATTTTTCGAAAAATTTTCTGACTCAAACGATGGAAATTTGTTGATTTTTAGAAATTCGCTCATAACTTTTGAACCGCTCGATAGATCGGGATGAGTTTTTGCACGTTTGTAGAACTCCAGGGTAGCTACTTGGTAACGCAAAAAGTTCCAGGATTCTATCGTGTTATCATCGGAAAAAAGGGTGCCAAAATATGGGTCCGAAAAATTCCTCGAAAAGACATGGACCCCTATAAATCTTTTATTATTGCATTTCTGGGGGTTAATTTCATCCTATCTTACGTAGAATTTCACGAGGAATCCAACGGTGCCACGGGAATTCACGTACGACCTATAGTTCCGGAGTTATCGCCATTTGAAATTTTCGAAAGTTGCATTTTGCGTCGAAAGGGCAAAATTTTGGCGATTTCGACGATTTTTCAACTTTTTTATTTGAAGAGATTTCTTTGATATCTCTTCGTTATCGTGTTTCTGGGGTCCGAAAAGCTAAGAATCCGGTCTTAACTCGACTTCGAAAATGGCAAAATTTTTCGAAAAATTTTCTGACTCAAACGATGGAAATTTGTTGATTTTTAGAAATTCGCTCATAACTTTTGAACCGCTCGATAGATCGGGATGAGTTTTTGCACGTTTGTAGAACTCCAGGGTAGCTACTTGGTAACGCAAAAAGTTCCAGGATTCTATCGTGTTATCATCGGAAAAAAGGGTGCCAAAATATGGGTCCGAAAAATTCCTCGAAAAGACATGGACCCCTATAAATCTTTTATTATTGCATTTCTGGGGGTTAATTTCATCCTATCTTACGTAGAATTTCACGAGGAATCCAACGGTGCCACGGGAATTCACGTACGACCTATAGTTCCGGAGTTATCGCCATTTGAAATTTTCGAAAGTTGCATTTTGCGTCGAAAGGGCAAAATTTTGGCGATTTCGACGATTTTTCAACTTTTTTATTTGAAGAGATTTCTTTGATATCTCTTCGTTATCGTGTTTCTGGGGTCCGAAAAGCTAAGAATCCGGTCTTAACTCGACTTCGAAAATGGCAAAATTTTTCGAAAAATTTTCTGACTCAAACGATGGAAATTTGTTGATTTTTAGAAATTCGCTCATAACTTTTGAACCGCTCGATAGATCGGGATGAGTTTTTGCACGTTTGTAGAACTCCAGGGTAGCTACTTGGTAACGCAAAAAGTTCCAGGATTCTATCGTGTTATCATCGGAAAAAAGGGTGCCAAAATATGGGTCCGAAAAATTCCTCGAAAAGACATGGACCCCTATAAATCTTTTATTATTGCATTTCTGGGGGTTAATTTCATCCTATCTTACGTAGAATTTCACGAGGAATCCAACGGTGCCACGGGAATTCACGTACGACCTATAGTTCCGGAGTTATCGCCATTTGAAATTTTCGAAAGTTGCATTTTGCGTCGAAAGGGCAAAATTTTGGCGATTTCGACGATTTTTCAACTTTTTTATTTGAAGAGATTTCTTTGATATCTCTTCGTTATCGTGTTTCTGGGGTCCGAAAAGCTAAGAATCCGGTCTTAACTCGACTTCGAAAATGGCAAAATTTTTCGAAAAATTTTCTGACTCAAACGATGGAAATTTGTTGATTTTTAGAAATTCGCTCATAACTTTTGAACCGCTCGATAGATCGGGATGAGTTTTTGCACGTTTGTAGAACTCCAGGGTAGCTACTTGGTAACGCAAAAAGTTCCAGGATTCTATCGTGTTATCATCGGAAAAAAGGGTGCCAAAATATGGGTCCGAAAAATTCCTCGAAAAGACATGGACCCCTATAAATCTTTTATTATTGCATTTCTGGGGGTTAATTTCATCCTATCTTACGTAGAATTTCACGAGGAATCCAACGGTGCCACGGGAATTCACGTACGACCTATAGTTCCGGAGTTATCGCCATTTGAAATTTTCGAAAGTTGCATTTTGCGTCGAAAGGGCAAAATTTTGGCGATTTCGACGATTTTTCAACTTTTTTATTTGAAGAGATTTCTTTGATATCTCTTCGTTATCGTGTTTCTGGGGTCCGAAAAGCTAAGAATCCGGTCTTAACTCGACTTCGAAAATGGCAAAATTTTTCGAAAAATTTTCTGACTCAAACGATGGAAGTTTGTTGATTTTTAGAAATTCGCTCATAATTTTTGAACCGCTCGATAGATCGGGATGAGTTTTTGCACGTTTGTAGAACTCCAGGGTAGCTACTTGGTAACGCAAAAAGTTCCAGGATTCTATCGTGTTATCATCGGAAAAAAGGGTGCCAAAATATGGGTCCGAAAAATTCCTCGAAAAGACATGGACCCCTATAAATCTTTTATTATTGCATTTCTGGGGGTTCATTTCATCCTATCTTACGTAGAATTTCACGAGGAATCCAACGGTGCCACGGGAATTCACGTACGACCTATAGTTCCGGAGTTATCGCCATTTGAAATTTTCGAAAGTTGCATTTTGCGTCGAAAGGGCAAAATTTTGGCGATTTCGACGATTTTTCAACTTTTTTATTTGAAGAGATTTCTTTGATATCTCTTCGTTATCGTGTTTCTGGGGTCCGAAAAGCTAAGAATCCGGTCTTAACTCGACTTCGAAAATGGCAAAATTTTTCGAAAAATTTTCTGACTCAAACGATGGAAATTTGTTGATTTTTAGAAATTCGCTCATAACTTTTGAACCGCTCGATAGATCGGGATGAGTTTTTGCACGTTTGTAGAACTCCAGGGTAGCTACTTGGTAACGCAAAAAGTTCCAGGATTCTATCGTGTTATCATCGGAAAAAAGGGTGCCAAAATATGGGTCCGAAAAATTCCTCGAAAAGACATGGACCCCTATAAATCTTTTATTATTGCATTTCTGGGGGTTAATTTCATCCTATCTTACGTAGAATTTCACGAGGAATCCAACGGTGCCACGGGAATTCACGTACGACCTATAGTTCCGGAGTTATCGCCATTTGAAATTTTCGAAAGTTGCATTTTGCGTCGAAAGGGCAAAATTTTGGCGATTTCGACGATTTTTCAACTTTTTTATTTGAAGAGATTTCTTTGATATCTCTTCGTTATCGTGTTTCTGGGGTCCGAAAAGCTAAGAATCCGGTCTTAACTCGACTTCGAAAATGGCAAAATTTTTCGAAAAATTTTCTGACTCAAACGATGGAAATTTGTTGATTTTTAGAAATTCGCTCATAACTTTTGAACCGCTCGATAGATCGGGATGAGTTTTTGCACGTTTGTAGAACTCCAGGGTAGCTACTTGGTAACGCAAAAAGTTCCAGGATTCTATCGTGTTATCATCGGAAAAAAGGGTGCCAAAATATGGGTCCGAAAAATTCCTCGAAAAGACATGGACCCCTATAAATCTTTTATTATTGCATTTCTGGGGGTTAATTTCATCCTATCTTACGTAGAATTTCACGAGGAATCCAACGGTGCCACGGGAATTCACGTACGACCTATAGTTCCGGAGTTATCGCCATTTGAAATTTTCGAAAGTTGCATTTTGCGTCGAAAGGGCAAAATTTTGGCGATTTCGACGATTTTTCAACTTTTTTATTTGAAGAGATTTCTTTGATATCTCTTCGTTATCGTGTTTCTGGGGTCCGAAAAGCTAAGAATCCGGTCTTAACTCGACTTCGAAAATGGCAAAATTTTTCGAAAAATTTTCTGACTCAAACGATGGAAATTTGTTGATTTTTAGAAATTCGCTCATAACTTTTGAACCGCTCGATAGATCGGGATGAGTTTTTGCACGTTTGTAGAACTCCAGGGTAGCTACTTGGTAACGCAAAAAGTTCCAGGATTCTATCGTGTTATCATCGGAAAAAAGGGTGCCAAAATATGGGTCCGAAAAATTCCTCGAAAAGACATGGACCCCTATAAATCTTTTATTATTGCATTTCTGGGGGTTAATTTCATCCTATCTTACGTAGAATTTCACGAGGAATCCAACGGTGCCACGGGAATTCACGTACGACCTATAGTTCCGGAGTTATCGCCATTTGAAATTTTCGAAAGTTGCATTTTGCGTCGAAAGGGCAAAATTTTGGCGATTTCGACGATTTTTCAACTTTTTTATTTGAAGAGATTTCTTTGATATCTCTTCGTTATCGTGTTTCTGGGGTCCGAAAAGCTAAGAATCCGGTCTTAACTCGACTTCGAAAATGGCAAAATTTTTCGAAAAATTTTCTGACTCAAACGATGGAAATTTGTTGATTTTTAGAAATTCGCTCATAACTTTTGAACCGCTCGATAGATCGGGATGAGTTTTTGCACGTTTGTAGAACTCCAGGGTAGCTACTTGGTAACGCAAAAAGTTCCAGGATTCTATCGTGTTATCATCGGAAAAAAGGGTGCCAAAATATGGGTCCGAAAAATTCCTCGAAAAGACATGGACCCCTATAAATCTTTTATTATTGCATTTCTGGGGGTTAATTTCATCCTATCTTACGTAGAATTTCACGAGGAATCCAACGGTGCCACGGGAATTCACGTACGACCTATAGTTCCGGAGTTATCGCCATTTGAAATTTTCGAAAGTTGCATTTTGCGTCGAAAGGGCAAAATTTTGGCGATTTCGACGATTTTTCAACTTTTTTATTTGAAGAGATTTCTTTGATATCTCTTCGTTATCGTGTTTCTGGGGTCCGAAAAGCTAAGAATCCGGTCTTAACTCGACTTCGAAAATGGCAAAATTTTTCGAAAAATTTTCTGACTCAAACGATGGAAATTTGTTGATTTTTAGAAATTCGCTCATAACTTTTGAACCGCTCGATAGATCGGGATGAGTTTTTGCACGTTTGTAGAACTCCAGGGTAGCTACTTGGTAACGCAAAAAGTTCCAGGATTCTATCGTGTTATCATCGGAAAAAATGGTGCCAAAATATGGGTCCGAAAAATTCCTCGAAAAGACATGGACCCCTATAAATCTTTTATTATTGCATTTCTGGGGGTTAATTTCATCCTATCTTACGTAGAATTTCACGAGGAATCCAACGGTGCCACGGGAATTCACGTACGACCTATAGTTCCGGAGTTATCGCCATTTGAAATTTTCGAAAGTTGCATTTTGCGTCGAAAGGGCAAAATTTTGGCGATTTCGACGATTTTTCAACTTTTTTATTTGAAGAGATTTCTTTGATATCTCTTCGTTATCGTGTTTCTGGGGTCCGAAAAGCTAAGAATCCGGTCTTAACTCGACTTCGAAAATGGCAAAATTTTTCGAAAAATTTTCTGACTCAAACGATGGAAATTTGTTGATTTTTAGAAATTCGCTCATAACTTTTGAACCGCTCAATAGATCGGGATGAGTTTTTGCACGTTTGTAGAACTCCAGGGTAGCTACTTGGTAACGCAAAAAGTTCCAGGATTCTATCGTGTTATCATCGGAAAAAAGGGTGCCAAAATATGGGTCCGAAAAATTCCTCGAAAAGACATGGACCCCTATAAATCTTTTATTATTGCATTTCTGGGGGTTAATTTCATCCTATCTTACGTAGAATTTCACGAGGAATCCAACGGTGCCACGGGAATTCACGTACGACCTATAGTTCCGGAGTTATCGCCATTTGAAATTTTCGAAAGTTGCATTTTGCGTCGAAAGGGCAAAATTTTGGCGATTTCGACGATTTTTCAACTTTTTTATTTGAAGAGATTTCTTTGATATCTCTTCGTTATCGTGTTTCTGGGGTCCGAAAAGCTAAGAATCCGGTCTTAACTCGACTTCGAAAATGGCAAAATTTTTCGAAAAATTTTCTGACTCAAACGATGGAAATTTGTTGATTTTTAGAAATTCGCTCATAACTTTTGAACCGCTCGATAGATCGGGATGAGTTTTTGCACGTTTGTAGAACTCCAGGGTAGCTACTTGGTAACGCAAAAAGTTCCAGGATTCTATCGTGTTATCATCGGAAAAAAGGGTGCCAAAATATGGGTCCGAAAAATTCCTCGAAAAGACATGGACCCCTATAAATCTTTTATTATTGCATTTCTGGGGGTTAATTTCATCCTATCTTACGTAGAATTTCACGAGGAATCCAACGGTGCCACGGGAATTCACGTACGACCTATAGTTCCGGAGTTATCGCCATTTGAAATTTTCGAAAGTTGCATTTTGCGTCGAAAGGGCAAAATTTTGGCGATTTCGACGATTTTTCAACTTTTTTATTTGAAGAGATTTCTTTGATATCTCTTCGTTATCGTGTTTCTGGGGTCCGAAAAGCTAAGAATCCGGTCTTAACTCGACTTCGAAAATGGCAAAATTTTTCGAAAAATTTTCTGACTCAAACGATGGAAATTTGTTGATTTTTAGAAATTCGCTCATAACTTTTGAACCGCTCGATAGATCGGGATGAGTTTTTGCACGTTTGTAGAACTCCAGGGTAGCTACTTGGTAACGCAAAAAGTTCCAGGATTCTATCGTGTTATCATCGGAAAAAAGGGTGCCAAAATATGGGTCCGAAAAATTCCTCGAAAAGACATGGACCCCTATAAATCTTTTATTATTGCATTTCTGGGGGTTAATTTCATCCTATCTTACGTAGAATTTCACGAGGAATCCAACGGTGCCACGGGAATTCACGTACGACCTATAGTTCCGGAGTTATCGCCATTTGAAATTTTCGAAAGTTGCATTTTGCGTCGAAAGGGCAAAATTTTGGCGATTTCGACGATTTTTCAACTTTTTTATTTGAAGAGATTTCTTTGATATCTCTTCGTTATCGTGTTTCTGGGGTCCGAAAAGCTAAGAATCCGGTCTTAACTCGACTTCGAAAATGGCAAAATTTTTCGAAAAATTTTCTGACTCAAACGATGGAAATTTGTTGATTTTTAGAAATTCGCTCATAACTTTTGAACCGCTCGATAGATCGGGATGAGTTTTTGCACGTTTGTAGAACTCCAGGGTAGCTACTTGGTAACGCAAAAAGTTCCAGGATTCTATCGTGTTATCATCGGAAAAAAGGGTGCCAAAATATGGGTCCGAAAAATTCCTCGAAAAGACATGGACCCCTATAAATCTTTTATTATTGCATTTCTGGGGGTTAATTTCATCCTATCTTACGTAGAATTTCACGAGGAATCCAACGGTGCCACGGGAATTCACGTACGACCTATAGTTCCGGAGTTATCGCCATTTGAAATTTTCGAAAGTTGCATTTTGCGTCGAAAGGGCAAAATTTTGGCGATTTCGACGATTTTTCAACTTTTTTATTTGAAGAGATTTCTTTGATATCTCTTCGTTATCGTGTTTCTGGGGTCCGAAAAGCTAAGAATCCGGTCTTAACTCGACTTCGAAAATGGCAAAATTTTTCGAAAAATTTTCTGACTCAAACGATGGAAATTTGTTGATTTTTAGAAATTCGCTCATAACTTTTGAACCGCTCGATAGATCGGGATGAGTTTTTGCACGTTTGTAGAACTCCAGGGTAGCTACTTGGTAACGCAAAAAGTTCCAGGATTCTATCGTGTTATCATCGGAAAAAAGGGTGCCAAAATATGGGTCCGAAAAATTCCTCGAAAAGACATGGACCCCTATAAATCTTTTATTATTGCATTTCTGGGGGTTAATTTCATCCTATCTTACGTAGAATTTCACGAGGAATCCAACGGTGCCACGGGAATTCACGTACGACCTATAGTTCCGGAGTTATCGCCATTTGAAATTTTCGAAAGTTGCATTTTGCGTCGAAAGGGCAAAATTTTGGCGATTTCGACGATTTTTCAACTTTTTTATTTGAAGAGATTTCTTTGATATCTCTTCGTTATCGTGTTTCTGGGGTCCGAAAAGCTAAGAATCCGGTCTTAACTCGACTTCGAAAATGGCAAAATTTTTCGAAAAATTTTCTGACTCAAACGATGGAAATTTGTTGATTTTTAGAAATTCGCTCATAACTTTTGAACCGCTCGATAGATCGGGATGAGTTTTTGCACGTTTGTAGAACTCCAGGGTAGCTACTTGGTAACGCAAAAAGTTCCAGGATTCTATCGTGTTATCATCGAAAAAAAGGGTGCCAAAATATGGGTCCGAAAAATTCCTCGAAAAGACATGGACCCCTATAAATCTTTTATTATTGCATTTCTGGGGGTTAATTTCATCCTATCTTACGTAGAATTTCACGAGGAATCCAACGGTGCCACGGGAATTCACGTACGACCTATAGTTCCGGAGTTATCGCCATTTGAAATTTTCGAAAGTTGCATTTTGCGTCGAAAGGGCAAAATTTTGGCGATTTCGACGATTTTTCAACTTTTTTATTTGAAGAGATTTCTTTGATATCTCTTCGTTATCGTGTTTCTGGGGTCCGAAAAGCTAAGAATCCGGTCTTAACTCGACTTCGAAAATGGCAAAATTTTTCGAAAAATTTTCTGACTCAAACGATGGAAATTTGCTGATTTTTAGAAATTCGCTCATAACTTTTGAACCGCTCGATAGATCGGGATGAGTTTTTGCACGTTTGTAGAACTCCAGGGTAGCTACTTGGTAACGCAAAAAGTTCCAGGATTCTATCGTGTTATCATCGGAAAAAATGGTGCCAAAATATGGGTCCGAAAAATTCCTCGAAAAGACATGGACCCCTATAAATCTTTTATTATTGCATTTCTGGGGGTTAATTTCATCCTATCTTACGTAGAATTTCACGAGGAATCCAACGGTGCCACGGGAATTCACGTACGACCTATAGTTCCGGAGTTATCGCCATTTGAAATTTTCGAAAGTTGCATTTTGCGTCGAAAGGGCAAAATTTTGGCGATTTCGACGATTTTTCAACTTTTTTATTTGAAGAGATTTCTTTGATATCTCTTCGTTATCGTGTTTCTGGGGTCCGAAAAGCTAAGAATCCGGTCTTAACTCGACTTCGAAAATGGCAAAATTTTTCGAAAAATTTTCTGACTCAAACGATGGAAATTTGTTGATTTTTAGAAATTCGCTCATAACTTTTGAACCGCTCGATAGATCGGGATGAGTTTTTGCACGTTTGTAGAACTCCAGGGTAGCTACTTGGTAACGCAAAAAGTTCCAGGATTCTATCGTGTTATCATCGGAAAAAAGGGTGCCAAAATATGGGTCCGAAAAATTCCTCGAAAAGACATGGACCCCTATAAATCTTTTATTATTGCATTTCTGGGGGTTAATTTCATCCTATCTTACGTAGAATTTCACGAGGAATCCAACGGTGCCACGGGAATTCACGTACGACCTATAGTTCCGGAGTTATCGCCATTTGAAATTTTCGAAAGTTGCATTTTGCGTCGAAAGGGCAAAATTTTGGCGATTTCGACGATTTTTCAACTTTTTTATTTGAAGAGATTTCTTTGATATCTCTTCGTTATCGTGTTTCTGGGGTCCGAAAAGCTAAGAATCCGGTCTTAACTCGACTTCGAAAATGGCAAAATTTTTCGAAAAATTTTCTGACTCAAACGATGGAAATTTGTTGATTTTTAGAAATTCGCTCATAACTTTTGAACCGCTCGATAGATCGGGATGAGTTTTTGCACGTTTGTAGAACTCCAGGGTAGCTACTTGGTAACGCAAAAAGTTCCAGGATTCTATCGTGTTATCATCGGAAAAAAGGGTGCCAAAATATGGGTCCGAAAAATTCCTCGAAAAGACATGGACCCCTATAAATCTTTTATTATTGCATTTCTGGGGGTTAATTTCATCCTATCTTACGTAGAATTTCACGAGGAATCCAACGGTGCCACGGGAATTCACGTACGACCTATAGTTCCGGAGTTATCGCCATTTGAAATTTTCGAAAGTAGCATTTTGCGTCGAAAGGGCAAAATTTTGGCGATTTCGACGATTTTTCAACTTTTTTATTTGAAGAGATTTCTTTGATATCTCTTCGTTATCGTGTTTCTGGGGTCCGAAAAGCTAAGAATCCGGTCTTAACTCGACTTCGAAAATGGCAAAATTTTTCGAAAAATTTTCTGACTCAAACGATGGAAATTTGTTGATTTTTAGAAATTCGCTCATAACTTTTGAACCGCTCGATAGATCGGGATGAGTTTTTGCACGTTTGTAGAACTCCAGGGTAGCTACTTGGTAACGCAAAAAGTTCCAGGATTCTATCGTGTTATCATCGGAAAAAAGGGTGCCAAAATATGGGTCCGAAAAATTCCTCGAAAAGACATGGACCCCTATAAATCTTTTATTATTGCATTTCTGGGGGTTAATTTCATCCTATCTTACGTAGAATTTCACGAGGAATCCAACGGTGCCACGGGAATTCACGTACGACCTATAGTTCCGGAGTTATCGCCATTTGAAATTTTCGAAAGTTGCATTTTGCGTCGAAAGGGCAAAATTTTGGCGATTTCGACGATTTTTCAACTTTTTTATTTGAAGAGATTTCTTTGATATCTCTTCGTTATCGTGTTTCTGGGGTCCGAAAAGCTAAGAATCCGGTCTTAACTCGACTTCGAAAATGGCAAAATTTTTCGAAAAATTTTCTGACTCAAACGATGGAAATTTGTTGATTTTTAGAAATTCGCTCATAACTTTTGAACCGCTCGATAGATCGGGATGAGTTTTTGCACGTTTGTAGAACTCCAGGGTAGCTACTTGGTAACGCAAAAAGTTCCAGGATTCTATCGTGTTATCATCGGAAAAAAGGGTGCCAAAATATGGGTCCGAAAAATTCCTCGAAAAGACATGGACCCCTATAAATCTTTTATTATTGCATTTCTGGGGGTTAATTTCATCCTATCTTACGTAGAATTTCACGAGGAATCCAACGGTGCCACGGGAATTCACGTACGACCTATAGTTCCGGAGTTATCGCCATTTGAAATTTTCGAAAGTTGCATTTTGCGTCGAAAGGGCAAAATTTTGGCGATTTCGACGATTTTTCAACTTTTTTATTTGAAGAGATTTCTTTGATATCTCTTCGTTATCGTGTTTCTGGGGTCCGAAAAGCTAAGAATCCGGTCTTAACTCGACTTCGAAAATGGCAAAATTTTTCGAAAAATTTTCTGACTCAAACGATGGAAATTTGTTGATTTTTAGAAATTCGCTCATAACTTTTGAACCGCTCGATAGATCGGGATGAGTTTTTGCACGTTTGTAGAACTCCAGGGTAGCTACTTGGTAACGCAAAAAGTTCCAGGATTCTATCGTGTTATCATCGGAAAAAAGGGTGCCAAAATATGGGTCCGAAAAATTCCTCGAAAAGACATGGACCCCTATAAATCTTTTATTATTGCATTTCTGGGGGTTAATTTCATCCTATCTTACGTAGAATTTCACGAGGAATCCAACGGTGCCACGGGAATTCACGTACGACCTATAGTTCCGGAGTTATCGCCATTTGAAATTTTCGAAAGTTGCATTTTGCGTCGAAAGGGCAAAATTTTGGCGATTTCGACGATTTTTCAACTTTTTTATTTGAAGAGATTTCTTTGATATCTCTTCGTTATCGTGTTTCTGGGGTCCGAAAAGCTAAGAATCCGGTCTTAACTCGACTTCGAAAATGGCAAAATTTTTCGAAAAATTTTCTGACTCAAACGATGGAAATTTGTTGATTTTTAGAAATTCGCTCATAACTTTTGAACCGCTCGATAGATCGGGATGAGTTTTTGCACGTTTGTAGAACTCCAGGGTAGCTACTTGGTAACGCAAAAAGTTCCAGGATTCTATCGTGTTATCATCGGAAAAAAGGGTGCCAAAATATGGGTCCGAAAAATTCCTCGAAAAGACATGGACCCCTATAAATCTTTTATTATTGCATTTCTGGGGGTTAATTTCATCCTATCTTACGTAGAATTTCACGAGGAATCCAACGGTGCCACGGGAATTCACGTACGACCTATAGTTCCGGAGTTATCGCCATTTGAAATTTTCGAAAGTAGCATTTTGCGTCGAAAGGGCAAAATTTTGGCGATTTCGACGATTTTTCAACTTTTTTATTTGAAGAGATTTCTTTGATATCTCTTCGTTATCGTGTTTCTGGGGTCCGAAAAGCTAAGAATCCGGTCTTAACTCGACTTCGAAAATGGCAAAATTTTTCGAAAAATTTTCTGACTCAAACGATGGAAATTTGTTGATTTTTAGAAATTCGCTCATAACTTTTGAACCGCTCGATAGATCGGGATGAGTTTTTGCACGTTTGTAGAACTCCAGGGTAGCTACTTGGTAACGCAAAAAGTTCCAGGATTCTATCGTGTTATCATCGGAAAAAAGGGTGCCAAAATATGGGTCCGAAAAATTCCTCGAAAAGACATGGACCCCTATAAATCTTTTATTATTGCATTTCTGGGGGTTAATTTCATCCTATCTTACGTAGAATTTCACGAGGAATCCAACGGTGCCACGGGAATTCACGTACGACCTATAGTTCCGGAGTTATCGCCATTTGAAATTTTCGAAAGTTGCATTTTGCGTCGAAAGGGCAAAATTTTGGCGATTTCGACGATTTTTCAACTTTTTTATTTGAAGAGATTTCTTTGATATCTCTTCGTTATCGTGTTTCTGGGGTCCGAAAAGCTAAGAATCCGGTCTTAACTCGACTTCGAAAATGGCAAAATTTTTCGAAAAATTTTCTGACTCAAACGATGGAAATTTGTTGATTTTTAGAAATTCGCTCATAACTTTTGAACCGCTCGATAGATCGGGATGAGTTTTTGCACGTTTGTAGAACTCCAGGGTAGCTACTTGGTAACGCAAAAAGTTCCAGGATTCTATCGTGTTATCATCGGAAAAAAGGGTGCCAAAATATGGGTCCGAAAAATTCCTCGAAAAGACATGGACCCCTATAAATCTTTTATTATTGCATTTCTGGGGGTTAATTTCATCCTATCTTACGTAGAATTTCACGAGGAATCCAACGGTGCCACGGGAATTCACGTACGACCTATAGTTCCGGAGTTATCGCCATTTGAAATTTTCGAAAGTTGCATTTTGCGTCGAAAGGGCAAAATTTTGGCGATTTCGACGATTTTTCAACTTTTTTATTTGAAGAGATTTCTTTGATATCTCTTCGTTATCGTGTTTCTGGGGTCCGAAAAGCTAAGAATCCGGTCTTAACTCGACTTCGAAAATGGCAAAATTTTTCGAAAAATTTTCTGACTCAAACGATGGAAATTTGTTGATTTTTAGAAATTCGCTCATAACTTTTGAACCGCTCGATAGATCGGGATGAGTTTTTGCACGTTTGTAGAACTCCAGGGTAGCTACTTGGTAACGCAAAAAGTTCCAGGATTCTATCGTGTTATCATCGGAAAAAAGGGTGCCAAAATATGGGTCCGAAAAATTCCTCGAAAAGACATGGACCCCTATAAATCTTTTATTATTGCATTTCTGGGGGTTAATTTCATCCTATCTTACGTAGAATTTCACGAGGAATCCAACGGTGCCACGGGAATTCACGTACGACCTATAGTTCCGGAGTTATCGCCATTTGAAATTTTCGAAAGTTGCATTTTGCGTCGAAAGGGCAAAATTTTGGCGATTTCGACGATTTTTCAACTTTTTTATTTGAAGAGATTTCTTTGATATCTCTTCGTTATCGTGTTTCTGGGGTCCGAAAAGCTAAGAATCCGGTCTTAACTCGACTTCGAAAATGGCAAAATTTTTCGAAAAATTTTCTGACTCAAACGATGGAAATTTGTTGATTTTTAGAAATTCGCTCATAACTTTTGAACCGCTCGATAGATCGGGATGAGTTTTTGCACGTTTGTAGAACTCCAGGGTAGCTACTTGGTAACGCAAAAAGTTCCAGGATTCTATCGTGTTATCATCGGAAAAAAGGGTGCCAAAATATGGGTCCGAAAAATTCCTCGAAAAGACATGGACCCCTATAAATCTTTTATTATTGCATTTCTGGGGGTTAATTTCATCCTATCTTACGTAGAATTTCACGAGGAATCCAACGGTGCCACGGGAATTCACGTACGACCTATAGTTCCGGAGTTATCGCCATTTGAAATTTTCGAAAGTTGCATTTTGCGTCGAAAGGGCAAAATTTTGGCGATTTCGACGATTTTTCAACTTTTTTATTTGAAGAGATTTCTTTGATATCTCTTCGTTATCGTGTTTCTGGGGTCCGAAAAGCTAAGAATCCGGTCTTAACTCGACTTCGAAAATGGCAAAATTTTTCGAAAAATTTTCTGACTCAAACGATGGAAATTTGTTGATTTTTAGAAATTCGCTCATAACTTTTGAACCGCTCGATAGATCGGGATGAGTTTTTGCACGTTTGTAGAACTCCAGGGTAGCTACTTGGTAACGCAAAAAGTTCCAGGATTCTATCGTGTTATCATCGGAAAAAAGGGTGCCAAAATATGGGTCCGAAAAATTCCTCGAAAAGACATGGACCCCTATAAATCTTTTATTATTGCATTTCTGGGGGTTAATTTCATCCTATCTTACGTAGAATTTCACGAGGAATCCAACGGTGCCACGGGAATTCACGTACGACCTATAGTTCCGGAGTTATCGCCATTTGAAATTTTCGAAAGTTGCATTTTACGTCGAAAGGGCAAAATTTTGGCGATTTCGACGATTTTTCAACTTTTTTATTTGAAGAGATTTCTTTGATATCTCTTCGTTATCGTGTTTCTGGGGTCCGAAAAGCTAAGAATCCGGTCTTAACTCGACTTCGAAAATGGCAAAATTTTTCGAAAAATTTTCTGACTCAAACGATGGAAATTTGTTGATTTTTAGAAATTCGCTCATAACTTTTGAACCGCTCGATAGATCGGGATGAGTTTTTGCACGTTTGTAGAACTCCAGGGTAGCTACTTGGTAACGCAAAAAGTTCCAGGATTCTATCGTGTTATCATCGAAAAAAAGGGTGCCAAAATATGGGTCCGAAAAATTCCTCGAAAAGACATGGACCCCTATAAATCTTTTATTATTGCATTTCTGGGGGTTAATTTCATCCTATCTTACGTAGAATTTCACGAGGAATCCAACGGTGCCACGGGAATTCACGTACGACCTATAGTTCCGGAGTTATCGCCATTTGAAATTTTCGAAAGTTGCATTTTGCGTCGAAAGGGCAAAATTTTGGCGATTTCGACGATTTTTCAACTTTTTTATTTGAAGAGATTTCTTTGATATCTCTTCGTTATCGTGTTTCTGGGGTCCGAAAAGCTAAGAATCCGGTCTTAACTCGACTTCGAAAATGGCAAAATTTTTCGAAAAATTTTCTGACTCAAACGATGGAAATTTGTTGATTTTTAGAAATTCGCTCATAACTTTTGAACCGCTCGATAGATCGGGATGAGTTTTTGCACGTTTGTAGAACTCCAGGGTAGCTACTTGGTAACGCAAAAAGTTCCAGGATTCTATCGTGTTATCATCGGAAAAAAGGGTGCCAAAATATGGGTCCGAAAAATTCCTCGAAAAGACATGGACCCCTATAAATCTTTTATTATTGCATTTCTGGGGGTTAATTTCATCCTATCTTACGTAGAATTTCACGAGGAATCCAACGGTGCCACGGGAATTCACGTACGACCTATAGTTCCGGAGTTATCGCCATTTGAAATTTTCGAAAGTTGCATTTTGCGTCGAAAGGGCAAAATTTTGGCGATTTCGACGATTTTTCAACTTTTTTATTTGAAGAGATTTCTATGATATCTCTTCGTTATCGTGTTTCTGGGGTCCGAAAAGCTAAGAATCCGGTCTTAACTCGACTTCGAAAATGGCAAAATTTTTCGAAAAATTTTCTGACTCAAACGATGGAAATTTGTTGATTTTTAGAAATTCGCTCATAACTTTTGAACCGCTCGATAGATCGGGATGAGTTTTTGCACGTTTGTAGAACTCCAGGGTAGCTACTTGGTAACGCAAAAAGTTCCAGGATTCTATCGTGTTATCATCGGAAAAAAGGGTGCCAAAATATGGGTCCGAAAAATTCCTCGAAAAGACATGGACCCCTATAAATCTTTTATTATTGCATTTCTGGGGGTTAATTTCATCCTATCTTACGTAGAATTTCACGAGGAATCCAACGGTGCCACGGGAATTCACGTACGACCTATAGTTCCGGAGTTATCGCCATTTGAAATTTTCGAAAGTTGCATTTTGCGTCGAAAGGGCAAAATTTTGGCGATTTCGACGATTTTTCAACTTTTTTATTTGAAGAGATTTCTTTGATATCTCTTCGTTATCGTGTTTCTGGGGTCCGAAAAGCTAAGAATCCGGTCTTAACTCGACTTCGAAAATGGCAAAATTTTTCGAAAAATTTTCTGACTCAAACGATGGAAATTTGTTGATTTTTAGAAATTCGCTCATAACTTTTGAACCGCTCGATAGATCGGGATGAGTTTTTGCACGTTTGTAGAACTCCAGGGTAGCTACTTGGTAACGCAAAAAGTTCCAGGATTCTATCGTGTTATCATCGGAAAAAAGGGTGCCAAAATATGGGTCCGAAAAATTCCTCGAAAAGACATGGACCCCTATAAATCTTTTATTATTGCATTTCTGGGGGTTAATTTCATCCTATCTTACGTAGAATTTCACGAGGAATCCAACGGTGCCACGGGAATTCACGTACGACCTATAGTTCCGGAGTTATCGCCATTTGAAATTTTCGAAAGTTGCATTTTGCGTCGAAAGGGCAAAATTTTGGCGATTTCGACGATTTTTCAACTTTTTTATTTGAAGAGATTTCTTTGATATCTCTTCGTTATCGTGTTTCTGGGGTCCGAAAAGCTAAGAATCCGGTCTTAACTCGACTTCGAAAATGGCAAAATTTTTCGAAAAATTTTCTGACTCAAACGATGGAAATTTGTTGATTTTTAGAAATTCGCTCATAACTTTTGAACCGCTCGATAGATCGGGATGAGTTTTTGCACGTTTGTAGAACTCCAGGGTAGCTACTTGGTAACGCAAAAAGTTCCAGGATTCTATCGTGTTATCATCGGAAAAAAGGGTGCCAAAATATGGGTCCGAAAAATTCCTCGAAAAGACATGGACCCCTATAAATCTTTTATTATTGCATTTCTGGGGGTTAATTTCATCCTATCTTACGTAGAATTTCACGAGGAATCCAACGGTGCCACGGGAATTCACGTACGACCTATAGTTCCGGAGTTATCGCCATTTGAAATTTTCGAAAGTTGCATTTTGCGTCGAAAGGGCAAAATTTTGGCGATTTCGACGATTTTTCAACTTTTTTATTTGAAGAGATTTCTTTGATATCTCTTCGTTATCGTGTTTCTGGGGTCCGAAAAGCTAAGAATCCGGTCTTAACTCGACTTCGAAAATGGCAAAATTTTTCGAAAAATTTTCTGACTCAAACGATGGAAATTTGTTGATTTTTAGAAATTCGCTCATAACTTTTGAACCGCTCGATAGATCGGGATGAGTTTTTGCACGTTTGTAGAACTCCAGGGTAGCTACTTGGTAACGCAAAAAGTTCCAGGATTCTATCGTGTTATCATCGGAAAAAAGGGTGCCAAAATATGGGTCCGAAAAATTCCTCGAAAAGACATGGACCCCTATAAATCTTTTATTATTGCATTTCTGGGGGTTAATTTCATCCTATCTTACGTAGAATTTCACGAGGAATCCAACGGTGCCACGGGAATTCACGTACGACCTATAGTTCCGGAGTTATCGCCATTTGAAATTTTCGAAAGTTGCATTTTGCGTCGAAAGGGCAAAATTTTGGCGATTTCGACGATTTTTCAACTTTTTTATTTGAAGAGATTTCTTTGATATCTCTTCGTTATCGTGTTTCTGGGGTCCGAAAAGCTAAGAATCCGGTCTTAACTCGACTTCGAAAATGGCAAAATTTTTCGAAAAATTTTCTGACTCAAACGATGGAATTTTGTTGATTTTTAGAAATTCGCTCATAACTTTTGAACCGCTCGATAGATCGGGATGAGTTTTTGCACGTTTGTAGAACTCCAGGGTAGCTACTTGGTAACGCAAAAAGTTCCAGGATTCTATCGTGTTATCATCGGAAAAAAGGGTGCCAAAATATGGGTCCGAAAAATTCCTCGAAAAGACATGGACCCCTATAAATCTTTTATTATTGCATTTCTGGGGGTTAATTTCATCCTATCTTACGTAGAATTTCACGAGGAATCCAACGGTGCCACGGGAATTCACGTACGACCTATAGTTCCGGAGTTATCGCCATTTGAAATTTTCGAAAGTTGCATTTTGCGTCGAAAGGGCAAAATTTTGGCGATTTCGACGATTTTTCAACTTTTTTATTTGAAGAGATTTCTTTGATATCTCTTCGTTATCGTGTTTCTGGGGTCCGAAAAGCTAAGAATCCGGTCTTAACTCGACTTCGAAAATGGCAAAATTTTTCGAAAAATTTTCTGACTCAAACGATGGAAATTTGTTGATTTTTAGAAATTCGCTCATAACTTTTGAACCGCTCGATAGATCGGGATGAGTTTTTGCACGTTTGTAGAACTCCAGGGTAGCTACTTGGTAACGCAAAAAGTTCCAGGATTCTATCGTGTTATCATCGGAAAAAAGGGTGCCAAAATATGGGTCCGAAAAATTCCTCGAAAAGACATGGACCCCTATAAATCTTTTATTATTGCATTTCTGGGGGTTAATTTCATCCTATCTTACGTAGAATTTCACGAGGAATCCAACGGTGCCACGGGAATTCACGTACGACCTATAGTTCCGGAGTTATCGCCATTTGAAATTTTCGAAAGTTGCATTTTGCGTCGAAAGGGCAAAATTTTGGCGATTTCGACGATTTTTCAACTTTTTTATTTGAAGAGATTTCTTTGATATCTCTTCGTTATCGTGTTTCTGGGGTCCGAAAAGCTAAGAATCCGGTCTTAACTCGACTTCGAAAATGGCAAAATTTTTCGAAAAATTTTCTGACTCAAACGATGGAAATTTGTTGATTTTTAGAAATTCGCTCATAACTTTTGAACCGCTCGATAGATCGGGATGAGTTTTTGCACGTTTGTAGAACTCCAGGGTAGCTACTTGGTAACGCAAAAAGTTCCAGGATTCTATCGTGTTATCATCGGAAAAAAGGGTGCCAAAATATGGGTCCGAAAAATTCCTCGAAAAGACATGGACCCCTATAAATCTTTTATTATTGCATTTCTGGGGGTTAATTTCATCCTATCTTACGTAGAATTTCACGAGGAATCCAACGGTGCCACGGGAATTCACGTACGACCTATAGTTCCGGAGTTATCGCCATTTGAAATTTTCGAAAGTTGCATTTTGCGTCGAAAGGGCAAAATTTTGGCGATTTCGACGATTTTTCAACTTTTTTATTTGAAGAGATTTCTTTGATATCTCTTCGTTATCGTGTTTCTGGGGTCCGAAAAGCTAAGAATCCGGTCTTAACTCGACTTCGAAAATGGCAAAATTTTTCGAAAAATTTTCTGACTCAAACGATGGAATTTTGTTGATTTTTAGAAATTCGCTCATAACTTTTGAACCGCTCGATAGATCGGGATGAGTTTTTGCACGTTTGTAGAACTCCAGGGTAGCTACTTGGTAACGCAAAAAGTTCCAGGATTCTATCGTGTTATCATCGGAAAAAAAGGTGCCAAAATATGGGTCCGAAAAATTCCTCGAAAAGACATGGACCCCTATAAATCTTTTATTATTGCATTTCTGGGGGTTAATTTCATCCTATCTTACGTAGAATTTCACGAGGAATCCAACGGTGCCACGGGAATTCACGTACGACCTATAGTTCCGGAGTTATCGCCATTTGAAATTTTCGAAAGTTGCATTTTGCGTCGAAAGGGCAAAATTTTGGCGATTTCGACGATTTTTCAACTTTTTTATTTGAAGAGATTTCTTTGATATCTCTTCGTTATCGTGTTTCTGGGGTCCGAAAAGCTAAGAATCCGGTCTTAACTCGACTTCGAAAATGGCAAAATTTTTCGAAAAATTTTCTGACTCAAACGATGGAAATTTGTTGATTTTTAGAAATTCGCTCATAACTTTTGAACCGCTCGATAGATCGGGATGAGTTTTTGCACGTTTGTAGAACTCCAGGGTAGCTACTTGGTAACGCAAAAAGTTCCAGGATTCTATCGTGTTATCATCGGAAAAAAGGGTGCCAAAATATGGGTCCGAAAAATTCCTCGAAAAGACATGGACCCCTATAAATCTTTTATTATTGCATTTCTGGGGGTTAATTTCATCCTATCTTACGTAGAATTTCACGAGGAATCCAACGGTGCCACGGGAATTCACGTACGACCTATAGTTCCGGAGTTATCGCCATTTGAAATTTTCGAAAGTTGCATTTTGCGTCGAAAGGGCAAAATTTTGGCGATTTCGACGATTTTTCAACTTTTTTATTTGAAGAGATTTCTTTGATATCTCTTCGTTATCGTGTTTCTGGGGTCCGAAAAGCTAAGAATCCGGTCTTAACTCGACTTCGAAAATGGCAAAATTTTTCGAAAAATTTTCTGACTCAAACGATGGAAATTTGTTGATTTTTAGAAATTCGCTCATAACTTTTGAACCGCTCGATAGATCGGGATGAGTTTTTGCACGTTTGTAGAACTCCAGGGTAGCTACTTGGTAACGCAAAAAGTTCCAGGATTCTATCGTGTTATCATCGGAAAAAAGGGTGCCAAAATATGGGTCCGAAAAATTCCTCGAAAAGACATGGACCCCTATAAATCTTTTATTATTGCATTTCTGGGGGTTAATTTCATCCTATCTTACGTAGAATTTCACGAGGAATCCAACGGTGCCACGGGAATTCACGTACGACCTATAGTTCCGGAGTTATCGCCATTTGAAATTTTCGAAAGTTGCATTTTGCGTCGAAAGGGCAAAATTTTGGCGATTTCGACGATTTTTCAACTTTTTTATTTGAAGAGATTTCTTTGATATCTCTTCGTTATCGTGTTTCTGGGGTCCGAAAAGCTAAGAATCCGGTCTTAACTCGACTTCGAAAATGGCAAAATTTTTCGAAAAATTTTCTGACTCAAACGATGGAATTTTGTTGATTTTTAGAAATTCGCTCATAACTTTTGAACCGCTCGATAGATCGGGATGAGTTTTTGCACGTTTGTAGAACTCCAGGGTAGCTACTTGGTAACGCAAAAAGTTCCAGGATTCTATCGTGTTATCATCGGAAAAAAGGGTGCCAAAATATGGGTCCGAAAAATTCCTCGAAAAGACATGGACCCCTATAAATCTTTTATTATTGCATTTCTGGGGGTTAATTTCATCCTATCTTACGTAGAATTTCACGAGGAATCCAACGGTGCCACGGGAATTCACGTACGACCTATAGTTCCGGAGTTATCGCCATTTGAAATTTTCGAAAGTTGCATTTTGCGTCGAAAGGGCAAAATTTTGGCGATTTCGACGATTTTTCAACTTTTTTATTTGAAGAGATTTCTTTGATATCTCTTCGTTATCGTGTTTCTGGGGTCCGAAAAGCTAAGAATCCGGTCTTAACTCGACTTCGAAAATGGCAAAATTTTTCGAAAAATTTTCTGACTCAAACGATGGAAATTTGTTGATTTTTAGAAATTCGCTCATAACTTTTGAACCGCTCGATAGATCGGGATGAGTTTTTGCACGTTTGTAGAACTCCAGGGTAGCTACTTGGTAACGCAAAAAGTTCCAGGATTCTATCGTGTTATCATCGGAAAAAAGGGTGCCAAAATATGGGTCCGAAAAATTCCTCGAAAAGACATGGACCCCTATAAATCTTTTATTATTGCATTTCTGGGGGTTAATTTCATCCTATCTTACGTAGAATTTCACGAGGAATCCAACGGTGCCACGAGAATTCACGTACGACCTATAGTTCCGGAGTTATCGCCATTTGAAATTTTCGAAAGTTGCATTTTGCGTCGAAAGGGCAAAATTTTGGCGATTTCGACGATTTTTCAACTTTTTTATTTGAAGAGATTTCTTTGATATCTCTTCGTTATCGTGTTTCTGGGGTCCGAAAAGCTAAGAATCCGGTCTTAACTCGACTTCGAAAATGGCAAAATTTTTCGAAAAATTTTCTGACTCAAACGATGGAAATTTGTTGATTTTTAGAAATTCGCTCATAACTTTTGAACCGCTCGATAGATCGGGATGAGTTTTTGCACGTTTGTAGAACTCCAGGGTAGCTACTTGGTAACGCAAAAAGTTCCAGGATTCTATCGTGTTATCATCGGAAAAAAGGGTGCCAAAATATGGGTCCGAAAAATTCCTCGAAAAGACATGGACCCCTATAAATCTTTTATTATTGCATTTCTGGGGGTTAATTTCATCCTATCTTACGTAGAATTTCACGAGGAATCCAACGGTGCCACGGGAATTCACGTACGACCTATAGTTCCGGAGTTATCGCCATTTGAAATTTTCGAAAGTTGCATTTTGCGTCGAAAGGGCAAAATTTTGGCGATTTCGACGATTTTTCAACTTTTTTATTTGAAGAGATTTCTTTGATATCTCTTCGTTATCGTGTTTCTGGGGTCCGAAAAGCTAAGAATCCGGTCTTAACTCGACTTCGAAAATGGCAAAATTTTTCGAAAAATTTTCTGACTCAAACGATGGAAATTTGTTGATTTTTAGAAATTCGCTCATAACTTTTGAACCGCTCGATAGATCGGGATGAGTTTTTGCACGTTTGTAGAACTCCAGGGTAGCTACTTGGTAACGCAAAAAGTTCCAGGATTCTATCGTGTTATCATCGGAAAAAAGGGTGCCAAAATATGGGTCCGAAAAATTCCTCGAAAAGACATGGACCCCTATAAATCTTTTATTATTGCATTTCTGGGGGTTAATTTCATCCTATCTTACGTAGAATTTCACGAGGAATCCAACGGTGCCACGGGAATTCACGTACGACCTATAGTTCCGGAGTTATCGCCATTTGAAATTTTCGAAAGTTGCATTTTGCGTCGAAAGGGCAAAATTTTGGCGATTTCGACGATTTTTCAACTTTTTTATTTGAAGAGATTTCTTTGATATCTCTTCGTTATCGTGTTTCTGGGGTCCGAAAAGCTAAGAATCCGGTCTTAACTCGACTTCGAAAATGGCAAAATTTTTCGAAAAATTTTCTGACTCAAACGATGGAATTTTGTTGATTTTTAGAAATTCGCTCATAACTTTTGAACCGCTCGATAGATCGGGATGAGTTTTTGCACGTTTGTAGAACTCCAGGGTAGCTACTTGGTAACGCAAAAAGTTCCAGGATTCTATCGTGTTATCATCGGAAAAAAGGGTGCCAAAATATGGGTCCGAAAAATTCCTCGAAAAGACATGGACCCCTATAAATCTTTTATTATTGCATTTCTGGGGGTTAATTTCATCCTATCTTACGTAGAATTTCACGAGGAATCCAACGGTGCCACGGGAATTCACGTACGACCTATAGTTCCGGAGTTATCGCCATTTGAAATTTTCGAAAGTTGCATTTTGCGTCGAAAGGGCAAAATTTTGGCGATTTCGACGATTTTTCAACTTTTTTATTTGAAGAGATTTCTTTGATATCTCTTCGTTATCGTGTTTCTGGGGTCCGAAAAGCTAAGAATCCGGTCTTAACTCGACTTCGAAAATGGCAAAATTTTTCGAAAAATTTTCTGACTCAAACGATGGAAATTTGTTGATTTTTAGAAATTCGCTCATAACTTTTGAACCGCTCGATAGATCGGGATGAGTTTTTGCACGTTTGTAGAACTCCAGGGTAGCTACTTGGTAACGCAAAAAGTTCCAGGATTCTATCGTGTTATCATCGGAAAAAAGGGTGCCAAAATATGGGTCCGAAAAATTCCTCGAAAAGACATGGACCCCTATAAATCTTTTATTATTGCATTTCTGGGGGTTAATTTCATCCTATCTTACGTAGAATTTCACGAGGAATCCAACGGTGCCACGGGAATTCACGTACGACCTATAGTTCCGGAGTTATCGCCATTTGAAATTTTCGAAAGTTGCATTTTGCGTCGAAAGGGCAAAATTTTGGCGATTTCGACGATTTTTCAACTTTTTTATTTGAAGAGATTTCTTTGATATCTCTTCGTTATCGTGTTTCTGGGGTCCGAAAAGCTAAGAATCCGGTCTTAACTCGACTTCGAAAATGGCAAAATTTTTCGAAAAATTTTCTGACTCAAACGATGGAAATTTGTTGATTTTTAGAAATTCGCTCATAACTTTTGAACCGCTCGATAGATCGGGATGAGTTTTTGCACGTTTGTAGAACTCCAGGGTAGCTACTTGGTAACGCAAAAAGTTCCAGGATTCTATCGTGTTATCATCGGAAAAAAGGGTGCCAAAATATGGGTCCGAAAAATTCCTCGAAAAGACATGGACCCCTATAAATCTTTTATTATTGCATTTCTGGGGGTTAATTTCATCCTATCTTACGTAGAATTTCACGAGGAATCCAACGGTGCCACGGGAATTCACGTACGACCTATAGTTCCGGAGTTATCGCCATTTGAAATTTTCGAAAGTTGCATTTTGCGTCGAAAGGGCAAAATTTTGGCGATTTCGACGATTTTTCAACTTTTTTATTTGAAGAGATTTCTTTGATATCTCTTCGTTATCGTGTTTCTGGGGTCCGAAAAGCTAAGAATCCGGTCTTAACTCGACTTCGAAAATGGCAAAATTTTTCGAAAAATTTTCTGACTCAAACGATGGAATTTTGTTGATTTTTAGAAATTCGCTCATAACTTTTGAACCGCTCGATAGATCGGGATGAGTTTTTGCACGTTTGTAGAACTCCAGGGTAGCTACTTGGTAACGCAAAAAGTTCCAGGATTCTATCGTGTTATCATCGGAAAAAAGGGTGCCAAAATATGGGTCCGAAAAATTCCTCGAAAAGACATGGACCCCTATAAATCTTTTATTATTGCATTTCTGGGGGTTAATTTCATCCTATCTTACGTAGAATTTCACGAGGAATCCAACGGTGCCACGGGAATTCACGTACGACCTATAGTTCCGGAGTTATCGCCATTTGAAATTTTCGAAAGTTGCATTTTGCGTCGAAAGGGCAAAATTTTGGCGATTTCGACGATTTTTCAACTTTTTTATTTGAAGAGATTTCTTTGATATCTCTTCGTTATCGTGTTTCTGGGGTCCGAAAAGCTAAGAATCCGGTCTTAACTCGACTTCGAAAATGGCAAAATTTTTCGAAAAATTTTCTGACTCAAACGATGGAAATTTGTTGATTTTTAGAAATTCGCTCATAACTTTTGAACCGCTCGATAGATCGGGATGAGTTTTTGCACGTTTGTAGAACTCCAGGGTAGCTACTTGGTAACGCAAAAAGTTCCAGGATTCTATCGTGTTATCATCGGAAAAAAGGGTGCCAAAATATGGGTCCGAAAAATTCCTCGAAAAGACATGGACCCCTATAAATCTTTTATTATTGCATTTCTGGGGGTTAATTTCATCCTATCTTACGTAGAATTTCACGAGGAATCCAACGGTGCCACGGGAATTCACGTACGACCTATAGTTCCGGAGTTATCGCCATTTGAAATTTTCGAAAGTTGCATTTTGCGTCGAAAGGGCAAAATTTTGGCGATTTCGACGATTTTTCAACTTTTTTATTTGAAGAGATTTCTTTGATATCTCTTCGTTATCGTGTTTCTGGGGTCCGAAAAGCTAAGAATCCGGTCTTAACTCGACTTCGAAAATGGCAAAATTTTTCGAAAAATTTTCTGACTCAAACGATGGAAATTTGTTGATTTTTAGAAATTCGCTCATAACTTTTGAACCGCTCGATAGATCGGGATGAGTTTTTGCACGTTTGTAGAACTCCAGGGTAGCTACTTGGTAACGCAAAAAGTTCCAGGATTCTATCGTGTTATCATCGGAAAAAAGGGTGCCAAAATATGGGTCCGAAAAATTCCTCGAAAAGACATGGACCCCTATAAATCTTTTATTATTGCATTTCTGGGGGTTAATTTCATCCTATCTTACGTAGAATTTCACGAGGAATCCAACGGTGCCACGGGAATTCACGTACGACCTATAGTTCCGGAGTTATCGCCATTTGAAATTTTCGAAAGTTGCATTTTGCGTCGAAAGGGCAAAATTTTGGCGATTTCGACGATTTTTCAACTTTTTTATTTGAAGAGATTTCTTTGATATCTCTTCGTTATCGTGTTTCTGGGGTCCGAAAAGCTAAGAATCCGGTCTTAACTCGACTTCGAAAATGGCAAAATTTTTCGAAAAATTTTCTGACTCAAACGATGGAATTTTGTTGATTTTTAGAAATTCGCTCATAACTTTTGAACCGCTCGATAGATCGGGATGAGTTTTTGCACGTTTGTAGAACTCCAGGGTAGCTACTTGGTAACGCAAAAAGTTCCAGGATTCTATCGTGTTATCATCGGAAAAAAGGGTGCCAAAATATGGGTCCGAAAAATTCCTCGAAAAGACATGGACCCCTATAAATCTTTTATTATTGCATTTCTGGGGGTTAATTTCATCCTATCTTACGTAGAATTTCACGAGGAATCCAACGGTGCCACGGGAATTCACGTACGACCTATAGTTCCGGAGTTATCGCCATTTGAAATTTTCGAAAGTTGCATTTTGCGTCGAAAGGGCAAAATTTTGGCGATTTCGACGATTTTTCAACTTTTTTATTTGAAGAGATTTCTTTGATATCTCTTCGTTATCGTGTTTCTGGGGTCCGAAAAGCTAAGAATCCGGTCTTAACTCGACTTCGAAAATGGCAAAATTTTTCGAAAAATTTTCTGACTCAAACGATGGAAATTTGTTGATTTTTAGAAATTCGCTCATAACTTTTGAACCGCTCGATAGATCGGGATGAGTTTTTGCACGTTTGTAGAACTCCAGGGTAGCTACTTGGTAACGCAAAAAGTTCCAGGATTCTATCGTGTTATCATCGGAAAAAAGGGTGCCAAAATATGGGTCCGAAAAATTCCTCGAAAAGACATGGACCCCTATAAATCTTTTATTATTGCATTTCTGGGGGTTAATTTCATCCTATCTTACGTAGAATTTCACGAGGAATCCAACGGTGCCACGAGAATTCACGTACGACCTATAGTTCCGGAGTTATCGCCATTTGAAATTTTCGAAAGTTGCATTTTGCGTCGAAAGGGCAAAATTTTGGCGATTTCGACGATTTTTCAACTTTTTTATTTGAAGAGATTTCTTTGATATCTCTTCGTTATCGTGTTTCTGGGGTCCGAAAAGCTAAGAATCCGGTCTTAACTCGACTTCGAAAATGGCAAAATTTTTCGAAAAATTTTCTGACTCAAACGATGGAAATTTGTTGATTTTTAGAAATTCGCTCATAACTTTTGAACCGCTCGATAGATCGGGATGAGTTTTTGCACGTTTGTAGAACTCCAGGGTAGCTACTTGGTAACGCAAAAAGTTCCAGGATTCTATCGTGTTATCATCGGAAAAAAGGGTGCCAAAATATGGGTCCGAAAAATTCCTCGAAAAGACATGGACCCCTATAAATCTTTTATTATTGCATTTCTGGGGGTTAATTTCATCCTATCTTACGTAGAATTTCACGAGGAATCCAACGGTGCCACGAGAATTCACGTACGACCTATAGTTCCGGAGTTATCGCCATTTGAAATTTTCGAAAGTTGCATTTTGCGTCGAAAGGGCAAAATTTTGGCGATTTCGACGATTTTTCAACTTTTTTATTTGAAGAGATTTCTTTGATATCTCTTCGTTATCGTGTTTCTGGGGTCCGAAAAGCTAAGAATCCGGTCTTAACTCGACTTCGAAAATGGCAAAATTTTTCGAAAAATTTTCTGACTCAAACGATGGAAATTTGTTGATTTTTAGAAATTCGCTCATAACTTTTGAACCCCTCGATAGATCGGGATGAGTTTTTGCACGTTTGTAGAACTCCAGGGTAGCTACTTGGTAACGCAAAAAGTTCCAGGATTCTATCGTGTTATCATCGGAAAAAAGGGTGCCAAAATATGGGTCCGAAAAATTCCTCGAAAAGACATGGACCCCTATAAATCTTTTATTATTGCATTTCTGGGGGTTAATTTCATCCTATCTTACGTAGAATTTCACGAGGAATCCAACGGTGCCACGGGAATTCACGTACGACCTATAGTTCCGGAGTTATCGCCATTTGAAATTTTCGAAAGTTGCATTTTGCGTCGAAAGGGCAAAATTTTGGCGATTTCGACGATTTTTCAACTTTTTTATTTGAAGAGATTTCTTTGATATCTCTTCGTTATCGTGTTTCTGGGGTCCGAAAAGCTAAGAATCCGGTCTTAACTCGACTTCGAAAATGGCAAAATTTTTCGAAAAATTTTCTGACTCAAACGATGGAAATTTGTTGATTTTTAGAAATTCGCTCATAACTTTTGAACCGCTCGATAGATCGGGATGAGTTTTTGCACGTTTGTAGAACTCCAGGGTAGCTACTTGGTAACGCAAAAAGTTCCAGGATTCTATCGTGTTATCATCGGAAAAAAGGGTGCCAAAATATGGGTCCGAAAAATTCCTCGAAAAGACATGGACCCCTATAAATCTTTTATTATTGCATTTCTGGGGGTTAATTTCATCCTATCTTACGTAGAATTTCACGAGGAATCCAACGGTGCCACGGGAATTCACGTACGACCTATAGTTCCGGAGTTATCGCCATTTGAAATTTTCGAAAGTTGCATTTTGCGTCGAAAGGGCAAAATTTTGGCGATTTCGACGATTTTTCAACTTTTTTATTTGAAGAGATTTCTTTGATATCTCTTCGTTATCGTGTTTCTGGGGTCCGAAAAGCTAAGAATCCGGTCTTAACTCGACTTCGAAAATGGCAAAATTTTTCGAAAAATTTTCTGACTCAAACGATGGAAATTTGTTGATTTTTAGAAATTCGCTCATAACTTTTGAACCGCTCGATAGATCGGGATGAGTTTTTGCACGTTTGTAGAACTCCAGGGTAGCTACTTGGTAACGCAAAAAGTTCCAGGATTCTATCGTGTTATCATCGGAAAAAAGGGTGCCAAAATATGGGTCCGAAAAATTCCTCGAAAAGACATGGACCCCTATAAATCTTTTATTATTGCATTTCTGGGGGTTAATTTCATCCTATCTTACGTAGAATTTCACGAGGAATCCAACGGTGCCACGGGAATTCACGTACGACCTATAGTTCCGGAGTTATCGCCATTTGAAATTTTCGAAAGTTGCATTTTGCGTCGAAAGGGCAAAATTTTGGCGATTTCGACGATTTTTCAACTTTTTTATTTGAAGAGATTTCTTTGATATCTCTTCGTTATCGTGTTTCTGGGGTCCGAAAAGCTAAGAATCCGGTCTTAACTCGACTTCGAAAATGGCAAAATTTTTCGAAAAATTTTCTGACTCAAACGATGGAAATTTGTTGATTTTTAGAAATTCGCTCATAACTTTTGAACCGCTCGATAGATCGGGATGAGTTTTTGCACGTTTGTAGAACTCCAGGGTAGCTACTTGGTAACGCAAAAAGTTCCAGGATTCTATCGTGTTATCATCGGAAAAAAGGGTGCCAAAATATGGGTCCGAAAAATTCCTCGAAAAGACATGGACCCCTATAAATCTTTTATTATTGCATTTCTGGGGGTTAATTTCATCCTATCTTACGTAGAATTTCACGAGGAATCCAACGGTGCCACGGGAATTCACGTACGACCTATAGTTCCGGAGTTATCGCCATTTGAAATTTTCGAAAGTTGCATTTTGCGTCGAAAGGGCAAAATTTTGGCGATTTCGACGATTTTTCAACTTTTTTATTTGAAGAGATTTCTTTGATATCTCTTCGTTATCGTGTTTCTGGGGTCCGAAAAGCTAAGAATCCGGTCTTAACTCGACTTCGAAAATGGCAAAATTTTTCGAAAAATTTTCTGACTCAAACGATGGAAATTTGTTGATTTTTAGAAATTCGCTCATAACTTTTGAACCGCTCGATAGATCGGGATGAGTTTTTGCACGTTTGTAGAACTCCAGGGTAGCTACTTGGTAACGCAAAAAGTTCCAGGATTCTATCGTGTTATCATCGGAAAAAAGGGTGCCAAAATATGGGTCCGAAAAATTCCTCGAAAAGACATGGACCCCTATAAATCTTTTATTATTGCATTTCTGGGGGTTAATTTCATCCTATCTTACGTAGAATTTCACGAGGAATCCAACGGTGCCACGGGAATTCACGTACGACCTATAGTTCCGGAGTTATCGCCATTTGAAATTTTCGAAAGTTGCATTTTGCGTCGAAGGGGCAAAATTTTGGCGATTTCGACGATTTTTCAACTTTTTTATTTGAAGAGATTTCTTTGATATCTCTTCGTTATCGTGTTTCTGGGGTCCGAAAAGCTAAGAATCCGGTCTTAACTCGACTTCGAAAATGGCAAAATTTTTCGAAAAATTTTCTGACTCAAACGATGGAAATTTGTTGATTTTTAGAAATTCGCTCATAACTTTTGAACCGCTCGATAGATCGGGATGAGTTTTTGCACGTTTGTAGAACTCCAGGGTAGCTACTTGGTAACGCAAAAAGTTCCAGGATTCTATCGTGTTATCATCGGAAAAAAGGGTGCCAAAATATGGGTCCGAAAAATTCCTCGAAAAGACATGGACCCCTATAAATCTTTTATTATTGCATTTCTGGGGGTTAATTTCATCCTATCTTACGTAGAATTTCACGAGGAATCCAACGGTGCCACGGGAATTCACGTACGACCTATAGTTCCGGAGTTATCGCCATTTGAAATTTTCGAAAGTTGCATTTTGCGTCGAAAGGGCAAAATTTTGGCGATTTCGACGATTTTTCAACTTTTTTATTTGAAGAGATTTCTTTGATATCTCTTCGTTATCGTGTTTCTGGGGTCCGAAAAGCTAAGAATCCGGTCTTAACTCGACTTCGAAAATGGCAAAATTTTTCGAAAAATTTTCTGACTCAAACGATGGAAATTTGTTGATTTTTAGAAATTCGCTCATAACTTTTGAACCGCTCGATAGATCGGGATGAGTTTTTGCACGTTTGTAGAACTCCAGGGTAGCTACTTGGTAACGCAAAAAGTTCCAGGATTCTATCGTGTTATCATCGGAAAAAAGGGTGCCAAAATATGGGTCCGAAAAATTCCTCGAAAAGACATGGACCCCTATAAATCTTTTATTATTGCATTTCTGGGGGTTAATTTCATCCTATCTTACGTAGAATTTCACGAGGAATCCAACGGTGCCACGGGAATTCACGTACGACCTATAGTTCCGGAGTTATCGCCATTTGAAATTTTCGAAAGTTGCATTTTGCGTCGAAAGGGCAAAATTTTGGCGATTTCGACGATTTTTCAACTTTTTTATTTGAAGAGATTTCTTTGATATCTCTTCGTTATCGTGTTTCTGGGGTCCGAAAAGCTAAGAATCCGGTCTTAACTCGACTTCGAAAATGGCAAAATTTTTCGAAAAATTTTCTGACTCAAACGATGGAAATTTGTTGATTTTTAGAAATTCGCTCATAACTTTTGAACCGCTCGATAGATCGGGATGAGTTTTTGCACGTTTGTAGAACTCCAGGGTAGCTACTTGGTAACGCAAAAAGTTCCAGGATTCTATCGTGTTATCATCGGAAAAAAGGGTGCCAAAATATGGGTCCGAAAAATTCCTCGAAAAGACATGGACCCCTATAAATCTTTTATTATTGCATTTCTGGGGGTTAATTTCATCCTATCTTACGTAGAATTTCACGAGGAATCCAACGGTGCCACGGGAATTCACGTACGACCTATAGTTCCGGAGTTATCGCCATTTGAAATTTTCGAAAGTTGCATTTTGCGTCGAAAGGGCAAAATTTTGGCGATTTCGACGATTTTTCAACTTTTTTATTTGAAGAGATTTCTTTGATATCTCTTCGTTATCGTGTTTCTGGGGTCCGAAAAGCTAAGAATCCGGTCTTAACTCGACTTCGAAAATGGCAAAATTTTTCGAAAAATTTTCTGACTCAAACGATGGAAATTTGTTGATTTTTAGAAATTCGCTCATAACTTTTGAACCGCTCGATAGATCGGGATGAGTTTTTGCACGTTTGTAGAACTCCAGGGTAGCTACTTGGTAACGCAAAAAGTTCCAGGATTCTATCGTGTTATCATCGGAAAAAAGGGTGCCAAAATATGGGTCCGAAAAATTCCTCGAAAAGACATGGACCCCTATAAATCTTTTATTATTGCATTTCTGGGGGTTAATTTCATCCTATCTTACGTAGAATTTCACGAGGAATCCAACGGTGCCACGGGAATTCACGTACGACCTATAGTTCCGGAGTTATCGCCATTTGAAATTTTCGAAAGTTGCATTTTGCGTCGAAAGGGCAAAATTTTGGCGATTTCGACGATTTTTCAACTTTTTTATTTGAAGAGATTTCTTTGATATCTCTTCGTTATCGTGTTTCTGGGGTCCGAAAAGCTAAGAATCCGGTCTTAACTCGACTTCGAAAATGGCAAAATTTTTCGAAAAATTTTCTGACTCAAACGATGGAAATTTGTTGATTTTTAGAAATTCGCTCATAACTTTTGAACCGCTCGATAGATCGGGATGAGTTTTTGCACGTTTGTAGAACTCCAGGGTAGCTACTTGGTAACGCAAAAAGTTCCAGGATTCTATCGTGTTATCATCGGAAAAAAGGGTGCCAAAATATGGGTCCGAAAAATTCCTCGAAAAGACATGGACCCCTATAAATCTTTTATTATTGCATTTCTGGGGGTTAATTTCATCCTATCTTACGTAGAATTTCACGAGGAATCCAACGGTGCCACGGGAATTCACGTACGACCTATAGTTCCGGAGTTATCGCCATTTGAAATTTTCGAAAGTTGCATTTTGCGTCGAAAGGGCAAAATTTTGGCGATTTCGACGATTTTTCAACTTTTTTATTTGAAGAGATTTCTTTGATATCTCTTCGTTATCGTGTTTCTGGGGTCCGAAAAGCTAAGAATCCGGTCTTAACTCGACTTCGAAAATGGCAAAATTTTTCGAAAAATTTTCTGACTCAAACGATGGAAATTTGTTGATTTTTAGAAATTCGCTCATAACTTTTGAACCGCTCGATAGATCGGGATGAGTTTTTGCACGTTTGTAGAACTCCAGGGTAGCTACTTGGTAACGCAAAAAGTTCCAGGATTCTATCGTGTTATCATCGGAAAAAAGAGTGCCAAAATATGGGTCCGTAAGATTCCTCGAAAAGACATGGACCCCTATAAATCTTTTATTATTGCATTTCTGGGGGTTAATTTCATCCTATCTTACGTAGAATTTCACGAGGAATCCAACGGTGCCACGGGAATTCACGTACGACCTATAGTTCCGGAGTTATCGCCATTTGAAATTTTCGAAAGTTGCATTTTGCGTCGAAAGGGCAAAATTTTGGCGATTTCGACGATTTTTCAACTTTTTTATTTGAAGAGATTTCTTTGATATCTCTTCGTTATCGTGTTTCTGGGGTCCGAAAAGCTAAGAATCCGGTCTTAACTCGACTTCGAAAATGGCAAAATTTTTCGAAAAATTTTCTGACTCAAACGATGGAAATTTGTTGATTTTTAGAAATTCGCTCATAACTTTTGAACCGCTCGATAGATCGGGATGAGTTTTTGCACGTTTGTAGAACTCCAGGGTAGCTACTTGGTAACGCAAAAAGTTCCAGGATTCTATCGTGTTATCATCGGAAAAAAGGGTGCCAAAATATGGGTCCGAAAAATTCCTCGAAAAGACATGGACCCCTATAAATCTTTTATTATTGCATTTCTGGGGGTTAATTTCATCCTATCTTACGTAGAATTTCACGAGGAATCCAACGGTGCCACGGGAATTCACGTACGACCTATAGTTCCGGAGTTATCGCCATTTGAAATTTTCGAAAGTTGCATTTTGCGTCGAAAGGGCAAAATTTTGGCGATTTCGACGATTTTTCAACTTTTTTATTTGAAGAGATTTCTTTGATATCTCTTCGTTATCGTGTTTCTGGGGTCCGAAAAGCTAAGAATCCGGTCTTAACTCGACTTCGAAAATGGCAAAATTTTTCGAAAAATTTTCTGACTCAAACGATGGAAATTTGTTGATTTTTAGAAATTCGCTCATAACTTTTGAACCGCTCGATAGATCGGGATGAGTTTTTGCACGTTTGTAGAACTCCAGGGTAGCTACTTGGTAACGCAAAAAGTTCCAGGATTCTATCGTGTTATCATCGGAAAAAAGAGTGCCAAAATATGGGTCCGTAAGATTCCTCGAAAAGACATGGACCCCTATAAATCTTTTATTATTGCATTTCTGGGGGTTAATTTCATCCTATCTTACGTAGAATTTCACGAGGAATCCAACGGTGCCACGGGAATTCACGTACGACCTATAGTTCCGGAGTTATCGCCATTTGAAATTTTCGAAAGTTGCATTTTGCGTCGAAAGGGCAAAATTTTGGCGATTTCGACGATTTTTCAACTTTTTTATTTGAAGAGATTTCTTTGATATCTCTTCGTTATCGTGTTTCTGGGGTCCGAAAAGCTAAGAATCCGGTCTTAACTCGACTTCGAAAATGGCAAAATTTTTCGAAAAATTTTCTGACTCAAACGATGGAAATTTGTTGATTTTTAGAAATTCGCTCATAACTTTTGAACCGCTCGATAGATCGGGATGAGTTTTTGCACGTTTGTAGAACTCCAGGGTAGCTACTTGGTAACGCAAAAAGTTCCAGGATTCTATCGTGTTATCATCGGAAAAAAGAGTGCCAAAATATGGGTCCGAAAAATTCCTCGAAAAGACATGGACCCCTATAAATCTTTTATTATTGCATTTCTGGGGGTTAATTTCATCCTATCTTACGTAGAATTTCACGAGGAATCCAACGGTGCCACGGGAATTCACGTACGACCTATAGTTCCGGAGTTATCGCCATTTGAAATTTTCGAAAGTTGCATTTTGCGTCGAAAGGGCAAAATTTTGGCGATTTCGACGATTTTTCAACTTTTTTATTTGAAGAGATTTCTTTGATATCTCTTCGTTATCGTGTTTCTGGGGTCCGAAAAGCTAAGAATCCGGTCTTAACTCGACTTCGAAAATGGCAAAATTTTTCGAAAAATTTTCTGACTCAAACGATGGAAATTTGTTGATTTTTAGAAATTCGCTCATAACTTTTGAACCGCTCGATAGATCGGGATGAGTTTTTGCACGTTTGTAGAACTCCAGGGTAGCTACTTGGTAACGCAAAAAGTTCCAGGATTCTATCGTGTTATCATCGGAAAAAAGGGTGCCAAAATATGGGTCCGAAAAATTCCTCGAAAAGACATGGACCCCTATAAATCTTTTATTATTGCATTTCTGGGGGTTAATTTCATCCTATCTTACGTAGAATTTCACGAGGAATCCAACGGTGCCACGGGAATTCACGTACGACCTATAGTTCCGGAGTTATCGCCATTTGAAATTTTCGAAAGTTGCATTTTGCGTCGAAAGGGCAAAATTTTGGCGATTTCGACGATTTTTCAACTTTTTTATTTGAAGAGATTTCTTTGATATCTCTTCGTTATCGTGTTTCTGGGGTCCGAAAAGCTAAGAATCCGGTCTTAACTCGACTTCGAAATTGGCAAAATTTTTCGAAAAATTTTCTGACTCAAACGATGGAAATTTGTTGATTTTTAGAAATTCGCTCATAACTTTTGAACCGCTCGATAGATCGGGATGAGTTTTTGCACGTTTGTAGAACTCCAGGGTAGCTACTTGGTAACGCAAAAAGTTCCAGGATTCTATCGTGTTATCATCGGAAAAAAGGGTGCCAAAATATGGGTCCGAAAAATTCCTCGAAAAGACATGGACCCCTATAAATCTTTTATTATTGCATTTCTGGGGGTTAATTTCATCCTATCTTACGTAGAATTTCACGAGGAATCCAACGGTGCCACGGGAATTCACGTACGACCTATAGTTCCGGAGTTATCGCCATTTGAAATTTTCGAAAGTTGCATTTTGCGTCGAAAGGGCAAAATTTTGGCGATTTCGACGATTTTTCAACTTTTTTATTTGAAGAGATTTCTTTGATATCTCTTCGTTATCGTGTTTCTGGGGTCCGAAAAGCTAAGAATCCGGTCTTAACTCGACTTCGAAAATGGCAAAATTTTTCGAAAAATTTTCTGACTCAAACGATGGAAATTTGTTGATTTTTAGAAATTCGCTCATAACTTTTGAACCGCTCGATAGATCGGGATGAGTTTTTGCACGTTTGTAGAACTCCAGGGTAGCTACTTGGTAACGCAAAAAGTTCCAGGATTCTATCGTGTTATCATCGGAAAAAAGGGTGCCAAAATATGGGTCCGAAAAATTCCTCGAAAAGACATGGACCCCTATAAATCTTTTATTATTGCATTTCTGGGGGTTAATTTCATCCTATCTTACGTAGAATTTCACGAGGAATCCAACGGTGCCACGGGAATTCACGTACGACCTATAGTTCCGGAGTTATCGCCATTTGAAATTTTCGAAAGTTGCATTTTGCGTCGAAAGGGCAAAATTTTGGCGATTTCGACGATTTTTCAACTTTTTTATTTGAAGAGATTTCTTTGATATCTCTTCGTTATCGTGTTTCTGGGGTCCGAAAAGCTAAGAATCCGGTCTTAACTCGACTTCGAAAATGGCAAAATTTTTCGAAAAATTTTCTGACTCAAACGATGGAAATTTGTTGATTTTTTGAAATTCGCTCATAACTTTTGAACCGCTCGATAGATCGGGATGAGTTTTTGCACGTTTGTAGAACTCCAGGGTAGCTACTTGGTAACGCAAAAAGTTCCAGGATTCTATCGTGTTATCATCGGAAAAAAGGGTGCCAAAATATGGGTCCTAAAAATTCCTCGAAAAGACATGGACCCCTATAAATCTTTTATTATTGCATTTCTGGGGGTTAATTTCATCCTATCTTACGTAGAATTTCACGAGGAATCCAACGGTGCCACGGGAATTCACGTACGACCTATAGTTCCGGAGTTATCGCCATTTGAAATTTTCGAAAGTTGCATTTTGCGTCGAAAGGGCAAAATTTTGGCGATTTCGACGATTTTTCAACTTTTTTATTTGAAGAGATTTCTTTGATATCTCTTCGTTATCGTGTTTCTGGGGTCCGAAAAGCTAAGAATCCGGTCTTAACTCGACTTCGAAAATGGCAAAATTTTTCGAAAAATTTTCTGACTCAAACGATGGAAATTTGTTGATTTTTTGAAATTCGCTCATAACTTTTGAACCGCTCGATAGATCGGGATGAGTTTTTGCACGTTTGTAGAACTCCAGGGTAGCTACTTGGTAACGCAAAAAGTTCCAGGATTCTATCGTGTTATCATCGGAAAAAAGGGTGCCAAAATATGGGTCCGAAAAATTCCTCGAAAAGACATGGACCCCTATAAATCTTTTATTATTGCATTTCTGGGGGTTAATTTCATCCTATCTTACGTAGAATTTCACGAGGAATCCAACGGTGCCACGGGAATTCACGTACGACCTATAGTTCCGGAGTTATCGCCATTTGAAATTTTCGAAAGTTGCATTTTGCGTCGAAAGGGCAAAATTTTGGCGATTTCGACGATTTTTCAACTTTTTTATTTGAAGAGATTTCTTTGATATCTCTTCGTTATCGTGTTTCTGGGGTCCGAAAAGCTAAGAATCCGGTCTTAACTCGACTTCGAAAATGGCAAAATTTTTCGAAAAATTTTCTGACTCAAACGATGGAAATTTGTTGATTTTTAGAAATTCGCTCATAACTTTTGAACCGCTCGATAGATCGGGATGAGTTTTTGCACGTTTGTAGAACTCCAGGGTAGCTACTTGGTAACGCAAAAAGTTCCAGGATTCTATCGTGTTATCATCGGAAAAAAGGGTGCCAAAATATGGGTCCGAAAAATTCCTCGAAAAGACATGGACCCCTATAAATCTTTTATTATTGCATTTCTGGGGGTTAATTTCATCCTATCTTACGTAGAATTTCACGAGGAATCCAACGGTGCCACGGGAATTCACGTACGACCTATAGTTCCGGAGTTATCGCCATTTGAAATTTTCGAAAGTTGCATTTTGCGTCGAAAGGGCAAAATTTTGGCGATTTCGACGATTTTTCAACTTTTTTATTTGAAGAGATTTCTTTGATATCTCTTCGTTATCGTGTTTCTGGGGTCCGAAAAGCTAAGAATCCGGTCTTAACTCGACTTCGAAAATGGCAAAATTTTTCGAAAAATTTTCTGACTCAAACGATGGAAATTTGTTGATTTTTAGAAATTCGCTCATAACTTTTGAACCGCTCGATAGATCGGGATGAGTTTTTGCACGTTTGTAGAACTCCAGGGTAGCTACTTGGTAACGCAAAAAGTTCCAGGATTCTATCGTGTTATCATCGGAAAAAAGGGTGCCAAAATATGGGTCCGAAAAATTCCTCGAAAAGACATGGACCCCTATAAATCTTTTATTATTGCATTTCTGGGGGTTAATTTCATCCTATCTTACGTAGAATTTCACGAGGAATCCAACGGTGCCACGGGAATTCACGTACGACCTATAGTTCCGGAGTTATCGCCATTTGAAATTTTCGAAAGTTGCATTTTGCGTCGAAAGGGCAAAATTTTGGCGATTTCGACGATTTTTCAACTTTTTTATTTGAAGAGATTTCTTTGATATCTCTTCGTTATCGTGTTTCTGGGGTCCGAAAAGCTAAGAATCCGGTCTTAACTCGACTTCGAAAATGGCAAAATTTTTCGAAAAATTTTCTGACTCAAACGATGGAAATTTGTTGATTTTTAGAAATTCGCTCATAACTTTTGAACCGCTCGATAGATCGGGATGAGTTTTTGCACGTTTGTAGAACTCCAGGGTAGCTACTTGGTAACGCAAAAAGTTCCAGGATTCTATCGTGTTATCATCGGAAAAAAGGGTGCCAAAATATGGGTCCGAAAAATTCCTCGAAAAGACATGGACCCCTATAAATCTTTTATTATTGCATTTCTGGGGGTTAATTTCATCCTATCTTACGTAGAATTTCACGAGGAATCCAACGGTGCCACGGGAATTCACGTACGACCTATAGTTCCGGAGTTATCGCCATTTGAAATTTTCGAAAGTTGCATTTTGCGTCGAAAGGGCAAAATTTTGGCGATTTCGACGATTTTTCAACTTTTTTATTTGAAGAGATTTCTTTGATATCTCTTCGTTATCGTGTTTCTGGGGTCCGAAAAGCTAAGAATCCGGTCTTAACTCGACTTCGAAAATGGCAAAATTTTTCGAAAAATTTTCTGACTCAAACGATGGAAATTTGTTGATTTTTAGAAATTCGCTCATAACTTTTGAACCGCTCGATAGATCGGGATGAGTTTTTGCACGTTTGTAGAACTCCAGGGTAGCTACTTGGTAACGCAAAAAGTTCCAGGATTCTATCGTGTTATCATCGGAAAAAAGGGTGCCAAAATATGGGTCCGAAAAATTCCTCGAAAAGACATGGACCCCTATAAATCTTTTATTATTGCATTTCTGGGGGTTAATTTCATCCTATCTTACGTAGAATTTCACGAGGAATCCAACGGTGCCACGGGAATTCACGTACGACCTATAGTTCCGGAGTTATCGCCATTTGAAATTTTCGAAAGTTGCATTTTGCGTCGAAAGGGCAAAATTTTGGCGATTTCGACGATTTTTCAACTTTTTTATTTGAAGAGATTTCTTTGATATCTCTTCGTTATCGTGTTTCTGGGGTCCGAAAAGCTAAGAATCCGGTCTTAACTCGACTTCGAAAATGGCAAAATTTTTCGAAAAATTTTCTGACTCAAACGATGGAAATTTGTTGATTTTTAGAAATTCGCTCATAACTTTTGAACCGCTCGATAGATCGGGATGAGTTTTTGCACGTTTGTAGAACTCCAGGGTAGCTACTTGGTAACGCAAAAAGTTCCAGGATTCTATCGTGTTATCATCGGAAAAAAGGGTGCCAAAATATGGGTCCGAAAAATTCCTCGAAAAGACATGGACCCCTATAAATCTTTTATTATTGCATTTCTGGGGGTTAATTTCATCCTATCTTACGTAGAATTTCACGAGGAATCCAACGGTGCCACGGGAATTCACGTACGACCTATAGTTCCGGAGTTATCGCCATTTGAAATTTTCGAAAGTTGCATTTTGCGTCGAAAGGGCAAAATTTTGGCGATTTCGACGATTTTTCAACTTTTTTATTTGAAGAGATTTCTTTGATATCTCTTCGTTATCGTGTTTCTGGGGTCCGAAAAGCTAAGAATCCGGTCTTAACTCGACTTCGAAAATGGCAAAATTTTTCGAAAAATTTTCTGACTCAAACGATGGAAATTTGTTGATTTTTAGAAATTCGCTCATAACTTTTGAACCGCTCGATAGATCGGGATGAGTTTTTGCACGTTTGTAGAACTCCAGGGTAGCTACTTGGTAACGCAAAAAGTTCCAGGATTCTATCGTGTTATCATCGGAAAAAAGGGTGCCAAAATATGGGTCCGAAAAATTCCTCGAAAAGACATGGACCCCTATAAATCTTTTATTATTGCATTTCTGGGGGTTAATTTCATCCTATCTTACGTAGAATTTCACGAGGAATCCAACGGTGCCACGGGAATTCACGTACGACCTATAGTTCCGGAGTTATCGCCATTTGAAATTTTCGAAAGTTGCATTTTGCGTCGAAAGGGCAAAATTTTGGCGATTTCGACGATTTTTCAACTTTTTTATTTGAAGAGATTTCTTTGATATCTCTTCGTTATCGTGTTTCTGGGGTCCGAAAAGCTAAGAATCCGGTCTTAACTCGACTTCGAAAATGGCAAAATTTTTCGAAAAATTTTCTGACTCAAACGATGGAAATTTGTTGATTTTTAGAAATTCGCTCATAACTTTTGAACCGCTCGATAGATCGGGATGAGTTTTTGCACGTTTGTAGAACTCCAGGGTAGCTACTTGGTAACGCAAAAAGTTCCAGGATTCTATCGTGTTATCATCGGAAAAAAGGGTGCCAAAATATGGGTCCGAAAAATTCCTCGAAAAGACATGGACCCCTATAAATCTTTTATTATTGCATTTCTGGGGGTTAATTTCATCCTATCTTACGTAGAATTTCACGAGGAATCCAACGGTGCCACGGGAATTCACGTACGACCTATAGTTCCGGAGTTATCGCCATTTGAAATTTTCGAAAGTTGCATTTTGCGTCGAAAGGGCAAAATTTTGGCGATTTCGACGATTTTTCAACTTTTTTATTTGAAGAGATTTCTTTGATATCTCTTCGTTATCGTGTTTCTGGGGTCCGAAAAGCTAAGAATCCGGTCTTAACTCGACTTCGAAAATGGCAAAATTTTTCGAAAAATTTTCTGACTCAAACGATGGAAATTTGTTGATTTTTTGAAATTCGCTCATAACTTTTGAACCGCTCGATAGATCGGGATGAGTTTTTGCACGTTTGTAGAACTCCAGGGTAGCTACTTGGTAACGCAAAAAGTTCCAGGATTCTATCGTGTTATCATCGGAAAAAAGGGTGCCAAAATATGGGTCCGAAAAATTCCTCGAAAAGACATGGACCCCTATAAATCTTTTATTATTGCATTTCTGGGGGTTAATTTCATCCTATCTTACGTAGAATTTCACGAGGAATCCAACGGTGCCACGGGAATTCACGTACGACCTATAGTTCCGGAGTTATCGCCATTTGAAATTTTCGAAAGTTGCATTTTGCGTCGAAAGGGCAAAATTTTGGCGATTTCGACGATTTCTCAACTTTTTTATTTGAAGAGATTTCTTTGATATCTCTTCGTTATCGTGTTTCTGGGGTCCGAAAAGCTAAGAATCCGGTCTTAACTCGACTTCGAAAATGGCAAAATTTTTCGAAAAATTTTCTGACTCAAACGATGGAAATTTGTTGATTTTTAGAAATTCGCTCATAACTTTTGAACCGCTCGATAGATCGGGATGAGTTTTTGCACGTTTGTAGAACTCCAGGGTAGCTACTTGGTAACGCAAAAAGTTCCAGGATTCTATCGTGTTATCATCGGAAAAAAGGGTGCCAAAATATGGGTCCGAAAAATTCCTCGAAAAGACATGGACCCCTATAAATCTTTTATTATTGCATTTCTGGGGGTTAATTTCATCCTATCTTACGTAGAATTTCACGAGGAATCCAACGGTGCCACGGGAATTCACGTACGACCTATAGTTCCGGAGTTATCGCCATTTGAAATTTTCGAAAGTTGCATTTTGCGTCGAAAGGGCAAAATTTTGGCGATTTCGACGATTTTTCAACTTTTTTATTTGAAGAGATTTCTTTGATATCTCTTCGTTATCGTGTTTCTGGGGTCCGAAAAGCTAAGAATCCGGTCTTAACTCGACTTCGAAAATGGCAAAATTTTTCGAAAAATTTTCTGACTCAAACGATGGAAATTTGTTGATTTTTAGAAATTCGCTCATAACTTTTGAACCGCTCGATAGATCGGGATGAGTTTTTGCACGTTTGTAGAACTCCAGGGTAGCTACTTGGTAACGCAAAAAGTTCCAGGATTCTATCGTGTTATCATCGGAAAAAAGGGTGCCAAAATATGGGTCCGAAAAATTCCTCGAAAAGACATGGACCCCTATAAATCTTTTATTATTGCATTTCTGGGGGTTAATTTCATCCTATCTTACGTAGAATTTCACGAGGAATCCAACGGTGCCACGGGAATTCACGTACGACCTATAGTTCCGGAGTTATCGCCATTTGAAATTTTCGAAAGTTGCATTTTGCGTCGAAAGGGCAAAATTTTGGCGATTTCGACGATTTTTCAACTTTTTTATTTGAAGAGATTTCTTTGATATCTCTTCGTTATCGTGTTTCTGGGGTCCGAAAAGCTAAGAATCCGGTCTTAACTCGACTTCGAAAATGGCAAAATTTTTCGAAAAATTTTCTGACTCAAACGATGGAAATTTGTTGATTTTTAGAAATTCGCTCATAACTTTTGAACCGCTCGATAGATCGGGATGAGTTTTTGCACGTTTGTAGAACTCCAGGGTAGCTACTTGGTAACGCAAAAAGTTCCAGGATTCTATCGTGTTATCATCGGAAAAAAGGGTGCCAAAATATGGGTCCGAAAAATTCCTCGAAAAGACATGGACCCCTATAAATCTTTTATTATTGCATTTCTGGGGGTTAATTTCATCCTATCTTACGTAGAATTTCACGAGGAATCCAACGGTGCCACGGGAATTCACGTACGACCTATAGTTCCGGAGTTATCGCCATTTGAAATTTTCGAAAGTTGCATTTTGCGTCGAAAGGGCAAAATTTTGGCGATTTCGACGATTTTTCAACTTTTTTATTTGAAGAGATTTCTTTGATATCTCTTCGTTATCGTGTTTCTGGGGTCCGAAAAGCTAAGAATCCGGTCTTAACTCGACTTCGAAAATGGCAAAATTTTTCGAAAAATTTTCTGACTCAAACGATGGAAATTTGTTGATTTTTAGAAATTCGCTCATAACTTTTGAACCGCTCGATAGATCGGGATGAGTTTTTGCACGTTTGTAGAACTCCAGGGTAGCTACTTGGTAACGCAAAAAGTTCCAGGATTCTATCGTGTTATCATCGGAAAAAAGGGTGCCAAAATATGGGTCCGAAAAATTCCTCGAAAAGACATGGACCCCTATAAATCTTTTATTATTGCATTTCTGGGGGTTAATTTCATCCTATCTTACGTAGAATTTCACGAGGAATCCAACGGTGCCACGGGAATTCACGTACGACCTATAGTTCCGGAGTTATCGCCATTTGAAATTTTCGAAAGTTGCATTTTGCGTCGAAAGGGCAAAATTTTGGCGATTTCGACGATTTTTCAACTTTTTTATTTGAAGAGATTTCTTTGATATCTCTTCGTTATCGTGTTTCTGGGGTCCGAAAAGCTAAGAATCCGATCTTAACTCGACTTCGAAAATGGCAAAATTTTTCGAAAAATTTTCTGACTCAAACGATGGAAATTTGTTGATTTTTAGAAATTCGCTCATAACTTTTGAACCGCTCGATAGATCGGGATGAGTTTTTGCACGTTTGTAGAACTCCAGGGTAGCTACTTGGTAACGCAAAAAGTTCCAGGATTCTATCGTGTTATCATCGGAAAAAAGGGTGCCAAAATATGGGTCCGAAAAATTCCTCGAAAAGACATGGACCCCTATAAATCTTTTATTATTGCATTTCTGGGGGTTAATTTCATCCTATCTTACGTAGAATTTCACGAGGAATCCAACGGTGCCACGGGAATTCACGTACGACCTATAGTTCCGGAGTTATCGCCATTTGAAATTTTCGAAAGTTGCATTTTGCGTCGAAAGGGCAAAATTTTGGCGATTTCGACGATTTTTCAACTTTTTTATTTGAAGAGATTTCTTTGATATCTCTTCGTTATCGTGTTTCTGGGGTCCGAAAAGCTAAGAATCCGGTCTTAACTCGACTTCGAAAATGGCAAAATTTTTCGAAAAATTTTCTGACTCAAACGATGGAAATTTGTTGATTTTTAGAAATTCGCTCATAACTTTTGAACCGCTCGATAGATCGGGATGAGTTTTTGCACGTTTATAGAACTCCAGGGTAGCTACTTGGTAACGCAAAAAGTTCCAGGATTCTATCGTGTTATCATCGGAAAAAAGGGTGCCAAAATATGGGTCCGAAAAATTCCTCGAAAAGACATGGACCCCTATAAATCTTTTATTATTGCATTTCTGGGGGTTAATTTCATCCTATCTTACGTAGAATTTCACGAGGAATCCAACGGTGCCACGGGAATTCACGTACGACCTATAGTTCCGGAGTTATCGCCATTTGAAATTTTCGAAAGTTGCATTTTGCGTCGAAAGGGCAAAATTTTGGCGATTTCGACGATTTTTCAACTTTTTTATTTGAAGAGATTTCTTTGATATCTCTTCGTTATCGTGTTTCTGGGGTCCGAAAAGCTAAGAATCCGGTCTTAACTCGACTTCGAAAATGGCAAAATTTTTCGAAAAATTTTCTGACTCAAACGATGGAAATTTGTTGATTTTTAGAAATTCGCTCATAACTTTTGAACCGCTCGATAGATCGGGATGAGTTTTTGCACGTTTGTAGAACTCCAGGGTAGCTACTTGGTAACGCAAAAAGTTCCAGGATTCTATCGTGTTATCATCGGAAAAAAGGGTGCCAAAATATGGGTCCGAAAAATTCCTCGAAAAGACATGGACCCCTATAAATCTTTTATTATTGCATTTCTGGGGGTTAATTTCATCCTATCTTACGTAGAATTTCACGAGGAATCCAACGGTGCCACGGGAATTCACGTACGACCTATAGTTCCGGAGTTATCGCCATTTGAAATTTTCGAAAGTTGCATTTTGCGTCGAAAGGGCAAAATTTTGGCGATTTCGACGATTTTTCAACTTTTTTATTTGAAGAGATTTCTTTGATATCTCTTCGTTATCGTGTTTCTGGGGTCCGAAAAGCTAAGAATCCGGTCTTAACTCGACTTCGAAAATGGCAAAATTTTTCGAAAAATTTTCTGACTCAAACGATGGAAATTTGTTGATTTTTAGAAATTCGCTCATAACTTTTGAACCGCTCGATAGATCGGGATGAGTTTTTGCACGTTTGTAGAACTCCAGGGTAGCTACTTGGTAACGCAAAAAGTTCCAGGATTCTATCGTGTTATCATCGGAAAAAAGGGTGCCAAAATATGGGTCCGAAAAATTCCTCGAAAAGACATGGACCCCTATAAATCTTTTATTATTGCATTTCTGGGGGTTAATTTCATCCTATCTTACGTAGAATTTCACGAGGAATCCAACGGTGCCACGGGAATTCACGTACGACCTATAGTTCCGGAGTTATCGCCATTTGAAATTTTCGAAAGTTGCATTTTGCGTCGAAAGGGCAAAATTTTGGCGATTTCGACGATTTTTCAACTTTTTTATTTGAAGAGATTTCTTTGATATCTCTTCGTTATCGTGTTTCTGGGGTCCGAAAAGCTAAGAATCCGGTCTTAACTCGACTTCGAAAATGGCAAAATTTTTCGAAAAATTTTCTGACTCAAACGATGGAAATTTGTTGATTTTTAGAAATTCGCTCATAACTTTTGAACCGCTCGATAGATCGGGATGAGTTTTTGCACGTTTGTAGAACTCCAGGGTAGCTACTTGGTAACGCAAAAAGTTCCAGGATTCTATCGTGTTATCATCGGAAAAAAGGGTGCCAAAATATGGGTCCGAAAAATTCCTCGAAAAGACATGGACCCCTATAAATCTTTTATTATTGCATTTCTGGGGGTTAATTTCATCCTATCTTACGTAGAATTTCACGAGGAATCCAACGGTGCCACGGGAATTCACGTACGACCTATAGTTCCGGAGTTATCGCCATTTGAAATTTTCGAAAGTTGCATTTTGCGTCGAAAGGGCAAAATTTTGGCGATTTCGACGATTTTTCAACTTTTTTATTTGAAGAGATTTCTTTGATATCTCTTCGTTATCGTGTTTCTGGGGTCCGAAAAGCTAAGAATCCGGTCTTAACTCGACTTCGAAAATGGCAAAATTTTTCGAAAAATTTTCTGACTCAAACGATGGAAATTTGTTGATTTTTAGAAATTCGCTCATAACTTTTGAACCGCTCGATAGATCGGGATGAGTTTTTGCACGTTTGTAGAACTCCAGGGTAGCTACTTGGTAACGCAAAAAGTTCCAGGATTCTATCGTGTTATCATCGGAAAAAAGGGTGCCAAAATATGGGTCCGAAAAATTCCTCGAAAAGACATGGACCCCTATAAATCTTTTATTATTGCATTTCTGGGGGTTAATTTCATCCTATCTTACGTAGAATTTCACGAGGAATCCAACGGTGCCACGGGAATTCACGTACGACCTATAGTTCCGGAGTTATCGCCATTTGAAATTTTCGAAAGTTGCATTTTGCGTCGAAAGGGCAAAATTTTGGCGATTTCGACGATTTTTCAACTTTTTTATTTGAAGAGATTTCTTTGATATCTCTTCGTTATCGTGTTTCTGGGGTCCGAAAAGCTAAGAATCCGGTCTTAACTCGACTTCGAAAATGGCAAAATTTTTCGAAAAATTTTCTGACTCAAACGATGGAAATTTGTTGATTTTTAGAAATTCGCTCATAACTTTTGAACCGCTCGATAGATCGGGATGAGTTTTTGCACGTTTGTAGAACTCCAGGGTAGCTACTTGGTAACGCAAAAAGTTCCAGGATTCTATCGTGTTATCATCGGAAAAAAGGGTGCCAAAATATGGGTCCGAAAAATTCCTCGAAAAGACATGGACCCCTATAAATCTTTTATTATTGCATTTCTGGGGGTTAATTTCATCCTATCTTACGTAGAATTTCACGAGGAATCCAACGGTGCCACGGGAATTCACGTACGACCTATAGTTCCGGAGTTATCGCCATTTGAAATTTTCGAAAGTTGCATTTTGCGTCGAAAGGGCAAAATTTTGGCGATTTCGACGATTTTTCAACTTTTTTATTTGAAGAGATTTCTTTGATATCTCTTCGTTATCGTGTTTCTGGGGTCCGAAAAGCTAAGAATCCGGTCTTAACTCGACTTCGAAAATGGCAAAATTTTTCGAAAAATTTTCTGACTCAAACGATGGAAATTTGTTGATTTTTAGAAATTCGCTCATAACTTTTGAACCGCTCGATAGATCGGGATGAGTTTTTGCACGTTTGTAGAACTCCAGGGTAGCTACTTGGTAACGCAAAAAGTTCCAGGATTCTATCGTGTTATCATCGGAAAAAAGGGTGCCAAAATATGGGTCCGAAAAATTCCTCGAAAAGACATGGACCCCTATAAATCTTTTATTATTGCATTTCTGGGGGTTAATTTCATCCTATCTTACGTAGAATTTCACGAGGAATCCAACGGTGCCACGGGAATTCACGTACGACCTATAGTTCCGGAGTTATCGCCATTTGAAATTTTCGAAAGTTGCATTTTGCGTCGAAAGGGCAAAATTTTGGCGATTTCGACGATTTTTCAACTTTTTTATTTGAAGAGATTTCTTTGATATCTCTTCGTTATCGTGTTTCTGGGGTCCGAAAAGCTAAGAATCCGGTCTTAACTCGACTTCGAAAATGGCAAAATTTTTCGAAAAATTTTCTGACTCAAACGATGGAAATTTGTTGATTTTTAGAAATTCGCTCATAACTTTTGAACCGCTCGATAGATCGGGATGAGTTTTTGCACGTTTGTAGAACTCCAGGGTAGCTACTTGGTAACGCAAAAAGTTCCAGGATTCTATCGTGTTATCATCGGAAAAAAGGGTGCCAAAATATGGGTCCGAAAAATTCCTCGAAAAGACATGGACCCCTATAAATCTTTTATTATTGCATTTCTGGGGGTTAATTTCATCCTATCTTACGTAGAATTTCACGAGGAATCCAACGGTGCCACGGCAATTCACGTACGACCTATAGTTCCGGAGTTATCGCCATTTGAAATTTTCGAAAGTTGCATTTTGCGTCGAAAGGGCAAAATTTTGGCGATTTCGACGATTTTTCAACTTTTTTATTTGAAGAGATTTCTTTGATATCTCTTCGTTATCGTGTTTCTGGGGTCCGAAAAGCTAAGAATCCGGTCTTAACTCGACTTCGAAAATGGCAAAATTTTTCGAAAAATTTTCTGACTCAAACGATGGAAATTTGTTGATTTTTAGAAATTCGCTCATAACTTTTGAACCGCTCGATAGATCGGGATGAGTTTTTGCACGTTTGTAGAACTCCAGGGTAGCTACTTGGTAACGCAAAAAGTTCCAGGATTCTATCGTGTTATCATCGGAAAAAAGGGTGCCAAAATATGGGTCCGAAAAATTCCTCGAAAAGACATGGACCCCTATAAATCTTTTATTATTGCATTTCTGGGGGTTAATTTCATCCTATCTTACGTAGAATTTCACGAGGAATCCAACGGTGCCACGGGAATTCACGTACGACCTATAGTTCCGGAGTTATCGCCATTTGAAATTTTCGAAAGTTGCATTTTGCGTCGAAAGGGCAAAATTTTGGCGATTTCGACGATTTTTCAACTTTTTTATTTGAAGAGATTTCTTTGATATCTCTTCGTTATCGTGTTTCTGGGGTCCGAAAAGCTAAGAATCCGGTCTTAACTCGACTTCGAAAATGGCAAAATTTTTCGAAAAATTTTCTGACTCAAACGATGGAAATTTGTTGATTTTTAGAAATTCGCTCATAACTTTTGAACCGCTCGATAGATCGGGATGAGTTTTTGCACGTTTGTAGAACTCCAGGGTAGCTACTTGGTAACGCAAAAAGTTCCAGGATTCTATCGTGTTATCATCGGAAAAAAGGGTGCCACAATATGGGTCCGAAAAATTCCTCGAAAAGACATGGACCCCTATAAATCTTTTATTATTGCATTTCTGGGGGTTAATTTCATCCTATCTTACGTAGAATTTCACGAGGAATCCAACGGTGCCACGGGAATTCACGTACGACCTATAGTTCCGGAGTTATCGCCATTTGAAATTTTCGAAAGTTGCATTTTGCGTCGAAAGGGCAAAATTTTGGCGATTTCGACGATTTTTCAACTTTTTTATTTGAAGAGATTTCTTTGATATCTCTTCGTTATCGTGTTTCTGGGGTCCGAAAAGCTAAGAATCCGGTCTTAACTCGACTTCGAAAATGGCAAAATTTTTCGAAAAATTTTCTGACTCAAACGATGGAAATTTGTTGATTTTTAGAAATTCGCTCATAACTTTTGAACCGCTCGATAGATCGGGATGAGTTTTTGCACGTTTGTAGAACTCCAGGGTAGCTACTTGGTAACGCAAAAAGTTCCAGGATTCTATCGTGTTATCATCGGAAAAAAGGGTGCCAAAATATGGGTCCGAAAAATTCCTCGAAAAGACATGGACCCCTATAAATCTTTTATTATTGCATTTCTGGGGGTTAATTTCATCCTATCTTACGTAGAATTTCACGAGGAATCCAACGGTGCCACGGGAATTCACGTACGACCTATAGTTCCGGAGTTATCGCCATTTGAAATTTTCGAAAGTTGCATTTTGCGTCGAAAGGGCAAAATTTTGGCGATTTCGACGATTTTTCAACTTTTTTATTTGAAGAGATTTCTTTGATATCTCTTCGTTATCGTGTTTCTGGGGTCCGAAAAGCTAAGAATCCGGTCTTAACTCGACTTCGAAAATGGCAAAATTTTTCGAAAAATTTTCTGACTCAAACGATGGAAATTTGTTGATTTTTAGAAATTCGCTCATAACTTTTGAACCGCTCGATAGATCGGGATGAGTTTTTGCACGTTTGTAGAACTCCAGAGTAGCTACTTGGTAACGCAAAAAGTTCCAGGATTCTATCGTGTTATCATCGGAAAAAAGGGTGCCAAAATATGGGTCCGAAAAATTCCTCGAAAAGACATGGACCCCTATAAATCTTTTATTATTGCATTTCTGGGGGTTAATTTCATCCTATCTTACGTAGAATTTCACGAGGAATCCAACGGTGCCACGGGAATTCACGTACGACCTATAGTTCCGGAGTTATCGCCATTTGAAATTTTCGAAAGTTGCATTTTGCGTCGAAAGGGCAAAATTTTGGCGATTTCGACGATTTTTCAACTTTTTTATTTGAAGAGATTTCTTTGATATCTCTTCGTTATCGTGTTTCTGGGGTCCGAAAAGCTAAGAATCCGGTCTTAACTCGACTTCGAAAATGGCAAAATTTTTCGAAAAATTTTCTGACTCAAACGATGGAAATTTGTTGATTTTTAGAAATTCGCTCATAACTTTTGAACCGCTCGATAGATCGGGATGAGTTTTTGCACGTTTGTAGAACTCCAGGGTAGCTACTTGGTAACGCAAAAAGTTCCAGGATTCTATCGTGTTATCATCGGAAAAAAGGGTGCCAAAATATGGGTCCGAAAAATTCCTCGAAAAGACATGGACCCCTATAAATCTTTTATTATTGCATTTCTGGGGGTTAATTTCATCCTATCTTACGTAGAATTTCACGAGGAATCCAACGGTGCCACGGGAATTCACGTACGACCTATAGTTCCGGAGTTATCGCCATTTGAAATTTTCGAAAGTTGCATTTTGCGTCGAAAGGGCAAAATTTTGGCGATTTCGACGATTTTTCAACTTTTTTATTTGAAGAGATTTCTTTGATATCTCTTCGTTATCGTGTTTCTGGGGTCCGAAAAGCTAAGAATCCGGTCTTAACTCGACTTCGAAAATGGCAAAATTTTTCGAAAAATTTTCTGACTCAAACGATGGAAATTTGTTGATTTTTAGAAATTCGCTCATAACTTTTGAACCGCTCGATAGATCGGGATGAGTTTTTGCACGTTTGTAGAACTCCAGGGTAGCTACTTGGTAACTCAAAAAGTTCCAGGATTCTATCGTGTTATCATCGGAAAAAAGGGTGCCAAAATATGGGTCCGAAAAATTCCTCGAAAAGACATGGACCCCTATAAATCTTTTATTATTGCATTTCTGGGGGTTAATTTCATCCTATCTTATGTAGAATTTCACGAGGAATCCAACGGTGCCACGGGAATTCACGTACGACCTATAGTTCCGGAGTTATCGCCATTTGAAATTTTCGAAAGTTGCATTTTGCGTCGAAAGGGCAAAATTTTGGCGATTTCGACGATTTTTCAAGTTTTTTATTTGAAGAGATTTCTTTGATATCTCTTCGTTATCGTGTTTCTGGGGTCCGAAAAGCTAAGAATCCGGTCTTAACTCGACTTCGAAAATGGCAAAATTTTTCGAAAAATTTTCTGACTCAAACGATGGAAATTTGTTGATTTTTAGAAATTCGCTCATAACTTTTGAACCGCTCGATAGATCGGGATGAGTTTTTGCACGTTTGTAGAACTCCAGGGTAGCTACTTGGTAACGCAAAAAGTTCCAGGATTCTATCGTGTTATCATCGGAAAAAAGGGTGCCAAAATATGGGTCCGAAAAATTCCTCGAAAAGACATGGACCCCTATAAATCTTTTATTATTGCATTTCTGGGGGTTAATTTCATCCTATCTTACGTAGAATTTCACGAGGAATCCAACGGTGCCACGGGAATTCACGTACGACCTATAGTTCCGGAGTTATCGCCATTTGAAATTTTCGAAAGTTGCATTTTGCGTCGAAAGGGCAAAATTTTGGCGATTTCGACGATTTTTCAACTTTTTTATTTGAAGAGATTTCTTTGATATCTCTTCGTTATCGTGTTTCTGGGGTCCGAAAAGCTAAGAATCCGGTCTTAACTCGACTTCGAAAATGGCAAAATTTTTCGAAAAATTTTCTGACTCAAACGATGGAAATTTGTTGATTTTTAGAAATTCGCTCATAACTTTTGAACCGCTCGATAGATCGGGATGAGTTTTTGCACGTTTGTAGAACTCCAGGGTAGCTACTTGGTAACGCAAAAAGTTCCAGGATTCTATCGTGTTATCATCGGAAAAAAGGGTGCCAAAATATGGGTCCGAAAAATTCCTCGAAAAGACATGGACCCCTATAAATCTTTTATTATTGCATTTCTGGGGGTTAATTTCATCCTATCTTACGTAGAATTTCACGAGGAATCCAACGGTGCCACGGGAATTCACGTACGACCTATAGTTCCGGAGTTATCGCCATTTGAAATTTTCGAAAGTTGCATTTTGCGTCGAAAGGGCAAAATTTTGGCGATTTCGACGATTTTTCAACTTTTTTATTTGAAGAGATTTCTTTGATATCTCTTCGTTATCGTGTTTCTGGGGTCCGAAAAGCTAAGAATCCGGTCTTAACTCGACTTCGAAAATGGCAAAATTTTTCGAAAAATTTTCTGACTCAAACGATGGAAATTTGTTGATTTTTAGAAATTCGCTCATAACTTTTGAACCGCTCGATAGATCGGGATGAGTTTTTGCACGTTTGTAGAACTCCAGGGTAGCTACTTGGTAACGCAAAAAGTTCCAGGATTCTATCGTGTTATCATCGGAAAAAAGGGTGCCAAAATATGGGTCCGAAAAATTCCTCGAAAAGACATGGACCCCTATAAATCTTTTATTATTGCATTTCTGGGGGTTAATTTCATCCTATCTTACGTAGAATTTCACGAGGAATCCAACGGTGCCACGGGAATTCACGTACGACCTATAGTTCCGGAGTTATCGCCATTTGAAATTTTCGAAAGTTGCATTTTGCGTCGAAAGGGCAAAATTTTGGCGATTTCGACGATTTTTCAACTTTTTTATTTGAAGAGATTTCTTTGATATCTCTTCGTTATCGTGTTTCTGGGGTCCGAAAAGCTAAGAATCCGGTCTTAACTCGACTTCGAAAATGGCAAAATTTTTCGAAAAATTTTCTGACTCAAACGATGGAAATTTGTTGATTTTTAGAAATTCGCTCATAACTTTTGAACCGCTCGATAGATCGGGATGAGTTTTTGCACGTTTGTAGAACTCCAGGGTAGCTACTTGGTAACGCAAAAAGTTCCAGGATTCTATCGTGTTATCATCGGAAAAAAGGGTGCCAAAATATGGGTCCGAAAAATTCCTCGAAAAGACATGGACCCCTATAAATCTTTTATTATTGCATTTCTGGGGGTTAATTTCATCCTATCTTACGTAGAATTTCACGAGGAATCCAACGGTGCCACGGGAATTCACGTACGACCTATAGTTCCGGAGTTATCGCCATTTGAAATTTTCGAAAGTTGCATTTTGCGTCGAAAGGGCAAAATTTTGGCGATTTCGACGATTTTTCAACTTTTTTATTTGAAGAGATTTCTTTGATATCTCTTCGTTATCGTGTTTCTGGGGTCCGAAAAGCTAAGAATCCGGTCTTAACTCGACTTCGAAAATGGCAAAATTTTTCGAAAAATTTTCTGACTCAAACGATGGAAATTTGTTGATTTTTAGAAATTCGCTCATAACTTTTGAACCGCTCGATAGATCGGGATGAGTTTTTGCACGTTTGTAGAACTCCAGGGTAGCTACTTGGTAACGCAAAAAGTTCCAGGATTCTATCGTGTTATCATCGGAAAAAAGGGTGCCAAAATATGGGTCCGAAAAATTCCTCGAAAAGACATGGACCCCTATAAATCTTTTATTATTGCATTTCTGGGGGTTAATTTCATCCTATCTTACGTAGAATTTCACGAGGAATCCAACGGTGCCACGGGAATTCACGTACGACCTATAGTTCCGGAGTTATCGCCATTTGAAATTTTCGAAAGTTGCATTTTGCGTCGAAAGGGCAAAATTTTGGCGATTTCGACGATTTTTCAACTTTTTTATTTGAAGAGATTTCTTTGATATCTCTTCGTTATCGTGTTTCTGGGGTCCGAAAAGCTAAGAATCCGGTCTTAACTCGACTTCGAAAATGGCAAAATTTTTCGAAAAATTTTCTGACTCAAACGATGGAAATTTGTTGATTTTTAGAAATTCGCTCATAACTTTTGAACCGCTCGATAGATCGGGATGAGTTTTTGCACGTTTGTAGAACTCCAGGGTAGCTACTTGGTAACGCAAAAAGTTCCAGGATTCTATCGTGTTATCATCGGAAAAAAGGGTGCCAAAATATGGGTCCGAAAAATTCCTCGAAAAGACATGGACCCCTATAAATCTTTTATTATTGCATTTCTGGGGGTTAATTTCATCCTATCTTACGTAGAATTTCACGAGGAATCCAACGGTGCCACGGGAATTCACGTACGACCTATAGTTCCGGAGTTATCGCCATTTGAAATTTTCGAAAGTTGCATTTTGCGTCGAAAGGGCAAAATTTTGGCGATTTCGACGATTTTTCAACTTTTTTATTTGAAGAGATTTCTTTGATATCTCTTCGTTATCGTGTTTCTGGGGTCCGAAAAGCTAAGAATCCGGTCTTAACTCGACTTCGAAAATGGCAAAATTTTTCGAAAAATTTTCAGACTCAAACGATGGAAATTTGTTGATTTTTAGAAATTCGCTCATAACTTTTGAACCGCTCGATAGATCGGGATGAGTTTTTGCACGTTTGTAGAACTCCAGGGTAGCTACTTGGTAACGCAAAAAGTTCCAGGATTCTATCGTGTTATCATCGGAAAAAAGGGTGCCAAAATATGGGTCCGAAAAATTCCTCGAAAAGACATGGACCCCTATAAATCTTTTATTATTGCATTTCTGGGGGTTAATTTCATCCTATCTTACGTAGAATTTCACGAGGAATCCAACGGTGCCACGGGAATTCACGTACGACCTATAGTTCCGGAGTTATCGCCATTTGAAATTTTCGAAAGTTGCATTTTGCGTCGAAAGGGCAAAATTTTGGCGATTTCGACGATTTTTCAACTTTTTTATTTGAAGAGATTTCTTTGATATCTCTTCGTTATCGTGTTTCTGGGGTCCGAAAAGCTAAGAATCCGGTCTTAACTCGACTTCGAAAATGGCAAAATTTTTCGAAAAATTTTCTGACTCAAACGATGGAAATTTGTTGATTTTTAGAAATTCGCTCATAACTTTTGAACCGCTCGATAGATCGGGATGAGTTTTTGCACGTTTGTAGAACTCCAGGGTAGCTACTTGGTAACGCAAAAAGTTCCAGGATTCTATCGTGTTATCATCGGAAAAAAGGGTGCCAAAATATGGGTCCGAAAAATTCCTCGAAAAGACATGGACCCCTATAAATCTTTTATTATTGCATTTCTGGGGGTTAATTTCATCCTATCTTACGTAGAATTTCACGAGGAATCCAACGGTGCCACGGGAATTCACGTACGACCTATAGTTCCGGAGTTATCGCCATTTGAAATTTTCGAAAGTTGCATTTTGCGTCGAAAGGGCAAAATTTTGGCGATTTCGACGATTTTTCAACTTTTTTATTTGAAGAGATTTCTTTGATATCTCTTCGTTATCGTGTTTCTGGGGTCCGAAAAGCTAAGAATCCGGTCTTAACTCGACTTCGAAAATGGCAAAATTTTTCGAAAAATTTTCTGACTCAAACGATGGAAATTTGTTGATTTTTAGAAATTCGCTCATAACTTTTGAACCGCTCGATAGATCGGGATGAGTTTTTGCACGTTTGTAGAACTCCAGGGTAGCTACTTGGTAACGCAAAAAGTTCCAGGATTCTATCGTGTTATCATCGGAAAAAAGGGTGCCAAAATATGGGTCCGAAAAATTCCTCGAAAAGACATGGACCCCTATAAATCTTTTATTATTGCATTTCTGGGGGTTAATTTCATCCTATCTTACGTAGAATTTCACGAGGAATCCAACGGTGCCACGGGAATTCACGTACGACCTATAGTTCCGGAGTTATCGCCATTTGAAATTTTCGAAAGTTGCATTTTGCGTCGAAAGGGCAAAATTTTGGCGATTTCGACGATTTTTCAACTTTTTTATTTGAAGAGATTTCTTTGATATCTCTTCGTTATCGTGTTTCTGGGGTCCGAAAAGCTAAGAATCCGGTCTTAACTCGACTTCGAAAATGGCAAAATTTTTCGAAAAATTTTCTGACTCAAACGATGGAAATTTGTTGATTTTTAGAAATTCGCTCATAACTTTTGAACCGCTCGATAGATCGGGATGAGTTTTTGCACGTTTGTAGAACTCCAGGGTAGCTACTTGGTAACGCAAAAAGTTCCAGGATTCTATCGTGTTATCATCGGAAAAAAGGGTGCCAAAATATGGGTCCGAAAAATTCCTCGAAAAGACATGGACCCCTATAAATCTTTTATTATTGCATTTCTGGGGGTTAATTTCATCCTATCTTACGTAGAATTTCACGAGGAATCCAACGGTGCCACGGGAATTCACGTACGACCTATAGTTCCGGAGTTATCGCCATTTGAAATTTTCGAAAGTTGCATTTTGCGTCGAAAGGGCAAAATTTTGGCGATTTCGACGATTTTTCAACTTTTTTATTTGAAGAGATTTCTTTGATATCTCTTCGTTATCGTGTTTCTGGGGTCCGAAAAGCTAAGAATCCGGTCTTAACTCGACTTCGAAAATGGCAAAATTTTTCGAAAAATTTTCTGACTCAAACGATGGAAATTTGTTGATTTTTACAAATTCGCTCATAACTTTTGAACCGCTCGATAGATCGGGATGAGATTTTGCACGTTTGTAGAACTCCAGGGTAGCTACTTGGTAACGCAAAAAGTTCCAGGATTCTATCGTGTTATCATCGGAAAAAAGGGTGCCAAAATATGGGTCCGAAAAATTCCTCGAAAAGACATGGACCCCTATAAATCTTTTATTATTGCATTTCTGGGGGTTAATTTCATCCTATCTTACGTAGAATTTCACGAGGAATCCAACGGTGCCACGGGAATTCAAGTACGACCTATAGTTCCGGAGTTATCGCCATTTGAAATTTTCGAAAGTTGCATTTTGCGTCGAAAGGGCAAAATTTTGGCGATTTCGACGATTTTTCAACTTTTTTATTTGAAGAGATTTCTTTGATATCTCTTCGTTATCGTGTTTCTGGGGTCCGAAAAGCTAAGAATCCGGTCTTAACTCGACTTCGAAAATGGCAAAATTTTTCGAAAAATTTTCTGACTCAAACGATGGAAATTTGTTGATTTTTAGAAATTCGCTCATAACTTTTGAACCGCTCGATAGATCGGGATGAGTTTTTGCACGTTTGTAGAACTCCAGGGTAGCTACTTGGTAACGCAAAAAGTTCCAGGATTCTATCGTGTTATCATCGGAAAAAAGGGTGCCAAAATATGGGTCCGAAAAATTCCTCGAAAAGACATGGACCCCTATAAATCTTTTATTATTGCATTTCTGGGGGTTAATTTCATCCTATCTTACGTAGAATTTCACGAGGAATCCAACGGTGCCACGGGAATTCACGTACGACCTATAGTTCCGGAGTTATCGCCATTTGAAATTTTCGAAAGTTGCATTTTGCGTCGAAAGGGCAAAATTTTGGCGATTTCGACGATTTTTCAACTTTTTTATTTGAAGAGATTTCTTTGATATCTCTTCGTTATCGTGTTTCTGGGGTCCGAAAAGCTAAGAATCCGGTCTTAACTCGACTTCGAAAATGGCAAAATTTTTCGAAAAATTTTCTGACTCAAACGATGGAAATTTGTTGATTTTTAGAAATTCGCTCATAACTTTTGAACCGCTCGATAGATCGGGATGAGTTTTTGCACGTTTGTAGAACTCCAGGGTAGCTACTTGGTAACGCAAAAAGTTCCAGGATTCTATCGTGTTATCATCGGAAAAAAGGGTGCCAAAATATGGGTCCGAAAAATTCCTCGAAAAGACATGGACCCCTATAAATCTTTTATTATTGCATTTCTGGGGGTTAATTTCATCCTATCTTACGTAGAATTTCACGAGGAATCCAACGGTGCCACGGGAATTCACGTACGACCTATAGTTCCGGAGTTATCGCCATTTGAAATTTTCGAAAGTTGCATTTTGCGTCGAAAGGGCAAAATTTTGGCGATTTCGACGAATTTTCAACTTTTTTATTTGAAGAGATTTCTTTGATATCTCTTCGTTATCGTGTTTCTGGGGTCCGAAAAGCTAAGAATCCGGTCTTAACTCGACTTCGAAAATGGCAAAATTTTTCGAAAAATTTTCTGACTCAAACGATGGAAATTTGTTGATTTTTAGAAATTCGCTCATAACTTTTGAACCGCTCGATAGATCGGGATGAGTTTTTGCACGTTTTTAGAACTCCAGGGTAGCTACTTGGTAACGCAAAAAGTTCCAGGATTCTATCGTGTTATCATCGGAAAAAAGGGTGCCAAAATATGGGTCCGAAAAATTCCTCGAAAAGACATGGACCCCTATAAATCTTTTATTATTGCATTTCTGGGGGTTAATTTCATCCTATCTTACGTAGAATTTCACGAGGAATCCAACGGTGCCACGGGAATTCACGTACGACCTATAGTTCCGGAGTTATCGCCATTTGAAATTTTCGAAAGTTGCATTTTGCGTCGAAAGGGCAAAATTTTGGCGATTTCGACGATTTTTCAACTTTTTTATTTGAAGAGATTTCTTTGATATCTCTTCGTTATCGTGTTTCTGGGGTCCGAAAAGCTAAGAATCCGGTCTTAACTCGACTTCGAAAATGGCAAAATTTTTCGAAAAATTTTCTGACTCAAACGATGGAAATTTGTTGATTTTTAGAAATTCGCTCATAACTTTTGAACCGCTCGATAGATCGGGATGAGTTTTTGCACGTTTGTAGAACTCCAGGGTAGCTACTTGGTAACGCAAAAAGTTCCAGGATTCTATCGTGTTATCATCGGAAAAAAGGGTGCCAAAATATGGGTCCGAAAAATTCCTCGAAAAGACATGGACCCCTATAAATCTTTTATTATTGCATTTCTGGGGGTTAATTTCATCCTATCTTACGTAGAATTTCACGAGGAATCCAACGGTGCCACGGGAATTCACGTACGACCTATAGTTCCGGAGTTATCGCCATTTGAAATTTTCGAAAGTTGCATTTTGCGTCGAAAGGGCAAAATTTTGGCGATTTCGACGATTTTTCAACTTTTTTATTTGAAGAGATTTCTTTGATATCTCTTCGTTATCGTGTTTCTGGGGTCCGAAAAGCTAAGAATCCGGTCTTAACTCGACTTCGAAAATGGCAAAATTTTTCGAAAAATTTTCTGACTCAAACGATGGAAATTTGTTGATTTTTAGAAATTCGCTCATAACTTTTGAACCGCTCGATAGATCGGGATGAGTTTTTGCACGTTTGTAGAACTCCAGGGTAGCTACTTGGTAACGCAAAAAGTTCCAGGATTCTATCGTGTTATCATCGGAAAAAAGGGTGCCAAAATATGGGTCCGAAAAATTCCTCGAAAAGACATGGACCCCTATAAATCTTTTATTATTGCATTTCTGGGGGTTAATTTCATCCTATCTTACGTAGAATTTCACGAGGAATCCAACGGTGCCACGGGAATTCACGTACGACCTATAGTTCCGGAGTTATCGCCATTTGAAATTTTCGAAAGTTGCATTTTGCGTCGAAAGGGCAAAATTTTGGCGATTTCGACGATTTTTCAACTTTTTTATTTGAAGAGATTTCTTTGATATCTCTTCGTTATCGTGTTTCTGGGGTCCGAAAAGCTAAGAATCCGGTCTTAACTCGACTTCGAAAATGGCAAAATTTTTCGAAAAATTTTCTGACTCAAACGATGGAAATTTGTTGATTTTTAGAAATTCGCTCATAACTTTTGAACCGCTCGATAGATCGGGATGAGTTTTTGCACGTTTGTAGAACTCCAGGGTAGCTACTTGGTAACGCAAAAAGTTCCAGGATTCTATCGTGTTATCATCGGAAAAAAGGGTGCCAAAATATGGGTCCGAAAAATTCCTCGAAAAGACATGGACCCCTATAAATCTTTTATTATTGCATTTCTGGGGGTTAATTTCATCCTATCTTACGTAGAATTTCACGAGGAATCCAACGGTGCCACGGGAATTCACGTACGACCTATAGTTCCGGAGTTATCGCCATTTGAAATTTTCGAAAGTTGCATTTTGCGTCGAAAGGACAAAATTTTGGCGATTTCGACGATTTTTCAACTTTTTTATTTGAAGAGATTTCTTTGATATCTCTTCGTTATCGTGTTTCTGGGGTCCGAAAAGCTAAGAATCCGGTCTTAACTCGACTTCGAAAATGGCAAAATTTTTCGAAAAATTTTCTGACTCAAACGATGGAAATTTGTTGATTTTTAGAAATTCGCTCATAACTTTTGAACCGCTCGATAGATCGGGATGAGTTTTTGCACGTTTGTAGAACTCCAGGGTAGCTACTTGGTAACGCAAAAAGTTCCAGGATTCTATCGTGTTATCATCGGAAAAAAGGGTGCCAAAATATGGGTCCGAAAAATTCCTCGAAAAGACATGGACCCCTATAAATCTTTTATTATTGCATTTCTGGGGGTTAATTTCATCCTATCTTACGTAGAATTTCACGAGGAATCCAACGGTGCCACGGGAATTCACGTACGACCTATAGTTCCGGAGTTATCGCCATTTGAAATTTTCGAAAGTTGCATTTTGCGTCGAAAGGGCAAAATTTTGGCGATTTCGACGATTTTTCAACTTTTTTATTTGAAGAGATTTCTCTGATATCTCTTCGTTATCGTGTTTCTGGGGTCCGAAAAGCTAAGAATCCGGTCTTAACTCGACTTCGAAAATGCCAAATTTTTCGAAAAATTTTCTGACTCAAACGATGGAAATTTGTTGATTTTTAGAAATTCGCTCATAACTTTTGAACCGCTCGATAGATCGGGATGAGTTTTTGCACGTTTGTAGAACTCCAGGGTAGCTACTTGGTAACGCAAAAAGTTCCAGGATTCTATCGTGTTATCATCGGAAAAAAGGGTGCCAAAATATGGGTCCGAAAAATTCCTCGAAAAGACATGGACCCCTATAAATCTTTTATTATTGCATTTCTGGGGGTTAATTTCATCCTATCTTACGTAGAATTTCACGAGGAATCCAACGGTGCCACGGGAATTCACGTACGACCTATAGTTCCGGAGTTATCGCCATTTGAAATTTTCGAAAGTTGCATTTTGCGTCGAAAGGGCAAAATTTTGGCGATTTCGACGATTTTTCAACTTTTTTATTTGAAGAGATTTCTTTGATATCTCTTCGTTATCGTGTTTCTGGGGTCCGAAAAGCTAAGAATCCGGTCTTAACTCGACTTCGAAAATGGCAAAATTTTTCGAAAAATTTTCTGACTCAAACGATGGAAATTTGTTGATTTTTAGAAATTCGCTCATAACTTTTGAACCGCTCGATAGATCGGGATGAGTTTTTGCACGTTTGTAGAACTCCAGGGTAGCTACTTGGTAACGCAAAAAGTTCCAGGATTCTATCGTGTTATCATCGGAAAAAAGGGTGCCAAAATATGGGTCCGAAAAATTCCTCGAAAAGACATGGACCCCTATAAATCTTTTATTATTGCATTTCTGGGGGTTAATTTCATCCTATCTTACGTAGAATTTCACGAGGAATCCAACGGTGCCACGGGAATTCACGTACGACCTATAGTTCCGGAGTTATCGCCATTTGAAATTTTCGAAAGTTGCATTTTGCGTCGAAAGGGCAAAATTTTGGCGATTTCGACGATTTTTCAACTTTTTTATTTGAAGAGATTTCTTTGATATCTCTTCGTTATCGTGTTTCTGGGGTCCGAAAAGCTAAGAATCCGGTCTTAACTCGACTTCGAAAATGGCAAAATTTTTCGAAAAATTTTCTGACTCAAACGATGGAAATTTGTTGATTTTTAGAAATTCGCTCATAACTTTTGAACCGCTCGATAGATCGGGATGAGTTTTTGCACGTTTGTAGAACTCCAGGGTAGCTACTTGGTAACGCAAAAAGTTCCAGGATTCTATCGTGTTATCATCGGAAAAAAGGGTGCCAAAATATGGGTCCGAAAAATTCCTCGAAAAGACATGGACCCCTATAAATCTTTTATTATTGCATTTCTGGGGGTTAATTTCATCCTATCTTACGTAGAATTTCACGAGGAATCCAACGGTGCCACGGGAATTCACGTACGACCTATAGTTCCGGAGTTATCGCCATTTGAAATTTTCGAAAGTTGCATTTTGCGTCGAAAGGGCAAAATTTTGGCGATTTCGACGATTTTTCAACTTTTTTATTTGAAGAGATTTCTTTGATATCTCTTCGTTATCGTGTTTCTGGGGTCCGAAAAGCTAAGAATCCGGTCTTAACTCGACTTCGAAAATGGCAAAATTTTTCGAAAAATTTTCTGACTCAAACGATGGAAATTTGTTGATTTTTAGAAATTCGCTCATAACTTTTGAACCGCTCGATAGATCGGGATGAGTTTTTGCACGTTTGTAGAACTCCAGGGTAGCTACTTGGTAACGCAAAAAGTTCCAGGATTCTATCGTGTTATCATCGGAAAAAAGGGTGCCAAAATATGGGTCCGAAAAATTCCTCGAAAAGACATGGACCCCTATAAATCTTTTATTATTGCATTTCTGGGGGTTAATTTCATCCTATCTTACGTAGAATTTCACGAGGAATCCAACGGTGCCACGGGAATTCACGTACGACCTATAGTTCCGGAGTTATCGCCATTTGAAATTTTCGAAAGTTGCATTTTGCGTCGAAAGGGCAAAATTTTGGCGATTTCGACGATTTTTCAACTTTTTTATTTGAAGAGATTTCTTTGATATCTCTTCGTTATCGTGTTTCTGGGGTCCGAAAAGCTAAGAATCCGGTCTTAACTCGACTTCGAAAATGGCAAAATTTTTCGAAAAATTTTCTGACTCAAACGATGGAAATTTGTTGATTTTTAGAAATTCGCTCATAACTTTTGAACCGCTCGATAGATCGGGATGAGTTTTTGCACGTTTGTAGAACTCCAGGGTAGCTACTTGGTAACGCAAAAAGTTCCAGGATTCTATCGTGTTATCATCGGAAAAAAGGGTGCCAAAATATGGGTCCGAAAAATTCCTCGAAAAGACATGGACCCCTATAAATCTTTTATTATTGCATTTCTGGGGGTTAATTTCATCCTATCTTACGTAGAATTTCACGAGGAATCCAACGGTGCCACGGGAATTCACGTACGACCTATAGTTCCGGAGTTATCGCCATTTGAAATTTTCGAAAGTTGCATTTTGCGTCGAAAGGGCAAAATTTTGGCGATTTCGACGATTTTTCAACTTTTTTATTTGAAGAGATTTCTTTGATATCTCTTCGTTATCGTGTTTCTGGGGTCCGAAAAGCTAAGAATCCGGTCTTAACTCGACTTCGAAAATGGCAAAATTTTTCGAAAAATTTTCTGACTCAAACGATGGAAATTTGTTGATTTTTAGAAATTCGCTCATAACTTTTGAACCGCTCGATAGATCGGGATGAGTTTTTGCACGTTTGTAGAACTCCAGGGTAGCTACTTGGTAACGCAAAAAGTTCCAGGATTCTATCGTGTTATCATCGGAAAAAAGGGTGCCAAAATATGGGTCCGAAAAATTCCTCGAAAAGACATGGACCCCTATAAATCTTTTATTATTGCATTTCTGGGGGTTAATTTCATCCTATCTTACGTAGAATTTCACGAGGAATCCAACGGTGCCACGGGAATTCACGTACGACCTATAGTTCCGGAGTTATCGCCATTTGAAATTTTCGAAAGTTGCATTTTGCGTCGAAAGGGCAAAATTTTGGCGATTTCGACGATTTTTCAACTTTTTTATTTGAAGAGATTTCTTTGATATCTCTTCGTTATCGTGTTTCTGGGGTCCGAAAAGCTAAGAATCCGGTCTTAACTCGACTTCGAAAATGGCAAAATTTTTCGAAAAATTTTCTGACTCAAACGATGGAAATTTGTTGATTTTTAGAAATTCGCTCATAACTTTTGAACCGCTCGATAGATCGGGATGAGTTTTTGCACGTTTGTAGAACTCCAGGGTAGCTACTTGGTAACGCAAAAAGTTCCAGGATTCTATCGTGTTATCATCGGAAAAAAGGGTGCCAAAATATGGGTCCGAAAAATTCCTCGAAAAGACATGGACCCCTATAAATCTTTTATTATTGCATTTCTGGGGGTTAATTTCATCCTATCTTACGTAGAATTTCACGAGGAATCCAACGGTGCCACGGGAATTCACGTACGACCTATAGTTCCGGAGTTATCTCCATTTGAAATTTTCGAAAGTTGCATTTTGCGTCGAAAGGGCAAAATTTTGGCGATTTCGACGATTTTTCAACTTTTTTATTTGAAGAGATTTCTTTGATATCTCTTCGTTATCGTGTTTCTGGGGTCCGAAAAGCTAAGAATCCGGTCTTAACTCGACTTCGAAAATGGCAAAATTTTTCGAAAAATTTTCTGACTCAAACGATGGAAATTTGTTGATTTTTAGAAATTCGCTCATAACTTTTGAACCGCTCGATAGATCGGGATGAGTTTTTGCACGTTTGTAGAACTCCAGGGTAGCTACTTGGTAACGCAAAAAGTTCCAGGATTCTATCGTGTTATCATCGGAAAAAAGGGTGCCAAAATATGGGTCCGAAAAATTCCTCGAAAAGACATGGACCCCTATAAATCTTTTATTATTGCATTTCTGGGGGTTAATTTCATCCTATCTTACGTAGAATTTCACGAGGAATCCAACGGTGCCACGGGAATTCACGTACGACCTATAGTTCCGGAGTTATCGCCATTTGAAATTTTCGAAAGTTGCATTTTGCGTCGAAAGGGCAAAATTTTGGCGATTTCGACGATTTTTCAACTTTTTTATTTGAGAGATTTCTTTGATATCTCTTCGTTATCGTGTTTCTGGGGTCCGAAAAGCTAAGAATCCGGTCTTAACTCGACTTCGAAAATGGCAAAATTTTTCGAAAAATTTTCTGACTCAAACGATGGAAATTTGTTGATTTTTAGAAATTCGCTCATAACTTTTGAACCGCTCGATAGATCGGGATGAGTTTTTGCACGTTTGTAGAACTCCAGGGTAGCTACTTGGTAACGCAAAAAGTTCCAGGATTCTATCGTGTTATCATCGGAAAAAAGGGTGCCAAAATATGGGTCCGAAAAATTCCTCGAAAAGACATGGACCCCTATAAATCTTTTATTATTGCATTTCTGGGGGTTAATTTCATCCTATCTTACGTAGAATTTCACGAGGAATCCAACGGTGCCACGGGAATTCACGTACGACCTATAGTTCCGGAGTTATCGCCATTTGAAATTTTCGAAAGTTGCATTTTGCGTCGAAAGGGCAAAATTTTGGCGATTTCGACGATTTTTCAACTTTTTTATTTGAAGAGATTTCTTTGATATCTCTTCGTTATCGTGTTTCTGGGGTCCGAAAAGCTAAGAATCCGGTCTTAACTCGACTTCGAAAATGGCAAAATTTTTCGAAAAATTTTCTGACTCAAACGATGGAAATTTGTTGATTTTTAGAAATTCGCTCATAACTTTTGAACCGCTCGATAGATCGGGATGAGTTTTTGCACGTTTGTAGAACTCCAGGGTAGCTGCTTGGTAACGCAAAAAGTTCCAGGATTCTATCGTGTTATCATCGGAAAAAAGGGTGCCAAAATATGGGTCCGAAAAATTCCTCGAAAAGACATGGACCCCTATAAATCTTTTATTATTGCATTTCTGGGGGTTAATTTCATCCTATCTTACGTAGAATTTCACGAGGAATCCAACGGTGCCACGGGAATTCACGTACGACCTATAGTTCCGGAGTTATCTCCATTTGAAATTTTCGAAAGTTGCATTTTGCGTCGAAAGGGCAAAATTTTGGCGATTTCGACGATTTTTCAACTTTTTTATTTGAAGAGATTTCTTTGATATCTCTTCGTTATCGTGTTTCTGGGGTCCGAAAAGCTAAGAATCCGGTCTTAACTCGACTTCGAAAATGGCAAAATTTTTCGAAAAATTTTCTGACTCAAACGATGGAAATTTGTTGATTTTTAGAAATTCGCTCATAACTTTTGAACCGCTCGATAGATCGGGATGAGTTTTTGCACGTTTGTAGAACTCCAGGGTAGCTACTTGGTAACGCAAAAAGTTTCAGGATTCTATCGTGTTATCATCGGAAAAAAGGGTGCCAAAATATGGGTCCGAAAAATTCCTCGAAAAGACATGGACCCCTATAAATCTTTTATTATTGCATTTCTGGGGGTTAATTTCATCCTATCTTACGTAGAATTTCACGAGGAATCCAACGGTGCCACGGGAATTCACGTACGACCTATAGTTCCGGAGTTATCGCCATTTGAAATTTTCGAAAGTTGCATTTTGCGTCGAAAGGGCAAAATTTTGGCGATTTCGACGATTTTTCAACTTTTTTATTTGAAGAGATTTCTTTGATATCTCTTCGTTATCGTGTTTCTGGGGTCCGAAAAGCTAAGAATCCGGTCTTAACTCGACTTCGAAAATGGCAAAATTTTTCGAAAAATTTTCTGACTCAAACGATGGAAATTTGTTGATTTTTAGAAATTCGCTCATAACTTTTGAACCGCTCGATAGATCGGGATGAGTTTTTGCACGTTTGTAGAACTCCAGGGTAGCTACTTGGTAACGCAAAAAGTTCCAGGATTCTATCGTGTTATCATCGGAAAAAAGGGTGCCAAAATATGGGTCCGAAAAATTCCTCGAAAAGACATGGACCCCTATAAATCTTTTATTATTGCATTTCTGGGGGTTAATTTCATCCTATCTTACGTAGAATTTCACGAGGAATCCAACGGTGAAACGGGAATTCACGTACGACCTATAGTTCCGGAGTTATCGCCATTTGAAATTTTCGAAAGTTGCATTTTGCGTCGAAAGGGCAAAATTTTGGCGATTTCGACGATTTTTCAACTTTTTTATTTGAAGAGATTTCTTTGATATCTCTTCGTTATCGTGTTTCTGGGGTCCGAAAAGCTAAGAATCCGGTCTTAACTCGACTTCGAAAATGGCAAAATTTTTCGAAAAATTTTCTGACTCAAACGATGGAAATTTGTTGATTTTTAGAAATTCGCTCATAACTTTTGAACCGCTCGATAGATCGGGATGAGTTTTTGCACGTTTGTAGAACTCCAGGGTAGCTACTTGGTAACGCAAAAAGTTCCAGGATTCTATCGTGTTATCATCGGAAAAAAGGGTGCCAAAATATGGGTCCGAAAAATTCCTCGAAAAGACATGGACCCCTATAAATCTTTTATTATTGCATTTCTGGGGGTTAATTTCATCCTATCTTACGTAGAATTTCACGAGGAATCCAACGGTGCCACGGGAATTCACGTACGACCTATAGTTCCGGAGTTATCGCCATTTGAAATTTTCGAAAGTTGCATTTTGCGTCGAAAGGGCAAAATTTTGGCGATTTCGACGATTTTTCAACTTTTTTATTTGAAGAGATTTCTTTGATATCTCTTCGTTATCGTGTTTCTGGGGTCCGAAAAGCTAAGAATCCGGTCTTAACTCGACTTCGAAAATGGCAAAATTTTTCGAAAAATTTTCTGACTCAAACGATGGAAATTTGTTGATTTTTAGAAATTCGCTCATAACTTTTGAACCGCTCGATAGATCGGGATGAGTTTTTGCACGTTTGTAGAACTCCAGGGTAGCTACTTGGTAACGCAAAAAGTTCCAGGATTCTATCGTGTTATCATCGGAAAAAAGGGTGCCAAAATATGGGTCCGAAAAATTCCTCGAAAAGACATGGACCCCTATAAATCTTTTATTATTGCATTTCTGGGGGTTAATTTCATCCTATCTTACGTAGAATTTCACGAGGAATCCAACGGTGCCACGGGAATTCACGTACGACCTATAGTTCCGGAGTTATCGCCATTTGAAATTTTCGAAAGTTGCATTTTGCGTCGAAAGGGCAAAATTTTGGCGATTTCGACGATTTTTCAACTTTTTTATTTGAGAGATTTCTTTGATATCTCTTCGTTATCGTGTTTCTGGGGTCCGAAAAGCTAAGAATCCGGTCTTAACTCGACTTCGAAAATGGCAAAATTTTTCGAAAAATTTTCTGACTCAAACGATGGAAATTTGTTGATTTTTAGAAATTCGCTCATAACTTTTGAACCGCTCGATAGATCGGGATGAGTTTTTGCACGTTTGTAGAACTCCAGGGTAGCTACTTGGTAACGCAAAAAGTTCCAGGATTCTATCGTGTTATCATCGGAAAAAAGGGTGCCAAAATATGGGTCCGAAAAATTCCTCGAAAAGACATGGACCCCTATAAATCTTTTATTATTGCATTTCTGGGGGTTAATTTCATCCTATCTTACGTAGAATTTCACGAGGAATCCAACGGTGCCACGGGAATTCACGTACGACCTATAGTTCCGGAGTTATCGCCATTTGAAATTTTCGAAAGTTGCATTTTGCGTCGAAAGGGCAAAATTTTGGCGATTTCGACGATTTTTCAACTTTTTTATTTGAAGAGATTTCTTTGATATCTCTTCGTTATCGTGTTTCTGGGGTCCGAAAAGCTAAGAATCCGGTCTTAACTCGACTTCGAAAATGGCAAAATTTTTCGAAAAATTTTCTGACTCAAACGATGGAAATTTGTTGATTTTTAGAAATTCGCTCATAACTTTTGAACCGCTCGATAGATCGGGATGAGTTTTTGCACGTTTGTAGAACTCCAGGGTAGCTACTTGGTAACGCAAAAAGTTCCAGGATTCTATCGTGTTATCATCGGAAAAAAGGGTGCCAAAATATGGGTCCGAAAAATTCCTCGAAAAGACATGGACCCCTATAAATCTTTTATTATTGCATTTCTGGGGGTTAATTTCATCCTATCTTACGTAGAATTTCACGAGGAATCCAACGGTGCCACGGGAATTCACGTACGACCTATAGTTCCGGAGTTATCGCCATTTGAAATTTTCGAAAGTTGCATTTTGCGTCGAAAGGGCAAAATTTTGGCGATTTCGACGATTTTTCAACTTTTTTATTTGAAGAGATTTCTTTGATATCTCTTCGTTATCGTGTTTCTGGGGTCCGAAAAGCTAAGAATCCGGTCTTAACTCGACTTCGAAAATGGCAAAATTTTTCGAAAAATTTTCTGACTCAAACGATGGAAATTTGTTGATTTTTAGAAATTCGCTCATAACTTTTGAACCGCTCGATAGATCGGGATGAGTTTTTGCACGTTTGTAGAACTCCAGGGTAGCTACTTGGTAACGCAAAAAGTTCCAGGATTCTATCGTGTTATCATCGGAAAAAAGGGTGCCAAAATATGGGTCCGAAAAATTCCTCGAAAAGACATGGACCCCTATAAATCTTTTATTATTGCATTTCTGGGGGTTAATTTCATCCTATCTTACGTAGAATTTCACGAGGAATCCAACGGTGCCACGGGAATTCACGTACGACCTATAGTTCCGGAGTTATCGCCATTTGAAATTTTCGAAAGTTGCATTTTGCGTCGAAAGGGCAAAATTTTGGCGATTTCGACGATTTTTCAACTTTTTTATTTGAAGAGATTTCTTTGATATCTCTTCGTTATCGTGTTTCTGGGGTCCGAAAAGCTAAGAATCCGGTCTTAACTCGACTTCGAAAATGGCAAAATTTTTCGAAAAATTTTCTGACTCAAACGATGGAAATTTGTTGATTTTTAGAAATTCGCTCATAACTTTTGAACCGCTCGATAGATCGGGATGAGTTTTTGCACGTTTGTAGAACTCCAGGGTAGCTACTTGGTAACGCAAAAAGTTCCAGGATTCTATCGTGTTATCATCGGAAAAAAGGGTGCCAAAATATGGGTCCGAAAAATTCCTCGAAAAGACATGGACCCCTATAAATCTTTTATTATTGCATTTCTGGGGGTTAATTTCATCCTATCTTACGTAGAATTTCACGAGGAATCCAACGGTGCCACGGGAATTCACGTACGACCTATAGTTCCGGAGTTATCGCCATTTGAAATTTTCGAAAGTTGCATTTTGCGTCGAAAGGGCAAAATTTTGGCGATTTCGACGATTTTTCAACTTTTTTATTTGAAGAGATTTCTTTGATATCTCTTCGTTATCGTGTTTCTGGGGTCCGAAAAGCTAAGAATCCGGTCTTAACTCGACTTCGAAAATGGCAAAATTTTTCGAAAAATTTTCTGACTCAAACGATGGAAATTTGTTGATTTTTAGAAATTCGCTCATAACTTTTGAACCGCTCGATAGATCGGGATGAGTTTTTGCACGTTTGTAGAACTCCAGGGTAGCTACTTGGTAACGCAAAAAGTTCCAGGATTCTATCGTGTTATCATCGGAAAAAAGGGTGCCAAAATATGGGTCCGAAAAATTCCTCGAAAAGACATGGACCCCTATAAATCTTTTATTATTGCATTTCTGGGGGTTAATTTCATCCTATCTTACGTAGAATTTCACGAGGAATCCAACGGTGCCACGGGAATTCACGTACGACCTATAGTTCCGGAGTTATCGCCATTTGAAATTTTCGAAAGTTGCATTTTGCGTCGAAAGGGCAAAATTTTGGCGATTTCGACGATTTTTCAACTTTTTTATTTGAAGAGATTTCTTTGATATCTCTTCGTTATCGTGTTTCTGGGGTCCGAAAAGCTAAGAATCCGGTCTTAACTCGACTTCGAAAATGGCAAAATTTTTCGAAAAATTTTCTGACTCAAACGATGGAAATTTGTTGATTTTTAGAAATTCGCTCATAACTTTTGAACCGCTCGATAGATCGGGATGAGTTTTTGCACGTTTGTAGAACTCCAGGGTAGCTACTTGGTAACGCAAAAAGTTCCAGGATTCTATCGTGTTATCATCGGAAAAAAGGGTGCCAAAATATGGGTCCGAAAAATTCCTCGAAAAGACATGGACCCCTATAAATCTTTTATTATTGCATTTCTGGGGGTTAATTTCATCCTATCTTACGTAGAATTTCACGAGGAATCCAACGGTGCCACGGGAATTCACGTACGACCTATAGTTCCGGAGTTATCGCCATTTGAAATTTTCGAAAGTTGCATTTTGCGTCGAAAGGGCAAAATTTTGGCGATTTCGACGATTTTTCAACTTTTTTATTTGAAGAGATTTCTTTGATATCTCTTCGTTATCGTGTTTCTGGGGTCCGAAAAGCTAAGAATCCGGTCTTAACTCGACTTCGAAAATGGCAAAATTTTTCGAAAAATTTTCTGACTCAAACGATGGAAATTTGTTGATTTTTAGAAATTCGCTCATAACTTTTGAACCGCTCGATAGATCGGGATGAGTTTTTGCACGTTTGTAGAACTCCAGGGTAGCTACTTGGTAACGCAAAAAGTTCCAGGATTCTATCGTGTTATCATCGGAAAAAAGGGTGCCAAAATATGGGTCCGAAAAATTCCTCGAAAAGACATGGACCCCTATAAATCTTTTATTATTGCATTTCTGGGGGTTAATTTCATCCTATCTTACGTAGAATTTCACGAGGAATCCAACGGTGCCACGGGAATTCACGTACGACCTATAGTTCCGGAGTTATCGCCATTTGAAATTTTCGAAAGTTGCATTTTGCGTCGAAAGGGCAAAATTTTGGCGATTTCGACGATTTTTCAACTTTTTTATTTGAAGAGATTTCTTTGATATCTCTTCGTTATCGTGTTTCTGGGGTCCGAAAAGCTAAGAATCCGGTCTTAACTCGACTTCGAAAATGGCAAAATTTTTCGAAAAATTTTCTGACTCAAACGATGGAAATTTGTTGATTTTTAGAAATTCGCTCATAACTTTTGAACCGCTCGATAGATCGGGATGAGTTTTTGCACGTTTGTAGAACTCCAGGGTAGCTACTTGGTAACGCAAAAAGTTCCAGGATTCTATCGTGTTATCATCGGAAAAAAGGGTGCCAAAATATGGGTCCGAAAAATTCCTCGAAAAGACATGGACCCCTATAAATCTTTTATTATTGCATTTCTGGGGGTTAATTTCATCCTATCTTACGTAGAATTTCACGAGGAATCCAACGGTGCCACGGGAATTCACGTACGACCTATAGTTCCGGAGTTATCGCCATTTGAAATTTTCGAAAGTTGCATTTTGCGTCGAAAGGGCAAAATTTTGGCGATTTCGACGATTTTTCAACTTTTTTATTTGAAGAGATTTCTTTGATATCTCTTCGTTATCGTGTTTCTGGGGTCCGAAAAGCTAAGAATCCGGTCTTAACTCGACTTCGAAAATGGCAAAATTTTTCGAAAAATTTTCTGACTCAAACGATGGAAATTTGTTGATTTTTAGAAATTCGCTCATAACTTTTGAACCGCTCGATAGATCGGGATGAGTTTTTGCACGTTTGTAGAACTCCAGGGTAGCTACTTGGTAACGCAAAAAGTTCCAGGATTCTATCGTGTTATCATCGGAAAAAAGGGTGCCAAAATATGGGTCCGAAAAATTCCTCGAAAAGACATGGACCCCTATAAATCTTTTATTATTGCATTTCTGGGGGTTAATTTCATCCTATCTTACGTAGAATTTCACGAGGAATCCAACGGTGCCACGGGAATTCACGTACGACCTATAGTTCCGGAGTTATCGCCATTTGAAATTTTCGAAAGTTGCATTTTGCGTCGAAAGGGCAAAATTTTGGCGATTTCGACGATTTTTCAACTTTTTTATTTGAAGAGATTTCTTTGATATCTCTTCGTTATCGTGTTTCTGGGGTCCGAAAAGCTAAGAATCCGGTCTTAACTCGACTTCGAAAATGGCAAAATTTTTCGAAAAATTTTCTGACTCAAACGATGGAAATTTGTTGATTTTTAGAAATTCGCTCATAAATTTTGAACCGCTCGATAGATCGGGATGAGTTTTTGCACGTTTGTAGAACTCCAGGGTAGCTACTTGGTAACGCAAAAAGTTCCAGGATTCTATCGTGTTATCATCGGAAAAAAGGGTGCCAAAATATGGGTCCGAAAAATTCCTCGAAAAGACATGGACCCCTATAAATCTTTTATTATTGCATTTCTGGGGGTTAATTTCATCCTATCTTACGTAGAATTTCACGAGGAATCCAACGGTGCCACGGGAATTCACGTACGACCTATAGTTCCGGAGTTATCGCCATTTGAAATTTTCGAAAGTTGCATTTTGCGTCGAAAGGGCAAAATTTTGGCGATTTCGACGATTTTTCAACTTTTTTATTTGAAGAGATTTCTTTGATATCTCTTCGTTATCGTGTTTCTGGGGTCCGAAAAGCTAAGAATCCGGTCTTAACTCGACTTCGAAAATGGCAAAATTTTTCGAAAAATTTTCTGACTCAAACGATGGAAATTTGTTGATTTTTAGAAATTCGCTCATAACTTTTGAACCGCTCGATAGATCGGGATGAGTTTTTGCACGTTTGTAGAACTCCAGGGTAGCTACTTGGTAACGCAAAAAGTTCCAGGATTCTATCGTGTTATCATCGGAAAAAAGGGTGCCAAAATATGGGTCCGAAAAATTCCTCGAAAAGACATGGACCCCTATAAATCTTTTATTATTGCATTTCTGGGGGTTAATTTCATCCTATCTTACGTAGAATTTCACGAGGAATCCAACGGTGCCACGGGAATTCACGTACGACCTATAGTTCCGGAGTTATCGCCATTTGAAATTTTCGAAAGTTGCATTTTGCGTCGAAAGGGCAAAATTTTGGCGATTTCGACGATTTTTCAACTTTTTTATTTGAAGAGATTTCTTTGATATCTCTTCGTTATCGTGTTTCTGGGGTCCGAAAAGCTAAGAATCCGGTCTTAACTCGACTTCGAAAATGGCAAAATTTTTCGAAAAATTTTCTGACTCAAACGATGGAAATTTGTTGATTTTTAGAAATTCGCTCATAACTTTTGAACCGCTCGATAGATCGGGATGAGTTTTTGCACGTTTGTAGAACTCCAGGGTAGCTACTTGGTAACGCAAAAAGTTCCAGGATTCTATCGTGTTATCATCGGAAAAAAGGGTGCCAAAATATGGGTCCGAAAAATTCCTCGAAAAGACATGGACCCCTATAAATCTTTTATTATTGCATTTCTGGGGGTTAATTTCATCCTATCTTACGTAGAATTTCACGAGGAATCCAACGGTGCCACGGGAATTCACGTACGACCTATAGTTCCGGAGTTATCGCCATTTGAAATTTTCGAAAGTTGCATTTTGCGTCGAAAGGGCAAAATTTTGGCGATTTCGACGATTTTTCAACTTTTTTATTTGAAGAGATTTCTTTGATATCTCTTCGTTATCGTGTTTCTGGGGTCCGAAAAGCTAAGAATCCGGTCTTAACTCGACTTCGAAAATGGCAAAATTTTTCGAAAAATTTTCTGACTCAAACGATGGAAATTTGTTGATTTTTAGAAATTCGCTCATAACTTTTGAACCGCTCGATAGATCGGGATGAGTTTTTGCACGTTTGTAGAACTCCAGGGTAGCTACTTGGTAACGCAAAAAGTTCCAGGATTCTATCGTGTTATCATCGGAAAAAAGGGTGCCAAAATATGGGTCCGAAAAATTCCTCGAAAAGACATGGACCCCTATAAATCTTTTATTATTGCATTTCTGGGGGTTAATTTCATCCTATCTTACGTAGAATTTCACGAGGAATCCAACGGTGCCACGGGAATTCACGTACGACCTATAGTTCCGGAGTTATCGCCATTTGAAATTTTCGAAAGTTGCATTTTGCGTCGAAAGGGCAAAATTTTGGCGATTTCGACGATTTTTCAACTTTTTTATTTGAAGAGATTTCTTTGATATCTCTTCGTTATCGTGTTTCTGGGGTCCGAAAAGCTAAGAATCCGGTCTTAACTCGACTTCGAAAATGGCAAAATTTTTCGAAAAATTTTCTGACTCAAACGATGGAAATTTGTTGATTTTTAGAAATTCGCTCATAACTTTTGAACCGCTCGATAGATCGGGATGAGTTTTTGCACGTTTGTAGAACTCCAGGGTAGCTACTTGGTAACGCAAAAAGTTCCAGGATTCTATCGTGTTATCATCGGAAAAAAGGGTGCCAAAATATGGGTCCGAAAAATTCCTCGAAAAGACATGGACCCCTATAAATCTTTTATTATTGCATTTCTGGGGGTTAATTTCATCCTATCTTACGTAGAATTTCACGAGGAATCCAACGGTGCCACGGGAATTCACGTACGACCTATAGTTCCGGAGTTATCGCCATTTGAAATTTTCGAAAGTTGCATTTTGCGTCGAAAGGGCAAAATTTTGGCGATTTCGACGATTTTTCAACTTTTTTATTTGAAGAGATTTCTTTGATATCTCTTCGTTATCGTGTTTCTGGGGTCCGAAAAGCTAAGAATCCGGTCTTAACTCGACTTCGAAAATGGCAAAATTTTTCGAAAAATTTTCTGACTCAAACGATGGAAATTTGTTGATTTTTAGAAATTCGCTCATAACTTTTGAACCGCTCGATAGATCGGGATGAGTTTTTGCACGTTTGTAGAACTCCAGGGTAGCTACTTGGTAACGCAAAAAGTTCCAGGATTCTATCGTGTTATCATCGGAAAAAAGGGTGCCAAAATATGGGTCCGAAAAATTCCTCGAAAAGACATGGACCCCTATAAATCTTTTATTATTGCATTTCTGGGGGTTAATTTCATCCTATCTTACGTAGAATTTCACGAGGAATCCAACGGTGCCACGGGAATTCACGTACGACCTATAGTTCCGGAGTTATCGCCATTTGAAATTTTCGAAAGTTGCATTTTGCGTCGAAAGGGCAAAATTTTGGCGATTTCGACGATTTTTCAACTTTTTTATTTGAAGAGATTTCTTTGATATCTCTTCGTTATCGTGTTTCTGGGGTCCGAAAAGCTAAGAATCCGGTCTTAACTCGACTTCGAAAATGGCAAAATTTTTCGAAAAATTTCTGACTCAAACGATGGAAATTTGTTGATTTTTAGAAATTCGCTCATAACTTTTGAACCGCTCGATAGATCGGGATGAGTTTTTGCACGTTTGTAGAACTCCAGGGTAGCTACTTGGTAACGCAAAAAGTTCCAGGATTCTATCGTGTTATCATCGGAAAAAAGGGTGCCAAAATATGGGTCCGAAAAATTCCTCGAAAAGACATGGACCCCTATAAATCTTTTATTATTGCATTTCTGGGGGTTAATTTCATCCTATCTTACGTAGAATTTCACGAGGAATCCAACGGTGCCACGGGAATTCACGTACGACCTATAGTTCCGGAGTTATCGCCATTTGAAATTTTCGAAAGTTGCATTTTGCGTCGAAAGGGCAAAATTTTGGCGATTTCGACGATTTTTCAACTTTTTTATTTGAAGAGATTTCTTTGATATCTCTTCGTTATCGTGTTTCTGGGGTCCGAAAAGCTAAGAATCCGGTCTTAACTCGACTTCGAAAATGGCAAAATTTTTCGAAAAATTTTCTGACTCAAACGATGGAAATTTGTTGATTTTTAGAAATTCGCTCATAACTTTTGAACCGCTCGATAGATCGGGATGAGTTTTTGCACGTTTGTAGAACTCCAGGGTAGCTACTTGGTAACGCAAAAAGTTCCAGGATTCTATCGTGTTATCATCGGAAAAAAGGGTGCCAAAATATGGGTCCGAAAAATTCCTCGAAAAGACATGGACCCCTATAAATCTTTTATTATTGCATTTCTGGGGGTTAATTTCATCCTATCTTACGTAGAATTTCACGAGGAATCCAACGGTGCCACGGGAATTCACGTACGACCTATAGTTCCGGAGTTATCGCCATTTGAAATTTTCGAAAGTTGCATTTTGCGTCGAAAGGGCAAAATTTTGGCGATTTCGACGATTTTTCAACTTTTTTATTTGAAGAGATTTCTTTGATATCTCTTCGTTATCGTGTTTCTGGGGTCCGAAAAGCTAAGAATCCGGTCTTAACTGGACTTCGAAAATGGCAAAATTTTTCGAAAAATTTTCTGACTCAAACGATGGAAATTTGTTGATTTTTAGAAATTCGCTCATAACTTTTGAACCGCTCGATAGATCGGGATGAGTTTTTGCACGTTTGTAGAACTCCAGGGTAGCTACTTGGTAACGCAAAAAGTTCCAGGATTCTATCGTGTTATCATCGGAAAAAAGGGTGCCAAAATATGGGTCCGAAAAATTCCTCGAAAAGACATGGACCCCTATAAATCTTTTATTATTGCATTTCTGGGGGTTAATTTCATCCTATCTTACGTAGAATTTCACGAGGAATCCAACGGTGCCACGGGAATTCACGTACGACCTATAGTTCCGGAGTTATCGCCATTTGAAATTTTCGAAAGTTGCATTTTGCGTCGAAAGGGCAAAATTTTGGCGATTTCGACGATTTTTCAACTTTTTTATTTGAAGAGATTTCTTTGATATCTCTTCGTTATCGTGTTTCTGGGGTCCGAAAAGCTAAGAATCCGGTCTTAACTGGACTTCGAAAATGGCAAAATTTTTCGAAAAATTTTCTGACTCAAACGATGGAAATTTGTTGATTTTTAGAAATTCGCTCATAACTTTTGAACCGCTCGATAGATCGGGATGAGTTTTTGCACGTTTGTAGAACTCCAGGGTAGCTACTTGGTAACGCAAAAAGTTCCAGGATTCTATCGTGTTATCATCGGAAAAAAGGGTGCCAAAATATGGGTCCGAAAAATTCCTCGAAAGGACATGGACCCCTATAAATCTTTTATTATTGCATTTCTGGGGGTTAATTTCATCCTATCTTACGTAGAATTTCACGAGGAATCCAACGGTGCCACGGGAATTCACGTACGACCTATAGTTCCGGAGTTATCGCCATTTGAAATTTTCGAAAGTTGCATTTTGCGTCGAAAGGGCAAAATTTTGGCGATTTCGACGATTTTTCAACTTTTTTATTTGAAGAGATTTCTTTGATATCTCTTCGTTATCGTGTTTCTGGGGTCCGAAAAGCTAAGAATCCGGTCTTAACTCGACTTCGAAAATGGCAAAATTTTTCGAAAAATTTTCTGACTCAAACGATGGAAATTTGTTGATTTTTAGAAATTCGCTCATAACTTTTGAACCGCTCGATAGATCGGGATGAGTTTTTGCACGTTTGTAGAACTCCAGGGTAGCTACTTGGTAACGCAAAAAGTTCCAGGATTCTATCGTGTTATCATCGGAAAAAAGGGTGCCAAAATATGGGTCCGAAAAATTCCTCGAAAAGACATGGACCCCTATAAATCTTTTATTATTGCATTTCTGGGGGTTAATTTCATCCTATCTTACGTAGAATTTCACGAGGAATCCAACGGTGCCACGGGAATTCACGTACGACCTATAGTTCCGGAGTTATCGCCATTTGAAATTTTCGAAAGTTGCATTTTGCGTCGAAAGGGCAAAATTTTGGCGATTTCGACGATTTTTCAACTTTTTTATTTGAAGAGATTTCTTTGATATCTCTTCGTTATCGTGTTTCTGGGGTCCGAAAAGCTAAGAATCCGGTCTTAACTCGACTTCGAAAATGGCAAAATTTTTCGAAAAATTTTCTGACTCAAACGATGGAAATTTGTTGATTTTTAGAAATTCGCTCATAACTTTTGAACCGCTCGATAGATCGGGATGAGTTTTTGCACGTTTGTAGAACTCCAGGGTAGCTACTTGGTAACGCAAAAAGTTCCAGGATTCTATCGTGTTATCATCGGAAAAAAGGGTGCCAAAATATGGGTCCGAAAAATTCCTCGAAAAGACATGGACCCCTATAAATCTTTTATTATTGCATTTCTGGGGGTTAATTTCATCCTATCTTACGTAGAATTTCACGAGGAATCCAACGGTGCCACGGGAATTCACGTACGACCTATAGTTCCGGAGTTATCGCCATTTGAAATTTTCGAAAGTTGCATTTTGCGTCGAAAGGGCAAAATTTTGGCGATTTCGACGATTTTTCAACTTTTTTATTTGAAGAGATTTCTTTGATATCTCTTCGTTATCGTGTTTCTGGGGTCCGAAAAGCTAAGAATCCGGTCTTAACTCGACTTCGAAAATGGCAAAATTTTTCGAAAAATTTTCTGACTCAAACGATGGAAATTTGTTGATTTTTAGAAATTCGCTCATAACTTTTGAACCGCTCGATAGATCGGGATGAGTTTTTGCACGTTTGTAGAACTCCAGGGTAGCTACTTGGTAACGCAAAAAGTTCCAGGATTCTATCGTGTTATCATCGGAAAAAAGGGTGCCAAAATATGGGTCCGAAAAATTCCTCGAAAAAACATGGACCCCTATAAATCTTTTATTATTGCATTTCTGGGGGTTAATTTCATCCTATCTTACGTAGAATTTCACGAGGAATCCAACGGTGCCACGGGAATTCACGTACGACCTATAGTTCCGGAGTTATCGCCATTTGAAATTTTCGAAAGTTGCATTTTGCGTCGAAAGGGCAAAATTTTGGCGATTTCGACGATTTTTCAACTTTTTTATTTGAAGAGATTTCTTTGATATCTCTTCGTTATCGTGTTTCTGGGGTCCGAAAAGCTAAGAATCCGGTCTTAACTCGACTTCGAAAATGGCAAAATTTTTCGAAAAATTTTCTGACTCAAACGATGGAAATTTGTTGATTTTTAGAAATTCGCTCATAACTTTTGAACCGCTCGATAGATCGGGATGAGTTTTTGCACGTTTGTAGAACTCCAGGGTAGCTACTTGGTAACGCAAAAAGTTCCAGGATTCTATCGTGTTATCATCGGAAAAAAGGGTGCCAAAATATGGGTCCGAAAAATTCCTCGAAAAGACATGGACCCCTATAAATCTTTTATTATTGCATTTCTGGGGGTTAATTTCATCCTATCTTACGTAGAATTTCACGAGGAATCCAACGGTGCCACGGGAATTCACGTACGACCTATAGTTCCGGAGTTATCGCCATTTGAAATTTTCGAAAGTTGCATTTTGCGTCGAAAGGGCAAAATTTTGGCGATTTCGACGATTTTTCAACTTTTTTATTTGAAGAGATTTCTTTGATATCTCTTCGTTATCGTGTTTCTGGGGTCCGAAAAGCTAAGAATCCGGTCTTAACTCGACTTCGAAAATGGCAAAATTTTTCGAAAAATTTTCTGACTCAAACGATGGAAATTTGTTGATTTTTAGAAATTCGCTCATAACTTTTGAACCGCTCGATAGATCGGGATGAGTTTTTGCACGTTTGTAGAACTCCAGGGTAGCTACTTGGTAACGCAAAAAGTTCCAGGATTCTATCGTGTTATCATCGGAAAAAAGGGTGCCAAAATATGGGTCCGAAAAATTCCTCGAAAGGACATGGACCCCTATAAATCTTTTATTATTGCATTTCTGGGGGTTAATTTCATCCTATCTTACGTAGAATTTCACGAGGAATCCAACGGTGCCACGGGAATTCACGTACGACCTATAGTTCCGGAGTTATCGCCATTTGAAATTTTCGAAAGTTGCATTTTGCGTCGAAAGGGCAAAATTTTGGCGATTTCGACGATTTTTCAACTTTTTTATTTGAAGAGATTTCTTTGATATCTCTTCGTTATCGTGTTTCTGGGGTCCGAAAAGCTAAGAATCCGGTCTTAACTCGACTTCGAAAATGGCAAAATTTTTCGAAAAATTTTCTGACTCAAACGATGGAAATTTGTTGATTTTTAGAAATTCGCTCATAACTTTTGAACCGCTCGATAGATCGGGATGAGTTTTTGCACGTTTGTAGAACTCCAGGGTAGCTACTTGGTAACGCAAAAAGTTCCAGGATTCTATCGTGTTATCATCGGAAAAAAGGGTGCCAAAATATGGGTCCGAAAAATTCCTCGAAAAGACATGGACCCCTATAAATCTTTTATTATTGCATTTCTGGGGGTTAATTTCATCCTATCTTACGTAGAATTTCACGAGGAATCCAACGGTGCCACGGGAATTCACGTACGACCTATAGTTCCGGAGTTATCGCCATTTGAAATTTTCGAAAGTTGCATTTTGCGTCGAAAGGGCAAAATTTTGGCGATTTCGACGATTTTTCAACTTTTTTATTTGAAGAGATTTCTTTGATATCTCTTCGTTATCGTGTTTCTGGGGTCCGAAAAGCTAAGAATCCGGTCTTAACTCGACTTCGAAAATGGCAAAATTTTTCGAAAAATTTTCTGACTCAAACGATGGAAATTTGTTGATTTTTAGAAATTCGCTCATAACTTTTGAACCGCTCGATAGATCGGGATGAGTTTTTGCACGTTTGTAGAACTCCAGGGTAGCTACTTGGTAACGCAAAAAGTTCCAGGATTCTATCGTGTTATCATCGGAAAAAAGGGTGCCAAAATATGGGTCCGAAAAATTCCTCGAAAAGACATGGACCCCTATAAATCTTTTATTATTGCATTTCTGGGGGTTAATTTCATCCTATCTTACGTAGAATTTCACGAGGAATCCAACGGTGCCACGGGAATTCACGTACGACCTATAGTTCCGGAGTTATCGCCATTTGAAATTTTCGAAAGTTGCATTTTGCGTCGAAAGGGCAAAATTTTGGCGATTTCGACGATTTTTCAACTTTTTTATTTGAAGAGATTTCTTTGATATCTCTTCGTTATCGTGTTTCTGGGGTCCGAAAAGCTAAGAATCCGGTCTTAACTCGACTTCGAAAATGGCAAAATTTTTCGAAAAATTTTCTGACTCAAACGATGGAAATTTGTTGATTTTTAGAAATTCGCTCATAACTTTTGAACCGCTCGATAGATCGGGATGAGTTTTTGCACGTTTGTAGAACTCCAGGGTAGCTACTTGGTAACGCAAAAAGTTCCAGGATTCTATCGTGTTATCATCGGAAAAAAGGGTGCCAAAATATGGGTCCGAAAAATTCCTCGAAAAAACATGGACCCCTATAAATCTTTTATTATTGCATTTCTGGGGGTTAATTTCATCCTATCTTACGTAGAATTTCACGAGGAATCCAACGGTGCCACGGGAATTCACGTACGACCTATAGTTCCGGAGTTATCGCCATTTGAAATTTTCGAAAGTTGCATTTTGCGTCGAAAGGGCAAAATTTTGGCGATTTCGACGATTTTTCAACTTTTTTATTTGAAGAGATTTCTTTGATATCTCTTCGTTATCGTGTTTCTGGGGTCCGAAAAGCTAAGAATCCGGTCTTAACTCGACTTCGAAAATGGCAAAATTTTTCGAAAAATTTTCTGACTCAAACGATGGAAATTTGTTGATTTTTAGAAATTCGCTCATAACTTTTGAACCGCTCGATAGATCGGGATGAGTTTTTGCACGTTTGTAGAACTCCAGGGTAGCTACTTGGTAACGCAAAAAGTTCCAGGATTCTATCGTGTTATCATCGGAAAAAAGGGTGCCAAAATATGGGTCCGAAAAATTCCTCGAAAAGACATGGACCCCTATAAATCTTTTATTATTGCATTTCTGGGGGTTAATTTCATCCTATCTTACGTAGAATTTCACGAGGAATCCAACGGTGCCACGGGAATTCACGTACGACCTATAGTTCCGGAGTTATCGCCATTTGAAATTTTCGAAAGTTGCATTTTGCGTCGAAAGGGCAAAATTTTGGCGATTTCGACGATTTTTCAACTTTTTTATTTGAAGAGATTTCTTTGATATCTCTTCGTTATCGTGTTTCTGGGGTCCGAAAAGCTAAGAATCCGGTCTTAACTCGACTTCGAAAATGGCAAAATTTTTCGAAAAATTTTCTGACTCAAACGATGGAAATTTGTTGATTTTTAGAAATTCGCTCATAACTTTTGAACCGCTCGATAGATCGGGATGAGTTTTTGCACGTTTGTAGAACTCCAGGGTAGCTACTTGGTAACGCAAAAAGTTCCAGGATTCTATCGTGTTATCATCGGAAAAAAGGGTGCCAAAATATGGGTCCGAAAAATTCCTCGAAAAGACATGGACCCCTATAAATCTTTTATTATTGCATTTCTGGGGGTTAATTTCATCCTATCTTACGTAGAATTTCACGAGGAATCCAACGGTGCCACGGGAATTCACGTACGACCTATAGTTCCGGAGTTATCGCCATTTGAAATTTTCGAAAGTTGCATTTTGCGTCGAAAGGGCAAAATTTTGGCGATTTCGACGATTTTTCAACTTTTTTATTTGAAGAGATTTCTTTGATATCTCTTCGTTATCGTGTTTCTGGGGTCCGAAAAGCTAAGAATCCGGTCTTAACTCGACTTCGAAAATGGCAAAATTTTTCGAAAAATTTTCTGACTCAAACGATGGAAATTTGTTGATTTTTAGAAATTCGCTCATAACTTTTGAACCGCTCGATAGATCGGGATGAGTTTTTGCACGTTTGTAGAACTCCAGGGTAGCTACTTGGTAACGCAAAAAGTTCCAGGATTCTATCGTGTTATCATCGGAAAAAAGGGTGCCAAAATATGGGTCCGAAAAATTCCTCGAAAAGACATGGACCCCTATAAATCTTTTATTATTGCATTTCTGGGGGTTAATTTCATCCTATCTTACGTAGAATTTCACGAGGAATCCAACGGTGCCACGGGAATTCACGTACGACCTATAGTTCCGGAGTTATCGCCATTTGAAATTTTCGAAAGTTGCATTTTGCGTCGAAAGGGCAAAATTTTGGCGATTTCGACGATTTTTCAACTTTTTTATTTGAAGAGATTTCTTTGATATCTCTTCGTTATCGTGTTTCTGGGGTCCGAAAAGCTAAGAATCCGGTCTTTACTCGACTTCGAAAATGGCAAAATTTTTCGAAAAATTTTCTGACTCAAACGATGGAAATTTGTTGATTTTTAGAAATTCGCTCATAACTTTTGAACCGCTCGATAGATCGGGATGAGTTTTTGCACGTTTGTAGAACTCCAGGGTAGCTACTTGGTAACGCAAAAAGTTCCAGGATTCTATCGTGTTATCATCGGAAAAAAGGGTGCCAAAATATGGGTCCGAAAAATTCCTCGAAAAGACATGGACCCCTATAAATCTTTTATTATTGCATTTTTGGGGGTTAATTTCATCCTATCTTACGTAGAATTTCACGAGGAATCCAACGGTGCCACGGGAATTCACGTACGACCTATAGTTCCGGAGTTATCGCCATTTGAAATTTTCGAAAGTTGCATTTTGCGTCGAAAGGGCAAAATTTTGGCGATTTCGACGATTTTTCAACTTTTTTATTTGAAGAGATTTCTTTGATATCTCTTCGTTATCGTGTTTCTGGGGTCCGAAAAGCTAAGAATCCGGTCTTAACTCGACTTCGAAAATGGAAAAATTTTTCGAAAAATTTTCTGACTCAAACGATGGAAATTTGTTGATTTTTAGAAATTCGCTCATAACTTTTGAACCGCTCGATAGATCGGGATGAGTTTTTGCACGTTTGTAGAACTCCAGGGTAGCTACTTGGTAACGCAAAAAGTTCCAGGATTCTATCGTGTTATCATCGGAAAAAAGGGTGCCAAAATATGGGTCCGAAAAATTCCTCGAAAAGACATGGACCCCTATAAATCTTTTATTATTGCATTTCTGGGGGTTAATTTCATCCTATCTTACGTAGAATTTCACGAGGAATCCAACGGTGCCACGGGAATTCACGTACGACCTATAGTTCCGGAGTTATCGCCATTTGAAATTTTCGAAAGTTGCATTTTGCGTCGAAAGGGCAAAATTTTGGCGATTTCGACGATTTTTCAACTTTTTTATTTGAAGAGATTTCTTTGATATCTCTTCGTTATCGTGTTTCTGGGGTCCGAAAAGCTAAGAATCCGGTCTTAACTCGACTTCGAAAATGGCAAAATTTTTCGAAAAATTTTCTGACTCAAACGATGGAAATTTGTTGATTTTTAGAAATTCGCTCATAACTTTTGAACCGCTCGATAGATCGGGATGAGTTTTTGCACGTTTGTAGAACTCCAGGGTAGCTACTTGGTAACGCAAAAAGTTCCAGGATTCTATCGTGTTATCATCGGAAAAAAGGGTGCCAAAATATGGGTCCGAAAAATTCCTCGAAAAGACATGGACCCCTATAAATCTTTTATTATTGCATTTCTGGGGGTTAATTTCATCCTATCTTACGTAGAATTTCACGAGGAATCCAACGGTGCCACGGGAATTCACGTACGACCTATAGTTCCGGAGTTATCGCCATTTGAAATTTTCGAAAGTTGCATTTTGCGTCGAAAGGGCAAAATTTTGGCGATTTCGACGATTTTTCAACTTTTTTATTTGAAGAGATTTCTTTGATATCTCTTCGTTATCGTGTTTCTGGGGTCCGAAAAGCTAAGAATCCGGTCTTAACTCGACTTCGAAAATGGCAAAATTTTTCGAAAAATTTTCTGACTCAAACGATGGAAATTTGTTGATTTTTAGAAATTCGCTCATAACTTTTGAACCGCTCGATAGATCGGGATGAGTTTTTGCACGTTTGTAGAACTCCAGGGTAGCTACTTGGTAACGCAAAAAGTTCCAGGATTCTATCGTGTTATCATCGGAAAAAAGGGTGCCAAAATATGGGTCCGAAAAATTCCTCGAAAAGACATGGACCCCTATAAATCTTTTATTATTGCATTTCTGGGGGTTAATTTCATCCTATCTTACGTAGAATTTCACGAGGAATCCAACGGTGCCACGGGAATTCACGTACGACCTATAGTTCCGGAGTTATCGCCATTTGAAATTTTCGAAAGTTGCATTTTGCGTCGAAAGGGCAAAATTTTGGCGATTTCGACGATTTTTCAACTTTTTTATTTGAAGAGATTTCTTTGATATCTCTTCGTTATCGTGTTTCTGGGGTCCGAAAAGCTAAGAATCCGGTCTTAACTCGACTTCGAAAATGGCAAAATTTTTCGAAAAATTTTCTGACTCAAACGATGGAAATTTGTTGATTTTTAGAAATTCGCTCATAACTTTTGAACCGCTCGATAGATCGGGATGAGTTTTTGCACGTTTGTAGAACTCCAGGGTAGCTACTTGGTAACGCAAAAAGTTCCAGGATTCTATCGTGTTATCATCGGAAAAAAGGGTGCCAAAATATGGGTCCGAAAAATTCCTCGAAAAGACATGGACCCCTATAAATCTTTTATTATTGCATTTCTGGGGGTTAATTTCATCCTATCTTACGTAGAATTTCACGAGGAATCCAACGGTGCCACGGGAATTCACGTACGACCTATAGTTCCGGAGTTATCGCCATTTGAAATTTTCGAAAGTTGCATTTTGCGTCGAAAGGGCAAAATTTTGGCGATTTCGACGATTTTTCAACTTTTTTATTTGAAGAGATTTCTTTGATATCTCTTCGTTATCGTGCTTCTGGGGTCCGAAAAGCTAAGAATCCGGTCTTAACTCGACTTCGAAAATGGCAAAATTTTTCGAAAAATTTTCTGACTCAAACGATGGAAATTTGTTGATTTTTAGAAATTCGCTCATAACTTTTGAACCGCTCGATAGATCGGGATGAGTTTTTGCACGTTTGTAGAACTCCAGGGTAGCTACTTGGTAACGCAAAAAGTTCCAGGATTCTATCGTGTTATCATCGGAAAAAAGGGTGCCAAAATATGGGTCCGAAAAATTCCTCGAAAAGACATGGACCCCTATAAATCTTTTATTATTGCATTTCTGGGGGTTAATTTCATCCTATCTTACGTAGAATTTCACGAGGAATCCAACGGTGCCACGGGAATTCACGTACGACCTATAGTTCCGGAGTTATCGCCATTTGAAATTTTCGAAAGTTGCATTTTGCGTCGAAAGGGCAAAATTTTGGCGATTTCGACGATTTTTCAACTTTTTTATTTGAAGAGATTTCTTTGATATCTCTTCGTTATCGTGTTTCTGGGGTCCGAAAAGCTAAGAATCCGGTCTTAACTCGACTTCGAAAATGGCAAAATTTTTCGAAAAATTTTCTGACTCAAACGATGGAAATTTGTTGATTTTTAGAAATTCGCTCATAACTTTTGAACCGCTCGATAGATCGGGATGAGTTTTTGCACGTTTGTAGAACTCCAGGGTAGCTACTTGGTAACGCAAAAAGTTCCAGGATTCTATCGTGTTATCATCGGAAAAAAGGGTGCCAAAATATGGGTCCGAAAAATTCCTCGAAAAGACATGGACCCCTATAAATCTTTTATTATTGCATTTCTGGGGGTTAATTTCATCCTATCTTACGTAGAATTTCACGAGGAATCCAACGGTGCCACGGGAATTCACGTACGACCTATAGTTCCGGAGTTATCGCCATTTGAAATTTTCGAAAGTTGCATTTTGCGTCGAAAGGGCAAAATTTTGGCGATTTCGACGATTTTTCAACTTTTTTATTTGAAGAGATTTCTTTGATATCTCTTCGTTATCGTGTTTCTGGGGTCCGAAAAGCTAAGAATCCGGTCTTAACTCGACTTCGAAAATGGCAAAATTTTTCGAAAAATTTTCTGACTCAAACGATGGAAATTTGTTGATTTTTAGAAATTCGCTCATAACTTTTGAACCGCTCGATAGATCGGGATGAGTTTTTGCACGTTTGTAGAACTCCAGGGTAGCTACTTGGTAACGCAAAAAGTTCCAGGATTCTATCGTGTTATCATCGGAAAAAAGGGTGCCAAAATATGGGTCCGAAAAATTCCTCGAAAAGACATGGACCCCTATAAATCTTTTATTATTGCATTTCTGGGGGTTAATTTCATCCTATCTTACGTAGAATTTCACGAGGAATCCAACGGTGCCACGGGAATTCACGTACGACCTATAGTTCCGGAGTTATCGCCATTTGAAATTTTCGAAAGTTGCATTTTGCGTCGAAAGGGCAAAATTTTGGCGATTTCGACGATTTTTCAACTTTTTTATTTGAAGAGATTTCTTTGATATCTCTTCGTTATCGTGTTTCTGGGGTCCGAAAAGCTAAGAATCCGGTCTTAACTCGACTTCGAAAATGGCAAAATTTTTCGAAAAATTTTCTGACTCAAACGATGGAAATTTGTTGATTTTTAGAAATTCGCTCATAACTTTTGAACCGCTCGATAGATCGGGATGAGTTTTTGCACGTTTGTAGAACTCCAGGGTAGCTACTTGGTAACGCAAAAAGTTCCAGGATTCTATCGTGTTATCATCGGAAAAAAGGGTGCCAAAATATGGGTCCGAAAAATTCCTCGAAAAGACATGGACCCCTATAAATCTTTTATTATTGCATTTCTGGGGGTTAATTTCATCCTATCTTACGTAGAATTTCACGAGGAATCCAACGGTGCCACGGGAATTCACGTACGACCTATAGTTCCGGAGTTATCGCCATTTGAAATTTTCGAAAGTTGCATTTTGCGTCGAAAGGGCAAAATTTTGGCGATTTCGACGATTTTTCAACTTTTTTATTTGAAGAGATTTCTTTGATATCTCTTCGTTATCGTGTTTCTGGGGTCCGAAAAGCTAAGAATCCGGTCTTAACTCGACTTCGAAAATGGCAAAATTTTTCGAAAAATTTTCTGACTCAAACGATGGAAATTTGTTGATTTTTAGAAATTCGCTCATAACTTTTGAACCGCTCGATAGATCGGGATGAGTTTTTGCACGTTTGTAGAACTCCAGGGTAGCTACTTGGTAACGCAAAAAGTTCCAGGATTCTATCGTGTTATCATCGGAAAAAAGGGTGCCAAAATATGGGTCCGAAAAATTCCTCGAAAAGACATGGACCCCTATAAATCTTTTATTATTGCATTTCTGGGGGTTAATTTCATCCTATCTTACGTAGAATTTCACGAGGAATCCAACGGTGCCACGGGAATTCACGTACGACCTATAGTTCCGGAGTTATCGCCATTTGAAATTTTCGAAAGTTGCATTTTGCGTCGAAAGGGCAAAATTTTGGCGATTTCGACGATTTTTCAACTTTTTTATTTGAAGAGATTTCTTTGATATCTCTTCGTTATCGTGTTTCTGGGGTCCGAAAAGCTAAGAATCCGGTCTTAACTCGACTTCGAAAATGGCAAAATTTTTCGAAAAATTTTCTGACTCAAACGATGGAAATTTGTTGATTTTTAGAAATTCGCTCATAACTTTTGAACCGCTCGATAGATCGGGATGAGTTTTTGCACGTTTGTAGAACTCCAGGGTAGCTACTTGGTAACGCAAAAAGTTCCAGGATTCTATCGTGTTATCATCGGAAAAAAGGGTGCCAAAATATGGGTCCGAAAAATTCCTCGAAAAGACATGGACCCCTATAAATCTTTTATTATTGCATTTCTGGGGGTTAATTTCATCCTATCTTACGTAGAATTTCACGAGGAATCCAACGGTGCCACGGGAATTCACGTACGACCTATAGTTCCGGAGTTATCGCCATTTGAAATTTTCGAAAGTTGCATTTTGCGTCGAAAGGGCAAAATTTTGGCGATTTCGACGATTTTTCAACTTTTTTATTTGAAGAGATTTCTTTGATATCTCTTCGTTATCGTGTTTCTGGGGTCCGAAAAGCTAAGAATCCGGTCTTAACTCGACTTCGAAAATGGCAAAATTTTTCGAAAAATTTTCTGACTCAAACGATGGAAATTTGTTGATTTTTAGAAATTCGCTCATAACTTTTGAACCGCTCGATAGATCGGGATGAGTTTTTGCACGTTTGTAGAACTCCAGGGTAGCTACTTGGTAACGCAAAAAGTTCCAGGATTCTATCGTGTTATCATCGGAAAAAAGGGTGCCAAAATATGGGTCCGAAAAATTCCTCGAAAAGACATGGACCCCTATAAATCTTTTATTATTGCATTTCTGGGGGTTAATTTCATCCTATCTTACGTAGAATTTCACGAGGAATCCAACGGTGCCACGGGAATTCACGTACGACCTATAGTTCCGGAGTTATCGCCATTTGAAATTTTCGAAAGTTGCATTTTGCGTCGAAAGGGCAAAATTTTGGCGATTTCGACGATTTTTCAACTTTTTTATTTGAAGAGATTTCTTTGATATCTCTTCGTTATCGTGTTTCTGGGGTCCGAAAAGCTAAGAATCCGGTCTTAACTCGACTTCGAAAATGGCAAAATTTTTCGAAAAATTTTCTGACTCAAACGATGGAAATTTGTTGATTTTTAGAAATTCGCTCATAACTTTTGAACCGCTCGATAGATCGGGATGAGTTTTTGCACGTTTGTAGAACTCCAGGGTAGCTACTTGGTAACGCAAAAAGTTCCAGGATTCTATCGTGTTATCATCGGAAAAAAGGGTGCCAAAATATGGGTCCGAAAAATTCCTCGAAAAGACATGGACCCCTATAAATCTTTTATTATTGCATTTCTGGGGGTTAATTTCATCCTATCTTACGTAGAATTTCACGAGGAATCCAACGGTGCCACGGGAATTCACGTACGACCTATAGTTCCGGAGTTATCGCCATTTGAAATTTTCGAAAGTTGCATTTTGCGTCGAAAGGGCAAAATTTTGGCGATTTCGACGATTTTTCAACTTTTTTATTTGAAGAGATTTCTTTGATATCTCTTCGTTATCGTGTTTCTGGGGTCCGAAAAGCTAAGAATCCGGTCTTAACTCGACTTCGAAAATGGCAAAATTTTTCGAAAAATTTTCTGACTCAAACGATGGAAATTTGTTGATTTTTAGAAATTCGCTCATAACTTTTGAACCGCTCGATAGATCGGGATGAGTTTTTGCACGTTTGTAGAACTCCAGGGTAGCTACTTGGTAACGCAAAAAGTTCCAGGATTCTATCGTGTTATCATCGGAAAAAAGGGTGCCAAAATATGGGTCCGAAAAATTCCTCGAAAAGACATGGACCCCTATAAATCTTTTATTATTGCATTTCTGGGGGTTAATTTCATCCTATCTTACGTAGAATTTCACGAGGAATCCAACGGTGCCACGGGAATTCACGTACGACCTATAGTTCCGGAGTTATCGCCATTTGAAATTTTCGAAAGTTGCATTTTGCGTCGAAAGGGCAAAATTTTGGCGATTTCGACGATTTTTCAACTTTTTTATTTGAAGAGATTTCTTTGATATCTCTTCGTTATCGTGTTTCTGGGGTCCGAAAAGCTAAGAATCCGGTCTTAACTCGACTTCGAAAATGGCAAAATTTTTCGAAAAATTTTCTGACTCAAACGATGGAAATTTGTTGATTTTTAGAAATTCGCTCATAACTTTTGAACCGCTCGATAGATCGGGATGAGTTTATGCACGTTTGTAGAACTCCAGGGTAGCTACTTGGTAACGCAAAAAGTTCCAGGATTCTATCGTGTTATCATCGGAAAAAAGGGTGCCAAAATATGGGTCCGAAAAATTCCTCGAAAAGACATGGACCCCTATAAATCTTTTATTATTGCATTTCTGGGGGTTAATTTCATCCTATCTTACGTAGAATTTCACGAGGAATCCAACGGTGCCACGGGAATTCACGTACGACCTATAGTTCCGGAGTTATCGCCATTTGAAATTTTCGAAAGTTGCATTTTGCGTCGAAAGGGCAAAATTTTGGCGATTTCGACGATTTTTCAACTTTTTTATTTGAAGAGATTTCTTTGATATCTCTTCGTTATCGTGTTTCTGGGGTCCGAAAAGCTAAGAATCCGGTCTTAACTCGACTTCGAAAATGGCAAAATTTTTCGAAAAATTTTCTGACTCAAACGATGGAAATTTGTTGATTTTTAGAAATTCGCTCATAACTTTTGAACCGCTCGATAGATCGGGATGAGTTTTTGCACGTTTGTAGAACTCCAGGGTAGCTACTTGGTAACGCAAAAAGTTCCAGGATTCTATCGTGTTATCATCGGAAAAAAGGGTGCCAAAATATGGGTCCGAAAAATTCCTCGAAAAGACATGGACCCCTATAAATCTTTTATTATTGCATTTCTGGGGGTAATTTCATCCTATCTTACGTAGAATTTCACGAGGAATCCAACGGTGCCACGGGAATTCACGTACGACCTATAGTTCCGGAGTTATCGCCATTTGAAATTTTCGAAAGTTGCATTTTGCGTCGAAAGGGCAAAATTTTGGCGATTTCGACGATTTTTCAACTTTTTTATTTGAAGAGATTTCTTTGATATCTCTTCGTTATCGTGTTTCTGGGGTCCGAAAAGCTAAGAATCCGGTCTTAACTCGACTTCGAAAATGGCAAAATTTTTCGAAAAATTTTCTGACTCAAACGATGGAAATTTGTTGATTTTTAGAAATTCGCTCATAACTTTTGAACCGTTCGATAGATCGGGATGAGTTTTTGCACGTTTGTAGAACTCCAGGGTAGCTACTTGGTAACGCAAAAAGTTCCAGGATTCTATCGTGTTATCATCGGAAAAAAGGGTGCCAAAATATGGGTCCGAAAAATTCCTCGAAAAGACATGGACCCCTATAAATCTTTTATTATTGCATTTCTGGGGGTTAATTTCATCCTATCTTACGTAGAATTTCACGAGGAATCCAACGGTGCCACGGGAATTCACGTACGACCTATAGTTCCGGAGTTATCGCCATTTGAAATTTTCGAAAGTTGCATTTTGCGTCGAAAGGGCAAAATTTTGGCGATTTCGACGATTTTTCAACTTTTTTATTTGAAGAGATTTCTTTGATATCTCTTCGTTATCGTGTTTCTGGGGTCCGAAAAGCTAAGAATCCGGTCTTAACTCGACTTCGAAAATGGCAAAATTTTTCGAAAAATTTTCTGACTCAAACGATGGAAATTTGTTGATTTTTAGAAATTCGCTCATAACTTTTGAACCGTTCGATAGATCGGGATGAGATTTTGCACGTTTGTAGAACTCCAGGGTAGCTACTTGGTAACGCAAAAAGTTCCAGGATTCTATCGTGTTATCATCGGAAAAAAGGGTGCCAAAATATGGGTCCGAAAAATTCCTCGAAAAGACATGGACCCCTATAAATCTTTTATTATTGCATTTCTGGGGGTTAATTTCATCCTATCTTACGTAGAATTTCACGAGGAATCCAACGGTGCCACGGGAATTCACGTACGACCTATAGTTCCGGAGTTATCGCCATTTGAAATTTTCGAAAGTTGCATTTTGCGTCGAAAGGGCAAAATTTTGGCGATTTCGACGATTTTTCAACTTTTTTATTTGAAGAGATTTCTTTGATATCTCTTCGTTATCGTGTTTCTGGGGTCCGAAAAGCTAAGAATCCGGTCTTAACTCGACTTCGAAAATGGCAAAATTTTTCGAAAAATTTTCTGACTCAAACGATGGAAATTTGTTGATTTTTAGAAATTCGCTCATAACTTTTGAACCGTTCGATAGATCGGGATGAGTTTTTGCACGTTTGTAGAACTCCAGGGTAGCTACTTGGTAACGCAAAAAGTTCCAGGATTCTATCGTGTTATCATCGGAAAAAAGGGTGCCAAAATATGGGTCCGAAAAATTCCTCGAAAAGACATGGACCCCTATAAATCTTTTATTATTGCATTTCTGGGGGTTAATTTCATCCTATCTTACGTAGAATTTCACGAGGAATCCAACGGTGCCACGGGAATTCACGTACGACCTATAGTTCCGGAGTTATCGCCATTTGAAATTTTCGAAAGTTGCATTTTGCGTCGAAAGGGCAAAATTTTGGCGATTTCGACGATTTTTCAACTTTTTTATTTGAAGAGATTTCTTTGATATCTCTTCGTTATCGTGTTTCTGGGGTCCGAAAAGCTAAGAATCCGGTCTTAACTCGACTTCGAAAATGGCAAAATTTTTCGAAAAATTTTCTGACTCAAACGATGGAAATTTGTTGATTTTTAGAAATTCGCTCATAACTTTTGAACCGTTCGATAGATCGGGATGAGTTTTTGCACGTTTGTAGAACTCCAGGGTAGCTACTTGGTAACGCAAAAAGTTCCAGGATTCTATCGTGTTATCATCGGAAAAAAGGGTGCCAAAATATGGGTCCGAAAAATTCCTCGAAAAGACATGGACCCCTATAAATCTTTTATTATTGCATTTCTGGGGGTTAATTTCATCCTATCTTACGTAGAATTTCACGAGGAATCCAACGGTGCCACGGGAATTCACGTACGACCTATAGTTCCGGAGTTATCGCCATTTGAAATTTTCGAAAGTTGCATTTTGCGTCGAAAGGGCAAAATTTTGGCGATTTCGACGATTTTTCAACTTTTTTATTTGAAGAGATTTCTTTGATATCTCTTCGTTATCGTGTTTCTGGGGTCCGAAAAGCTAAGAATCCGGTCTTAACTCGACTTCGAAAATGGCAAAATTTTTCGAAAAATTTTCTGACTCAAACGATGGAAATTTGTTGATTTTTAGAAATTCGCTCATAACTTTTGAACCGTTCGATAGATCGGGATGAGTTTTTGCACGTTTGTAGAACTCCAGGGTAGCTACTTGGTAACGCAAAAAGTTCCAGGATTCTATCGTGTTATCATCGGAAAAAAGGGTGCCAAAATATGGGTCCGAAAAATTCCTCGAAAAGACATGGACCCCTATAAATCTTTTATTATTGCATTTCTGGGGGTTAATTTCATCCTATCTTACGTAGAATTTCACGAGGAATCCAACGGTGCCACGGGAATTCACGTACGACCTATAGTTCCGGAGTTATCGCCATTTGAAATTTTCGAAAGTTGCATTTTGCGTCGAAAGGGCAAAATTTTGGCGATTTCGACGATTTTTCAACTTTTTTATTTGAAGAGATTTCTTTGATATCTCTTCGTTATCGTGTTTCTGGGGTCCGAAAAGCTAAGAATCCGGTCTTAACTCGACTTCGAAAATGGCAAAATTTTTCGAAAAATTTTCTGACTCAAACGATGGAAATTTGTTGATTTTTAGAAATTCGCTCATAACTTTTGAACCGTTCGATAGATCGGGATGAGTTTTTGCACGTTTGTAGAACTCCAGGGTAGCTACTTGGTAACGCAAAAAGTTCCAGGATTCTATCGTGTTATCATCGGAAAAAAGGGTGCCAAAATATGGGTCCGAAAAATTCCTCGAAAAGACATGGACCCCTATAAATCTTTTATTATTGCATTTCTGGGGGTTAATTTCATCCTATCTTACGTAGAATTTCACGAGGAATCCAACGGTGCCACGGGAATTCACGTACGACCTATAGTTCCGGAGTTATCGCCATTTGAAATTTTCGAAAGTTGCATTTTGCGTCGAAAGGGCAAAATTTTGGCGATTTCGACGATTTTTCAACTTTTTTATTTGAAGAGATTTCTTTGATATCTCTTCGTTATCGTGTTTCTGGGGTCCGAAAAGCTAAGAATCCGGTCTTAACTCGACTTCGAAAATGGCAAAATTTTTCGAAAAATTTTCTGACTCAAACGATGGAAATTTGTTGATTCTTAGAAATTCGCTCATAACTTTTGAACCGTTCGATAGATCGGGATGAGTTTTTGCACGTTTGTAGAACTCCAGGGTAGCTACTTGGTAACGCAAAAAGTTCCAGGATTCTATCGTGTTATCATCGGAAAAAAGGGTGCCAAAATATGGGTCCGAAAAATTCCTCGAAAAGACATGGACCCCTATAAATCTTTTATTATTGCATTTCTGGGGGTTAATTTCATCCTATCTTACGTAGAATTTCACGAGGAATCCAACGGTGCCACGGGAATTCACGTACGACCTATAGTTCCGGAGTTATCGCCATTTGAAATTTTCGAAAGTTGCATTTTGCGTTGAAAGGGCAAAATTTTGGCGATTTCGACGATTTTTCAACTTTTTTATTTGAAGAGATTTCTTTGATATCTCTTCGTTATCGTGTTTCTGGGGTCCGAAAAGCTAAGAATCCGGTCTTAACTCGACTTCGAAAATGGCAAAATTTTTCGAAAAATTTTCTGACTCAAACGATGGAAATTTGTTGATTTTTAGAAATTCGCTCATAACTTTTGAACCGTTCGATAGATCGGGATGAGTTTTTGCACGTTTGTAGAACTCCAGGGTAGCTACTTGGTAACGCAAAAAGTTCCAGGATTCTATCGTGTTATCATCGGAAAAAAGGGTGCCAAAATATGGGTCCGAAAAATTCCTCGAAAAGACATGGACCCCTATAAATCTTTTATTATTGCATTTCTGGGGGTTAATTTCATCCTATCTTACGTAGAATTTCACGAGGAATCCAACGGTGCCACGGGAATTCACGTACGACCTATAGTTCCGGAGTTATCGCCATTTGAAATTTTCGAAAGTTGCATTTTGCGTCGAAAGGGCAAAATTTTGGCGATTTCGACGATTTTTCAACTTTTTTATTTGAAGAGATTTCTTTGATATCTCTTCGTTATCGTGTTTCTGGGGTCCGAAAAGCTAAGAATCCGGTCTTAACTCGACTTCGAAAATGGCAAAATTTTTCGAAAAATTTTCTGACTCAAACGATGGAAATTTGTTGATTTTTAGAAATTCGCTCATAACTTTTGAACCGTTCGATAGATCGGGATGAGTTTTTGCACGTTTGTAGAACTCCAGGGTAGCTACTTGGTAACGCAAAAAGTTCCAGGATTCTATCGTGTTATCATCGGAAAAAAGGGTGCCAAAATATGGGTCCGAAAAATTCCTCGAAAAGACATGGACCCCTATAAATCTTTTATTATTGCATTTCTGGGGGTTAATTTCATCCTATCTTACGTAGAATTTCACGAGGAATCCAACGGTGCCACGGGAATTCACGTACGACCTATAGTTCCGGAGTTATCGCCATTTGAAATTTTCGAAAGTTGCATTTTGCGTCGAAAGGGCAAAATTTTGGCGATTTCGACGATTTTTCAACTTTTTTATTTGAAGAGATTTCTTTGATATCTCTTCGTTATCGTGTTTCTGGGGTCCGAAAAGCTAAGAATCCGGTCTTAACTCGACTTCGAAAATGGCAAAATTTTTCGAAAAATTTTCTGACTCAAACGATGGAAATTTGTTGATTTTTAGAAATTCGCTCATAACTTTTGAACCGTTCGATAGATCGGGATGAGTTTTTGCACGTTTGTAGAACTCCAGGGTAGCTACTTGGTAACGCAAAAAGTTCCAGGATTCTATCGTGTTATCATCGGAAAAAAGGGTGCCAAAATATGGGTCCGAAAAATTCCTCGAAAAGACATGGACCCCTATAAATCTTTTATTATTGCATTTCTGGGGGTTAATTTCATCCTATCTTACGTAGAATTTCACGAGGAATCCAACGGTGCCACGGGAATTCACGTACGACCTATAGTTCCGGAGTTATCGCCATTTGAAATTTTCGAAAGTTGCATTTTGCGTCGAAAGGGCAAAATTTTGGCGATTTCGACGATTTTTCAACTTTTTTATTTGAAGAGATTTCTTTGATATCTCTTCGTTATCGTGTTTCTGGGGTCCGAAAAGCTAAGAATCCGGTCTTAACTCGACTTCGAAAATGGCAAAATTTTTCGAAAAATTTTCTGACTCAAACGATGGAAATTTGTTGATTTTTAGAAATTCGCTCATAACTTTTGAACCGTTCGATAGATCGGGATGAGTTTTTGCACGTTTGTAGAACTCCAGGGTAGCTACTTGGTAACGCAAAAAGTTCCAGGATTCTATCGTGTTATCATCGGAAAAAAGGGTGCCAAAATATGGGTCCGAAAAATTCCTCGAAAAGACATGGACCCCTATAAATCTTTTATTATTGCATTTCTGGGGGTTAATTTCATCCTATCTTACGTAGAATTTCACGAGGAATCCAACGGTGCCACGGGAATTCACGTACGACCTATAGTTCCGGAGTTATCGCCATTTGAAATTTTCGAAAGTTGCATTTTGCGTCGAAAGGGCAAAATTTTGGCGATTTCGACGATTTTTCAACTTTTTTATTTGAAGAGATTTCTTTGATATCTCTTCGTTATCGTGTTTCTGGGGTCCGAAAAGCTAAGAATCCGGTCTTAACTCGACTTCGAAAATGGCAAAATTTTTCGAAAAATTTTCTGACTCAAACGATGGAAATTTGTTGATTTTTAGAAATTCGCTCATAACTTTTGAACCGTTCGATAGATCGGGATGAGTTTTTGCACGTTTGTAGAACTCCAGGGTAGCTACTTGGTAACGCAAAAAGTTCCAGGATTCTATCGTGTTATCATCGGAAAAAAGGGTGCCAAAATATGGGTCCAAAAAATTCCTCGAAAAGACATGGACCCCTATAAATCTTTTATTATTGCATTTCTGGGGGTTAATTTCATCCTATCTTACGTAGAATTTCACGAGGAATCCAACGGTGCCACGGGAATTCACGTACGACCTATAGTTCCGGAGTTATCGCCATTTGAAATTTTCGAAAGTTGCATTTTGCGTCGAAAGGGCAAAATTTTGGCGATTTCGACGATTTTTCAACTTTTTTATTTGAAGAGATTTCTTTGATATCTCTTCGTTATCGTGTTTCTGGGGTCCGAAAAGCTAAGAATCCGGTCTTAACTCGACTTCGAAAATGGCAAAATTTTTCGAAAAATTTTCTGACTCAAACGATGGAAATTTGTTGATTTTTAGAAATTCGCTCATAACTTTTGAACCGTTCGATAGATCGGGATGAGTTTTTGCACGTTTGTAGAACTCCAGGGTAGCTACTTGGTAACGCAAAAAGTTCCAGGATTCTATCGTGTTATCATCGGAAAAAAGGGTGCCAAAATATGGGTCCGAAAAATTCCTCGAAAAGACATGGACCCCTATAAATCTTTTATTATTGCATTTCTGGGGGTTAATTTCATCCTATCTTACGTAGAATTTCACGAGGAATCCAACGGTGCCACGGGAATTCACGTACGACCTATAGTTCCGGAGTTATCGCCATTTGAAATTTTCGAAAGTTGCATTTTGCGTCGAAAGGGCAAAATTTTGGCGATTTCGACGATTTTTCAACTTTTTTATTTGAAGAGATTTCTTTGATATCTCTTCGTTATCGTGTTTCTGGGGTCCGAAAAGCTAAGAATCCGGTCTTAACTCGACTTCGAAAATGGCAAAATTTTTCGAAAAATTTTCTGACTCAAACGATGGAAATTTGTTGATTTTTAGAAATTCGCTCATAACTTTTGAACCGTTCGATAGATCGGGATGAGTTTTTGCACGTTTGTAGAACTCCAGGGTAGCTACTTGGTAACGCAAAAAGTTCCAGGATTCTATCGTGTTATCATCGGAAAAAAGGGTGCCAAAATATGGGTCCGAAAAATTCCTCGAAAAGACATGGACCCCTATAAATCTTTTATTATTGCATTTCTGGGGGTTAATTTCATCCTATCTTACGTAGAATTTCACGAGGAATCCAACGGTGCCACGGGAATTCACGTACGACCTATAGTTCCGGAGTTATCGCCATTTGAAATTTTCGAAAGTTGCATTTTGCGTCGAAAGGGCAAAATTTTGGCGATTTCGACGATTTTTCAACTTTTTTATTTGAAGAGATTTCTTTGATATCTCTTCGTTATCGTGTTTCTGGGGTCCGAAAAGCTAAGAATCCGGTCTTAACTCGACTTCGAAAATGGCAAAATTTTTCGAAAAATTTTCTGACTCAAACGATGGAAATTTGTTGATTTTTAGAAATTCGCTCATAACTTTTGAACCGTTCGATAGATCGGGATGAGTTTTTGCACGTTTGTAGAACTCCAGGGTAGCTACTTGGTAACGCAAAAAGTTCCAGGATTCTATCGTGTTATCATCGGAAAAAAGGGTGCCAAAATATGGGTCCGAAAAATTCCTCGAAAAGACATGGACCCCTATAAATCTTTTATTATTGCATTTCTGGGGGTTAATTTCATCCTATCTTACGTAGAATTTCACGAGGAATCCAACGGTGCCACGGGAATTCACGTACGACCTATAGTTCCGGAGTTATCGCCATTTGAAATTTTCGAAAGTTGCATTTTGCGTCGAAAGGGCAAAATTTTGGCGATTTCGACGATTTTTCAACTTTTTTATTTGAAGAGATTTCTTTGATATCTCTTCGTTATCGTGTTTCTGGGGTCCGAAAAGCTAAGAATCCGGTCTTAACTCGACTTCGAAAATGGCAAAATTTTTCGAAAAATTTTCTGACTCAAACGATGGAAATTTGTTGATTTTTAGAAATTCGCTCATAACTTTTGAACCGTTCGATAGATCGGGATGAGTTTTTGCACGTTTGTAGAACTCCAGGGTAGCTACTTGGTAACGCAAAAAGTTCCAGGATTCTATCGTGTTATCATCGGAAAAAAGGGTGCCAAAATATGGGTCCGAAAAATTCCTCGAAAAGACATGGACCCCTATAAATCTTTTATTATTGCATTTCTGGGGGTTAATTTCATCCTATCTTACGTAGAATTTCACGAGGAATCCAACGGTGCCACGGGAATTCACGTACGACCTATAGTTCCGGAGTTATCGCCATTTGAAATTTTCGAAAGTTGCATTTTGCGTCGAAAGGGCAAAATTTTGGCGATTTCGACGATTTTTCAACTTTTTTATTTGAAGAGATTTCTTTGATATCTCTTCGTTATCGTGTTTCTGGGGTCCGAAAAGCTAAGAATCCGGTCTTAACTCGACTTCGAAAATGGCAAAATTTTTCGAAAAATTTTCTGACTCAAACGATGGAAATTTGTTGATTTTTAGAAATTCGCTCATAACTTTTGAACCGTTCGATAGATCGGGATGAGTTTTTGCACGTTTGTAGAACTCCAGGGTAGCTACTTGGTAACGCAAAAAGTTCCAGGATTCTATCGTGTTATCATCGGAAAAAAGGGTGCCAAAATATGGGTCCGAAAAATTCCTCGAAAAGACATGGACCCCTATAAATCTTTTATTATTGCATTTCTGGGGGTTAATTTCATCCTATCTTACGTAGAATTTCACGAGGAATCCAACGGTGCCACGGGAATTCACGTACGACCTATAGTTCCGGAGTTATCGCCATTTGAAATTTTCGAAAGTTGCATTTTGCGTCGAAAGGGCAAAATTTTGGCGATTTCGACGATTTTTCAACTTTTTTATTTGAAGAGATTTCTTTGATATCTCTTCGTTATCGTGTTTCTGGGGTCCGAAAAGCTAAGAATCCGGTCTTAACTCGACTTCGAAAATGGCAAAATTTTTCGAAAAATTTTCTGACTCAAACGATGGAAATTTGTTGATTTTTAGAAATTCGCTCATAACTTTTGAACCGTTCGATAGAACGGGATGAGTTTTTGCACGTTTGTAGAACTCCAGGGTAGCTACTTGGTAACGCAAAAAGTTCCAGGATTCTATCGTGTTATCATCGGAAAAAAGGGTGCCAAAATATGGGTCCGAAAAATTCCTCGAAAAGACATGGACCCCTATAAATCTTTTATTATTGCATTTCTGGGGGTTAATTTCATCCTATCTTACGTAGAATTTCACGAGGAATCCAACGGTGCCACGGGAATTCACGTACGACCTATAGTTCCGGAGTTATCGCCATTTGAAATTTTCGAAAGTTGCATTTTGCGTCGAAAGGGCAAAATTTTGGCGATTTCGACGATTTTTCAACTTTTTTATTTGAAGAGATTTCTTTGATATCTCTTCGTTATCGTGTTTCTGGGGTCCGAAAAGCTAAGAATCCGGTCTTAACTCGACTTCGAAAATGGCAAAATTTTTCGAAAAATTTTCTGACTCAAACGATGGAAATTTGTTGATTTTTAGAAATTCGCTCATAACTTTTGAACCGTTCGATAGATCGGGATGAGTTTTTGCACGTTTGTAGAACTCCAGGGTAGCTACTTGGTAACGCAAAAAGTTCCAGGATTCTATCGTGTTATCATCGGAAAAAAGGGTGCCAAAATATGGGTCCGAAAAATTCCTCGAAAAGACATGGACCCCTATAAATCTTTTATTATTGCATTTCTGGGGGTTAATTTCATCCTATCTTACGTAGAATTTCACGAGGAATCCAACGGTGCCACGGGAATTCACGTACGACCTATAGTTCCGGAGTTATCGCCATTTGAAATTTTCGAAAGTTGCATTTTGCGTCGAAAGGGCAAAATTTTGGCGATTTCGACGATTTTTCAACTTTTTTATTTGAAGAGATTTCTTTGATATCTCTTCGTTATCGTGTTTCTGGGGTCCGAAAAGCTAAGAATCCGGTCTTAACTCGACTTCGAAAATGGCAAAATTTTTCGAAAAATTTTCTGACTCAAACGATGGAAATTTGTTGATTTTTAGAAATTCGCTCATAACTTTTGAACCGTTCGATAGAACGGGATGAGTTTTTGCACGTTTGTAGAACTCCAGGGTAGCTACTTGGTAACGCAAAAAGTTCCAGGATTCTATCGTGTTATCATCGGAAAAAAGGGTGCCAAAATATGGGTCCGAAAAATTCCTCGAAAAGACATGGACCCCTATAAATCTTTTATTATTGCATTTCTGGGGGTTAATTTCATCCTATCTTACGTAGAATTTCACGAGGAATCCAACGGTGCCACGGGAATTCACGTACGACCTATAGTTCCGGAGTTATCGCCATTTGAAATTTTCGAAAGTTGCATTTTGCGTCGAAAGGGCAAAATTTTGGCGATTTCGACGATTTTTCAACTTTTTTATTTGAAGAGATTTCTTTGATATCTCTTCGTTATCGTGTTTCTGGGGTCCGAAAAGCTAAGAATCCGGTCTTAACTCGACTTCGAAAATGGCAAAATTTTTCGAAAAATTTTCTGACTCAAACGATGGAAATTTGTTGATTTTTAGAAATTCGCTCATAACTTTTGAACCGTTCGATAGATCGGGATGAGTTTTTGCACGTTTGTAGAACTCCAGGGTAGCTACTTGGTAACGCAAAAAGTTCCAGGATTCTATCGTGTTATCATCGGAAAAAAGGGTGCCAAAATATGGGTCCGAAAAATTCCTCGAAAAGACATGGACCCCTATAAATCTTTTATTATTGCATTTCTGGGGGTTAATTTCATCCTATCTTACGTAGAATTTCACGAGGAATCCAACGGTGCCACGGGAATTCACGTACGACCTATAGTTCCGGAGTTATCGCCATTTGAAATTTTCGAAAGTTGCATTTTGCGTCGAAAGGGCAAAATTTTGGCGATTTCGACGATTTTTCAACTTTTTTATTTGAAGAGATTTCTTTGATATCTCTTCGTTATCGTGTTTCTGGGGTCCGAAAAGCTAAGAATCCGGTCTTAACTCGACTTCGAAAATGGCAAAATTTTTCGAAAAATTTTCTGACTCAAACGATGGAAATTTGTTGATTTTTAGAAATTCGCTCATAACTTTTGAACCGTTCGATAGAACGGGATGAGTTTTTGCACGTTTGTAGAACTCCAGGGTAGCTACTTGGTAACGCAAAAAGTTCCAGGATTCTATCGTGTTATCATCGGAAAAAAGGGTGCCAAAATATGGGTCCGAAAAATTCCTCGAAAAGACATGGACCCCTATAAATCTTTTATTATTGCATTTCTGGGGGTTAATTTCATCCTATCTTACGTAGAATTTCACGAGGAATCCAACGGTGCCACGGGAATTCACGTACGACCTATAGTTCCGGAGTTATCGCCATTTGAAATTTTCGAAAGTTGCATTTTGCGTCGAAAGGGCAAAATTTTGGCGATTTCGACGATTTTTCAACTTTTTTATTTGAAGAGATTTCTTTGATATCTCTTCGTTATCGTGTTTCTGGGGTCCGAAAAGCTAAGAATCCGGTCTTAACTCGACTTCGAAAATGGCAAAATTTTTCGAAAAATTTTCTGACTCAAACGATGGAAATTTGTTGATTTTTAGAAATTCGCTCATAACTTTTGAACCGTTCGATAGATCGGGATGAGTTTTTGCACGTTTGTAGAACTCCAGGGTAGCTACTTGGCAACGCAAAAAGTTCCAGGATTCTATCGTGTTATCATCGGAAAAAAGGGTGCCAAAATATGGGTCCGAAAAATTCCTCGAAAAGACATGGACCCCTATAAATCTTTTATTATTGCATTTCTGGGGGTTAATTTCATCCTATCTTACGTAGAATTTCACGAGGAATCCAACGGTGCCACGGGAATTCACGTACGACCTATAGTTCCGGAGTTATCGCCATTTGAAATTTTCGAAAGTTGCATTTTGCGTCGAAAGGGCAAAATTTTGGCGATTTCGACGATTTTTCAACTTTTTTATTTGAAGAGATTTCTTTGATATCTCTTCGTTATCGTGTTTCTGGGGTCCGAAAAGCTAAGAATCCGGTCTTAACTCGACTTCGAAAATGGCAAAATTTTTCGAAAAATTTTCTGACTCAAACGATGGAAATTTGTTGATTTTTAGAAATTCGCTCATAACTTTTGAACCGTTCGATAGAACGGGATGAGTTTTTGCACGTTTGTAGAACTCCAGGGTAGCTACTTGGTAACGCAAAAAGTTCCAGGATTCTATCGTGTTATCATCGGAAAAAAGGGTGCCAAAATATGGGTCCGAAAAATTCCTCGAAAAGACATGGACCCCTATAAATCTTTTATTATTGCATTTCTGGGGGTTAATTTCATCCTATCTTACGTAGAATTTCACGAGGAATCCAACGGTGCCACGGGAATTCACGTACGACCTATAGTTCCGGAGTTATCGCCATTTGAAATTTTCGAAAGTTGCATTTTGCGTCGAAAGGGCAAAATTTTGGCGATTTCAACGATTTTTCAACTTTTTTATTTGAAGAGATTTCTTTGATATCTCTTCGTTATCGTGTTTCTGGGGTCCGAAAAGCTAAGAATCCGGTCTTAACTCGACTTCGAAAATGGCAAAATTTTTCGAAAAATTTTCTGACTCAAACGATGGAAATTTGTTGATTTTTAGAAATTCGCTCATAACTTTTGAACCGTTCGATAGATCGGGATGAGTTTTTGCACGTTTGTAGAACTCCAGGGTAGCTACTTGGTAACGCAAAAAGTTCCAGGATTCTATCGTGTTATCATCGGAAAAAAGGGTGCCAAAATATGGGTCCGAAAAATTCCTCGAAAAGACATGGACCCCTATAAATCTTTTATTATTGCATTTCTGGGGGTTAATTTCATCCTATCTTACGTAGAATTTCACGAGGAATCCAACGGTGCCACGGGAATTCACGTACGACCTATAGTTCCGGAGTTATCGCCATTTGAAATTTTCGAAAGTTGCATTTTGCGTCGAAAGGGCAAAATTTTGGCGATTTCGACGATTTTTCAACTTTTTTATTTGAAGAGATTTCTTTGATATCTCTTCGTTATCGTGTTTCTGGGGTCCGAAAAGCTAAGAATCCGGTCTTAACTCGACTTCGAAAATGGCAAAATTTTTCGAAAAATTTTCTGACTCAAACGATGGAAATTTGTTGATTTTTAGAAATTCGCTCATAACTTTTGAACCGTTCGATAGATCGGGATGAGTTTTTGCACGTTTGTAGAACTCCAGGGTAGCTACTTGGTAACGCAAAAAGTTCCAGGATTCTATCGTGTTATCATCGGAAAAAAGGGTGCCAAAATATGGGTCCGAAAAATTCCTCGAAAAGACATGGACCCCTATAAATCTTTTATTATTGCATTTCTGGGGGTTAATTTCATCCTATCTTACGTAGAATTTCACGAGGAATCCAACGGTGCCACGGGAATTCACGTACGACCTATAGTTCCGGAGTTATCGCCATTTGAAATTTTCGAAAGTTGCATTTTGCGTCGAAAGGGCAAAATTTTGGCGATTTCGACGATTTTTCAACTTTTTTATTTGAAGAGATTTTTTTGATATCTCTTCGTTATCGTGTTTCTGGGGTCCGAAAAGCTAAGAATCCGGTCTTAACTCGACTTCGAAAATGGCAAAATTTTTCGAAAAATTTTCTGACTCAAACGATGGAAATTTGTTGATTTTTAGAAATTCGCTCATAACTTTTGAACCGTTCGATAGATCGGGATGAGTTTTTGCACGTTTGTAGAACTCCAGGGTAGCTACTTGGTAACGCAAAAAGTTCCAGGATTCTATCGTGTTATCATCGGAAAAAAGGGTGCCAAAATATGGGTCCGAAAAATTCCTCGAAAAGACATGGACCCCTATAAATCTTTTATTATTGCATTTCTGGGGGTTAATTTCATCCTATCTTACGTAGAATTTCACGAGGAATCCAACGGTGCCACGGGAATTCACGTACGACCTATAGTTCCGGAGTTATCGCCATTTGAAATTTTCGAAAGTTGCATTTTGCGTCGAAAGGGCAAAATTTTGGCGATTTCGACGATTTTTCAACTTTTTTATTTGAAGAGATTTCTTTGATATCTCTTCGTTATCGTGTTTCTGGGGTCCGAAAAGCTAAGAATCCGGTCTTAACTCGACTTCGAAAATGGCAAAATTTTTCGAAAAATTTTCTGACTCAAACGATGGAAATTTGTTGATTTTTAGAAATTCGCTCATAACTTTTGAACCGTTCGATAGATCGGGATGAGTTTTTGCACGTTTGTAGAACTCCAGGGTAGCTACTTGGTAACGCAAAAAGTTCCAGGATTCTATCGTGTTATCATCGGAAAAAAGGGTGCCAAAATATGGGTCCGAAAAATTCCTCGAAAAGACATGGACCCCTATAAATCTTTTATTATTGCATTTCTGGGGGTTAATTTCATCCTATCTTACGTAGAATTTCACGAGGAATCCAACGGTGCCACGGGAATTCACGTACGACCTATAGTTCCGGAGTTATCGCCATTTGAAATTTTCGAAAGTTGCATTTTGCGTCGAAAGGGCAAAATTTTGGCGATTTCGACGATTTTTCAACTTTTTTATTTGAAGAGATTTCTTTGATATCTCTTCGTTATCGTGTTTCTGGGGTCCGAAAAGCTAAGAATCCGGTCTTAACTCGACTTCGAAAATGGCAAAATTTTTCGAAAAATTTTCTGACTCAAACGATGGAAATTTGTTGATTTTTAGAAATTCGCTCATAACTTTTGAACCGTTCGATAGATCGGGATGAGTTTTTGCACGTTTGTAGAACTCCAGGGTAGCTACTTGGTAACGCAAAAAGTTCCAGGATTCTATCGTGTTATCATCGGAAAAAAGGGTGCCAAAATATGGGTCCGAAAAATTCCTCGAAAAGACATGGACCCCTATAAATCTTTTATTATTGCATTTCTGGGGGTTAATTTCATCCTATCTTACGTAGAATTTCACGAGGAATCCAACGGTGCCACGGGAATTCACGTACGACCTATAGTTCCGGAGTTATCGCCATTTGAAATTTTCGAAAGTTGCATTTTGCGTCGAAAGGGCAAAATTTTGGCGATTTCGACGATTTTTCAACTTTTTTATTTGAAGAGATTTCTTTGATATCTCTTCGTTATCGTGTTTCTGGGGTCCGAAAAGCTAAGAATCCGGTCTTAACTCGACTTCGAAAATGGCTAAATTTTTCGAAAAATTTTCTGACTCAAACGATGGAAATTTGTTGATTTTTAGAAATTCGCTCATAACTTTTGAACCGTTCGATAGATCGGGATGAGTTTTTGCACGTTTGTAGAACTCCAGGGTAGCTACTTGGTAACGCAAAAAGTTCCAGGATTCTATCGTGTTATCATCGGAAAAAAGGGTGCCAAAATATGGGTCCGAAAAATTCCTCGAAAAGACATGGACCCCTATAAATCTTTTATTATTGCATTTCTGGGGGTTAATTTCATCCTATCTTACGTAGAATTTCACGAGGAATCCAACGGTGCCACGGGAATTCACGTACGACCTATAGTTCCGGAGTTATCGCCATTTGAAATTTTCGAAAGTTGCATTTTGCGTCGAAAGGGCAAAATTTTGGCGATTTCGACGATTTTTCAACTTTTTTATTTGAAGAGATTTCTTTGATATCTCTTCGTTATCGTGTTTCTGGGGTCCGAAAAGCTAAGAATCCGGTCTTAACTCGACTTCGAAAATGGCAAAATTTTTCGAAAAATTTTCTGACTCAAACGATGGAAATTTGTTGATTTTTAGAAATTCGCTCATAACTTTTGAACCGTTCGATAGAACGGGATGAGTTTTTGCACGTTTGTAGAACTCCAGGGTAGCTACTTGGTAACGCAAAAAGTTCCAGGATTCTATCGTGTTATCATCGGAAAAAAGGGTGCCAAAATATGGGTCCGAAAAATTCCTCGAAAAGACATGGACCCCTATAAATCTTTTATTATTGCATTTCTGGGGGTTAATTTCATCCTATCTTACGTAGAATTTCACGAGGAATCCAACGGTGCCACGGGAATTCACGTACGACCTATAGTTCCGGAGTTATCGCCATTTGAAATTTTCGAAAGTTGCATTTTGCGTCGAAAGGGCAAAATTTTGGCGATTTCGACGATTTTTCAACTTTTTTATTTGAAGAGATTTCTTTGATATCTCTTCGTTATCGTGTTTCTGGGGTCCGAAAAGCTAAGAATCCGGTCTTAACTCGACTTCGAAAATGGCTAAATTTTTCGAAAAATTTTCTGACTCAAACGATGGAAATTTGTTGATTTTTAGAAATTCGCTCATAACTTTTGAACCGTTCGATAGATCGGGATGAGTTTTTGCACGTTTGTAGAACTCCAGGGTAGCTACTTGGTAACGCAAAAAGTTCCAGGATTCTATCGTGTTATCATCGGAAAAAAGGGTGCCAAAATATGGGTCCGAAAAATTCCTCGAAAAGACATGGACCCCTATAAATCTTTTATTATTGCATTTCTGGGGGTTAATTTCATCCTATCTTACGTAGAATTTCACGAGGAATCCAACGGTGCCACGGGAATTCACGTACGACCTATAGTTCCGGAGTTATCGCCATTTGAAATTTTCGAAAGTTGCATTTTGCGTCGAAAGGGCAAAATTTTGGCGATTTCGACGATTTTTCAACTTTTTTATTTGAAGAGATTTCTTTGATATCTCTTCGTTATCGTGTTTCTGGGGTCCGAAAAGCTAAGAATCCGGTCTTAACTCGACTTCGAAAATGGCAAAATTTTTCGAAAAATTTTCTGACTCAAACGATGGAAATTTGTTGATTTTTAGAAATTCGCTCATAACTTTTGAACCGTTCGATAGATCGGGATGAGTTTTTGCACGTTTGTAGAACTCCAGGGTAGCTACTTGGTAACGCAAAAAGTTCCAGGATTCTATCGTGTTATCATCGGAAAAAAGGGTGCCAAAATATGGGTCCGAAAAATTCCTCGAAAAGACATGGACCCCTATAAATCTTTTATTATTGCATTTCTGGGGGTTAATTTCATCCTATCTTACGTAGAATTTCACGAGGAATCCAACGGTGCCACGGGAATTCACGTACGACCTATAGTTCCGGAGTTATCGCCATTTGAAATTTTCGAAAGTTGCATTTTGCGTCGAAAGGGCAAAATTTTGGCGATTTCGACGATTTTTCAACTTTTTTATTTGAAGAGATTTCTTTGATATCTCTTCGTTATCGTGTTTCTGGGGTCCGAAAAGCTAAGAATCCGGTCTTAACTCGACTTCGAAAATGGCAAAATTTTTCGAAAAATTTTCTGACTCAAACGATGGAAATTTGTTGATTTTTAGAAATTCGCTCATAACTTTTGAACCGTTCGATAGATCGGGATGAGTTTTTGCACGTTTGTAGAACTCCAGGGTAGCTACTTGGTAACGCAAAAAGTTCCAGGATTCTATCGTGTTATCATCGGAAAAAAGGGTGCCAAAATATGGGTCCGAAAAATTCCTCGAAAAGACATGGACCCCTATAAATCTTTTACTATTGCATTTCTGGGGGTTAATTTCATCCTATCTTACGTAGAATTTCACGAGGAATCCAACGGTGCCACGGGAATTCACGTACGACCTATAGTTCCGGAGTTATCGCCATTTGAAATTTTCGAAAGTTGCATTTTGCGTCGAAAGGGCAAAATTTTGGCGATTTCGACGATTTTTCAACTTTTTTATTTGAAGAGATTTCTTTGATATCTCTTCGTTATCGTGTTTCTGGGGTCCGAAAAGCTAAGAATCCGGTCTTAACTCGACTTCGAAAATGGCAAAATTTTTCGAAAAATTTTCTGACTCAAACGATGGAAATTTGTTGATTTTTAGAAATTCGCTCATAACTTTTGAACCGTTCGATAGATCGGGATGAGTTTTTGCACGTTTGTAGAACTCCAGGGTAGCTACTTGGTAACGCAAAAAGTTCCAGGATTCTATCGTGTTATCATCGGAAAAAAGGGTGCCAAAATATGGGTCCGAAAAATTCCTCGAAAAGACATGGACCCCTATAAATCTTTTATTATTGCATTTCTGGGGGTTAATTTCATCCTATCTTACGTAGAATTTCACGAGGAATCCAACGGTGCCACGGGAATTCACGTACGACCTATAGTTCCGGAGTTATCGCCATTTGAAATTTTCGAAAGTTGCATTTTGCGTCGAAAGGGCAAAATTTTGGCGATTTCGACGATTTTTCAACTTTTTTATTTGAAGAGATTTCTTTGATATCTCTTCGTTATCGTGTTTCTGGGGTCCGAAAAGCTAAGAATCCGGTCTTAACTCGACTTCGAAAATGGCAAAATTTTTCGAAAAATTTTCTGACTCAAACGATGGAAATTTGTTGATTTTTAGAAATTCGCTCATAACTTTTGAACCGTTCGATAGATCGGGATGAGTTTTTGCACGTTTGTAGAACTCCAGGGTAGCTACTTGGTAACGCAAAAAGTTCCAGGATTCTATCGTGTTATCATCATAAAAAAGGGTGCCAAAATATGGGTCCGAAAAATTCCTCGAAAAGACATGGACCCCTATAAATCTTTTATTATTGCATTTCTGGGGGTTAATTTCATCCTATCTTACGTAGAATTTCACGAGGAATCCAACGGTGCCACGGGAATTCACGTACGACCTATAGTTCCGGAGTTATCGCCATTTGAAATTTTCGAAAGTTGCATTTTGCGTCGAAAGGGCAAAATTTTGGCGATTTCGACGATTTTTCAACTTTTTTATTTGAAGAGATTTCTTTGATATCTCTTCGTTATCGTGTTTCTGGGGTCCGAAAAGCTAAGAATCCGGTCTTAACTCGACTTCGAAAATGGCAAAATTTTTCGAAAAATTTTCTGACTCAAACGATGGAAATTTGTTGATTTTTAGAAATTCGCTCATAACTTTTGAACCGTTCGATAGATCGGGATGAGTTTTTGCACGTTTGTAGAACTCCAGGGTAGCTACTTGGTAACGCAAAAAGTTCCAGGATTCTATCGTGTTATCATCGGAAAAAAGGGTGCCAAAATATGGGTCCGAAAAATTCCTCGAAAAGACATGGACCCCTATAAATCTTTTATTATTGCATTTCTGGGGGTTAATTTCATCCTATCTTACGTAGAATTTCACGAGGAATCCAACGGTGCCACGGGAATTCACGTACGACCTATAGTTCCGGAGTTATCGCCATTTGAAATTTTCGAAAGTTGCATTTTGCGTCGAAAGGGCAAAATTTTGGCGATTTCGACGATTTTTCAACTTTTTTATTTGAAGAGATTTCTTTGATATCTCTTCGTTATCGTGTTTCTGGGGTCCGAAAAGCTAAGAATCCGGTCTTAACTCGACTTCGAAAATGGCAAAATTTTTCGAAAAATTTTCTGACTCAAACGATGGAAATTTGTTGATTTTTAGAAATTCGCTCATAACTTTTGAACCGTTCGATAGATCGGGATGAGTTTTTGCACGTTTGTAGAACTCCAGGGTAGCTACTTGGTAACGCAAAAAGTTCCAGGATTCTATCGTGTTATCATCGGAAAAAAGGGTGCCAAAATATGGGTCCGAAAAATTCCTCGAAAAGACATGGACCCCTATAAATCTTTTATTATTGCATTTCTGGGGGTTAATTTCATCCTATCTTACGTAGAATTTCATGAGGAATCCAACGGTGCCACGGGAATTCACGTACGACCTATAGTTCCGGAGTTATCGCCATTTGAAATTTTCGAAAGTTGCATTTTGCGTCGAAAGGGCAAAATTTTGGCGATTTCGACGATTTTTCAACTTTTTTATTTGAAGAGATTTCTTTGATATCTCTTCGTTATCGTGTTTCTGGGGTCCGAAAAGCTAAGAATCCGGTCTTAACTCGACTTCGAAAATGGCAAAATTTTTCGAAAAATTTTCTGACTCAAACGATGGAAATTTGTTGATTTTTAGAAATTCGCTCATAACTTTTGAACCGTTCGATAGATCGGGATGAGTTTTTGCACGTTTGTAGAACTCCAGGGTAGCTACTTGGTAACGCAAAAAGTTCCAGGATTCTATCGTGTTATCATCGGAAAAAAGGGTGCCAAAATATGGGTCCGAAAAATTCCTCGAAAAGACATGGACCCCTATAAATCTTTTATTATTGCATTTCTGGGGGTTAATTTCATCCTATCTTACGTAGAATTTCATGAGGAATCCAACGGTGCCACGGGAATTCACGTACGACCTATAGTTCCGGAGTTATCGCCATTTGAAATTTTCGAAAGTTGCATTTTGCGTCGAAAGGGCAAAATTTTGGCGATTTCGACGATTTTTCAACTTTTTTATTTGAAGAGATTTCTTTGATATCTCTTCGTTATCGTGTTTCTGGGGTCCGAAAAGCTAAGAATCCGGTCTTAACTCGACTTCGAAAATGGCAAAATTTTTCGAAAAATTTTCTGACTCAAACGATGGAAATTTGTTGATTTTTAGAAATTCGCTCATAACTTTTGAACCGTTCGATAGATCGGGATGAGTTTTTGCACGTTTGTAGAACTCCAGGGTAGCTACTTGGTAACGCAAAAAGTTCCAGGATTCTATCGTGTTATCATCGGAAAAAAGGGTGCCAAAATATGGGTCCGAAAAATTCCTCGAAAAGACATGGACCCCTATAAATCTTTTATTATTGCATTTCTGGGGGTTAATTTCATCCTATCTTACGTAGAATTTCACGAGGAATCCAACGGTGCCACGGGAATTCACGTACGACCTATAGTTCCGGAGTTATCGCCATTTGAAATTTTCGAAAGTTGCATTTTGCGTCGAAAGGGCAAAATTTTGGCGATTTCGACGATTTTTCAACTTTTTTATTTGAAGAGATTTCTTTGATATCTCTTCGTTATCGTGTTCCTGGGGTCCGAAAAGCTAAGAATCCGGTCTTAACTCGACTTCGAAAATGGCAAAATTTTTCGAAAAATTTTCTGACTCAAACGATGGAAATTTGTTGATTTTTAGAAATTCGCTCATAACTTTTGAACCGTTCGATAGATCGGGATGAGTTTTTGCACGTTTGTAGAACTCCAGGGTAGCTACTTGGTAACGCAAAAAGTTCCAGGATTCTATCGTGTTATCATCGGAAAAAAGGGTGCCAAAATATGGGTCCGAAAAATTCCTCGAAAAGACATGGACCCCTATAAATCTTTTATTATTGCATTTCTGGGGGTTAATTTCATCCTATCTTACGTAGAATTTCATGAGGAATCCAACGGTGCCACGGGAATTCACGTACGACCTATAGTTCCGGAGTTATCGCCATTTGAAATTTTCGAAAGTTGCATTTTGCGTCGAAAGGGCAAAATTTTGGCGATTTCGACGATTTTTCAACTTTTTTATTTGAAGAGATTTCTTTGATATCTCTTCGTTATCGTGTTTCTGGGGTCCGAAAAGCTAAGAATCCGGTCTTAACTCGACTTCGAAAATGGCAAAATTTTTCGAAAAATTTTCTGACTCAAACGATGGAAATTTGTTGATTTTTAGAAATTCGCTCATAACTTTTGAACCGTTCGATAGATCGGGATGAGTTTTTGCACGTTTGTAGAACTCCAGGGTAGCTACTTGGTAACGCAAAAAGTTCCAGGATTCTATCGTGTTATCATCGGAAAAAAGGGTGCCAAAATATGGGTCCGAAAAATTCCTCGAAAAGACATGGACCCCTATAAATCTTTTATTATTGCATTTCTGGGGGTTAATTTCATCCTATCTTACGTAGAATTTCACGAGGAATCCAACGGTGCCACGGGAATTCACGTACGACCTATAGTTCCGGAGTTATCGCCATTTGAAATTTTCGAAAGTTGCATTTTGCGTCGAAAGGGCAAAATTTTGGCGATTTCGACGATTTTTCAACTTTTTTATTTGAAGAGATTTCTTTGATATCTCTTCGTTATCGTGTTTCTGGGGTCCGAAAAGCTAAGAATCCGGTCTTAACTCGACTTCGAAAATGGCAAAATTTTTCGAAAAATTTTCTGACTCAAACGATGGAAATTTGTTGATTTTTAGAAATTCGCTCATAACTTTTGAACCGTTCGATAGATCGGGATGAGTTTTTGCACGTTTGTAGAACTCCAGGGTAGCTACTTGGTAACGCAAAAAGTTCCAGGATTCTATCGTGTTATCATCGGAAAAAAGGGTGCCAAAATATGGGTCCGAAAAATTCCTCGAAAAGACATGGACCCCTATAAATCTTTTATTATTGCATTTCTGGGGGTTAATTTCATCCTATCTTACGTAGAATTTCACGAGGAATCCAACGGTGCCACGGGAATTCACGTACGACCTATAGTTCCGGAGTTATCGCCATTTGAAATTTTCGAAAGTTGCATTTTGCGTCGAAAGGGCAAAATTTTGGCGATTTCGACGATTTTTCAACTTTTTTATTTGAAGAGATTTCTTTGATATCTCTTCGTTATCGTGTTTCTGGGGTCCGAAAAGCTAAGAATCCGGTCTTAACTCGACTTCGAAAATGGCAAAATTTTTCGAAAAATTTTCTGACTCAAACGATGGAAATTTGTTGATTTTTAGAAATTCGCTCATAACTTTTGAACCGTTCGATAGATCGGGATGAGTTTTTGCACGTTTGTAGAACTCCAGGGTAGCTACTTGGTAACGCAAAAAGTTCCAGGATTCTATCGTGTTATCATCGGAAAAAAGGGTGCCAAAATATGGGTCCGAAAAATTCCTCGAAAAGACATGGACCCCTATAAATCTTTTATTATTGCATTTCTGGGGGTTAATTTCATCCTATCTTACGTAGAATTTCACGAAGAATCCAACGGTGCCACGGGAATTCACGTACGACATATAGTTCCGGAGTTATCGCCATTTGAAATTTTCGAAAGTTGCATTTTGCGTCGAAAGGGCAAAATTTTGGCGATTTCGACGATTTTTCAACTTTTTTATTTGAAGAGATTTCTTTGATATCTCTTCGTTATCGTGTTTCTGGGGTCCGAAAAGCTAAGAATCCGGTCTTAACTCGACTTCGAAAATGGCAAAATTTTTCGAAAAATTTTCTGACTCAAACGATGGAAATTTGTTGATTTTTAGAAATTCGCTCATAACTTTTGAACCGTTCGATAGATCGGGATGAGTTTTTGCACGTTTGTAGAACTCCAGGGTAGCTACTTGGTAACGCAAAAAGTTCCAGGATTCTATCGTGTTATCATCGGAAAAAAGGGTGCCAAAATATGGGTCCGAAAAATTCCTCGAAAAGACATGGACCCCTATAAATCTTTTATTATTGCATTTCTGGGGGTTAATTTCATCCTATCTTACGTAGAATTTCACGAGGAATCCAACGGTGCCACGGGAATTCACGTACGACCTATAGTTCCGGAGTTATCGCCATTTGAAATTTTCGAAAGTTGCATTTTGCGTCGAAAGGGCAAAATTTTGGCGATTTCGACGATTTTTCAACTTTTTTATTTGAAGAGATTTCTTTGATATCTCTTCGTTATCGTGTTTCTGGGGTCCGAAAAGCTAAGAATCCGGTCTTAACTCGACTTCGAAAATGGCAAAATTTTTCGAAAAATTTTCTGACTCAAACGATGGAAATTTGTTGATTTTTAGAAATTCGCTCATAACTTTTGAACCGTTCGATAGATCGGGATGAGTTTTTGCACGTTTGTAGAACTCCAGGGTAGCTACTTGGTAACGCAAAAAGTTCCAGGATTCTATCGTGTTATCATCGGAAAAAAGGGTGCCAAAATATGGGTCCGAAAAATTCCTCGAAAAGACATGGACCCCTATAAATCTTTTATTATTGCATTTCTGGGGGTTAATTTCATCCTATCTTACGTAGAATTTCACGAGGAATCCAACGGTGCCACGGGAATTCACGTACGACCTATAGTTCCGGAGTTATCGCCATTTGAAATTTTCGAAAGTTGCATTTTGCGTCGAAAGGGCAAAATTTTGGCGATTTCGACGATTTTTCAACTTTTTTATTTGAAGAGATTTCTTTGATATCTCTTCGTTATCGTGTTTCTGGGGTCCGAAAAGCTAAGAATCCGGTCTTAACTCGACTTCGAAAATGGCAAAATTTTTCGAAAAATTTTCTGACTCAAACGATGGAAATTTGTTGATTTTTAGAAATTCGCTCATAACTTTTGAACCGTTCGATAGATCGGGATGAGTTTTTGCACGTTTGTAGAACTCCAGGGTAGCTACTTGGTAACGCAAAAAGTTCCAGGATTCTATCGTGTTATCATCGGAAAAAAGGGTGCCAAAATATGGGTCCGAAAAATTCCTCGAAAAGACATGGACCCCTATAAATCTTTTATTATTGCATTTCTGGGGGTTAATTTCATCCTATCTTACGTAGAATTTCACGAGGAATCCAACGGTGCCACGGGAATTCACGTACGACCTATAGTTCCGGAGTTATCGCCATTTGAAATTTTCGAAAGTTGCATTTTGCGTCGAAAGGGCAAAATTTTGGCGATTTCGACGATTTTTCAACTTTTTTATTTGAAGAGATTTCTTTGATATCTCTTCGTTATCGTGTTTCTGGGGTCCGAAAAGCTAAGAATCCGGTCTTAACTCGACTTCGAAAATGGCAAAATTTTTCGAAAAATTTTCTGACTCAAACGATGGAAATTTGTTGATTTTTAGAAATTCGCTCATAACTTTTGAACCGTTCGATAGATCGGGATGAGTTTTTGCACGTTTGTAGAACTCCAGGGTAGCTACTTGGTAACGCAAAAAGTTCCAGGATTCTATCGTGTTATCATCGGAAAAAAGGGTGCCAAAATATGGGTCCGAAAAATTCCTCGAAAAGACATGGACCCCTATAAATCTTTTATTATTGCATTTCTGGGGGTTAATTTCATCCTATCTTACGTAGAATTTCACGAGGAATCCAACGGTGCCACGGGAATTCACGTACGACCTATAGTTCCGGAGTTATCGCCATTTGAAATTTTCGAAAGTTGCATTTTGCGTCGAAAGGGCAAAATTTTGGCGATTTCGACGATTTTTCAACTTTTTTATTTGAAGAGATTTCTTTGATATCTCTTCGTTATCGTGTTTCTGGGGTCCGAAAAGCTAAGAATCCGGTCTTAACTCGACTTCGAAAATGGCAAAATTTTTCGAAAAATTTTCTGACTCAAACGATGGAAATTTGTTGATTTTTAGAAATTCGCTCATAACTTTTGAACCGTTCGATAGATCGGGATGAGTTTCTGCACGTTTGTAGAACTCCAGGGTAGCTACTTGGTAACGCAAAAAGTTCCAGGATTCTATCGTGTTATCATCGGAAAAAAGGGTGCCAAAATATGGGTCCGAAAAATTCCTCGAAAAGACATGGACCCCTATAAATCTTTTATTATTGCATTTCTGGGGGTTAATTTCATCCTATCTTACGTAGAATTTCACGAGGAATCCAACGGTGCCAAGGGAATTCACGTACGACCTATAGTTCCGGAGTTATCGCCATTTGAAATTTTCGAAAGTTGCATTTTGCGTCGAAAGGGCAAAATTTTGGCGATTTCGACGATTTTTCAACTTTTTTATTTGAAGAGATTTCTTTGATATCTCTTCGTTATCGTGTTTCTGGGGTCCGAAAAGCTAAGAATCCGGTCTTAACTCGACTTCGAAAATGGCAAAATTTTTCGAAAAATTTTCTGACTCAAACGATGGAAATTTGTTGATTTTTAGAAATTCGCTCATAACTTTTGAACCGTTCGATAGATCGGGATGAGTTTTTGCACGTTTGTAGAACTCCAGGGTAGCTACTTGGTAACGCAAAAAGTTCCAGGATTCTATCGTGTTATCATCGGAAAAAAGGGTGCCAAAATATGGGTCCGAAAAATTCCTCGAAAAGACATGGACCCCTATAAATCTTTTACTATTGCATTTCTGGGGGTTAATTTCATCCTATCTTACGTAGAATTTCACGAGGAATCCAACGGTGCCACGGGAATTCACGTACGACCTATAGTTCCGGAGTTATCGCCATTTGAAATTTTCGAAAGTTGCATTTTGCGTCGAAAGGGCAAAATTTTGGCGATTTCGACGATTTTTCAACTTTTTTATTTGAAGAGATTTCTTTGATATCTCTTCGTTATCGTGTTTCTGGGGTCCGAAAAGCTAAGAATCCGGTCTTAACTCGACTTCGAAAATGGCAAAATTTTTCGAAAAATTTTCTGACTCAAACGATGGAAATTTGTTGATTTTTAGAAATTCGCTCATAACTTTTGAACCGTTCGATAGATCGGGATGAGTTTTTGCACGTTTGTAGAACTCCAGGGTAGCTACTTGGTAACGCAAAAAGTTCCAGGATTCTATCGTGTTATCATCGGAAAAAAGGGTGCCAAAATATGGGTCCGAAAAATTCCTCGAAAAGACATGGACCCCTATAAATCTTTTATTATTGCATTTCTGGGGGTTAATTTCATCCTATCTTACGTAGAATTTCACGAGGAATCCAACGGTGCCACGGGAATTCACGTACGACCTATAGTTCCGGAGTTATCGCCATTTGAAATTTTCGAAAGTTGCATTTTGCGTCGAAAGGGCAAAATTTTGGCGATTTCGACGATTTTTCAACTTTTTTATTTGAAGAGATTTCTTTGATATCTCTTCGTTATCGTGTTTCTGGGGTCCGAAAAGCTAAGAATCCGGTCTTAACTCGACTTCGAAAATGGCAAAATTTTTCGAAAAATTTTCTGACTCAAACGATGGAAATTTGTTGATTTTTAGAAATTCGCTCATAACTTTTGAACCGTTCGATAGATCGGGATGAGTTTTTGCACGTTTGTAGAACTCCAGGGTAGCTACTTGGTAACGCAAAAAGTTCCAGGATTCTATCGTGTTATCATCGGAAAAAATGGTGCCAAAATATGGGTCCGAAAAATTCCTCGAAAAGACATGGACCCCTATAAATCTTTTATTATTGCATTTCTGGGGGTTAATTTCATCCTATCTTACGTAGAATTTCACGAGGAATCCAACGGTGCCACGGGAATTCACGTACGACCTATAGTTCCGGAGTTATCGCCATTTGAAATTTTCGAAAGTTGCATTTTGCGTCGAAAGGGCAAAATTTTGGCGATTTCGACGATTTTTCAACTTTTTTATTTGAAGAGATTTCTTTGATATCTCTTCGTTATCGTGTTTCTGGGGTCCGAAAAGCTAAGAATCCGGTCTTAACTCGACTTCGAAAATGGCAAAATTTTTCGAAAAATTTTCTGACTCAAACGATGGAAATTTGTTGATTTTTAGAAATTCGCTCATAACTTTTGAACCGTTCGATAGATCGGGATGAGTTTTTGCACGTTTGTAGAACTCCAGGGTAGCTACTTGGTAACGCAAAAAGTTCCAGGATTCTATCGTGTTATCATCGGAAAAAAGGGTGCCAAAATATGGGTCCGAAAAATTCCTCGAAAAGACATGGACCCCTATAAATCTTTTATTATTGCATTTCTGGGGGTTAATTTCATCCTATCTTACGTAGAATTTCACGAGGAATCCAACGGTGCCACGGGAATTCACGTACGACCTATAGTTCCGGAGTTATCGCCATTTGAAATTTTCGAAAGTTGCATTTTGCGTCGAAAGGGCAAAATTTTGGCGATTTCGACGATTTTTCAACTTTTTTATTTGAAGAGATTTCTTTGATATCTCTTCGTTATCGTGTTTCTGGGGTCCGAAAAGCTAAGAATCCGGTCTTAACTCGACTTCGAAAATGGCAAAATTTTTCGAAAAATTTTCTGACTCAAACGATGGAAATTTGTTGATTTTTAGAAATTCGCTCATAACTTTTGAACCGTTCGATAGATCGGGATGAGTTTTTGCACGTTTGTAGAACTCCAGGGTAGCTACTTGGTAACGCAAAAAGTTCCAGGATTCTATCGTGTTATCATCGGAAAAAAGGGTGCCAAAATATGGGTCCGAAAAATTCCTCGAAAAGACATGGACCCCTATAAATCTTTTATTATTGCATTTCTGGGGGTTAATTTCATCCTATCTTACGTAGAATTTCACGAGGAATCCAACGGTGCCACGGGAATTCACGTACGACCTATAGTTCCGGAGTTATCGCCATTTGAAATTTTCGAAAGTTGCATTTTGCGTCGAAAGGGCAAAATTTTGGCGATTTCGACGATTTTTCAACTTTTTTATTTGAAGAGATTTCTTTGATATCTCTTCGTTATCGTGTTTCTGGGGTCCGAAAAGCTAAGAATCCGGTCTTAACTCGACTTCGAAAATGGCAAAATTTTTCGAAAAATTTTCTGACTCAAACGATGGAAATTTGTTGATTTTTAGAAATTCGCTCATAACTTTTGAACCGTTCGATAGATCGGGATGAGTTTTTGCACGTTTGTAGAACTCCAGGGTAGCTACTTGGTAACGCAAAAAGTTCCAGGATTCTATCGTGTTATCATCGGAAAAAAGGGTGCCAAAATATGGGTCCGAAAAATTCCTCGAAAAGACATGGACCCCTATAAATCTTTTATTATTGCATTTCTGGGGGTTAATTTCATCCTATCTTACGTAGAATTTCACGAGGAATCCAACGGTGCCACGGGAATTCACGTACGACCTATAGTTCCGGAGTTATCGCCATTTGAAATTTTCGAAAGTTGCATTTTGCGTCGAAAGGGCAAAATTTTGGCGATTTCGACGATTTTTCAACTTTTTTATTTGAAGAGATTTCTTTGATATCTCTTCGTTATCGTGTTTCTGGGGTCCGAAAAGCTAAGAATCCGGTCTTAACTCGACTTCGAAAATGGCAAAATTTTTCGAAAAATTTTCTGACTCAAACGATGGAAATTTGTTGATTTTTAGAAATTCGCTCATAACTTTTGAACCGTTCGATAGATCGGGATGAGTTTTTGCACGTTTGTAGAACTCCAGGGTAGCTACTTGGTAACGCAAAAAGTTCCAGGATTCTATCGTGTTATCATCGGAAAAAAGGGTGCCAAAATATGGGTCCGAAAAATTCCTCGAAAAGACATGGACCCCTATAAATCTTTTATTATTGCATTTCTGGGGGTTAATTTCATCCTATCTTACGTAGAATTTCACGAGGAATCCAACGGTGCCACGGGAATTCACGTACGACCTATAGTTCCGGAGTTATCGCCATTTGAAATTTTCGAAAGTTGCATTTTGCGTCGAAAGGGCAAAATTTTGGCGATTTCGACGATTTTTCAACTTTTTTATTTGAAGAGATTTCTTTGATATCTCTTCGTTATCGTGTTTCTGGGGTCCGAAAAGCTGAGAATCCGGTCTTAACTCGACTTCGAAAATGGCAAAATTTTTCGAAAAATTTTCTGACTCAAACGATGGAAATTTGTTGATTTTTAGAAATTCGCTCATAACTTTTGAACCGTTCGATAGATCGGGATGAGTTTTTGCACGTTTGTAGAACTCCAGGGTAGCTACTTGGTAACGCAAAAAGTTCCAGGATTCTATCGTGTTATCATCGGAAAAAAGGGTGCCAAAATATGGGTCCGAAAAATTCCTCGAAAAGACATGGACCCCTATAAATCTTTTATTATTGCATTTCTGGGGGTTAATTTCATCCTATCTTACGTAGAATTTCACGAGGAATCCAACGGTGCCACGGGAATTCACGTACGACCTATAGTTCCGGAGTTATCGCCATTTGAAATTTTCGAAAGTTGCATTTTGCGTCGAAAGGGCAAAATTTTGGCGATTTCGACGATTTTTCAACTTTTTTATTTGAAGAGATTTCTTTGATATCTCTTCGTTATCGTGTTTCTGGGGTCCGAAAAGCTAAGAATCCGGTCTTAACTCGACTTCGAAAATGGCAAAATTTTTCGAAAAATTTTCTGACTCAAACGATGGAAATTTGTTGATTTTTAGAAATTCGCTCATAACTTTTGAACCGTTCGATAGATCGGGATGAGTTTTTGCACGTTTGTAGAACTCCAGGGTAGCTACTTGGTAACGCAAAAAGTTCCAGGATTCTATCGTGTTATCATCGGAAAAAAGGGTGCCAAAATATGGGTCCGAAAAATTCCTCGAAAAGACATGGACCCCTATAAATCTTTTATTATTGCATTTCTGGGGGTTAATTTCATCCTATCTTACGTAGAATTTCACGAGGAATCCAACGGTGCCACGGGAATTCACGTACGACCTATAGTTCCGGAGTTATCGCCATTTGAAATTTTCGAAAGTTGCATTTTGCGTCGAAAGGACAAAATTTTGGCGATTTCGACGATTTTTCAACTTTTTTATTTGAAGAGATTTCTTTGATATCTCTTCGTTATCGTGTTTCTGGGGTCCGAAAAGCTAAGAATCCGGTCTTAACTCGACTTCGAAAATGGCAAAATTTTTCGAAAAATTTTCTGACTCAAACGATGGAAATTTGTTGATTTTTAGAAATTCGCTCATAACTTTTGAACCGTTCGATAGATCGGGATGAGTTTTTGCACGTTTGTAGAACTCCAGGGTAGCTACTTGGTAACGCAAAAAGTTCCAGGATTCTATCGTGTTATCATCGGAAAAAAGGGTGCCAAAATATGGGTCCGAAAAATTCCTCGAAAAGACATGGACCCCTATAAATCTTTTATTATTGCATTTCTGGGGGTTAATTTCATCCTATCTTACGTAGAATTTCACGAGGAATCCAACGGTGCCACGGGAATTCACGTGCGACCTATAGTTCCGGAGTTATCGCCATTTGAAATTTTCGAAAGTTGCATTTTGCGTCGAAAGGGCAAAATTTTGGCGATTTCGACGATTTTTCAACTTTTTTATTTGAAGAGATTTCTTTGATATCTCTTCGTTATCGTGTTTCTGGGGTCCGAAAAGCTAAGAATCCGGTCTTAACTCGACTTCGAAAATGGCAAAATTTTTCGAAAAATTTTCTGACTCAAACGATGGAAATTTGTTGATTTTTAGAAATTCGCTCATAACTTTTGAACCGTTCGATAGATCGGGATGAGTTTTTGCACGTTTGTAGAACTCCAGGGTAGCTACTTGGTAACGCAAAAAGTTCCAGGATTCTATCGTGTTATCATCGGAAAAAAGGGTGCCAAAATATGGGTCCGAAAAATTCCTCGAAAAGACATGGACCCCTATAAATCTTTTATTATTGCATTTCTGGGGGTTAATTTCATCCTATCTTACGTAGAATTTCACGAGGAATCCAACGGTGCCACGGGAATTCACGTACGACCTATAGTTCCGGAGTTATCGCCATTTGAAATTTTCGAAAGTTGCATTTTGCGTCGAAAGGGCAAAATTTTGGCGATTTCGACGATTTTTCAACTTTTTTATTTGAAGAGATTTCTTTGATATCTCTTCGTTATCGTGTTTCTGGGGTCCGAAAAGCTAAGAATCCGGTCTTAACTCGACTTCGAAAATGGCAAAATTTTTCGAAAAATTTTCTGACTCAAACGATGGAAATTTGTTGATTTTTAGAAATTCGCTCATAACTTTTGAACCGTTCGATAGATCGGGATGAGTTTTTGCACGTTTGTAGAACTCCAGGGTAGCTACTTGGTAACGCAAAAAGTTCCAGGATTCTATCGTGTTATCATCGGAAAAAAGGGTGCCAAAATATGGGTCCGAAAAATTCCTCGAAAAGACATGGACCCCTATAAATCTTTTATTATTGCATTTCTGGGGGTTAATTTCATCCTATCTTACGTAGAATTTCACGAGGAATCCAACGGTGCCACGGGAATTCACGTGCGACCTATAGTTCCGGAGTTATCGCCATTTGAAATTTTCGAAAGTTGCATTTTGCGTCGAAAGGGCAAAATTTTGGCGATTTCGACGATTTTTCAACTTTTTTATTTGAAGAGATTTCTTTGATATCTCTTCGTTATCGTGTTTCTGGGGTCCGAAAAGCTAAGAATCCGGTCTTAACTCGACTTCGAAAATGGCAAAATTTTTCGAAAAATTTTCTGACTCAAACGATGGAAATTTGTTGATTTTTAGAAATTCGCTCATAACTTTTGAACCGTTCGATAGATCGGGATGAGTTTTTGCACGTTTGTAGAACTCCAGGGTAGCTACTTGGTAACGCAAAAAGTTCCAGGATTCTATCGTGTTATCATCGGAAAAAAGGGTGCCAAAATATGGGTCCGAAAAATTCCTCGAAAAGACATGGACCCCTATAAATCTTTTATTATTGCATTTCTGGGGGTTAATTTCATCCTATCTTACGTAGAATTTCACGAGGAATCCAACGGTGCCACGGGAATTCACGTACGACCTATAGTTCCGGAGTTATCGCCATTTGAAATTTTCGAAAGTTGCATTTTGCGTCGAAAGGGCAAAATTTTGGCGATTTCGACGATTTTTCAACTTTTTTATTTGAAGAGATTTCTTTGATATCTCTTCGTTATCGTGTTTCTGGGGTCCGAAAAGCTGAGAATCCGGTCTTAACTCGACTTCGAAAATGGCAAAATTTTTCGAAAAATTTTCTGACTCAAACGATGGAAATTTGTTGATTTTTAGAAATTCGCTCATAACTTTTGAACCGTTCGATAGATCGGGATGAGTTTTTGCACGTTTGTAGAACTCCAGGGTAGCTACTTGGTAACGCAAAAAGTTCCAGGATTCTATCGTGTTATCATCGGAAAAAAGGGTGCCAAAATATGGGTCCGAAAAATTCCTCGAAAAGACATGGACCCCTATAAATCTTTTATTATTGCATTTCTGGGGGTTAATTTCATCCTATCTTACGTAGAATTTCACGAGGAATCCAACGGTGCCACGGGAATTCACGTACGACCTATAGTTCCGGAGTTATCGCCATTTGAAATTTTCGAAAGTTGCATTTTGCGTCGAAAGGGCAAAATTTTGGCGATTTCGACGATTTTTCAACTTTTTTATTTGAAGAGATTTCTTTGATATCTCTTCGTTATCGTGTTTCTGGGGTCCGAAAAGCTAAGAATCCGGTCTTAACTCGACTTCGAAAATGGCAAAATTTTTCGAAAAATTTTCTGACTCAAACGATGGAAATTTGTTGATTTTTAGAAATTCGCTCATAACTTTTGAACCGTTCGATAGATCGGGATGAGTTTTTGCACGTTTGTAGAACTCCAGGGTAGCTACTTGGTAACGCAAAAAGTTCCAGGATTCTATCGTGTTATCATCGGAAAAAAGGGTGCCAAAATATGGGTCCGAAAAATTCCTCGAAAAGACATGGACCCCTATAAATCTTTTATTATTGCATTTCTGGGGGTTAATTTCATCCTATCTTACGTAGAATTTCACGAGGAATCCAACGGTGCCACGGGAATTCACGTACGACCTATAGTTCCGGAGTTATCGCCATTTGAAATTTTCGAAAGTTGCATTTTGCGTCGAAAGGACAAAATTTTGGCGATTTCGACGATTTTTCAACTTTTTTATTTGAAGAGATTTCTTTGATATCTCTTCGTTATCGTGTTTCTGGGGTCCGAAAAGCTAAGAATCCGGTCTTAACTCGACTTCGAAAATGGCAAAATTTTTCGAAAAATTTTCTGACTCAAACGATGGAAATTTGTTGATTTTTAGAAATTCGCTCATAACTTTTGAACCGTTCGATAGATCGGGATGAGTTTTTGCACGTTTGTAGAACTCCAGGGTAGCTACTTGGTAACGCAAAAAGTTCCAGGATTCTATCGTGTTATCATCGGAAAAAAGGGTGCCAAAATATGGGTCCGAAAAATTCCTCGAAAAGACATGGACCCCTATAAATCTTTTATTATTGCATTTCTGGGGGTTAATTTCATCCTATCTTACGTAGAATTTCACGAGGAATCCAACGGTGCCACGGGAATTCACGTGCGACCTATAGTTCCGGAGTTATCGCCATTTGAAATTTTCGAAAGTTGCATTTTGCGTCGAAAGGGCAAAATTTTGGCGATTTCGACGATTTTTCAACTTTTTTATTTGAAGAGATTTCTTTGATATCTCTTCGTTATCGTGTTTCTGGGGTCCGAAAAGCTAAGAATCCGGTCTTAACTCGACTTCGAAAATGGCAAAATTTTTCGAAAAATTTTCTGACTCAAACGATGGAAATTTGTTGATTTTTAGAAATTCGCTCATAACTTTTGAACCGTTCGATAGATCGGGATGAGTTTTTGCACGTTTGTAGAACTCCAGGGTAGCTACTTGGTAACGCAAAAAGTTCCAGGATTCTATCGTGTTATCATCGGAAAAAAGGGTGCCAAAATATGGGTCCGAAAAATTCCTCGAAAAGACATGGACCCCTATAAATCTTTTATTATTGCATTTCTGGGGGTTAATTTCATCCTATCTTACGTAGAATTTCACGAGGAATCCAACGGTGCCACGGGAATTCACGTACGACCTATAGTTCCGGAGTTATCGCCATTTGAAATTTTCGAAAGTTGCATTTTGCGTCGAAAGGGCAAAATTTTGGCGATTTCGACGATTTTTCAACTTTTTTATTTGAAGAGATTTCTTTGATATCTCTTCGTTATCGTGTTTCTGGGGTCCGAAAAGCTAAGAATCCGGTCTTAACTCGACTTCGAAAATGGCAAAATTTTTCGAAAAATTTTCTGACTCAAACGATGGAAATTTGTTGATTTTTAGAAATTCGCTCATAACTTTTGAACCGTTCGATAGATCGGGATGAGTTTTTGCACGTTTGTAGAACTCCAGGGTAGCTACTTGGTAACGCAAAAAGTTCCAGGATTCTATCGTGTTATCATCGGAAAAAAGGGTGCCAAAATATGGGTCCGAAAAATTCCTCGAAAAGACATGGACCCCTATAAATCTTTTATTATTGCATTTCTGGGGGTTAATTTCATCCTATCTTACGTAGAATTTCACGAGGAATCCAACGGTGCCACGGGAATTCACGTGCGACCTATAGTTCCGGAGTTATCGCCATTTGAAATTTTCGAAAGTTGCATTTTGCGTCGAAAGGGCAAAATTTTGGCGATTTCGACGATTTTTCAACTTTTTTATTTGAAGAGATTTCTTTGATATCTCTTCGTTATCGTGTTTCTGGGGTCCGAAAAGCTAAGAATCCGGTCTTAACTCGACTTCGAAAATGGCAAAATTTTTCGAAAAATTTTCTGACTCAAACGATGGAAATTTGTTGATTTTTAGAAATTCGCTCATAACTTTTGAACCGTTCGATAGATCGGGATGAGTTTTTGCACGTTTGTAGAACTCCAGGGTAGCTACTTGGTAACGCAAAAAGTTCCAGGATTCTATCGTGTTATCATCGGAAAAAAGGGTGCCAAAATATGGGTCCGAAAAATTCCTCGAAAAGACATGGACCCCTATAAATCTTTTATTATTGCATTTCTGGGGGTTAATTTCATCCTATCTTACGTAGAATTTCACGAGGAATCCAACGGTGCCACGGGAATTCACGTACGACCTATAGTTCCGGAGTTATCGCCATTTGAAATTTTCGAAAGTTGCATTTTGCGTCGAAAGGGCAAAATTTTGGCGATTTCGACGATTTTTCAACTTTTTTATTTGAAGAGATTTCTTTGATATCTCTTCGTTATCGTGTTTCTGGGGTCCGAAAAGCTAAGAATCCGGTCTTAACTCGACTTCGAAAATGGCAAAATTTTTCGAAAAATTTTCTGACTCAAACGATGGAAATTTGTTGATTTTTAGAAATTCGCTCATAACTTTTGAACCGTTCGATAGATCGGGATGAGTTTTTGCACGTTTGTAGAACTCCAGTGTAGCTACTTGGTAACGCAAAAAGTTCCAGGATTCTATCGTGTTATCATCGGAAAAAAGGGTGCCAAAATATGGGTCCGAAAAATTCCTCGAAAAGACATGGACCCCTATAAATCTTTTATTATTGCATTTCTGGGGGTTAATTTCATCCTATCTTACGTAGAATTTCACGAGGAATCCAACGGTGCCACGGGAATTCACGTACGACCTATAGTTCCGGAGTTATCGCCATTTGAAATTTTCGAAAGTTGCATTTTGCGTCGAAAGGGCAAAATTTTGGCGATTTCGACGATTTTTCAACTTTTTTATTTGAAGAGATTTCTTTGATATCTCTTCGTTATCGTGTTTCTGGGGTCCGAAAAGCTAAGAATCCGGTCTTAACTCGACTTCGAAAATGGCAAAATTTTTCGAAAAATTTTCTGACTCAAACGATGGAAATTTGTTGATTTTTAGAAATTCGCTCATAACTTTTGAACCGTTCGATAGATCGGGATGAGTTTTTGCACGTTTGTAGAACTCCAGGGTAGCTACTTGGTAACGCAAAAAGTTCCAGGATTCTATCGTGTTATCATCGGAAAAAAGGGTGCCAAAATATGGGTCCGAAAAATTCCTCGAAAAGACATGGACCCCTATAAATCTTTTATTATTGCATTTCTGGGGGTTAATTTCATCCTATCTTACGTAGAATTTCACGAGGAATCCAACGGTGCCACGGGAATTCACGTGCGACCTATAGTTCCGGAGTTATCGCCATTTGAAATTTTCGAAAGTTGCATTTTGCGTCGAAAGGGCAAAATTTTGGCGATTTCGACGATTTTTCAACTTTTTTATTTGAAGAGATTTCTTTGATATCTCTTCGTTATCGTGTTTCTGGGGTCCGAAAAGCTAAGAATCCGGTCTTAACTCGACTTCGAAAATGGCAAAATTTTTCGAAAAATTTTCTGACTCAAACGATGGAAATTTGTTGATTTTTAGAAATTCGCTCATAACTTTTGAACCGTTCGATAGATCGGGATGAGTTTTTGCACGTTTGTAGAACTCCAGGGTAGCTACTTGGTAACGCAAAAAGTTCCAGGATTCTATCGTGTTATCATCGGAAAAAAGGGTGCCAAAATATGGGTCCGAAAAATTCCTCGAAAAGACATGGACCCCTATAAATCTTTTATTATTGCATTTCTGGGGGTTAATTTTATCCTATCTTACGTAGAATTTCACGAGGAATCCAACGGTGCCACGGGAATTCACGTACGACCTATAGTTCCGGAGTTATCGCCATTTGAAATTTTCGAAAGTTGCATTTTGCGTCGAAAGGGCAAAATTTTGGCGATTTCGACGATTTTTCAACTTTTTTATTTGAAGAGATTTCTTTGATATCTCTTCGTTATCGTGTTTCTGGGGTCCGAAAAGCTAAGAATCCGGTCTTAACTCGACTTCGAAAATGGCAAAATTTTTCGAAAAATTTTCTGACTCAAACGATGGAAATTTGTTGATTTTTAGAAATTCGCTCATAACTTTTGAACCGTTCGATAGATCGGGATGAGTTTTTGCACGTTTGTAGAACTCCAGGGTAGCTACTTGGTAACGCAAAAAGTTCCAGGATTCTATCGTGTTATCATCGGAAAAAAGGGTGCCAAAATATGGGTCCGAAAAATTCCTCGAAAAGACATGGACCCCTATAAATCTTTTATTATTGCATTTCTGGGGGTTAATTTCATCCTATCTTACGTAGAATTTCACGAGGAATCCAACGGTGCCACGGGAATTCACGTACGACCTATAGTTCCGGAGTTATCGCCATTTGAAATTTTCGAAAGTTGCATTTTGCGTCGAAAGGGCAAAATTTTGGCGATTTCGACGATTTTTCAACTTTTTTATTTGAAGAGATTTCTTTGATATCTCTTCGTTATCGTGTTTCTGGGGTCCGAAAAGCTAAGAATCCGGTCTTAACTCGACTTCGAAAATGGCAAAATTTTTCGAAAAATTTTCTGACTCAAACGATGGAAATTTGTTGATTTTTAGAAATTCGCTCATAACTTTTGAACCGTTCGATAGATCGGGATGAGTTTTTGCACGTTTGTAGAACTCCAGGGTAGCTACTTGGTAACGCAAAAAGTTCCAGGATTCTATCGTGTTATCATCGGAAAAAAGGGTGCCAAAATATGGGTCCGAAAAATTCCTCGAAAAGACATGGACCCCTATAAATCTTTTATTATTGCATTTCTGGGGGTTAATTTTATCCTATCTTACGTAGAATTTCACGAGGAATCCAACGGTGCCACGGGAATTCACGTACGACCTATAGTTCCGGAGTTATCGCCATTTGAAATTTTCGAAAGTTGCATTTTGCGTCGAAAGGGCAAAATTTTGGCGATTTCGACGATTTTTCAACTTTTTTATTTGAAGAGATTTCTTTGATATCTCTTCGTTATCGTGTTTCTGGGGTCCGAAAAGCTAAGAATCCGGTCTTAACTCGACTTCGAAAATGGCAAAATTTTTCGAAAAATTTTCTGACTCAAACGATGGAAATTTGTTGATTTTTAGAAATTCGCTCATAACTTTTGAACCGTTCGATAGATCGGGATGAGTTTTTGCACGTTTGTAGAACTCCAGGGTAGCTACTTGGTAACGCAAAAAGTTCCAGGATTCTATCGTGTTATCATCGGAAAAAAGGGTGCCAAAATATGGGTCCGAAAAATTCCTCGAAAAGACATGGACCCCTATAAATCTTTTATTATTGCATTTCTGGGGGTTAATTTCATCCTATCTTACGTAGAATTTCACGAGGAATCCAACGGTGCCACGGGAATTCACGTACGACCTATAGTTCCGGAGTTATCGCCATTTGAAATTTTCGAAAGTTGCATTTTGCGTCGAAAGGGCAAAATTTTGGCGATTTCGACGATTTTTCAACTTTTTTATTTGAAGAGATTTCTTTGATATCTCTTCGTTATCGTGTTTCTGGGGTCCGAAAAGCTAAGAATCCGGTCTTAACTCGACTTCGAAAATGGCAAAATTTTTCGAAAAATTTTCTGACTCAAACGATGGAAATTTGTTGATTTTTAGAAATTCGCTCATAACTTTTGAACCGTTCGATAGATCGGGATGAGTTTTTGCACGTTTGTAGAACTCCAGGGTAGCTACTTGGTAACGCAAAAAGTTCCAGGATTCTATCGTGTTATCATCGGAAAAAAGGGTGCCAAAATATGGGTCCGAAAAATTCCTCGAAAAGACATGGACCCCTATAAATCTTTTATTATTGCATTTCTGGGGGTTAATTTCATCCTATCTTACGTAGAATTTCACGAGGAATCCAACGGTGCCACGGGAATTCACGTACGACCTATAGTTCCGGAGTTATCGCCATTTGAAATTTTCGAAAGTTGCATTTTGCGTCGAAAGGGCAAAATTTTGGCGATTTCGACGATTTTTCAACTTTTTTATTTGAAGAGATTTCTTTGATATCTCTTCGTTATCGTGTTTCTGGGGTCCGAAAAGCTAAGAATCCGGTCTTAACTCGACTTCGAAAATGGCAAAATTTTTCGAAAAATTTTCTGACTCAAACGATGGAAATTTGTTGATTTTTAGAAATTCGCTCATAACTTTTGAACCGTTCGATAGATCGGGATGAGCTTTTGCACGTTTGTAGAACTCCAGGGTAGCTACTTGGTAACGCAAAAAGTTCCAGGATTCTATCGTGTTATCATCGGAAAAAAGGGTGCCAAAATATGGGTCCGAAAAATTCCTCGAAAAGACATGGACCCCTATAAATCTTTTATTATTGCATTTCTGGGGGTTAATTTCATCCTATCTTACGTAGAATTTCACGAGGAATCCAACGGTGCCACGGGAATTCACGTACGACCTATAGTTCCGGAGTTATCGCCATTTGAAATTTTCGAAAGTTGCATTTTGCGTCGAAAGGGCAAAATTTTGGCGATTTCGACGATTTTTCAACTTTTTTATTTGAAGAGATTTCTTTGATATCTCTTCGTTATCGTGTTTCTGGGGTCCGAAAAGCTAAGAATCCGGTCTTAACTCGACTTCGAAAATGGCAAAATTTTTCGAAAAATTTTCTGACTCAAACGATGGAAATTTGTTGATTTTTAGAAATTCGCTCATAACTTTTGAACCGTTCGATAGATCGGGATGAGTTTTTGCACGTTTGTAGAACTCCAGGGTAGCTACTTGGTAACGCAAAAAGTTCCAGGATTCTATCGTGTTATCATCGGAAAAAAGGGTGCCAAAATATGGGTCCGAAAAATTCCTCGAAAAGACATGGACCCCTATAAATCTTTTATTATTGCATTTCTGGGGGTTAATTTCATCCTATCTTACGTAGAATTTCACGAGGAATCCAACGGTGCCACGGGAATTCACGTACGACCTATAGTTCCGGAGTTATCGCCATTTGAAATTTTCGAAAGTTGCATTTTGCGTCGAAAGGGCAAAATTTTGGCGATTTCGACGATTTTTCAACTTTTTTATTTGAAGAGATTTCTTTGATATCTCTTCGTTATCGTGTTTCTGGGGTCCGAAAAGCTAAGAATCCGGTCTTAACTCGACTTCGAAAATGGCAAAATTTTTCGAAAAATTTTCTGACTCAAACGATGGAAATTTGTTGATTTTTAGAAATTCGCTCATAACTTTTGAACCGTTCGATAGATCGGGATGAGTTTTTGCACGTTTGTAGAACTCCAGGGTAGCTACTTGGTAACGCAAAAAGTTCCAGGATTCTATCGTGTTATCATCGGAAAAAAGGGTGCCAAAATATGGGTCCGAAAAATTCCTCGAAAAGACATGGACCCCTATAAATCTTTTATTATTGCATTTCTGGGGGTTAATTTCATCCTATCTTACGTAGAATTTCACGAGGAATCCAACGGTGCCACGGGAATTCACGTACGACCTATAGTTCCGGAGTTATCGCCATTTGAAATTTTCGAAAGTTGCATTTTGCGTCGAAAGGGCAAAATTTTGGCGATTTCGACAATTTTTCAACTTTTTTATTTGAAGAGATTTCTTTGATATCTCTTCGTTATCGTGTTTCTGGGGTCCGAAAAGCTAAGAATCCGGTCTTAACTCGACTTCGAAAATGGCAAAATTTTTCGAAAAATTTTCTGACTCAAACGATGGAAATTTGTTGATTTTTAGAAATTCGCTCATAACTTTTGAACCGTTCGATAGATCGGGATGAGTTTTTGCACGTTTGTAGAACTCCAGGGTAGCTACTTGGTAACGCAAAAAGTTCCAGGATTCTATCGTGTTATCATCGGAAAAAAGGGTGCCAAAATATGGGTCCGAAAAATTCCTCGAAAAGACATGGACCCCTATAAATCTTTTATTATTGCATTTCTGGGGGTTAATTTCATCCTATCTTACGTAGAATTTCACGAGGAATCCAACGGTGCCACGGGAATTCACGTACGACCTATAGTTCCGGAGTTATCGCCATTTGAAATTTTCGAAAGTTGCATTTTGCGTCGAAAGGGCAAAATTTTGGCGATTTCGACGATTTTTCAACTTTTTTATTTGAAGAGATTTCTTTGATATCTCTTCGTTATCGTGTTTCTGGGGTCCGAAAAGCTAAGAATCCGGTCTTAACTCGACTTCGAAAATGGCAAAATTTTTCGAAAAATTTTCTGACTCAAACGATGGAAATTTGTTGATTTTTAGAAATTCGCTCATAACTTTTGAACCGTTCGATAGATCGGGATGAGTTTTTGCACGTTTGTAGAACTCCAGGGTAGCTACTTGGTAACGCAAAAAGTTCCAGGATTCTATCGTGTTATCATCGGAAAAAAGGGTGCCAAAATATGGGTCCGAAAAATTCCTCGAAAAGACATGGACCCCTATAAATCTTTTATTATTGCATTTCTGGGGGTTAATTTCATCCTATCTTACGTAGAATTTCACGAGGAATCCAACGGTGCCACGGGAATTCACGTACGACCTATAGTTCCGGAGTTATCGCCATTTGAAATTTTCGAAAGTTGCATTTTGCGTCGAAAGGGCAAAATTTTGGCGATTTCGACGATTTTTCAACTTTTTTATTTGAAGAGATTTCTTTGATATCTCTTCGTTATCGTGTTTCTGGGGTCCGAAAAGCTAAGAATCCGGTCTTAACTCGACTTCGAAAATGGCAAAATTTTTCGAAAAATTTTCTGACTCAAACGATGGAATTTTGTTGATTTTTAGAAATTCGCTCATAACTTTTGAACCGTTCGATAGATCGGGATGAGTTTTTGCACGTTTGTAGAACTCCAGGGTAGCTACTTGGTAACGCAAAAAGTTCCAGGATTCTATCGTGTTATCATCGGAAAAAAGGGTGCCAAAATATGGGTCCGAAAAATTCCTCGAAAAGACATGGACCCCTATAAATCTTTTATTATTGCATTTCTGGGGGTTAATTTCATCCTATCTTACGTAGAATTTCACGAGGAATCCAACGGTGCCACGGGAATTCACGTACGACCTATAGTTCCGGAGTTATCGCCATTTGAAATTTTCGAAAGTTGCATTTTGCGTCGAAAGGGCAAAATTTTGGCGATTTCGACGATTTTTCAACTTTTTTATTTGAAGAGATTTCTTTGATATCTCTTCGTTATCGTGTTTCTGGGGTCCGAAAAGCTAAGAATCCGGTCTTAACTCGACTTCGAAAATGGCAAAATTTTTCGAAAAATTTTCTGACTCAAACGATGGAAATTTGTTGATTTTTAGAAATTCGCTCATAACTTTTGAACCGTTCGATAGATCGGGATGAGTTTTTGCACGTTTGTAGAACTCCAGGGTAGCTACTTGGTAACGCAAAAAGTTCCAGGATTCTATCGTGTTATCATCGGAAAAAAGGGTGCCAAAATATGGGTCCGAAAAATTCCTCGAAAAGACATGGACCCCTATAAATCTTTTATTATTGCATTTCTGGGGGTTAATTTCATCCTATCTTACGTAGAATTTCACGAGGAATCCAACGGTGCCACGGGAATTCACGTACGACCTATAGTTCCGGAGTTATCGCCATTTGAAATTTTCGAAAGTTGCATTTTGCGTCGAAAGGGCAAAATTTTGGCGATTTCGACGATTTTTCAACTTTTTTATTTGAAGAGATTTCTTTGATATCTCTTCGTTATCGTGTTTCTGGGGTCCGAAAAGCTAAGAATCCGGTCTTAACTCGACTTCGAAAATGGCAAAATTTTTCGAAAAATTTTCTGACTCAAACGATGGAAATTTGTTGATTTTTAGAAATTCGCTCATAACTTTTGAACCGTTCGATAGATCGGGATGAGTTTTTGCACGTTTGTAGAACTCCAGGGTAGCTACTTGGTAACGCAAAAAGTTCCAGGATTCTATCGTGTTATCATCGGAAAAAAGGGTGCCAAAATATGGGTCCGAAAAATTCCTCGAAAAGACATGGACCCCTATAAATCTTTTATTATTGCATTTCTGGGGGTTAATTTCATCCTATCTTACGTAGAATTTCACGAGGAATCCAACGGTGCCACGGGAATTCACGTACGACCTATAGTTCCGGAGTTATCGCCATTTGAAATTTTCGAAAGTTGCATTTTGCGTCGAAAGGGCAAAATTTTGGCGATTTCGACGATTTTTCAACTTTTTTATTTGAAGAGATTTCTTTGATATCTCTTCGTTATCGTGTTTCTGGGGTCCGAAAAGCTAAGAATCCGGTCTTAACTCGACTTCGAAAATGGCAAAATTTTTCGAAAAATTTTCTGACTCAAACGATGGAAATTTGTTGATTTTTAGAAATTCGCTCATAACTTTTGAACCGTTCGATAGATCGGGATGAGTTTTTGCACGTTTGTAGAACTCCAGGGTAGCTACTTGGTAACGCAAAAAGTTCCAGGATTCTATCGTGTTATCATCGGAAAAAAGGGTGCCAAAATATGGGTCCGAAAAATTCCTCGAAAAGACATGGACCCCTATAAATCTTTTATTATTGCATTTCTGGGGGTTAATTTCATCCTATCTTACGTAGAATTTCACGAGGAATCCAACGGTGCCACGGGAATTCACGTACGACCTATAGTTCCGGAGTTATCGCCATTTGAAATTTTCGAAAGTTGCATTTTGCGTCGAAAGGGCAAAATTTTGGCGATTTCGACGATTTTTCAACTTTTTTATTTGAAGAGATTTCTTTGATATCTCTTCGTTATCGTGTTTCTGGGGTCCGAAAAGCTAAGAATCCGGTCTTAACTCGACTTCGAAAATGGCAAAATTTTTCGAAAAATTTTCTGACTCAAACGATGGAAATTTGTTGATTTTTAGAAATTCGCTCATAACTTTTGAACCGTTCGATAGATCGGGATGAGTTTTTGCACGTTTGTAGAACTCCAGGGTAGCTACTTGGTAACGCAAAAAGTTCCAGGATTCTATCGTGTTATCATCGGAAAAAAGGGTGCCAAAATATGGGTCCGAAAAATTCCTCGAAAAGACATGGACCCCTATAAATCTTTTATTATTGCATTTCTGGGGGTTAATTTCATCCTATCTTACGTAGAATTTCACGAGGAATCCAACGGTGCCACGCGAATTCACGTACGACCTATAGTTCCGGAGTTATCGCCATTTGAAATTTTCGAAAGTTGCATTTTGCGTCGAAAGGGCAAAATTTTGGCGATTTCGACGATTTTTCAACTTTTTTATTTGAAGAGATTTCTTTGATATCTCTTCGTTATCGTGTTTCTGGGGTCCGAAAAGCTAAGAATCCGGTCTTAACTCGACTTCGAAAATGGCAAAATTTTTCGAAAAATTTTCTGACTCAAACGATGGAAATTTGTTGATTTTTAGAAATTCGCTCATAACTTTTGAACCGTTCGATAGATCGGGATGAGTTTTTGCACGTTTGTAGAACTCCAGGGTAGCTACTTGGTAACGCAAAAAGTTCCAGGATTCTATCGTGTTATCATCGGAAAAAAGGGTGCCAAAATATGGGTCCGAAAAATTCCTCGAAAAGACATGGACCCCTATAAATCTTTTATTATTGCATTTCTGGGGGTTAATTTCATCCTATCTTACGTAGAATTTCACGAGGAATCCAACGGTGCCACGGGAATTCACGTACGACCTATAGTTCCGGAGTTATCGCCATTTGAAATTTTCGAAAGTTGCATTTTGCGTCGAAAGGGCAAAATTTTGGCGATTTCGACGATTTTTCAACTTTTTTATTTGAAGAGATTTCTTTGATATCTCTTCGTTATCGTGTTTCTAGGGTCCGAAAAGCTAAGAATCCGGTCTTAACTCGACTTCGAAAATGGCAAAATTTTTCGAAAAATTTTCTGACTCAAACGATGGAAATTTGTTGATTTTTAGAAATTCGCTCATAACTTTTGAACCGTTCGATAGATCGGGATGAGTTTTTGCACGTTTGTAGAACTCCAGGGTAGCTACTTGGTAACGCAAAAAGTTCCAGGATTCTATCGTGTTATCATCGGAAAAAAGGGTGCCAAAATATGGGTCCGAAAAATTCCTCGAAAAGACATGGACCCCTATAAATCTTTTATTATTGCATTTCTGGGGGTTAATTTCATCCTATCTTACGTAGAATTTCACGAGGAATCCAACGGTGCCACGGGAATTCACGTACGACCTATAGTTCCGGAGTTATCGCCATTTGAAATTTTCGAAAGTTGCATTTTGCGTCGAAAGGGCAAAATTTTGGCGATTTCGACGATTTTTCAACTTTTTTATTTGAAGAGATTTCTTTGATATCTCTTCGTTATCGTGTTTCTGGGGTCCGAAAAGCTAAGAATCCGGTCTTAACTCGACTTCGAAAATGGCAAAATTTTTCGAAAAATTTTCTGACTCAAACGATGGAAATTTGTTGATTTTTAGAAATTCGCTCATAACTTTTGAACCGTTCGATAGATCGGGATGAGTTTTTGCACGTTTGTAGAACTCCAGGGTAGCTACTTGGTAACGCAAAAAGTTCCAGGATTCTATCGTGTTATCATCGGAAAAAAGGGTGCCAAAATATGGGTCCGAAAAATTCCTCGAAAAGACATGGACCCCTATAAATCTTTTATTATTGCATTTCTGGGGGTTAATTTCATCCTATCTTACGTAGAATTTCACGAGGAATCCAACGGTGCCACGGGAATTCACGTACGACCTATAGTTCCGGAGTTATCGCCATTTGAAATTTTCGAAAGTTGCATTTTGCGTCGAAAGGGCAAAATTTTGGCGATTTCGACGATTTTTCAACTTTTTTATTTGAAGAGATTTCTTTGATATCTCTTCGTTATCGTGTTTCTGGGGTCCGAAAAGCTAAGAATCCGGTCTTAACTCGACTTCGAAAATGGCAAAATTTTTCGAAAAATTTTCTGACTCAAACGATGGAAATTTGTTGATTTTTAGAAATTCGCTCATAACTTTTGAACCGTTCGATAGATCGGGATGAGTTTTTGCACGTTTGTAGAACTCCAGGGTAGCTACTTGGTAACGCAAAAAGTTCCAGGATTCTATCGTGTTATCATCGGAAAAAAGGGTGCCAAAATATGGGTCCGAAAAATTCCTCGAAAAGACATGGACCCCTATAAATCTTTTATTATTGCATTTCTGGGGGTTAATTTCATCCTATCTTACGTAGAATTTCACGAGGAATCCAACGGTGCCACGGGAATTCACGTACGACCTATAGTTCCGGAGTTATCGCCATTTGAAATTTTCGAAAGTTGCATTTTGCGTCGAAAGGGCAAAATTTTGGCGATTTCGACGATTTTTCAACTTTTTTATTTGAAGAGATTTCTTTGATATCTCTTCGTTATCGTGTTTCTAGGGTCCGAAAAGCTAAGAATCCGGTCTTAACTCGACTTCGAAAATGGCAAAATTTTTCGAAAAATTTTCTGACTCAAACGATGGAAATTTGTTGATTTTTAGAAATTCGCTCATAACTTTTGAACCGTTCGATAGATCGGGATGAGTTTTTGCACGTTTGTAGAACTCCAGGGTAGCTACTTGGTAACGCAAAAAGTTCCAGGATTCTATCGTGTTATCATCGGAAAAAAGGGTGCCAAAATATGGGTCCGAAAAATTCCTCGAAAAGACATGGACCCCTATAAATCTTTTATTATTGCATTTCTGGGGGTTAATTTCATCCTATCTTACGTAGAATTTCACGAGGAATCCAACGGTGCCACGGGAATTCACGTACGACCTATAGTTCCGGAGTTATCGCCATTTGAAATTTTCGAAAGTTGCATTTTGCGTCGAAAGGGCAAAATTTTGGCGATTTCGACGATTTTTCAACTTTTTTATTTGAAGAGATTTCTTTGATATCTCTTCGTTATCGTGTTTCTGGGGTCCGAAAAGCTAAGAATCCGGTCTTAACTCGACTTCGAAAATGGCAAAATTTTTCGAAAAATTTTCTGACTCAAACGATGGAAATTTGTTGATTTTTAGAAATTCGCTCATAACTTTTGAACCGTTCGATAGATCGGGATGAGTTTTTGCACGTTTGTAGAACTCCAGGGTAGCTACTTGGTAACGCAAAAAGTTCCAGGATTCTATCGTGTTATCATCGGAAAAAAGGGTGCCAAAATATGGGTCCGAAAAATTCCTCGAAAAGACATGGACCCCTATAAATCTTTTATTATTGCATTTCTGGGGGTTAATTTCATCCTATCTTACGTAGAATTTCACGAGGAATCCAACGGTGCCACGGGAATTCACGTACGACCTATAGTTCCGGAGTTATCGCCATTTGAAATTTTCGAATGTTGCATTTTGCGTCGAAAGGGCAAAATTTTGGCGATTTCGACGATTTTTCAACTTTTTTATTTGAAGAGATTTCTTTGATATCTCTTCGTTATCGTGTTTCTGGGGTCCGAAAAGCTAAGAATCCGGTCTTAACTCGACTTCGAAAATGGCAAAATTTTTCGAAAAATTTTCTGACTCAAACGATGGAAATTTGTTGATTTTTAGAAATTCGCTCATAACTTTTGAACCGTTCGATAGATCGGGATGAGTTTTTGCACGTTTGTAGAACTCCAGGGTAGCTACTTGGTAACGCAAAAAGTTCCAGGATTCTATCGTGTTATCATCGGAAAAAAGGGTGCCAAAATATGGGTCCGAAAAATTCCTCGAAAAGACATGGACCCCTATAAATCTTTTATTATTGCATTTCTGGGGGTTAATTTCATCCTATCTTACGTAGAATTTCACGAGGAATCCAACGGTGCCACGGGAATTCACGTACGACCTATAGTTCCGGAGTTATCGCCATTTGAAATTTTCGAAAGTTGCATTTTGCGTCGAAAGGGCAAAATTTTGGCGATTTCGACGATTTTTCAACTTTTTTATTTGAAGAGATTTCTTTGATATCTCTTCGTTATCGTGTTTCTGGGGTCCGAAAAGCTAAGAATCCGGTCTTAACTCGACTTCGAAAATGGCAAAATTTTTCGAAAAATTTTCTGACTCAAACGATGGAAATTTGTTGATTTTTAGAAATTCGCTCATAACTTTTGAACCGTTCGATAGATCGGGATGAGTTTTTGCACGTTTGTAGAACTCCAGGGTAGCTACTTGGTAACGCAAAAAGTTCCAGGATTCTATCGTGTTATCATCGGAAAAAAGGGTGCCAAAATATGGGTCCGAAAAATTCCTCGAAAAGACATGGACCCCTATAAATCTTTTATTATTGCATTTCTGGGGGTTAATTTCATCCTATCTTACGTAGAATTTCACGAGGAATCCAACGGTGCCACGGGAATTCACGTACGACCTATAGTTCCGGAGTTATCGCCATTTGAAATTTTCGAAAGTTGCATTTTGCGTCGAAAGGGCAAAATTTTGGCGATTTCGACGATTTTTCAACTTTTTTATTTGAAGAGATTTCTTTGATATCTCTTCGTTATCGTGTTTCTGGGGTCCGAAAAGCTAAGAATCCGGTCTTAACTCGACTTCGAAAATGGCAAAATTTTTCGAAAAATTTTCTGACTCAAACGATGGAAATTTGTTGATTTTTAGAAATTCGCTCATAACTTTTGAACCGTTCGATAGATCGGGATGAGTTTTTGCACGTTTGTAGAACTCCAGGGTAGCTACTTGGTAACGCAAAAAGTTCCAGGATTCTATCGTGTTATCATCGGAAAAAAGGGTGCCAAAATATGGGTCCGAAAAATTCCTCGAAAAGACATGGACCCCTATAAATCTTTTATTATTGCATTTCTGGGGGTTAATTTCATCCTATCTTACGTAGAATTTCACGAGGAATCCAACGGTGCCACGGGAATTCACGTACGACCTATAGTTCCGGAGTTATCGCCATTTGAAATTTTCGAAAGTTGCATTTTGCGTCGAAAGGGCAAAATTTTGGCGATTTCGACGATTTTTCAACTTTTTTATTTGAAGAGATTTCTTTGATATCTCTTCGTTATCGTGTTTCTGGGGTCCGAAAAGCTAAGAATCCGGTCTTAACTCGACTTCGAAAATGGCAAAATTTTTCGAAAAATTTTCTGACTCAAACGATGGAAATTTGTTGATTTTTAGAAATTCGCTCATAACTTTTGAACCGTTCGATAGATCGGGATGAGTTTTTGCACGTTTGTAGAACTCCAGGGTAGCTACTTGGTAACGCAAAAAGTTCCAGGATTCTATCGTGTTATCATCGGAAAAAAGGGTGCCAAAATATGGGTCCGAAAAATTCCTCGAAAAGACATGGACCCCTATAAATCTTTTATTATTGCATTTCTGGGGGTTAATTTCATCCTATCTTACGTAGAATTTCACGAGGAATCCAACGGTGCCACGGGAATTCACGTACGACCTATAGTTCCGGAGTTATCGCCATTTGAAATTTTCGAAAGTTGCATTTTGCGTCGAAAGGGCAAAATTTTGGCGATTTCGACGATTTTTCAACTTTTTTATTTGAAGAGATTTCTTTGATATCTCTTCGTTATCGTGTTTCTGGGGTCCGAAAAGCTAAGAATCCGGTCTTAACTCGACTTCGAAAATGGCAAAATTTTTCGAAAAATTTTCTGACTCAAACGATGGAAATTTGTTGATTTTTAGAAATTCGCTCATAACTTTTGAACCGTTCAATAGATCGGGATGAGTTTTTGCACGTTTGTAGAACTCCAGGGTAGCTACTTGGTAACGCAAAAAGTTCCAGGATTCTATCGTGTTATCATCGGAAAAAAGGGTGCCAAAATATGGGTCCGAAAAATTCCTCGAAAAGACATGGACCCCTATAAATCTTTTATTATTGCATTTCAGGGGGTTAATTTCATCCTATCTTACGTAGAATTTCACGAGGAATCCAACGGTGCCACGGGAATTCACGTACGACCTATAGTTCCGGAGTTATCGCCATTTGAAATTTTCGAAAGTTGCATTTTGCGTCGAAAGGGCAAAATTTTGGCGATTTCGACGATTTTTCAACTATTTTATTTGAAGAGATTTCTTTGATATCTCTTCGTTATCGTGTTTCTGGGGTCCGAAAAGCTAAGAATCCGGTCTTAACTCGACTTCGAAAATGGCAAAATTTTTCGAAAAATTTTCTGACTCAAACGATGGAAATTTGTTGATTTTTAGAAATTCGCTCATAACTTTTGAACCGTTCGATAGATCGGGATGAGTTTTTGCACGTTTGTAGAACTCCAGGGTAGCTACTTGGTAACGCAAAAAGTTCCAGGATTCTATCGTGTTATCATCGGAAAAAAGGGTGCCAAAATATGGGTCCGAAAAATTCCTCGAAAAGACATGGACCCCTATAAATCTTTTATTATTGCATTTCTGGGGGTTAGTTTCATCCTATCTTACGTAGAATTTCACGAGGAATCCAACGGTGCCACGGGAATTCACGTACGACCTATAGTTCCGGAGTTATCGCCATTTGAAATTTTCGAAAGTTGCATTTTGCGTCGAAAGGGCAAAATTTTGGCGATTTCGACGATTTTTCAACTTTTTTATTTGAAGAGATTTCTTTGATATCTCTTCGTTATCGTGTTTCTGGGGTCCGAAAAGCTAAGAATCCGGTCTTAACTCGACTTCGAAAATGGCAAAATTTTTCGAAAAATTTTCTGACTCAAACGATGGAAATTTGTTGATTTTTAGAAATTCGCTCATAACTTTTGAACCGTTCGATAGATCGGGATGAGTTTTTGCACGTTTGTAGAACTCCAGGGTAGCTACTTGGTAACGCAAAAAGTTCCAGGATTCTATCGTGTTATCATCGGAAAAAAGGGTGCCAAAATATGGGTCCGAAAAATTCCTCGAAAAGACATGGACCCCTATAAATCTTTTATTATTGCATTTCTGGGGGTTAATTTCATCCTATCTTACGTAGAATTTCACGAGGAATCCAACGGTGCCACGGGAATTCACGTACGACCTATAGTTCCGGAGTTATCGCCATTTGAAATTTTCGAAAGTTGCATTTTGCGTCGAAAGGGCAAAATTTTGGCGATTTCGACGATTTTTCAACTTTTTTATTTGAAGAGATTTCTTTGATATCTCTTCGTTATCGTGTTTCTGGGGTCCGAAAAGCTAAGAATCCGGTCTTAACTCGACTTCGAAAATGGCAAAATTTTTCGAAAAATTTTCTGACTCAAACGATGGAAATTTGTTGATTTTTAGAAATTCGCTCATAACTTTTGAACCGTTCGATAGATCGGGATGAGTTTTTGCACGTTTGTAGAACTCCAGGGTAGCTACTTGGTAACGCAAAAAGTTCCAGGATTCTATCGTGTTATCATCGGAAAAAAGGGTGCCAAAATATGGGTCCGAAAAATTCCTCGAAAAGACATGGACCCCTATAAATCTTTTATTATTGCATTTCTGGGGGTTAATTTCATCCTATCTTACGTAGAATTTCACGAGGAATCCAACGGTGCCACGGGAATTCACGTACGACCTATAGTTCCGGAGTTATCGCCATTTGAAATTTTCGAAAGTTGCATTTTGCGTCGAAAGGGCAAAATTTTGGCGATTTCGACGATTTTTCAACTTTTTTATTTGAAGAGATTTCTTTGATATCTCTTCGTTATCGTGTTTCTGGGGTCCGAAAAGCTAAGAATCCGGTCTTAACTCGACTTCGAAAATGGCAAAATTTTTCGAAAAATTTTCTGACTCAAACGATGGAAATTTGTTGATTTTTAGAAATTCGCTCATAACTTTTGAACCGTTCGATAGATCGGGATGAGTTTTTGCACGTTTGTAGAACTCCAGGGTAGCTACTTGGTAACGCAAAAAGTTCCAGGATTCTATCGTGTTATCATCGGAAAAAAGGGTGCCAAAATATGGGTCCGAAAAATTCCTCGAAAAGACATGGACCCCTATAAATCTTTTATTATTGCATTTCTGGGGGTTAATTTCATCCTATCTTACGTAGAATTTCACGAGGAATCCAACGGTGCCACGGGAATTCACGTACGACCTATAGTTCCGGAGTTATCGCCATTTGAAATTTTCGAAAGTTGCATTTTGCGTCGAAAGGGCAAAATTTTGGCGATTTCGACGATTTTTCAACTTTTTTATTTGAAGAGATTTCTTTGATATCTCTTCGTTATCGTGTTTCTGGGGTCCGAAAAGCTAAGAATCCGGTCTTAACTCGACTTCGAAAATGGCAAAATTTTTCGAAAAATTTTCTGACTCAAACGATGGAAATTTGTTGATTTTTAGAAATTCGCTCATAACTTTTGAACCGTTCGATAGATCGGGATGAGTTTTTGCACGTTTGTAGAACTCCAGGGTAGCTACTTGGTAACGCAAAAAGTTCCAGGATTCTATCGTGTTATCATCGGAAAAAAGGGTGCCAAAATATGGGTCCGAAAAATTCCTCGAAAAGACATGGACCCCTATAAATCTTTTATTATTGCATTTCTGGGGGTTAATTTCATCCTATCTTACGTAGAATTTCACGAGGAATCCAACGGTGCCACGGGAATTCACGTACGACCTATAGTTCCGGAGTTATCGCCATTTGAAATTTTCGAAAGTTGCATTTTGCGTCGAAAGGGCAAAATTTTGGCGATTTCGACGATTTTTCAACTTTTTTATTTGAAGAGATTTCTTTGATATCTCTTCGTTATCGTGTTTCTGGGGTCCGAAAAGCTAAGAATCCGGTCTTAACTCGACTTCGAAAATGGCAAAATTTTTCGAAAAATTTTCTGACTCAAACGATGGAAATTTGTTGATTTTTAGAAATTCGCTCATAACTTTTGAACCGTTCGATAGATCGGGATGAGTTTTTGCACGTTTGTAGAACTCCAGGGTAGCTACTTGGTAACGCAAAAAGTTCCAGGATTCTATCGTGTTATCATCGGAAAAAAGGGTGCCAAAATATGGGTCCGAAAAATTCCTCGAAAAGACATGGACCCCTATAAATCTTTTATTATTGCATTTCTGGGGGTTAATTTCATCCTATCTTACGTAGAATTTCACGAGGAATCCAACGGTGCCACGGGAATTCACGTACGACCTATAGTTCCGGAGTTATCGCCATTTGAAATTTTCGAAAGTTGCATTTTGCGTCGAAAGGGCAAAATTTTGGCGATTTCGACGATTTTTCAACTTTTTTATTTGAAGAGATTTCTTTGATATCTCTTCGTTATCGTGTTTCTGGGGTCCGAAAAGCTAAGAATCCGGTCTTAACTCGACTTCGAAAATGGCAAAATTTTTCGAAAAATTTTCTGACTCAAACGATGGAAATTTGTTGATTTTTAGAAATTCGCTCATAACTTTTGAACCGTTCGATAGATCGGGATGAGTTTTTGCACGTTTGTAGAACTCCAGGGTAGCTACTTGGTAACGCAAAAAGTTCCAGGATTCTATCGTGTTATCATCGGAAAAAAGGGTGCCAAAATATGGGTCCGAAAAATTCCTCGAAAAGACATGGACCCCTATAAATCTTTTATTATTGCATTTCTGGGGGTTAATTTCATCCTATCTTACGTAGAATTTCACGAGGAATCCAACGGTGCCACGGGAATTCACGTACGACCTATAGTTCCGGAGTTATCGCCATTTGAAATTTTCGAAAGTTGCATTTTGCGTCGAAAGGGCAAAATTTTGGCGATTTCGACGATTTTTCAACTTTTTTATTTGAAGAGATTTCTTTGATATCTCTTCGTTATCGTGTTTCTGGGGTCCGAAAAGCTAAGAATCCGGTCTTAACTCGACTTCGAAAATGGCAAAATTTTTCGAAAAATTTTCTGACTCAAACGATGGAAATTTGTTGATTTTTAGAAATTCGCTCATAACTTTTGAACCGTTCGATAGATCGGGATGAGTTTTTGCACGTTTGTAGAACTCCAGGGTAGCTACTTGGTAACGCAAAAAGTTCCAGGATTCTATCGTGTTATCATCGGAAAAAAGGGTGCCAAAATATGGGTCCGAAAAATTCCTCGAAAAGACATGGACCCCTATAAATCTTTTATTATTGCATTTCTGGGGGTTAATTTCATCCTATCTTACGTAGAATTTCACGAGGAATCCAACGGTGCCACGGGAATTCACGTACGACCTATAGTTCCGGAGTTATCGCCATTTGAAATTTTCGAAAGTTGCATTTTGCGTCGAAAGGGCAAAATTTTGGCGATTTCGACGATTTTTCAACTTTTTTATTTGAAGAGATTTCTTTGATATCTCTTCGTTATCGTGTTTCTGGGGTCCGAAAAGCTAAGAATCCGGTCTTAACTCGACTTCGAAAATGGCAAAATTTTTCGAAAAATTTTCTGACTCAAACGATGGAAATTTGTTGATTTTTAGAAATTCGCTCATAACTTTTGAACCGTTCGATAGATCGGGATGAGTTTTTGCACGTTTGTAGAACTCCAGGGTAGCTACTTGGTAACGCAAAAAGTTCCAGGATTCTATCGTGTTATCATCGGAAAAAAGGGTGCCAAAATATGGGTCCGAAAAATTCCTCGAAAAGACATGGACCCCTATAAATCTTTTATTATTGCATTTCTAGGGGTTAATTTCATCCTATCTTACGTAGAATTTCACGAGGAATCCAACGGTGCCACGGGAATTCACGTACGACCTATAGTTCCGGAGTTATCGCCATTTGAAATTTTCGAAAGTTGCATTTTGCGTCGAAAGGGCAAAATTTTGGCGATTTCGACGATTTTTCAACTTTTTTATTTGAAGAGATTTCTTTGATATCTCTTCGTTATCGTGTTTCTGGGGTCCGAAAAGCTAAGAATCCGGTCTTAACTCGACTTCGAAAATGGCAAAATTTTTCGAAAAATTTTCTGACTCAAACGATGGAAATTTGTTGATTTTTAGAAATTCGCTCATAACTTTTGAACCGTTCGATAGATCGGGATGAGTTTTTGCACGTTTGTTGAACTCCAGGGTAGCTACTTGGTAACGCAAAAAGTTCCAGGATTCTATCGTGTTATCATCGGAAAAAAGGGTGCCAAAATATGGGTCCGAAAAATTCCTCGAAAAGACATGGACCCCTATAAATCTTTTATTATTGCATTTCTGGGGGTTAATTTCATCCTATCTTACGTAGAATTTCACGAGGAATCCAACGGTGCCACGGGAATTCACGTACGACCTATAGTTCCGGAGTTATCGCCATTTGAAATTTTCGAAAGTTGCATTTTGCGTCGAAAGGGCAAAATTTTGGCGATTTCGACGATTTTTCAACTTTTTTATTTGAAGAGATTTCTTTGATATCTCTTCGTTATCGTGTTTCTGGGGTCCGAAAAGCTAAGAATCCGGTCTTAACTCGACTTCGAAAATGGCAAAATTTTTCGAAAAATTTTCTGACTCAAACGATGGAAATTTGTTGATTTTTAGAAATTCGCTCATAACTTTTGAACCGTTCGATAGATCGGGATGAGTTTTTGCACGTTTGTTGAACTCCAGGGTAGCTACTTGGTAACGCAAAAAGTTCCAGGATTCTATCGTGTTATCATCGGAAAAAAGGGTGCCAAAATATGGGTCCGAAAAATTCCTCGAAAAGACATGGACCCCTATAAATCTTTTATTATTGCATTTCTGGGGGTTAATTTCATCCTATCTTACGTAGAATTTCACGAGGAATCCAACGGTGCCACGGGAATTCAGGTACGACCTATAGTTCCGGAGTTATCGCCATTTGAAATTTTCGAAAGTTGCATTTTGCGTCGAAAGGGCAAAATTTTGGCGATTTCGACGATTTTTCAACTTTTTTATTTGAAGAGATTTCTTTGATATCTCTTCGTTATCGTGTTTCTGGGGTCCGAAAAGCTAAGAATCCGGTCTTAACTCGACTTCGAAAATGGCAAAATTTTTCGAAAAATTTTCTGACTCAAACGATGGAAATTTGTTGATTTTTAGAAATTCGCTCATAACTTTTGAACCGTTCGATAGATCGGGATGAGATTTTGCACGTTTGTAGAACTCCAGGGTAGCTACTTGGTAACGCAAAAAGTTCCAGGATTCTATCGTGTTATCATCGGAAAAAAGGGTGCCAAAATATGGGTCCGAAAAATTCCTCGAAAAGACATGGACCCCTATAAATCTTTTATTATTGCATTTCTGGGGGTTAATTTCATCCTATCTTACGTAGAATTTCACGAGGAATCCAACGGTGCCACGGGAATTCACGTACGACCTATAGTTCCGGAGTTATCGCCATTTGAAATTTTCGAAAGTTGCATTTTGCGTCGAAAGGGCAAAATTTTGGCGATTTCGACGATTTTTCAACTTTTTTATTTGAAGAGATTTCTTTGATATCTCTTCGTTATCGTGTTTCTGGGGTCCGAAAAGCTAAGAATCCGGTCTTAACTCGACTTCGAAAATGGCAAAATTTTTCGAAAAATTTTCTGACTCAAACGATGGAAATTTGTTGATTTTTAGAAATTCGCTCATAACTTTTGAACCGTTCGATAGATCGGGATGAGTTTTTGCACGTTTGTAGAACTCCAGGGTAGCTACTTGGTAACGCAAAAAGTTCCAGGATTCTATCGTGTTATCATCGGAAAAAAGGGTGCCAAAATATGGGTCCGAAAAATTCCTCGAAAAGACATGGACCCCTATAAATCTTTTATTATTGCATTTCTGGGGGTTAATTTCATCCTATCTTACGTAGAATTTCACGAGGAATCCAACGGTGCCACGGGAATTCACGTACGACCTATAGTTCCGGAGTTATCGCCATTTGAAATTTTCGAAAGTTGCATTTTGCGTCGAAAGGGCAAAATTTTGGCGATTTCGACGATTTTTCAACTTTTTTATTTGAAGAGATTTCTTTGATATCTCTTCGTTATCGTGTTTCTGGGATTTCTTTGATATCTCTTCGTTATCGTGTTTCTGGGGTCCGAAAAGCTAAGAATCCGGTCTTAACTCGACTTCGAAAATGGCAAAATTTTTCGAAAAATTTTCTGACTCAAACGATGGAAATTTGTTGATTTTTAGAAATTCGCTCATAACTTTTGAACCGTTCGATAGATCGGGATGAGTTTTTGCACGTTTGTAGAACTCCAGGGTAGCTACTTGGTAACGCAAAAAGTTCCAGGATTCTATCGTGTTATCATCGGAAAAAAGGGTGCCAAAATATGGGTCCGAAAAATTCCTCGAAAAGACATGGACCCCTATAAATCTTTTATTATTGCATTTCTGGGGGTTAATTTCATCCTATCTTACGTAGAATTTCACGAGGAATCCAACGGTGCCACGGGAATTCACGTACGACCTATAGTTCCGGAGTTATCGCCATTTGAAATTTTCGAAAGTTGCATTTTGCGTCGAAAGGGCAAAATTTTGGCGATTTCGACGATTTTTCAACTTTTTTATTTGAAGAGATTTCTTTGATATCTCTTCGTTATCGTGTTTCTGGGGTCCGAAAAGCTAAGAATCCGGTCTTAACTCGACTTCGAAAATGGCAAAATTTTTCGAAAAATTTTCTGACTCAAACGATGGAAATTTGTTGATTTTTAGAAATTCGCTCATAACTTTTGAACCGTTCGATAGATCGGGATGAGTTTTTGCACGTTTGTAGAACTCCAGGGTAGCTACTTGGTAACGCAAAAAGTTCCAGGATTCTATCGTGTTATCATCGGAAAAAAGGGTGCCAAAATATGGGTCCGAAAAATTCCTCGAAAAGACATGGACCCCTATAAATCTTTTATTATTGCATTTCTGGGGGTTAATTTCATCCTATCTTACGTAGAATTTCACGAGGAATCCAACGGTGCCACGGGAATTCACGTACGACCTATAGTTCCGGAGTTATCGCCATTTGAAATTTTCGAAAGTTGCATTTTGCGTCGAAAGGGCAAAATTTTGGCGATTTCGACGATTTTTCAACTTTTTTATTTGAAGAGATTTCTTTGATATCTCTTCGTTATCGTGTTTCTGGGGTCCGAAAAGCTAAGAATCCGGTCTTAACTCGACTTCGAAAATGGCAAAATTTTTCGAAAAATTTTCTGACTCAAACGATGGAAATTTGTTGATTTTTAGAAATTCGCTCATAACTTTTGAACCGTTCGATAGATCGGGATGAGTTTTTGCACGTTTGTAGAACTCCAGGGTAGCTACTTGGTAACGCAAAAAGTTCCAGGATTCTATCGTGTTATCATCGGAAAAAAGGGTGCCAAAATATGGGTCCGAAAAATTCCTCGAAAAGACATGGACCCCTATAAATCTTTTATTATTGCATTTCTGGGGGTTAATTTCATCCTATCTTACGTAGAATTTCACGAGGAATCCAACGGTGCCACGGGAATTCACGTACGACCTATAGTTCCGGAGTTATCGCCATTTGAAATTTTCGAAAGTTGCATTTTGCGTCGAAAGGGCAAAATTTTGGCGATTTCGACGATTTTTCAACTTTTTTATTTGAAGAGATTTCTTTGATATCTCTTCGTTATCGTGTTTCTGGGGTCCGAAAAGCTAAGAATCCGGTCTTAACTCGACTTCGAAAATGGCAAAATTTTTCGAAAAATTTTCTGACTCAAACGATGGAAATTTGTTGATTTTTAGAAATTCGCTCATAACTTTTGAACCGTTCGATAGATCGGGATGAGTTTTTGCACGTTTGTAGAACTCCAGGGTAGCTACTTGGTAACGCAAAAAGTTCCAGGATTCTATCGTGTTATCATCGGAAAAAAGGGTGCCAAAATATGGGTCCGAAAAATTCCTCGAAAAGACATGGACCCCTATAAATCTTTTATTATTGCATTTCTGGGGGTTAATTTCATCCTATCTTACGTAGAATTTCACGAGGAATCCAACGGTGCCACGGGAATTCACGTACGACCTATAGTTCCGGAGTTATCGCCATTTGAAATTTTCGAAAGTTGCATTTTGCGTCGAAAGGGCAAAATTTTGGCGATTTCGACGATTTTTCAACTTTTTTATTTGAAGAGATTTCTTTGATATCTCTTCGTTATCGTGTTTCTGGGGTCCGAAAAGCTAAGAATCCGGTCTTAACTCGACTTCGAAAATGGCAAAATTTTTCGAAAAATTTTCTGACTCAAACGATGGAAATTTGTTGATTTTTAGAAATTCGCTCATAACTTTTGAACCGTTCGATAGATCGGGATGAGTTTTTGCACGTTTGTAGAACTCCAGGGTAGCTACTTGGTAACGCAAAAAGTTCCAGGATTCTATCGTGTTATCATCGGAAAAAAGGGTGCCAAAATATGGGTCCGAAAAATTCCTCGAAAAGACATGGACCCCTATAAATCTTTTATTATTGCATTTCTAGGGGTTAATTTCATCCTATCTTACGTAGAATTTCACGAGGAATCCAACGGTGTCACGGGAATTCACGTACGACCTATAGTTCCGGAGTCATCGCCATTTGAAATTTTCGAAAGTTGCATTTTGCGTCGAAAGGGCAAAATTTTGGCGATTTCGACGATTTTTCAACTTTTTTATTTGAAGAGATTTCTTTGATATCTCTTCGTTATCGTGTTTCTGGGGTCCGAAAAGCTAAGAATCCGGTCTTAACTCGACTTCGAAAATGGCAAAATTTTTCGAAAAATTTTCTGACTCAAACGATGGAAATTTGTTGATTTTTAGAAATTCGCTCATAACTTTTGAACCGTTCGATAGATCGGGATGAGTTTTTGCACGTTTGTTGAACTCCAGGGTAGCTACTTGGTAACGCAAAAAGTTCCAGGATTCTATCGTGTTATCATCGGAAAAAAGGGTGCCAAAATATGGGTCCGAAAAATTCCTCGAAAAGACATGGACCCCTATAAATCTTTTATTATTGCATTTCTGGGGGTTAATTTCATCCTATCTTACGTAGAATTTCACGAGGAATCCAACGGTGCCACGGGAATTCACGTACGACCTATAGTTCCGGAGTTATCGCCATTTGAAATTTTCGAAAGTTGCATTTTGCGTCGAAAGGGCAAAATTTTGGCGATTTCGACGATTTTTCAACTTTTTTATTTGAAGAGATTTCTTTGATATCTCTTCGTTATCGTGTTTCTGGGGTCCGAAAAGCTAAGAATCCGGTCTTAACTCGACTTCGAAAATGGCAAAATTTTTCGAAAAATTTTCTGACTCAAACGATGGAAATTTGTTGATTTTTAGAAATTCGCTCATAACTTTTGAACCGTTCGATAGATCGGGATGAGTTTTTGCACGTTTGTTGAACTCCAGGGTAGCTACTTGGTAACGCAAAAAGTTCCAGGATTCTATCGTGTTATCATCGGAAAAAAGGGTGCCAAAATATGGGTCCGAAAAATTCCTCGAAAAGACATGGACCCCTATAAATCTTTTATTATTGCATTTCTGGGGGTTAATTTCATCCTATCTTACGTAGAATTTCACGAGGAATCCAACGGTGCCACGGGAATTCACGTACGACCTATAGTTCCGGAGTTATCGCCATTTGAAATTTTCGAAAGTTGCATTTTGCGTCGAAAGGGCAAAATTTTGGCGATTTCGACGATTTTTCAACTTTTTTATTTGAAGAGATTTCTTTGATATCTCTTCGTTATCGTGTTTCTGGGGTCCGAAAAGCTAAGAATCCGGTCTTAACTCGACTTCGAAAATGGCAAAATTTTTCGAAAAATTTTCTGACTCAAACGATGGAAATTTGTTGATTTTTAGAAATTCGCTCATAACTTTTGAACCGTTCGATAGATCGGGATGAGTTTTTGCACGTTTGTAGAACTCCAGGGTAGCTACTTGGTAACGCAAAAAGTTCCAGGATTCTATCGTGTTATCATCGGAAAAAAGGGTGCCAAAATATGGGTCCGAAAAATTCCTCGAAAAGACATGGACCCCTATAAATCTTTTATTATTGCATTTCTGGGGGTTAATTTCATCCTATCTTACGTAGAATTTCACGAAGAATCCAACGGTGCCACGGGAATTCACGTACGACCTATAGTTCCGGAGTTATCGCCATTTGAAATTTTCGAAAGTTGCATTTTGCGTCGAAAGGGCAAAATTTTGGCGATTTCGACGATTTTTCAACTTTTTTATTTGAAGAGATTTCTTTGATATCTCTTCGTTATCGTGTTTCTGGGGTCCGAAAAGCTAAGAATCCGGTCTTAACTCGACTTCGAAAATGGCAAAATTTTTCGAAAAATTTTCTGACTCAAACGATGGAAATTTGTTGATTTTTAGAAATTCGCTCATAACTTTTGAACCGTTCGATAGATCGGGATGAGTTTTTGCACGTTTGTAGAACTCCAGGGTAGCTACTTGGTAACGCAAAAAGTTCCAGGATTCTATCGTGTTATCATCGGAAAAAAGGGTGCCAAAATATGGGTCCGAAAAATTCCTCGAAAAGACATGGACCCCTATAAATCTTTTATTATTGCATTTCTGGGGGTTAATTTCATCCTATCTTACGTAGAATTTCACGAGGAATCCAACGGTGCCACGGGAATTCACGTACGACCTATAGTTCCGGAGTTATCGCCATTTGAAATTTTCGAAAGTTGCATTTTGCGTCGAAAGGGCAAAATTTTGGCGATTTCGACGATTTTTCAACTTTTTTATTTGAAGAGATTTCTTTGATATCTCTTCGTTATCGTGTTTCTGGGGTCCGAAAAGCTAAGAATCCGGTCTTAACTCGACTTCGAAAATGGCAAAATTTTTCGAAAAATTTTCTGACTCAAACGATGGAAATTTGTTGATTTTTAGAAATTCGCTCATAACTTTTGAACCGTTCGATAGATCGGGATGAGTTTTTGCACGTTTGTAGAACTCCAGGGTAGCTACTTGGTAACGCAAAAAGTTCCAGGATTCTATCGTGTTATCATCGGAAAAAAGGGTGCCAAAATATGGGTCCGAAAAATTCCTCGAAAAGACATGGACCCCTATAAATCTTTTATTATTGCATTTCTGGGGGTTAATTTCATCCTATCTTACGTAGAATTTCACGAGGAATCCAACGGTGCCACGGGAATTCACGTACGACCTATAGTTCCGGAGTTATCGCCATTTGAAATTTTCGAAAGTTGCATTTTGCGTCGAAAGGGCAAAATTTTGGCGATTTCGACGATTTTTCAACTTTTTTATTTGAAGAGATTTCTTTGATATCTCTTCGTTATCGTGTTTCTGGGGTCCGAAAAGCTAAGAATCCGGTCTTAAATCGACTTCGAAAATGGCAAAATTTTTCGAAAAATTTTCTGACTCAAACGATGAAAATTTGTTGATTTTTAGAAATTCGCTCATAACTTTTGAACCGTTCGATAGATCGGGATGAGTTTTTGCACGTTTGTAGAACTCCAGGGTAGCTACTTGGTAACGCAAAAAGTTCCAGGATTCTATCGTGTTATCATCGGAAAAAAGGGTGCCAAAATATGGGTCCGAAAAATTCCTCGAAAAGACATGGACCCCTATAAATCTTTTATTATTGCATTTCTGGGGGTTAATTTCATCCTATCTTACGTAGAATTTCACGAGGAATCCAACGGTGCCACGGGAATTCACGTACGACCTATAGTTCCGGAGTTATCGCCATTTGAAATTTTCGAAAGTTGCATTTTGCGTCGAAAGGGCAAAATTTTGGCGATTTCGACGATTTTTCAACTTTTTTATTTGAAGAGATTTCTTTGATATCTCTTCGTTATCGTGTTTCTGGGGTCCGAAAAGCTAAGAATCCGGTCTTAACTCGACTTCGAAAATGGCAAAATTTTTCGAAAAATTTTCTGACTCAAACGATGGAAATTTGTTGATTTTTAGAAATTCGCTCATAACTTTTGAACCGTTCGATAGATCGGGATGAGTTTTTGCACGTTTGTAGAACTCCAGGGTAGCTACTTGGTAACGCAAAAAGTTCCAGGATTCTATCGTGTTATCATCGGAAAAAAGGGTGCCAAAATATGGGTCCGAAAAATTCCTCGAAAAGACATGGACCCCTATAAATCTTTTATTATTGCATTTCTGGGGGTTAATTTCATCCTATCTTACGTAGAATTTCACGAGGAATCCAACGGTGCCACGGGAATTCACGTACGACCTATAGTTCCGGAGTTATCGCCATTTGAAATTTTCGAAAGTTGCATTTTGCGTCGAAAGGGCAAAATTTTGGCGATTTCGACGATTTTTCAACTTTTTTATTTGAAGAGATTTCTTTGATATCTCTTCGTTATCGTGTTTCTGGGGTCCGAAAAGCTAAGAATCCGGTCTTAAATCGACTTCGAAAATGGCAAAATTTTTCGAAAAATTTTCTGACTCAAACGATGAAAATTTGTTGATTTTTAGAAATTCGCTCATAACTTTTGAACCGTTCGATAGATCGGGATGAGTTTTTGCACGTTTGTAGAACTCCAGGGTAGCTACTTGGTAACGCAAAAAGTTCCAGGATTCTATCGTGTTATCATCGGAAAAAAGGTTGCCAAAATATTGGTCCGAAAAATTCCTCGAAAAGACATGGACCCCTATAAATCTTTTATTATTGCATTTCTGGGGGTTAATTTCATCCTATCTTACGTAGAATTTCACGAGGAATCCAACGGTGCCACGGGAATTCACGTACGACCTATAGTTCCGGAGTTATCGCCATTTGAAATTTTCGAAAGTTGCATTTTGCGTCGAAAGGGCAAAATTTTGGCGATTTCGACGATTTTTCAACTTTTTTATTTGAAGAGATTTCTTTGATATCTCTTCGTTATCGTGTTTCTGGGGTCCGAAAAGCTAAGAATCCGGTCTTAACTCGACTTCGAAAATGGCAAAATTTTTCGAAAAATTTTCTGACTCAAACGATGGAAATTTGTTGATTTTTAGAAATTCGCTCATAACTTTTGAACCGTTCGATAGATCGGGATGAGTTTTTGCACGTTTGTAGAACTCCAGGGTAGCTACTTGGTAACGCAAAAAGTTCCAGGATTCTATCGTGTTATCATCGGAAAAAAGGGTGCCAAAATATGGGTCCGAAAAATTCCTCGAAAAGACATGGACCCCTATAAATCTTTTATTATTGCATTTCTGGGGGTTAATTTCATCCTATCTTACGTAGAATTTCACGAGGAATCCAACGGTGCCACGGGAATTCACGTACGACCTATAGTTCCGGAGTTATCGCCATTTGAAATTTTCGAAAGTTGCATTTTGCGTCGAAAGGGCAAAATTTTGGCGATTTCGACGATTTTTCAACTTTTTTATTTGAAGAGATTTCTTTGATATCTCTTCGTTATCGTGTTTCTGGGGTCCGAAAAGCTAAGAATCCGGTCTTAACTCGACTTCGAAAATGGCAAAATTTTTCGAAAAATTTTCTGACTCAAACGATGGAAATTTGTTGATTTTTAGAAATTCGCTCATAACTTTTGAACCGTTCGATAGATCGGGATGAGTTTTTGCACGTTTGTAGAACTCCAGGGTAGCTACTTGGTAACGCAAAAAGTTCCAGGATTCTATCGTGTTATCATCGGAAAAAAGGGTGCCAAAATATGGGTCCGAAAAATTCCTCGAAAAGACATGGACCCCTATAAATCTTTTATTATTGCATTTCTGGGGGTTAATTTCATCCTATCTTACGTAGAATTTCACGAGGAATCCAACGGTGCCACGGGAATTCACGTACGACCTATAGTTCCGGAGTTATCGCCATTTGAAATTTTCGAAAGTTGCATTTTGCGTCGAAAGGGCAAAATTTTGGCGATTTCGACGATTTTTCAACTTTTTTATTTGAAGAGATTTCTTTGATATCTCTTCGTTATCGTGTTTCTGGGGTCCGAAAAGCTAAGAATCCGGTCTTAACTCGACTTCGAAAATGGCAAAATTTTTCGAAAAATTTTCTGACTCAAACGATGGAAATTTGTTGATTTTTAGAAATTCGCACATAACTTTTGAACCGTTCGATAGATCGGGATGAGTTTTTGCACGTTTGTAGAACTCCAGGGTAGCTACTTGGTAACGCAAAAAGTTCCAGGATTCTATCGTGTTATCATCGGAAAAAAGGGTGCCAAAATATGGGTCCGAAAAATTCCTCGAAAAGACATGGACCCCTATAAATCTTTTATTATTGCATTTCTGGGGGTTAATTTCATCCTATCTTACGTAGAATTTCACGAGGAATCCAACGGTGCCACGGGAATTCACGTACGACCTATAGTTCCGGAGTTATCGCCATTTGAAATTTTCGAAAGTTGCATTTTGCGTCGAAAGGGCAAAATTTTGGCGATTTCGACGATTTTTCAACTTTTTTATTTGAAGAGATTTCTTTGATATCTCTTCGTTATCGTGTTTCTGGGGTCCGAAAAGCTAAGAATCCGGTCTTAACTCGACTTCGAAAATGGCAAAATTTTTCGAAAAATTTTCTGACTCAAACGATGGAAATTTGTTGATTTTTAGAAATTCGCTCATAACTTTTGAACCGTTCGATAGATCGGGATGAGTTTTTGCACGTTTGTAGAACTCCAGGGTAGCTACTTGGTAACGCAAAAAGTTCCAGGATTCTATCGTGTTATCATCGGAAAAAAGGGTGCCAAAATATGGGTCCGAAAAATTCCTCGAAAAGACATGGACCCCTATAAATCTTTTATTATTGCATTTCTGGGGGTTAATTTCATCCTATCTTACGTAGAATTTCACGAGGAATCCAACGGTGCCACGGGAATTCACGTACGACCTATAGTTCCGGAGTTATCGCCATTTGAAATTTTCGAAAGTTGCATTTTGCGTCGAAAGGGCAAAATTTTGGCGATTTCGACGATTTTTCAACTTTTTTATTTGAAGAGATTTCTTTGATATCTCTTCGTTATTGTGTTTCTGGGGTCCGAAAAGCTAAGAATCCGGTCTTAACTCGACTTCGAAAATGGCAAAATTTTTCGAAAAATTTTCTGACTCAAACGATGGAAATTTGTTGATTTTTAGAAATTCGCTCATAACTTTTGAACCGTTCGATAGATCGGGATGAGTTTTTGCACGTTTGTAGAACTCCAGGGTAGCTACTTGGTAACGCAAAAAGTTCCAGGATTCTATCGTGTTATCATCGGAAAAAAGGGTGCCAAAATATGGGTCCGAAAAATTCCTCGAAAAGACATGGACCCCTATAAATCTTTTATTATTGCATTTCTGGGGGTTAATTTCATCCTATCTTACGTAGAATTTCACGAGGAATCCAACGGTGCCACGGGAATTCACGTACGACCTATAGTTCCGGAGTTATCGCCATTTGAAATTTTCGAAAGTTGCATTTTGCGTCGAAAGGGCAAAATTTTGGCGATTTCGACGATTTTTCAACTTTTTTATTTGAAGAGATTTCTTTGATATCTCTTCGTTATCGTGTTTCTGGGGTCCGAAAAGCTAAGAATCCGGTCTTAACTCGACTTCGAAAATGGCAAAATTTTTCGAAAAATTTTCTGACTCAAACGATGGAAATTTGTTGATTTTTAGAAATTCGCTCATAACTTTTGAACCGTTCGATAGATCGGGATGAGTTTTTGCACGTTTGTAGAACTCCAGGGTAGCTACTTGGTAACGCAAAAAGTTCCAGGATTCTATCGTGTTATCATCGGAAAAAAGGTTGCCAAAATATTGGTCCGAAAAATTCCTCGAAAAGACATGGACCCCTATAAATCTTTTATTATTGCATTTCTGGGGGTTAATTTCATCCTATCTTACGTAGAATTTCACGAGGAATCCAACGGTGCCACGGGAATTCACGTACGACCTATAGTTCCGGAGTTATCGCCATTTGAAATTTTCGAAAGTTGCATTTTGCGTCGAAAGGGCAAAATTTTGGCGATTTCGACGATTTTTCAACTTTTTTATTTGAAGAGATTTCTTTGATATCTCTTCGTTATCGTGTTTCTGGGGTCCGAAAAGCTAAGAATCCGGTCTTAACTCGACTTCGAAAATGGCAAAATTTTTCGAAAAATTTTCTGACTCAAACGATGGAAATTTGTTGATTTTTAGAAATTCGCTCATAACTTTTGAACCGTTCGATAGATCGGGATGAGTTTTTGCACGTTTGTAGAACTCCAGGGTAGCTACTTGGTAACGCAAAAAGTTCCAGGATTCTATCGTGTTATCATCGGAAAAAAGGGTGCCAAAATATGGGTCCGAAAAATTCCTCGAAAAGACATGGACCCCTATAAATCTTTTATTATTGCATTTCTGGGGGTTAATTTCATCCTATCTTACGTAGAATTTCACGAGGAATCCAACGGTGCCACGGGAATTCACGTACGACCTATAGTTCCGGAGTTATCGCCATTTGAAATTTTCGAAAGTTGCATTTTGCGTCGAAAGGGCAAAATTTTGGCGATTTCGACGATTTTTCAACTTTTTTATTTGAAGAGATTTCTTTGATATCTCTTCGTTATCGTGTTTCTGGGGTCCGAAAAGCTAAGAATCCGGTCTTAACTCGACTTCGAAAATGGCAAAATTTTTCGAAAAATTTTCTGACTCAAACGATGGAAATTTGTTGATTTTTAGAAATTCGCTCATAACTTTTGAACCGTTCGATAGATCGGGATGAGTTTTTGCACGTTTGTAGAACTCCAGGGTAGCTACTTGGTAACGCAAAAAGTTCCAGGATTCTATCGTGTTATCATCGGAAAAAAGGGTGCCAAAATATGGGTCCGAAAAATTCCTCGAAAAGACATGGACCCCTATAAATCTTTTATTATTGCATTTCTGGGGGTTAATTTCATCCTATCTTACGTAGAATTTCACGAGGAATCCAACGGTGCCACGGGAATTCACGTACGACCTATAGTTCCGGAGTTATCGCCATTTGAAATTTTCGAAAGTTGCATTTTGCGTCGAAAGGGCAAAATTTTGGCGATTTCGACGATTTTTCAACTTTTTTATTTGAAGAGATTTCTTTGATATCTCTTCGTTATCGTGTTTCTGGGGTCCGAAAAGCTAAGAATCCGGTCTTAACTCGACTTCGAAAATGGCAAAATTTTTCGAAAAATTTTCTGACTCAAACGATGGAAATTTGTTGATTTTTAGAAATTCGCTCATAACTTTTGAACCGTTCGATAGATCGGGATGAGTTTTTGCACGTTTGTAGAACTCCAGGGTAGCTACTTGGTAACGCAAAAAGTTCCAGGATTCTATCGTGTTATCATCGGAAAAAAGGGTGCCAAAATATGGGTCCGAAAAATTCCTCGAAAAGACATGGACCCCTATAAATCTTTTATTATTGCATTTCTGGGGGTTAATTTCATCCTATCTTACGTAGAATTTCACGAGGAATCCAACGGTGCCACGGGAATTCACGTACGACCTATAGTTCCGGAGTTATCGCCATTTGAAATTTTCGAAAGTTGCATTTTGCGTCGAAAGGGCAAAATTTTGGCGATTTCGACGATTTTTCAACTTTTTTATTTGAAGAGATTTCTTTGATATCTCTTCGTTATCGTGTTTCTGGGGTCCGAAAAGCTAAGAATCCGGTCTTAACTCGACTTCGAAAATGGCAAAATTTTTCGAAAAATTTTCTGACTCAAACGATGGAAATTTGTTGATTTTTAGAAATTCGCTCATAACTTTTGAACCGTTCGATAGATCGGGATGAGTTTTTGCACGTTTGTAGAACTCCAGGGTAGCTACTTGGTAACGCAAAAAGTTCCAGGATTCTATCGTGTTATCATCGGAAAAAAGGGTGCCAAAATATGGGTCCGAAAAATTCCTCGAAAAGACATGGACCCCTATAAATCTTTTATTATTGCATTTCTGGGGGTTAATTTCATCCTATCTTACGTAGAATTTCACGAGGAATCCAACGGTGCCACGGGAATTCACGTACGACCTATAGTTCCGGAGTTATCGCCATTTGAAATTTTCGAAAGTTGCATTTTGCGTCGAAAGGGCAAAATTTTGGCGATTTCGACGATTTTTCAACTTTTTTATTTGAAGAGATTTCTTTGATATCTCTTCGTTATCGTGTTTCTGGGGTCCGAAAAGCTAAGAATCCGGTCTTAAATCGACTTCGAAAATGGCAAAATTTTTCGAAAAATTTTCTGACTCAAACGATGGAAATTTGTTGATTTTTAGAAATTCGCTCATAACTTTTGAACCGTTCGATAGATCGGGATGAGTTTTTGCACGTTTGTAGAACTCCAGGGTAGCTACTTGGTAACGCAAAAAGTTCCAGGATTCTATCGTGTTATCATCGGAAAAAAGGGTGCCAAAATATGGGTCCGAAAAATTCCTCGAAAAGACATGGACCCCTATAAATCTTTTATTATTGCATTTCTGGGGGTTAATTTCATCCTATCTTACGTAGAATTTCACGAGGAATCCAACGGTGCCACGGGAATTCACGTACGACCTATAGTTCCGGAGTTATCGCCATTTGAAATTTTCGAAAGTTGCATTTTGCGTCGAAAGGGCAAAATTTTGGCGATTTCGACGATTTTTCAACTTTTTTATTTGAAGAGATTTCTTTGATATCTCTTCGTTATCGTGTTTCTGGGGTCCGAAAAGCTAAGAATCCGGTCTTAACTCGACTTCGAAAATGGCAAAATTTTTCGAAAAATTTTCTGACTCAAACGATGGAAATTTGTTGATTTTTAGAAATTCGCTCATAACTTTTGAACCGTTCGATAGATCGGGATGAGTTTTTGCACGTTTGTAGAACTCCAGGTTAGCTACTTGGTAACGCAAAAAGTTCCAGGATTCTATCGTGTTATCATCGGAAAAAAGGGTGCCAAAATATGGGTCCGAAAAATTCCTCGAAAAGACATGGACCCCTATAAATCTTTTATTATTGCATTTCTGGGGGTTAATTTCATCCTATCTTACGTAGAATTTCACGAGGAATCCAACGGTGCCACGGGAATTCACGTACGACCTATAGTTCCGGAGTTATCGCCATTTGAAATTTTCGAAAGTTGCATTTTGCGTCGAAAGGGCAAAATTTTGGCGATTTCGACGATTTTTCAACTTTTTTATTTGATGAGATTTCTTTGATATCTCTTCGTTATCGTGTTTCTGGGGTCCGAAAAGCTAAGAATCCGGTCTTAACTCGACTTCGAAAATGGCAAAATTTTTCGAAAAATTTTCTGACTCAAACGATGGAAATTTGTTGATTTTTAGAAATTCGCTCATAACTTTTGAACCGTTCGATAGATCGGGATGAGTTTTTGCACGTTTGTAGAACTCCAGGTTAGCTACTTGGTAACGCAAAAAGTTCCAGGATTCTATCGTGTTATCATCGGAAAAAAGGGTGCCAAAATATGGGTCCGAAAAATTCCTCGAAAAGACATGGACCCCTATAAATCTTTTATTATTGCATTTCTGGGGGTTAATTTCATCCTATCTTACGTAGAATTTCACGAGGAATCCAACGGTGCCACGGGAATTCACGTACGACCTATAGTTCCGGAGTTATCGCCATTTGAAATTTTCGAAAGTTGCATTTTGCGTCGAAAGGGCAAAATTTTGGCGATTTCGACGATTTTTCAACTTTTTTATTTGATGAGATTTCTTTGATATCTCTTCGTTATCGTGTTTCTGGGGTCCGAAAAGCTAAGAATCCGGTCTTAACTCGACTTCGAAAATGGCAAAATTTTTCGAAAAATTTTCTGACTCAAACGATGGAAATTTGTTGATTTTTAGAAATTCGCTCATAACTTTTGAACCGTTCGATAGATCGGGATGAGTTTTTGCACGTTTGTAGAACTCCAGGTTAGCTACTTGGTAACGCAAAAAGTTCCAGGATTCTATCGTGTTATCATCGGAAAAAAGGGTGCCAAAATATGGGTCCGAAAAATTCCTCGAAAAGACATGGACCCCTATAAATCTTTTATTATTGCATTTCTGGGGGTTAATTTCATCCTATCTTACGTAGAATTTCACGAGGAATCCAACGGTGCCACGGGAATTCACGTACGACCTATAGTTCCGGAGTTATCGCCATTTGAAATTTTCGAAAGTTGCATTTTGCGTCGAAAGGGCAAAATTTTGGCGATTTCGACGATTTTTCAACTTTTTTATTTGAAGAGATTTCTTTGATATCTCTTCGTTATCGTGTTTCTGGGGTCCGAAAAGCTAAGAATCCGGTCTTAACTCGACTTCGAAAATGGCAAAATTTTTCGAAAAATTTTCTGACTCAAACGATGGAAATTTGTTGATTTTTAGAAATTCGCTCATAACTTTTGAACCGTTCGATAGATCGGGATGAGTTTGTGCACGTTTGTAGAACTCCAGGGTAGCTACTTGGTAACGCAAAAAGTTCCAGGATTCTATCGTGTTATCATCGGAAAAAAGGGTGCCAAAATATGGGTCCGAAAAATTCCTCGAAAAGACATGGACCCCTATAAATCTTTTATTATTGCATTTCTGGGGGTTTATTTCATCCTATCTTACGCAGAATTTCAGGAGGAATCCAACGGTGCCACGGGAATTCACGTACGACCTATAGTTCCGGAGTTATCGCCATTTGAAATTTTCGAAAGTTGCATTTTGCGTCGAAAGGGCAAAATTTTGGCGATTTCGACGATTTTTCAACTTTTTTATTTGAAGAGATTTCTTTGATATCTCTTCGTTATCGTGTTTCTGGGGTCCGAAAAGCTAAGAATCCGGTCTTAACTCGACTTCGAAAATGGCAAAATTTTTCGAAAAATTTTCTGACTCAAACGATGGAAATTTGTTGATTTTTAGAAATTCGCTCATAACTTTTGAACCGTTCGATAGATCGGGATGAGTTTGTGCACGTTTGTAGAACTCCAGGGTAGCTACTTGGTAACGCAAAAAGTTCCAGGATTCTATCGTGTTATCATCGGAAAAAAGGGTGCCAAAATATGGGTCCGAAAAATTCCTCGAAAAGACATGGACCCCTATAAATCTTTTATTATTGCATTTCTGGGGGTTAATTTCATCCTATCTTACGTAGAATTTCACGAGGAATCCAACGGTGCCACGGGAATTCACGTACGACCTATAGTTCCGGAGTTATCGCCATTTGAAATTTTCGAAAGTTGCATTTTGCGTCGAAAGGGCAAAATTTTGGCGATTTCGACGATTTTTCAACTTTTTTATTTGAAGAGATTTCTTTGATATCTCTTCGTTATCGTGTTTCTGGGGTCCGAAAAGCTAAGAATCCGGTCTTAACTCGACTTCGAAAATGGCAAAATTTTTCGAAAAATTTTCTGACTCAAACGATGGAAATTTGTTGATTTTTAGAAATTCGCTCATAACTTTTGAACCGTTCGATAGATCGGGATGAATTTTTGCACGTTTGTAGAACTCCAGGGTAGCTACTTTGTAACGCAAAAAGTTCCAGGATTCTATCGTGTTATCATCGGAAAAAAGGGTGCCAAAATATGGGTCCGAAAAATTCCTCGAAAAGACATGGACCCCTATAAATCTTTTATTATTGCATTTCTGGGGGTTAATTTCATCCTATCTTACGTAGAATTTCACGAGGAATCCAACGGTGCCACGGGAATTCACGTACGACCTATAGTTCCGGAGTTATCGCCATTTGAAATTTTCGAAAGTTGCATTTTGCGTCGAAAGGGCAAAATTTTGGCGATTTCGACGATTTTTCAACTTTTTTATTTGAAGAGATTTCTTTGATATCTCTTCGTTATCGTGTTTCTGGGGTCCGAAAAGCTAAGAATCCGGTCTTAACTCGACTTCGAAAATGGCAAAATTTTTCGAAAAATTTTCTGACTCAAACGATGGAAATTTGTTGATTTTTAGAAATTCGCTCATAACTTTTGAACCGTTCGATAGATCGGGATGAGTTTTTGCACGTTTGTAGAACTCCAGGTTAGCTACTTGGTAACGCAAAAAGTTTCAGGATTCTATCGTGTTATCATCGGAAAAAAGGGTGCCAAAATATGGGTCCGAAAAATTCCTCGAAAAGACATGGACCCCTATAAATCTTTTATTATTGCATTTCTGGGGGTTAATTTCATCCTATCTTACGTAGAATTTCACGAGGAATCCAACGGTGCCACGGGAATTCACGTACGACCTATAGTTCCGGAGTTATCGCCATTTGAAATTTTCGAAAGTTGCATTTTGCGTCGAAAGGGCAAAATTTTGGCGATTTCGACGATTTTTCAACTTTTTTATTTGAAGAGATTTCTTTGATATCTCTTCGTTATCGTGTTTCTGGGGTCCGAAAAGCTAAGAATCCGGTCTTAACTCGACTTCGAAAATGGCAAAATTTTTCGAAAAATTTTCTGACTCAAACGATGGAAATTTGTTGATTTTTAGAAATTCGCTCATAACTTTTGAACCGTTCGATAGATCGGGATGAGTTTTTGCACGTTTGTAGAACTCCAGGGTAGCTACTTGGTAACGCAAAAAGTTCCAGGATTCTATCGTGTTATCATCGGAAAAAAGGGTGCCAAAATATGGGTCCGAAAAATTCCTCGAAAAGACATGGACCCCTATAAATCTTTTATTATTGCATTTCTGGGGGTTAATTTCATCCTATCTTACGTAGAATTTCACGAGGAATCCAACGGTGCCACGGGAATTCACGTACGACCTATAGTTCCGGAGTTATCGCCATTTGAAATTTTCGAAAGTTGCATTTTGCGTCGAAAGGGCAAAATTTTGGCGATTTCGACGATTTTTCAACTTTTTTATTTGAAGAGATTTCTTTGATATCTCTTCGTTATCGTGTTTCTGGGGTCCGAAAAGCTAAGAATCCGGTCTTAACTCGACTTCGAAAATGGCAAAATTTTTCGAAAAATTTTCTGACTCAAACGATGGAAATTTGTTGATTTTTAGAAATTCGCTCATAACTTTTGAACCGTTCGATAGATCGGGATGAGTTTTTGCACGTTTGTAGAACTCCAGGGTAGCTACTTGGTAACGCAAAAAGTTCCAGGATTCTATCGTGTTATCATCGGAAAAAAGGGTGCCAAAATATGGGTCCGAAAAATTCCTCGAAAAGACATGGACCCCTATAAATCTTTTATTATTGCATTTCTGGGGGTTAATTTCATCCTATCTTACGTAGAATTTCACGAGGAATCCAACGGTGCCACGGGAATTCACGTACGACCTATAGTTCCGGAGTTATCGCCATTTGAAATTTTCGAAAGTTGCATTTTGCGTCGAAAGGGCAAAATTTTGGCGATTTCGACGATTTTTCAACTTTTTTATTTGAAGAGATTTCTTTGATATCTCTTCGTTATCGTGTTTCTGGGGTCCGAAAAGCTAAGAATCCGGTCTTAACTGGACTTCGAAAATGGCAAAATTTTTCGAAAAATTTTCTGACTCAAACGATGGAAATTTGTTGATTTTTAGAAATTCGCTCATAACTTTTGAACCGTTCGATAGATCGGGATGAGTTTTTGCACGTTTGTAGAACTCCAGGTTAGCTACTTGGTAACGCAAAAAGTTCCAGGATTCTATCGTGTTATCATCGGAAAAAAGGGTGCCAAAATATGGGTCCGAAAAATTCCTCGAAAAGACATGGACCCCTATAAATCTTTTATTATTGCATTTCTGGGGGTTAATTTCATCCTATCTTACGTAGAATTTCACGAGGAATGCAACGGTGCCACGGGAATTCACGTACGACCTATAGTTCCGGAGTTATCGCCATTTGAAATTTTCGAAAGTTGCATTTTGCGTCGAAAGGGCAAAATTTTGGCGATTTCGACGATTTTTCAACTTTTTTATTTGAAGAGATTTCTTTGATATCTCTTCGTTATCGTGTTTCTGGGGTCCGAAAAGCTAAGAATCCGGTCTTAACTGGACTTCGAAAGTGGCAAAATTTTTCGAAAAATTTTCTGACTCAAACGATGGAAATTTGTTGATTTTTAGAAATTCGCTCATAACTTTTGAACCGTTCGATAGATCGGGATGAGTTTTTGCACGTTTGTAGAACTCCAGGGTAGCTACTTGGTAACGCAAAAAGTTCCAGGATTCTATCGTGTTATCATCGGAAAAAAGGGTGCCAAAATATGGGTCCGAAAAATTCCTCGAAAAGACATGGACCCCTATAAATCTTTTATTATTGCATTTCTGGGGGTTAATTTCATCCTATCTTACGTAGAATTTCACGAGGAATCCAACGGTGCCACGGGAATTCACGTACGACCTATAGTTCCGGAGTTATCGCCATTTGAAATTTTCGAAAGTTGCATTTTGCGTCGAAAGGGCAAAATTTTGGCGATTTCGACGATTTTTCAACTTTTTTATTTGAAGAGATTTCTTTGATATCTCTTCGTTATCGTGTTTCTGGGTTCCGAAAAGCTAAGAATCCGGTCTTAACTCGACTTCGAAAATGGCAAAATTTTTCGAAAAATTTTCTGACTCAAACGATGGAAATTTGTTGATTTTTAGAAATTCGCTCATAACTTTTGAACCGTTCGATAGATCGGGATGAGTTTTTGCACGTTTGTAGAACTCCAGGTTAGCTACTTGGTAACGCAAAAAGTTCCAGGATTCTATCGTGTTATCATCGGAAAAAAGGGTGCCAAAATATGGGTCCGAAAAATTCCTCGAAAAGACATGGACCCCTATAAATCTTTTATTATTGCATTTCTGGGGGTTAATTTCATCCTATCTTACGTAGAATTTCACGAGGAATCCAACGGTGCCACGGGAATTCACGTACGACCTATAGTTCCGGAGTTATCGCCATTTGAAATTTTCGAAAGTTGCATTTTGCGTCGAAAGGGCAAAATTTTGGCGATTTCGACGATTTTTCAACTTTTTTATTTGAAGAGATTTCTTTGATATCTCTTCGTTATCGTGTTTCTGGGGTCCGAAAAGCTAAGAATCCGGTCTTAACTAGACTTCGAAAATGGCAAAATTTTTCGAAAAATTTTCTGACTCAAACGATGGAAATTTGTTGATTTTTAGAAATTCGCTCATAACTTTTGAACCGTTCGATAGATCGGGATGAGTTTTTGCACGTTTGTAGAACTCCAGGGTAGCTACTTGGTAACGCAAAAAGTTCCAGGATTCTATCGTGTTATCATCGGAAAAAAGGGTGCCAAAATATGGGTCCGAAAAATTCCTCGAAAAGACATGGACCCCTATAAATCTTTTATTATTGCATTTCTGGGGGTTAATTTCATCCTATCTTACGTAGAATTTCACGAGGAATCCAACGGTGCCACGGGAATTCACGTACGACCTATAGTTCCGGAGTTATCGCCATTTGAAATTTTCGAAAGTTGCATTTTGCGTCGAAAGGGCAAAATTTTGGCGATTTCGACGATTTTTCAACTTTTTTATTTGAAGAGATTTCTTTGATATCTCTTCGTTATCGTGTTTCTGGGGTCCGAAAAGCTAAGAATCCGGTCTTAACTGGACTTCGAAAATGGCAAAATTTTTCGAAAAATTTTCTGACTCAAACGATGGAAATTTGTTGATTTTTAGAAATTCGCTCATAACTTTTGAACCGTTCGATAGATCGGGATGAGTTTTTGCACGTTTGTAGAACTCCAGGTTAGCTACTTGGTAACGCAAAAAGTTCCAGGATTCTATCGTGTTATCATCGGAAAAAAGGGTGCCAAAATATGGGTCCGAAAAATTCCTCGAAAAGACATGGACCCCTATAAATCTTTTATTATTGCATTTCTGGGGGTTAATTTCATCCTATCTTACGTAGAATTTCACGAGGAATGCAACGGTGCCACGGGAATTCACGTACGACCTATAGTTCCGGAGTTATCGCCATTTGAAATTTTCGAAAGTTGCATTTTGCGTCGAAAGGGCAAAATTTTGGCGATTTCGACGATTTTTCAACTTTTTTATTTGAAGAGATTTCTTTGATATCTCTTCGTTATCGTGTTTCTGGGGTCCGAAAAGCTAAGAATCCGGTCTTAACTGGACTTCGAAAGTGGCAAAATTTTTCGAAAAATTTTCTGACTCAAACGATGGAAATTTGTTGATTTTTAGAAATTCGCTCATAACTTTTGAACCGTTCGATAGATCGGGATGAGTTTTTGCACGTTTGTAGAACTCCAGGGTAGCTACTTGGTAACGCAAAAAGTTCCAGGATTCTATCGTGTTATCATCGGAAAAAAGGGTGCCAAAATATGGGTCCGAAAAATTCCTCGAAAAGACATGGACCCCTATAAATCTTTTATTATTGCATTTCTGGGGGTTAATTTCATCCTATCTTACGTAGAATTTCACGAGGAATCCAACGGTGCCACGGGAATTCACGTACGACCTATAGTTCCGGAGTTATCGCCATTTGAAATTTTCGAAAGTTGCATTTTGCGTCGAAAGGGCAAAATTTTGGCGATTTCGACGATTTTTCAACTTTTTTATTTGAAGAGATTTCTTTGATATCTCTTCGTTATCGTGTTTCTGGGTTCCGAAAAGCTAAGAATCCGGTCTTAACTCGACTTCGAAAATGGCAAAATTTTTCGAAAAATTTTCTGACTCAAACGATGGAAATTTGTTGATTTTTAGAAATTCGCTCATAACTTTTGAACCGTTCGATAGATCGGGATGAGTTTTTGCACGTTTGTAGAACTCCAGGGTAGCTACTTGGTAACGCAAAAAGTTCCAGGATTCTATCGTGTTATCATCGGAAAAAAGGGTGCCAAAATATGGGTCCGAAAAATTCCTCGAAAAGACATGGACCCCTATAAATCTTTTATTATTGCATTTCTGGGGGTTAATTTCATCCTATCTTACGTAGAATTTCACGAGGAATCCAACGGTGCCACGGGAATTCACGTACGACCTATAGTTCCGGAGTTATCGCCATTTGAAATTTTCGAAAGTTGCATTTTGCGTCGAAAGGGCAAAATTTTGGCGATTTCGACGATTTTTCAACTTTTTTATTTGAAGAGATTTCTTTGATATCTCTTCGTTATCGTGTTTCTGGGGTCCGAAAAGCTAAGAATCCGGTCTTAACTCGACTTCGAAAATGGCAAAATTTTTCGAAAAATTTTCTGACTCAAACGATGGAAATTTGTTGATTTTTAGAAATTCGCTCATAACTTTTGAACCGTTCGATAGATCGGGATGAGTTTTTGCACGTTTGTAGAACTCCAGGGTAGCTACTTGGTAACGCAAAAAGTTCCAGGATTCTATCGTGTTATCATCGGAAAAAAGGGTGCCAAAATATGGGTCCGAAAAATTCCTCGAAAAGACATGGACCCCTATAAATCTTTTATTATTGCATTTCTGGGGGTTAATTTCATCCTATCTTACGTAGAATTTCACGAGGAATCCAACGGTGCCACGGGAATTCACGTACGACCTATAGTTCCGGAGTTATCGCCATTTGAAATTTTCGAAAGTTGCATTTTGCGTCGAAAGGGCAAAATTTTGGCGATTTCGACGATTTTTCAACTTTTTTATTTGAAGAGATTTCTTTGATATCTCTTCGTTATCGTGTTTCTGGGGTCCGAAAAGCTAAGAATCCGGTCTTAACTGGACTTCGAAAATGGCAAAATTTTTCGAAAAATTTTCTGACTCAAACGATGGAAATTTGTTGATTTTTAGAAATTCGCTCATAACTTTTGAACCGTTCGATAGATCGGGATGAGTTTTTGCACGTTTGTAGAACTCCAGGTTAGCTACTTGGTAACGCAAAAAGTTCCAGGATTCTATCGTGTTATCATCGGAAAAAAGGGTGCCAAAATATGGGTCCGAAAAATTCCTCGAAAAGACATGGACCCCTATAAATCTTTTATTATTGCATTTCTGGGGGTTAATTTCATCCTATCTTACGTAGAATTTCACGAGGAATGCAACGGTGCCACGGGAATTCACGTACGACCTATAGTTCCGGAGTTATCGCCATTTGAAATTTTCGAAAGTTGCATTTTGCGTCGAAAGGGCAAAATTTTGGCGATTTCGACGATTTTTCAACTTTTTTATTTGAAGAGATTTCTTTGATATCTCTTCGTTATCGTGTTTCTGGGGTCCGAAAAGCTAAGAATCCGGTCTTAACTGGACTTCGAAAATGGCAAAATTTTTCGAAAAATTTTCTGACTCAAACGATGGAAATTTGTTGATTTTTAGAAATTCGCTCATAACTTTTGAACCGTTCGATAGATCGGGATGAGTTTTTGCACGTTTGTAGAACTCCAGGGTAGCTACTTGGTAACGCAAAAAGTTCCAGGATTCTATCGTGTTATCATCGGAAAAAAGGGTGCCAAAATATGGGTCCGAAAAATTCCTCGAAAAGACATGGACCCCTATAAATCTTTTATTATTGCATTTCTGGGGGTTAATTTCATCCTATCTTACGTAGAATTTCACGAGGAATCCAACGGTGCCACGGGAATTCACGTACGACCTATAGTTCCGGAGTTATCGCCATTTGAAATTTTCGAAAGTTGCATTTTGCGTCGAAAGGGCAAAATTTTGGCGATTTCGACGATTTTTCAACTTTTTTAATTGAAGAGATTTCTTTGATATCTCTTCGTTATCGTGTTTCTGGGGTCCGAAAAGCTAAGAATCCGGTCTTAACTCGACTTCGAAAATGGCAAAATTTTTCGAAAAATTTTCTGACTCAAACGATGGAAATTTGTTGATTTTTAGAAATTCGCTCATAACTTTTGAACCGTTCGATAGATCGGGATGAGTTTTTGCACGTTTGTAGAACTCCAGGGTAGCTACTTGGTAACGCAAAAAGTTCCAGGATTCTATCGTGTTATCATCGGAAAAAAGGGTGCCAAAATATGGGTCCGAAAAATTCCTCGAAAAGACATGGACCCCTATAAATCTTTTATTATTGCATTTCTGGGGGTTAATTTCATCCTATCTTACGTAGAATTTCACGAGGAATCCAACGGTGCCACGGGAATTCACGTACGACCTATAGTTCCGGAGTTATCGCCATTTGAAATTTTCGAAAGTTGCATTTTGCGTCGAAAGGGCAAAATTTTGGCGATTTCGACGATTTTTCAACTTTTTTAATTGAAGAGATTTCTTTGATATCTCTTCGTTATCGTGTTTCTGGGGTCCGAAAAGCTAAGAATCCGGTCTTAACTCGACTTCGAAAATGGCAAAATTTTTCGAAAAATTTTCTGACTCAAACGATGGAAATTTGTTGATTTTTAGAAATTCGCTCATAACTTTTGAACCGTTCGATAGATCGGGATGAGTTTTTGCACGTTTGTAGAACTCCAGGTTAGCTACTTGGTAACGCAAGAAGTTTCAGGATTCTATCGTGCTATCATCGGAAAAAAGGGTGCCAAAATATGGGTCCGAAAAATTCCTCGAAAAGACATGGACCCCTATAAATCTTTTATTATTGCATTTCTGGGGGTTAATTTCATCCTATCTTGCGTAGAATTTCACGAGGAATCCAACGGTGCCACGGGAATTCACGTACGACCTATAGTTCCGGAGTTATCGCCATTTGAAATTTTCGAAAGTTGCATTTTGCGTCGAAAGGGCAAAATTTTGGCGATTTCGACGATTTTTCAACTTTTTTATTTGAAGAGATTTCTTTGATATCTCTTCGTTATCGTGTTTCTGGGGTCCGAAAAGCTAAGAATCCGGTCTTAACTCGACTTCGAAAATGGCAAAATTTTTCGAAAAATTTTCTGACTCAAACGATGGAAATTTGTTGATTTTTAGAAATTCGCTCATAACTTTTGAACCGTTCGATAGATCGGGATGAGTTTTTGCACGTTTGTAGAACTCCAGGTTAGCTACTTGGTAACGCAAGAAGTTTCAGGATTCTATCGTGTTATCATCGGAAAAAAGGGTGCCAAAATATGGGTCCGAAAAATTCCTCGAAAAGACATGGACCCCTATAAATCTTTTATTATTGCATTTCTGGGGGTTAATTTCATCCTATCTTACGTAGAATTTCACGAGGAATCCAACGGTGCCACGGGAATTCACGTACGACCTATAGTTCCGGAGTTATCGCCATTTGAAATTTTCGAAAGTTGCATTTTGCGTCGAAAGGGCAAAATTTTGGCGATTTCGACGATTTTTCAACTTTTCTATTTGAAGAGATTTCTTTGATATCTCTTCGTTATCGTGTTTCTGGGGTCCGAAAAGCTAAGAATCCGGTCTTAACTCGACTTCGAAAATGGCAAAATTTTTCGAAAAATTTTCTGACTCAAACGATGGAAATTTGTTGATTTTTAGAAATTCGCTCATAACTTTTGAACCGTTCGATAGATCGGGATGAGTTTTTGCACGTTTGTAGAACTCCAGGGTAGCTACTTGGTAACGCAAAAAGTTCCAGGATTCTATCGTGTTATCATCGGAAAAAAGGGTGCCAAAATATGGGTCCGAAAAATTCCTCGAAAAGACATGGACCCCTATAAATCTTTTATTATTGCATTTCTGGGGGTTAATTTCATCCTATCTTACGTAGAATTTCACGAGGAATCCAACGGTGCCACGGGAATTCACGTACGACCTATAGTTCCGGAGTTATCGCCATTTGAAATTTTCGAAAGTTGCATTTTGCGTCGAAAGGGCAAAATTTTGGCGATTTCGACGATTTTTCAACTTTTTTATTTGAAGAGATTTCTTTGATATCTCTTCGTTATCGTGTTTCTGGGGTCCGAAAAGCTAAGAATCCGGTCTTAACTGGACTTCGAAAATGGCAAAATTTTTCGAAAAATTTTCTGACTCAAACGATGGAAATTTGTTGATTTTTAGAAATTCGCTCATAACTTTTGAACCGTTCGATAGATCGGGATGAGTTTTTGCACGTTTGTAGAACTCCAGGTTAGCTACTTGGTAACGCAAAAAGTTCCAGGATTCTATCGTGTTATCATCGGAAAAAAGGGTGCCAAAATATGGGTCCGAAAAATTCCTCGAAAAGACATGGACCCCTATAAATCTTTTATTATTGCATTTCTGGGGGTTAATTTCATCCTATCTTACGTAGAATTTCACGAGGAATGCAACGGTGCCACGGGAATTCACGTACGACCTATAGTTCCGGAGTTATCGCCATTTGAAATTTTCGAAAGTTGCATTTTGCGTCGAAAGGGCAAAATTTTGGCGATTTCGACGATTTTTCAACTTTTTTATTTGAAGAGATTTCTTTGATATCTCTTCGTTATCGTGTTTCTGGGGTCCGAAAAGCTAAGAATCCGGTCTTAACTCGACTTCGAAAATGGCAAAATTTTTCGAAAAATTTTCTGACTCAAACGATGGAAATTTGTTGATTTTTAGAAATTCGCTCATAACTTTTGAACCGTTCGATAGATCGGGATGAGTTTTTGCACGTTTGTAGAACTCCAGGTTAGCTACTTGGTAACGTAAAAAGTTTCAGGATTCTATCGTGTTATCATCGGAAAAAAGGGTGCCAAAATATGGGTCCGAAAAATTCCTCGAAAAGACATGGACCCCTATAAATCTTTTATTATTGCATTTCTGGGGGTTAATTTCATCCTATCTTACGTAGAATTTCACGAGGAATCCAACGGTGCCACGGGAATTCACGTACGACCTATAGTTCCGGAGTTATCGCTATTTGAAATTTTCGAAAGTTGCATTTTGCGTCGAAAGGGCAAAATTTTGGCGATTTCGACGATTTTTCAACTTTTTTATTTGAAGAGATTTCTTTGATATTTCTTCGTTATCGTGTTTCTGGGGTCCGAAAAGCTAAGAATCCGGTCTTAACTCGACTTCGAAAATGGCAAAATTTTTCGAAAAATTTTCTGACTCAAACGATGGAAATTTGTTGATTTTTAGAAATTCGCTCATAACTTTTGAACCGTTCGATAGATCGGGATGAGTTTTTGCACGTTTGTAGAACTCCAGGTTAGCTACTTGGTAACGCAAAAAGTTCCAGGATTCTATCGTGTTATCATCGAAAAAAAGGGTGCCAAAATATGGGTCCGAAAAATTCCTCGAAAAGACATGGACCCCTATAAATCTTTTATTATTGCATTTCTGGGGGTTAATTTCATCCTATCTTACGTAGAATTTCACGAGGAATCCAACGGTGCCACGGGAATTCACGTACGACCTATAGTTCCGGAGTTATCGCCATTTGAAATTTTCGAAAGTTGCATTTTGCGTCGAAAGGGCAAAATTTTGGCGATTTCGACGATTTTTCAACTTTTTTATTTGAAGAGATTTCTTTGATATCTCTTCGTTATCGTGTTTCTGGGGTCCGAAAAGCTAAGAATCCGGTCTTAACTCGACTTCGAAAATGGCAAAATTTTTCGAAAAATTTTCTGACTCAAACGATGGAAATTTGTTGATTTTTAGAAATTCGCTCATAACTTTTGAACCGTTCGATAGATCGGGATGAGTTTTTGCACGTTTGTAGAACTCTAGGGTAGCTACTTGGTAACGCAAAAAGTTCCAGGATTCTATCGTGTTATCATCGGAAAAAAGGGTGCCAAAATATGGGTCCGAAAAATTCCTCGAAAGGACATGGACCCCTATAAATCTTTTATTATTGCATTTCTGGGGGTTAATTTCATCCTATCTTACGTAGAATTTCACGAGGAATCCAACGGTGCCACGGGAATTCACGTACGACCTATAGTTCCGGAGTTATCGCCATTTGAAATTTTCGAAAGTTGCATTTTGCGTCGAAAGGGCAAAATTTTGGCGATTTCGACGATTTTTCAACTTTTTTATTTGAAGAGATTTCTTTAATATCTCTTCGTTATCGTGTTTCTGGGGTCCGAAAAGCTAAGAATCCGGTCTTAACTCGACTTCGAAAATGGCAAAATTTTTCGAAAAATTTTCTGACTCAAACGATGGAAATTTGTTGATTTTTAGAAATTCGCTCATAACTTTTGAACCGTTCGATAGATCGGGATGAGTTTTTGCACGTTTGTAGAACTCCAGGGTAGCTACTTGGTAACGCAAAAAGTTCCAGGATTCTATCGTGTTATCATCGGAAAAAAGGGTGCCAAAATATGGGTCCGAAAAATTCCTCGAAAAGACATGGACCCCTATAAATCTTTTATTATTGCATTTCTGGGGGTTAATTTCATCCTATCTTACGTAGAATTTCACGAGGAATCCAACGGTGCCACGGGAATTCACGTACGACCTATAGTTCCGGAGTTATCGCCATTTGAAATTTTCGAAAGTTGCATTTTGCGTCGAAAGGGCAAAATTTTGGCGATTTCGACGATTTTTCAACTTTTTTATTTGAAGAGATTTCTTTGATATCTCTTCGTTATCGTGTTTCTGGGGTCCGAAAAGCTAAGAATCCGGTCTTAACTCGACTTCGAAAATGGCAAAATTTTTCGAAAAATTTTCTGACTCAAACGATGGAAATTTGTTGATTTTTAGAAATTCGCTCATAACTTTTGAACCGTTCGATAGATCGGGATGAGTTTTTGCACGTTTGTAGAACTCTAGGGTAGCTACTTGGTAACGCAAAAAGTTCCAGGATTCTATCGTGTTATCATCGGAAAAAAGGGTGCCAAAATATGGGTCCGAAAAATTCCTCGAAAGGACATGGACCCCTATAAATCTTTTATTATTGCATTTCTGGGGGTTAATTTCATCCTATCTTACGTAGAATTTCACGAGGAATCCAACGGTGCCACGGGAATTCACGTACGACCTATAGTTCCGGAGTTATCGCCATTTGAAATTTTCGAAAGTTGCATTTTGCGTCGAAAGGGCAAAATTTTGGCGATTTCGACGATTTTTCAACTTTTTTATTTGAAGAGATTTCTTTAATATCTCTTCGTTATCGTGTTTCTGGGGTCCGAAAAGCTAAGAATCCGGTCTTAACTCGACTTCGAAAATGGCAAAATTTTTCGAAAAATTTTCTGACTCAAACGATGGAAATTTGTTGATTTTTAGAAATTCGCTCATAACTTTTGAACCGTTCGATAGATCGGGATGAGTTTTTGCACGTTTGTAGAACTCCAGGGTAGCTACTTGGTAACGCAAAAAGTTCCAGGATTCTATCGTGTTATCATCGGAAAAAAGGGTGCCAAAATATGGGTCCGAAAAATTCCTCGAAAAGACATGGACCCCTATAAATCTTTTATTATTGCATTTCTGGGGGTTAATTTCATCCTATCTTACGTAGAATTTCACGAGGAATCCAACGGTGCCACGGGAATTCACGTACGACCTATAGTTCCGGAGTTATCGCCATTTGAAATTTTCGAAAGTTGCATTTTGCGTCGAAAGGGCAAAATTTTGGCGATTTCGACGATTTTTCAACTTTTTTATTTGAAGAGATTTCTTTGATATCTCTTCGTTATCGTGTTTCTGGGGTCCGAAAAGCTAAGAATCCGGTCTTAACTCGACTTCGAAAATGGCAAAATTTTTCGAAAAATTTTCTGACTCAAACGATGGAAATTTGTTGATTTTTAGAAATTCGCTCATAACTTTTGAACCGTTCGATAGATCGGGATGAGTTTTTGCACGTTTGTAGAACTCCAGGGTAGCTACTTGGTAACGCAAAAAGTTCCAGGATTCTATCGTGTTATCATCGGAAAAAAGGGTGCCAAAATATGGGTCCGAAAAATTCCTCGAAAAGACATGGACCCCTATAAATCTTTTATTATTGCATTTCTGGGGGTTAATTTCATCCTATCTTACGTAGAATTTCACGAGGAATCCAACGGTGCCACGGGAATTCACGTACGACCTATAGTTCCGGAGTTATCGCCATTTGAAATTTTCGAAAGTTGCATTTTGCGTCGAAAGGGCAAAATTTTGGCGATTTCGACGATTTTTCAACTTTTTTATTTGAAGAGATTTCTTTGATATCTCTTCGTTATCGTGTTTCTGGGGTCCGAAAAGCTAAGAATCCGGTCTTAACTCGACTTCGAAAATGGCAAAATTTTTCGAAAAATTTTCTGACTCAAACGATGGAAATTTGTTGATTTTTAGAAATTCGCTCATAACTTTTGAACCGTTCGATAGATCGGGATGAGTTTTTGCACGTTTGTAGAACTCCAGGGTAGCTACTTGGTAACGCAAAAAGTTCCAGGATTCTATCGTGTTATCATCGGAAAAAAGGGTGCCAAAATATGGGTCCGAAAAATTCCTCGAAAAGACATGGACCCCTATAAATCTTTTATTATTGCATTTCTGGGGGTTAATTTCATCCTATCTTACGTAGAATTTCACGAGGAATCCAACGGTGCCACGGGAATTCACGTACGACCTATAGTTCCGGAGTTATCGCCATTTGAAATTTTCGAAAGTTGCATTTTGCGTCGAAAGGGCAAAATTTTGGCGATTTCGACGATTTTTCAACTTTTTTATTTGAAGAGATTTCTTTGATATCTCTTCGTTATCGTGTTTCTGGGGTCCGAAAAGCTAAGAATCCGGTCTTAACTCGACTTCGAAAATGGCAAAATTTTTCGAAAAATTTTCTGACTCAAACGATGGAAATTTGTTGATTTTTAGAAATTCGCTCATAACTTTTGAACCGTTCGATAGATCGGGATGAGTTTTTGCACGTTTGTAGAACTCCAGGTTAGCTACTTGGTAACGCAAAAAGTTTCAGGATTCTATCGTGTTATCATCGGAAAAAAGGGTGCCAAAATATGGGTCCGAAAAATTCCTCGAAAAGACATGGACCCCTATAAATCTTTTATTATTGCATTTCTGGGGGTTAATTTCATCCTATCTTACGTAGAATTTCACGAGGAATCCAACGGTGCCACGGGAATTCACGTACGACCTATAGTTCCGGAGTTATCGCCATTTGAAATTTTCGAAAGTTGCATTTTGCGTCGAAAGGGCAAAATTTTGACGATTTCGACGATTTTTCAACTTTTTTATTTGAAGAGATTTCTTTGATATCTCTTCGTTATCGTGTTTCTGGGGTCCGAAAAGCTAAGAATCCGGTCTTAACTCGACTTCGAAAATGGCAAAATTTTTCGAAAAATTTTCTGACTCAAACGATGGAAATTTGTTGATTTTTAGAAATTCGCTCATAACTTTTGAACCGTTCGATAGATCGGGATGAGTTTTTGCACGTTTGTAGAACTCCAGGGTAGCTACTTGGTAACGCAAAAAGTTCCAGGATTCTATCGTGTTATCATCGGAAAAAAGGGTGCCAAAATATGGGTCCGAAAAATTCCTCGAAAAGACATGGACCCCTATAAATCTTTTATTATTGCATTTCTGGGGGTTAATTTCATCCTATCTTACGTAGAATTTCACGAGGAATCCAACGGTGCCACGGGAATTCACGTACGACCTATAGTTCCGGAGTTATCGCCATTTGAAATTTTCGAAAGTTGCATTTTGCGTCGAAAGGGCAAAATTTTGGCGATTTCGACGATTTTTCAACTTTTTTATTTGAAGAGATTTCTTTGATATCTCTTCGTTATCGTGTTTCTGGGGTCCGAAAAGCTAAGAATCCGGTCTTAACTCGACTTCGAAAATGGCAAAATTTTTCGAAAAATTTTCTGACTCAAACGATGGAAATTTGTTGATTTTTAGAAATTCGCTCATAACTTTTGAACCGTTCGATAGATCGGGATGAGTTTTTGCACGTTTGTAGAACTCCAGGGTAGCTACTTGGTAACGCAAAAAGTTCCAGGATTCTATCGTGTTATCATCGGAAAAAAGGGTGCCAAAATATGGGTCCGAAAAATTCCTCGAAAAGACATGGACCCCTATAAATCTTTTATTATTGCATTTCTGGGGGTTAATTTCATCCTATCTTACGTAGAATTTCACGAGGAATCCAACGGTGCCACGGGAATTCACGTACGACCTATAGTTCCGGAGTTATCGCCATTTGAAATTTTCGAAAGTTGCATTTTGCGTCGAAAGGGCAAAATTTTGGCGATTTCGACGATTTTTCAACTTTTTTATTTGAAGAGATTTCTTTGATATCTCTTCGTTATCGTGTTTCTGGGGTCCGAAAAGCTAAGAATCCGGTCTTAACTCGACTTCGAAAATGGCAAAATTTTTCGAAAAATTTTCTGACTCAAACGATGGAAATTTGTTGATTTTTAGAAATTCGCTCATAACTTTTGAACCGTTCGATAGATCGGGATGAGTTTTTGCACGTTTGTAGAACTCCAGGGTAGCTACTTGGTAACGCAAAAAGTTCCAGGATTCTATCGTGTTATCATCGGAAAAAAGGGTGCCAAAATATGGGTCCGAAAAATTCCTCGAAAAGACATGGACCCCTATAAATCTTTTATTATTGCATTTCTGGGGGTTAATTTCATCCTATCTTACGTAGAATTTCACGAGGAATCCAACGGTGCCACGGGAATTCACGTACGACCTATAGTTCCGGAGTTATCGCCATTTGAAATTTTCGAAAGTTGCATTTTGCGTCGAAAGGGCAAAATTTTGGCGATTTCGACGATTTTTCAACTTTTTTATTTGAAGAGATTTCATTGATATCTCTTCGTTATCGTGTTTCTGGGGTCCGAAAAGCTAAGAATCCGGTCTTAACTCGACTTCGAAAATGGCAAAATTTTTCGAAAAATTTTCTGACTCAAACGATGGAAATTTGTTGATTTTTAGAAATTCGCTCATAACTTTTGAACCGTTCGATAGATCGGGATGAGTTTTTGCACGTTTGTAAAACTCCAGGGTAGCTACTTGGTAACGCAAAAAGTTCCAGGATTCTATCGTGTTATCATCGGAAAAAAAGGTGCCAAAATATGGGTCCGAAAAATTCCTCGAAAAGACATGGACCCCTATAAATCTTTTATTATTGCATTTCTGGGGGTTAATTTCATCCTATCTTACGTAGAATTTCACGAGGAATCCAACGGTGCCACGGGAATTCACGTACGACCTATAGTTCCGGAGTTATCGCCATTTGAAATTTTCGAAAGTTGCATTTTGCGTCGAAAGGGCAAAATTTTGGCGATTTCGACGATTTTTCAACTTTTTTATTTGAAGAGATTTCTTTGATATCTCTTCGTTATCGTGTTTCTGGGGTCCGAAAAGCTAAGAATCCGGTCTTAACTCGACTTCGAAAATGGCAAAATTTTTCGAAAAATTTTCTGACTCAAACGATGGAAATTTGTTGATTTTTAGAAATTCGCTCATAACTTTTGAACCGTTCGATAGATCGGGATGAGTTTTTGCACGTTTGTAGAACTCCAGGGTAGCTACTTGGTAACGCAAAAAGTTCCAGGATTCTATCGTGTTATCATCGGAAAAAAGGGTGCCAAAATATGGGTCCGAAAAATTCCTCGAAAAGACATGGACCCCTATAAATCTTTTATTATTGCATTTCTGGGGGTTAATTTCATCCTATCTTACGTAGAATTTCACGAGGAATCCAACGGTGCCACGGGAATTCACGTACGACCTATAGTTCCGGAGTTATCGCCATTTGAAATTTTCGAAAGTTGCATTTTGCGTCGAAAGGGCAAAATTTTGGCGATTTCGACGATTTTTCAACTTTTTTATTTGAAGAGATTTCTTTGATATCTCTTCGTTATCGTGTTTCTGGGGTCCGAAAAGCTAAGAATCCGGTCTTAACTCGACTTCGAAAATGGCAAAATTTTTCGAAAAATTTTCTGACTCAAACGATGGAAATTTGTTGATTTTTAGAAATTCGCTCATAACTTTTGAACCGTTCGATAGATCGGGATGAGTTTTTGCACGTTTGTAGAACTCCAGGTTAGCTACTTGGTAACGCAAAAAGTTTCAGGATTCTATCGTGTTATCATCGGAAAAAAGGGTGCCAAAATATGGGTCCGAAAAATTCCTCGAAAAGACATGGACCCCTATAAATCTTTTATTATTGCATTTCTGGGGGTTAATTTCATCCTATCTTACGTAGAATTTCACGAGGAATCCAACGGTGCCACGGGAATTCACGTACGACCTATAGTTCCGGAGTTATCGCCATTTGAAATTTTCGAAAGTTGCATTTTGCGTCGAAAGGGCAAAATTTTGACGATTTCGACGATTTTTCAACTTTTTTATTTGAAGAGATTTCTTTGATATCTCTTCGTTATCGTGTTTCTGGGGTCCGAAAAGCTAAGAATCCGGTCTTAACTCGACTTCGAAAATGGCAAAATTTTTCGAAAAATTTTCTGACTCAAACGATGGAAATTTGTTGATTTTTAGAAATTCGCTCATAACTTTTGAACCGTTCGATAGATCGGGATGAGTTTTTGCACGTTTGTAGAACTCCAGGGTAGCTACTTGGTAACGCAAAAAGTTCCAGGATTCTATCGTGTTATCATCGGAAAAAAGGGTGCCAAAATATGGGTCCGAAAAATTCCTCGAAAAGACATGGACCCCTATAAATCTTTTATTATTGCATTTCTGGGGGTTAATTTCATCCTATCTTACGTAGAATTTCACGAGGAATCCAACGGTGCCACGGGAATTCACGTACGACCTATAGTTCCGGAGTTATCGCCATTTGAAATTTTCGAAAGTTGCATTTTGCGTCGAAAGGGCAAAATTTTGGCGATTTCGACGATTTTTCAACTTTTTTATTTGAAGAGATTTCTTTGATATCTCTTCGTTATCGTGTTTCTGGGGTCCGAAAAGCTAAGAATCCGGTCTTAACTCGACTTCGAAAATGGCAAAATTTTTCGAAAAATTTTCTGACTCAAACGATGGAAATTTGTTGATTTTTAGAAATTCGCTCATAACTTTTGAACCGTTCGATAGATCGGGATGAGTTTTTGCACGTTTGTAGAACTCCAGGGTAGCTACTTGGTAACGCAAAAAGTTCCAGGATTCTATCGTGTTATCATCGGAAAAAAGGGTGCCAAAATATGGGTCCGAAAAATTCCTCGAAAAGACATGGACCCCTATAAATCTTTTATTATTGCATTTCTGGGGGTTAATTTCATCCTATCTTACGTAGAATTTCACGAGGAATCCAACGGTGCCACGGGAATTCACGTACGACCTATAGTTCCGGAGTTATCGCCATTTGAAATTTTCGAAAGTTGCATTTTGCGTCGAAAGGGCAAAATTTTGGCGATTTCGACGATTTTTCAACTTTTTTATTTGAAGAGATTTCTTTGATATCTCTTCGTTATCGTGTTTCTGGGGTCCGAAAAGCTAAGAATCCGGTCTTAACTCGACTTCGAAAATGGCAAAATTTTTCGAAAAATTTTCTGACTCAAACGATGGAAATTTGTTGATTTTTAGAAATTCGCTCATAACTTTTGAACCGTTCGATAGATCGGGATGAGTTTTTGCACGTTTGTAGAACTCCAGGGTAGCTACTTGGTAACGCAAAAAGTTCCAGGATTCTATCGTGTTATCATCGGAAAAAAGGGTGCCAAAATATGGGTCCGAAAAATTCCTCGAAAAGACATGGACCCCTATAAATCTTTTATTATTGCATTTCTGGGGGTTAATTTCATCCTATCTTACGTAGAATTTCACGAGGAATCCAACGGTGCCACGGGAATTCACGTACGACCTATAGTTCCGGAGTTATCGCCATTTGAAATTTTCGAAAGTTGCATTTTGCGTCGAAAGGGCAAAATTTTGGCGATTTCGACGATTTTTCAACTTTTTTATTTGAAGAGATTTCTTTGATATCTCTTCGTTATCGTGTTTCTGGGGTCCGAAAAGCTAAGAATCCGGTCTTAACTCGACTTCGAAAATGGCAAAATTTTTCGAAAAATTTTCTGACTCAAACGATGGAAATTTGTTGATTTTTAGAAATTCGCTCATAACTTTTGAACCGTTCGATAGATCGGGATGAGTTTTTGCACGTTTGTAGAACTCCAGGGTAGCTACTTGGTAACGCAAAAAGTTCCAGGATTCTATCGTGTTATCATCGGAAAAAAGGGTGCCAAAATATGGGTCCGAAAAATTCCTCGAAAAGACATGGACCCCTATAAATCTTTTATTATTGCATTTCTGGGGGTTAATTTCATCCTATCTTACGTAGAATTTCACGAGGAATCCAACGGTGCCACGGGAATTCACGTACGACCTATAGTTCCGGAGTTATCGCCATTTGAAATTTTCGAAAGTTGCATTTTGCGTCGAAAGGGCAAAATTTTGGCGATTTCGACGATTTTTCAACTTTTTTATTTGAAGAGATTTCATTGATATCTCTTCGTTATCGTGTTTCTGGGGTCCGAAAAGCTAAGAATCCGGTCTTAACTCGACTTCGAAAATGGCAAAATTTTTCGAAAAATTTTCTGACTCAAACGATGGAAATTTGTTGATTTTTAGAAATTCGCTCATAACTTTTGAACCGTTCGATAGATCGGGATGAGTTTTTGCACGTTTGTAAAACTCCAGGGTAGCTACTTGGTAACGCAAAAAGTTCCAGGATTCTATCGTGTTATCATCGGAAAAAAAGGTGCCAAAATATGGGTCCGAAAAATTCCTCGAAAAGACATGGACCCCTATAAATCTTTTATTATTGCATTTCTGGGGGTTAATTTCATCCTATCTTACGTAGAATTTCACGAGGAATCCAACGGTGCCACGGGAATTCACGTACGACCTATAGTTCCGGAGTTATCGCCATTTGAAATTTTCGAAAGTTGCATTTTGCGTCGAAAGGGCAAAATTTTGGCGATTTCGACGATTTTTCAACTTTTTTATTTGAAGAGATTTCTTTGATATCTCTTCGTTATCGTGTTTCTGGGGTCCGAAAAGCTAAGAATCCGGTCTTAACTCGACTTCGAAAATGGCAAAATTTTTCGAAAAATTTTCTGACTCAAACGATGGAAATTTGTTGATTTTTAGAAATTCGCTCATAACTTTTGAACCGTTCGATAGATCGGGATGAGTTTTTGCACGTTTGTAGAACTCCAGGGTAGCTACTTGGTAACGCAAAAAGTTCCAGGATTCTATCGTGTTATCATCGGAAAAAAGGGTGCCAAAATATGGGTCCGAAAAATTCCTCGAAAAGACATGGACCCCTATAAATCTTTTATTATTGCATTTCTGGGGGTTAATTTCATCCTATCTTACGTAGAATTTCACGAGGAATCCAACGGTGCCACGGGAATTCACGTACGACCTATAGTTCCGGAGTTATCGCCATTTGAAATTTTCGAAAGTTGCATTTTGCGTCGAAAGGGCAAAATTTTGGCGATTTCGACGATTTTTCAACTTTTTTATTTGAAGAGATTTCTTTGATATCTCTTCGTTATCGTGTTTCTGGGGTCCGAAAAGCTAAGAATCCGGTCTTAACTCGACTTCGAAAATGGCAAAATATTTCGAAAAATTTTCTGACTCAAACGATGGAAATTTGTTGATTTTTAGAAATTCGCTCATAACTTTTGAACCGTTCGATAGATCGGGATGAGTTTTTGCACGTTTGTAGAACTCCAGGTTAGCTACTTGGTAACGCAAAAAGTTTCAGGATTCTATCGTGTTATCATCGGAAAAAAGGGTGCCAAAATATGGGTCCGAAAAATTCCTCGAAAAGACATGGACCCCTATAAATCTTTTATTATTGCATTTCTGGGGGTTAATTTCATCCTATCTTACGTAGAATTTCACGAGGAATCCAACGGTGCCACGGGAATTCACGTACGACCTATAGTTCCGGAGTTATCGCCATTTGAAATTTTCGAAAGTTGCATTTTGCGTCGAAAGGGCAAAATTTTGGCGATTTCGACGATTTTTCAACTTTTTTATTTGAAGAGATTTCTTTGATATCTCTTCGTTATCGTGTTTCTGGGGTCCGAAAAGCTAAGAATCCGGTCTTAACTCGACTTCGAAAATGGCAAAATTTTTCGAAAAATTTTCTGACTCAAACGATGGAAATTTGTTGATTTTTAGAAATTCGCTCATAACTTTTGAACCGTTCGATAGATCGGGATGAGTTTTTGCACGTTTGTAGAACTCCAGGGTAGCTACTTGGTAACGCAAAAAGTTCCAGGATTCTATCGTGTTATCATCGGAAAAAAGGGTGCCAAAATATGGGTCCGAAAAATTCCTCGAAAAGACATGGACCCCTATAAATCTTTTATTATTGCATTTCTGGGGGTTAATTTCATCCTATCTTACGTAGAATTTCACGAGGAATCCAACGGTGCCACGGGAATTCACGTACGACCTATAGTTCCGGAGTTATCGCCATTTGAAAATTTCGAAAGTTGCATTTTGCGTCGAAAGGGCAAAATTTTGGCGATTTCGACGATTTTTCAACTTTTTATTTGAAGAGATTTCTTTGATATCTCTTCGTTATCGTGTTTCTGGGGTCCGAAAAGCTAAGAATCCGGTCTTAACTCGACTTCGAAAATGGCAAAATTTTTCGAAAAATTTTCTGACTCAAACGATGGAAATTTGTTGATTTTTAGAAATTCGCTCATAACTTTTGAACCGTTCGATAGATCGGGATGAGTTTTTGCACGTTTGTAGAACTCCAGGGTAGCTACTTGGTAACGCAAAAAGTTCCAGGATTCTATCGTGTTATCATCGGAAAAAAGGGTGCCAAAATATGGGTCCGAAAAATTCCTCGAAAAGACATGGACCCCTATAAATCTTTTATTATTGCATTTCTGGGGGTTAATTTCATCCTATCTTACGTAGAATTTCACGAGGAATCCAACGGTGCCACGGGAATTCACGTACGACCTATAGTTCCGGAGTTATCGCCATTTGAAATTTTCGAAAGTTGCATTTTGCGTCGAAAGGGCAAAATTTTGGCGATTTCGACGATTTTTCAACTTTTTATTTGAAGAGATTTCTTTGATATCTCTTCGTTATCGTGTTTCTGGGGTCCGAAAAGCTAAGAATCCGGTCTTAACTCGACTTCGAAAATGGCAAAATTTTTCGAAAAATTTTCTGACTCAAACGATGGAAATTTGTTGATTTTTAGAAATTCGCTCATAACTTTTGAACCGTTCGATAGATCGGGATGAGTTTTTGCACGTTTGTAGAACTCCAGGGTAGCTACTTGGTAACGCAAAAAGTTCCAGGATTCTATCGTGTTATCATCGGAAAAAAGGGTGCCAAAATATGGGTCCGAAAAATTCCTCGAAAAGACATGGACCCCTATAAATCTTTTATTATTGCATTTCTGGGGGTTAATTTCATCCTATCTTACGTAGAATTTCACGAGGAATCCAACGGTGCCACGGGAATTCACGTACGACCTATAGTTCCGGAGTTATCGCCATTTGAAATTTTCGAAAGTTGCATTTTGCGTCGAAAGGGCAAAATTTTGGCGATTTCGACGATTTTTTAACTTTTTTATTTGAAGAGATTTCTTTGATATCTCTTCGTTATCGTGTTTCTGGGGTCCGAAAAGCTAAGAATCCGGTCTTAACTCGACTTCGAAAATATCAAAATATTTCGAAAAATTTTCTGACTCAAACGATGGAAATTTGTTGATTTTTAGAAATTCGCTCATAACTTTTGAACCGTTCGATAGATCGGGATGAGTTTTTGCACGTTTGTAGAACTCCAGGTTAGCTACTTGGTAACGCAAAAAGTTTCAGGATTCTATCGTGTTATCATCGGAAAAAAGGGTGCCAAAATATGGGTCCGAAAAATTCCTCAAAAAGACATGGACCCCTATAAATCTTTTATTATTGCATTTCTGGGGGTTAATTTCATCCTATCTTACGTAGAATTTCACGAGGAATCCAACGGTGCCACGGGAATTCACGTACGACCTATAGTTCCGGAGTTATCGCCATTTGAAATTTTCGAAAGTTGCATTTTGCGTCGAAAGGGCAAAATTTTGGCGATTTCGACGATTTTTCAACTTTTTTATTTGAAGAGATTTCTTTGATATCTCTTCGTTATCGTGTTTCTGGGGTCCGAAAAGCTAAGAATCCGGTCTTAACTCGACTTCGAAAATGGCAAAATTTTTCGAAAAATTTTCTGACTCAAACGATGGAAATTTGTTGATTTTTAGAAATTCGCTCATAACTTTTGAACCGTTCGATAGATCGGGATGAGTTTTTGCACGTTTGTAGAACTCCAGGGTAGCTACTTGGTAACGCAAAAAGTTCCAGGATTCTATCGTGTTATCATCGGAAAAAAGGGTGCCAAAATATGGGTCCGAAAAATTCCTCGAAAAGACATGGACCCCTATAAATCTTTTATTATTGCATTTCTGGGGGTTAATTTCATCCTATCTTACGTAGAATTTCACGAGGAATCCAACGGTGCCACGGGAATTCACGTACGACCTATAGTTCCGGAGTTATCGCCATTTGAAATTTTCGAAAGTTGCATTTTGCGTCGAAAGGGCAAAATTTTGGCGATTTCGACGATTTTTCAACTTTTTTATTTGAAGAGATTTCTTTGATATCTCTTCGTTATCGTGTTTCTGGGGTCCGAAAAGCTAAGAATCCGGTCTTAACTCGACTTCGAAAATGGCAAAATTTTTCGAAAAATTTTCTGACTCAAACGATGGAAATTTGTTGATTTTTAGAAATTCGCTCATAACTTTTGAACCGTTCGATAGATCGGGATGAGTTTTTGCACGTTTGTAGAACTCCAGGGTAGCTACTTGGTAACGCAAAAAGTTCCAGGATTCTATCGTGTTATCATCGGAAAAAAGGGTGCCAAAATATGGGTCCGAAAAATTCCTCGAAAAGACATGGACCCCTATAAATCTTTTATTATTGCATTTCTGGGGGTTAATTTCATCCTATCTTACGTAGAATTTCACGAGGAATCCAACAATGCCACGGGAATTCACGTACGACCTATAGTTCCGGAGTTATCGCCATTTGAAATTTTCGAAAGTTGCATTTTGCGTCGAAAGGGCAAAATTTTGGCGATTTCGACGATTTTTCAACTTTTTTATTTGAAGAGATTTCTTTGATATCTTTTCGTTATCGTGTTTCTGGGGTCCGAAAAGCTAAGAATCCGGTCTTAACTCGACTTTGAAAATGGCAAAATTTTTCGAAAAATTTTCTGACTCAAACGATGGAAATTTGTTGATTTTTAGAAATTCGCTCATAACTTTTGAACCGTTCGATAGATCGGGATGAGTTTTTGCACGTTTGTAGAACTCCAGGGTAGCTACTTGGTAACGCAAAAAGTTCCAGGATTCTATCGTGTTATCATCGGAAAAAAGGGTGCCAAAATATGGGTCCGAAAAATTCCTCGAAAAGACATGGACCCCTATAAATCTTTTATTATTGCATTTCTGGGGGTTAATTTCATCCTATCTTACGTAGAATTTCACGAGGAATCCAACGGTGCCACGGGAATTCACGTACGACCTATAGTTCCGGAGTTATCGCCATTTGAAATTTTCGAAAGTTGCATTTTGCGTCGAAAGGGCAAAATTTTGGCGATTTCGACGATTTTTCAACTTTTTTATTTGAAGAGATTTCTTTGATATCTCTTCGTTATCGTGTTTCTGGGGTCCGAAAAGCTAAGAATCCGGTCTTAACTCGACTTCGAAAATGGCAAAATTTTTCGAAAAATTTTCTGACTCAAACGATGGAAATTTGTTGATTTTTAGAAATTCGCTCATAACTTTTGAACCGTTCGATAGATCGGGATGAGTTTTTGCACGTTTGTAGAACTCCAGGTTAGCTACTTGGTAACGCAAAAAGTTCCAGGATTCTATCGTGTTATCATCGGAAAAAAGGGTGCCAAAATATGGGTCCGAAAAATTCCTCGAAAAGACATGGACCCCTATAAATCTTTTATTATTGCATTTCTGGGGGTTAATTTCATCCTATCTTACGTAGAATTTCACGAGGAATCCAACGGTGCCACGGGAATTCACGTACGACCTATAGTTCCGGAGTTATCGCCATTTGAAAATTTCGAAAGTTGCATTTTGCGTCGAAAGGGCAAAATTTTGGCGATTTCGACGATTTTTCAACTTTTTTATTTGAAGAGATTTCTTTGATATCTCTTCGTTATCGTGTTTCTGGGGTCCGAAAAGCTAAGAATCCGGTCTTAACTCGACTTCGAAAATGGCAAAATTTTTCGAAAAATTTTCTGACTCAAACGATGGAAATTTGTTGATTTTTAGAAATTCGCTCATAACTTTTGAACCGTTCGATAGATCGGGATGAGTTTTTGCACGTTTGTAGAACTCCAGGGTAGCTACTTGGTAACGCAAAAAGTTCCAGGATTCTATGGTGTTATCATCGGAAAAAAGGGTGCCAAAGTATGGGTCCGAAAAATTCCTCGAAAAGACATGGACCCCTATAAATCTTTTATTATTGCATTTCTGGAGGTTAATTTCATCCTATCTTACGTAGAATTTCACGAGGAATCCAACGGTGCCACGGGAATTCACGTACGACCTATAGTTCCGGAGTTATCGCCATTTGAAAATTTCGAAAGTTGCATTTTGCGTCGAAAGGGCAAAATTTTGGCGATTTCGACGATTTTTCAACTTTTTTATTTGAAGAGATTTCTTTGATATCTCTTCGTTATCGTGTTTCTGGGGTACGAAAAGCTAAGAATTCGGTCTTAACTCGACTTCGAAAATGGCAAAATTTTTCGAAAAATTTTCTGACTCAAACGATGGAAATTTGTTGATTTTTAGAAATGCGTTCATAACTTTTGAACCGTTCGATAGATCGGGATGAGTTTTTGCACGTTTGTAGAACTCCAGGGTAGCTACTTGGTAACGCAAAAAGTTCCAGGATTCTATCGTGTTATCATCGGAAAAAAGGGTGCCAAAATATGGGTCCGAAAAATTCTTCGAAAAGACATGGACCCCTATAAATCTTTTATTATTGCATTTCTGGGGGTTAATTTTATCCTATCTTACGTAGAATTTCACGAGGAATCCAACGGTGCCACGGGAATTCACGTACGACCTATAGTTCCGGAGTTATCGCCATTTGAAATTTTCGAAAGTTGCATTTTGCGTCGAAAGGGCAAAATTTTGGCGATTTCGACGATTTTTCAACTTTTTTATTTGAAGAGATTTCTTTGATATCTCTTCGTTATCGTGTTTCTGGGGTCCGAAAAGCTAAGAATCCGGTCTTAACTCGACTTCGAAAATGGCAAAATTTTTCGAAAAATTTTCTGACTCAAACGATGGAAATTTGTTGATTTTTAGAAATTCGCTCATAACTTTTGAACCGTTCGATAGATCGGGATGAGTTTTTGCACGTTTGTAGAACTCCAGGGTAGCTACTTGGTAACGCAAAAAGTTCCAGGATTCTATCGTGTTATCATCGGAAAAAGGGGTGCCAAAATATGGGTCCGAAAAATTCCTCGAAAAGACATGGACCCCTATAAATCTTTTATTATTGCATTTCTGGGGGTTAATTTCATCCTATCTTACGTAGAATTTCACGAGGAATCCAACGGTGCCACGGGAATTCACGTACGACCTATAGTTCCGGAGTTATCGCCATTTGAAATTTTCGAAAGTTGCATTTTGCGTCGAAAGGGCAAAATTTTGGCGATTTCGACGATTTTTCAACTTTTTTATTTGAAGAGATTTCTTTGATATCTCTTCGTTATCGTGTTTCTGGGGTCCGAAAAGCTAAGAATCCGGTCTTAACTCGACTTCGAAAATGGCAAAATTTTTCGAAAAATTTTCTGACTCAAACGATGGAAATTTGTTGATTTTTAGAAATTCGCTCATAACTTTTGAACCGTTCGATAGATCGGGATGAGTTTTTGCACGTTTGTAGAACTCCAGGGTAGCTACTTGGTAACGCAAAAAGTTCCAGGATTCTATCGTGTTATCATCGGAAAAAAGGGTGCCAAAATATGGGTCCGAAAAATTCCTCGAAAAGACATGGACCCCTATAAATCTTTTATTATTGCATTTCTGGGGGTTAATTTCATCCTATCTTACGTAGAATTTCACGAGGAATCCAACGGTGCCACGGGAATTCACGTACGACCTATAGTTCCGGAGTTATCGCCATTTGAAATTTTCGAAAGTTGCATTTTGCGTCGAAAGGGCAAAATTTTGGCGATTTCGACGATTTTTCAACTTTTTTATTTGAAGAGATTTCTTTGATATCTCTTCGTTATCGTGTTTCTGGGGTCCGAAAAGCTAAGAATCCGGTCTTAACTCGACTTCGAAAATAGCAAAATTTTTCGAAAAATTTTCTGACTCAAACGATGGAAATTTGTTGATTTTTAGAAATTCGCTCATAACTTTTGAACCGTTCGATAGATCGGGATGAGTTTTTGCACGTTTGTAGAACTCCAGGGTAGCTACTTGGTAACGCAAAAAGTTCCAGGATTCTATCGTGTTATCATCGGAAAAAAGGGTGCCAAAATATGGGTCCGAAAAATTCCTCGAAAAGACATGGACCCCTATAAATCTTTTATTATTGCATTTCTGGGGGTTAATTTCATCCTATCTTACGTAGAATTTCACGAGGAATCCAACGGTGCCACGGGAATTCACGTACGACCTATAGTTCCGGAGTTATCGCCATTTGAAATTTTCGAAAGTTGCATTTTGCGTCGAAAGGGCAAAATTTTGGCGATTTCGACGATTTTTCAACTTTTTTATTTGAAGAGATTTCTTTGATATCTCTTCGTTATCGTGTTTCTGGGGTCCGAAAAGCTAAGAATCCGGTCTTAACTCGACTTCGAAAATGGCAAAATTTTTCGAAAAATTTTCTGACTCAAACGATGGAAATTTGTTGATTTTTAGAAATTCGCTCATAACTTTTGAACCGTTCGATAGATCGGGATGAGTTTTTGCACGTTTGTAGAACTCCAGGGTAGCTACTTGGTAACGCAAAAAGTTCCAGGATTCTATCGTGTTATCATCGGAAAAAAGGGTGCCAAAATATGGGTCCGAAAAATTCCTCGAAAAGACATGGACCCCTATAAATCTTTTTTATTGCATTTCTGGGGGTTAATTTCATCCTATCTTACGTAGAATTTCACGAGGAATCCAACGGTGCCACGGGAATTCACGTACGACCTATAGTTCCGGAGTTATCGCCATTTGAAATTTTCGAAAGTTGCATTTTGCGTCGAAAGGGCAAAATTTTGGCGATTTCGACGATTTTTCAACTTTTTTATTTGAAGAGATTTCTTTGATATCTCTTCGTTATCGTGTTTCTGGGGTCCAAAAAGCTAAGAATCCGGTCTTAACTCGACTTCGAAAATGGCAAAATTTTTCGAAAAATTTTCTGACTCAAACGATGGAAATTTGTTGATTTTTAGAAATTCGCTCATAACTTTTGAACCGTTCGATAGATCGGGATGAGTTTTTGCACGTTTGTAGAACTCCAGGGTAGCTACTTGGTAACGCAAAAAGTTCCAGGATTCTATCGTGTTATCATCGGAAAAAAGGGTGCCAAAATATGGGTCCGAAAAATTCCTCGAAAAGACATGGACCCCTATAAATCTTTTATTATTGCATTTCTGGGGGTTAATTTCATCCTATCTTACGTAGAATTTCACGAGGAATCCAACGGTGCCACGGGAATTCACGTACGACCTATAGTTCCGGAGTTATCGCCATTTGAAATTTTCGAAAGTTGCATTTTGCGTCGAAAGGGCAAAATTTTGGCGATTTCGACGATTTTTCAACTTTTTTATTTGAAGAGATTTCTTTGATATCTCTTCGTTATCGTGTTTCTGGGGTCCGAAAAGCTAAGAATCCGGTCTTAACTCGACTTCGAAAATGGCAAAATTTTTCGAAAAATTTTCTGACTCAAACGATGGAAATTTGTTGATTTTTAGAAATTCGCTCATAACTTTTGAACCGTTCGATAGATCGGGATGAGTTTTTGCACGTTTGTAGAACTCCAGGGTAGCTACTTGGTAACGCAAAAAGTTCCAGGATTCTATCGTGTTATCATCGGAAAAAAGGGTGCCAAAATATGGGTCCGAAAAATTCCTCGAAAAGACATGGACCCCTATAAATCTTTTATTATTGCATTTCTGGGGGTTAATTTCATCCTATCTTACGTAGAATTTCACGAGGAATCCAACGGTGCCACGGGAATTCACGTACGACCTATAGTTCCGGAGTTATCGCCATTTGAAATTTTCGAAAGTTGCATTTTGCGTCGAAAGGGCAAAATTTTGGCGATTTCGACGATTTTTCAACTTTTTTATTTGAAGAGATTTCTTTGATATCTCTTCGTTATCGTGTTTCTGGGGTCCGAAAAGCTAAGAATCCGGTCTTAACTCGACTTCGAAAATGGCAAAATTTTTCGAAAAATTTTCTGACTCAAACGATGGAAATTTGTTGATTTTTAGAAATTCGCTCATAACTTTTGAACCGTTCGATAGATCGGGATGAGTTTTTGCACGTTTGTAGAACTCCAGGGTAGCTACTTGGTAACGCAAAAAGTTCCAGGATTCTATCGTGTTATCATCGGAAAAAAGGGTGCCAAAATATGGGTCCAAAAAATTTCTCGAAAAGACATGGACCACTATAAATCTTTTATTATTGCATTTCTGGGGGTTAATTTTATCCTATCTTACGTAGAATTTCACGAGGAATCCAACGGTGCCACGGGAATTCACGTACGACCTATAGTTCCGGAGTTATCGCCATTTGAAATTTTCGAAAGTTGCATTTTGCGTCGAAAGGGCAAAATTTTGGCGATTTCGACGATTTTTCAACTTTTTTATTTGAAGAGATTTCTTTGATATCTCTTCGTTATCGTGTTTCTGGGGTCCGAAAAGCTAAGAATCCGGTCTTAACTCGACTTCGAAAATGGCAAAATTTTTCGAAAAATTTTCTGACTCAAACGATGGAAATTTGTTGATTTTTAGAAATTCGCTCATAACTTTTGAACCGTTCGATAGATCGGGATGAGTTTTTGCACGTTTGTAGAACTCCAGGGTAGCTACTTGGTAACGCAAAAAGTTCCAGGATTCTATCGTGTTATCATCGGAAAAAGGGGTGCCAAAATATGGGTCCGAAAAATTCCTCGAAAAGACATGGACCCCTATAAATCTTTTATTATTGCATTTCTGGGGGTTAATTTCATCCTATCTTACGTAGAATTTCACGAGGAATCCAACGGTGCCACGGGAATTCACGTACGACCTATAGTTCCGGAGTTATCGCCATTTGAAATTTTCGAAAGTTGCATTTTGCGTCGAAAGGGCAAAATTTTGGCGATTTCGACGATTTTTCAACTTTTTTATTTGAAGAGATTTCTTTGATATCTCTTCGTTATCGTGTTTCTGGGGTCCAAAAAGCTAAGAATCCGGTCTTAACTCGACTTCGAAAATGGCAAAATTTTTCGAAAAATTTTCTGACTCAAACGATGGAAATTTGTTGATTTTTAGAAATTCGCTCATAACTTTTGAACCGTTCGATAGATCGGGATGAGTTTTTGCACGTTTGTAGAACTCCAGGGTAGCTACTTGGTAACGCAAAAAGTTCCAGGATTCTATCGTGTTATCATCGGAAAAAAGGGTGCCAAAATATGGGTCCGAAAAATTCCTCGAAAAGACATGGACCCCTATAAATCTTTTATTATTGCATTTCTGGGGGTTAATTTCATCCTATCTTACGTAGAATTTCACGAGGAATCCAACGGTGCCACGGGAATTCACGTACGACCTATAGTTCCGGAGTTATCGCCATTTGAAATTTTCGAAAGTTGCATTTTGCGTCGAAAGGGCAAAATTTTGGCGATTTCGACGATTTTTCAACTTTTTTATTTGAAGAGATTTCTTTGATATCTCTTCGTTATCGTGTTTCTGGGGTCCGAAAAGCTAAGAATCCGGTCTTAACTCGACTTCGAAAATGGCAAAATTTTTCGAAAAATTTTCTGACTCAAACGATGGAAATTTGTTGATTTTTAGAAATTCGCTCATAACTTTTGAACCGTTCGATAGATCGGGATGAGTTTTTGCACGTTTGTAGAACTCCAGGGTAGCTACTTGGTAACGCAAAAAGTTCCAGGATTCTATCGTGTTATCATCGGAAAAAAGGGTGCCAAAATATGGGTCCGAAAAATTCCTCGAAAAGACATGGACCCCTATAAATCTTTTTTATTGCATTTCTGGGGGTTAATTTCATCCTATCTTACGTAGAATTTCACGAGGAATCCAACGGTGCCACGGGAATTCACGTACGACCTATAGTTCCGGAGTTATCGCCATTTGAAATTTTCGAAAGTTGCATTTTGCGTCGAAAGGGCAAAATTTTGGCGATTTCGACGATTTTTCAACTTTTTTATTTGAAGAGATTTCTTTGATATCTCTTCGTTATCGTGTTTCTGGGGTCCAAAAAGCTAAGAATCCGGTCTTAACTCGACTTCGAAAATGGCAAAATTTTTCGAAAAATTTTCTGACTCAAACGATGGAAATTTGTTGATTTTTAGAAATTCGCTCATAACTTTTGAACCGTTCGATAGATCGGGATGAGTTTTTGCACGTTTGTAGAACTCCAGGGTAGCTACTTGGTAACGCAAAAAGTTCCAGGATTCTATCGTGTTATCATCGGAAAAAAGGGTGCCAAAATATGGGTCCGAAAAATTCCTCGAAAAGACATGGACCCCTATAAATCTTTTATTATTGCATTTCTGGGGGTTAATTTCATCCTATCTTACGTAGAATTTCACGAGGAATCCAACGGTGCCACGGGAATTCACGTACGACCTATAGTTCCGGAGTTATCGCCATTTGAAATTTTCGAAAGTTGCATTTTGCGTCGAAAGGGCAAAATTTTGGCGATTTCGACGATTTTTCAACTTTTTTATTTGAAGAGATTTCTTTGATATCTCTTCGTTATCGTGTTTCTGGGGTCCGAAAAGCTAAGAATCCGGTCTTAACTCGACTTCGAAAATGGCAAAATTTTTCGAAAAATTTTCTGACTCAAACGATGGAAATTTGTTGATTTTTAGAAATTCGCTCATAACTTTTGAACCGTTCGATAGATCGGGATGAGTTTTTGCACGTTTGTAGAACTCCAGGGTAGCTACTTGGTAACGCAAAAAGTTCCAGGATTCTATCGTGTTATCATCGGAAAAAAGGGTGCCAAAATATGGGTCCGAAAAATTCCTCGAAAAGACATGGACCCCTATAAATCTTTTATTATTGCATTTCTGGGGGTTAATTTCATCCTATCTTACGTAGAATTTCACGAGGAATCCAACGGTGCCACGGGAATTCACGTACGACCTATAGTTCCGGAGTTATCGCCATTTGAAATTTTCGAAAGTTGCATTTTGCGTCGAAAGGGCAAAATTTTGGCGATTTCGACGATTTTTCAACTTTTTTATTTGAAGAGATTTCTTTGATATCTCTTCGTTATCGTGTTTCTGGGGTCCGAAAAGCTAAGAATCCGGTCTTAACTCGACTTCGAAAATGGCAAAATTTTTCGAAAAATTTTCTGACTCAAACGATGGAAATTTGTTGATTTTTAGAAATTCGCTCATAACTTTTGAACCGTTCGATAGATCGGGATGAGTTTTTGCACGTTTGTAGAACTCCAGGGTAGCTACTTGGTAACGCAAAAAGTTCCAGGATTCTATCGTGTTATCATCGGAAAAAAGGGTGCCAAAATATGGGTCCAAAAAATTTCTCGAAAAGACATGGACCACTATAAATCTTTTATTATTGCATTTCTGGGGGTTAATTTCATCCTATCTTACGTAGAATTTCACGAGGAATCCAACGGTGCCACGGGAATTCACGTACGACCTATAGTTCCGGAGTTATCGCCATTTGAAATTTTCGAAAGTTGCATTTTGCGTCGAAAGGGCAAAATTTTGGCGATTTCGACGATTTTTCAACTTTTTTATTTGAAGAGATTTCTTTGATATCTCTTCGTTATCGTGTTTCTGGGGTCCGAAAAGCTAAGAATCCGGTCTTAACTCGACTTCGAAAATGGCAAAATTTTTCGAAAAATTTTCTGACTCAAACGATGGAAATTTGTTGATTTTTAGAAATTCGCTCATAACTTTTGAACCGTTCGATAGATCGGGATGAGTTTTTGCACGTTTGTAGAACTCCAGGGTAGCTACTTGGTAACGCAAAAAGTTCCAGGATTCTATCGTGTTATCATCGGAAAAAAGGGTGCTAAAATATGGGTCCGAAAAATTCCTCGAAAAGACATGGACCCCTATAAATCTTTTATTATTGCATTTCTGGGGGTTAATTTCATCCTATCTTACGTAGAATTTCACGAGGAATCCAACGGTGCCACGGGAATTCACGTACGACCTATAGTTCCGGAGTTATCGCCATTTGAAATTTTCGAAAGTTGCATTTTGCGTCGAAAGGGCAAAATTTTGGCGATTTCGACGATTTTTCAACTTTTTTATTTGAAGAGATTTCTTTGATATCTCTTCGTTATCGTGTTTCTGGGGTCCGAAAAGCTAAGAATCCGGTCTTAACTCGACTTCGAAAATGGCAAAATTTTTCGAAAAATTTTCTGACTCAAACGATGGAAATTTGTTGATTTTTAGAAATTCGCTCATAACTTTTGAACCGTTCGATAGATCGGGATGAGTTTTTGCACGTTTGTAGAACTCCAGGGTAGCTACTTGGTAACGCAAAAAGTTCCAGGATTCTATCGTGTTATCATCGGAAAAAAGGGTGCCAAAATATGGGTCCGAAAAATTCCTCGAAAAGACATGGACCCCTATAAATCTTTTATTATTGCATTTCTGGGGGTTAATTTCATCCTATCTTACGTAGAATTTCACGAGGAATCCAACGGTGCCACGGGAATTCACGTACGACCTATAGTTCCGGAGTTATCGCCATTTGAAATTTTCGAAAGTTGCATTTTGCGTCGAAAGGGCAAAATTTTGGCGATTTCGACGATTTTTCAACTTTTTTATTTGAAGAGATTTCTTTGATATCTCTTCGTTATCGTGTTTCTGGGGTTCGAAAAGCTAAGAATCCGGTCTTAACTCGACTTCGAAAATGGCAAAATTTTTCGAAAAATTTTCTGACTCAAACGATGGAAATTTGTTGATTTTTAGAAATTCGCTCATAACTTTTGAACCGTTCGATAGATCGGGATGAGTTTTTGCACGTTTGTAGAACTCCAGGGTAGATACTTGGTAACGCAAAAAGTTCCAGGATTCTATCGTGTTATCATCGGAAAAAAGGGTGCTAAAATATGGGTCCGAAAAATTCCTCGAAAAGACATGGACCCCTATAAATCTTTTATTATTGCATTTCTGGGGGTTAATTTCATCCTATCTTACGTAGAATTTCACGAGGAATCCAACGGTGCCACGGGAATTCACGTACGACCTATAGTTCCGGAGTTATCGCCATTTGAAATTTTCGAAAGTTGCATTTTGCGTCGAAAGGGCAAAATTTTGGCGATTTCGACGATTTTTCAACTTTTTTATTTGAAGAGATTTCTTTGATATCTCTTCGTTATCGTGTTTCTGGGGTCCGAAAAGCTAAGAATCCGGTCTTAACTCGACTTCGAAAATGGCAAAATTTTTCGAAAAATTTTCTGACTCAAACGATGGAAATTTGTTGATTTTTAGAAATTCGCTCATAACTTTTGAACCGTTCGATAGATCGGGATGAGTTTTTGCACGTTTGTAGAACTCCAGGGTAGCTACTTGGTAACGCAAAAAGTTCCAGGATTCTATCGTGTTATCATCGGAAAAAAGGGTGCCAAAATATGGGTCCGAAAAATTCCTCGAAAAGACATGGACCCCTATAAATCTTTTATTATTGCATTTCTGGGGGTTAATTTCATCCTATCTTAGAATTTCACGAGGAATCCAAAGGTGCCACGGGAATTCACGTACGACCTATAGTTCCGGAGTTATCGCCATTTGAAATTTTCGAAAGTTGCATTTTGCGTCGAAAGGGCAAAATTTTGGCGATTTCGACGATTTTTCAACTTTTATATTTGAAGAGATTTCTTTGATATCTCTTCGTTATCGTGTTTCTGGGGTCCGAAAAGCTAAGAATCCGGTCTTAACTCGACTTCGAAAATGGCAAAATTTTTCGAAAAATTTTCTGACTCAAACGATGGAAATTTGTTGATTTTTAGAAATTCGCTCATAACTTTTGAACCGTTCGATAGATCGGGATGAGTTTTTGCACGTTTGTAGAACTCCAGGGTAGCTACTTGGTAACGCAAAAAGTTCCAGGATTCTATCGTGTTATCATCGGAAAAAAGGGTGCCAAAATATGGGTCCGAAAAATTCCTCGAAAAGACATGGACCCCTATAAATCTTTTATTATTGCATTTCTGGGGGTTAATTTCATCCTATCTTACGTAGAATTTCACGAGGAATCCAACGGTGCCACGGGAATTCACGTACGACCTATAGTTCCGGAGTTATCGCCATATGAAATTTTCGAAAGTTGCATTTTGCGTCGAAAGGGCAAAATTTTGGCGATTTCGACGATTTTTCAACTTTTTTATTTGAAGAGATTTCTTTGATATCTCTTCGTTATCGTGTTTCTGGGGTCCGAAAAGCTAAGAATCCGGTCTTAACTCGACTTCGAAAATGGCAAAATTTTTCGAAAAATTTTCTGACTCAAACGATGGAAATTTGTTGATTTTTAGAAATTCGCTCATAACTTTTGAACCGTTCGATAGATCGGGATGAGTTTTTGCACGTTTGTAGAACTCCAGGGTAGCTACTTGGTAACGCAAAAAGTTCCAGGATTCTATCGTGTTATCATCGGAAAAAAGGGTGCCAAAATATGGGTCCGAAAAATTCCTCGAAAAGACATGGACCCCTATAAATCTTTTATTATTGCATTTCTGGGGGTTAATTTCATCCTATCTTACGTAGAATTTCACGAGGAATCCAACGGTGCCACGGGAATTCACGTACGACCTATAGTTCCGGAGTTATCGCCATTTGAAATTTTCGAAAGTTGCATTTTGCGTCGAAAGGGCAAAATTTTGGCGATTTCGACGATTTTTCAACTTTTTTATTTGAAGAGATTTCTTTGATATCTCTTCGTTATCGTGTTTCTGGGGTCCGAAAAGCTAAGAATCCGGTCTTAGCTCGACTTCGAAAATGGCAAAATTTTTCGAAAAATTTTCTGACTCAAACGATGGAAATTTGTTGATTTTTAGAAATTCGCTCATAACTTTTGAACCGTTCGATAGATCGGGATGAGTTTTTGCACGTTTGTAGAACTCCAGGGTAGCTACTTGGTAACGCAAAAAGTTCCAGGATTCTATCGTGTTATCATCGGAAAAAAGGGTGCCAAAATATGGGTCCGAAAAATTCCTCGAAAAGACATGGACCCCTATAAATCTTTTATTATTGCATTTCTGGGGGTTAATTTCATCCTATCTTACGTAGAATTTCACGAGGAATCCAACGGTGCCACGGGAATTCACGTACGACCTATAGTTCCGGAGTTATCGCCATTTGAAATTTTCGAAAGTTGCATTTTGCGTCGAAAGGGCAAAATTTTGGCGATTTCGACGATTTTTCAACTTTTTTATTTGAAGAGATTTCTTTGATATCCCTTCGTTATCGTGTTTCTGGGGTCCGAAAAGCTAAGAATCCGGTCTTAGCTCGACTTCGAAAATGGCAAAATTTTTCGAAAAATTTTCTGACTCAAACGATGGAAATTTGTTGATTTTTAGAAATTCGCTCATAACTTTTGAACCGTTCGATAGATCGGGATGAGTTTTTGCACGTTTGTAGAACTCCAGGGTAGCTACTTGGTAACGCAAAAAGTTCCAGGATTCTATCGTGTTATCATCGGAAAAAAGGGTGCCAAAATATGGGTCCGAAAAATTCCTCGAAAAGACATGGTCCCCTATAAATCTTTTATTATTGCATTTCTGGGGGTTAATTTCATCCTATCTTACGTAGAATTTCACGAGGAATCCAACGGTGCCACGGGAATTCACGTACGACCTATAGTTCCGGAGTTATCGCCATTTGAAATTTTCGAAAGTTGCATTTTGCGTCGAAAGGGCAAAATTTTGGCGATTTCGACGATTTTTCAACTTTTTTATTTGAAGAGATTTCTTTGATATCTCTTCGTTATCGTGTTTCTGGGGTCCGAAAAGCTAAGAATCCGGTCTTAACTCGACTTCGAAAATGGCAAAATTTTTCGAAAAATTTTCTGACTCAAACGATGGAAATTTGTTGATTTTTAGAAATTCGCTCATAACTTTTGAACCGTTCGATAGATCGGGATGAGTTTTTGCACGTTTGTAGAACTCCAGGGTAGCTACTTGGTAACGCAAAAAGTTCCAGGATTCTATCGTGTTATCATCGGAAAAAGGGGTGCCAAAATATGGGTCCGAAAAATTCCTCGAAAAGACATGGACCCCTATAAATCTTTTATTATTGCATTTCTGGGGGTTAATTTCATCCTATCTTACGTAGAATTTCACGAGGAATCCAACGGTGCCACGGGAATTCACGTACGACCGATAGTTTCGGAGTTATCGCCATTTGAAATTTTCGAAAGTTGCATTTTGCGTCGAAAGGGCAAAATTTTGGCGATTTCGACGATTTTTCAACTTTTTTATTTGAAGAGATTTCTTTGATATCTCTTCGTTATCGTGTTTCTGGGGTCCGAAAAGCTAAGAATCCGGTCTTAACTCGACTTCGAAAATGGCAAAATTTTTCGAAAAATTTTCTGACTCAAACGATGGAAATTTGTTGATTTTAAGAAATTCGCTCATAACTTTTGAACCGTTCGATAGATCGGAATGAGTTTTTGCACGTTTGTAGAACTCCAGGGTAGCTACTTGGTAACGCAAAAAGTTCCAGGATTCTATCGTGTTATCATCGGAAAAAAGGGTGCCAAAATATGGGTCCGAAAAATTCCTCGAAAAGACATGGACCCCTATAAATCTTTTATTATTGCATTTCTGGGGGTTAATTTCATCCTATCTTACGTAGAATTTCACGAGGAATCCAACGGTGCCACGGGAATTCACGTACGACCTATAGTTCCGGAGTTATCGCCATTTGAAATTTTCGAAAGTTGCATTTTGCGTCGAAAGGGCAAAATTTTGGCGATTTCGACGATTTTTCAACTTTTTTATTTGAAGAGATTTCTTTGATATCTCTTCGTTATCGTGTTTCTGGGGTCCGAAAAGCTAAGAATCCGGTCTTAACTCGACTTCGAAAATGGCAAAATTTTTCGAAAAATTTTCTGACTCAAACGATGGAAATTTGTTGATTTTTAGAAATTCGCTCATAACTTTTGAACCGTTCGATAGATCGGGATGAGTTTTTGCACGTTTGTAGAACTCCAGGGTAGCTACATGGTAACGCAAAAAGTTCCAGGATTCTATCGTGTTATCATCGGAAAAAAGGGTGCCAAAATATGGGTCCGAAAAATTCCTCGAAAAGACATGGACCCCTATAAATCTTTTATTATTGCATTTCTGGGGGTTAATTTCATCCTATCTTACGTAGAATTTCACGAGGAATCCAACGGTGCCACGGGAATTCACGTACGACCTATAGTTCCGGAGTTATCGCCATTTGAAATTTTCGAAAGTTGCATTTTGCGTCGAAAGGGCAAAATTTTGGCGATTTCGACGATTTTTCAACTTTTTTATTTGAAGAGATTTCTTTGATATCTCTTCGTTATCGTGTTTCTGGGGTCCGAAAAGCTAAGAATCCGGTCTTAACTCGACTTCGAAAATGGCAAAATTTTTCGAAAAATTTTCTGACTCAAACGATGGAAATTTGTTGATTTTTAGAAATTCGCTCATAACTTTTGAACCGTTCGATAGATCGGGATGAGTTTTTGCACGTTTGTAGAACTCCAGGGTAGCTACTTGGTAACGCAAAAAGTTCCAGGATTCTATCGTGTTATCATCGGAAAAAAGGGTGCCAAAATATGGGTCCGAAAAATTCCTCGAAAAGACATGGACCCCTATAAATCTTTTATTATTGCATTTCTGGGGGTTAATTTCATCCTATCTTACGTAGAATTTCACGAGGAATCCAACGGTGCCACGGGAATTCACGTACGACCTATAGTTCCGGAGTTATCGCCATTTGAAATTTTCGAAAGTTGCATTTTGCGTCGAAAGGGCAAAATTTTGGCGATTTCGACGATTTTTCAACTTTTTTATTTGAAGAGATTTCTTTGATATCTCTTCGTTATCGTGTTTCTGGGGTCCGAAAAGCTAAGAATCCGGTCTTAACTCGACTTCGAAAATGGCAAAATTTTTCGAAAAATTTTCTGACTCAAACGATGGAAATTTGTTGATTTTTAGAAATTCGCTCATAACTTTTGAACCGTTCGATAGATCGGGATGAGTTTTTGCACGTTTGTAGAACTCCAGGGTAGCTACTTGGTAACGCAAAAAGTTCCAGGATTCTATCGTGTTATCATCGGAAAAAAGGGTGCCAAAATATGGGTCCGAAAAATTCCTCGAAAAGACATGGACCCTTATAAATCTTTTATTATTGCATTTCTGGGGGTTAATTTCATCCTATCTTACGTAGAATTTCACGAGGAATCCAACGGTGCCACGGGAATTCACGTACGACCTATAGTTCCGGAGTTATCGCCATTTGAAAATTTCGAAAGTTGCATTTTGCGTCGAAAGGGCAAAATTTTGGCGATTTCGACGATTTTTCAACTTTTTTATTTGAAGAGATTTCTTTGATATCTCTTCGATATCGTGTTTCTGGGGTCCGAAAAGCTAAGAATCCGGTCTTAACTCGACTTCGAAAATGGCAAAATTTTTCGAAAAATTTTCTGACTCAAACGATGGAAATTTGTTGATTTTTAGAAATTCGCTCATAACTTTTGAACCGTTCGATAGATCGGGATGAGTTTTTGCACGTTTGTAGAACTCCAGGGTAGCTACTTGGTAACGCAAAAAGTTCCAGGATTCTATCGTGTTATCATCGGAAAAAAGGGTGCCAAAATATGGGTCCGAAAAATTCCTCGAAAAGACATGGACCCCTATAAATCTTTTATTATTGCATTTCTGGGGGTTAATTTCATCCTATCTTACGTAGAATTTCACGAGGAATCCAACGGTGCCACGGGAATTCACGTACGACCTATAGTTCCGGAGTTATCGCCATTTGAAATTTTCGAAAGTTGCATTTTGCGTCGAAAGGGCAAAATTTTGGCGATTTCGACGATTTTTCAACTTTTTTATTTGAAGAGATTTCTTTGATATCTCTTCGTTATCGTGTTTCTGGGGTCCGAAAAGCTAAGAATCCGGTCTTAACTCGACTTCGAAAATGGCAAAATTTTTCGAAAAATTTTCTGACTCAAACGATGGAAATTTGTTGATTTTTAGAAATTCGCTCATAACTTTTGAACCGTTCGATAGATCGGGATGAGTTTTTGCACGTTTGTAGAACTCCAGGGTAGCTACTTGGTAACGCAAAAAGTTCCAGGATTCTATCGTGTTATCATCGGAAAAAAGGGTGCCAAAATATGGGTCCGAAAAATTCCTCGAAAAGACATGGACCCCTATAAATCTTTTATTATTGCATTTCTGGGGGTTAATTTCATCCTATCTTACGTAGAATTTCACGAGGAATCCAACGGTGCCACGGGAATTCACGTACGACCTATAGTTCCGGAGTTATCGCCATTTGAAATTTTCGAAAGTTGCATTTTGCGTCGAAAGGGCAAAATTTTGGCGATTTCGACGATTTTTCAACTTTTTTATTTGAAGAGATTTCTTTGATATCTTTTCGTTATCGTGTTTCTGGGGTCCGAAAAGCTAAGAATCCGGTCTTAACTCGACTTCGAAAATGGCAAAATTTTTCGAAAAATTTTCTGACTCAAACGATGGAAATTTGTTGATTTTTAGAAATTCGCTCATAACTTTTGAACCGTTCGATAGATCGGGATGAGTTTTTGCACGTTTGTAGAACTCCAGGGTAGCTACTTGGTAACGCAAAAAGTTCCAGGATTCTATCGTGTTATCATCGGAAAAAAGGGTGCCAAAATATGGGTCCGAAAAATTCCTCGAAAAGACATGGACCCCTATAAATCTTTTATTATTGCATTTCTGGGGGTTAATTTCATCCTATCTTACGTAGAATTTCACGAGGAATCCAACGGTGCCACGGGAATTCACGTACGACCTATAGTTCCGGAGTTATCGCCATTTGAAATTTTCGAAAGTTGCATTTTGCGTCGAAAGGGCAAAATTTTGGCGATTTCGACGATTTTTCAACTTTTTTATTTGAAGAGATTTCTTTGATATCTCTTCGTTATCGTGTTTCTGGGGTCCGAAAAGCTAAGAATCCGGTCTTAACTCGACTTCGAAAATGGCAAAATTTTTCGAAAAATTTTCTGACTCAAACGATGGAAATTTGTTGATTTTTAGAAATTCGCTCATAACTTTTGAACCGTTCGATAGATCGGGATGAGTTTTTGCACGTTTGTAGAACTCCAGGGTAGCTACTTGGTAACGCAAAAAGTTCCAGGATTCTATCGTGTTATCATCGGAAAAAAGGGTGCCAAAATATGGGTCCGAAAAATTCCTCGAAAAGACATGGACCCCTATAAATCTTTTATTATTGCATTTCTGGGGGTTAATTTCATCCTATCTTACGTAGAATTTCACGAGGAATCCAACGGTGCCACGGGAATTCACGTACGACCTATAGTTCCGGAGTTATCGCCATTTGAAATTTTCGAAAGTTGCATTTTGCGTCGAAAGGGCAAAATTTTGGCGATTTCGACGATTTTTCAACTTTTTTATTTGAAGAGATTTCTTTGATATCTCTTCGTTATCGTGTTTCTGGGGTCCGAAAAGCTAAGAATCCGGTCTTAACTCGACTTCGAAAATGGCAAAATTTTTCGAAAAATTTTCTGACTCAAACGATGGAAATTTGTTGATTTTTAGAAATTCGCTCATAACTTTTGAACCGTTCGATAGATCGGGATGAGTTTTTGCACGTTTGTAGAACTCCAGGGTAGCTACTTGGTAACGCAAAAAGTTCCAGGATTCTATCGTGTTATCATCGGAAAAAAGGGTGCCAAAATATGGGTCCGAAAAATTCCTCGAAAAGACATGGACCCCTATAAATCTTTTATTATTGCATTTCTGGGGGTTAATTTCATCCTATCTTACGTAGAATTTCACGAGGAATCCAACGGTGCCACGGGAATTCACGTACGACCTATAGTTCCGGAGTTATCGCCATTTGAAATTTTCGAAAGTTGCATTTTGCGTCGAAAGGGCAAAATTTTGGCGATTTCGACGATTTTTCAACTTTTTTATTTGAAGAGATTTCTTTGATATCTCTTCGTTATCGTGTTTCTGGGGTCCGAAAAGCTAAGAATCCGGTCTTAACTCGACTTCGAAAATGGCAAAATTTTTCGAAAAATTTTCTGACTCAAACGATGGAAATTTGTTGATTTTTAGAAATTCGCTCATAACTTTTGAACCGTTCGATAGATCGGGATGAGTTTTTGCACGTTTGTAGAACTCCAGGGTAGCTACTTGGTAACGCAAAAAGTTCCAGGATTCTATCGTGTTATCATCGGAAAAAAGGGTGCCAAAATATGGGTCCGAAAAATTCCTCGAAAAGACATGGACCCCTATAAATCTTTTATTATTGCATTTCTGGGGGTTAATTTCATCCTATCTTACGTAGAATTTCACGAGGAATCCAACGGTGCCACGGGAATTCACGTACGACCTATAGTTCCGGAGTTATCGCCATTTGAAATTTTCGAAAGTTGCATTTTGCGTCGAAAGGGCAAAATTTTGGCGATTTCGACGATTTTTCAACTTTTTTATTTGAAGAGATTTCTTTGATATCTCTTCGTTATCGTGTTTCTGGGGTCCGAAAAGCTAAGAATCCGGTCTTAACTCGACTTCGAAAATGGCAAAATTTTTCGAAAAATTTTCTGACTCAAACGATGGAAATTTGTTGATTTTTAGAAATTCGCTCATAACTTTTGAACCGTTCGATAGATCGGGATGAGTTTTTGCACGTTTGTAGAACTCCAGGGTAGCTACTTGGTAACGCAAAAAGTTCCAGGATTCTATCGTGTTATCATCGGAAAAAAGGGTGCCAAAATATGGGTCCGAAAAATTCCTCGAAAAGACATGGACCCCTATAAATCTTTTATTATTGCATTTCTGGGGGTTAATTTCATCCTATCTTACGTAGAATTTCACGAGGAATCCAACGGTGCCACGGGAATTCACGTACGACCTATAGTTCCGGAGTTATCGCCATTTGAAATTTTCGAAAGTTGCATTTTGCGTCGAAAGGGCAAAATTTTGGCGATTTCGACGATTTTTCAACTTTTTTATTTGAAGAGATTTCTTTGATATCTCTTCGTTATCGTGTTTCTGGGGTCCGAAAAGCTAAGAATCCGGTCTTAAATCGACTTCGAAAATGGCAAAATTTTTCGAAAAATTTTCTGACTCAAACGATGGAAATTTTTTGATTTTTAGAAATTCGCTCATAACTTTTGAACCGTTCGATAGATCGGGATGAGTTTTTGCACGTTTGTAGAACTCCAGGGTAGCTACTTGGTAACGCAAAAAGTTCCAGGATTCTATCGTGTTATCATCGGAAAAAAGGGTGCCAAAATATGGGTCCGAAAAATTCCTCGAAAAGACATGGACCCCTATAAATCTTTTATTATTGCATTTCTGGGGGTTAATTTCATCCTATCTTACGTAGAATTTCACGAGGAATCCAACGGTGCCACGGGAATTCACGTACGACCTATAGTTCCGGAGTTATCGCTATTTGAAATTTTCGAAAGTTGCATTTTGCGTCGAAAGGGCAAAATTTTGGCGATTTCGACGATTTTTCAACTTTTTTATTTGAAGAGATTTCTTTGATATCTCTTCGTTATCGTGTTTCTGGGGTCCGAAAAGCTAAGAATCCGGTCTTAACTCGACTTCGAAAATGGCAAAATTTTTCGAAAAATTTTCTGACTCAAACGATGGAAATTTGTTGATTTTTAGAAATTCGCTCATAACTTTTGAACCGTTCGATAGATCGGGATGAGTTTTTGCACGTTTGTAGAACTCCAGGGTAGCTACTTGGTAACGCAAAAAGTTCCAGGATTCTATCGTGTTATCATCGGAAAAAAGGGTGCCAAAATATGGGTCCGAAAAATTCCTCGAAAAGACATGGACCCCTATAAATCTTTTATTATTGCATTTCTGGGGGTTAATTTCATCCTATCTTACGTAGAATTTCACGAGGAATCCAACGGTGCCACGGGAATTCACGTACGACCTATAGTTCCGGAGTTATCGCCATTTGAAATTTTCGAAAGTTGCATTTTGCGTCGAAAGGGCAAAATTTTGGCGATTTCGACGATTTTTCAACTTTTTTATTTGAAGAGATTTCTTTGATATCTCTTCGTTATCGTGTTTCTGGGGTCCGAAAAGCTAAGAATCCGGTCTTAAATCGACTTCGAAAATGGCAAAATTTTTCGAAAAATTTTCTGACTCAAACGATGGAAATTTTTTGATTTTTAGAAATTCGCTCATAACTTTTGAACCGTTCGATAGATCGGGATGAGTTTTTGCACGTTTGTAGAACTCCAGGGTAGCTACTTGGTAACGCAAAAAGTTCCAGGATTCTATCGTGTTATCATCGGAAAAAAGGGTGCCAAAATATGGGTCCGAAAAATTCCTCGAAAAGACATGGACCCCTATAAATCTTTTATTATTGCATTTCTGGGGGTTAATTTCATCCTATCTTACGTAGAATTTCACGAGGAATCCAACGGTGCCACGGGAATTCACGTACGACCTATAGTTCCGGAGTTATCGCTATTTGAAATTTTCGAAAGTTGCATTTTGCGTCGAAAGGGCAAAATTTTGGCGATTTCGACGATTTTTCAACTTTTTTATTTGAAGAGATTTCTTTGATATCTCTTCGTTATCGTGTTCCTGGGGTCCGAAAAGCTAAGAATCCGGTCTTAACTCGACTTCGAAAATGGCAAAATTTTTCGAAAAATTTTCTGACTCAAACGATGGAAATTTGTTGATTTTTAGAAATTCGCTCATAACTTTTGAACCGTTCGATAGATCGGGATGAGTTTTTGCACGTTTGTAGAACTCCAGGGTAGCTACTTGGTAACGCAAAAAGTTCCAGGATTCTATCGTGTTATCATCGGAAAAAAGGGTGCCAAAATATGGGTCCGAAAAATTCCTCGAAAAGACATGGACCCCTATAAATCTTTTATTATTGCATTTCTGGGGGTTAATTTCATCCTATCTTACGTAGAATTTCACGAGGAATCCAACGGTGCCACGGGAATTCACGTACGACCTATAGTTCCGGAGTTATCGCAATTTGAAATTTTCGAAAGTTGCATTTTGCGTCGAAAGGGCAAAATTTTGGCGATTTCGACGATTTTTCAACTTTTTTATTTGAAGAGATTTCTTTGATATCCCTTCGTTATCGTGTTTCTGGGGTCCGAAAAGCTAAGAATCCGGTCTTAACTCGACTTCGAAAATGGCAAAATTTTTCGAAAAATTTTCTGACTCAAACGATGGAAATTTGTTGATTTTTAGAAATTCGCTCATAACTTTTGAACCGTTCGATAGATCGGGATGAGTTTTTGCACGTTTGTAGAACTCCAGGGTAGCTACTTGGTAACGCAAAAAGTTCCAGGATTCTATCGTGTTATCATCGGAAAAAAGGGTGCCAAAATATGGGTCCGAAAAATTCCTCGAAAAGACATGGACCCCTATAAATCTTTTATTATTGCATTTCTGGGGGTTAATTTCATCCTATCTTACGTAGAATTTCACGAGGAATCCAACGGTGCCACGGGAATTCACGTACGACCTATAGTTCCGGAGTTATCGCCATTTGAAATTTTCGAAAGTTGCATTTTGCGTCGAAAGGGCAAAATTTTGGCGATTTCGACGATTTTTCAACTTTTTTATTTGAAGAGATTTTTTGATATCTCTTCGTTATCGTGTTTCTGGGGTCCGAAAAGCTAAGAATCCGGTCTTAACTCGACTTCGAAAATGGCAAAATTTTTCGAAAAATTTTCTGACTCAAACGATGGAAATTTGTTGATTTTTAGAAATTCGCTCATAACTTTTGAACCGTTCGATAGATCGGGATGAGTTTTTGCACGTTTGTAGAACTCCAGGGTAGCTACTTGGTAACGCAAAAAGTTCCAGGATTCTATCGTGTTATCATCGGAAAAAAGGGTGCCAAAATATGGGTCCGAAAAATTCCTCGAAAAGACATGGACCCCTATAAATCTTTTATTATTGCATTTCTGGGGGTTAATTTCATCCTATCTTACGTAGAATTTCACGAGGAATCCAACGGTGCCACGGGAATTCACGTACGACCTATAGTTCCGGAGTTATCGAAATTTGAAATTTTCGAAAGTTGCATTTTGCGTCGAAAGGGCAAAATTTTGGCGATTTCGACGATTTTTCAACTTTTTTATTTGAAGAGATTTCTTTGATATCTCTTCGTTATCGTGTTTCTGGGGTCCGAAAAGCTAAGAATCCGGTCTTAACTCGACTTCGAAAATGGCAAAATTTTTCGAAAAATTTTCTGACTCAAACGATGGAAATTTGTTGATTTTTAGAAATTCGCTCATAACTTTTGAACCGTTCGATAGATCGGGATGAGTTTTTGCACGTTTGTAGAACTCCAGGGTAGCTACTTGGTAACGCAAAAAGTTCCAGGATTCTATCGTGTTATCATCGGAAAAAAGGGTGCCAAAATATGGGTCCGAAAAATTCCTCGAAAAGACATGGACCCCTATAAATCTTTTATTATTGCATTTCTGGGGGTTAATTTCATCCTATCTTACGTAGAATTTCACGAGGAATCCAACGGTGCCACGGGAATTCACGTACGACCTATAGTTCCGGAGTTATCGCCATTTGAAATTTTCGAAAGTTGCATTTTGCGTCGAAAGGGCAAAATTTTGGCGATTTCGACGATTTTTCAACTTTTTTATTTGAAGAGATTTCTTTGATATCTCTTCGTTATCGTGTTTTTGGGGTCCGAAAAGCTAAGAATCCGGTCTTAACTCGACTTCGAAAATGGCAAAATTTTTCGAAAAATTTTCTGACTCAAACGATGGAAATTTGTTGATTTTTAGAAATTCGCTCATAACTTTTGAACCGTTCGATAGATCGGGATGAGTTTTTGCACGTTTGTAGAACTCCAGGGTAGCTACTTGGTAACGCAAAAAGTTCCAGGATTCTATCGTGTTATCATCGGAAAAAAGGGTGCCAAAATATGGGTCCGAAAAATTCCTCGAAAAGACATGGACCCCTATAAATCTTTTATTATTGCATTTCTGGGGGTTAATTTCATCCTATCTTACGTAGAATTTCACGAGGAATCCAACGGTGCCACGGGAATTCACGTACGACCTATAGTTCCGGAGTTATCGCCATTTGAAATTTTCGAAAGTTGCATTTTGCGTCGAAAGGGCAAAATTTTGGCAATTTCGACGATTTTTCAACTTTTTTATTTGAAGAGATTTCTTTGATATCTCTTCGTTATCGTGTTTCTGGGGTCCGAAAAGCTAAGAATCCGGTCTTAACTCGACTTCGAAAATGGCAAAATTTTTCGAAAAATTTTCTGACTCAAACGATGGAAATTTCTTGATTTTTAGAAATTCGCTCATAACTTTTGAACCGTTCGATAGATCGGGATGAGTTTTTGCACGTTTGTAGAACTCCAGGGTAGCTACTTGGTAACGCAAAAAGTTCCAGGATTCTATCGTGTTATCATCGGAAAAAAGGGTGCCAAAATATGGGTCCGAAAAATTCCTCGAAAAGACATGGACCCCTATAAATCTTTTATTATTGCATTTCTGGGGGTTAATTTCATCCTATCTTACGTAGAATTTCACGAGGAATCCAACGGTGCCACGGGAATTCACGTACGACCTATAGTTCCGGAGTTATCGCCATTTGAAATTTTCGAAAGTTGCATTTTGCGTCGAAAGGGCAAAATTTTGGCGATTTCGACGATTTTTCAACTTTTTTATTTGAAGAGATTTCTTTGATATCTCTTCGTTATCGTGTTTCTGGGGTCCGAAAAGCTAAGAATCCGGTCTTAACTCGACTTCGAAAATGGCAAAATTTTTCGAAAAATTTTCTGACTCAAACGATGGAAATTTGTTGATTTTTAGAAATTCGCTCATAACTTTTGAACCGTTCGATAGATCGGGATGAGTTTTTGCACGTTTGTAGAACTCCAGGGTAGCTACTTGGTAACGCAAAAAGTTCCAGGATTCTATCGTGTTATCATCGGAAAAAAGGGTGCCAAAATATGGGTCCGAAAAATTCCTCGAAAAGACATGGACCCCTATAAATCTTTTATTATTGCATTTCTGGGGGTTAATTTCATCCTATCTTACGTAGAATTTCACGAGGAATCCAACGGTGCCACGGGAATTCACGTACGACCTATAGTTCCGGAGTTATCGCCATTTGAAATTTTCGAAAGTTGCATTTTGCGTCGAAAGGGCAAAATTTTGGCGATTTCGACGATTTTTCAACTTTTTTATTTGAAGAGATTTCTTTGATATCTCTTCGTTATCGTGTTTCTGGGGTCCGAAAAGCTAAGAATCCGGTCTTAACTCGACTTCGAAAATGGCAAACTTTTTCGAAAAATTTTCTGACTCAAACGATGGAAATTTCTTGATTTTTAGAAATTCGCTCATAACTTTTGAACCGTTCGATAGATCGGGATGAGTTTTTGCACGTTTGTAGAACTCCAGGGTAGCTACTTGGTAACGCAAAAAGTTCCAGGATTCTATCGTGTTATCATCGGAAAAAAGGGTGCCAAAATATGGGTCCGAAAAATTCCTCGAAAAGACATGGACCCCTATAAATCTTTTATTATTGCATTTCTGGGGGTTAATTTCATCCTGTCTTACGTAGAATTTCACGAGGAATCCAACGGTGCCACGGGAATTCACGTACGACCTATAGTTCCGGAGTTATCGCCATTTGAAATTTTCGAAAGTTGCATTTTGCGTCGAAAGGGCAAAATTTTGGCGATTTCGACGATTTTTCAACTTTTTTATTTGAAGAGATTTCTTTGATATCTCTTCGTTATCGTGTTTCTGGGGTCCGAAAAGCTAAGAATCCGGTCTTAACTCGACTTCGAAAATGGCAAAATTTTTCGAAAAATTTTCTGACTCAAACGATGGAAATTTGTTGATTTTTAGAAATTCGCTCATAACTTTTGAACCGTTCGATAGATCGGGATGAGTTTTTGCACGTTTGTAGAACTCCAGGGTAGCTACTTGGTAACGCAAAAAGTTCCAGGATTCTATCGTGTTATCATCGGAAAAAAGGGTGCCAAAATATGGGTCCGAAAAATTCCTCGAAAAGACATGGACCCCTATAAATCTTTTATTATTGCATTTCTGGGGGTTAATTTCATCCTATCTTACGTAGAATTTCACGAGGAATCCAACGGTGCCACGGGAATTCACGTACGACCTATAGTTCCGGAGTTATCGCCATTTGAAATTTTCGAAAGTTGCATTTTGCGTCGAAAGGGCAAAATTTTGGCGATTTCGACGATTTTTCAACTTTTTTATTTGAAGAGATTTCTTTGATATCTCTTCGTTATCGTGTTTCTGGGGTCCGAAAAGCTAAGAATCCGGTCTTAACTCGACTTCGAAAATGGCAAAATTTTTCGAAAAATTTTCTGACTCAAACGATGGAAATTTGTTGATTTTTAGAAATTCGCTCATAACTTTTGAACCGTTCGATAGATCGGGATGAGTTTTTGCACGTTTGTAGAACTCCAGGGTAGCTACTTGGTAACGCAAAAAGTTCCAGGATTCTATCGTGTTATCATCGGAAAAAAGGGTGCCAAAATATGGGTCCGAAAAATTCGTCGAAAAGACATGGACCCCTATAAATCTTTTATTATTGCATTTCTGGGGGTTAATTTCATCCTATCTTACGTAGAATTTCACGAGGAACCAACGGTGCCACGGGAATTCACGTACGACCTATAGTTCCGGAGTTATCGCCATTTGAAATTTTCGAAAGTTGCATTTTGCGTCGAAAGGGCAAAATTTTGGCGATTTCGACGATTTTTCAACTTTTTTATTTGAAGAGATTTCTTTGATATCTCTTCGTTATCGTGTTTCTGGGGTCCGAAAAGCTAAGAATCCGGTCTTAACTCGACTTCGAAAATGGCAAAATTTTTCGAAAAATTTTCTGACTCAAACGATGGAAATTTGTTGATTTTTAGAAATTCGCTCATAACTTTTGAACCGTTCGATAGATCGGGATGAGTTTTTGCACGTTTGTAGAACTCCAGGGTAGCTACTTGGTAACGCAAAAAGTTCCAGGATTCTATCGTGTTATCATCGGAAAAAAGGGTGCCAAAATATGGGTCCGAAAAACTCCTCGAAAAGACATGGACCCCTATAAATCTTTTATTATTGCATTTCTGGGGGTTAATTTCATCCTATCTTACGTAGAATTTCACGAGGAATCCAACGGTGCCACGGGAATTCACGTACGACCTATAGTTCCGGAGTTATCGCCATTTGAAATTTTCGAAAGTTGCATTTTGCGTCGAAAGGGCAAAATTTTGGCGATTTCGACGATTTTTCAACTTTTTTATTTGAAGAGATTTCTTTGATATCTCTTCGTTATCGTGTTTCTGGGGTCCGAAAAGCTAAGAATCCGGTCTTAACTCGACTTCGAAAATGGCAAACTTTTTCGAAAAATTTTCTGACTCAAACGATGGAAATTTGTTGATTTTTAGAAATTCGCTCATAACTTTTGAACCGTTCGATAGATCGGGATGAGTTTTTGCACGTTTGTAGAACTCCAGGGTAGCTACTTGGTAACGCAAAAAGTTCCAGGATTCTATCGTGTTATCATCGGAAAAAAGGGTGCCAAAATATGGGTCCGAAAAATTCCTCGAAAAGACATGGACCCCTATAAATCTTTTATTATTGCATTTCTGGGGGTTAATTTCATCCTATCTTACGTAGAATTTCACGAGGAATCCAACGGTGCCACGGGAATTCACGTACGACCTATAGTTCCGGAGTTATCGCCATTTGAAATTTTCGAAAGTTGCATTTTGCGTCGAAAGGGCAAAATTTTGGCGATTTCGACGATTTTTCAACTTTTTTATTTGAAGAGATTTCTTTGATATCTCTTCGTTATCGTGTTTCTGGGGTCCGAAAAGCTAAGAATCCGGTCTTAACTCGACTTCGAAAATGGCAAAATTTTTCGAAAAATTTTCTGACTCAAACGATGGAAATTTGTTGATTTTTAGAAATTCGCTCATAACTTTTGAACCGTTCGATAGATCGGGATGAGTTTTTGCACGTTTGTAGAACTCCAGGGTAGCTACTTGGTAACGCAAAAAGTTCCAGGATTCTATCGTGTTATCATCGGAAAAAAGGGTGCCAAAATATGGGTCCGAAAAATTCCTCGAAAAGACATGGACCCCTATAAATCTTTTATTATTGCATTTCTGGGGGTTAATTTCATCCTATCTTACGTAGAATTTCACGAGGAATCCAACGGTGCCACGGGAATTCACGTACGACCTATAGTTCCGGAGTTATCGCCATTTGAAATTTTCGAAAGTTGCATTTTGCGTCGAAAGGGCAAAATTTTGGCGATTTCGACGATTTTTCAACTTTTTTATTTGAAGAGATTTCTTTGATATCTCTTCGTTATCGTGTTTCTGGGGTCCGAAAAGCTAAGAATCCGGTCTTAACTCGACTTCGAAAATGGCAAAATTTTTCGAAAAATTTTCTGACTCAAACGATGGAAATTTGTTGATTTTTAGAAATTCGCTCATAACTTTTGAACCGTTCGATAGATCGGGATGAGTTTTTGCACGTTTGTAGAACTCCAGGGTAGCTACTTGGTAACGCAAAAAGTTCCAGGATTCTATCGTGTTATCATCGGAAAAAAGGGTGCCAAAATATGGGTCCGAAAAATTCCTCGAAAAGACATGGACCCCTATAAATCTTTTATTATTGCATTTCTGGGGGTTAATTTCATCCTATCTTACGTAGAATTTCACGAGGAATCCAACGGTGCCACGGGAATTCACGTACGACCTATAGTTCCGGAGTTATCGCCATTTGAAATTTTCGAAAGTTGCATTTTGCGTCGAAAGGGCAAAATTTTGGCGATTTCGACGATTTTTCAACTTTTTTATTTGAAGAGATTTCTTTGATATCTCTTCGTTATCGTGTTTCTGGGGTCCGAAAAGCTAAGAATCCGGTCTTAACTCGACTTCGAAAATGGCAAACTTTTTCGAAAAATTTTCTGACTCAAACGATGGAAATTTCTTGATTTTTAGAAATTCGCTCATAACTTTTGAACCGTTCGATAGATCGGGATGAGTTTTTGCACGTTTGTAGAACTCCAGGGTAGCTACTTGGTAACGCAAAAAGTTCCAGGATTCTATCGTGTTATCATCGGAAAAAAGGGTGCCAAAATATGGGTCCGAAAAATTCCTCGAAAAGACATGGACCCCTATAAATCTTTTATTATTGCATTTCTGGGGGTTAATTTCATCCTATCTTACGTAGAATTTCACGAGGAATCCAACGGTGCCACGGGAATTCACGTACGACCTATAGTTCCGGAGTTATCGCCATTTGAAATTTTCGAAAGTTGCATTTTGCGTCGAAAGGGCAAAATTTTGGCGATTTCGACGATTTTTCAACTTTTTTATTTGAAGAGATTTCTTTGATATCTCTTCGTTATCGTGTTTCTGGGGTCCGAAAAGCTAAGAATCCGGTCTTAACTCGACTTCGAAAATGGCAAACTTTTTCGAAAAATTTTCTGACTCAAACGATGGAAATTTGTTGATTTTTAGAAATTCGCTCATAACTTTTGAACCGTTCGATAGATCGGGATGAGTTTTTGCACGTTTGTAGAACTCCAGGGTAGCTACTTGGTAACGCAAAAAGTTCCAGGATTCTATCGTGTTATCATCGGAAAAAAGGGTGCCAAAATATGGGTCCGAAAAATTCCTCGAAAAGACATGGACCCCTATAAATCTTTTATTATTGCATTTCTGGGGGTTAATTTCATCCTATCTTACGTAGAATTTCACGAGGAATCCAACGGTGCCACGGGAATTCACGTACGACCTATAGTTCCGGAGTTATCGCCATTTGAAATTTTCGAAAGTTGCATTTTGCGTCGAAAGGGCAAAATTTTGGCGATTTCGACGATTTTTCAACTTTTTTATTTGAAGAGATTTCTTTGATATCTCTTCGTTATCGTGTTTCTGGGGTCCGAAAAGCTAAGAATCCGGTCTTAACTCGACTTCGAAAATGGCAAAATTTTTCGAAAAATTTTCTGACTCAAACGATGGAAATTTGTTGATTTTTAGAAATTCGCTCATAACTTTTGAACCGTTCGATAGATCGGGATGAGTTTTTGCACGTTTGTAGAACTCCAGGGTAGCTACTTGGTAACGCAAAAAGTTCCAGGATTCTATCGTGTTATCATCGGAAAAAAGGGTGCCAAAATATGGGTCCGAAAAATTCCTCGAAAAGACATGGACCCCTATAAATCTTTTATTATTGCATTTCTGGGGGTTAATTTCATCCTATCTTACGTAGAATTTCACGAGGAATCCAACGGTGCCACGGGAATTCACGTACGACCTATAGTTCCGGAGTTATCGCCATTTGAAATTTTCGAAAGTTGCATTTTGCGTCGAAAGGGCAAAATTTTGGCGATTTCGACGATTTTTCAACTTTTTTATTTGAAGAGATTTCTTTGATATCTCTTCGTTATCGTGTTTCTGGGGTCCGAAAAGCTAAGAATCCGGTCTTAACTCGACTTCGAAAATGGCAAACTTTTTCGAAAAATTTTCTGACTCAAACGATGGAAATTTGTTGATTTTTAGAAATTCGCTCATAACTTTTGAACCGTTCGATAGATCGGGATGAGTTTTTGCACGTTTGTAGAACTCCAGGGTAGCTACTTGGTAACGCAAAAAGTTCCAGGATTCTATCGTGTTATCATCGGAAAAAAGGGTGCCAAAATATGGGTCCGAAAAATTCCTCGAAAAGACATGGACCCCTATAAATCTTTTATTATTGCATTTCTGGGGGTTAATTTCATCCTATCTTACGTAGAATTTCACGAGGAATCCAACGGTGCCACGGGAATTCACGTACGACCTATAGTTCCGGAGTTATCGCCATTTGAAATTTTCGAAAGTTGCATTTTGCGTCGAAAGGGCAAAATTTTGGCGATTTCGACGATTTTTCAACTTTTTTATTTGAAGAGATTTCTTTGATATCTCTTCGTTATCGTGTTTCTGGGGTCCGAAAAGCTAAGAATCCGGTCTTAACTCGACTTCGAAAATGGCAAAATTTTTCGAAAAATTTTCTGACTCAAACGATGGAAATTTGTTGATTTTTAGAAATTCGCTCATAACTTTTGAACCGTTCGATAGATCGGGATGAGTTTTTGCACGTTTGTAGAACTCCAGGGTAGCTACTTGGTAACGCAAAAAGTTCCAGGATTCTATCGTGTTATCATCGGAAAAAAGGGTGCCAAAATATGGGTCCGAAAAATTCCTCGAAAAGACATGGACCCCTATAAATCTTTTATTATTGCATTTCTGGGGGTTAATTTCATCCTATCTTACGTAGAATTTCACGAGGAATCCAACGGTGCCACGGGAATTCACGTACGACCTATAGTTCCGGAGTTATCGCCATTTGAAATTTTCGAAAGTTGCATTTTGCGTCGAAAGGGCAAAATTTTGGCGATTTCGACGATTTTTCAACTTTTTTATTTGAAGAGATTTCTTTGATATCTCTTCGTTATCGTGTTTCTGGGGTCCGAAAAGCTAAGAATCCGGTCTTAACTCGACTTCGAAAATGGCAAAATTTTTCGAAAAATTTTCTGACTCAAACGATGGAAATTTCTTGATTTTTAGAAATTCGCTCATAACTGTTGAACCGTTCGATAGATCGGGATGAGTTTTTGCACGTTTGTAGAACTCCAGGGTAGCTACTTGGTAACGCAAAAAGTTCCAGGATTCTATCGTGTTATCATCGGAAAAAGGGGTGCCAAAATATGGGTCCGAAAAATTCCTCGAAAAGACATGGACCCCTATAAATCTTTTATTATTGCATTTCTGGGGGTTAATTTCATCCTATCTTACGTAGAATTTCACGAGGAATCCAACGGTGCCACGGGAATTCACGTACGACCTATAGTTCCGGAGTTATCGCCATTTGAAATTTTCGAAAGTTGCATTTTGCGTCGAAAGGGCAAAATTTTGGCGATTTCGACGATTTTTCAACTTTTTTATTTGAAGAGATTTCTTTGATATCTCTTCGTTATCGTGTTTCTGGGGTCCGAAAAGCTAAGAATCCGGTCTTAACTCGACTTCGAAAATGGCAAAATTTTTCGAAAAATTTTCTGACTCAAACGATGGAAATTTGTAGATTTTTAGAAATTCGCTCATAACTTTTGAACCGTTCGATAGATCGGGATGAGTTTTTGCACGTTTGTAGAACTCCAGGGTAGCTACTTGGTAACGCAAAAAGTTCCAGGATTCTATCGTGTTATCATCGGAAAAAAAGGTGCCAAAATATGGGTCCGAAAAATTCCTCGAAAAGACATGGACCCCTATAAATCTTTTATTATTGCATTTCTGGGGGTTAATTTCATCCTATCTTACGTAGAATTTCACGAGGAATCCAACGGTGCCACGGGAATTCACGTACGACCTATAGTTCCGGAGTTATCGCCATTTGAAATTTTCGAAAGATGCATTTTGCGTCGAAAGGGCAAAATTTTGGCGATTTCGACGATTTTTCAACTTTTTTATTTGAAGAGATTTCTTTGATATCTCTTCGTTATCGTGTTTCTGGGGTCCGAAAAGCTAAGAATCCGGTCTTAACTCGACTTCGAAAATGGCAAAATTTTTCGAAAAATTTTCTGACTCAAACGATGGAAATTTGTTGATTTTTAGAAATTCGCTCATAACTTTTGAACCGTTCGATAGATCGGGATGAGTTTTTGCACGTTTGTAGAACTCCAGGGTAGCTACTTGGTAACGCAAAAAGTTCCAGGATTCTATCGTGTTATCATCGGAAAAAAAGGTGCCAAAATATGGGTCCGAAAAATTCCTCGAAAAGACATGGACCCCTATAAATCTTTTATTATTGCATTTCTGGGGGTTAATTTCATCCTATCTTACGTAGAATTTCACGAGGAATCCAACGGTGCCACGGAAATTCACGTACGACCTATAGTTCCGGAGTTATCGCCATTTGAAATTTTCGAAAGTTGCATTTTGCGTCGAAAGGGCAAAATTTTGGCGATTTCGACGATTTTTCAACTTTTTTATTTGAAGAGATTTCTTTGATATCTCTTCGTTATCGTGTTTCTGGGGTCCGAAAAGCTAAGAATCCGGTCTTAACTCGACTTCGAAAATGGCAAAATTTTTCGAAAAATTTTCTGACTCAAACGATGGAAATTTGTTGATTTTTAGAAATTCGCTCATAACTTTTGAACCGTTCGATAGATCGGGATGAGTTTTTGCACGTTTGTAGAACTCCAGGGTAGCTACTTGGTAACGCAAAAAGTTCCAGGATTCTATCGTGTTATCATCGGAAAAAAGGGTGCCAAAGTATGGGTCCGAAAAATTTCTCGAAAAGACATGGACCCCTATAAATCTTTTATTATTGCATTTTTGGGGGTTAATTTCATCCTATCTTACGTAGAATTTCACGAGGAATCCAACGGTGCCACGGGAATTCACGTACGACCTATAGTTCCGGAGTTATCGCCATTTGAAATTTTCGAAAGTTGCATTTTGCGTCGAAAGGGCAAAATTTTGGCGATTTCGACGATTTTTCAACTTTTTTATTTGAAGAGATTTCTTTGATATCTCTTCGTTATCGTGTTTCTGGGGTCCGAAAAGCTAAGAATCCGGTCTTAACTCGACTTCGAAAATGGCAAAATTTTTCGAAAAATTTTCTGACTCAAACGATGGAAATTTGTTGATTTTTAGAAATTCGCTCATAACTTTTGAACCGTTCGATAGATCGGGATGAGTTTTTGCACGTTTGTAGAACTCCAGGGTAGCTACTTGGTAACGCAAAAAGTTCCAGGATTCTATCGTGTTATCATCGGAAAAAAGGGTGCCAAAATATGGGTCCGAAAAATTCCTCGAAAAGACATGGACCCCTATAAATCTTTTATTATTGCATTTCTGGGGGTTAATTTCATCCTATCTTACGTAGAATTTCACGAGGAATCCAACGGTGCCACGGGAATTCACGTACGACCTATAGTTCCGGAGTTATCGCCATTTGAAATTTTCGAAAGTTGCATTTTGCGTCGAAAGGGCAAAATTTTGGCGATTTCGACGATTTTTCAACTTTTTTATTTGAAGAGATTTCTTTGATATCTCTTCGTTATCGTGTTTCTGGGGTCCGAAAAGCTAAGAATCCGGTCTTAACTCGACTTCGAAAATGGCAAAATTTTTCGAAAAATTTTCTGACTCAAACGATGGAAATTTGTTGATTTTTAGAAATTCGCTCATAACTTTTGAACCGTTCGATAGATCGGGATGAGTTTTTGCACGTTTGTAGAACTCCAGGGTAGCTACTTGGCAACGCAAAAAGTTCCAGGATTCTATCGTGTTATCATCGGAAAAAAGGGTGCCAAAATATGGGTCCGAAAAATTCCTCGAAAAGACATGGACCCCTATAAATCTTTTATTATTGCATTTCTGGGGGTTAATTTCATCCTATCTTACGTAGAATTTCACGAGGAATCCAACGGTGCCACGGGAATTCACGTACGACCTATAGTTCCGGAGTTATCGCCATTTGAAATTTTCGAAAGTTGCATTTTGCGTCGAAAGGGCAAAATTTTGGCGATTTCGACGATTTTTCAACTTTTTTATTTGAAGAGATTTCTTTGATATCTCTTCGTTATCGTGTTTCTGGGGTCCGAAAAGCTAAGAATCCGGTCTTAACTCGACTTCGAACATGGCAAAATTTTTCGAAAAATTTTCTGACTCAAACGATGGAAATTTGTTGATTTTTAGAAATTCGCTCATAACTTTTGAACCGTTCGATAGATCGGGATGAGTTTTTGCACGTTTGTAGAACTCCAGGGTAGCTACTTGGTAACGCAAAAAGTTCCAGGATTCTATCGTGTTATCATCGGAAAAAAGGGTGCCAAAATATGGGTCCGAAAAATTCCTCGAAAAGACATGGACCCCTATAAATCTTTTATTATTGCATTTCTGGGGGTTAATTTCATCCTATCTTACGTAGAATTTCACGAGGAATCCAACGGTGCCACGGGAATTCACGTACGACCTATAGTTCCGGAGTTATCGCCATTTGAAATTTTCGAAAGTTGCATTTTGCGTCGAAAGGGCAAAATTTTGGCGATTTCGACGATTTTTCAACTTTTTTATTTGAAGAGATTTCTTTGATATCTCTTCGTTATCGTGTTTCTGGGGTCCGAAAAGCTAAGAATCCGGTCTTAACTCGACTTCGAAAATGGCAAAATTTTTCGAAAAATTTTCTGACTCAAACGATGGAAATTTGTTGATTTTTAGAAATTCGCTCATAACTTTTGAACCGTTCGATAGATCGGGATGAGTTTTTGCACGTTTGTAGAACTCCAGGGTAGCTACTTGGTAACGCAAAAAGTTCCAGGATTCTATCGTGTTATCATCGGAAAAAAGGGTGCCAAAATATGGGTCCGAAAAATTCCTCGAAAAGACATGGACCCCTATAAATCTTTTATTATTGCATTTCTGGGGGTTAATTTCATCCTACCTTACGTAGAATTTCACGAGGAATCCAACGGTGCCACGGGAATTCACGTACGACCTATAGTTCCGGAGTTATCGCCATTTGAAATTTTCGAAAGTTGCATTTTGCGTCGAAAGGGCAAAATTTTGGCGATTTCGACGATTTTTCAACTTTTTTATTTGAAGAGATTTCTTTGATATCTCTTCGTTATCGTGTTTCTGGGGTCCGAAAAGCTAAGAATCCGGTCTTAACTCGACTTCGAAAATGGCAAAATTTTTCGAAAAATTTTCTGACTCAAACGATGGAAATTTGTTGATTTTTAGAAATTCGCTCATAACTTTTGAACCGTTCGATAGATCGGGATGAGTTTTTGCACGTTTGTAGAACTCCAGGGTAGCTACTTGGTAACGCAAAAAGTTCCAGGATTCTATCGTGTTATCATCGGAAAAAAGGGTGCCAAAATATGGGTCCGAAAAATTCCTCGAAAAGACATGGACCCCTATAAATCTTTTATTATTGCATTTCTGGGGGTTAATTTCATCCTATCTTACGTAGAATTTCACGAGGAATCCAACGGTGCCACGGGAATTCACGTACGACCTATAGTTCCGGAGTTATCGCCATTTGAAATTTTCGAAAGTTGCATTTTGCGTCGAAAGGGCAAAATTTTGGCGATTTCGACGATTTTTCAACTTTTTTATTTGAAGAGATTTCTTTGATATCTCTTCGTTATCGTGTTTCTGGGGTCCGAAAAGCTAAGAATCCGGTCTTAACTCGACTTCGAAAATGGCAAAATTTTTCGAAAAATTTTCTGACTCAAACGATGGAAATTTGTTGATTTTTAGAAATTCGCTCATAACTTTTGAACCGTTCGATAGATCGGGATGAGTTTTTGCACGTTTGTAGAACTCCAGGGTAGCTACTTGGTAACGCAAAAAGTTCCAGGATTCTATCGTGTTATCATCGGAAAAAAGGGTGCCAAAATATGGGTCCGAAAAATTCCTCGAAAAGACATGGACCCCTATAAATCTTTTATTATTGCATTTCTGGGGGTTAATTTCATCCTATCTTACGTAGAATTTCACGAGGAATCCAACGGTGCCACGGGAATTCACGTACGACCTATAGTTCCGGAGTTATCGCCATTTGAAATTTTCGAAAGTTGCATTTTGCGTCGAAAGGGCAAAATTTTGGCGGTTTCGACGATTTTTCAACTTTTTATTTGAAGAGATTTCTTTGATATCTCTTCGTTATCGTGTTTCTGGGGTCCGAAAAGCTAAGAATCCGGTCTTAACTCGACTTCGAAAATGGCAGAATTTTTCGAAAAATTTTCTGACTCAAACGATGGAAATTTGTTGATTTTTAGAAATTCGCTCATAACTTTTGAACCGTTCGATAGATCGGGATGAGTTTTTGCACGTTTGTAGAACTCCAGGGTAGCTACTTGGTAACGCAAAAAGTTCCAGGATTCTATCGTGTTATCATCGGAAAAAAGGGTGCCAAAATATGGGTCCGAAAAATTCCTCGAAAAGACATGGACCCCTATAAATCTTTTATTATTGCATTTCTGGGGGTTAATTTCATCCTATCTTACGTAGAATTTCACGAGGAATCCAACGGTGCCACGGGAATTCACGTACGACCTATAGTTCCGGAGTTATCGCCATTTGAAATTTTCGAAAGTTGCATTTTGCGTCGAAAGGGCAAAATTTTGGCGATTTCGACGATTTTTCAACTTTTTTATTTGAAGAGATTTCTTTGATATCTCTTCGTTATCGTGTTTCTGGGGTCCGAAAAGCTAAGAATCCGGTCTTAACTCGACTTCGAAAATGGCAAAATTTTTCGAAAAATTTTCTGACTCAAACGATGGAAATTTGTTGATTTTTAGAAATTCGCTCATAACTTTTGAACCGTTCGATAGATCGGGATGAGTTTTTGCACGTTTGTAGAACTCCAGGGTAGCTACTTGGTAACGCAAAAAGTTCCAGGATTCTATCGTGTTATCATCGGAAAAAAGGGTGCCAAAATATGGGTCCGAAAAATTCCTCGAAAAGACATGGACCCCTATAAATCTTTTATTATTGCATTTCTGGGGGTTAATTTCATCCTATCTTACGTAGAATTTCACGAGGAATCCAACGGTGCCACGGGAATTCACGTACGACCTATAGTTCCGGAGTTATCGCCATTTGAAATTTTCGAAAGTTGCATTTTGCGTCGAAAGGGCAAAATTTTGGCGATTTCGACGATTTTTCAACTTTTTTATTTGAAGAGATTTCTTTGATATCTCTTCGTTATCGTGTTTCTGGGGTCCGAAAAGCTAAGAATCCGGTCTTAACTCGACTTCGAAAATGGCAAAATTTTTCGAAAAATTTTCTGACTCAAACGATGGAAATTTGTTGATTTTTAGAAATTCGCTCATAACTTTTGAACCGTTCGATAGATCGGGATGAGTTTTTGCACGTTTGTAGAACTCCAGGGTAGCTACTTGGTAACGCAAAAAGTTCCAGGATTCTATCGTGTTATCATCGGAAAAAAGGGTGCCAAAATATGGGTCCGAAAAATTCCTCGAAAAGACATGGACCCCTATAAATCTTTTATTATTGCATTTCTGGGGGTTAATTTCATCCTATCTTACGTAGAATTTCACGAGGAATCCAACGGTGCCACGGGAATTCACGTACGACCTATAGTTCCGGAGTTATCGCCATTTGAAATTTTCGAAAGTTTCATTTTGCGTCGAAAGGGCAAAATTTTGGCGATTTCGACGATTTTTCAACTTTTTTATTTGAAGAGATTTCTTTGATATCTCTTCGTTATCGTGTTTCTGGGGTCCGAAAAGCTAAGAATCCGGTCTTAACTCGACTTCGAAAATGGCAAAATTTTTCGAAAAATTTTCTGACTCAAACGATGGAAATTTGTTGATTTTTAGAAATTCGCTCATAACTTTTGAACCGTTCGATAGATCGGGATGAGTTTTTGCACGTTTGTAGAACTCCAGGGTAGCTACTTGGTAACGCAAAAAGTTCCAGGATTCTATCGTGTTATCATCGGAAAAAAGGGTGCCAAAATATGGGTCCGAAAAATTCCTCGAAAAGACATGGACCCCTATAAATCTTTTATTATTGCATTTCTGGGGGTTAATTTCATCCTATCTTACGTAGAATTTCACGAGGAATCCAACGGTGCCACGGGAATTCACGTACGACCTATAGTTCCGGAGTTATCGCCATTTGAAATTTTCGAAAGTTGCATTTTGCGTCGAAAGGGCAAAATTTTGGCGGTTTCGACGATTTTTCAACTTTTTTATTTGAAGAGATTTCTTTGATATCTCTTCGTTATCGTGTTTCTGGGGTCCGAAAAGCTAAGAATCCGGTCTTAACTCGACTTCGAAAATGGCAAAACTTTTCGAAAAATTTTCTGACTCAAACGATGGAAATTTGTTGATTTTTAGAAATTCGCTCATAACTTTTGAACCGTTCGATAGATCGGGATGACTTTTTGCACGTTTGTAGAACTCCAGGGTAGCTACTTGGTAACGCAAAAAGTTCCAGGATTCTATCGTGTTATCATCGGAAAAAAGGGTGCCAAAATATGGGTCCGAAAAATTCCTCGAAAAGACATGGACCCCTATAAATCTTTTATTATTGCATTTCTGGGGGTTAATTTCATCCTATCTTACGTAGAATTTCACGAGGAATCCAACGGTGCCACGGGAATTCACGTACGACCTATAGTTCCGGAGTTATCGCCATTTGAAATTTTCGAAAGTTGCATTTTGCGTCGAAAGGGCAAAATTTTGGCGATTTCGACGATTTTTCAACTTTTTTATTTGAAGAGATTTCTTTGATATCTCTTCGTTATCGTGTTTCTGGGGTCCGAAAAGCTAAGAATCCGGTCTTAACTCGACTTCGAAAATGGCAAAATTTTTCGAAAAATTTTCTGACTCAAACGATGGAAATTTGTTGATTTTTAGAAATTCGCTCATAACTTTTGAACCGTTCGATAGATCGGGATGAGTTTTTGCACGTTTGTAGAACTCCAGGGTAGCTACTTGGTAACGCAAAAAGTTCCAGGATTCTATCGTGTTATCATCGGAAAAAAGGGTGCCAAAATATGGGTCCGAAAAATTCCTCGAAAAGACATGGACCCCTATAAATCTTTTATTATTGCATTTCTGGGGGTTAATTTCATCCTATCTTACGTAGAATTTCACGAGGAATCCAACGGTGCCACGGGAATTCACGTACGACCTATAGTTCCGGAGTTATCGCCATTTGAAATTTTCGAAAGTTGCATTTTGCGTCGAAAGGGCAAAATTTTGGCGGTTTCGACGATTTTTCAACTTTTTTATTTGAAGAGATTTCTTTGATATCTCTTCGTTATCGTGTTTCTGGGGTCCGAAAAGCTAAGAATCCGGTCTTAACTCGACTTCGAAAATGGCAAAATTTTTCGAAAAATTTTCTGACTCAAACGATGGAAATTTGTTGATTTTTAGAAATTCGCTCATAACTTTTGAACCGTTCGATAGATCGGGATGAGTTTTTGCACGTTTGTAGAACTCCAGGGTAGCTACTTGGTAACGCAAAAAGTTCCAGGATTCTATCGTGTTATCATCGGAAAAAAGGGTGCCAAAATATGGGTCCGAAAAATTCCTCGAAAAGACATGGACCCCTATAAATCTTTTATTATTGCATTTCTGGGGGTTAATTTCATCCTATCTTACGTAGAATTTCACGAGGAATCCAACGGTGCCACGGGAATTCACGTACGACCTATAGTTCCGGAGTTATCGCCATTTGAAATTTTCGAAAGTTGCATTTTGCGTCGAAAGGGCAAAATTTTGGCGATTTCGACGATTTTTCAACTTTTTTATTTGAAGAGATTTCTTTGATATCTCTTCGTTATCGTGTTTCTGGGGTCCGAAAAGCTAAGAATCCGGTCTTAACTCGACTTCGAAAATGGCAAAATTTTTCGAAAAATTTTCTGACTCAAACGATGGAAATTTGTTGATTTTTAGAAATTCGCTCATAACTTTTGAACCGTTCGATAGATCGGGATGAGTTTTTGCACGTTTGTAGAACTCCAGGGTAGCTACTTGGTAACGCAAAAAGTTCCAGGATTCTATCGTGTTATCATCGGAAAAAAGGATGCCAAAATATGGGTCCGAAAAATTCCTCGAAAAGACATGGACCCCTATAAATCTTTTATTATTGCATTTCTGGGGGTTAATTTCATCCTATCTTACGTAGAATTTCACGAGGAATCCAACGGTGCCACGGGAATTCACGTACGACCTATAGTTCCGGAGTTATCGCCATTTGAAATTTTCGAAAGTTGCATTTTGCGTCGAAAGGGCAAAATTTTGGCGATTTCGACGATTTTTCAACTTTTTTATTTGAAGAGATTTCTTTGATATCTCTTCGTTATCGTGTTTCTGGGGTCCGAAAAGCTAAGAATCCGGTCTTAACTCGACTTCGAAAATGGCAAAATTTTTCGAAAAATTTTCTGACTCAAACGATGGAAATTTGTTGATTTTTAGAAATTCGCTCATAACTTTTGAACCGTTCGATAGATCGGGATGAGTTTTTGCACGTTTGTAGAACTCCAGGGTAGCTACTTGGTAACGCAAAAAGTTCCAGGATTCTATCGTGTTATCATCGGAAAAAAGGGTGCCAAAATATGGGTCCGAAAAATTCCTCGAAAAGACATGGACCCCTATAAATCTTTTATTATTGCATTTCTGGGGGTTAATTTCATCCTATCTTACGTAGAATTTCACGAGGAATCCAACGGTGCCACGGGAATTCACGTACGACCTATAGTTCCGGAGTTATCGCCATTTGAAATTTTCGAAAGTTGCATTTTGCGTCGAAAGGGCAAAATTTTGGCGATTTCGACGATTTTTCAACTTTTTTATTTGAAGAGATTTCTTTGATATCTCTTCGTTATCGTGTTTCTGGGGTCCGAAAAGCTAAGAATCCGGTCTTAACTCGACTTCGAAAATGGCAAAATTTTTCGAAAAATTTTCTGACTCAAACGATGGAAATTTGTTGATTTTTAGAAATTCGCTCATAACTTTTGAACCGTTCGATAGATCGGGATGAGTTTTTGCACGTTTGTAGAACTCCAGGGTAGCTACTTGGTAACGCAAAAAGTTCCAGGATTCTATCGTGTTATCATCGGAAAAAAGGGTGCCAAAATATGGGTCCGAAAAATTCCTCGAAAAGACATGGACCCCTATAAATCTTTTATTATTGCATTTCTGGGGGTTAATTTCATCCTATCTTACGTAGAATTTCACGAGGAATCCAACGGTGCCACGGGAATTCACGTACGACCTATAGTTCCGGAGTTATCGCCATTTGAAATTTTCGAAAGTTGCATTTTGCGTCGAAAGGGCAAAATTTTGGCAATTTCGACGATTTTTCAACTTTTTTATTTGAAGAGATTTCTTTGATATCTCTTCGTTATCGTGTTTCTGGGGTCCGAAAAGCTAAGAATCCGGTCTTAACTCGACTTCGAAAATGGCAAAATTTTTCGAAAAATTTTCTAACTCAAACGATGGAAATTTGTTGATTTTCAGAAATTCGCTCATAACTTTTGAACCGTTCGATAGATCGGGATGAGTTTTTGCACGTTTGTAGAACTCCAGGGTAGCTACTTGGTAACGCAAAAAGTTCCAGGATTCTATCGTGTTATCATCGGAAAAAAGGGTGCCAAAATATGGGTCCGAAAAATTCCTCGAAAAGACATGGACCCCTATAAATCTTTTATTATTGCATTTCTGGGGGTTAATTTCATCCTATCTTACGTAGAATTTCACGAGGAATCCAACGGTGCCACGGGAATTCACGTACGACCTATAGTTCCGGAGTTATCGCCATTTGAAATTTTCGAAAGTTGCATTTTGCGTCGGAAGGGCAAAATTTTGGCGATTTCGACGATTTTTCAACTTTTTTATTTGAAGAGATTTCTTTGATATCTCTTCGTTATCGTGTTTCTGGGGTCCGAAAAGCTAAGAATCCGGTCTTAACTCGACTTCGAAAATGGCAAAATTTTTCGAAAAATTTTCTGACTCAAACGATGGAAATTTGTTAATTTTTAGAAATTCGCTCATAACTTTTGAACCGTTCGATAGATCGGGATGAGTTTTTGCACGTTTGTAGAACTCCAGGGTAGCTACTTGGTAACGCAAAAAGTTCCAGGATTCTATCGTGTTATCATCGGAAAAAAGGGTGCCAAAATATGGGTCCGAAAAATTCCTCGAAAAGACATGGACCCCTATAAATCTTTTATTATTGCATTTCTGGGGGTTAATTTCATCCTATCTTACGTAGAATTTCACGAGGAATCCAACGGTGCCACGGGAATTCACGTACGACCTATAGTTCCGGAGTTATCGCCATTTGAAATTTTCGAAAGTTGCATTTTGCGTCGAAAGGGCAAAATTTTGGCGATTTCGACAATTTTTCAACTTTTTTATTTGAAGAGATTTCTTTGATATCTCTTCGTTATCGTGTTTCTGGGGTCCGAAAAGCTAAGAATCCGGTCTTAACTCGACTTCGAAAATGGCAAAATTTTTCGAAAAATTTTCTGACTCAAACGATGGAAATTTGTTGATTTTTAGAAATTCGCTCATAACTTTTGAACCGTTCGATAGATCGGGATGAGTTTTTGCACGTTTGTAGAACTCCAGGGTAGCTACTTGGTAACGCAAAAAGTTCCAGGATTCTATCGTGTTATCATCGGAAAAAAGGGTGCCAAAATATGGGTCCGAAAAATTCCTCGAAAAGACATGGACCCCTATAAATCTTTTATTATTGAATTTCTGGGGGTTAATTTCATCCTATCTTACGTAGAATTTCACGAGGAATCCAACGGTGCCACGGGAATTCACGTACGACCTATAGTTCCGGAGTTATCGCCATTTGAAATTTTCGAAAGTTGCATTTTGCGTCGAAAGGGCAAAATTTTGGCGATTTCGACGATTTTTCAACTTTTTTATTTGAAGAGATTTCTTTGATATCTCTTCGTTATCGTGTTTCTGGGGTCCGAAAAGCTAAGAATCCGGTCATAACTCGACTTCGAAAATGGCAAAATTTTTCGAAAAATTTTCTGACTCAAACGATGGAAATTTGTTGATTTTTAGAAATTCGCTCATAACTTTTGAACCGTTCGATAGATCGGGATGAGTTTTTGCACGTTTGTAGAACTCCAGGGTAGCTACTTGGTAACGCAAAAAGTTCCAGGATTCTATCGTGTTATCATCGGAAAAAAGGGTGCCAAAATATGGGTCCGAAAAATTCCTCGAAAAGACATGGACCCCTATAAATCTTTTATTATTGCATTTCTGGGGGTTAATTTCATCCTATCTTACGTAGAATTTCACGAGGAATCCAACGGTGCCACGGGAATTCACGTACGACCTATAGTTCCGGAGTTATCGCCATTTGAAATTTTCGAAAGTTGCATTTTGCGTCGAAAGGGCAAAATTTTGGCGATTTCGACGATTTTTCAACTTTTTTATTTGAAGAGATTTCTTTGATATCTCTTCGTTATCGTGTTTCTGGGGTCCGAAAAGCTAAGAATCCGGTCTTAACTCGACTTCGAAAATGGCAAAATTTTTCGAAAAATTTTCTGACTCAAACGATGGAAATTTGTTGATTTTTAGAAATTCGCTCATAACTTTTGAACCGTTCGATAGATCGGGATGAGTTTTTGCACGTTTGTAGAACTCCAGGGTAGCTACTTGGTAACGCAAAAAGTTCCAGGATTCTATCGTGTTATCATCGGAAAAAAGGGTGTCAAAATATGGGTCCGAAAAATTCCTCGAAAAGACATGGACCCCTATAAATCTTTTATTATTGCATTTCTGTTGGTTAATTTCATCCTATCTTACGTAGAATTTCACGAGGAATCCAACGGTGCCACGGGAATTCACGTACGACCTATAGTTCCGGAGTTATCGCCATTTGAAATTTTCGAAAGTTGCATTTTGCGTCGAAAGGGCAAAATTTTGGCGATTTCGACGATTTTTCAACTTTTTTATTTGAAGAGATTTCTTTGATATCTCTTCGTTATCGTGTTTCTGGGGTCCGAAAAGCTAAGAATCCGGTCTTAACTCGACTTCGAAAATGGCAAAATTTTTCGAAAAATTTTCTGACTCAAACGATGGAAATTTGTTGATTTTTAGAAATTCGCTCATAACTTTTGAACCGTTCGATAGATCGGGATGAGTTTTTGCACGTTTGTAGAACTCCAGGGTAGCTACTTGGTAACGCAAAAAGTTCCAGGATTCTATCGTGTTATCATCGGAAAAAAGGGTGCCAAAATATGGGTCCGAAAAATTCCTCGAAAAGACATGGACCCCTATAAATCTTTTATTATTGCATTTCTGGGGGTTAATTTCATCCTATCTTACGTAGAATTTCACGAGGAATCCAACGGTGCCACGGGAATTCACGTACGACCTATAGTTCCGGAGTTATCGCCATTTGAAATTTTCGAAAGTTGCATTTTGCGTCGAAAGGGCAAAATTTTGGCGATTTCGACGATTTTTCAACTTTTTTATTTGAAGAGATTTCTTTGATATCTCTTCGTTATCGTGTTTCTGGGGTCCGAAAAGCTAAGAATCCGGTCTTAACTCGACTTCGAAAATGGCAAAATTTTTCGATAAATTTTCTGACTCAAACGATGGAAATTTGTTGATTTTTAGAAATTCGCTCATAACTTTTGAACCGTTCGATAGATCGGGATGAGTTTTTGCACGTTTGTAGAACTCCAGGGTAGCTACTTGGTAACGCAAAAAGTTCCAGGATTCTATCGTGTTATCATCGGAAAAAAGGGTGCCAAAATATGGGTCCGAAAAATTCCTCGAAAAGACATGGACCCCTATAAATCTTTTATTATTGCATTTCTGGGGGTTAATTTCATCCTATCTTACGTAGAATTTCACGAGGAATCCAACGGTGCCACGGGAATTCACGTACGACCTATAGTTCCGGAGTTATCGCCATTTGAAATTTTCGAAAGTTGCATTTTGCGTCGAAAGGGCAAAATTTTGGCGATTTCGACGATTTTTCAACTTTTTTATTTGAAGAGATTTCTTTGATATCTCTTCGTTATCGTGTTTCTGGGGTCCGAAAAGCTAAGAATCCGGTCTTAACTCGACTTCGAAAATGGCAAAATTTTTCGAAAAATTTTCTGACTCAAACGATGGAAATTTGTTGATTTTTAGAAATTCGCTCATAACTTTTGAACCGTTCGATAGATCGGGATGAGTTTTTGCACGTTTGTAGAACTCCAGGGTAGCTACTTGGTAACGCAAAAAGTTCCAGGATTCTATCGTGTTATCATCGGAAAAAAGGGTGCCAAAATATGGGTCCGAAAAATTCCTCGAAAAGACATGGACCCCTATAAATCTTTTATTATTGCATTTCTGGGGGTTAATTTCATCCTATCTTACGTAGAATTTCACGAGGAATCCAACGGTGCCACGGGAATTCACGTACGACCTATAGTTCCGGAGTTATCGCCATTTGAAATTTTCGAAAGTTGCATTTTGCGTCGAAAGGGCAAAATTTTGGCGATTTCGACGATTTTTCAACTTTTTTATTTGAAGAGATTTCTTTGATATCTCTTCGTTATCGTGTTTCTGGGGTCCGAAAAGCTAAGAATCCGGTCTTAACTCGACTTCGAAAATGGCAAAATTTTTCGAAAAATTTTCTGACTCAAACGATGGAAATTTGTTGATTTTTAGAAATTCGCTCATAACTTTTGAACCGTTCGATAGATCGGGATGAGTTTTTGCACGTTTGTAGAACTCCAGGGTAGCTACTTGGTAACGCAAAAAGTTCCAGGATTCTATCGTGTTATCATCGGAAAAAAGGGTGCCAAAATATGGGTCCGAAAAATTCCTCGAAAAGACATGGACCCCTATAAATCTTTTATTATTGCATTTCTGGGGGTTAATTTCATCCTATCTTACGTAGAATTTCACGAGGAATCCAACGGTGCCACGGGAATTCACGTACGACCTATAGTTCCGGAGTTATCGCCATTTGAAATTTTCGAAAGTTGCATTTTGCGTCGAAAGGGCAAAATTTTGGCGATTTCGACGATTTTTCAACTTTTTTATTTGAAGAGATTTCTTTGATATCTCTTCGTTATCGTGTTTCTGGGGTCCGAAAAGCTAAGAATCCGGTCTTAACTCGACTTCGAAAATGGCAAAATTTTTCGAAAAATTTTCTAACTCAAACGATGGAAATTTGTTGATTTTTAGAAATTCGCTCATAACTTTTGAACCGTTCGATAGATCGGGATGAGTTTTTGCACGTTTGTAGAACTCCAGGGTAGCTACTTGGTAACGCAAAAAGTTCCAGGATTCTATCGTGTTATCATCGGAAAAAAGGGTGCCAAAATATGGGTCCGAAAAATTCCTCGAAAAGACATGGACCCCTATAAATCTTTTATTATTGCATTTCTGGGGGTTAATTTCATCCTATCTTACGTAGAATTTCACGAGGAATCCAACGGTGCCACGGGAATTCACGTACGACCTATAGTTCCGGAGTTATCGCCATTTGAAATTTTCGAAAGTTGCATTTTGCGTCGGAAGGGCAAAATTTTGGCGATTTCGACGATTTTTCAACTTTTTTATTTGAAGAGATTTCTTTGATATCTCTTCGTTATCGTGTTTCTGGGGTCCGAAAAGCTAAGAATCCGGTCTTAACTCGACTTCGAAAATGGCAAAATTTTTCGAAAAATTTTCTGACTCAAACAATGGAAATTTGTTAATTTTTAGAAATTCGCTCATAACTTTTGAACCGTTCGATAGATCGGGATGAGTTTTTGCACGTTTGTAGAACTCCAGGGTAGCTACTTGGTAACGCAAAAAGTTCCAGGATTCTATCGTGTTATCATCGGAAAAAAGGGTGCCAAAATATGGGTCCGAAAAATTCCTCGAAAAGACATGGACCCCTATAAATCTTTTATTATTGCATTTCTGGGGGTTAATTTCATCCTATCTTACGTAGAATTTCACGAGGAATCCAACGGTGCCACGGGAATTCACGTACGACCTATAGTTCCGGAGTTATCGCCATTTGAAATTTTCGAAAGTTGCATTTTGCGTCGAAAGGGCAAAATTTTGGCGATTTCGACAATTTTTCTACTTTTTTATTTGAAGAGATTTCTTTGATATCTCTTCGTTATCGTGTTTCTGGGGTCCGAAAAGCTAAGAATCCGGTCTTAACTCGACTTCGAAAATGGCAAAATTTTTCGAAAAATTTTCTGACTCAAACGATGGAAATTTGTTGATTTTTAGAAATTCGCTCATAACTTTTGAACCGTTCGATAGATCGGGATGAGTTTTTGCACGTTTGTAGAACTCCAGGGTAGCTACTTGGTAACGCAAAAAGTTCCAGGATTCTATCGTGTTATCATCGGAAAAAAGGGTGCCAAAATATGGGTCCGAAAAATTCCTCGAAAAGACATGGACCCCTATAAATCTTTTATTATTGCATTTCTGGGGGTTAATTTCATCCTATCTTACGTAGAATTTCACGAGGAATCCAACGGTGCCACGGGAATTCACGTACGACATATAGTTCCGGAGTTATCGCCATTTGAAATTTTCGAAAGTTGCATTTTGCGTCGAAAGGGCAAAATTTTGGCGATTTCGACGATTTTTCAACTTTTTTATTTGAAGAGATTTCTTTGATATCTCTTCGTTATCGTGTTTCTGGGGTCCGAAAAGCTAAGAATCCGGTCTTAACTCGACTTCGAAAATGGCAAAATTTTTCGAAAAATTTTCTGACTCAAACGATGGAAATTTGTTGATTTTTAGAAATTCGCTCATAACTTTTGAACCGTTCGATAGATCGGGATGAGTTTTTGCACGTTTGTAGAACTCCAGGGTAGCTACTTGGTAACGCAAAAAGTTCCAGGATTCTATCGTGTTATCATCGGAAAAAAGGGTGCCAAAATATGGGTCCGAAAAATTCCTCGAAAAGACATGGACCCCTATAAATCTTTTATTATTGAATTTCTGGGGGTTAATTTCATCCTATCTTACGTAGAATTTCACGAGGAATCCAACGGTGCCACGGGAATTCACGTACGACCTATAGTTCCGGAGTTATCGCCATTTGAAATTTTCGAAAGTTGCATTTTGCGTCGAAAGGGCAAAATTTTGGCGATTTCGACGATTTTTCAACTTTTTTATTTGAAGAGATTTCTTTGATATCTCTTCGTTATCGTGTTTCTGGGGTCCGAAAAGCTAAGAATCCGGTCATAACTCGACTTCGAAAATGGCAAAATTTTTCGAAAAATTTTCTGACTCAAACGATGGAAATTTGTTGATTTTTAGAAATTCGCTCATAACTTTTGAACCGTTCGATAGATCGGGATGAGTTTTTGCACGTTTGTAGAACTCCAGGGTAGCTACTTGGTAACGCAAAAAGTTCCAGGATTCTATCGTGTTATCATCGGAAAAAAGGGTGCCAAAATATGGGTCCGAAAAATTCCTCGAAAAGACATGGACCCCTATAAATCTTTTATTATTGCATTTCTGGGGGTTAATTTCATCCTATCTTACGTAGAATTTCACGAGGAATCCAACGGTGCCACGGGAATTCACGTACGACCTATAGTTCCGGAGTTATCGCCATTTGAAATTTTCGAAAGTTGCATTTTGCGTCGAAAGGGCAAAATTTTGGCGATTTCGACGATTTTTCAACTTTTTTATTTGAAGAGATTTCTTTGATATCTCTTCGTTATCGTGTTTCTGGGGTCCGAAAAGCTAAGAATCCGGTCTTAACTCGACTTCGAAAATGGCAAAATTTTTCGAAAAATTTTCTGACTCAAACGATGGAAATTTGTTGATTTTTAGAAATTCGCTCATAACTTTTGAACCGTTCGATAGATCGGGATGAGTTTTTGCACGTTTGTAGAACTCCAGGGTAGCTACTTGGTAACGCAAAAAGTTCCAGGATTCTATCGTGTTATCATCGGAAAAAAGGGTGCCAAAATATGGGTCCGAAAAATTCCTCGAAAAGACATGGACCCCTATAAATCTTTTATTATTGCATTTCTGTTGGTTAATTTCATCCTATCTTACGTAGAATTTCACGAGGAATCCAACGGTGCCACGGGAATTCACGTACGACCTATAGTTCCGGAGTTATCGCCATTTGAAATTTTCGAAAGTTGCATTTTGCGTCGAAAGGGCAAAATTTTGGCGATTTCGACGATTTTTCAACTTTTTTATTTGAAGAGATTTCTTTGATATCTCTTCGTTATCGTGTTTCTGGGGTCCGAAAAGCTAAGAATCCGGTCTTAACTCGACTTCGAAAATGGCAAAATTTTTCGAAAAATTTTCTGACTCAAACGATGGAAATTTGTTGATTTTTAGAAATTCGCTCATAACTTTTGAACCGTTCGATAGATCGGGATGAGTTTTTGCACGTTTGTAGAACTCCAGGGTAGCTACTTGGTAACGCAAAAAGTTCCAGGATTCTATCGTGTTATCATCGGAAAAAAGGGTGCCAAAATATGGGTCCGAAAAATTCCTCGAAAAGACATGGACCCCTATAAATCTTTTATTATTGCATTTCTGGGGGTTAATTTCATCCTATCTTACGTAGAATTTCACGAGGAATCCAACGGTGCCACGGGAATTCACGTACGACCTATAGTTCCGGAGTTATCGCCATTTGAAATTTTCGAAAGTTGCATTTTGCGTCGAAAGGGCAAAATTTTGGCGATTTCGACGATTTTTCAACTTTTTTATTTGAAGAGATTTCTTTGATATCTCTTCGTTATCGTGTTTCTGGGGTCCGAAAAGCTAAGAATCCGGTCTTAACTCGACTTCGAAAATGGCAAAATTTTTCGAAAAATTTTCTGACTCAACGATGGAAATTTGTTGATTTTTAGAAATTCGCTCATAACTTTTGAACCGTTCGATAGATCGGGATGAGTTTTTGCACGTTTGTAGAACTCCAGGGTAGCTACTTGGTAACGCAAAAAGTTCCAGGATTCTATCGTGTTATCATCGGAAAAAAGGGTGCCAAAATATGGGTCCGAAAAATTCCTCGAAAAGACATGGACCCCTATAAATCTTTTATTATTGCATTTCTGGGGGTTAATTTCATCCTATCTTACGTAGAATTTCACGAGGAATCCAACGGTGCCACCGGAATTCACGTACGACATATAGTTCCGGAGTTATCGCCATTTGAAATTTTCGAAAGTTGCATTTTGCGTCGAAAGGGCAAAATTTTGGCGATTTCGACGATTTTTCAACTTTTTTATTTGAAGAGATTTCTTTGATATCTCTTCGTTATCGTGTTTCTGGGGTCCGAAAAGCTAAGAATCCGGTCTTAACTCGACTTCGAAAATGGCAAAATTTTTCGAAAAATTTTCTGACTCAAACGATGGAAATTTGTTGATTTTTAGAAATTCGCTCATAACTTTTGAACCGTTCGATAGATCGGGATGAGTTTTTGCACGTTTGTAGAACTCCAGGGTAGCTACTTGGTAACGCAAAAAGTTCCAGGATTCTATCGTGTTATCATCGGAAAAAAGGGTGCCAAAATATGGGTCCGAAAAATTCCTCGAAAAGACATGGACCCCTATAAATCTTTTATTATTGCATTTCTGGGGGTTAATTTCATCCTATCTTACGTAGAATTTCACGAGGAATCCAACGGTGCCACGGGAATTCACGTACGACATATAGTTCCGGAGTTATCGCCATTTGAAATTTTCGAAAGTTGCATTTTGCGTCGAAAGGGCAAAATTTTGGCGATTTCGACGATTTTTCAACTTTTTTATTTGAAGAGATTTCTTTGATATCTCTTCGTTATCGTGTTTCTGGGGTCCGAAAAGCTAAGAATCCGGTCTTAACTCGACTTCGAAAATGGCAAAATTTTTCGAAAAATTTTCTGACTCAAACGATGGAAATTTGTTGATTTTTAGAAATTCGCTCATAACTTTTGAACCGTTCGATAGATCGGGATGAGTTTTTGCACGTTTGTAGAACTCCAGGGTAGCTACTTGGTAACGCAAAAAGTTCCAGGATTCTATCGTGTTATCATCGGAAAAAAGGGTGCCAAAATATGGGTCCGAAAAATTCCTCGAAAAGACATGGACCCCTATAAATCTTTTATTATTGCATTTCTGGGGGTTAATTTCATCCTATCTTACGTAGAATTTCACGAGGAATCCAACGGTGCCACGGGAATTCACGTACGACATATAGTTCCGGAGTTATCGCCATTTGAAATTTTCGAAAGTTGCATTTTGCGTCGAAAGGGCAAAATTTTGGCGATTTCGACGATTTTTCAACTTTTTTATTTGAAGAGATTTCTTTGATATCTCTTCGTTATCGTGTTTCTGGGGTCCGAAAAGCTAAGAATCCGGTCTTAACTCGACTTCGAAAATGGCAAAATTTTTCGAAAAATTTTCTGACTCAAACGATGGAAATTTGTTGATTTTTAGAAATTCGCTCATAACTTTTGAACCGTTCGATAGATCGGGATGAGTTTTTGCACGTTTGTAGAACTCCAGGGTAGCTACTTGGTAACGCAAAAAGTTCCAGGATTCTATCGTGTTATCATCGGAAAAAAGGGTGCCAAAATATGGGTCCGAAAAATTCCTCGAAAAGACATGGACCCCTATAAATCTTTTATTATTGCATTTCTGGGGGTTAATTTCATCCTATCTTACGTAGAATTTCACGAGGAATCCAACGGTGCCACGGGAATTCACGTACGACATATAGTTCCGGAGTTATCGCCATTTGAAATTTTCGAAAGTTGCATTTTGCGTCGAAAGGGCAAAATTTTGGCGATTTCGACGATTTTTCAACTTTTTTATTTGAAGAGATTTCTTTGATATCTCTTCGTTATCGTGTTTCTGGGGTCCGAAAAGCTAAGAATCCGGTCTTAACTCGACTTCGAAAATGGCAAAATTTTTCGAAAAATTTTCTGACTCAAACGATGGAAATTTGTTGATTTTTAGAAATTCGCTCATAACTTTTGAACCGTTCGATAGATCGGGATGAGTTTTTGCACGTTTGTAGAACTCCAGGGTAGCTACTTGGTAACGCAAAAAGTTCCAGGATTCTATCGTGTTATCATCGGAAAAAAGGGTGCCAAAATATGGGTCCGAAAAATTCCTCGAAAAGACATGGACCCCTATAAATCTTTTATTATTGCATTTCTGGGGGTTAATTTCATCCTATCTTACGTAGAATTTCACGAGGAATCCAACGGTGCCACGGGAATTCACGTACGACATATAGTTCCGGAGTTATCGCCATTTGAAATTTTCGAAAGTTGCATTTTGCGTCGAAAGGGCAAAATTTTGGCGATTTCGACGATTTTTCAACTTTTTTATTTGAAGAGATTTCTTTGATATCTCTTCGTTATCGTGTTTCTGGGGTCCGAAAAGCTAAGAATCCGGTCTTAACTCGACTTCGAAAATGGCAAAATTTTTCGAAAAATTTTCTGACTCAAACGATGGAAATTTGTTGATTTTTAGAAATTCGCTCATAACTTTTGAACCGTTCGATAGATCGGGATGAGTTTTTGCACGTTTGTAGAACTCCAGGGTAGCTACTTGGTAACGCAAAAAGTTCCAGGATTCTATCGTGTTATCATCGGAAAAAAGGGTGCCAAAATATGGGTCCGAAAAATTCCTCGAAAAGACATGGACGCCTATAAATCTTTTATTATTGCATTTCTGGGGGTTAATTTCATCCTATCTTACGTAGAATTTCACGAGGAATCCAACGGTGCCACGGGAATTCACGTACGACATATAGTTCCGGAGTTATCGCCATTTGAAATTTTCGAAAGTTGCATTTTGCGTCGAAAGGGCAAAATTTTGGCGATTTCGACGATTTTTCAACTTTTTTATTTGAAGAGATTTCTTTGATATCTCTTCGTTATCGTGTTTCTGGGGTCCGAAAAGCTAAGAATCCGGTCTTAACTCGACTTCGAAAATGGCAAAATTTTTCGAAAAATTTTCTGACTCAAACGATGGAAATTTGTTGATTTTTAGAAATTCGCTCATAACTTTTGAACCGTTCGATAGATCGGGATGAGTTTTTGCACGTTTGTAGAACTCCAGGGTAGCTACTTGGTAACGCAAAAAGTTCCAGGATTCTATCGTGTTATCATCGGAAAAAAGGGTGCCAAAATATGGGCACGAAAAATTCCTCGAAAAGACATGGACCCCTATAAATCTTTTATTATTGCATTTCTGGGGGTTAATTTCATCCTATCTTACGTAGAATTTCACGAGGAATCCAACGGTGCCACGGGAATTCACGTACGACATATAGTTCCGGAGTTATCGCCATTTGAAATTTTCGAAAGTTGCATTTTGCGTCGAAAGGGCAAAATTTTGGCGATTTCGACGATTTTTCAACTTTTTTATTTGAAGAGATTTCTTTGAAAATTTTCTGACTCAAACGATGGAAATTTGTTGATTTTTAGAAATTCGCTCATAACTTTTGAACCGTTCGATAGATCGGGATGAGTTTTTGCACGTTTGTAGAACTCCAGGGTAGCTACTTGGTAACGCAAAAAGTTCCAGGATTCTATCGTGTTATCATCGGAAAAAAGGGTGCCAAAATATGGGTCCGAAAAATTCCTCGAAAAGACATGGACCCCTATAAATCTTTTATTATAGCATTTCTGGGGGTTAATTTCATCCTATCTTACGTAGAATTTCACGAGGAATCCAACGGTGCCACGGGAATTCACGTACGACCTATAGTTCCGGAGTTATCGCCATTTGAAATTTTCGAAAGTTGCATTTTGCGTCGAAAGGGCAAAATTTTGGCGATTTCGACGATTTTTCAACTTTTTTATTTGAAGAGATTTCTTTGATATCTCTTCGTTATCGTGTTTCTGGGGTCCGAAAAGCTAAGAATCCGGTCTTAACTCGACTTCGAAAATGGCAAAATTTTTCGAAAAATTTTCTGACTCAAACGATGGAAATTTGTTGATTTTTAGAAATTCGCTCATAACTTTTGAACCGTTCGATAGATCGGGATGAGTTTTTGCACGTTTGTAGAACTCCAGGGTAGCTACTTGGTAACGCAAAAAGTTCCAGGATTCTATCGTGTTATCATCGGAAAAAAGGGTGCCAAAATATGGGTCCGAAAAATTCCTCGAAAAGACATGGACCCCTATAAATCTTTTATTATTGCATTTCTGGGGGTTAATTTCATCCTATCTTACGTAGAATTTCACGAGGAATCCAACGGTGCCACGGGAATTCACGTACGACATATAGTTCCGGAGTTATCGCCATTTGAAATTTTCGAAAGTTGCATTTTGCGTCGAAAGGGCAAAATTTTGGCGATTTCGACGATTTTTCAACTTTTTTATTTGAAGAGATTTCTTTGATATCTCTTCGTTATCGTGTTTCTGGGGTCCGAAAAGCTAAGAATCCGGTCTTAACTCGACTTCGAAAATGGCAAAATTTTTCGAAAAATTTTCTGACTCAAACGATGGAAATTTGTTGATTTTTAGAAATTCGCTCATAACTTTTGAACCGTTCGATAGATCGGGATGAGTTTTTGCACGTTTGTAGAACTCCAGGGTAGCTACTTGGTAACGCAAAAAGTTCCAGGATTCTATCGTGTTATCATCGGAAAAAAGGGTGCCAAAATATGGGTCCGAAAAATTCCTCGAAAAGACATGGACCCCTATAAATCTTTTATTATTGCATTTCTGGAGTTTAATTTCATCCTATCTTACGTAGAATTTCACGAGGAATCCAACGGTGCCACGGGAATTCACGTACGACCTATAGTTCCGGAGTTATCGCCATTTGAAATTTTCGAAAGTTGCATTTTGCGTCGAAAGGGCAAAATTTTGGCGATTTCGACGATTTTTCAACTTTTTTATTTGAAGAGATTTCTTTGATATCTCTTCGTTATCGTGTTTCTGGGGTCCGAAAAGCTAAGAATCCGGTCTTAACTCGACTTCGAAAATGGCAAAATTTTTCGAAAAATTTTCTGACTCAAACGATGGAAATTTGTTGATTTTTAGAAATTCGCTCATAACTTTTGAACCGTTCGATAGATCGGGATGAGATTTTGCACGTTTGTAGAACTCCAGGGTAGCTACTTGGTAACGCAAAAAGTTCCAGGATTCTATCGTGTTATCATCGGAAAAAAGGGTGCCAAAATATGGGTCCGAAAAATTCCTCGAAAAGACATGGACCCCTATAAATCTTTTATTATTGCATTTCTGGAGTTTAATTTCATCCTATCTTACGTAGAATTTCACGAGGAATCCAACGGTGCCACGGGAATTCACGTACGACCTATAGTTCCGGAGTTATCGCCATTTGAAATTTTCGAAAGTTGCATTTTGCGTCGAAAGGGCAAAATTTTGGCGATTTCGACGATTTTTCAACTTTTTTATTTGAAGAGATTTCTTTGATATCTCTTCGTTATCGTGTTTCTGGGGTCCGAAAAGCTAAGAATCCGGTCTTAACTCGACTTCGAAAATGGCAAAATTTTTCGAAAAATTTTCTGACTCAAACGATGGAAATTTGTTGATTTTTAGAAATTCGCTCATAACTTTTGAACCGTTCGATAGATCGGGATGAGTTTTTGCACGTTTGTAGAACTCCAGGGTAGCTACTTGGTAACGCAAAAAGTTCCAGGATTCTATCGTGTTATCATCGGAAAAAAAGGTGCCAAAATATGGGTCCGAAAAATTCCTCGAAAAGACATGGACCCGTATAAATCTTTTATTATTGCATTTCTGGGGATTAATTTCATCCTATCTTACGTAGAATTTCACGAGGAATCCAACGGTGCCACGGGAATTCACGTACGACCTATAGTTCCGGAGTTATCGCCATTTGAAATTTTCGAAAGTTGCATTTTGCGTCGAAAGGGCAAAATTTTGGCGATTTCGACGATTTTTCAACTTTTTTATTTGAAGAGATTTCTTTGATATCTCTTCGTTATCGTGTTTCTGGGGTCCGAAAAGCTAAGAATCCGGTCTTAACTCGACTTCGAAAATGGCAAAATTTTTCGAAAAATTTTCTGACTCAAACGATGGAAATTTGTTGATTTTTAGAAATTCGCTCATAACTTTTGAACCGTTCGATAGATCGGGATGAGTTTTTGCACGTTTGTAGAACTCCAGGGTAGCTACTTGGTAACGCAAAAAGTTCCAGGATCCTATCGTGTTATCATCGGAAAAAAGGGTGCCAAAATATGGGTCCGAAAAATTCCTCGAAAAGACATGGACCCCTATAAATCTTTTATTATTGCATTTCTGGGGGTTAATTTCATCCTATCTTACGTAGAATTTCACGAGGAATCCAACGGTGCCACGGGAATTCACGTACGACATATAGTTCCGGAGTTATCGCCATTTGAAATTTTCGAAAGTTGCATTTTGCGTCGAAAGGGCAAAATTTTGGCGATTTCGACGATTTTTCAACTTTTTTATTTGAAGAGATTTCTTTGATATCTCTTCGTTATCGTGTTTCTGGGGTCCGAAAGGCTAAGAATCCGGTCTTAACTCGACTTCGAAAATGGCAAAATTTTTCGAAAAATTTTCTGACTCAAACGATGGAAATTTGTTGATTTTTAGAAATTCGCTCATAACTTTTGAACCGTTCGATAGATCGGGATGAGTTTTTGCACGTTTGTAGAACTCCAGGGTAGCTACTTGGTAACGCAAAAAGTTCCAGGATTCTATCGTGCTATCATCGGAAAAAAGGGTGCCAAAATATGGGTCCGAAAAATTCCTCGAAAAGACATGGACTCCTATAAATCTTTTATTATTGCATTTCTGGGGGTTAATTTCATCCTATCTTACGTAGAATTTCACGAGGAATCCAACGGTGCCACGGGAATTCACGTACGACCTATAGTTCCGGAGTTATCGCCATTTGAAATTTTCGAAAGTTGCATTTTGCGTCGAAAGGGCAAAATTTTGGCGATTTCGACGATTTTTCAACTTTTTTATTTGAAGAGATTTCTTTGATATCTCTTCGTTATCGTGTTTCTGGGGTCCGAAAAGCTAAGAATCCGGTCTTAACTCGACTTCGAAAATGGCAAAATTTTTCGAAAAATTTTCTGACTCAAACGATGGAAATTTTTTGATTTTTAGAAATTCGCTCATAACTTTTGAACCGTTCGATAGATCGGGATGAGTTTTTGCACGTTTGTAGAACTCCAGGGTAGCTACTTGGTAACGCAAAAAGTTCCAGGATTCTATCGTGTTATCATCGGAAAAAAGGGTGCCAAAATATGGGTCCGAAAAATTCCTCGAAAAGACAAGGACCCCTATAAATCTTTTATTATTGCATTTCTGGGGGTTAATTTCATCCTATCTTACGTAGAATTTCACGAGGAATCCAACGGTGCCACGGGAATTCACGTACGACCTATAGTTCCGGAGTTATCGCCATTTGAAATTTTCGAAAGTTGCATTTTGCGTCGAAAGGGCAAAATTTTGGCGATTTCGACGATTTTTCAACTTTTTTATTTGAAGAGATTTCTTTGATATCTCTTCGTTATCGTGTTTCTGGGGTCCGAAAAGCTAAGAATCCGGTCTTAGCTCGACTTCGAAAATGGCAAAATTTTTCGAAAAATTTTCTGACTCAAACGATGGAAATTTGTTGATTTTTAGAAATTCGCTCATAACTTTTGAACCGTTCGATAGATCGGGATGAGTTTTTGCACGTTTGTAGAACTCCAGGGTAGCTACTTGGTAACGCAAAAAGTTCCAGGATTCTATCGTGTTATCATCGGAAAAAAGGGTGCCAAAATATGGGTCCGAAAAATTCCTCGAAAAGACATGGACCCCTATAAATCTTTTATTATTGCATTTCTGGGGGTTAATTTCATCCTATCTTACGTAGAATTTCACGAGGAATCCAACGGTGCCACGGGAATTCACGTACGACCTATAGTTCCGGAGTTATCGCCATTTGAAATTTTCGAAAGTTGCATTTTGCGTCGAAAGGGCAAAATTTTGGCGATTTCGACGATTTTTCAACTTTTTTATTTGAAGAGATTTCTTTGATATCTCTTCGTTATCGTGTTTCTGGGGTCCGAAAAGCTAAGAATCCGGTCTTAACTCGACTTCGAAAATGGCAAAATTTTTCGAAAAATTTTCTGACTCAAACGATGGAAATTTGTTGATTTTTAGAAATTCGCTCATAACTTTTGAACCGTTCGATAGATCGGGATGAGTTTTTGCACGTTTGTAGAACTCCAGGGTAGCTACTTGGTAACGCAAAAAGTTCCAGGATTCTATCGTGTTATCATCGGAAAAAAGGGTGCCAAAATATGGGTCCGAAAAATTCCTCGAAAAGACATGGACCCCTATAAATCTTTTATTATTGCATTTCTGGGGGTTAATTTCATCCTATCTTACGTAGAATTTCACGAGGAATCCAACGGTGCCACGGGAATTCACGTACGACCTATAGTTCCGGAGTTATCGCCATTTGAAATTTTCGAAAGTTGCATTTTGCGTCGAAAGGGCAAAATTTTGGCGATTTCGACGATTTTTCAACTTTTTTATTTGAAGAGATTTCTTTGATATCTCTTCGTTATCGTGTTTCTGGGGTCCGAAAAGCTAAGAATCCGGTCTTAACTCGACTTCGAAAATGGCAAAATTTTTCGAAAAATTTTCTGACTCAAACGATGGAAATTTGTTGATTTTTAGAATTTCGCTCATAACTTTTGAACCGTTCGATAGATCGGGATGAGTTTTTGCACGTTTGTAGAACTCCAGGGTAGCTACTTGGTAACGCAAAAAGTTCCAGGATTCTATCGTGTTATCATCGGAAAAAAGGGTGCCAAAATATGGGTCCGAAAAATTCCTCGAAAAGACATGGACCCCTATAAATCTTTTATTATCGCATTTCTGGGGGTTAATTTCATCCTATCTTACGTAGAATTTCACGAGGAATCCAACGGTGCCACGGGAATTCACGTACGACCTATAGTTCCGGAGTTATCGCCATTTGAAATTTTCGAAAGTTGCATTTTGCGTCGAAAGGGCAAAATTTTGGCGATTTCGACGATTTTTCAACTTTTTTATTTGAAGAGATTTCTTTGATATCTCTTCGTTATCGTGTTTCTGGGGTCCGAAAAGCTAAGAATCCGGTCTTAACTCGACTTCGAAAATGGCAAAATTTTTCGAAAAATTTTCTGACTCAAACGATGGAAATTTGTTGATTTTTAGAAATTCGCTCATAACTTTTGAACCGTTCGATAGATCGGGATGAGTTTTTGCACGTTTGTAGAACTCCAGGGTAGCTACTTGGTAACGCAAAAAGTTCCAGGATTCTATCGTGTTATCATCGGAAAAAAGGGTGCCAAAATATGGGTCCGAAAAATTCCTCGAAAAGACATGGACCCCTATAAATCTTTTATTATTGCATTTCTGGGGGTTAATTTCATCCTATCTTACGTAGAATTTCACGAGGAATCCAACGGTGCCACGGGAATTCACGTACGACCTATAGTTCCGGAGTTATCGCCATTTGAAATTTTCGAAAGTTGCATTTTGCGTCGAAAGGGCAAAATTTTGGCGATTTCGACGATTTTTCAACTTTTTTATTTGAAGAGATTTCTTTGATATCTCTTCGTTATCGTGTTTCTGGGGTCCGAAAAGCTAAGAATCCGGTCTTAACTCGACTTCGAAAATGGCAAAATTTTTCGAAAAATTTTCTGACTCAAACGATGGAAATTTGTTGATTTTTAGAAATTCGCTCATAACTTTTGAACCGTTCGATAGATCGGGATGAGTTTTTGCACGTTTGTAGAACTCCAGGGTAGCTACTTGGTAACGCAAAAAGTTCCAGGATTCTATCGTGTTATCATCGGAAAAAAGGGTGCCAAAATATGGGTCCGAAAAATTCCTCGAAAAGACATGGACCCCTATAAATCTTTTATTATCGCATTTCTGGGGGTTAATTTCATCCTATCTTACGTAGAATTTCACGAGGAATCCAACGGTGCCACGGGAATTCACGTACGACCTATAGTTCCGGAGTTATCGCCATTTGAAATTTTCGAAAGTTGCATTTTGCGTCGAAAGGGCAAAATTTTGGCGATTTCGACGATTTTTCAACTTTTTTATTTGAAGAGATTTCTTTGATATCTCTTCGTTATCGTGTTTCTGGGGTCCGAAAAGCTAAGAATCCGGTCTTAACTCGACTTCGAAAATGGCAAAATTTTTCGAAAAATTTTCTGACTCAAACGATGGAAATTTGTTGATTTTTAGAAATTCGCTCATAACTTTTGAACCGTTCGATAGATCGGGATGAGTTTTTGCACGTTTGTAGAACTCCAGGGTAGCTACTTGGTAACGCAAAAAGTTCCAGGATTCTATCGTGTTATCATCGGAAAAAAGGGTGCCAAAATATGGGTCCGAAAAATTCCTCGAAAAGACATGGACCCCTATAAATCTTTTATTATTGCATTTCTGGGGGTTAATTTCATCCTATCTTACGTAGAATTTCACGAGGAATCCAACGGTGCCACGGGAATTCACGTACGACCTATAGTTCCGGAGTTATCGCCATTTGAAATTTTCGAAAGTTGCATTTTGCGTCGAAAGGGCAAAATTTTGGCGATTTCGACGATTTTTCAACTTTTTTATTTGAAGAGATTTCTTTGATATCTCTTCGTTATCGTGTTTCTGGGGTCCGAAAAGCTAAGAATCCGGTCTTAACTCGACTTCGAAAATGGCAAAATTTTTCGAAAAATTTTCTGACTCAAACGATGGAAATTTGTTGATTTTTAGAAATTCGCTCATAACTTTTGAACCGTTCGATAGATCGGGATGAGTTTTTGCACGTTTGTAGAACTCCAGGGTAGCTACTTGGTAACGCAAAAAGTTCCAGGATTCTATCGTGTTATCATCGGAAAAAAGGGTGCCAAAATATGGGTCCGAAAAATTCCTCGAAAAGACATGGACCCCTATAAATCTTTTATTATTGCATTTCTGGGGGTTAATTTCATCCTATCTTACGTAGAATTTCACGAGGAATCCAACGGTGCCACGGGAATTCACGTACGACCTATAGTTTCGGAGTTATCGCCATTTGAAATTTTCGAAAGTTGCATTTTGCGTCGAAAGGGCAAAATTTTGGCGATTTCGACGATTTTTCAACTTTTTTATTTGAAGAGATTTCTTTGATATCTCTTCGTTATCGTGTTTCTGGGGTCCGAAAAGCTAAGAATCCGGTCTTAACTCGACTTCGAAAATGGCAAAATTTTTCGAAAAATTTTCTGACTCAAACGATGGAAATTTGTTGATTTTTAGAAATTCGCTCATAACTTTTGAACCGTTCGATAGATCGGGATGAGTTTTTGCACGTTTGTAGAACTCCAGGGTAGCTACTTGGTAACGCAAAAAGTTCCAGGATTCTATCGTGTTATCATCGGAAAGAAGGGTGCCAAAATATGGGTCCGAAAAATTCCTCGAAAAGACATGGACCCCTATAAATCTTTTATTATTGCATTTCTGGGGGTTAATTTCATCCTATCTTACGTAGAATTTCACGAGGAATCCAACGGTGCCACGGGAATTCACGCACGACCTATAGTTCCGGAGTTATCGCCATTTGAAATTTTCGAAAGTTGCATTTTGCGTCGAAAGGGCAAAATTTTGGCGATTTCGACGATTTTTCAACTTTTTTATTTGAAGAGATTTCTTTGATATCTCTTCGTTATCGTGTTTCTGGGGTCCGAAAAGCTAAGAATCCGGTCTTAACTCGACTTCGAAAATGGCAAAATTTTTCGAAAAATTTTCTGACTCAAACGATGGAAATTTGTTGATTTTTAGAAATTCGCTCATAACTTATGAACCGTTCGATAGATCGGGATGAGTTTTTGCACGTTTGTAGAACTCCAGGGTAGCTACTTGGTAACGCAAAAAGTTCCAGGATTCTATCGTGTTATCATCGGAAAAAAGGGTGCCAAAATATGGGTCCGAAAAATTCCTCGAAAAGACATGGACCCCTATAAATCTTTTATTATTGCATTTCTGGGGGTTAATTTCATCCTATCTTACGTAGAATTTCACGAGGAATCCAACGGTGCCACGGGAATTCACGTACAACCTATAGTTCCGGAGTTATCGCCATTTGAAATTTTCGAAAGTTGCATTTTGCGTCGAAAGGGCAAAATTTTGGCGATTTCGACGATTTTTCAACTTTTTTATTTGAAGAGATTTCTTTGATATCTCTTCGTTATCGTGTTTCTGGGGTCCGAAAAGCTAAGAATCCGGTCTTAACTCGACTTCGAAAATGGCAAAATTTTTCGAAAAATTTTCTGACTCAAACGATGGAAATTTGTTGATTTTTAGAAATTCGCTCATAACTTTTGAACCGTTCGATAGATCGGGATGAGTTTTTGCACGTTTGTAGAACTCCAGGGTAGCTACTTGGTAACGCAAAAAGTTCCAGGATTCTATCGTGTTATCATCGGAAAAAAGGGTGCCAAAATATGGGTCCGAAAAATTCCTCGAAAAGACATGGACCCCTATAAATCTTTTATTATTGCATTTCTGGGCGTTAATTTCATCCTATCTTACGTAGAATTTCACGAGGAATCCAACGGTGCCACGGGAATTCACGTACGACCTATAGTTCCGGAGTTATCGCCATTTGAAATTTTCGAAAGTTGCATTTTGCGTCGAAAGGGCAAAATTTTGGCGATTTCGACGATTTTTCAACTTTTTTATTTGAAGAGATTTCTTTGATATCTCTTCGTTATCGTGTTTCTGGGGTCCGAAAAGCTAAGAATCCGGTCTTAACTCGACTTCGAAAATGGCAAAATTTTTCGAAAAATTTTCTGACTCAAACGATGGAAATTTGTTGATTTTTAGAAATTCGCTCATAACTTTTGAACCGTTCGATAGATCGGGATGAGTTTTTGCACGTTTGTAGAACTCCAGGGTAGCTACTTGGTGACGCAAAAAGTTCCAGGATTCTATCGTGTTATCATCGGAAAAAAGGGTGCCAAAATATGGGTCCGAAAAATTCCTCGAAAAGACATGGACCCCTATAAATCTTTTATTATTGCATTTCTGGGGGTTAATTTCATCCTATCTTACGTAGAATTTCACGAGGAATCCAACGGTGCCACGGGAATTCACGTACGACCTATAGTTCCGGAGTTATCGCCATTTGAAATTTTCGAAAGTTGCATTTTGCGTCGAAAGGGCAAAATTTTGGCGATTTCGACGATTTTTCAACTTTTTTATTTGAAGAGATTTCTTTGATATCTCTTCGTTATCGTGTTTCTGGGGTCCGAAAAGCTAAGAATCCGGTCTTAACTCGACTTCGAAAATGGCAAAATTTTTCGAAAAATTTTCTGACTCAAACGATGGAAATTTGTTGATTTTTAGAAATTCGCTCATAACTTTTGAACCGTTCGATAGATCGGGATGAGTTTTTGCACGTTTGTAGAACTCCAGGGTAGCTACTTGGTAACGCAAAAAGTTCCAGGATTCTATCGTGTTATCATCGGAAAAAAGGGTGCCAAAATATGGGTCCGAAAAATTCCTCGAAAAGACATGGACCCCTATAAATCTTTTATTATTGCATTTCTGGGTGTTAATTTCATCCTATCTTACGTAGAATTTCACGAGGAATCCAACGGTGCCACGGGAATTCACGTACAACCTATAGTTCCGGAGTTATCGCCATTTGAAATTTTCGAAAGTTGCATTTTGCGTCGAAAGGGCAAAATTTTGGCGATTTCGACGATTTTTCAACTTTTTTATTTGAAGAGATTTCTTTGATATCTCTTCGTTATCGTGTTTCTGGGGTCCGAAAAGCTAACAATCCGGTCTTAACTCGACTTCGAAAATGGCAAAATTTTTCGAAAAATTTTCTGACTCAAACGATGGAAATTTGTTGATTTTTAGAAATTCGCTCATAACTTTTGAACCGTTCGATAGATCGGGATGAGTTTTTGCACGTTTGTAGAACTCCAGGGTAGCTACTTGGTAACGCAAAAAGTTCCAGGATTCTATCGTGTTATCATCGGAAAAAAGGGTGCCAAAATATGGGTCCGAAAAATTCCTCGAAAAGACATGGACCCCTATAAATCTTTTATTATCGCATTTCTGGGGGTTAATTTCATCCTATCTTACGTAGAATTTCACGAGGAATCCAACGGTGCCACGGGAATTCACGTACGACCTATAGTTCCGGAGTTATCGCCATTTGAAATTTTCGAAAGTTGCATTTTGCGTCGAAAGGGCAAAATTTTGGCGATTTCGACGATTTTTCAACTTTTTTATTTGAAGAGATTTCTTTGATATCTCTTCGTTATCGTGTTTCTGGGGTCCGAAAAGCTAAGAATCCGGTCTTAACTCGACTTCGAAAATGGCAAAATTTTTCGAAAAATTTTCTGACTCAAACGATGGAAATTTGTTGATTTTTAGAAATTCGCTCATAACTTTTGAACCGTTCGATAGATCGGGATGAGTTTTTGCACGTTTGTAGAACTCCAGGGTAGCTACTTGGTAACGCAAAAAGTTCCAGGATTCTATCGTGTTATCATCGGAAAAAAGGGTGCCAAAATATGGGTCCGAAAAATTCCTCGAAAAGACATGGACCCCTATAAATCTTTTATTATTGCATTTCTGGGGGTTAATTTCATCCTATCTTACGTAGAATTTCACGAGGAATCCAACGGTGCCACGGGAATTCACGTACGACCTATAGTTCCGGAGTTATCGCCATTTGAAATTTTCGAAAGTTGCATTTTGCGTCGAAAGGGCAAAATTTTGGCGATTTCGACGATTTTTCAACTTTTTTATTTGAAGAGATTTCTTTGATATCTCTTCGTTATCGTGTTTCTGGGGTCCGAAAAGCTAAGAATCCGGTCTTAACTCGACTTCGAAAATGGCAAAATTTTTCGAAAAATTTTCTGACTCAAACGATGGAAATTTGTTGATTTTTAGAAATTCGCTCATAACTTTTGAACCGTTCGATAGATCGGGATGAGTTTTTGCACGTTAGTAGAACTCCAGGGTAGCTACTTGGTAACGCAAAAAGTTCCAGGATTCTATCGTGTTATCATCGGAAAAAAGGGTGCCAAAATATGGGTCCGAAAAATTCCTCGAAAAGACATGGACCCCTATAAATCTTTTATTATTGCATTTCTGGGGGTTAATTTCATCCTATCTTACGTAGAATTTCACGAGGAATCCAACGGTGCCACGGGAATTCACGTACGACCTATAGTTCCGGAGTTATCGCCATTTGAAATTTTCGAAAGTTGTATTTTGAGTCGAAAGGGCAAAATTTTGGCGATTTCGACGATTTTTCAACTTTTTTATTTGAAGAGATTTCTTTGATATCTCTTCGTTATCGTGATTCTGGGGTCCGAAAAGCTAAGAATCCGGTCTTAACTCGACTTCGAAAATGGCAAAATTTTTCGAAAAATTTTCTGACTCAAACGATGGAAATTTGTTGATTTTTAGAAATTCGCTCATAACTTTTGAACCGTTCGATAGATCGGGATGAGTTTTTGCACGTTTGTAGAACTCCAGGGTAGCTACTTGGTAACGCAAAAAGTTCCAGGATTCTATCGTGTTATCATCGGAAAAAAGGGTGCCAAAATATGGGTCCGAAAAATTCCTCGAAAAGACATGGACCCCTATAAATCTTTTATTATTGCATTTCTGTGGGTTAATTTCATCCTATCTTACGTAGAATTTCACGAGGAATCCAACGGTGCCACGGGAATTCACGTACGACCTATAGTTCCGGAGTTATCGCCATTTGAAATTTTCGAAAGTTGCATTTTGCGTCGAAAGGGCAAAATTTTGGCGATTTCGACGATTTTTCAACTTTTTTATTTGAAGAGATTTCTTTGATATCTCTTCGTTATCGTGTTTCTGGGGTCCGAAAAGCTAAGAATCCGGTCTTAACTCGACTTCGAAAATGGCAAAATTTTTCGAAAAATTTTCTGACTCAAACGATGGAAATTTGTTGATTTTTAGAAATTCGCTCATAACTTTTGAACCGTTCGATAGATCGGGATGAGTTTTTGCACGTTTGTAGAACTCCAGGGTAGCTACTTGGTAACGCAAAAAGTTCCAGGATTCTATCGTGTTATCATCGGAAAAAAGGGTGCCAAAATATGGGTCCGAAAAATTCCTCGAAAAGACATGGACCCCTATAAATCTTTTATTATCGCATTTCTGGGGGTTAATTTCATCCTATCTTACGTAGAATTTCACGAGGAATCCAACGGTGCCACGGGAATTCACGTACGACCTATAGTTCCGGAGTTATCGCCATTTGAAATTTTCGAAAGTTGCATTTTGCGTCGAAAGGGCAAAATTTTGGCGATTTCGACGATTTTTCAACTTTTTTATTTGAAGAGATTTCTTTGATATCTCTTCGTTATCGTGTTTCTGGGGTCCGAAAAGCTAAGAATCCGGTCTTAACTCGACTTCGAAAATGGCAAAATTTTTCGAAAAATTTTCTGACTCAAACGATGGAAATTTGTTGATTTTTAGAAATTCGCTCATAACTTTTGAACCGTTCGATAGATCGGGATGAGTTTTTGCACGTTTGTAGAACTCCAGGGTAGCTACTTGGTAACGCAAAAAGTTCCAGGATTCTATCGTGTTATCATCGGAAAAAAGGGTGCCAAAATATGGGTCCGAAAAATTCCTCGAAAAGACATGGACCCCTATAAATCTTTTATTATTGCATTTCTGGGGGTTAATTTCATCCTATCTTACGTAGAATTTCACGAGGAATCCAACGGTGCCACGGGAATTCACGTACGACCTATAGTTCCGGAGTTATCGCCATTTGAAATTTTCGAAAGTTGCATTTTGCGTCGAAAGGGCAAAATTTTGGCGATTTCGACGATTTTTCAACTTTTTTATTTGAAGAGATTTCTTTGATATCTCTTCGTTATCGTGTTTCTGGGGTCCGAAAAGCTAAGAATCCGGTCTTAACTCGACTTCGAAAATGGCAAAATTTTTCGAAAAATTTTCTGACTCAAACGATGGAAATTTGTTGATTTTTAGAAATTCGCTCATAACTTTTGAACCGTTCGATAGATCGGGATGAGTTTTTGCACGTTTGTAGAACTCCAGGGTAGCTACTTGGTAACGCAAAAAGTTCCAGGATTCTATCGTGTTATCATCGGAAAAAAGGGTGCCAAAATATGGGTCCGAAAAATTCCTCGAAAAGACATGGACCCCTATAAATCTTTTATTATTGCATTTCTGGGGGTTAATTTCATCCTATCTTACGTAGAATTTCACGAGGAATCCAACGGTGCCACGGGAATTCACGTACGACCTATAGTTCCGGAGTTATCGCCATTTGAAATTTTCGAAAGTTGCATTTTGCGTCGAAAGGGCAAAATTTTGGCGATTTCGACGATTTTTCAACTTTTTTATTTGAAGAGATTTCTTTGATATCTCTTCGTTATCGTGTTTCTGGGGTCCGAAAAGCTAAGAATCCGGTCTTAACTCGACTTCGAAAATGGCAAAATTTTTCGAAAAATTTTCTGACTCAAACGATGGAAATTTGTTGATTTTTAGAAATTCGCTCATAACTTTTGAACCGTTCGATAGATCGGGATGAGTTTTTGCACGTTTGTAGAACTCCAGGGTAGCTACTTGGTAACGCAAAAAGTTCCAGGATTCTATCGTGTTATCATCGGAAAAAAGGGTGCCAAAATATGGGTCCGAAAAATTCCTCGAAAAGACATGGACCCCTATAAATCTTTTATTATTGCATTTCTGGGGGTTAATTTCATCCTATCTTACGTAGAATTTCACGAGGAATCCAACGGTGCCACGGGAATTCACGCACGACCTATAGTTCCGGAGTTATCGCCATTTGAAATTTTCGAAAGTTGCATTTTGCGTCGAAAGGGCAAAATTTTGGCGATTTCGACGATTTTTCAACTTTTTTATTTGAAGAGATTTCTTTGATATCTCTTCGTTATCGTGTTTCTGGGGTCCGAAAAGCTAAGAATCCGGTCTTAACTCGACTTCGAAAATGGCAAAATTTTTCGAAAAATTTTCTGACTCAAACGATGGAAATTTGTTGATTTTTAGAAATTCGCTCATAACTTATGAACCGTTCGATAGATCGGGATGAGTTTTTGCACGTTTGTAGAACTCCAGGGTAGCTACTTGGTAACGCAAAAAGTTCCAGGATTCTATCGTGTTATCATCGGAAAAAAGGGTGCCAAAATATGGGTCCGAAAAATTCCTCGAAAAGACATGGACCCCTATAAATCTTTTATTATTGCATTTCTGGGGGTTAATTTCATCCTATCTTACGTAGAATTTCACGAGGAATCCAACGGTGCCACGGGAATTCACGTACAACCTATAGTTCCGGAGTTATCGCCATTTGAAATTTTCGAAAGTTGCATTTTGCGTCGAAAGGGCAAAATTTTGGCGATTTCGACGATTTTTCAACTTTTTTATTTGAAGAGATTTCTTTGATATCTCTTCGTTATCGTGTTTCTGGGGTCCGAAAAGCTAAGAATCCGGTCTTAACTCGACTTCGAAAATGGCAAAATTTTTCGAAAAATTTTCTGACTCAAACGATGGAAATTTGTTGATTTTTAGAAATTCGCTCATAACTTTTGAACCGTTCGATAGATCGGGATGAGTTTTTGCACGTTTGTAGAACTCCAGGGTAGCTACTTGGTAACGCAAAAAGTTCCAGGATTCTATCGTGTTATCATCGGAAAAAAGGGTGCCAAAATATGGGTCCGAAAAATTCCTCGAAAAGACATGGACCCCTATAAATCTTTTATTATTGCATTTCTGGGCGTTAATTTCATCCTATCTTACGTAGAATTTCACGAGGAATCCAACGGTGCCACGGGAATTCACGTACGACCTATAGTTCCGGAGTTATCGCCATTTGAAATTTTCGAAAGTTGCATTTTGCGTCGAAAGGGCAAAATTTTGGCGATTTCGACGATTTTTCAACTTTTTTATTTGAAGAGATTTCTTTGATATCTCTTCGTTATCGTGTTTCTGGGGTCCGAAAAGCTAAGAATCCGGTCTTAACTCGACTTCGAAAATGGCAAAATTTTTCGAAAAATTTTCTGACTCAAACGATGGAAATTTGTTGATTTTTAGAAATTCGCTCATAACTTTTGAACCGTTCGATAGATCGGGATGAGTTTTTGCACGTTTGTAGAACTCCAGGGTAGCTACTTGGTAACGCAAAAAGTTCCAGGATTCTATCGTGTTATCATCGGAAAAAAGGGTGCCAAAATATGGGTCCGAAAAATTCCTCGAAAAGACATGGACCCCTATAAATCTTTTATTATTGCATTTCTGGGGGTTAATTTCATCCTATCTTACGTAGAATTTCACGAGGAATCCAACGGTGCCACGGGAATTCACGTACGACCTATAGTTCCGGAGTTATCGCCATTTGAAATTTTCGAAAGTTGCATTTTGCGTCGAAAGGGCAAAATTTTGGCGATTTCGACGATTTTTCAACTTTTTTATTTGAAGAGATTTCTTTGATATCTCTTCGTTATCGTGTTTCTGGGGTCCGAAAAGCTAAGAATCCGGTCTTAACTCGACTTCGAAAATGGCAAAATTTTTCGAAAAATTTTCTGACTCAAACGATGGAAATTTGTTGATTTTTAGAAATTCGCTCATAACTTTTGAACCGTTCGATAGATCGGGATGAGTTTTTGCACGTTTGTAGAACTCCAGGGTAGCTACTTGGTAACGCAAAAAGTTCCAGGATTCTATCGTGTTATCATCGGAAAAAAGGGTGCCAAAATATGGGTCCGAAAAATTCCTCGAAAAGACATGGACCCCTATAAATCTTTTATTATTGCATTTCTGGGTGTTAATTTCATCCTATCTTACGTAGAATTTCACGAGGAATCCAACGGTGCCACGGGAATTCACGTACAACCTATAGTTCCGGAGTTATCGCCATTTGAAATTTTCGAAAGTTGCATTTTGCGTCGAAAGGGCAAAATTTTGGCGATTTCGACGATTTTTCAACTTTTTTATTTGAAGAGATTTCTTTGATATCTCTTCGTTATCGTGTTTCTGGGGTCCGAAAAGCTAACAATCCGGTCTTAACTCGACTTCGAAAATGGCAAAATTTTTCGAAAAATTTTCTGACTCAAACGATGGAAATTTGTTGATTTTTAGAAATTCGCTCATAACTTTTGAACCGTTCGATAGATCGGGATGAGTTTTTGCACGTTTGTAGAACTCCAGGGTAGCTACTTGGTAACGCAAAAAGTTCCAGGATTCTATCGTGTTATCATCGGAAAAAAGGGTGCCAAAATATGGGTCCGAAAAATTCCTCGAAAAGACATGGACCCCTATAAATCTTTTATTATCGCATTTCTGGGGGTTAATTTCATCCTATCTTACGTAGAATTTCACGAGGAATCCAACGGTGCCACGGGAATTCACGTACGACCTATAGTTCCGGAGTTATCGCCATTTGAAATTTTCGAAAGTTGCATTTTGCGTCGAAAGGGCAAAATTTTGGCGATTTCGACGATTTTTCAACTTTTTTATTTGAAGAGATTTCTTTGATATCTCTTCGTTATCGTGTTTCTGGGGTCCGAAAAGCTAAGAATCCGGTCTTAACTCGACTTCGAAAATGGCAAAATTTTTCGAAAAATTTTCTGACTCAAACGATGGAAATTTGTTGATTTTTAGAAATTCGCTCATAACTTTTGAACCGTTCGATAGATCGGGATGAGTTTTTGCACGTTTGTAGAACTCCAGGGTAGCTACTTGGTAACGCAAAAAGTTCCAGGATTCTATCGTGTTATCATCGGAAAAAAGGGTGCCAAAATATGGGTCCGAAAAATTCCTCGAAAAGACATGGACCCCTATAAATCTTTTATTATTGCATTTCTGGGGGTTAATTTCATCCTATCTTACGTAGAATTTCACGAGGAATCCAACGGTGCCACGGGAATTCACGTACGACCTATAGTTCCGGAGTTATCGCCATTTGAAATTTTCGAAAGTTGCATTTTGCGTCGAAAGGGCAAAATTTTGGCGATTTCGACGATTTTTCAACTTTTTTATTTGAAGAGATTTCTTTGATATCTCTTCGTTATCGTGTTTCTGGGGTCCGAAAAGCTAAGAATCCGGTCTTAACTCGACTTCGAAAATGGCAAAATTTTTCGAAAAATTTTCTGACTCAAACGATGGAAATTTGTTGATTTTTAGAAATTCGCTCATAACTTTTGAACCGTTCGATAGATCGGGATGAGTTTTTGCACGTTTGTAGAACTCCAGGGTAGCTACTTGGTAACGCAAAAAGTTCCAGGATTCTATCGTGTTATCATCGGAAAAAAGGGTGCCAAAATATGGGTCCGAAAAATTCCTCGAAAAGACATGGACCCCTATAAATCTTTTATTATTGCATTTCTGGGGGTTAATTTCATCCTATCTTACGTAGAATTTCACGAGGAATCCAACGGTGCCACGGGAATTCACGTACGACCTATAGTTCCGGAGTTATCGCCATTTGAAATTTTCGAAAGTTGTATTTTGAGTCGAAAGGGCAAAATTTTGGCGATTTCGACGATTTTTCAACTTTTTTATTTGAAGAGATTTCTTTGATATCTCTTCGTTATCGTGATTCTGGGGTCCGAAAAGCTAAGAATCCGGTCTTAACTCGACTTCGAAAATGGCAAAATTTTTCGAAAAATTTTCTGACTCAAACGATGGAAATTTGTTGATTTTTAGAAATTCGCTCATAACTTTTGAACCGTTCGATAGATCGGGATGAGTTTTTGCACGTTTGTAGAACTCCAGGGTAGCTACTTCGTAACGCAAAAAGTTCCAGGATTCTATCGTGTTATCATCGGAAAAAAGGGTGCCAAAATATGGGTCCGAAAAATTCCTCGAAAAGACATGGACCCCTATAAATCTTTTATTATTGCATTTCTGTGGGTTAATTTCATCCTATCTTACGTAGAATTTCACGAGGAATCCAACGGTGCCACGGGAATTCACGTACGACCTATAGTTCCGGAGTTATCGCCATTTGAAATTTTCGAAAGTTGCATTTTGCGTCGAAAGTGTAAAATTTTGGCGATTTCGACGATTTTTCGACTTTTTTATTTGAAGAGATTTCTTTGATATCTCTTCGTTATCGTGTTTCTGGGGTCCGAAAAGCTAAGAATCCGGTCTTAACTCGACTTCGAAAATGGCAAAATTTTTCGAAAAATTTTCTGACTCAAACGATGGAAATTTGTTGATTTTTAGAAATTCGCTCATAACTTTTGAACCGTTCGATAGATCGGGATGAGTTTTTGCACGTTTGTAGAACTCCAGGGTAGCTACTTGGTAACGCAAAAAGTTCCAGGATTCTATCGTGTTATCATCGGAAAAAAGGGTGCCAAAATATGGGTCCGAAAAATTCCTCGAAAAGACATGGACCCCTATAAATCTTTTATTATTGCATTTCTGGGGGTTAATTTCATCCTATCTTACGTAGAATTTCACGAGGAATCCAACGGTGCCACGGGAATTCACGTACGACCTATAGTTCCGGAGTTATCGCCATTTGAAATTTTCGAAAGTTGTATTTTGAGTCGAAAGGGCAAAATTTTGGCGATTTCGACGATTTTTCAACTTTTTTATTTGAAGAGATTTCTTTGATATCTCTTCGTTATCGTGATTCTGGGGTCCGAAAAGCTAAGAATCCGGTCTTAACTCGACTTCGAAAATGGCAAAATTTTTCGAAAAATTTTCTGACTCAAACGATGGAAATTTGTTGATTTTTAGAAATTCGCTCATAACTTTTGAACCGTTCGATAGATCGGGATGAGTTTTTGCACGTTTGTAGAACTCCAGGGTAGCTACTTGGTAACGCAAAAAGTTCCAGGATTCTATCGTGTTATCATCGGAAAAAAGGGTGCCAAAATATGGGTCCGAAAAATTCCTCGAAAAGACATGGACCCCTATAAATCTTTTATTATTGCATTTCTGTGGGTTAATTTCATCCTATCTTACGTAGAATTTCACGAGGAATCCAACGGTGCCACGGGAATTCACGTACGACCTATAGTTCCGGAGTTATCGCCATTTGAAATTTTCGAAAGTTGCATTTTGCGTCGAAAGTGTAAAATTTTGGCGATTTCGACGATTTTTCGACTTTTTTATTTGAAGAGATTTCTTTGATATCTCTTCGTTATCGTGTTTCTGGGGTCCGAAAAGCTAAGAATCCGGTCTTAACTCGACTTCGAAAATGGCAAAATTTTTCGAAAAATTTTCTGACTCAAACGATGGAAATTTGTTGATTTTTAGAAATTCGCTCATAACTTTTGAACCGTTCGATAGATCGGGATGAGTTTTTGCACGTTTGTAGAACTCCAGGGTAGCTACTTGGTAACGCAAAAAGTTCCAGGATTCTATCGTGTTATCATCGGAAAAAAGGGTGCCAAAATATGGGTCCGAAAAATTCCTCGAAAAGACATGGACCCCTATAAATCTTTTATTATTGCATTTCTGGGGGTTAATTTCATCCTATCTTACGTAGAATTTCACGAGGAATCCAACGGTGCCACGGGAATTCACGTACAACCTATAGTTCCGGAGTTATCGCCATTTGAAATTTTCGAAAGTTGCATTTTGCGTCGAAAGGGCAAAATTTTGGCGATTTCGACGATTTTTCAACTTTTTTATTTGAAGAGATTTCTTTGATATCTCTTCGTTATCGTGTTTCTGGGGTCCGAAAAGCTAACAATCCGGTCTTAACTCGACTTCGAAAATGGCAAAATTTTTCGAAAAATTTTCTGACTCAAACGATGGAAATTTGTTGATTTTTAGAAATTCGCTCATAACTTTTGAACCGTTCGATAGATCGGGATGAGTTTTTGCACGTTTGTAGAACTCCAGGGTAGCTACTTGGTAACGCAAAAAGTTCCAGGATTCTATCGTGTTATCATCGGAAAAAAGGGTGCCAAAATATGGGTCCGAAAAATTCCTCGAAAAGACATGGACCCCTATAAATCTTTTATTATTGCATTTCTGGGGGTTAATTTCATCCTATCTTACGTAGAATTTCACGAGGAATCCAACGGTGCCACGGGAATTCACGTACGACCTATAGTTCCGGAGTTATCGCCATTTGAAATTTTCGAAAGTTGTATTTTGCGTCGAAAGGGCAAAATTTTGGCGATTTCGACGATTTTTCAACTTTTTTATTTGAAGAGATTTCTTTGATATCTCTTCGTTATCGTGTTTCTGGGGTCCGAAAAGCTAAGAATCCGGTCTTAACTCGACTTCGAAAATGGCAAAATTTTTCGAAAAATTTTCTGACTCAAACGATGGAAATTTGTTGATTTTTAGAAATTCGCTCATAACTTTTGAACCGTTCGATAGATCGGGATGAGTTTTTGCACGTTTGTAGAACTCCAGGGTAGCTACTTGGTAACGCAAAAAGTTCCAGGATTCTATCGTGTTATCATCGGAAAAAAGGGTGCCAAAATATGGGTCCGAAAAATTCCTCGAAAAGACATGGACCCCTATAAATCTTTTATTATTGCATTTCTGGGGGTTAATTTCATCCTATCTTACGTAGAATTTCACGAGGAATCCAACGGTGCCACGGGAATTCACGTACGACCTATAGTTCCGGAGTTATCGCCATTTGAAATTTTCGAAAGTTGTATTTTGCGTCGAAAGGGCAAAATTTTGGCGATTTCGACGATTTTTCAACTTTTTTATTTGAAGAGATTTCTTTGATATCTCTTCGTTATCGTGTTTCTGGGGTCCGAAAAGCTAAGAATCCGGTCTTAACTCGACTTCGAAAATGGCAAAATTTTTCGAAAAATTTTCTGACTCAAACGATGGAAATTTGTTGATTTTTAGAAATTCGCTCATAACTTTTGAACCGTTCGATAGATCGGGATGAGTTTTTGCACGTTTGTAGAACTCCAGGGTAGCTACTTGGTAACGCAAAAAGTTCCAGGATTCTATCGTGTTATCATCGGAAAAAAGGGTGCCAAAATATGGGTCCGAAAAATTCCTCGAAAAGACATGGACCCCTATAAATCTTTTATTATTGCATTTCTGGGGGTTAATTTCATCCTATCTTACGTAGAATTTCACGAGGAATCCAACGGTGCCACGGGAATTCACGTACGACCTATAGTTCCGGAGTTATCGCCATTTGAAATTTTCGAAAGTTGTATTTTGCGTCGAAAGGGCAAAATTTTGGCGATTTCGACGATTTTTCAACTTTTTTATTTGAAGAGATTTCTTTGATATCTCTTCGTTATCGTGTTTCTGGGGTCCGAAAAGCTAAGAATCCGGTCTTAACTCGACTTCGAAAATGGCAAAATTTTTCGAAAAATTTTCTGACTCAAACGATGGAAATTTGTTGATTTTTAGAAATTCGCTCATAACTTTTGAACCGTTCGATAGATCGGGATGAGTTTTTGCACGTTTGTAGAACTCCAGGGTAGCTACTTGGTAACGCAAAAAGTTCCAGGATTCTATCGTGTTATCATCGGAAAAAAGGGTGCCAAAATATGGGTCCGAAAAATTCCTCGAAAAGACATGGACCCCTATAAATCTTTTATTATTGCATTTCTGGGGGCTATTTTCATCCTATCTTACGTAGAATTTCACGAGGAATCCAACGGTGCCACGGGAATTCACGTACGACCTATAGTTCCGGAGTTATCGCCATTTGAAATTTTCGAAAGTTGCATTTTGCGTCGAAAGGGCAAAATTTTGGCGATTTCGACGATTTTTCAACTTTTTTATTTGAAGAGATTTCTTTGATATCTCTTCGTTATCGTGTTTCTGGGGTCCGAAAAGCTAAGAATCCGGTCTTAACTCGACTTCGAAAATGGCAAAATTTTTCGAAAAATTTTCTGACTCAAACGATGGAAATTTGTTGATTTTTAGAAATTCGCTCATAACTTTTGAACCGTTCGATAGATCGGGATGAGTTTTTGCACGTTTGTAGAACTCCAGGGTAGCTACTTGGTAACGCAAAAAGTTCCAGGATTCTATCGTGTTATCATCGGAAAAAAGGGTGCCAAAATATGGGTCCGAAAAATTCCTCGAAAAGACATGGACCCCTATAAATCTTTTATTATTGCATTTCTGGGGGTTAATTTCATCCTATCTTACGTAGAATTTCACGAGGAATCCAACGGTGCCACGGGAATTCACGTACGACCTATAGTTCCGGAGTTATCGCCATTTGAAATTTTCGAAAGTTGTATTTTGAGTCGAAAGGGCAAAATTTTGGCGATTTCGACGATTTTTCAACTTTTTTATTTGAAGAGATTTCTTTGATATCTCTTCGTTATCGTGTTTCTGGGGTCCGAAAAGCTAAGAATCCGGTCTTAACTCGACTTCGAAAATGGCAAAATTTTTCGAAAAATTTTCTGACTCAAACGATGGAAATTTGTTGATTTTTAGAAATTCGCTCATAACTTTTGAACCGTTCGATAGATCGGGATGAGTTTTTGCACGTTTGTAGAACTCCAGGGTAGCTACTTGGTAACGCAAAAAGTTCCAGGATTCTATCGTGTTATCATCGGAAAAAAGGGTGCCAAAATATGGGTCCGAAAAATTCCTCGAAAAGACATGGACCCCTATAAATCTTTTATTATTGCATTTCTGTGGGTTAATTTCATCCTATCTTACGTAGAATTTCACGAGGAATCCAACGGTGCCACGGGAATTCACGTACGACCTATAGTTCCGGAGTTATCGCCATTTGAAATTTTCGAAAGTTGCATTTTGCGTCGAAAGTGTAAAATTTTGGCGATTTCGACGATTTTTCGACTTTTTTATTTGAAGAGATTTCTTTGATATCTCTTCGTTATCGTGTTTCTGGGGTCCGAAAAGCTAAGAATCCGGTCTTAACTCGACTTCGAAAATGGCAAAATTTTTCGAAAAATTTTCTGACTCAAACGATGGAAATTTGTTGATTTTTAGAAATTCGCTCATAACTTTTGAACCGTTCGATAGATCGGGATGAGTTTTTGCACGATTGTAGAACTCCAGGGTAGCTACTTGGTAACGCAAAAAGTTCCAGGATTCTATCGTGTTATCATCGGAAAAAAGGGTGCCAAAATATGGGTCCGAAAAATTCCTCGAAAAGACATGGACCCCTATAAATCTTTTATTATTGCATTTCTGGGGGTTAATTTCATCCTATCTTACGTAGAATTTCACGAGGAATCCAACGGTGCCACGGGAATTCACGTACGACCTATAGTTCCGGAGTTATCGCCATTTGAAATTTTCGAAAGTTGCATTTTGCGTCGAAAGGGCAAAATTTTGGCGATTTCGACGATTTTTCAACTTTTTTATTTGAAGAGATTTCTTTGATATCTCTTCGTTATCGTGTTTCTGGGGTCCGAAAAGCTAAGAATCCGGTCTTAACTCGACTTCGAAAATGGCAAAATTTTTCGAAAAATTTTCTGACTCAAACGATGGAAATTTGTTGATTTTTAGAAATTCGCTCATAACTTTTGAACCGTTCGATAGATCGGGATGAGTTTTTGCACGTTTGTAGAACTCCAGGGTAGCTACTTGGTAACGCAAAAAGTTCCAGGATTCTATCGTGTTATCATCGGAAAAAAGGGTGCCAAAATATGGGTCCGAAAAATTCCTCGAAAAGACATGGACCCCTATAAATCTTTTATTATTGCATTTCTGGGGGTTAATTTCATCCTATCTTACGTAGAATTTCACGAGGAATCCAACGGTGCCACGGGAATTCACGTACGACCTATAGTTCCGGAGTTATCGCCATTTGAAATTTTCGAAAGTTGTATTTTGCGTCGAAAGGGCAAAATTTTGGCGATTTCGACGATTTTTCAACTTTTTTATTTGAAGAGATTTCTTTGATATCTCTTCGTTATCGTGTTTCTGGGGTCCGAAAAGCTAAGAATCCGGTCTTAACTCGACTTCGAAAATGGCAAAATTTTTCGAAAAATTTTCTGACTCAAACGATGGAAATTTGTTGATTTTTAGAAATTCGCTCATAACTTTTGAACCGTTCGATAGATCGGGATGAGTTTTTGCACGTTTGTAGAACTCCAGGGTAGCTACTTGGTAACGCAAAAAGTTCCAGGATTCTATCGTGTTATCATCGGAAAAAAGGGTGCCAAAATATGGGTCCGAAAAATTCCTCGAAAAGACATGGACCCCTATAAATCTTTTATTATTGCATTTCTGGGGGTTAATTTCATCCTATCTTACGTAGAATTTCACGAGGAATCCAACGGTGCCACGGGAATTCACGTACGACCTATAGTTCCGGAGTTATCGCCATTTGAAATTTTCGAAAGTTGTATTTTGCGTCGAAAGGGCAAAATTTTGGCGATTTCGACGATTTTTCAACTTTTTTATTTGAAGAGATTTCTTTGATATCTCTTCGTTATCGTGTTTCTGGGGTCCGAAAAGCTAAGAATCCGGTCTTAACTCGACTTCGAAAATGGCAAAATTTTTCGAAAAATTTTCTGACTCAAACGATGGAAATTTGTTGATTTTTAGAAATTCGCTCATAACTTTTGAACCGTTCGATAGATCGGGATGAGTTTTTGCACGTTTGTAGAACTCCAGGGTAGCTACTTGGTAACGCAAAAAGTTCCAGGATTCTATCGTGTTATCATCGGAAAAAAGGGTGCCAAAATATGGGTCCGAAAAATTCCTCGAAAAGACATGGACCCCTATAAATCTTTTATTATTGCATTTCTGGGGGCTATTTTCATCCTATCTTACGTAGAATTTCACGAGGAATCCAACGGTGCCACGGGAATTCACGTACGACCTATAGTTCCGGAGTTATCGCCATTTGAAATTTTCGAAAGTTGCATTTTGCGTCGAAAGGGCAAAATTTTGGCGATTTCGACGATTTTTCAACTTTTTTATTTGAAGAGATTTCTTTGATATCTCTTCGTTATCGTGTTTCTGGGGTCCGAAAAGCTAAGAATCCGGTCTTAACTCGACTTCGAAAATGGCAAAATTTTTCGAAAAATTTTCTGACTCAAACGATGGAAATTTGTTGATTTTTAGAAATTCGCTCATAACTTTTGAACCGTTCGATAGATCGGGATGAGTTTTTGCACGTTTGTAGAACTCCAGGGTAGCTACTTGGTAACGCAAAAAGTTCCAGGATTCTATCGTGTTATCATCGGAAAAAAGGGTGCCAAAATATGGGTCCGAAAAATTCCTCGAAAAGACATGGACCCCTATAAATCTTTTATTATTGCATTTCTGGGGGTTAATTTCATCCTATCTTACGTAGAATTTCACGAGGAATCCAACGGTGCCACGGGAATTCACGTACGACCTATAGTTCCGGAGTTATCGCCATTTGAAATTTTCGAAAGTTGTATTTTGAGTCGAAAGGGCAAAATTTTGGCGATTTCGACGATTTTTCAACTTTTTTATTTGAAGAGATTTCTTTGATATCTCTTCGTTATCGTGTTTCTGGGGTCCGAAAAGCTAAGAATCCGGTCTTAACTCGACTTCGAAAATGGCAAAATTTTTCGAAAAATTTTCTGACTCAAACGATGGAAATTTGTTGATTTTTAGAAATTCGCTCATAACTTTTGAACCGTTCGATAGATCGGGATGAGTTTTTGCACGTTTGTAGAACTCCAGGGTAGCTACTTGGTAACGCAAAAAGTTCCAGGATTCTATCGTGTTATCATCGGAAAAAAGGGTGCCAAAATATGGGTCCGAAAAATTCCTCGAAAAGACATGGACCCCTATAAATCTTTTATTATTGCATTTCTGTGGGTTAATTTCATCCTATCTTACGTAGAATTTCACGAGGAATCCAACGGTGCCACGGGAATTCACGTACGACCTATAGTTCCGGAGTTATCGCCATTTGAAATTTTCGAAAGTTGCATTTTGCGTCGAAAGTGTAAAATTTTGGCGATTTCGACGATTTTTCGACTTTTTTATTTGAAGAGATTTCTTTGATATCTCTTCGTTATCGTGTTTCTGGGGTCCGAAAAGCTAAGAATCCGGTCTTAACTCGACTTCGAAAATGGCAAAATTTTTCGAAAAATTTTCTGACTCAAACGATGGAAATTTGTTGATTTTTAGAAATTCGCTCATAACTTTTGAACCGTTCGATAGATCGGGATGAGTTTTTGCACGATTGTAGAACTCCAGGGTAGCTACTTGGTAACGCAAAAAGTTCCAGGATTCTATCGTGTTATCATCGGAAAAAAGGGTGCCAAAATATGGGTCCGAAAAATTCCTCGAAAAGACATGGACCCCTATAAATCTTTTATTATTGCATTTCTGGGGGTTAATTTCATCCTATCTTACGTAGAATTTCACGAGGAATCCAACGGTGCCACGGGAATTCACGTACGACCTATAGTTCCGGAGTTATCGCCATTTGAAATTTTCGAAAGTTGCATTTTGCGTCGAAAGGGCAAAATTTTGGCGATTTCGACGATTTTTCAACTTTTTTATTTGAAGAGATTTCTTTGATATCTCTTCGTTATCGTGTTTCTGGGGTCCGAAAAGCTAAGAATCCGGTCTTAACTCGACTTCGAAAATGGCAAAATTTTTCGAAAAATTTTCTGACTCAAACGATGGAAATTTGTTGATTTTTAGAAATTCGCTCATAACTTTTGAACCGTTCGATAGATCGGGATGAGTTTTTGCACGTTTGTAGAACTCCAGGGTAGCTACTTGGTAACGCAAAAAGTTCCAGGATTCTATCGTGTTATCATCGGAAAAAAGGGTGCCAAAATATGGGTCCGAAAAATTCCTCGAAAAGACATGGACCCCTATAAATCTTTTATTATTGCATTTCTGGGGGTTAATTTCATCCTATCTTACGTAGAATTTCACGAGGAATCCAACGGTGCCACGGGAATTCACGTACGACCTATAGTTCCGGAGTTATCGCCATTTGAAATTTTCGAAAGTTGTATTTTGCGTCGAAAGGGCAAAATTTTGGCGATTTCGACGATTTTTCAACTTTTTTATTTGAAGAGATTTCTTTGATATCTCTTCGTTATCGTGTTTCTGGGGTCCGAAAAGCTAAGAATCCGGTCTTAACTCGACTTCGAAAATGGCAAAATTTTTCGAAAAATTTTCTGACTCAAACGATGGAAATTTGTTGATTTTTAGAAATTCGCTCATAACTTTTGAACCGTTCGATAGATCGGGATGAGTTTTTGCACGTTTGTAGAACTCCAGGGTAGCTACTTGGTAACGCAAAAAGTTCCAGGATTCTATCGTGTTATCATCGGAAAAAAGGGTGCCAAAATATGGGTCCGAAAAATTCCTCGAAAAGACATGGACCCCTATAAATCTTGTATTATTGCATTTCTGGGGGTTAATTTCATTATATCTTACGTAGAATTTCACGAGGAATCCAACGGTGCCACGGGAATTCACGTACGACCTATAGTTCCGGAGTTATCGCCATTTGAAATTTTCGAAAGTTGCATTTTGCGTCGAAAGGGCAAAATTTTGGCGATTTCGACGATTTTTCAACTTTTTTATTTGAAGAGATTTCTTTGATATCTCTTCGTTATCGTGTTTCTGGGGTCCGAAAAGCTAAGAATCCGGTCTTAACTCGACTTCGAAAATGGCAAAATTTTTCGAAAAATTTTCTGACTCAAACGATGGAAATTTGTTGATTTTTAGAAATTCGCTCATAACTTTTGAACCGTTCGATAGATCGGGATGAGTTTTTGCACGTTTGTAGAACTCCAGGGTAGCTACTTGGTAACGCAAAAAGTTCCAGGATTCTATCGTGTTATCATCGGAAAAAAGGGTGCCAAAATATGGGTCCGAAAAATTCCTCGAAAAGACATGGACCCCTATAAATCTTTTATTATTGCATTTCTGGGGGTTAATTTCATCCTATCTTACGTAGAATTTCACGAGGAATCCAACGGTGCCACGGGAATTCACGTACGACCTATAGTTCCGGAGTTATCGCCATTTGAAATTTTCGAAAGTTGCATTTTGCGTCGAAAGGGCAAAATTTTGGCGATTTCGACGATTTTTCAACTTTTTCATTTGAAGAGATTTCTTTGATATCTCTTCGTTATCGTGTTTCTGGGGTCCGAAAAGCTAAGAATCCGGTCTTAACTCGACCTCGAAAATGGCAAAATTTTTCGAAAAATTTTCTGACTCAAACGATGGAAATTTGTTGATTTTTAGAAATTCGCTCATAACTTTTGAACCGTTCGATAGATCGGGATGAGTTTTTGCACGTTTGTAGAACTCCAGGGTAGCTACTTGGTAACGCAAAAAGTTCCAGGATTCTATCGTGTTATCATCGGAAAAAAGGGTGCCAAAATATGGGTCCGAAAAATTCCTCGAAAAGACATGGACCCCTATAAATCTTTTATTATTGCATTTCTGGGGGTTAATTTCATCCTATCTTACGTAGAATTTCACGAGGAATCCAACGGTGCCACGGGAATTCACGTACGACCTATAGTTCCGGAGTTATCGCCATTTGAAATTTTCGAAAGTTGCATTTTGCGTCGAAAGGGCAAAATTTTGGCGATTTCGACGATTTTTCAACTTTTTTATTTGAAGAGATTTCTTTGATATCTCTTCGTTATCGTGTTTCTGGGGTCCGAAAAGCTAAGAATCCGGTCTTAACTCGACTTCGAAAATGGCAAATTTTTTCGAAAAATTTTCTGACTCAAACGATGGAAATTTGTTGATTTTTAGAAATTCGCTCATAACTTTTGAACCGCTCGATAGATCGGGATGAGTTTTTGCACGTTTGTAGAACTCCAGGGTAGCTACTTGGTAACGCAAAAAGTTCCAGGATTCTATCGTGTTATCATCGGAAAAAAGGGTGCCAAAATATGGGTCCGAAAAATTCCTCGAAAAGACATGGACCCCTATAAATCTTTTATTATTGCATTTCTGGGGGTTAATTTCATCCTATCTTACGTAGAATTTCACGAGGAATCCAACGGTGCCACGGGAATTCACGTACGACCTATAGTTCCGGAGTTATCGCCATTTGAAATTTTCGAAAGTTGCATTTTGCGTCGAAAGGGCAAAATTTTGGCGATTTCGACGATTTTTCAACTTTTTTATTTGAAGAGATTTCTTTGATATCTCTTCGTTATCGTGTTTCTGGGGTCCGAAAAGCTAAGAATCCGGTCTTAACTCGACTTCGAAAATGGCAAAATTTTTCGAAAAATTTTCTGACTCAAACGATGGAAATTTGTTGATTTTTAGAAATTCGCTCATAACTTTTGAACCGTTCGATAGATCGGGATGAGTTTTTGCACGTTTGTAGAACTCCAGGGTAGCTACTTGGTAACGCAAAAAGTTCCAGGATTCTATCGTGTTATCATCGGAAAAAAGGGTGCCAAAATATGGGTCCGAAAAATTCCTCGAAAAGACATGGACCCCTATAAATCTTTTATTATTGCATTTCTGGGGGTTAATTTCATCCTATCTTACGTAGAATTTCACGAGGAATCCAACGGTGCCACGGGAATTCACGTACGACATATAGTTCCGGAGTTATCGCCATTTGAAATTTTCGAAAGTTGCATTTTGCGTCGAAAGGGCAAAATTTTGGCGATTTCGACGATTTTTCAACTTTTTTATTTGAAGAGATTTCTTTGATATCTCTTCGTTATCGTGTTTCTGGGGTCCGAAAAGCTAAGAATCCGGTCTTAACTCGACTTCGAAAATGGCAAAATTTTTCGAAAAATTTTCTGACTCAAACGATGGAAATTTGTTGTTTTTTAGAAATTCGCTCATAACTTTTGAACCGTTCGATAGATCGGGATGAGTTTTTGCACGTTTGTAGAACTCCAGGGTAGCTACTTGGTAACGCAAAAAGTTCCAGGATTCTATCGTGTTATCATCGGAAAAAAGGGTGCCAAAATATGGGTCCGAAAAATTCCTCGAAAAGACATGGACCCCTATAAATCTTTTATTATTGCATTTCTGGGGGTTAATTTCATCCTATCTTACGTAGAATTTCACGAGGAATCCAACGGTGCCACGGGAATTCACGTACGACCTATAGTTCCGGAGTTATCGCCATTTGAAATTTTCGAAAGTTGCATTTTGCGTCGAAAGGGCAAAATTTTGGCGATTTCGACGATTTTTCAACTTTTTTATTTGAAGAGATTTCTTTGATATCTCTTCGTTATCGTGTTTCTGGGGTCCGAAAAGCTAAGAATCCGGTCTTAACTCGACTTCGAAAATGGCAAAATTTTTCGAAAAATTTTCTGACTCAAACGATGGAAATTTGTTGATTTTTAGAAATTCGCTCATAACTTTTGAACCGTTCGATAGATCGGGATGAGTTTTTGCACGTTTGTAGAACTCCAGGGTAGCTACTTGGTAACGCAAAAAGTTCCAGGATTCTATCGTGTTATCATCGGAAAAAAGGGTGCCAAAATATGGGTCCGAAAAATTCCTCGAAAAGACATGGACCCCTATAAATCTTTTATTATTGCATTTCTGGGGGTTAATTTCATCCTATCTTACGTAGAATTTCACGAGGAATCCAACGGTGCCACGGGAATTCACGTACGACCTATAGTTCCGGAGTTATCGCCATTTGAAATTTTCGAAAGTTGCATTTTGCGTCGAAAGGGCAAAATTTTGGCGATTTCGACGATTTTTCAACTTTTTTATTTGAAGAGATTTCTTTGATATCTCTTCGTTATCGTGTTTCTGGGGTCCGAAAAGCTAAGAATCCGGTCTTAACTCGACTTCGAAAATGGCAAAATTTTTCGAAAAATTTTCTGACTCAAACGATGGAAATTTGTTGATTTTTAGAAATTCGCTCATAACTTTTGAACCGTTCGATAGATCGGGATGAGTTTTTGCACGTTTGTAGAACTCCAGGGTAGCTACTTGGTAACGCAAAAAGTTCCAGGATTCTATCGTGTTATCATCGGAAAAAAGGGTGCCAAAATATGGGTCCGAAAAATTCCTCGAAAAGACATGGACCCCTATAAATCTTTTATTATTGCATTTCTGGGGGTTAATTTCATCCTATCCTACGTAGAATTTCACGAGGAATCCAACGGTGCCACGGGAATTCACGTACGACCTATAGTTCCGGAGTTATCGCCATTTGAAATTTTCGAAAGTTGCATTTTGCGTCGAAAGGGCAAAATTTTGGCGATTTCGACGATTTTTCAACTTTTTTATTTGAAGAGATTTCTTTGATATCTCTTCGTTATCGTGTTTCTGGGGTCCGAAAAGCTAAGAATCCGGTCTTAACTCGACTTCGAAAATGGCAAAATTTTTCGAAAAATTTTCTGACTCAAACGATGGAAATTTGTTGATTTTTAGAAATTCGCTCATAACTTTTGAACCGTTCGATAGATCGGGATGAGTTTTTGCACGTTTGTAGAACTCCAGGGTAGCTACTTGGTAACGCAAAAAGTTCCAGGATTCTATCGTGTTATCATCGGAAAAAAGGGTGCCAAAATATGGGTCCGAAAAATTCCTCGAAAAGACATGGACCCCTATAAATCTTTTATTATTGCATTTCTGGGGGTTAATTTCATCCTATCTTACGTAGAATTTCACGAGGAATCCAACGGTGCCACGGGAATTCACGTACGACCTATAGTTCCGGAGTTATCGCCATTTGAAATTTTCGAAAGTTGCATTTTGCGTCGAAAGGGCAAAATTTTGGCGATTTCGACGATTTTTCAACTTTTTTATTTGAAGAGATTTCTTTGATATCTCTTCGTTATCGTGTTTCTGGGGTCCGAAAAGCTAAGAATCCGGTCTTAACTCGACTTCGAAAATGGCAAAATTTTTCGAAAAATTTTCTGACTCAAACGATGGAAATTTGTTGATTTTTAGAAATTCGCTCATAACTTTTGAACCGTTCGATAGATCGGGATGAGTTTTTGCACGTTTGTAGAACTCCAGGGTAGCTACTTGGTAACGCAAAAAGTTCCAGGATTCTATCGTGTTATCATCGGAAAAAAGGGTGCCAAAATATGGGTCCGAAAAATTCCTCGAAAAGACATGGACCCCTATAAATCTTTTATTATTGCATTTCTGGGGGTTAATTTCATCCTATCTTACGTAGAATTTCACGAGGAATCCAACGGTGCCACGGGAATTCACGTACGACCTATAGTTCCGGAGTTATCGCCATTTGAAATTTTCGAAAGTTGCATTTTGCGTCGAAAGGGCAAAATTTTGGCGATTTCGACGATTTTTCAACTTTTTTATTTGAAGAGATTTCTTTGATATCTCTTCGTTATCGTGTTTCTGGGGTCCGAAAAGCTAAGAATCCGGTCTTAACTCGACTTCGAAAATGGCAAAATTTTTCGAAAAATTTTCTGACTCAAACGATGGAAATTTGTTGATTTTTAGAAATTCGCTCATAACTTTTGAACCGTTCGATAGATCGGGATGAGTTTTTGCACGTTTGTAGAACTCCAGGGTAGCTACTTGGTAACGCAAAAAGTTCCAGGATTCTATCGTGTTATCATCGGAAAAAAGGGTGCCAAAATATGGGTCCGAAAAATTCCTCGAAAAGACATGGACCCCTATAAATCTTTTATTATTGCATTTCTGGGGGTTAATTTCATCCTATCTTACGTAGAATTTCACGAGGAATCCAACGGTGCCACGGGAATTCACGTACGACATATAGTTCCGGAGTTATCGCCATTTGAAATTTTCGAAAGTTGCACTTTGCGTCGAAAGGGCAAAATTTTGGCGATTTCGACGATTTTTCAACTTTTTTATTTGAAGAGATTTCTTTGAAATCTCTTCGTTATCGTGTTTCTGGGGTCCGAAAAGCTAAGAATCCGGTCTTAACTCGACTTCGAAAATGGCAAAATTTTTCGAAAAATTTTCTGACTCAAACGATGGAAATTTGTTGATTTTTAGAAATTCGCTCATAACTTTTGAACCGTTCGATAGATCGGGATGAGTTTTTGCACGTTTGTAGAACTCCAGGGTAGCTACTTGGTAACGCAAAAAGTTCCAGGATTCTATCGTGTTATCATCGGAAAAAAGGGTGCCAAAATATGGGTCCGAAAAATTCCTCGAAAAGACATGGACCCCTATAAATCTTTTATTATTGCATTTCTGGGGGTTAATTTCATCCTATCTTACGTAGAATTTCACGAGGAATCCAACGGTGCCACGGGAATTCACGTACGACCTATAGTTCCGGAGTTATCGCCATTTGAAATTTTCGAAAGTTGCATTTTGCGTCGAAAGGGCAAAATTTTGGCGATTTCGACGATTTTTCAACTTTTTTATTTGAAGAGATTTCTTTGATATCTCTTCGTTATCGTGTTTCTGGGGTCCGAAAAGCTAAGAATCCGGTCTTAACTCGACTTCGAAAATGGCAAAATTTTTCGAAAAATTTTCTGACTCAAACGATGGAAATTTGTTGATTTTTAGAAATTCGCTCATAACTTTTGAACCGTTCGATAGATCGGGATGAGTTTTTGCACGTTTGTAGAACTCCAGGGTAGCTACTTGGTAACGCAAAAAGTTCCAGGATTCTATCGTGTTATCATCGGAAAAATGGGTGCCAAAATATGGATCCGAAAAATTCCTCGAAAAGACATGGACCCCTATAAATCTTTTATTATTGCATTTCTGGGGGTTAATTTCATCCTATCTTACGTAGAATTTCACGAGGAATCCAACGGTGCCACGGGAATTCACGTACGACCTATAGTTCCGGAGTTATCGCCATTTGAAATTTTCGAAAGTTGCATTTTGCGTCGAAAGGGCAAAATTTTGGCGATTTCGACGATTTTTCAACTTTTTTATTTGAAGAGATTTCTTTGATATCTCTTCGTTATCGTGTTTCTGGGGTCCGAAAAGCTAAGAATCCGGTCTTAACTCGATTTCGAAAATGGCAAAATTTTTCGAAAAATTTTCTGACTCAAACGATGGAAATTTGTTGATTTTTAGAAATTCGCTCATAACTTTTGAACCGTTCGATAGATCGGGATGAGTTTTTGCACGTTTGTAGAACTCCAGGGTAGCTACTTGGTAACGCAAAAAGTTCCAGGATTCTATCGTGTTATCATCGGAAAAAAGGGTGCCAAAATATGGGTCCGAAAATTTCCTCGAAAAGACATGGACCCCTATAAATCTTTTATTATTGCATTTCTGGGGGTTAATTTCATCCTATCTTACGTAGAATTTCACGAGGAATCCAACGGTGCCACGGGAATTCACGTACGACCTATAGTTCCGGAGTTATCGCCATTTGAAATTTTCGAAAGTTGCATTTTGCGTCGAAAGGGCAAAATTTTGGCGATTTCGACGATTTTTCAACTTTTTTATTTGAAGAGATTTCTTTGATATCTCTTCGTTATCGTGTTTCTGGGGTCCGAAAAGCTAAGAATCCGGTCTTAACTCGACTTCGAAAATGGCAAAATTTTTCGAAAAATTTTCTGACTCAAACGATGGAAATTTGTTGATTTTTAGAAATTCGCTCATAACTTTTGAACCGTTCGATAGATCGGGATGAGTTTTTGCACGTTTGTAGAACTCCAGGGTAGCTACTTGGTAACGCAAAAAGTTCCAGGATTCTATCGTGTTATCATCGGAAAAAAGGGTGCCAAAATATGGGTCCGAAAAATTCCTCGAAAAGACATGGACCCCTATAAATCTTTTATTATTGCATTTCTGGGGGTTAATTTCATCCTATCTTACGTAGAATTTCACGAGGAATCCAACGGTGCCACGGGAATTCACGTACGACCTATAGTTCCGGAGTTATCGCCATTTGAAATTTTCGAAAGTTGCATTTTGCGTCGAAAGGGCAAAATTTTGGCGATTTCGACGATTTTTCAACTTTTTTATTTGAAGAGATTTCTTTGATATCTCTTCGTTATCGTGTTTCTGGGGTCCGAAAAGCTAAGAATCCGGTCTTAACTCGACTTCGAAAATGGCAAAATTTTTCGAAAAATTTTCTGACTCAAACGATGGAAATTTGTTGATTTTTAGAAATTCGCTCATAACTTTTGAACCGTTCGATAGATCGGGATGAGTTTTTGCACGCTTGTAGAACTCCAGGGTAGCTACTTGGTAACGCAAAAAGTTCCAGGATTCTATCGTGTTATCATCGGAAAAAAGGGTGCCAAAATATGGGTCCGAAAAATTCCTCGAAAAGACATGGACCCCTATAAATCTTTTATTATTGCATTTCTGGGGGTTAATTTCATCCTATCTTACGTAGAATTTCACGAGGAATCCAACGGTGCCACGGGAATTCACGTACGACCTATAGTTCCGGAGTTATCGCCATTTGAAATTTTCGAAAGTTGCATTTTGCGTCGAAAGGGCAAAATTTTGGCGATTTCGACGATTTTTCAACTTTTTTATTTGAAGAGATTTCTTTGATATCTCTTCGTTATCGTGTTTCTGGGGTCCGAAAAGCTAAGAATCCGGTCTTAACTCGACTTCGAAAATGGCAAAATTTTTCGAAAAATTTTCTGACTCAAACGATGGAAATTTGTTGATTTTTAGAAATTCGCTCATAACTTTTGAACCGTTCGATAGATCGGGATGAGTTTTTGCACGTTTGTAGAACTCCAGGGTAGCTACTTGGTAACGCAAAAAGTTCCAGGATTCTATCGTGTTATCATCGGAAAAAAGGGTGCCAAAATATGGGTCCGAAAAATTCCTCGAAAAGACATGGACCCCTATAAATCTTTTATTATTGCATTTCTGGGGGTTAATTTCATCCTATCTTACGTAGAATTTCACGAGGAATCCAACGGTGCCACGGGAATTCACGTACGACCTATAGTTCCGGAGTTATCGCCATTTGAAATTTTCGAAAGTTGCATTTTGCGTCGAAAGGGCAAAATTTTGGCGATTTCGACGATTTTTCAACTTTTTTATTTGAAGAGATTTCTTTGATATCTCTTCGTTATCGTGTTTCTGGGGTCCGAAAAGCTAAGAATCCGGTCTTAACTCGACTTCGAAAATGGCAAAATTTTTCGAAAAATTTTCTGACTCAAACGATGGAAATTTGTTGATTTTTAGAAATTCGCTCATAACTTTTGAACCGTTCGATAGATCGGGATGAGTTTTTGCACGTTTGTAGAACTCCAGGGTAGCTACTTGGTAACGCAAAAAGTTCCAGGATTCTATCGTGTTATCATCGGAAAAAAGGGTGCCAAAATATGGGTCCGAAAAATTCCTCGAAAAGACATGGACCCCTATAAATCTTTTATTATTGCATTTCTGAGGGTTAATTTCATCCTATCTTACGTAGAATTTCACGAGGAATCCAACGGTGCCACGGGAATTCACGTACGACCTATAGTTCCGGAGTTATCGCCATTTAAAATTTTCGAAAGTTGCATTTTGCGTCGAAAGGGCAAAATTTTGGCGATTTCGACGATTTTTCAACTTTTTTATTTGAAGAGATTTCTTTGATATCTCTTCGTTATCGTGTTTCTGGGGTCCGAAAAGCTAAGAATCCGGTCTTAACTCGACTTCGAAAATGGCAAAATTTTTCGAAAAATTTTCTGACTCAAACGATGGAAATTTGTTGATTTTTAGAAATTCGCTCATAACTTTTGAACCGTTCGATAGATCGGGATGAGTTTTTGCACGTTTGTAGAACTCCAGGGTAGCTACTTGGTAACGCAAAAAGTTCCAGGATTCTATCGTGTTATCATCGGAAAAAAGGGTGCCAAAATATGGGTCCGAAAAATTCCTCGAAAAGACATGGACCCCTATAAATCTTTTATTATTGCATTTCTGGGGGTTAATTTCATCCTATCTTACGTAGAATTTCACGAGGAATCCAACGGTGCCACGGGAATTCACGTACGACCTATAGTTCCGGAGTTATCGCCATTTGAAATTTTCGAAAGTTGCATTTTGCGTCGAAAGGGCAAAATTTTGGCGATTTCGACGATTTTTCAACTTTTTCATTTGAAGAGATTTCTTTGATATCTCTTCGTTATCGTGTTTCTGGGGTCCGAAAAGCTAAGAATCCGGTCTTAACTCGACTTCGAAAATGGCAAAATTTTTCGAAAAATTTTCTGACTCAAACGATGGAAATTTGTTGATTTTTAGAAATTCGCTCATAACTTTTGAACCGTTCGATAGATCGGGATGAGTTTTTGCCCGTTTGTAGAACTCCAGGGTAGCTACTTGGTAACGCAAAAAGTTCCAGGATTCTATCGTGTTATCATCGGAAAAATGGGTGCCAAAATATTTTTCCGAAAAATTCCTCGAAAAGACATGGACCCCTATAAATCTTTTATTATTGCATTTCTGGGGGTTAATTTCATCCTATCTTACGTAGAATTTCACGAGGAATCCAACGGTGCCACGGGAATTCACGTACGACCTGTAGTTCCGGAGTTATCGCCATTTGAAATTTTCGAAAGTTGCATTTTGCGTCGAAAGGGCAAAATTTTGGCGATTTCGACGATTTTTCAACTTTTTTATTTGAAGAGATTTCTTTGATATCTCTTCGTTATCGTGTTTCTGGGGTCCGAAAAGCTAAGAATCCGGTCTTAACTCGACTTCGAAAATGGCAAAATTTTTCGAAAAATTTTCTGACTCAAACGATGGAAATTTGTTGATTTTTAGAAATTCGCTCATAACTTTTGAACCGCTCGATAGATCGGGATGAGTTTTTGCACGTTTGTAGAACTCCAGGGTAGCTACTCGGTAACGCAAAAAGTTCCAGGATTCTATCGTGTTATCATCGGAAAAAAGGGTGCCAAAATATTTTTCCGAAAAATTCCTCGAAAAGACATGGACCCCTATAAATCTTTTATTATTGCATTTCTGGGGGTTAATTTCATCCTATCTTACGTAGAATTTCACGAGGAATCCAACGGTGCCACGGGAATTCACGTACGACCTGTAGTTCCGGAGTTATCGCCATTTGAAATTTTCGAAAGTTGCATTTTGCGTCGAAAGGGCAAAATTTTGGCGATTTCGACGATTTTTCAACTTTTTTATTTGAAGAGATTTCTTTGATATCTCTTCGTTATCGTGTTTCTGGGGTCCGAAAAGCTAAGAATCCGGTCTTAACTCGACTTCGAAAATGGCAAAATTTTTCGAAAAATTTTCTGACTCAAACGATGGAAATTTGTTGATTTTTAGAAATTCGCTCATAACTTTTGAACCGCTCGATAGATCGGGATGAGTTTTTGCACGTTTGTAGAACTCCAGGGTAGCTACTCGGTAACGCAAAAAGTTCCAGGATTCTATCGTGTTATCATCGGAAAAAAGGGTGCCAAAATATTTTTCCGAAAAATTCCTCGAAAAGACATGGACCCCTATAAATCTTTTATTATTGCATTTCTGGGGGTTAATTTCATCCTATCCTACGTAGAATTTCACGAGGAATCCAACGGTGCCACGGGAATTCACGTACGACCTGTAGTTCCGGAGTTATCGCCATTTGAAATTTTCGAAAGTTGCATTTTGCGTCGAAAGGGCAAAATTTTGGCGATTTCGACGATTTTTCAACTTTTTTATTTGAAGAGATTTCTTTGATATCTCTTCGTTATCGTGTTTCTGGGGTCCGAAAAGCTAAGAATCCGGTCTTAACTCGACTTCGAAAATGGCAAATTTTTTCGAAAAATTTTCTGACTCAAACGATGGAAATTTGTTGATTTTTAGAAATTCGCTCATAACTTTTGAACCGCTCGATAGATCGGGATGAGTTTTTGCACGTTTGTAGAACTCCAGGGTAGCTACTTGGTAACGCAAAAAGTTCCAGGATTCTATCGTGTTATCATCGGAAAAAAGGGTGCCAAAATATGGGTCCGAAAAATTCCTCGAAAAGACATGGACCCCTATAAATCTTTTATTATTGCATTTCTGGGGGTTAATTTCATCCTATCTTACGTAGAATTTCACGAGGAATCCAACGGTGCCACGGGAATTCACGTACGACCTATAGTTCCGGAGTTATCGCCATTTGAAATTTTCGAAAGTTGCATTTTGCGTCGAAAGGGCAAAATTTTGGCGATTTCGACGATTTTTCAACTTTTTTATTTGAAGAGATTTCTTTGATATCTCTTTGTTATCGTGTTTCTGGGGTCCGAAAAGCTAAGAATCCGGTCTTAACTCGACTTCGAAAATGGCAAAATTTTTCGAAAAATTTTCTGACTCAAACGATGGAAATTTGTTGATTTTTAGAAATTCGCTCATAACTTTTGAACCGCTCGATAGATCGGGATGAGTTTTTGCACGTTTGTAGAACTCCAGGGTAGCTACTTGGTAACGCAAAAAGTTCCAGGATTCTATCGTGTTATCATCGGAAAAAAGGGTGCCAAAATATGGGTCCGAAAAATTCTTCGAAAAGACATGGACCCCTATAAATCTTTTATTATTGCATTTCTGGGGGTTAATTTCATCCTATCTTACGTAGAATTTCACGAGGAATCCAACGGTGCCACGGGAATTCACGTACGACCTATAGTTCCGGAGTTATCGCCATTTGAAATTTTCGAAAGTTGCATTTTGCGTCGAAAGGGCAAAATTTTGGCGATTTCGACGATTTTTCAACTTTTTTATTTGAAGAGATTTCTTTGATATCTCTTCGTAGTCGTGTTTCTGGGGTCCGAAAAGCTAAGAATCCGGTCTTAACTCGACTTCGAAAATGGCAAATTTTTTCGAAAAATTTTCTGACTCAAACGATGGAAATTTGTTGATTTTTAGAAATTCGCTCATAACTTTTGAACCGCTCGATAGATCGGGATGAGTTTTTGCACGTTTGTAGAACTCCAGGGTAGCTACTCGGTAACGCAAAAAGTTCCAGGATTCTATCGTGTTATCATCGGAAAAAAGGGTGCCAAAATATGGGTCCGAAAAATTCCTCGAAAAGACATGGACCCCTATAAATCTTTTATTATTGCATTTCTGGGGGTTAATTTCATCCTATCTTACGTAGAATTTCACGAGGAATCCAACGGTGCCACGGGAATTCACGTACGACCTATAGTTCCGGAGTTATCGCCATTTGAAATTTTCGAAAGTTGCATTTTGCGTCGAAAGGGCATAATTTTGGCGATTTCGACGATTTTTCAACTTTTTTATTTGAAGAGATTTCTTTGATATCTCTTCGTTATCGTGTTTCTGGGGTCCGAAAAGCTAAGAATCCGGTCTTAACTCGACTTCGAAAATGGCAAAATTTTTCGAAAAATTTTCTGACTCAAACGATGGAAATTTGTTGATTTTTAGAAATTCGCTCATAACTTTTGAACCGCTCGATAGATCGGGATGAGTTTTTGCACGTTTGTAGAACTCCAGGGTAGCTACTCGGTAACGCAAAAAGTTCCAGGATTCTATCGTGTTATCATCGGAAAAAAGGGTGCCAAAATATTTTTCCGAAAAATTCCTCGAAAAGACATGGACCCCTATAAATCTTTTATTATTGCATTTCTGGGGGTTAATTTCATCCTATCCTACGTAGAATTTCACGAGGAATCCAACGGTGCCACGGGAATTCACGTACGACCTGTAGTTCCGGAGTTATCGCCATTTGAAATTTTCGAAAGTTGCATTTTGCGTCGAAAGGGCAAAATTTTGGCGATTTCGACGATTTTTCAACTTTTTTATTTGAAGAGATTTCTTTGATATCTCTTCGTTATCGTGTTTCTGGGGTCCGAAAAGCTAAGAATCCGGTCTTAACTCGACTTCGAAAATGGCAAATTTTTTCGAAAAATTTTCTGACTCAAACGATGGAAATTTGTTGATTTTTAGAAATTCGCTCATAACTTTTGAACCGCTCGATAGATCGGGATGAGTTTTTGCACGTTTGTAGAACTCCAGGGTAGCTACTTGGTAACGCAAAAAGTTCCAGGATTCTATCGTGTTATCATCGGAAAAAAGGGTGCCAAAATATGGGTCCGAAAAATTCCTCGAAAAGACATGGACCCCTATAAATCTTTTATTATTGCATTTCTGGGGGTTAATTTCATCCTATCTTACGTAGAATTTCACGAGGAATCCAACGGTGCCACGGGAATTCACGTACGACCTATAGTTCCGGAGTTATCGCCATTTGAAATTTTCGAAAGTTGCATTTTGCGTCGAAAGGGCAAAATTTTGGCGATTTCGACGATTTTTCAACTTTTTTATTTGAAGAGATTTCTTTGATATCTCTTCGTTATCGTGTTTCTGGGGTCCGAAAAGCTAAGAATCCGGTCTTAACTCGACTTCGAAAATGGCAAAATTTTTCGAAAAATTTTCTGACTCAAACGATGGAAATTTGTTGATTTTTAGAAATTCGCTCATAACTTTTGAACCGCTCGATAGATCGGGATGAGTTTTTGCACGTTTGTAGAACTCCAGGGTAGCTACTTGGTAACGCAAAAAGTTCCAGGATTCTATCGTGTTATCATCGGAAAAAAGGGTGCCAAAATATGGGTCCGAAAAATTCTTCGAAAAGACATGGACCCCTATAAATCTTTTATTATTGCATTTCTGGGGGTTAATTTCATCCTATCTTACGTAGAATTTCACGAGGAATCCAACGGTGCCACGGGAATTCACGTACGACCTATAGTTCCGGAGTTATCGCCATTTGAAATTTTCGAAAGTTGCATTTTGCGTCGAAAGGGCAAAATTTTGGCGATTTCGACGATTTTTCAACTTTTTTATTTGAAGAGATTTCTTTGATATCTCTTCGTAGTCGTGTTTCTGGGGTCCGAAAAGCTAAGAATCCGGTCTTAACTCGACTTCGAAAATGGCAAATTTTTTCGAAAAATTTTCTGACTCAAACGATGGAAATTTGTTGATTTTTAGAAATTCGCTCATAACTTTTGAACCGCTCGATAGATCGGGATGAGTTTTTGCACGTTTGTAGAACTCCAGGGTTGCTACTTGGTAACGCAAAAAGTTCCAGGATTCTATCGTGTTATCATCGGAAAAAAGGGTGCCAAAATATGGGTCCGAAAAATTCCTCGAAAAGACATGGACCCCTATAAATCTTTTATTATTGCATTTCTGGGGGTTAATTTCATCCTATCTTACGTAGAATTTCACGAGGAATCCAACGGTGCCACGGGAATTCACGTACGACCTATAGTTCCGGAGTTATCGCCATTTGAAATTTTCGAAAGTTGCATTTTGCGTCGAAAGGGCAAAATTTTGGCGATTTCGACGATTTTTCAACTTTTTTATTTGAAGAGATTTCTTTGATATCTCTTCGTTATCGTGTTTCTGGGGTCCGAAAAGCTAAGAATCCGGTCTTAACTCGACTTCGAAAATGGCAAAATTTTTCGAAAAATTTTCTGACTCAAACGATGGAAATTTGTTGATTTTTAGAAATTCGCTCATAACTTTTGAACCGCTCGATAGATCGGGATGAGTTTTTGCACGTTTGTAGAACTCCAGGGTAGCTACTTGGTAACGCAAAAAGTTCCAGGATTCTATCGTGTTATCATCGGAAAAAAGGGTGCCAAAATATGGGTCCGAAAAATTCCTCGAAAAGACATGGACCCCTATAAATCTTTTATTATTGCATTTCTGGGGGTTAATTTCATCCTATCTTACGTAGAATTTCACGAGGAATCCAACGGTGCCACGGGAATTCACGTTCGACCTATAGTTCCGGAGTTATCGCCATTTGAAATTTTCGAAAGTTGCATTTTGCGTCGAAAGGGCAAAATTTTGGCGATTTCGACGATTTTTCAACTTTTTTATTTGAAGAGATTTCTTTGATATCTCTTCGTTATCGTGTTTCTGGGGTCCGAAAAGCTAAGAATCCGGTCTTAACTCGACTTCGAAAATGGCAAATTTTTTCGAAAAATTTTCTGACTCAAACGATGGAAATTTGTTGATTTTTAGAAATTCGCTCATAACTTTTGAACCGCTCGATAGATCGGGATGAGTTTTTGCACGTTTGTAGAACTCCAGGGTAGCTACTTGGTAACGCAAAAAGTTCCAGGATTCTATCGTGTTATCATCGGAAAAAAGGGTGCCAAAATATGGGTCCGAAAAATTCCTCGAAAAGACATGGACCCCTATAAATCTTTTATTATTGCATTTCTGGGGGTTAATTTCATCCTATCTTACGTAGAATTTCACGAGGAATCCAACGGTGCCACGGGAATTCACGTACGACCTATAGTTCCGGAGTTATCGCCATTTGAAATTTTCGAAAGTTGCATTTTGCGTCGAAAGGGCAAAATTTTGGCGATTTCGACGATTTTTCAACTTTTTTATTTGAAGAGATTTCTTTTATATCTCTTCGTTATCGTGTTTCTGGGGTCCGAAAAGCTAAGAATCCGGTCTTAACTCGACTTCGAAAATGGCAAAATTTTTCGAAAAATTTTCTGACTCAAACGATGGAAATTTGTTGATTTTTAGAAATTCGCTCATAACTTTTAAACCGCTCGATAGATCGGGATGAGTTTTTGCACGTTTGTAGAACTCCAGGGTAGCTACTTGGTAACGCAAAAAGTTCCAGGATTCTATCGTGTTATCATCGGAAAAAAGGGTGCCAAAATATGGGTCCGAAAAATTCCTCGAAAAGACATGGACCCCTATAAATCTTTTATTATTGCATTTCTGGGGGTTAATTTCATCCTATCTTACGTAGAATTTCACGAGGAATCCAACGGTGCCACGGGAATTCACGTACGACCTATAGTTCCGGAGTTATCGCCATTTGAAATTTTCGAAAGTTGCATTTTGCGTCGAAAGGGCAAAATTTTGGCGATTTCGACGATTTTTCAACTTTTTTATTTGAAGAGATTTCTTTGATATCTCTTCGTTATCGTGTTTCTGGGGTCCGAAAAGCTAAGAATCCGGTCTTAACTCGACTTCGAAAATGGCAAAATTTTTCGAAAAATTTTCTGACTCAAACGATGGAAATTTGTTGATTTTTAGAAATTCGCTCATAACTTTTGAACCGCTCGATAGATCGGGATGAGTTTTTGCACGTTTGTAGAACTCCAGGGTAGCTACTTGGTAACGCAAAAAGTTCCAGGATTCTATCGTGTTATCATCGGAAAAAAGGGTGCCAAAATATGGGTCCGAAAAATTCCTCGAAAAGACATGGACCCCTATAAATCTTTTATTATTGCATTTCTGGGGGTTAATTTCATCCTATCTTACGTAGAATTTCACGAGGAATCCAACGGTGCCACGGGAATTCACGTACGACCTATAGTTCCGGAGTTATCGCCATTTGAAATTTTCGAAAGTTGCATTTTGCGTCGAAAGGGCAAAATTTTGGCGATTTCGACGATTTTTCAACTTTTTTATTTGAAGAGATTTCTTTGATATCTCTTCGTTATCGTGTTTCTGGGGTCCGAAAAGCTAAGAATCCGGTCTTAACTCGACTTCGAAAATGGCAAAATTTTTCGAAAAATTTTCCGACTCAAACGATGGAAGTTTGTTGATTTTTAGAAATTCGCTCATAACTTTTGAACCGCTCGATAGATCGGGATGAGTTTTTGCACGTTTGTAGAACTCCAGGGTAGCTACTTGGTAACGCAAAAAGTTCCAGGATTCTATCGTGTTATCATCGGAAAAAAGGGTGCCAAAATATGGGTCCGAAAAATTCCTCGAAAAGACATGGACCCCTATAAATCTTTTATTATTGCATTTCTGGGGGTTAATTTCATCCTATCTTACGTAGAATTTCACGAGGAATCCAACGGTGCCACGGGAATTCACGTACGACCTATAGTTCCGGAGTTATCGCCATTTGAAATTTTCGAAAGTTGCATTTTGCGTCGAAAAGGCAAAATTTTGGCGATTTCAACGATTTTTCAACTTTTTTATTTGAAGAGATTTCTTTGATATCTCTTCGTTATCGTGTTTCTGGGGTCCGAAAAGCTAAGAATCCGGTCTTAACTCGACTTCGAAAATGGCAAAATTTTTCGAAAAATTTTCTGACTCAAACGATGGAAATTTGTTGATTTTTAGAAATTCGCTCATAACTTTTGAACCGCTCGATAGATCGGGATGAGTTTTTGCACGTTTGTAGAACTCCAGGGTAGCTACTTGGTAACGCAAAAAGTTCCAGGATTCTATCGTGTTATCATCGGAAAAAAGGGTGCCAAAATATGGGTCCGAAAAATTCCTCGAAAAGACATGGACCCCTATAAATCTTTTATTATTGCATTTCTGGGGGTTAATTTCATCCTATCTTACGTAGAATTTCACGAGGAATCCAACGGTGCCACGGGAATTCACGTACGACCTATAGTTCCGGAGTTATCGCCATTTGAAATTTTCGAAAGTTGCATTTTGCGTCGAAAGGGCAAAATTTTGGCGATTTCGACGATTTTTCAACTTTTTTATTTGAAGAGATTTCTTTGATATCTCTTCGTTATCGTGTTTCTGGGGTCCGAAAAGCTAAGAATCCGGTCTTAACTCGACTTCGAAAATGGCAAAATTTTTCGAAAAATTTTCTGACTCAAACGATGGAAATTTGTTGATTTTTAGAAATTCGCTCATAACTTTTGAACCGCTCGATAGATCGGGATGAGTTTTTGCACGTTTGTGGAACTCCAGGGTAGCTACTTGGTAACGCAAAAAGTTCCAGGATTCTATCGTGTTATCATCGGAAAAAAGGGTGCCAAAATATGGGTCCGAAAAATTCCTCGAAAAGACATGGACCCCTATAAATCTTTTATTATTGCATTTCTGGGGGTTAATTTCATCCTATCTTACGTAGAATTTCACGAGGAATCCAACGGTGCCACGGGAATTCACGTACGACCTATAGTTCCGGAGTTATCGCCATTTGAAATTTTCAAAAGTTGCATTTTGCGTCGAAAGGGCAAAATTTTGGCGATTTCGACGATTTTTCAACTTTTTTATTTGAAGAGATTTCTTTGATATCTCTTCGTTATCGTGTTTCTGGGGTCCGAAAAGCTAAGAATCCGGTCTTAACTCGACTTCGAAAATGGCAAAATTTTTCGAAAAATTTTCTGACTCAAACGATGGAAATTTGTTGATTTTTAGAAATTCGCTCATAACTTTTGAACCGCTCGATAGATCGGGATGAGTTTTTGCACGTTTGTAGAACTCCAGGGTAGCTACTTGGTAACGCAAAAAGTTCCAGGATTCTATCGTGTTATCATCGGAAAAAAGGGTGCCAAAATATGGGTCCGAAAAATTCCTCGAAAAGACATGGACCCCTATAAATCTTTTATTATTGCATTTCTGGGGGTTAATTTCATCCTATCTTACGTAGAATTTCACGAGGAATCCAACGGTGCCACGGGAATTCACGTACGACCTATAGTTCCGGAGTTATCGCCATTTGAAATTTTCGAAAGTTGCATTTTGCGTCGAAAGGGCAAAATTTTGGCGATTTCGACGATTTTTCAACTTTTTTATTTGAAGAGATTTCTTTGATATCTCTTCGTTATCGTGTTTCTGGGGTCCGAAAAGCTAAGAATCCGGTCTTAACTCGACTTCGAAAATGGCAAAATTTTTCGAAAAATTTTCTGACTCAAACGATGGAAATTTGTTGATTTTTAGAAATTCGCTCATAACTTTTGAACCGCTCGATAGATCGGGATGAGTTTTTGCACGTTTGTAGAACTCCAGGGTAGCTACTTGGTAACGCAAAAAGTTCCAGGATTCTATCGTGTTATCATCGGAAAAAAGGGTGCCAAAATATGGGTCCGAAAAATTCCTCGAAAAGACATGGACCCCTATAAATCTTTTATTATTGCATTTCTGGGGGTTAATTTCATCCTATCTTACGTAGAATTTCACGAGGAATCCAACGGTGCCACGGGAATTCACGTACGACCTATAGTTCCAGAGTTATCGCCATTTGAAATTTTCGAAAGTTGCATTTTGCGTCGAAAGGGCAAAATTTTGGCGATTTCGACGATTTTTCAACTTTTTTATTTGAAGAGATTTCTTTGATATCTCTTCGTTATCGTGTTTCTGGGGTCCGAAAAGCTAAGAATCCGGTCTTAACTCGACTTCGAAAATGGCAAAATTTTTCGAAAAATTTTCTGACTCAAACGATGGAAATTTGTTGATTTTTAGAAATTCGCTCATAACTTTTGAACCGCTCGATAGATCGGGATGAGTTTTTGCACGTTTGTAGAACTCCAGGGTAGCTACTTGGTAACGCAAAAAGTTCCAGGATTCTATCGTGTTATCATCGGAAAAAAGGGTGCCAAAATATGGGTCCGAAAAATTCCTCGAAAAGACATGGACCCCTATAAATCTTTTATTATTGCATTTCTGGGGGTTAATTTCATCCTATCTTACGTAGAATTTCACGAGGAATCCAACGGTGCCACGGGAATTCACGTACGACCTATAGTTCCGGAGTTATCGCCATTTGAAATTTTCGAAAGTTGCATTTTGCGTCGAAAGGGCAAAATTTTGGCGATTTCGACGATTTTTCAACTTTTTTATTTGAAGAGATTTCTTTGATATCTCTTCGTTATCGTGTTTCTGGGGTCCGAAAAGCTAAGAATCCGGTCTTAACTCGACTTCGAAAATGGCAAATTTTTTCGAAAAATTTTCTGACTCAAACGATGGAAATTTGTTGATTTTTAGAAATTCGCTCATAACTTTTGAACCGCTCGATAGATCGGGATGAGTTTTTGCACGTTTGTAGAACTCCAGGGTAGCTACTTGGTAACGCAAAAAGTTCCAGGATTCTATCGTGTTATCATCGGAAAAAAGGGTGCCAAAATATTGGTCCGAAAAATTCCTCGAAAAGACATGGACCCCTATAAATCTTTTATTATTGCATTTCTGGGGGTTAATTTCATCCTATCTTACGTAGAATTTCACGAGGAATCCAACGGTGCCACGGGAATTCACGTACGACCTATAGTTCCGGAGTTATCGCCATTTGAAATTTTCGAAAGTTGCATTTTGCGTCGAAAGGGCAAAATTTTGGCGATTTCGACGATTTTTCAACTTTTTTATTTGAAGAGATTTCTTTTATATCTCTTCGTTATCGTGTTTCTGGGGTCCGAAAAGCTAAGAATCCGGTCTTAACTCGACTTCGAAAATGGCAAAATTTTTCGAAAAATTTTCTGACTCAAACGATGGAAATTTGTTGATTTTTAGAAATTCGCTCATAACTTTTGAACCGCTCGATAGATCGGGATGAGTTTTTGCACGTTTGTAGAACTCCAGGGTAGCTACTTGGTAACGCAAAAAGTTCCAGGATTCTATCGTGTTATCATCGGAAAAAAGGGTGCCAAAATATGGGTCCGAAAAATTCCTCGAAAAGACATGGACCCCTATAAATCTTTTATTATTGCATTTCTGGGGGTTAATTTCATCCTATCTTACGTAGAATTTCACGAGGAATCCAACGGTGCCACGGGAATTCACGTACGACCTATAGTTCCGGAGTTATCGCCATTTGAAATTTTCGAAAGTTGCATTTTGCGTCGAAAGGGCAAAATTTTGGCGATTTCGACGATTTTTCAACTTTTTTATTTGAAGAGATTTCTTTGATATCTCTTCGTTATCGTGTTTCTGGGGTCCGAAAAGCTAAGAATCCGGTCTTAACTCGACTTCGAAAATGGCAAAATTTTTCGAAAAATTTTCTGACTCAAACGATGGAAATTTGTTGATTTTTAGAAATTCGCTCATAACTTTTGAACCGCTCGATAGATCGGGATGAGTTTTTGCACGTTTGTAGAACTCCAGGGTAGCTACTTGGTAACGCAAAAAGTTCCAGGATTCTATCGTGTTATCATCGGAAAAAAGGGTGCCAAAATATGGGTCCGAAAAATTCCTCGAAAAGACATGGACCCCTATAAATCTTTTATTATTGCATTTCTGGGGGTTAATTTCATCCTATCTTACGTAGAATTTCACGAGGAATCCAACGGTGCTACGGGAATTCACGTACGACCTATAGTTCCGGAGTTATCGCCATTTGAAATTTTCGAAAGTTGCATTTTGCGTCGAAAGGGCAAAATTTTGGCGATTTCGACGATTTTTCAACTTTTTTATTTGAAGAGATTTCTTTGATATCTCTTCGTTATCGTGTTTCTGGGGTCCGAAAAGCTAAGAATCCGGTCTTAACTCGACTTCGAAAATGGCAAAATTTTTCGAAAAATTTTCTGACTCAAACGATGGAAATTTGTTGATTTTTAGAAATTCGCTCATAACTTTTGAACCGCTCGATAGATCGGGATGAGTTTTTGCACGTTTGTAGAACTCCAGGGTAGCTACTTGGTAACGCAAAAAGTTCCAGGATTCTATCGTGTTATCATCGGAAAAAAGGGTGCCAAAATATGGGTCCGAAAAATTCCTCGAAAAGACATGGACCCCTATAAATCTTTTATTATTGCATTTCTGGGGGTTAATTTCATCCTATCTTACGTAGAATTTCACGAGGAATCCAACGGTGCCACGGGAATTCACGTACGACCTATAGTTCCAGAGTTATCGCCATTTGAAATTTTCGAAAGTTGCATTTTGCGTCGAAAGGGCAAAATTTTGGCGATTTCGACGATTTTTCAACTTTTTTATTTGAAGAGATTTCTTTGATATCTCTTCGTTATCGTGTTTCTGGGGTCCGAAAAGCTAAGAATCCGGTCTTAACTCGACTTCGAAAATGGCAAAATTTTTCGAAAAATTTTCTGACTCAAACGATGGAAATTTGTTGATTTTTAGAAATTCGCTCATAACTTTTGAACCGCTCGATAGATCGGGATGAGTTTTTGCACGTTTGTAGAACTCCAGGGTAGCTACTTGGTAACGCAAAAAGTTCCAGGATTCTATCGTGTTATCATCGGAAAAAAGGGTGCCAAAATATGGGTCCGAAAAATTCCTCGAAAAGACATGGACCCCTATAAATCTTTTATTATTGCATTTCTGGGGGTTAATTTCATCCTATCTTACGTAGAATTTCACGAGGAATCCAACGGTGCCACGGGAATTCACGTACGACCTATAGTTCCGGAGTTATCGCCATTTGAAATTTTCGAAAGTTGCATTTTGCGTCGAAAGGGCAAAATTTTGGCGATTTCGACGATTTTTCAACTTTTTTATTTGAAGAGATTTCTTTTATATCTCTTCGTTATCGTGTTTCTGGGGTCCGAAAAGCTAAGAATCCGGTCTTAACTCGACTTCGAAAATGGCAAAATTTTTCGAAAAATTTTCTGACTCAAACGATGGAAATTTGTTGATTTTTAGAAATTCGCTCATAACTTTTGAACCGCTCGATAGATCGGAATGAGTTTTTGCACGTTTGTAGAACTCCAGGGTAGCTACTTGGCAACGCAAAAAGTTCCAGGATTCTATCGTGTTATCATCGGAAAAAAGGGTGCCAAAATATGGGTCCGAAAAATTCCTCGAAAAGACATGGACCCCTATAAATCTTTTATTATTGCTTTTCTGGGGGTTAATTTCATCCTATCTTACGTAGAATTTCACGAGGAATCCAACGGTGCCACGGGAATTCACGTACGACCTATAGTTCCGGAGTTATCGCCATTTGAAATTTTCGAAAGTTGCATTTTGCGTCGAAAGGGCAAAATTTTGGCGATTTCGACGATTTTTCAACTTTTTTATTTGAAGAGATTTCTTTGATATCTCTTCGTTATCGTGTTTCTGGGGTCCGAAAAGCTAAGAATCCGGTCTTAACTCGACTTCGAAAATGGCAAAATTTTTCGAAAAATTTTCTGACTCAAACGATGGAAATTTGTTGATTTTTAGAAATTCGCTCATAACTTTTGAACCGCTCGATAGATCGGGATGAGTTTTTGCACGTTTGTAGAACTCCAGGGTAGCTACTTGGTAACGCAAAAAGTTCCAGGATTCTATCGTGTTATCATCGGAAAAAAGGGTGCCAAAATATGGGTCCGAAAAATTCCTCGAAAAGACATGGACCCCTATAATTCTTTTATTATTGCATTTCTGGGGGTTAATTTTATCCTATCTTACGTAGAATTTCACGAGGAATCCAACGGTGCCACGGGAATTCACGTACGTCCTATAGTTCCGGAGTTATCGCCATTTGAAATTTTCGAAAGTTGCATTTTGCGTCGAAAGGGCAAAATTTTGGCGATTTCGACGATTTTTCAACTTTTTTATTTGAAGAGATTTCTTTGATATCTCTTCGTTATCGTGTTTCTGGGGTCCGAAAAGCTAAGAATCCGGTCTTAACTCGACTTCGAAAATGGCAAAATTTTTCGAAAAATTTTCTGACTCAAACGATGGAAATTTGTTGATTTTTAGAAATTCGCTCATAACTTTTGAACCGCTCGATAGATCGGGATGAGTTTTTGTACGTTTGTAGAACTCCAGGGTAGCTACTTGGTAACGCAAAAAGTTCCAGGATTCTATCGTGTTATCATCGGAAAAAAGGGTGCCAAAATATGGGTCCGAAAAATTCCTCGAAAAGACATGGACCCCTATAAATCTTTTATTATTGCATTTCTGGGGGTTAATTTCATCCTACCTTACGTAGAATTTCACGAGGAATCCAACGGTGCCACGGGAATTCACGTACGACCTATAGTTCCGGAGTTATCGCCATTTGAAATTTTCGAAAGTTGCATTTTGCGTCGAAAGGGCAAAATTTTGGCGATTTCGACGATTTTTCAACTTTTTTATTTGAAGAGATTTCTTTGATATCTCTTCGTTATCGTGTTTCTGGGGTCCGAAAAGCTAAGAATCCGGTCTTAACTCGACTTCGAAAATGGCAAAATTTTTCGAAAAATTTTCCGACTCAAACGATGGAAATTTGTTGATTTTTAGAAATTCGCTCATAACTTTTGAACCGCTCGATAGATCGGGATGAGTTTTTGCACGTTTGTAGAACTCCAGGGTAGCTACTTGGTAACGCAAAAAGTTCCAGGATTCTATCGTGTTATCATCGGAAAAAAGGGTGCCAAAATATGGGTCCGAAAAATTCCTCGAAAAGACATGGACCCCTATAAATCTTTTATTATTGCATTTCTGGGGGATAATTTCATCCTATCTTACGTAGAATTTCACGAGGAATCCAACGGTGCCACGGGAATTCACGTACGACCTATAGTTCCGGAGTTATCGCCATTTGAAATTTTCGAAAGTTGCATTTTGCGTCGAAAGGGCAAAATTTTGGCGATTTCGACGATTTTTCAACTTTTTTATTTGAAGAGATTTCTTTGATATCTCTTCGTTATCGTGTTTCTGGGGTCCGAAAAGCTAAGAATCCGGTCTTAACTCGACTTCGAAAATGGCAAAATTTTTCGAAAAATTTTCTGACTCAAACGATGGAAATTTGTTGATTTTTAGAAATTCGCTCATAACTTTTGAACCGCTCGATAGATCGGGATGAGTTTTTGCACGTTTGTAGAACTCCAGGGAAGCTACTTGGTAACGCAAAAAGTTCCAGGATTCTATCGTGTTATCATCGGAAAAAAGGGTGCCAAAATATGGGTCCGAAAAATTCCTCGAAAAGACATGGACCCCTATAAATCTTTTATTATTGCATTTCTGGGGGTTAATTTCATCCTATCTTACGTAGAATTTCACGAGGAATCCAACGGTGCCACGGGAATTCACGTACGACCTATAGTTCCGGAGTTATCGCCATTTGAAATTTTCGAAAGTTGCATTTTGCGTCGAAAGGGCAAAATTTTGGCGATTTCGACGATTTTTCAACTTTTTTATTTGAAGAGATTTCTTTGATATCTCTTCGTTATCGTGTTTCTGGGGTCCGAAAAGCTAAGAATCCGGTCTTAACTCGACTTCGAAAATGGCAAAATTTTTCGAAAAATTTTCTGACTCAAACGATGGAAATTTGTTGATTTTTAGAAATTCGCTCATAACTTTTGAACCGCTCGATAGATCGGGATGAGTTTTTGCACGTTTGTAGAACTCCAGGGTAGCTACTTGGTAACGCAAAAAGTTCCAGGATTCTATCGTGTTATCATCGGAAAAAAGGGTGCCAAAATATGGGTCCGAAAAATTCCTCGAAAAGACATGGACCCCTATAAATCTTTTATTATTGCATTTCTGGGGGTTAATTTCATCCTATCTTACGTAGAATTTCACGAGGAATCCAACGGTGCCACGGGAATTCACGTACGACCTATAGTTCCGGAGTTATCGCCATTTGAAATTTTCGAAAGTTGCATTTTGCGTCGAAAGGGCAAAATTTTGGCGATTTCGACGATTTTTCAACTTTTTTATTTGAAGAGATTTCTTTGATATCTCTTCGTTATCGTGTTTCTGGGGTCCGAAAAGCTAAGAATCCGGTCTTAACTCGACTTCGAAAATGGCAAAATTTTTCGAAAAATTTTCTGACTCAAACGATGGAAATTTGTTGATTTTTAGAAACTCGCTCATAACTTTTGAACCGCTCGATAGATCGGGATGAGTTTTTGCACGTTTGTAGAACTCCAGGGTAGCTACTTGGTAACGCAAAAAGTTCCAGGATTCTATCGTGTTATCATCGGAAAAAAGGGTGCCAAAATATGGGTCCGAAAAATTCCTCGAAAAGACATGGACCCCTATAAATCTTTTATTATTGCATTTCTGGGGGTTAATTTCATCCTATCTTACGTAGAATTTCACGAGGAATCCAACGGTGCCACGGGAATTCACGTACGACCTATAGTTCCGGAGTTATCGCCATTTGAAATTTTCGAAAGTTGCATTTTGCGTCGAAAGGGCAAAATTTTGGCGATTTCGACGATTTTTCAACTTTTTTATTTGAAGAGATTTCTTTGATATCTCTTCGTTATCGTGTTTCTGGGGTCCGAAAAGCTAAGAATTCGGTCTTAACTCGACTTCGAAAATGGCAAAATTTTTCGAAAAATTTTCTGACTCAAACGATGGAAATTTGTTGATTTTTAGAAATTCGCTCATAACTTTTGAACCGCTCGATAGATCGGGATGAGTTTTTGCACGTTTGTAGAACTCCAGGGTAGCTACTTGGTAACGCAAAAAGTTCCAGGATTCTATCGTGTTATCATCGGAAAAAAGGGTGCCAAAATATGGGTCCGAAAAATTCCTCGAAAAGACATGGACCCCTATAAATCTTTTATTATTGCATTTCTGGGGGTTAATTTCATCCTATCTTACGTAGAATTTCACGAGGAATCCAACGGTGCCACGGGAATTCACGTACGACCTATAGTTCCGGAGTTATCGCCATTTGAAATTTTCGAAAGTTGCATTTTGCGTCGAAAGGGCAAAATTTTGGCGATTTCGACGATTTTTCAACTTTTTTATTTGAAGAGATTTCTTTGATATCTCTTCGTTATCGTGTTTCTGGGGTCCGAAAAGCTAAGAATCCGGTCTTAACTCGACTTCGAAAATGGCAAAATTTTTCGAAAAATTTTCTGACTCAAACGATGGAAATTTGTTGATTTTTAGAAACTCGCTCATAACTTTTGAACCGCTCGATAGATCGGGATGAGTTTTTGCACGTTTGTAGAACTCCAGGGAAGCTACTTGGTAACGCAAAAAGTTCCAGGATTCTATCGTGTTATCATCGGAAAAAAGGGTGCCAAAATATGGGTCCGAAAAATTCCTCGAAAAGACATGGACCCCTATAAATCTTTTATTATTGCATTTCTGGGGGTTAATTTCATCCTATCTTACGTAGAATTTCACGAGGAATCCAACGGTGCCACGGGAATTCACGTACGACCTATAGTTCCGGAGTTATCGCCATTTGAAATTTTCGAAAGTTGCATTTTGCGTCGAAAGGGCAAAATTTTGGCGATTTCGACGATTTTTCAACTTTTTTATTTGAAGAGATTTCTTTGATATCTCTTCGTTATCGTGTTTCTGGGGTCCGAAAAGCTAAGAATCCGGTCTTAACTCGACTTCGAAAATGGCAAAATTTTTCGAAAAATTTTCTGACTCAAACGATGGAAATTTGTTGATTTTTAGAAATTCGCTCATAACTTTTGAACCGCTCGATAGATCGAGATGAGTTTTTGCACGTTTGTAGAACTCCAGGGTAGCTACTTGGTAACGCAAAAAGTTCCAGGATTCTATCGTGTTATCATCGGAAAAAAGGGTGCCAAAATGTGGGTCCGAAAAATTCCTCGAAAAGACATGGACCCCTATAAATCTTTTATTATTGCATTTCTGGGGGTTAATTTCATCCTATCTTACGTAGAATTTCACGAGGAATCCAACGGTGCCACGGGAATTCACGTACGACCTATAGTTCCGGAGTTATCGCCATTTGAAATTTTCGAAAGTTGCATTTTGCGTCGAAAGGGCAAAATTTTGGCGATTTCGACGATTTTTCAACTTTTTTATTTGAAGAGATTTCTTTGATATCTCTTCGTTATCGTGTTTCTGGGGTCCGAAAAGCTAAGAATCCGGTCTTAACTCGACTTCGAAAATGGCAAAATTTTTCGAAAAATTTTCTGACTCAAACGATGGAAATTTGTTGATTTTTAGAAATTCGCTCATAACTTTTGAACCGCTCGATAGATCGGGATGAGTTTTTGCACGTTTGTAGAACTCCAGGGTAGCTACTTGGTAACGCAAAAAGTTCCAGGATTCTATCGTGTTATCATCGGAAAAAAGGGTGCCAAAATATGGGTCCGAAAAATTCCTCGAAAAGACATGGACCCCTATAAATCTTTTATTATTGCATTTCTGGGGGTTAATTTCATCCTATCTTACGTAGAATTTCACGAGGAATCCAACGGTGCCACGGGAATTCACGTACGACCTATAGTTCCGGAGTTATCGCCATTTGAAATTTTCGAAAGTTGCATTTTGCGTCGAAAGGGCAAAATTTTGGCGATTTCGACGATTTTTCAACTTTTTTATTTGAAGAGATTTCTTTGATATCTCTTCGTTATCGTGTTTCTGGGGTCCGAAAAGCTAAGAATCCGGTCTTAACTCGACTTCGAAAATGGCAAAATTTTTCGAAAAATTTTCTGACTCAAACGATGGAAATTTGTTGATTTTTAGAAATTCGCTCATAACTTTTGAACCGCTCGATAGATCGGGATGAGTTTTTGCACGTTTGTAGAACTCCAGGGTAGCTACTTGGTAACGCTAAAAGTTCCAGGATTCTATCGTGTTATCATCGGAAAAAAGGGTGCTAAAATATGGGTCCGAAAAATTCCTCGAAAAGACATGGACCCCTATAAATCTTTTATTATTGCATTTCTGGGGGTAAATTTCATCCTATCTTACGTAGAATTTCACGAGGAATCCAACGGTGCCACGGGAATTCACGTACGACCTATAGTTCCGGAGTTATCGCCATTTGAAATTTTCGAAAGTTGCATTTTGCGTCGAAAGGGCAAAATTTTGGCGATTTCGACGATTTTTCAACTTTTTTATTTGAAGAGATTTCTTTGATATCTCTTCGTTATCGTGTTTCTGGGGTCCGAAAAGCTAAGAATCCTGTCTTAACTCGACTTCGAAAATGGCAAAATTTTTCGAAAAATTTTCTGACTCAAACGATGGAAATTTGTTGATTTTTAGAAATTCGCTCATAACTTTTGAACCGCTCGATAGATCGGGATGAGTTTTTGCACGTTTGTAGAACTCCAGGGTAGCTACTTGGTAACGCAAAAAGTTCCAGGATTCTATCGTGTTATCATCGGAAAAAAGGGTGCCAAAATATGGGTCCGAAAAATTCCTCGAAAAGACATGGACCCCTATAAATCTTTTATTATTGCATTTCTGGGGGTTAATTTCATCCTATCTTACGTAGAATTTCACGAGGAATCCAACGGTGCCACGGGAATTCACGTACGACCTATAGTTCCGGAGTTATCGCCATTTGAAATTTTCGAAAGTTGCATTTTGCGTCGAAAGGGCAAAATTTTGGCGATTTCGACGATTTTTCAACTTTTTTATTTGAAGAGATTTCTTTGATATCTCTTCGTTATCGTGTTTCTGGGGTCCGAAAAGCTAAGAATCCGGTCTTAACTCGACTTCGAAAATGGCAAAACTTTTCGAAAAATTTTCTGACTCAAACGATGGAAATTTGTTGATTTTTAGAAATTCGCTCATAACTTTTGAACCGCTCGATAGATCGGGATGAGTTTTTGCACGTTTGTAGAACTCCAGGGTAGCTACTTGGTAACGCAAAAAGTTCCAGGATTCTATCGTGTTATCATCGGAAAAAAGGGTGCCAAAATGTGGGTCCGAAAAATTCCTCGAAAAGACATGGACCCCTATAAATCTTTTATTATTGCATTTCTGGGGGTTAATTTCACCCTATCTTACGTAGAATTTCACGAGGAATCCAACGGTGCCACGGGAATTCACGTACGACCTATAGTTCCGGAGTTATCGCCATTTGAAATTTTCGAAAGTTGCATTTTGCGTCGAAAGGGCAAAATTTTGGCGATTTCGACGATTTTTCAACTTTTTTATTTGAAGAGATTTCTTTGATATCTCTTCGTTATCGTGTTTCTGGGGTCCGAAAAGCTAAGAATCCGGTCTTAACTCGACTTCGAAAATGGCAAAATTTTTCGAAAAATTTTCTGACTCAAACGATGGAAATTTGTTGATTTTTAGAAATTCGCTCATAACTTTTGAACCGCTCGATAGATCGGGATGAGTTTTTGCACGTTTGTAGAACTCCAGGGTAGCTACTTGGTAACGCAAAAAGTTCCAGGATTCTATCGTGTTATCATCGGAAAAAAGGGTGCCAAAATATGGGTCCGAAAAATTCCTCGAAAAGACATGGACCCCTATAAATCTTTTATTATTGCATTTCTGGGGGTTAATTTCATCCTATCTTACGTAGAATTTCACGAGGAATCCAACGGTGCCACGGGAATTCACGTACGACCTATAGTTCCGGAGTTATCGCCATTTGAAATTTTCGAAAGTTGCATTTTGCGTCGAAAGGGCAAAATTTTGGCGATTTCGACGATTTTTCAACTTTTTTATTTGAAGAGATTTCTTTGATATCTCTTCGTTATCGTGTTTCTGGGGTCCGAAAAGCTAAGAATTCGGTCTTAACTCGACTTCGAAAATGGCAAAATTTTTCGAAAAATTTTCTGACTCAAACGATGGAAATTTGTTGATTTTTAGAAATTCGCTCATAACTTTTGAACCGCTCGATAGATCGGGATGAGTTTTTGCACGTTTGTAGAACTCCAGGGTAGCTACTTGGTAACGCAAAAAGTTCCAGGATTCTATCGTGTTATCATCGGAAAAAAGGGTGCCAAAATATGGGTCCGAAAAATTCCTCGAAAAGACATGGACCCCTATAAATCTTTTATTATTGCATTTCTGGGGGTTAATTTCATCCTATCTTACGTAGAATTTCACGAGGAATCCAACGGTGCCACGGGAATTCACGTACGACCTATAGTTCCGGAGTTATCGCCATTTGAAATTTTCGAAAGTTGCATTTTGCGTCGAAAGGGCAAAATTTTGGCGATTTCGACGATTTTTCAACTTTTTTATTTGAAGAGATTTCTTTGATATCTCTTCGTTATCGTGTTTCTGGGGTCCGAAAAGCTAAGAATCCGGTCTTAACTCGACTTCGAAAATGGCAAAATTTTTCGAAAAATTTTCTGACTCAAACGATGGAAATTTGTTGATTTTTAGAAATTCGCTCATAACTTTTGAACCGCTCGATAGATCGGGATGAGTTTTTGCACGTTTGTAGAACTCCAGGGTAGCTACTTGGTAGCGCAAAAAGTTCCAGGATTCTATCGTGTTATCATCGGAAAAAAGGGTGCTAAAATATGGGTCCGAAAAATTCCTCGAAAAGACATGGACCCCTATAAATCTTTTATTATTGCATTTCTGGGGGTAAATTTCATCCTATCTTACGTAGAATTTCACTAGGAATCCAACGGTGCCACGGGAATTCACGTACGATCTATAGTTCCGGAGTTATCGCCATTTGAAATTTTCGAAAGTTGCATTTTGCGTCGAAAGGGCAAAATTTTGGCGATTTCGACGATTTTTCAACTTTTTTATTTGAAGAGATTTCTTTGATATCTCTTCGTTATCGTGTTTCTGGGGTCCGAAAAGCTAAGAGTCCGGTCTTAACTCGACTTCGAAAATGGCAAAATTTTTCGAAAAATTTTCTGACTCAAACGATGGAAATTTGTTGATTTTTAGAAATTCGCTCATAACTTTTGAACCGCTCGATAGATCGGGATGAGTTTTTGCACGTTTGTAGAACTCCAGGGTAGCTACTTGGTAACGCAAAAAGTTCCAGGATTCTATCGTGTTATCATCGGAAAAAAGGGTGCCAAAATATGGGTCCGAAAAATTCCTCGAAAAGACATGGACCCCTATAAATCTTTTATTATTGCATTTCTGGGGGTTAATTTCATCCTATCTTACGTAGAATTTCACGAGGAATCCAACGGTGCCACGGGAATTCACGTACGACCTATAGTTCCGGAGTTATCGCCATTTGAAATTTTCGAAAGTTGCATTTTGCGTCGAAAGGGCAAAATTTTGGCGATTTCGACGATTTTTCAACTTTTTTATTTGAAGAGATTTCTTTGATATCTCTTCGTTATCGTGTTTCTGGGGTCCGAAAAGCTAAGAATCCGGTCTTAACTCGACTTCGAAAATGGCAAAATTTTTCGAAAAATTTTCTGACTCAAACGATGGAAATTTGTTGATTTTTAGAAATTCGCTCATAACTTTTGAACCGCTCGATAGATCGGGATGAGTTTTTGCACGTTTGTAGAACTCCAGGGTAGCTACTTGGTAACGCAAAAAGTTCCAGGATTCTATCGTGTTATCATCGGAAAAAAGGGTGCTAAAATATGGGTCCGAAAAATTCCTCGAAAAGACATGGACCCCTATAAATCTTTTATTATTGCATTTCTGGGGGTAAATTTCATCCTATCTTACGTAGAATTTCACGAGGAATCCAACGGTGCCACGGGAATTCACGTACGATCTATAGTTCCGGAGTTATCGCCATTTGAAATTTTCGAAAGTTGCATTTTGCGTCGAAAGGGCAAAATTTTGGCGATTTCGACGATTTTTCAACTTTTTTATTTGAAGAGATTTCTTTGATATCTCTTCGTTATCGTGTTTCTGGGGTCCGAAAAGCTAAGAGTCCGGTCTTAACTCGACTTCGAAAATGGCAAAATTTTTCGAAAAATTTTCTGACTCAAACGATGGAAATTTGTTGATTTTTAGAAATTCGCTCATAACTTTTGAACCGCTCGATAGATCGGGATGAGTTTTTGCACGTTTGTAGAACTCCAGGGTAGCTACTTGGTAACGCAAAAAGTTCCAGGATTCTATCGTGTTATCATCGGAAAAAAGGGTGCCAAAATATGGGTCCGAAAAATTCCTCGAAAAGACATGGACCCCTATAAATCTTTTATTATTGCATTTCTGGGGGTTAATTTCATCCTATCTTACGTAGAATTTCACGAGGAATCCAACGGTGCCACGGGAATTCACGTACGACCTATAGTTCCGGAGTTATCGCCATTTGAAATTTTCGAAAGTTGCATTTTGCGTCGAAAGGGCAACATTTTGGCGATTTCGACGATTTTTCAACTTTTTTATTTGAAGAGATTTCTTTGATATCTCTTCGTTATCGTGTTTCTGGGGTCCGAAAAGCTAAGAATCCGGTCTTAACTCGACTTCGAAAATGGCAAAATTTTTCGAAAAATTTTCTGACTCAAACGATGGAAATTTGTTGATTTTTAGAAATTCGCTCATAACTTTTGAACCGCTCGATAGATCGGGATGAGTTTTTGCACGTTTGTAGAACTCCAGGGTAGCTACTTGGTAACGCAAAAAGTTCCAGGATTCTATCGTGTTATCATCGGAAAAAAGGGTGCCAAAATATGGGTCCGAAAAATTCCTCGAAAAGACATGGACCCCTATAAATCTTTTATTATTGCATTTCTGGGGGTTAATTTCATCCTATCTTACGTAGAATTTCACGAGGAATCCAACGGTGCCACGGGAATTCACGTACGACCTATAGTTCCGGAGTTATCGCCATTTGAAATTTTCGAAAGTTGCATTTTGCGTCGAAAGGGCAAAATTTTGGCGATTTCGACGATTTTTCAACTTTTTTATTTGAAGAGATTTCTTTGATATCTCTTCGTTATCGTGTTTCTGGGGTCCGAAAAGCTAAGAATCCGGTCTTAACTCGACTTCGAAAATGGCAAAACTTTTCGAAAAATTTTCTGACTCAAACGATGGAAATTTGTTGATTTTTAGAAATTCGCTCATAACTTTTGAACCGCTCGATAGATCGGGATGAGTTTTTGCACGTTTGTAGAACTCCAGGGTAGCTACTTGGTAACGCAAAAAGTTCCAGGATTCTATCGTGTTATCATCGGAAAAAAGGGTGCCAAAATGTGGGTCCGAAAAATTCCTCGAAAAGACATGGACCCCTATAAATCTTTTATTATTGCATTTCTGGGGGTTAATTTCATCCTATCTTACGTAGAATTTCACGAGGAATCCAACGGTGCCGCGGGAATTCACGTACGACCTATAGTTCCGGAGTTATCGCCATTTGAAATTTTCGAAAGTTGCATTTTGCGTCGAAAGGGCAAAATTTTGGCGATTTCGACGATTTTTCAACTTTTTTATTTGAAGAGATTTCTTTGATATCTCTTCGTTATCGTGTTTCTGGGGTCCGAAAAGCTAAGAATCCGGTCTTAACTCGACTTCGAAAATGGCAAAATTTTTCGAAAAATTTTCTGACTCAAACGATGGAAATTTGTTGATTTTTAGAAATTCGCTCATAACTTTTGAACCGCTCGATAGATCGGGATGAGTTTTTGCACGTTTGTAGAACTCCAGGGTAGCTACTTGGTAACGCAAAAAGTTCCAGGATTCTATCGTGTTATCATCGGAAAAAAGGGTGCCAAAATATGGGTCCGAAAAATTCCTCGAAAAGACATGGACCCCTATAAATCTTTTATTATTGCATTTCTGGGGGTTAATTTCATCCTATCTTACGTAGAATTTCACGAGGAATCCAACGGTGCCACGGGAATTCATGTACGACCTATAGTTCCGGAGTTATCGCCATTTGAAATTTTCGAAAGTTGCATTTTGCGTCGAAAGGGCAAAATTTTGGCGATTTCGACGATTTTTCAACTTTTTTATTTGAAGAGATTTCTTTGATATCTCTTCGTTATCGTGTTTCTGGGGTCCGAAAAGCTAAGAATCCGGTCTTAACTCGACTTCGAAAATGGCAAAATTTTTCGAAAAATTTTCTGACTCAAACGATGGAAATTTGTTGATTTTTAGAAATTCGCTCATAACTTTTGAACCGCTCGATAGATCGGGATGAGTTTTTGCACGTTTGTAGAACTCCAAGGTAGCTACTTGGTAACGCAAAAAGTTCCAGGATTCTATCGTGTTATCATCGGAAAAAAGGGTGCCAAAATATGGGTCCGAAAAATTCCTCGAAAAGACATGGACCCCTATAAATCTTTTATTATTGCATTTCTGGGGGTTAATTTCATCCTATCTTACGTAGAATTTCACGAGGAATCCAACGGTGCCACGGGAATTCACGTACGACCTATAGTTCCGGAGTTATCGCCATTTGAAATTTTCGAAAGTTGCATTTTGCGTCGAAAGGGCAAAATTTTGGCGATTTCGACGATTTTTCAACTTTTTTATTTGAAGAGATTTCTTTGATATCTCTTCGTTATCGTGTTTCTGGGGTCCGAAAAGCTAAGAGTCCGGTCTTAACTCGACTTCGAAAATGGCAAAATTTTTCGAAAAATTTTCTGACTCAAACGATAGAAATTTGTTGATTTTTAGAAATTCGCTCATAACTTTTGAACCGCTCGATAGATCGGGATGAGTTTTTGCACGTTTGTAGAACTCCAGGGTAGCTACTTGGTAACGCAAAAAGTTCCAGGATTCTATCGTGTTATCATCGGAAAAAAGGGTGCCAAAATATGGGTCCGAAAAATTCCTCGAAAAGACATGGACCCCTATAAATCTTTTATTATTGCATTTCTGGGGGTTAATTTTATCCTATCTTACGTAGAATTTCACGAGGAATCCAACGGTGCCACGGGAATTCACGTACGACCTATAGTTCCGGAGTTATCGTTATTTGAAATTTTTGAAAGTTGCATTTTGCGTCGAAAGGGCAAAATTTTGGCGATTTCGACGATTTTTCAACTTTTTTATTTGAAGAGATTTCTTTGATATCTCTTCGTTATCGTGTTTCTGGGGTCCGAAAAGCTAAGAGTCCGGTCTTAACTCGACTTCGAAAATGGCAAAATTTTTCGAAAAATTTTCTGACTCAAACGATGGAAATTTGTTGATTTTTAGAAATTCGCTCATAACTTTTGAACCGCTCGATAGATCGGGATGAGTTTTTGCACGTTTGTAGAACTCCAGGGTAGCTACTTGGTAACGCAAAAAGTTCAGGATTCTATCGTGTTATCATCGGAAAAAAGGGTGCCAAAATATGGGTCCGAAAAATTCCTCGAAAAGACATGGACCCCTATAAATCTTTTATTATTGCATTTCTGGGGGTTAATTTCATCCTATCTTACGTAGAATTTCACGAGGAATCCAACGGTGCCACGGGAATTCACGTACGACCTATAGTTCCGGAGTTATCGCCATTTGAAATTTTCGAAAGTTGCATTTTGCGCCGAAAGGGCAAAATTTTGGCGATTTCGACGATTTTTCAACTTTTTTATTTGAAGAGATTTCTTTGATATCTCTTCGTTATCGTGTTTCTGGGGTCCGAAAAGCTAAGAATCCGGTCTTAACTCGACTGCGAAAATGGCAAAATTTTTCGAAAAATTTTCTGACTCAAACGATGGAAATTTGTTGATTTTTAGAAATTCGCTCATAACTTTTGAACCGCTCGATAGATCGGGATGAGTTTTTGCACGTTTGTAGAACTCCAGGGTAGCTACTTGGTAACGCAAAAAGTTCCAGGATTCTATCGTGTTATCATCGGAAAAAAGGGTGCCAAAATATGGGTCCGAAAAATTCCTCGAAAAGACATGGACCCCTATAAATCTTTTATTATTGCATTTCTGGGGGTTAATTTCATCCTATCTTACGTAGAATTTCACGAGGAATCCAACGGTGCCACGGGAATTCACGTACGACCTATAGTTCCGGAGTTATCGCCATTTGAAATTTTCGAAAGTTGCATTTTGCGTCGAAAGGGCAAAATTTTGGCGATTTCGACGATTTTTCAACTTTTTTATTTGATGAGATTTCTTTGATATCTCTTCGTTATCGTGTTTCTGGGGTCCGAAAAGCTAAGAATCCGGTCTTAACTCGACTTCGAAAATGGCAAAATTTTTCGAAAAATTTTCTGACTCAAACGATGGAAATTTGTTGATTTTTAGAAATTCGCTCATAACTTTTGAACCGCTCGATAGATCGGGATGAGTTTTTGCACGTTTGTAGAACTCCAGGGTAGCTACTTGGTAACGCAAAAAGTTCCAGGATTCTATCGTGTTATCATCGGAAAAAAGGGTGCCAAAATATGGGTCCGAAAAATTCCTCGAAAAGACATGGACCCCTATAAATCTTTTATTATTGCATTTCTGGGGGTTAATTTCATCCTATCTTACGTAGAATTTCACGAGGAATCCAACGGTGCCACGGGAATTCACGTACGACCTATAGTTCCGGAGTTATCGCCATTTGAAATTTTCGAAAGTTGCATTTTGCGTCGAAAGGGCAAAATTTTGGCGATTTCGACGATTTTTCAACTTTTTTATTTGAAGAGATTTCTTTGATATCTCTTCGTTATCGTGTTTCTGGGGTCCGAAAAGCTAAGAATCCGGTCTTAACTCGACTTCGAAAATGGCAAAATTTTTCGAAAAATTTTCTGACTCAAACGATGGAAATTTGTTGATTTTTAGAAATTCGCTCATAACTTTTGAACCGCTCGATAGATCGGGATGAGTTTTTGCACGTTTGTAGAACTCCAGGGTAGCTACTTGGTAACGCAAAAAGTTCCAGGATTCTATCGTGTTATCATCGGAAAAAAGGGTGCCAAAAAATGGGTCCGAAAAATTCCTCGAAAAGACATGGACCCCTATAAATCTTTTATTATTGCATTTCTGGGGGTTAATTTCATCCTATCTTACGTAGAATTTCACGAGGAATCCAACGGTGCCACGGGAATTCACGTACGACCTATAGTTCCGGAGTTATCGCCATTTGAAATTTTCGAAAGTTGCATTTTGCGTCGAAAGGGCAAAATTTTGGCGATTTCGACGATTTTTCAACTTTTTTATTTGAAGAGATTTCTTTGATATCTCTTCGTTATCGTGTTTCTGGGGTCCGAAAAGCTAAGAATCCGGTCTTAACTCGACTTCGAAAATGGCAAAATTTTTCGAAAAATTTTCTGACTCAAACGATGGAAATTTGTTGATTTTTAGAAATTCGCTCATAACTTTTGAACCGCTCGATAGATCGGGATGAGTCTTTGCACGTTTGTAGAACTCCAGGGTAGCTACTTGGTAACGCAAAAAGTTCCAGGATTCTATCGTGTTATCATCGGAAAAAAGGGTGCCAAAATATGGGTCCGAAAAATTCCTCGAAAAGACATGGACCCCTATAAATCTTTTATTATTGCATTTCTGGGGGTTAATTTCGTCCTATCTTACGTAGAATTTCACGAGGAATCCAACGGTGCCACGGGAATTCACGTACGACCTATAGTTCCGGAGTTATCGCCATTTGAAATTTTCGAAAGTTGCATTTTGCGTCGAAAGGGCAAAATTTTGGCGATTTCGACGATTTTTCAACTTTTTTATTTGAAGAGATTTCTTTGATATCTCTTCGTTATCGTGTTTCTGGGGTCCGAAAAGCTAAGAATCCGGTCTTAACTCGACTTCGAAAATGGCAAAATTTTTCGAAAAATTTTCTGACTCAAACGATGGAAATTTGTTGATTTTTAGAAATTCGCTCATAACTTTTGAACCGCTCGATAGATCGGGATGAGTTTTTGCACGTTTGTAGAACTCCAGGGTAGCTACTTGGTAACGCAAAAAGTTCCAGGATTCTATCGTGTTATCATCGGAAAAAAGGGTGCCAAAAAATGGGTCCGAAAAATTCCTCGAAAAGACATGGACCCCTATAAATCTTTTATTATTGCATTTCTGGGGGTTAATTTCATCCTATCTTACGTAGAATTTCACGAGGAATCCAACGGTGCCACGGGAATTCACGTACGACCTATAGTTCCGGAGTTATCGCCATTTGAAATTTTCGAAAGTTGCATTTTGCGTCGAAAGGGCAAAATTTTGGCGATTTCGACGATTTTTCAACTTTTTTATTTGAAGAGATTTCTTTGATATCTCTTCGTTATCGTGTTTCTGGGGTCCGAAAAGCTAAGAATCCGGTCTTAACTCGACTTCGAAAATGGCAAAATTTTTCGAAAAATTTTCTGACTCAAACGATGGAAATTTGTTGATTTTTAGAAATTCGCTCATAACTTTTGAACCGCTCGATAGATCGGGATGAGTTTTTGCACTTTTGTAGAACTCCAGGGTAGCTACTTGGTAACGCAAAAAGTTCCAGGATTCTATCGTGTTATCATCGGAAAAAAGGGTGCCAAAATATGGGTCCGAAAAATTCCTCGAAAAGACATGGACCCCTATAAATCTTTTATTATTGCATTTCTGGGAGTTAATTTCATCCTATCTTACGTAGAATTTCACGAGGAATCCAACGGTGCCACGGGAATTCACGTTCGACCTATAGTTCCGGAGTTATCGCCATTTGAAATTTTCGAAAGTTGCATTTTGCGTCGAAAGGGCAAAATTTTGGCGATTTCGACGATTTTTCAACTTTTTTATTTGAAGAGATTTCTTTGATATCTTTTCGTTATCGTGTTTCTGGGGTCCGAAAAGCTAAGAATCCGGTCTTAACTCGACTTCGAAAATGGCAAAATTTTTCGAAAAATTTTCTGACTCAAACGATGGAAATTTGTTGATTTTTAGAAATTCGCTCATAACTTTTGAACCGCTCGATAGATCGGGATGAGTTTTTGCACGTTTGTAGAACTCCAGGGTAGCTACTTGGTAACGCAAAAAGTTCCAGGATTCTATCGTGTTATCATCGGAAAAAAGGGTGCCAAAATATGGGTCCGAAAAATTCCTCGAAAAGACATGGACCCCTATAAATCTTTTATTATTGCATTTCTGGGGGTTAATTTCATCCTATCTTACGTAGAATTTCACGAGGAATCCAACGGTGCCACGGGAATTCACGTACGACCTATAGTTCCGGAGTTATCGCCATTTGAAATTTTCGAAAGTCGCTTTGCGTCGAAAGGGCAAAATTTTGGCGATTTCGACGATTTTTCAACTTTTTTATTTGAAGAGATTTCTTTGATATCTCTTCGTTATCGTGTTTCTGGGGTCCGAAAAGCTAAGAATCCGGTCTTAACTCGACTTCGAAAATGGCAAAATTTTTCGAAAAATTTTCTGACTCAAACGATGGAAATTTGTTGATTTTCAGAAATTCGCTCATAACTTTTGAACCGCTCGATAGATCGGGATGAGTTTTTGCACGTTTGTAGAACTCCAGGGTAGCTACTTGGTAACGCAAAAAGTTCCAGGATTCTATCGTGTTATCATCGGAAAAAAGGGTGCCAAAATATGGGTTCGAAAAATTCCTCGAAAAGACATGGACCCCTATAAATCTTATTGCATTTCTGGGGGTTAATTTCATCCTATCTTACGTAGAATTTCACGAGGAATCCAACGGTGCCACGGGAATTCACGTACGACCTATAGTTCCGGAGTTATCGCCATTTGAAATTTTCGAAAGTTGCATTTTGCGTCGAAAGGGCAAAATTTTGGCGATTTCGACGATTTTTCAACTTTTTTATTTGAAGAGATTTCTTTGATATCTCTTCGTTATCGTGTTTCTGGGGTCCGAAAAGCTAAGAATCCGGTCTTAACTCGACTTCGAAAATGGCAAAATTTTTCGAAAAATTTTCTGACTCAAACGATGGAAATTTGTTGATTTTTAGAAATTCGCTCATAACTTTTGAACCGCTCGATAGATCGGGATGAGTTTTTGCACGTTTGTAGAACTCCAGGGTAGCTACTTGGTAACGCAAAAAGTTCCAGGATTCTATCGTGTTATCATCGGAAAAAAGGGTGCCAAAATATGGGTCCAAAAAATTCCTCGAAAAGACATGGACCCCTATAAATCTTTTATTATTGCATTTCTGGGGGTTAATTTCATCCTATCTTACGTAGAATTTCACGAGGAATCCAACGGTGCCACGGGAATTCACGTACGACCTATAGTTCCGGAGTTATCGCCATTTGAAATTTTCGAAAGTTGCATTTTGCGTCGAAAGGGCAAAATTTTGGCGATTTCGACGATTTTTCAACTTTTTTATTTGAAGAGATTTCTTTGATATCTCTTCGTTATCGTGTTTCTGGGGTCCGAAAAGCTAAGAATCCGGTCTTAACTCGACTTCGAAAATGGCAAAATTTTTCGAAAAATTTTCTGACTCAAACGATGGAAATTTGTTGATTTTTAGAAATTCGCTCATAACTTTTGAACCGCCCGATAGATCGGGATGAGTTTTTGCACGTTTGTAGAACTCCAGGGTAGCTACTTGGTAACGCAAAAAGTTCCAGGATTCTATCGTGTTATCATCGGAAAAAAGGGTGCCAAAATATGGGTCCGAAAAATTCCTCGAAAAGACATGGACCCCTATAAATCTTTTATTATTGCATTTCTGGGGGTTAATTTCATCCTATCTTACGTAGAATTTCACGAGGAATCCAACGGTGCCACGGGAATTCACATACGACCTATAGTTCCGGAGTTATCGCCATTTGAAATTTTCGAAAGTTGCATTTTGCGTCGAAAGGGCAAAATTTTGGCGATTTCGACGATTTTTCAACTTTTTTATTTGAAGAGATTTCTTTGATATCTCTTCGTTATCGTGTTTCTGGGGTCCGAAAAGCTAAGAATCCGGTCTTAACTCGAGGTCGAAAATGGCAAAATTTTTCGAAAAATTTTCTGACTCAAACGATGGAAATTTGTTGATTTTTAGAAATTCGCTCATAACTTTTGAACCGCTCGATAGATCGGGATGAGTTTTTGCACGTTTGTAGAACTCCAGGGTAGCTACTTGGTAACGCAAAAAGTTCCAGGATTCTATCGTGTTATCATCGGAAAAAAGGGTGCCAAAATATGGGTCCGAAAAATTCCTCGAAAAGACATGGACCCCTATAAATCTTTTATTATTGCATTTCTGGGGGTTAATTTCATCCTATCTTACGTAGAATTTCACGAGGAATCCAACGGTGCCACGGGAATTCACGTACGACCTATAGTTCCGGAGTTATCGCCATTTGAAATTTTCGAAAGTTGCATTTTGCGTCGAAAGAGCAAAATTTTGGCGATTTCGACGATTTTTCAACTTTTTTATTTGAAGAGATTTCTTTGATATCTCTTCGTTATCGTGTTTCTGGGGTCCGAAAAGCTAAGAATCCGGTCTTAACTCGACTTCGAAAATGGCAAAATTTTTCGAAAAATTTTCTGACTCAAACGATGGAAATTTGTTGATTTTTAGAAATTCGCTCATAACTTTTGAACCGCTCGATAGATCGGGATGAGTTTTTGCACGTTTGTAGAACTCCAGGGTAGCTACTTGGTAACGCAAAAAGTTCCAGGATTCTATCGTGTTATCATCGGAAAAAAGGGTGCCAAAAAATGGGTCCGAAAAATTCCTCGAAAAGACATGGACCCCTATAAATCTTTTATTATTGCATTTCTGGGGGTTAATTTCATCCTATCTTACGTAGAATTTCACGAGGAATCCAACGGTGCCACGGGAATTCACGTACGACCTATAGTTCCGGAGTTATCGCCACTTGAAATTTTCGAAAGTTGCATTTTGCGTCGAAAGGGCAAAATTTTGGCGATTTCGACGATTTTTCAACTTTTTTATTTGAAGAGATTTCTTTGATATCTCTTCGTTATCGTGTTTCTGGGGTCCGAAAAGCTAAGAATCCGGTCTTAACTCGACTTCGAAAATGGCAAAATTTTTCGAAAAATTTTCTGACTCAAACGATGGAAATTTGTTGATTTTCAGAAATTCGCTCATAACTTTTGAACCGCTCGATAGATCGGGATGAGTTTTTGCACGTTTGTAGAACTCCAGGGTAGCTACTTGGTAACGCAAAAAGTTCCAGGATTCTATCGTGTTATCATCGGAAAAAAGGGTGCCAAAATATGGGTTCGAAAAATTCCTCGAAAAGACATGGACCCCTATAAATCTTTTATTATTGCATTTCTGGGGGTTAATTTCATCCTATCTTACGTAGAATTTCACGAGGAATCCAACGGTGCCACGGGAATTCACGTACGACCTATAGTTCCGGAGTTATCGCCATTTGAAATTTTCGAAAGTTGCATTTTGCGTCGAAAGGGCAAAATTTTGGCGATTTCGACGATTTTTCAACTTTTTTATTTGAAGAGATTTCTTTGATATCTCTTCGTTATCGTGTTTCTGGGGTCCGAAAAGCTAAGAATCCGGTCTTAACTCGACTTCGAAAATGGCAAAATTTTTCGAAAAATTTTCTGACTCAAACGATGGAAATTTGTTGATTTTTAGAAATTCGCTCATAACTTTTGAACCGCCCGATAGATCGGGATGAGTTTTTGCACGTTTGTAGAACTCCAGGGTAGCTACTTGGTAACGCAAAAAGTTCCAGGATTCTATCGTGTTATCATCGGAAAAAAGGGTGCCAAAATATGGGTCCGAAAAATTCCTCGAAAAGACATGGACCCCTATAAATCTTTTATTATTGCATTTCTGGGGGTTAATTTCATCCTATCTTACGTAGAATTTCACGAGGAATCCAACGGTGCCACGGGAATTCACGTACGACCTATAGTTCCGGAGTTATCGCCATTTGAAATTTTCGAAAGTTGCATTTTGCGTCGAAAGGGCAAAATTTTGGCGATTTCGACGATTTTTCAACTTTTTTATTTGAAGAGATTTCTTTGATATCTCTTCGTTATCGTGTTTCTGGGGTCCGAAAGGCTAAGAATCCGGTCTTAACTCGACTTCGAAAATGGCAAAATTTTTCGAAAAATTTTCTGACTCAAACGATGGAAATTTGTTGATTTTTAGAAATTCGCTCATAACTTTTGAACCGCTCGATAGATCGGGATGAGTTTTTGCACGTTTGTAGAACTCCAGGGTAGCTACTTGGTAACGCAAAAAGTTCCAGGATTCTATCGTGTTATCATCGGAAAAAAAAGTGCCAAAATATGGGTCCGAAAAATTCCTCGAAAAGACATGGACCCCTATAAATCTTTTATTATTGCATTTCTGGGGGTTAATTTCATCCTATCTTACGTAGAATTTCACGAGGAATCCAACGGTGCCACGGGAATTCACGTACGACCTATAGTTCCGGAGTTATCGCCATTTGAAATTTTCGAAAGTTGCATTTTACGTCGAAAGGGCAAAATTTTGGCGATTTCGACGATTTTTCAACTTTTTTATTTGAAGAGATTTCTTTGATATCTCTTCGTTATCGTGTTTCTGGGGTCCGAAAAGCTAAGAATCCGGTCTTAACTCGACTTCGAAAATGGCAAAATTTTTCGAAAAATTTTGTGACTCAAACGATGGAAATTTGTTGATTTTCAGAAATTCGCTCATAACTTTTGAACCGCTCGATAGATCGGGATGAGTTTTTGCACGTTTGTAGAACTCCAGGGTAGCTACTTGGTAACGCAAAAAGTTCCAGGATTCTATCGTGTTATCATCGGAAAAAAAAGTGCCAAAATATGGGTTCGAAAAATTCCTCGAAAAGACATGGACCCCTATAAATCTTTTATTATTGCATTTCTGGGGGTTAATTTCATCCTATCTTACGTAGAATTTCACGAGGAATCCAACGGTGCCACGGGAATTCACGTACGACCTATAGTTCCGGAGTTATCGCCATTTGAAATTTTCGAAAGTTGCATTTTGCGTCGAAAGGGCAAAATTTTGGCGATTTCGACGATTTTTCAACTTTTTTATTTGAAGAGATTTCTTTGATATCTCTTCGTTATCGTGTTTCTGGGGTCCGAAAAGCTAAGAATCCGGTCTTAACTCGACTTCGAAAATGGCAAAATTTTTCGAAAAATTTTCTGACTCAAACGATGGAAATTTGTTGATTTTTAGAAATTCGCTCATAACTTTTGACCCGCTCGATAGATCGGGATGAGTTTTTGCACGTTTGTAGAACTCCAGGGTAGCTACTTGGTAACGCAAAAAGTTCCAGGATTCTATCGTGTTATCATCGGAAAAAAGGGTGCCAAAATATGGGTCCGAAAAATTCCTCGAAAAGACATGGACCCCTATAAATCTTTTATTATTGCATTTCTGGGGGTTAATTTCATCCTATCTTACGTAGAATTTCACGAGGAATCCAACGGTGCCACGGGAATTCACATACGACCTATAGTTCCGGAGTTATCGCCATTTGAAATTTTCGAAAGTTGCATTTTGCGTCGAAAGGGCAAAATTTTGGCGATTTCGACGATTTTTCAACTTTTTTATTTGAAGAGATTTCTTTGATATCTCTTCGTTATCGTGTTTCTGGGGTCCGAAAAGCTAAGAATCCGGTCTTAACTCGACTTCGAAAATGGCAAAATTTTTCGAAAAATTTTCTGACTCAAACGATGGAAATTTGTTGATTTTTAGAAATTCGCTCATAACCTTTGAACCGCTCGATAGATCGGGATGAGTTTTTGCACGTTTGTAGAACTCCAGGGTAGCTACTTGGTAACGCAAAAAGTTCCAGGATTCTATCGTGTTATCATCGGAAAAAAGGGTGCCAAAATATGGGTCCGAAAAATTCCTCGAAAAGACATGGACCCCTATAATTCTTTTATTATTGCATTTCTGGGGGTTAATTTTATCCTATCTTACGTAGAATTTCACGAGGAATCCAACGGTGCCACGGGAATTCACGTACGACCTATAGTTCCGGAGTTATCGCCATTTGAAATTTTCGAAAGTTGCATTTGGCGTCGAAAGGGCAAAATTTTGGCGATTTCGACGATTTTTCAACTTTTTTATTTGAAGAGATTTCTTTGATATCTCTTCGTTATCGTGTTTCTGGGGTCCGAAAAGCTAAGAATCCGGTCTTAACTCGACTTCGAAAATGGCAAAATTTTTCGAAAAATTTTCTGACTCAAACGATGGAAATTTGTTGATTTTTAGAAATTCGCTCATAACTTTTGAACCGCTCGATAGATCGGGATGAGTTTTTGCACGTTTGTAGAACTCCAGGGTAGCTACTTGGTAACGCAAAAAGTTCCAGGATTCTATCGTGTTATCATCGGAAAAAAGGGTGCCAAAATATGGGTCCGAAAAATTCCTCGAAAAGACATGGACCCCTATAAATCTTTTATTATTGCATTTCTGGGGGTTAATTTCATCCTATCTTACGTAGAATTTCACGAGGAATCCAACGGTGCCACGGGAATTCACGTACGACCTATAGTTCCGGAGTTATCGCCATTTGAAATTTTCGAAAGTTGCATTTTGCGTCGAAAGGGCAAAATTTTGGCGATTTCGACGATTTTTCAACTTTTTTATTTGAAGAGATTTCTTTGATATCTCTTCGTTATCGTGTTTCTGGGGTCCGAAAAGCTAAGAATCCGGTCTTAACTCGACTTCGAAAATGGCAAAATTTTTCGAAAAATTTTCTGACTCAAACGATGGAAATTTGTTGATTTTTAGAAATTCGCTCATAACTTTTGAACCGCTCGATAGATCGGGATGAGTTTTTGCACGTTTGTAGAACTCCAGGGTAGCTACTTGGTAACGCAAAAAGTTCCAGGATTCTATCGTGTTATCATCGGAAAAAAAAGTGCCAAAATATGGGTCCGAAAAATTCCTCGAAAAGACATGGACCCCTATAAATCTTTTATTATTGCATTTCTGGGGGTTAATTTCATCCTATCTTACGTAGAATTTCACGAGGAATCCAACGGTGCCACGGGAATTCACGTACGACCTATAGTTCCGGAGTTATCGCCATTTGAAATTTTCGAAAGTTGCATTTTGCGTCGAAAGGGCAAAATTTTGGCGATTTCGACGATTTTTCAACTTTTTAATTTGAAGAGATTTCTTTGATATCTCTTCGTTATCGTGTTTCTGGGGTCCGAAAAGCTAAGAATCCGGTCTTAACTCGACTTCGAAAATGGCAAAATTTTTCGAAAAATTTTGTGACTCAAACGATGGAAATTTGTTGATTTTCAGAAATTCGCTCATAACTTTTGAACCGCTCGATAGATCGGGATGAGTTTTTGCACGTTTGTAGAACTCCAGGGTAGCTACTTGGTAACGCAAAAAGTTCCAGGATTCTATCGTGTTATCATCGGAAAAAAAAGTGCCAAAATATGGGTTCGAAAAATTCCTCGAAAAGACATGGACCCCTATAAATCTTTTATTATTGCATTTCTGGGGGTTAATTTCATCCTATCTTACGTAGAATTTCACGAGGAATCCAACGGTGCCACGGGAATTCACGTACGACCTATAGTTCCGGAGTTATCGCCATTTGAAATTTTCGAAAGTTGCATTTTGCGTCGAAAGGGCAAAATTTTGGCGATTTCGACGATTTTTCAACTTTTTTATTTGAAGAGATTTCTTTGATATCTCTTCGTTATCGTGTTTCTGGGGTCCGAAAAGCTAAGAATCCGGTCTTAACTCGACTTCGAAAATGGCAAAATTTTTCGAAAAATTTTCTGACTCAAACGATGGAAATTTGTTGATTTTTAGAAATTCGCTCATAACTTTTGAACCGCTCGATAGATCGGGATGAGTTTTTGCACGTTTGTAGAACTCCAGGGTAGCTACTTGGTAACGCAAAAAGTTCCAGGATTCTATCGTGTTATCATCGGAAAAAAGGGTGCCAAAATATGGGTCCGAAAAATTCCTCGAAAAGACATGGACCCCTATAAATCTTTTATTATTGCATTTCTGGGGGTTAATTTCATCCTATCTTACGTAGAATTTCACGAGGAATCCAACGGTGCCACGGGAATTCACATACGACCTATAGTTCCGGAGTTATCGCCATTTGAAATTTTCGAAAGTTGCATTTTGCGTCGAAAGGGCAAAATTTTGGCGATTTCGACGATTTTTCAACTTTTTTATTTGAAGAGATTTCTTTGATATCTCTTCGTTATCGTGTTTCTGGGGTCCGAAAAGCTAAGAATCCGGTCTTAACTCGACTTCGAAAATGGCAAAATTTTTCGAAAAATTTTCTGACTCAAACGATGGAAATTTGTTGATTTTTAGAAATTCGCTCATAACCTTTGAACCGCTCGATAGATCGGGATGAGCTTTTGCACGTTTGTAGAACTCCAGGGTAGCTACTTGGTAACGCAAAAAGTTCCAGGATTCTATCGTGTTATCATCGGAAAAAAGGGTGCCAAAATATGGGTCCGAAAAATTCCTCGAAAAGGCATGGACCCCTATAATTCTTTTATTATTGCATTTCTGGGGGTTAATTTTATCCTATCTTACGTAGAATTTCACGAGGAATCCAACGGTGCCACGGGAATTCACGTACGACCTATAGTTCCGGAGTTATCGCCATTTGAAATTTTCGAAAGTTGCATTTGGCGTCGAAAGGGCAAAATTTTGGCGATTTCGACGATTTTTCAACTTTTTTATTTGAAGAGATTTCTTTGATATCTCTTCGTTATCGTGTTTCTGGGGTCCGAAAAGCTAAGAATCCGGTCTTAACTCGACTTCGAAAATGGCAAAATTTTTCGAAAAATTTTCTGACTCAAACGATGGAAATTTGTTGATTTTTAGAAATTCGCTCATAACATTTGAACCGCTCGATAGATCGGGATGAGTTTTTGCACGTTTGTAGAACTCCAGGGTAGCTACTTGGTAACGCAAAAAGTTCCAGGATTCTATCGTGTTATCATCGGAAAAAAGGGTGCCAAAATATGGGTCCGAAAAATTCCTCGAAAAGACATGGACCCCTATAAATCTTTTATTATTGCATTTCTGGGGGTTAATTTCATCCTATCTTACGTAGAATTTCACGAGGAATCCAACGGTGCCACGGGAATTCACGTACGACCTATAGTTCCGGAGTTATCGCCATTTGAAATTTTCGAAAGTTGCATTTTGCGTCGAAAAGGCAAAATTTTGGCGATTTCGACGATTTTTCAACTTTTTTATTTGAAGAGATTTCTTTGATATCTCTTCGTTATCGTGTTTCTGGGGTCCGAAAAGCTAAGAATCCGGTCTTAACTCGACTTCGAAAATGGCAAAATTTTTCGAAAAATTTTCTGACTCAAACGATGGAAATTTGTTGATTTTTAGAAATTCGCTCATAACTTTTGAACCGCTCGATAGATCGGGATGAGTTTTTGCACGTTTGTAGAACTCCAGGGTAGCTACTTGGTAACGCAAAAAGTTCCAGGATTCTATCGTGTTATCATCGGAAAAAAGGGTGCCAAATTATGGGTCCGAAAAATTCCTCGAAAAGACATGGATCCCTATAAATCTTTTATTATTGCATTTCTGGGGGTTAATTTCATCCTATCTTACGTAGAATTTCACGAGGAATCCAACGGTGCCACGGGAATTCACGTACGACCTATAGTTCCGGAGTTATCGCCATTTGAAATTTTCGAAAGTTGCATTTTGCGTCGAAAGGGCAAAATTTTGGCGATTTCGACGATTTTTCAACTTTTTTATTTGAAGAGATTTCTTTGATATCTCTTCGTTATCGTGTTTCTGGGGTCCGAAAAGCTAAGAATCCGGTCTTAACTCGACTTCGAAAATGGCAAAATTTTTCGAAAAATTTTCTGACTCAAACGATGGAAATTTGTTGATTTTTAGAAATTCGCTCATAACTTTTGAACCGCCCGATAGATCGGGATGAGTTTTTGCACGTTTGTAGAACTCCAGGGTAGCTACTTGGTAACGCAAAAAGTTCCAGGATTCTATCGTGTTATCATCGGAAAAAAGGGTGCCAAAATATGGGTCCGAAAAATTCCTCGAAAAGACATGGACCCCTATAAATCTTTTATTATTGCATTTCTGGGGGTTAATTTCATCCTATCTTACGTAGAATTTCACGAGGAATCCAACGGTGCCACGGGAATTCACGTACGACCTATAGTTCCGGAGTTATCGCCATTTGAAATTTTCGAAAGTTGCATTTTGCGTCGAAAAGGCAAAATTTTGGCGATTTCGACGATTTTTCAACTTTTTTATTTGAAGAGATTTCTTTGATATCTCTTCGTTATCGTGTTTCTGGGGTCCGAAAAGCTAAGAATCCGGTCTTAACTCGACTTCGAAAATGGCAAAATTTTTCGAAAAATTTTCTGACTCAAACGATGGAAATTTGTTGATTTTTAGAAATTCGCTCATAACTTTTGAACCGCTCGATAGATCGGGATGAGTTTTTGCACGTTTGTAGAACTCCAGGGTAGCTACTTGGTAACGCAAAAAGTTCCAGGATTCTATCGTGTTATCATCGGAAAAAAGGGTGCCAAATTATGGGTCCGAAAAATTCCTCGAAAAGACATGGATCCCTATAAATCTTTTATTATTGCATTTCTGGGGGTTAATTTCATCCTATCTTACGTAGAATTTCACGAGGAATCCAACGGTGCCACGGGAATTCACGTACGACCTATAGTTCCGGAGTTATCGCCATTTGAAATTTTCGAAAGTTGCATTTTGCGTCGAAAGGGCAAAATTTTGGCGATTTCGACGATTTTTCAACTTTTTTATTTGAAGAGATTTCTTTGATATCTCTTCGTTATCGTGTTTCTGGGGTCCGAAAAGCTAAGAATCCGGTCTTAACTCGACTTCGAAAATGGCAAAATTTTTCGAAAAATTTTCTGACTCAAACGATGGAAATTTGTTGATTTTTAGAAATTCGCTCATAACTTTTGAACCGCCCGATAGATCGGGATGAGTTTTTGCACGTTTGTAGAACTCCAGGGTAGCTACTTGGTAACGCAAAAAGTTCCAGGATTCTATCGTGTTATCATCGGAAAAAAGGGTGCCAAAATATGGGTCCGAAAAATTCCTCGAAAAGACATGGACCCCTATAAATCTTTTATTATTGCATTTCTGGGGGTTAATTTCATCCTATCTTACGTAGAATTTCACGAGGAATCCAACGGTGCCACGGGAATTCACGTACGACCTATAGTTCCGGAGTTATCGCCATTTGAAATTTTCGAAAGTTGCATTTTGCGTCGAAAGGGCAAAATTTTGGCGATTTCGACGATTTTTCAACTTTTTTATTTGAAGAGATTTCTTTGATATCTCTTCGTTATCGTGTTTCTGGGGTCCGAAAAGCTAAGAATCCGGTCTTAACTCGACTTCGAAAATGGCAAAATTTTTCGAAAAATTTTCTGACTCAAACGATGGAAATTTGTTGATTTTTAGAAATTCGCTCATAACTTTTGAACCGCTCGATAGATCGGGATGAGTTTTTGCACGTTTGTAGAACTCCAGGGTAGCTACTTGGTAACGCAAAAAGTTCCAGGATTCTATCGTGTTATCATCGGAAAAAAGGGTGCCAAAATATGGGTCCGAAAAATTCCTCGAAAAGACATGGACCCCTATAAAACTTTTATTATTGCATTTCTGGGGGTTAATTTCATCATATCTTACGTAGAATTTCACGAGGAATCCAACGGTGCCACGAGAATTCACGTACGACCTATAGTTCCGGAGTTATCGCCATTTGAAATTTTCGAAAGTTGCATTTTGCGTCGAAAGGGCAAAATTTTGGCGATTTCGACGATTTTTCAACTTTTTTATTTGAAGAGATTTCTTTGATATCTCTTCGTTATCGTGTTTCTGGGGTCCGAAAAGCTAAGAATCCGGTCTTAACTCGACTTCGAAAATGGCAAAATTTTTCGAAAAATTTTCTGACTCAAACGATGGAAATTTGTTGATTTTTAGAAATTCGCTCATAACTTTTGAACCGCCCGATAGATCGGGATGAGTTTTTGCACGTTTGTAGAACTCCAGGGTAGCTACTTGGTAACGCAAAAAGTTCCAGGATTCTATCGTGTTATCATCGGAAAAAAGGGTGCCAAAATATGGGTCCGAAAAATTCCTCGAAAAGACATGGACCCCTATAAATCTTTTATTATTGCATTTCTGGGGGTTAATTTCATCCTATCTTACGTAGAATTTCACGAGGAATCCAACGGTGCCACGGGAATTCACGTACGACCTATAGTTCCGGAGTTATCGCCATTTGAAATTTTCGAAAGTTGCATTTTGCGTCGAAAGGGCAAAATTTTGGCGATTTCGACGATTTTTCAACTTTTTTATTTGAAGAGATTTCTTTGATATCTCTTCGTTATCGTGTTTCTGGGGTCCGAAAAGCTAAGAATCCGGTCTTAACTCGACTTCGAAAATGGCAAAATTTTTCGAAAAATTTTCTGACTCAAACGATGGAAATTTGTTGATTTTTAGAAATTCGCTCATAACTTTTGAACCGCTCGATAGATCGGGATGAGTTTTTGCACGTTTGTAGAACTCCAGGGTAGCTACTTGGTAACGCAAAAAGTTCCAGGATTCTATCGTGTTATCATCGGAAAAAAGGGTGCCAAAATATGGGTCCGAAAAATTCCTCGAAAAGACATGGACCCCTATAAAACTTTTATTATTGCATTTCTGGGGGTTAATTTCATCATATCTTACGTAGAATTTCACGAGGAATCCAACGGTGCCACGAGAATTCACGTACGACCTATAGTTCCGGAGTTATCGCCATTTGAAATTTTCGAAAGTTGCATTTTGCGTCGAAAGGGCAAAATTTTGGCGATTTCGACGATTTTTCAACTTTTTTATTTGAAGAGATTTCTTTGATATCTCTTCGTTATCGTGTTTCTGGGGTCCGAAAAGCTAAGAATCCGGTCTTAACTCGACTTCGAAAATGGCAAAATTTTTCGAAAAATTTTCTGACTCAAACGATGGAAATTTGTTGATTTTTAGAAATTCGCTCATAACTTTTGAACCGCTCGATAGATCGGGATGAGTTTTTGCACGTTTGTAGAACTCCAGGGTAGCTACTTGGTAACGCAAAAAGTTCCAGGATTCTATCGTGTTATCATCGGAAAAAAGGGTGCCAAAATATGGGTCCGAAAAATTTCTCGAAAAGACATGGACCTCTATAAATCTTTTATTATTGCATTTCTGGGGGTAAATTTCTTCCTATCTTACGTAGAATTTCACGAGGAATCCAACGGTGCCACGGGAATTCACGTACGACCTATAGTTCCGGAGTTATCGCCATTTGAAATTTTCGAAAGTTGCATTTTGCGTCGAAAGGGCAAAATTTTGGCGATTTCGACGATTTTTCAACTTTTTTATTTGAAGAGATTAATTTGATATCTCTTCGTTATCGTGTTTCTGGGGTCCGAAAAGCTAAGAATCCGGTCTTAACTCGACTTCGAAAATGGCAAAATTTTTCGAAAAATTTTCTGACTCAAACGATGGAAATTTGTTGATTTTTAGAAATTCGCTCATAACTTTTGAACCGCTCGATAGATCGGGATGAGTTTTTGCACGTTTGTAGAACTCCAGGGTAGCTACTTGGTAACGCAAAAAGTTCCAGGATTCTATCGTGTTATCATCGGAAAAAAGGGTGCCAAAATATGGGTCCGAAAAATTCCTCGAAAAGACATGGACCCCTATAAATCTTTTATTATTGCATTTCTGGGGGTTAATTTCTTCCTATCTTACGTAGAATTTCACGAGGAATCCAACGGTGCCACGGGAATTCACGTACGACCTATAGTTCCGGAGTTATCGCCATTTGAAATTTTCGAAAGTTGCATTTTGCGTCGAAAGGGCAAAATTTTGGCGATTTCGACGATTTTTCAACTTTTTTATTTGAAGAGATTTCTTTGATATCTCTTCGTTATCGTGTTTCTGGGGTCCGAAAAGCTAAGAATCCGGTCTTAACTCGACTTCGAAAATGGCAAAATTTTTCGAAAAATTTTCTGACTCAAACCATGGAAATTTGTTGATTTTTAGAAATTCGCTCATAACTTTTGAACCGCTCGATAGATCGGGATGAGTTTTTGCACGTTTGTAGAACTCCAGGGTAGCTACTTGGTAACGCAAAAAGTTCCAGGATTCTATCGTGTTATCATCGGAAAAAAGGGTGCCAAAATATGGGTCCGAAAAATTCCTCGAAAAGACATGGACCCCTATAAATCTTTTATTATTGCATTTCTGGGGGTTAATTTCATCCTATCTTACGTAGAATTTCACGAGGAATCCAACGGTGCCACGGGAATTCACGTACGACCTATAGTTCCGGAGTTATCGCCATTTGAAATTTTCGAAAGTTGCATTTTGCGTCGAAAGGGCAAAATTTTGGCGATTTCGACGATTTTTCAACTTTTTTATTTGAAGAGATTTCTTTGATATCTCTTCGTTATCGTGTTTCTGGGGTCCGAAAAGCTAAGAATCCGGTCTTAACTCGACTTCGAAAATGGCAAAATTTTTCGAAAAATTTTCTGACTCAAACGATGGAAATTTGTTGATTTTTAGAAATTCGCTCATAACTTTTGAACCGCTCGATAGATCGGGATGAGTTTTTGCACGTTTGTAGAACTCCAGGGTAGCTACTTGGTAACGCAAAAAGTTCCAGGATTCTATCGTGTTATCATCGGAAAAAAGGGTGCCAAAATATGGGTCCGAAAAATTCCTCGAAAAGACATGGACCCCTATAAATCTTTTATTATTGCATTTCTGGGGGTTAATTTCATCCTATCTTACGTAGAATTTCACGAGGAATCCAACGGTGCCACGGGAATTCACGTACGACCTATAGTTCCGGAGTTATCGCCATTTGAAATTTTCGAAAGTTGCATTTTGCGTCGAAAGGGCAAAATTTTGGCGATTTCGACGATTTTTCAACTTTTTTATTTGAAGAGATTTCTTTGATATCTCTTCGTTATCGTGTTTCTGGGGTCCGAAAAGCTAAGAATCCGGTCTTAACTCGACTTCGAAAATGGCAAAATTTTTCGAAAAATTTTCTGACTCAAACGATGGAAATTTGTTGATTTTTAGAAATTCGCTCATAACTTTTGAACCGCTCGATAGATCGGGATGAGTTTTTGCACGTTTGTAGAACTCCAGGGTAGCTACTTGGTAACGCAAAAAGTTCCAGGATTCTATCGTGTTATCATCGGAAAAAAGGGTGCCAAAATATGGGTCCGAAAAATTCCTCGAAAAGACATGGACCCCTATAAATCTTTTATTATTGCATTTCTGGGGGTTAATTTCATCCTATCTTACGTAGAATTTCACGAGGAATCCAACGGTGCCACGGGAATTCACGTACGACCTATAGTTCCGGAGTTATCGCCATTTGAAATTTTCGAAAGTTGCATTTTGCGTCGAAAGGGCAAAATTTTGGCGATTTCGACGATTTTTCAACTTTTTTATTTGAAGAGATTTCTTTGATATCTCTTCGTTATCGTGTTTCTGGGGTCCGAAAAGCTAAGAATCCGGTCTTAACTCGACTTCGAAAATGGCAAAATTTTTCGAAAAATTTTCTGACTCAAACGATGGAAATTTGTTGATTTTTAGAAATTCGCTCATAACTTTTGAACCGCTCGATAGATCGGGATGAGTTTTTGCACGTTTGTAGAACTCCAGGGTAGCTACTTGGTAACGCAAAAAGTTCCAGGATTCTATCGTGTTATCATCGGAAAAAAGGGTGCCAAAATATGGGTCCGAAAAATTCCTCGAAAAGACATGGACCCCTATAAATCTTTTATTATTGCATTTCTGGGGGTTAATTTCATCCTATCTTACGTAGAATTTCACGAGGAATCCAACGGTGCCACGGGAATTCACGTACGACCTATAGTTCCGGAGTTATCGCCATTTGAAATTTTCGAAAGTTGCATTTTGCGTCGAAAGGGCAAAATTTTGGCGATTTCGACGATTTTTCAACTTTTTTATTTGAAGAGATTTCTTTGATATCTCTTCGTTATCGTGTTTCTGGGGTCCGAAAAGCTAAGAATCCGGTCTTAACTCGACTTCGAAAATGGCAAAATTTTTCGAAAAATTTTCTGACTCAAACGATGGAAATTTGTTGATTTTTAGAAATTCGCTCATAACTTTTGAACCGCTCGATAGATCGGGATGATTTTTTGCACGTTTGTAGAACTCCAGGGTAGCTACTTGGTAACGCAAAAAGTTCCAGGATTCTATCGTGTTATCATCGGAAAAAAGGGTGCCAAAATATGGGTCCGAAAAATTCCTCGAAAAGACATGGACCCCTATAAATCTTTTATTATTGCATTTCTGGGGGTTAATTTCATCCTATCTTACGTAGAATTTCACGAGGAATCCAACGGTGCCACGGGAATTCACGTACGACCTATAGTTCCGGAGTTATCGCCATTTGAAATTTTCGAAAGTTGCATTTTGCGTCGAAAGGGCAAAATTTTGGCGATTTCGACGATTTTTCAACTTTTTTATTTGAAGAGATTTCTTTGATATCTCTTCGTTATCGTGTTTCTGGGGTCCGAAAAGCTAAGAATCCGGTCTTAACTCGACTTCGAAAATGGCAAAATTTTTCGAAAAATTTTCTGACTCAAACGATGGAAATTTGTTGATTTTTAGAAATTCGCTCATAACTTTTGAACCGCTCGATAGATCGGGATGAGTTTTTGCACGTTTGTAGAACTCCAGGGTAGCTACTTGGTAACGCAAAAAGTTCCAGGATTCTATCGTGTTATCATCGGAAAAAAGGGTGCCAAAATATGGGTCCGAAAAATTCCTCGAAAAGACATGGACCCCTATAAATCTTTTATTATTGCATTTCTGGGGGTTAATTTCTTCCTATCTTACGTAGAATTTCACGAGGAATCCAACGGTGCCACGGGAATTCACGTACGACCTATAGTTCCGGAGTTATCGCCATTTGAAATTTTCGAAAGTTGCATTTTGCGTCGAAAGGGCAAAATTTTGGCGATTTCGACGATTTTTCAACTTTTTTATTTGAAGAGATTTCTTTGATATCTCTTCGTTATCGTGTTTCTGGGGTCCGAAAAGCTAAGAATCCGGTCTTAACTCGACTTCGAAAATGGCAAAATTTTTCGAAAAATTTTCTGACTCAAACCATGGAAATTTGTTGATTTTTAGAAATTCGCTCATAACTTTTGAACCGCTCGATAGATCGGGATGAGTTTTTGCACGTTTGTAGAACTCCAGGGTAGCTACTTGGTAACGCAAAAAGTTCCAGGATTCTATCGTGTTATCATCGGAAAAAAGGGTGCCAAAATATGGGTCCGAAAAATTCCTCGAAAAGACATGGACCCCTATAAATCTTTTATTATTGCATTTCTGGGGGTTAATTTCATCCTATCTTACGTAGAATTTCACGAGGAATCCAACGGTGCCACGGGAATTCACGTACGACCTATAGTTCCGGAGTTATCGCCATTTGAAATTTTCGAAAGTTGCATTTTGCGTCGAAAGGGCAAAATTTTGGCGATTTCGACGATTTTTCAACTTTTTTATTTGAAGAGATTTCTTTGATATCTCTTCGTTATCGTGTTTCTGGGGTCCGAAAAGCTAAGAATCCGGTCTTAACTCGACTTCGAAAATGGCAAAATTTTTCGAAAAATTTTCTGACTCAAACGATGGAAATTTGTTGATTTTTAGAAATTCGCTCATAACTTTTGAACCGCTCGATAGATCGGGATGAGTTTTTGCACGTTTGTAGAACTCCAGGGTAGCTACTTGGTAACGCAAAAAGTTCCAGGATTCTATCGTGTTATCATCGGAAAAAAGGGTGCCAAAATATGGGTCCGAAAAATTCCTCGAAAAGACATGGACCCCTATAAATCTTTTATTATTGCATTTCTGGGGGTTAATTTCATCCTATCTTACGTAGAATTTCACGAGGAATCCAACGGTGCCACGGGAATTCACGTACGACCTATAGTTCCGGAGTTATCGCCATTTGAAATTTTCGAAAGTTGCATTTTGCGTCGAAAGGGCAAAATTTTGGCGATTTCGACGATTTTTCAACTTTTTTATTTGAAGAGATTTCTTTGATATCTCTTCGTTATCGTGTTTCTGGGGTCCGAAAAGCTAAGAATCCGGTCTTAACTCGACTTCGAAAATGGCAAAATTTTTCGAAAAATTTTCTGACTCAAACGATGGAAATTTGTTGATTTTTAGAAATTCGCTCATAACTTTTGAACCGCTCGATAGATCGGGATGAGTTTTTGCACGTTTGTAGAACTCCAGGGTAGCTACTTGGTAACGCAAAAAGTTCCAGGATTCTATCGTGTTATCATCGGAAAAAAGGGTGCCAAAATATGGGTCCGAAAAATTCCTCGAAAAGACATGGACCCCTATAAATCTTTTATTATTGCATTTCTGGGGGTTAATTTCATCCTATCTTACGTAGAATTTCACGAGGAATCCAACGGTGCCACGGGAATTCACGTACGACCTATAGTTCCGGAGTTATCGCCATTTGAAATTTTCGAAAGTTGCATTTTGCGTCGAAAGGGCAAAATTTTGGCGATTTCGACGATTTTTCAACTTTTTTATTTGAAGAGATTTCTTTGATATCTCTTCGTTATCGTGTTTCTGGGGTCCGAAAAGCTAAGAATCCGGTCTTAACTCGACTTCGAAAATGGCAAAATTTTTCGAAAAATTTTCTGACTCAAACGATGGAAATTTGTTGATTTTTAGAAATTCGCTCATAACTTTTGAACCGCTCGATAGATCGGGATGATTTTTTGCACGTTTGTAGAACTCCAGGGTAGCTACTTGGTAACGCAAAAAGTTCCAGGATTCTATCGTGTTATCATCGGAAAAAAGGGTGCCAAAATATGGGTCCGAAAAATTCCTCGAAAAGACATGGACCCCTATAAATCTTTTATTATTGCATTTCTGGGGGTTAATTTCATCCTATCTTACGTAGAATTTCACGAGGAATCCAACGGTGCCACGGGAATTCACGTACGACCTATAGTTCCGGAGTTATCGCCATTTGAAATTTTCGAAAGTTGCATTTTGCGTCGAAAGGGCAAAATTTTGGCGATTTCGACGATTTTTCAACTTTTTTATTTGAAGAGATTTCTTTGATATCTCTTCGTTATCGTGTTTCTGGGGTCCGAAAAGCTAAGAATCCGGTCTTAACTCGACTTCGAAAATGGCAAAATTTTTCGAAAAATTTTCTGACTCAAACGATGGAAATTTGTTGATTTTTAGAAATTCGCTCATAACTTTTGAACCGCTCGATAGATCGGGATGAGTTTTTGCACGTTTGTAGAACTCCAGGGTAGCTACTTGGTAACGCAAAAAGTTCCAGGATTCTATCGTGTTATCATCGGAAAAAAGGGTGCCAAAATATGGGTCCGAAAAATTCCTCGAAAAGACATGGACCCCTATAAATCTTTTATTATTGCATTTCTGGGGGTTAATTTCATCCTATCTTACGTAGAATTTCACGAGGAATCCAACGGTGCCACGGGAATTCACGTACGACCTATAGTTCCGGAGTTATCGCCATTTGAAATTTTCGAAAGTTGCATTTTGCGTCGAAAGGGCAAAATTTTGGCGATTTCGACGATTTTTCAACTTTTTTATTTGAAGAGATTTCTTTGATATCTCTTCGTTATCGTGTTTCTGGGGTCCGAAAAGCTAAGAATCCGGTCTTAACTCGACTTCGAAAATGGCAAAATTTTTCGAAAAATTTTCTGACTCAAACGATGGAAATTTGTTGATTTTTAGAAATTCGCTCATAACTTTTGAACCGCTCGATAGATCGGGATGATTTTTTGCACGTTTGTAGAACTCCAGGGTAGCTACTTGGTAACGCAAAAAGTTCCAGGATTCTATCGTGTTATCATCGGAAAAAAGGGTGCCAAAATATGGGTCCGAAAAATTCCTCGAAAAGACATGGACCCCTATAAATCTTTTATTATTGCATTTCTGGGGGTTAATTTCATCCTATCTTACGTAGAATTTCACGAGGAATCCAACGGTGCCACGGGAATTCACGTACGACCTATAGTTCCGGAGTTATCGCCATTTGAAATTTTCGAAAGTTGCATTTTGCGTCGAAAGGGCAAAATTTTGGCGATTTCGACGATTTTTCAACTTTTTTATTTGAAGAGATTTCTTTGATATCTCTTCGTTATCGTGTTTCTGGGGTCCGAAAAGCTAAGAATCCGGTCTTAACTCGACTTCGAAAATGGCAAAATTTTTCGAAAAATTTTCTGACTCAAACGATGGAAATTTGTTGATTTTTAGAAATTCGCTCATAACTTTTGAACCGCTCGATAGATCGGGATGAGTTTTTGCACGTTTGTAGAACTCCAGGGTAGCTACTTGGTAACGCAAAAAGTTCCAGGATTCTATCGTGTTATCATCGGAAAAAAGGGTGCCAAAATATGGGTCCGAAAAATTCCTCGAAAAGACATGGACCCCTATAAATCTTTTATTATTGCATTTCTGGGGGTTAATTTCATCCTATCTTACGTAGAATTTCACGAGGAATCCAACGGTGCCACGGGAATTCACGTACGACCTGTAGTTCCGGAGTTATCGCCATCCAAAGTTTTGGAAAGTTGCATTTTGCGTCGAAAGGGCAAAATTTTGGCGATTTCGACGATTTTTCAACTTTTTTATTTGAAGAGATTTCTTTGATATCTCTTCGTTATCGTGTTTCTGGGGTCCGAAAAGCTAAGAATCCGGTCTTAACTTGACTTCGAAAATGGCAAAATTTTTCGAAAAATTTTCTGACTCAAACGATGGAAATTTGTTGATTTTTAGAAATTCGCTCATAACTTTTGAACCGCTCGATAGATCGGGATGAGTTTTTGCACGTTTGTAGAACTCCAGGGTAGCTACTTGGTAACGCAAAAAGTTCCAGGATTCTATCGTGTTATCATCGGAAAAAAGGGTGCCAAAATATGGGTCCAAAAAATTCCTCGAAAAGACATGGACCCCTATAAATCTTTTATTATTGCATTTCTGGGGGTTAATTTCATCCTATCTTACGTAGAATTTCACGAGGAATCCAACGGTGCCACGGGAATTCACGTACGACCTATAGTTCCGGAGTTATCGCCATTTGAAATTTTCGAAGGTTGCATTTTGCGTCGAAAGGGCAAAATTTTGGCGATTTCGACGATTTTTCAACTTTTTTATTTGAAGAGATTTCTTTGATATCTCTTCGTTATCGTGTTTCTGGGGTCCGAAAAGCTAAGAATCCGGTCTTAACTCGACTTCGAAAATGGCAAAATTTTTCGAAAAATTTTCTGACTCAAACGATGGAAATTTGTTGATTTTTAGAAATTCGCTCATAACTTTTGAACCGCTCGATAGATCGGGATGAGTTTTTGCACGTTTGTAGAACTCCAGGGTAGCTACTTGGTAACGCAAAAAGTTCCAGGATTCTATCGTGTTATCATCGGAAAAAAGGGTGCCAAAAAATGGGTCCGAAAAATTCCTCGAAAAGACATGGACCTCTATAAATCTTTTATTATTGCATTTCTGGGGGTTAATTTCATCCTATCTTACGTAGAATTTCACGAGGAATCCAACGGTGCCACGGGAATTCACGTACGACCTATAGTTCCGGAGTTATCGCCATTTGAAATTTTCGAAAGTTGCATTTTGCGTCGAAAGGGCAAAATTTTGGCGATTTCGACGATTTTTCAACTTTTTTATTTGAAGAGATTTCTTTGATATTTCTTCGTTATCGTGTTTCTGGGGTCCGAAAAGCTAAGAATCCGGTCTTAACTCGACTTCGAAAATGGCAAAATTTTTCGAAAAATTTTCTGACTCAAACGATGGAAATTTGTTGATTTTTAGAAATTCGCTCATAACTTTTGAACCGCTTGATAGATCGGGATGAGTTTTTGCACGTTTGTAGAACTCCAGGGTAGGTACTCGGTAACGCAAAAAGTTCCAGGATTCTATCGTGTTATCATCGGAAAAAAAGGTGCCAAAATATGAGTCCGAAAAATTCGTTGAAAAGACATGGACCCCTATAAATCTTTTATTATTGCATTTCTGGGGGTTAATTTCATCCTATCTTACGTAGAATTTCACGAGGAATCCAACGGTGCCACGGGAATTCACGTACGACCTATAGTTCCGGAGTTATCGCCATTTGAAATTTTCGAAAGTTGCATTTTGCGTCGAAAGGGCAAAATTTTGGCGATTTCGACGATTTTTCAACTTTTTTATTTGAAGAGATTTCTTTGATATCTCTTCGTTATCGTGTTTCTGGGGTCCGAAAAGCTAAGAATCCGGTCTTAACTCGACTTCGAAAATGGCAAAATTTTTCGAAAAATTTTCTGACTCAAACGATGGAAATTTGTTGATTTTTAGAAATTCGCTCATAACTTTTGAACCGCTCGATAGATCGGGATGAGTTTTTGCACGTTTGTAGAACTCCAGGGTAGCTACTTGGCAACGCAAAAAGTTCCAGGATTCTATCGTGTTATCATCGGAAAAAAGGGTGCCAAATTATGGGTCCGAAAAATTCCTCGAAAAGACATGGATCCCTATAAATCTTTTATTATTGCATTTCTGGGGGTTAATTTCATCCTATCTTACGTAGAATTTCACGAGGAATCCAACGGTGCCACGGGAATTCACGTACGACCTATAGTTCCGGAGTTATCGCCATTTGAAATTTTCGAAAGTTGCATTTTGCGTCGAAAGGGCAAAATTTTGGCAATTTCGACGATTTTTCAACTTTTTTATTTGAAGAGATTTCTTTGATATCTCTTCGTTATCGTGTTTCTGGGGTCCGAAAAGCTAAGAATCCGGTCTTAACTCGACTTCGAAAATGGCAAAATTTTTCGAAAAATTTTCTGACTCAAACGATGGAAATTTGTTGATTTTTAGAAATTCGCTCATAACTTTTGAACCGCTCGATAGATCGGGATGAGTTTTTGCACGTTTGTAGAACTCCAGGGTAGCTACTTGGTAACGCAAAAAGTTCCAGGATTCTATCGTGTTATCATCGGAAAAAAGGGTGTCAAAATATGGGTCCGAAAAATTCCTTGAAAAGACATGGACCCCTATAAATCTTTTATTATTGCATTTCTGGGGGTTAATTTCATCCTATCTTACGTAGAATTTCACGAGAAATCCAACGGTGCCACGGGAATTCACGTACGACCTATAGTTCCGGAGTTATCGCCATTTGAAATTTTCGAAAGTTGCATTTTGCGTCGAAAGGGCAAAATTTTGGCGATTTCGACGATTTTTCAACTTTTTTATTTGAAGAGATTTCTTTGATATCTTTTCGTTATCGTGTTTCTGGGGTCCGAAAAGCTAAGAATCCGGTCTTAACTCGACTTCGAAAATGGCAAAATTTTTCGAAAAATTTTCTGACTCAAACGATGGAAATTTGTTGATTTTTAGAAATTCGCTCATAACTTTTGAACCGTTCGATAGATCGGGATGAGTTTTTGCACGTTTGTAGAACTCCAGGGTAGCTACTTGGTAACGCAAAAAGTTCCAGGATTCTATCGTCCTATCATCGGAAAAAAGGGTGCCAAAATATGGGTCCGAAAAATTCCTTGAAAAGACATGGACCCCTATAAATCTTTTATTATTGCATTTCTGGGGGTTAATTTCATCCTATCTTACGTAGAATTTCACGAGGAATCCAACGGTGCCACGGGAATTCACGTACGACCTATAGTTCCGGAGTTATCGCCATTTGAAATTTTCGAAAGTTGCATTTTGCGTCGAAAGGGCAAAATTTTGGCGATTTCGACGATTTTTCAACTTTTTTATTTGAAGAGATTTCTTTGATATCTCTTCGTTATCGTGTTTCTGGGGTCCGAAAAGCTAAGAATCCGGTCTTAACTCGACTTCGAAAATGACAAAATTTTTCGAAAAATTTTCTGACTCAAACGATGGAAATTTGTTGATTTTTAGAAATTCGCTCATAACTTTTGAACCGCTCGATAGATCGGGATGAGTTTTTGCACGTTTGTAGAAATCCAGGGTAGCTACTTGCATTTCTGGGGGTTAATTTCATCCTATCTTACGTAGAATTTCACGAGGAATCCAACGGTGCCACGGGAATTCACGTACGACCTATAGTTCCGGAGTTATCGCCATTTGAAATTTTCGAAAGTTGCATTTTGCGTCGAAAGGGCAAAATTTTGGCGATTTCGACGATTTTTCAACTTTTTTATTTGAAGAGATTTCTTTGATATCTCTTCGTTATCGTGTTTCTGGGGTCCGAAAAGCTAAGAATCCGGTCTTAACTCGACTTCGAAAATGACAAAATTTTTCGAAAAATTTTCTGACTCAAACGATGGAAATTTGTTGATTTTTAGAAATTCGCTCATAACTTTTGAACCGCTCGATAGATCGGGATGAGTTTTTGCACGTTTGTAGAACTCCAGGGTAGCTACTCGGTAACGCAAAAAGTTCCAGGATTCTATCGTGTTATCATCGGAAAAAAGGGTGCTAAAATATGGGTCCGAAAAATTCCTCGAAAAGACATGGACCCCTATAAATCTTTTATTATTGCATTTCTGGGGGTTAATTTCGTCCTATCTTACGTAGAATTTCACGAGGAATCCAACGGTGCCACGGGAATTCACGTACGACCTATAGTTCCGGAGTTATCGCCATTTGAAATTTTCGAAAGTTGCATTTTGCGTCGAAAGGGCAAAATTTTGGCGATTTCGACGATTTTTCAACTTTTTTATTTGAAGAGATTTCTTTGATATCTCTTCGTTATCGTGTTTCTGGGGTCCGAAAAGCTAAGAATCCGGTCTTAACTCGACTTCGAAAATGGCAAAATTTTTCGAAAAATTTTCTGACTCAAACGATGGAAATTTGTTGATTTTTAGAAATTCGCTCATAACTTTTGAACCGCTCGATAGATCGGGATGAGTTTTTGCACGTTTGTAGAACTCCAGGGTAGCTACTTGGTAACGCAAAAAGTTCCAGGATTCTATCGTGTTATCATCGGAAAAAAGGGTGCCAAAGTATGGGTCCGAAAAATTCCTTGAAAAGACATGGACCCCTATAAATCTTTTATTATTGCATTTCTGGGGGTTAAATTCGTCCTATTTTACGTAGAATTTCACGAGGAATCCAACGGTGCCACGGGAATTCACCTACGACCTATAGTTCCGGAGTTATCGCCATTTGAAATTTTCGAAAGTTGCATTTTGCGTCGAAAAGGCAAAATTTTGGCGATTTCGACGATTTTTCAACTTTTTTATTTGAAGAGATTTCTTTGATATCTCTTCGTTATCGTGTTTCTGGGGTCCGAAAAGCTAAGAATCCGGTCTTAACTCGACTTCGAAAATGGCAAAATTTTTCGAAAAATTTTCTGACTCAAACGATGGAAATTTGTTGATTTTTAAAAATTCGCTCATAACTTTTGAACCGCTCGATAGATCGGGATGAGTTTTTGCACGTTTGTAGAACTCTAGGGTAGCTACTTGGTAACGCAAAAAGTTCCAGGATTCTATCGTGTTATCATCGGAAAAAAGGGTGCCAAAATATGGGTCCGAAAAATTCCTTGAAAAGACATGGACCCCTATAAATCTTTTATTATTGCATTTCTGGGGGTTAATTTCGTCCTATCTTACGTAGAATTTCACGAGGAATCCAACGGTGCCACGGGAATTCACATACGACCTATAGTTCCGGAGTTATCGCCATTTGAAATTTTCGAAAGTTGCATTTTGCGTCGAAAGGGCAAAATTTTGGCGATTTCGACGATTTTTCAACTTTTTTATTTGAAGAGATTTCTTTGATATCTCTTCGTTATCGTGTTTCTGGGGTTCGAAAAGCTAAGAATCCGGTCTTAACTCGACTTCGAAAATGGCAAAATTTTTCGAAAAATTTTCTGACTCAAACGATGGAAATTTGTTGATTTTTAGAAATTCGCTCATAGCTTTTGAACCGCTCGATAGATCGGGATGAGTTTTTGCACGTTTGTAGAACTCCAGGGTAGCTACTTGGTAACGCAAAAAGTTCCAGGATTCTATCGTGTTATCATCGGAAAAAAGGGTGCCAAAATATGGGTCCGAAAAATTCCTTGAAAAGACATGGACCCCTATAAATCTTTTATTATTGCATTTCTGGGGGTTAATTTCGTCCTCTCTTACTTTCGTCCTCTCTTACGTAGAATTTCACGAGAAATCCAACGGTGCCACGGGAATTCACGTACGACCTATAGTTCCGGAGTTATCGCCATTTGAAATTTTCGAAAGTTGCATTTTGCGTAGAAAGGGCAAAATTTTGGCGATTTCGACGATTTTTCAACTTTTTTATTTGAAGAGATTTCTTTGATATCTCTTCGTTATCGTGTTTCTGGGGTCCGAAAAGCTAAGAATCCGGTCTTAACTCGACTTCGAAAATGGCAAAATTTTTCGAAAAATTTTCTGACTCAAACGATGGAAATTTGTTGATTTTTAGAAATTCGCTCATAACTTTTGAACCGCTCGATAGATCGGGATGAGTTTTTGCACGTTTGTAGAACTCCAGGGTAGCTACTTGGTAACGCAAAAAGTTCCAGGATTCTATCGTGTTATCATCGGAAAAAAGGGTGCCAAAATATGGGTCCGAAAAATTCCTTGAAAAGACATGGACCCCTATAAATCTTTTATTATTGCATTTCTGGGGGTTAAATTCGTCCTATTTTACGTAGAATTTCACGAGGAATCCAACGGTGCCACGGGAATTCACCTACGACCTATAGTTCCGGAGTTATCGCCATTTGAAATTTTCGAAAGTTGCATTTTGCGTCGAAAAGGCAAAATTTTGGCGATTTCGACGATTTTTCAACTTTTTTATTTGAAGAGATTTCTTTGATATCTCTTCGTTATCGTGTTTCTGGGGTCCGAAAAGCTAAGAATCCGGTCTTAACTCGACTTCGAAAATGGCAAAATTTTTCGAAAAATTTTCTGACTCAAACGATGGAAATTTGTTGATTTTTAAAAATTCGCTCATAACTTTTGAACCGCTCGATAGATCGGGATGAGTTTTTGCACGTTTGTAGAACTCTAGGGTAGCTACTTGGTAACGCAAAAAGTTCCAGGATTCTATCGTGTTATCATCGGAAAAAAGGGTGCCAAAATATGGGTCCGAAAAATTCCTTGAAAAGACATGGACCCCTATAAATCTTTTATTATTGCATTTCTGGGGGTTAATTTCGTCCTATCTTACGTAGAATTTCACGAGGAATCCAACGGTGCCACGGGAATTCACATACGACCTATAGTTCCGGAGTTATCGCCATTTGAAATTTTCGAAAGTTGCATTTTGCGTCGAAAGGGCAAAATTTTGGCGATTTCGACGATTTTTCAACTTTTTTATTTGAAGAGATTTCTTTGATATCTCTTCGTTATCGTGTTTCTGGGGTTCGAAAAGCTAAGAATCCGGTCTTAACTCGACTTCGAAAATGGCAAAATTTTTCGAAAAATTTTCTGACTCAAACGATGGAAATTTGTTGATTTTTAGAAATTCGCTCATAGCTTTTGAACCGCTCGATAGATCGGGATGAGTTTTTGCACGTTTGTAGAACTCCAGGGTAGCTACTTGGTAACGCAAAAAGTTCCAGGATTCTATCGTGTTATCATCGGAAAAAAGGGTGCCAAAATATGGGTCCGAAAAATTCCTTGAAAAGACATGGACCCCTATAAATCTTTTATTATTGCATTTCTGGGGGTTAATTTCGTCCTCTCTTACTTTCGTCCTCTCTTACGTAGAATTTCACGAGAAATCCAACGGTGCCACGGGAATTCACGTACGACCTATAGTTCCGGAGTTATCGCCATTTGAAATTTTCGAAAGTTGCATTTTGCGTAGAAAGGGCAAAATTTTGGCGATTTCGACGATTTTTCAACTTTTTTATTTGAAGAGATTTCTTTGATATCTCTTCGTTATCGTGTTTCTGGGGTCCGAAAAGCTAAGAATCCGGTCTTAACTCGACTTCGAAAATGGCAAAATTTTTCGAAAAATTTTCTGACTCAAACGATGGAAATTTGTTGATTTTTAGAAATTCGCTCATAACTTTTGAACCGCTCGATAGATCGGGATGAGTTTTTGCACGTTTGTAGAACTCCAGGGTAGCTACTTGGTAACGCAAAAAGTTCCAGGATTCTATCGTGTTATCATCGGAAAAAAGGGTGCCAAAATATGGGTCCGAAAAATTCCTTGAAAAGACATGGACCCCTATAAATCTTTTATTATTGCATTTCTGGGGGTTAATTTCATCCTATCTTACGTAGAATTTCACGAGGAATCCAACGGTGCCACGGGAATTCACGTACGACCTATAATTTCGGAGTTATCGCCATTTGAAATTTTCGAAAGTTGCATTTTGCGTCGAAAGGGCAAAATTTTGGCGATTTCGACGATTTTTCAACTTTTTTATTTGAAGAGATTTCTTTGATATCTCTTCGTTATCGTATTTCTGGGGTCCGAAAGCTAAGAATCCGGTCTTAACTCGACTTCGAAAATGTCAAAATTTTTCGAAAAATTTTCTGACTCAAACGATGGAAATTTGTTGATTTTTAGAAATTCGCTCATAACTTTTGAACCGCTCGATAGATCGGGATGAGTTTTTTAACGTTTGTAGAACTCCAAGGTAGCTACTTGGTAACGCAAAAAGTTCCAGGATTCCATCGTGTTATCATCGGAAAAAAGGGTGCCAAAGTATGGGTCCGAAAAATTCCTTGAAAAGACATGGACCCCTATAAATCTTTTATTATTGCATTTCTGGGGGTTAATTTCGTCCTATCTTACGTAGAATTTCACGAGGAATCCAACGGTGCCACGGGAATTCACGTACGACCTATAGTTCCGGAGTTATCGCCATTTGAAATTTTCGAAAGCTGCATTTTGCGTCGAAAGGGCAAAATTTTGGCGATTTCGAAGATTTTTCAACTTTTTTATTTCAAGAGATTTCTTTGATATCTCTTCGTTATCGTGTTTCTGGGGTCCGAAAAGCTAAGAATCCGGTCTTAACTCGACTTCGAAAATGGCAAAATTTTTCGAAAAATTTTCTGACTCAAACGATGGAAATTTGTTGATTTTTAGAAATTCGCTCATAACTTTTGAACCGCTCGATAGATCGGGATGAGTTTTTGCACGTTTGTAGAACTCCAGGGTAGCTACTTGGTAACGCAAAAAGTTCCAGGATTCTATCGTGTTATCATCGGAAAAAAGGGTGCCAAAATATGGGTCCGAAAAATTCCTTGAAAAGACATGGACTCCTATAAATCTTTTATTATTGCATTTCTGGGGGTTAATTTCGTCCTCTCTTACTTTCGTCCTCTCTTACGTAGAATTTCACGAGAAATCCAACGGTGCCACGGGAATTCACGTACGACCTATAGTTCCGGAGTTATCGCCATTTGAAATTTTCGAAAGTTGCATTTTGCGTAGAAAGGGCAAAATTTTGGCGATTTCGACGATTTTTCAACTTTTTTATTTGAAGAGATTTCTTTGATATCTCTTCGTTATCGTGTTTCTGGGGTCCGAAAAGCTAAGAATCCGGTCTTAACTCGACTTCGAAAATGGCAAAATTTTTCGAAAAATTTTCTGACTCAAACGATGGAAATTTGTTGATTTTTAGAAATTCGCTCATAACTTTTGAACCGCTCGATAGATCGGGATGAGTTTTTGCACGTTTGTAGAACTCCAGGGTAGCTACTTGGTAACGCAAAAAGTTCCAGGATTCTATCGTGTTATCATCGGAAAAAAGGGTGCCAAAATATGGGTCCGAAAAATTCCTTGAAAAGACATGGACCCCTATAAATCTTTTATTATTGCATTTCTGGGGGTTAATTTCGTGCTATCTTACGTAGAATTTCACGAGGAATCCAACGGTGCCACGGGAATTCACGTACGACCTATAATTTCGGAGTTATCGCCATTTGAAATTTTCGAAAGTTGCATTTTGCGTCGAAAGGGCAAAATTTTGGCGATTTCGACGATTTTTCAACTTTTTTATTTGAAGAGATTTCTTTGATATCTCTTCGTTATCGTGTTTCTGGGGTCCGAAAAGCTAAGAATCCGGTCTTAACTCGACTTCGAAAATGTCAAAATTTTTCGAAAAATTTTCTGACTCAAACGATGGAAATTTGTTGATTTTTAGAAATTCGCTCATAACTTTTGAACCGCTCGATAGATCGGGATGAGTTTTTTAACGTTTGTAGAACTCCAAGGTAGCTACTTGGTAACGCAAAAAGTTCCAGGATTCCATCGTGTTATCATCGGAAAAAAGGGTGCCAAAGTATGGGTCCGAAAAATTCCTTGAAAAGACATGGACCCCTATAAATCTTTTATTATTGCATTTCTGGGGGTTAATTTCGTCCTATCTTACGTAGAATTTCACGAGGAATCCAACGGTGCCACGGGAATTCACGTACGACCTATAGTTCCGGAGTTATCGCCATTTGAAATTTTCGAAAGCTGCATTTTGCGTCGAAAGGGCAAAATTTTGGCGATTTCGAAGATTTTTCAACTTTTTTATTTCAAGAGATTTCTTTGATATCTCTTCGTTATCGTGTTTCTGGGGTCCGAAAAGCTAAGAATCCGGTCTTAACTCGACTTCGAAAATGGCAAAATTTTTCGAAAAATTTTCTGACTCAAACGATGGAAATTTGTTGATTTTTAGAAATTCGCTCATAACTTTTGAACCGCTCGATAGATCGGGATGAGTTTTTGCACGTTTGTAGAACTCCAGGGTAGCTACTTGGTAACGCAAAAAGTTCCAGGATTCTATCGTGTTATCATCGGAAAAAAGGGTGCCAAAATATGGGTCCGAAAAATTCCTTGAAAAGACATGGACCCCTATAAATCTTTTATTATTGCATTTCTGGGGGTTAATTTCGTCCTATCTTACGTAGAATTTCACGAGGAATCCAACGGTGCCACGGGAATTCACGTACGACCTATAATTCCGGAGTTATCGTCATTTGAAATTTTCGAAAGTTGCATTTTGCGTCGAAAGGGCAAAATTTTGGCGATTTCGACAATTTTTCAACTTTTTTATTTGAAGAGATTTCTTTGATATCTCTTCGTTATCGTGTTTCTGGGGTCCGAAAAGCTAAGAATCCGGTGTTAACTCGACTTCGAAAATGGCAAAATTTTTCGAAAAATTTTCTGACTCAATCGATGGAAATTTATTGATTTTTAGAAATTCGCTCATAACTTTTGAACCGCTCGATAGATCGGGATGAGTTTTTGCACGTTTGTAGAACTCCAGGGTAGCTACTTGGTAACGCAAAAAGTTCCACGATTCTATCGTGTTATCATCGGAAAAAAGGGTGCCAAAATATGGGTCCGCAAAATTCCTTGAAAAGACATGGAACCCTATAAATCTTTTATTATTGCATTTCTGGGGGTTAATTTCGTCCTATCTTACGTAGAATTTCACGAGGAATCCAACGGTGCCACGGGAATTCACGTACGACCTATAGTTCCGGAGTTATCGCCATTTGAAATTTTCGAAAGTTGCATTTTGCGTCGAAAGGGCAAAATTTTGGCGATTTCGACGATTTTTCAACTTTTTTATTTGAAGAGATTTCTTTGATATCTCTTCGTTATCGTATTTCTGGGGTCCGAAAAGCTAAGAATCCGGTCTTAACTCGACTTCGAAAATGGCAAAATTTTTCGAAAAATTTTCTGACTCAAACGATGGAAATTTGTTGATTTTTAGAAATTCGCTCATAACTTTTGAACCGCTCGATAGATCGGGATGAGTTTTTGCACGTTTGTAGAACTCCAGGGTAGCTATTTGGTAACGCAAAAAGTTCCAGGATTCTATCGTGTTATCATCGGAAAAAAGGGTGCCAAAATATGGGTCCAAAAAATTCCTTGAAAAGACATGGACCCCTATAAATCTTTTATTATTGCATTTCTGGGGGTTAATTTCGTCCTATCTTACGTAAAATTTCACGAGGAATCCAACGGTGCCACGGGAATTCACGTACGACCTATAGTTCCGGAGTTATCGCCATTTGAAATTTTCGAAAGTTGCATTTTGCGTCGAAAGGGCAAAATTTTGGCGATTTCGACGATTTTTCAACTTTTTTATTTGAAGAGATTTCTTTGATATCTCTTCGTTATCATGTTTCTGGGGTCCGAAAAGCTAAGAATCCGGTCTTAACTCGACTTCGAAAATGGCAAAATTTTTCGAAAAATTTTCTGACTCAAACGATGGAAATTTGTTGATTTTTAGAAATTCGCTCATAACTTTTGAACCGCTCGATAGATCGGGATGAGTTTTTGCACGTTTGTAGAACTCCAGGGTAGCTATTTGGTAACGCTAAAAGTTCCAGGATTCTATCGTGTTATCTTCGGAAAAAAGGGTGCCAAAATATGGGTCCGAAAAATTCCTTGAAAAGACATGGACCCCTATAAATCGTTTATTATTGCAATTCTGGTGGTTAGTTTCGTCCTATCTTACGTAGAATTTCACGAGGAATCCAACGGTGCCACGGGAATTCACGTACGACCTATAGTTCCGGAGTTATCGCCATTTGAAATTTTCGAAAGTTGCATTTTGCGTCGAAAGGGCAAAATTTTGGCGATTTCGACGATTTTTCAACTTTTTTATTTGAAGAGATTTCTTTGATATCTCTTCGTTATCGTGTTTCTGGGGTCCGAAAAGCTAAGAATCCGGTGTTAACTCGACCTCGAAAATGGCAAAATTTTTGGAAAAAATCGATGGAAATTTGTTGATTTCTAGAAATTTTCTGATAACTTTTGAACCCTTCGACATATCGATGTAAATTTATGCACGCTAGTAGAACTCGCCAAGTACTATGCAAAAAATGATTCTTTTAAGTTTTTACTTAGTTTTTTTTTATTTTATTTAAAAATTTTACAACTTAAGAGTTCACATTATTTGTGCAAAGTGGAAAACATGCTGCTGTGAATTTCTAGAAAATGAATAGTTATTTTACACTTTTAACAAAAATATTTAATATTTTATTTCATTATTAATTTTAAAAAAATTTGAATGTAAATTATTCCTTCGTAATTTAAAATAAATAGCTCTTATTTTTATGTTGTGTTAATCTTGGACATCATTATTTTGTTACTGTTGTAACTCTAATTTAAATAAAGTTTTATTGCCATGTTTATTGCTATTTTTCTTTGAGTTTTGCAACTAGGGATGTGAATCAAAAAGCAGTGGAACTAGACACGCTTTTGGGGGTTTTATGAATTATTTTCAACAACCTCCCTATTACTCTCACAACCCCACATTTATCTGTTTTTATTTAAATATTTATTGTTGGCAGTTTTTAAGCTAACGGAATGTAGAGATGTTAATTAAGTTATAGTTTTGAAGATTAATGACTATAATATTATAGTTTTTTGTAGCGCTATTATCTTACTATATCAAAACAGTTTAATAAAAAAAACATCAATTTTACTCAGTTAATATGTGATAACATTTGTGGCAAAAATGGTAGTTTTAAATTTAATGCCTCCTTCCATGAGTGGATTTGTCTAACAATGAAAAACTTTATAATAAAACTTAACCACTAAACCTGTTAGGATTAAAAGAAAGTTAAAGCTACTTTTGATCATCTATTAACTAAATTAAACAACGTAAAAATTTATAAGGTTTGCGAGATCAATAAAAATTTTATCTAATTATATTATTACCTTAACCTTTAGAGTATTTATATAAATCAGTTTAATTAAGAGAAACCGTCAACACGTGACTTCAACAACAAGATCTGAGCATTTGAATACCTACATTGATGTCTTCTAAAGCACAGTACTATTCAAAAGCTCTTAAACAAAGCTTAAATCCATCCAATGAAAAGTGCGCACCGTCTGCTTAACATACGATTGGGCACATATGAATGTCTGCGGATTTAGTCTATTCATGAGACGTTCGGATCACTGTACCTCCCATTTTAATTCCTGTGTTGTATGTTGAATGCACAGCAGTGGCGTGGATGACGAGAAAACCACCAGTAAGTCTTCATTAATTTAAATAAAAAAGCAGTTTCATGAAATCCAAATATAATGAAGTTGGGCAGGAAATTAGGTGGACATATTTCGTATTCATCACATTCGTTGTTTTGCCCCTCGTTATTGCCGTCGTTTATGATGGGAAAAAGCATTTCATTAGGTAAATATGTGCTTTAACGAATGGGCAAAGCAACGCAAAATTAGGATTTTAACAAATCCGTAATGATTCAGCTTTTGAGTTTGTGTTTTTTGGTTGATATTTTCAAGACCGACTCATTCAAATAAAACTCGCGTTCACTTAGAGAAATTAATTTCAGCAAGAAAGATAACCGGCGATATGTTCTGTAGAAAGTTGAGTTTCGGATCGGGGCCAAGTTAGTCGGGGGCGGCGTTCCGTGACCGCCGCCATGGCGAGGCAGACATGAGTTGGTCTGAATTAGTGCCGCATGCCTTAGTCCCATCGACCGCCACACTGACCAAAATGCAAATGTTTATTGAAACTATCAGCTGTATCTACATCTTGTTGCAACTTTAATACGTTGGTGCATTATTGACTAGTTTCTATCGAGCCATTATCTAGTCTTTGCGATCAAAATGGATAATTCACCGCCGGAAATAACCTGGTGCTTGAATTATTGAGGTTGTCGACGTTAACACCCAAAATCCAGTTTATGACTTGAAGAAAGACAGATTGTGATAATTACGACCTACAAATTTGCTCGCTTGTTTATTCTAATAATTCTTAAATTACAACTGTTTCTCGGGGAGCGCAAGGTGATTAAGGGCCAATTACCACGAAGAAGGAAGTTAGAGGAGGCAATCACTGAAAAATAATTAAAATATATGAGTTCTTCCTCGAGATTCATGAATAAATATGAGCGCGTATGTGTTATAAATAATGAGCATTTATTCTCATTATAACTATTAAAATGAATTCTCGCAAGGACCTTATTTACTACAATGGAGTCTTTACGGTAATATTAGGGGTTGGATGTAACTCTAGACGTGAGGTTAGACAGTTCAAATTGTTGCGTTAATTATAGATTGTAGGGCAGTTTCCAACACTATCACACAACGTGAACTTCGTCATCTCTTGTTACTGATTGCGAAGTTATTTCGAATTTTTTTTTGTTTCTACAGTTTAATTATTATTTTTTGAGAATTACAAGTGACGAAATGTTGTTCGTTTCATTTTGAAATACAACCTTGTTTTAATAAGGTTTTACTAAAAGAGTATAAAAATCCACATATCGAGAGGAAAGATCCACATTCTGAACCACTCTAAGAATTATTTTTGCTACATTTTCATGACGTATTGTCGGTGGTGCCAATTTTTTTTTATTTGGAATTTATTATTATTTTTTAGATCAGAACTTGCTGACTTATATAAGGTTCTGCGGTTTGATCCATGTATTCAGGAAATTTCCACGCTCTTATCCATAAAGCATCCGAACATCCATAAGTCATATTACGCCAACTGCATAAAACGAACTGCATTACGTAGACGCATACCTCAAATAATAGATTCATGAGTTTAATAAAGCAAACAAATAAACAATGGTTGTTCATTTAGTTGTTTATTAAAGATGGTAATAATAACCATTTCATTATAAAATTTCACATGGTTCTTTGATAGTGTATGGACAGACTTTCCCGACAGTGAAAAATAAATGGCATTTTTTTCATGGTTTTAATTAAATTAAAGTCACAAGGAGTACTGATGAGACAAAATTAAAAAGCGGAGGTTGTTAATTAAAAAAGGAAGCCAGACTGATTGCTGCCATTTTTTAAAAAGCCAGAGCCCAGTTTCATTTAACACCAAATTCAAGAGAGGGTGTATATTTTTTGCATGCAATTGTCTTTATTTTAACAGATTTACGGTTGATCGTTTGAGATTATTGCCATCGCCGGTTACGGAACGCGATAATTACCATTGTGAGCGTTGCTTCCAATTATCCTCACATGTTTCACAGAATATCAAAGTCGGCTAATTTAAAATAAAAGCTCTTCAAAGGGCTAGGGTAATGCCGGATTCAGTCGAAGACGCCTTTGTGCTTGCCGCATGTTGACAGACTAATTATTCCGGAACGCAAAAATTTGACAGCAGGATGCGTTCCTAGCTCGAGGGCTGTTTCGTTATTAAGGGAATTTATTACGTTGTCTATGCAAGTAATATTCGCAGAAGGGGTGATTAAAGCGTGAGCTAAGTGTCTCTTTTGAGCTCCACAACCGGTAATTTTAAAATCAAAATGCGATTTTTTACTCTTAAATATTACAGTGGCCAACGAAGAAGACCTGGCTTAATAAAAAAAATGAATATTGTGGTTGTAGTCTTTATAAACGCTTTTTCTAAAAATAATAAAAGGACATATAATATTATTAGGTGGATTACTCCGGGAGCTGTCGATGCAAGTAATAATCGCTGGAGGAGTTATCGAAGCGTGCCCTGAGTGTGTCTCTTGAAATCAAGTTTTCCCATCGGAAACTTTGGATGTCGGCCATTAATTAAGCAAAATCAAAAAATAATTCTTCACTTTCAAAAGTTGCAGAGAACGGGACAAGAAATGCCATTAACTTTAAAATACAAAGAAATCGGGAACGCGGAGCGCCTCCGGCGCCCCTTCGATAAAGTTCGAAACAAAAAGTGGACGAATATAAAGCGTTCGTGACGAAAGATGAATTAAAAAGCTGTGGAATGGCGACTGTGCCGTTTTTGCAAATGTTGTTAATTATCGCTGTGAACACTCAATGGGTTTAATCAGCGACACGAAGTTTTAATATGGACTTTCTACAATCATTTTCACTTTGGCGCTCATTATTTTTAATCAAATTTTATACTCCGGTGGTTGCACATTTCGACGGGCAAGGAACACTCAATGAGTTATTTGTGCATGTTTGAATTACACGTCCGACAAGTGCATACGTATTTGAAAATTTAATAGTGAAGCTTTTACTTCGACGATGCAGTTTGACGCTTCCATCAACGAAGGCACTGTTCTCTTAGAAAACGAATAGTTGAAAATTTATGCAGTTATAGAAACATATTGCAGATTCTGACAGTCATCGTGAAAATGTTATAGAGCAGATGTCTTTATGTAAATTACTCTTCCGGAAACGCCACAGTCACTCATCACAATAATCCGCAAAGAAAATTGTGACCTCTGTTACTAACTTCCTCACTTTGAGACATCTCTATTCATAGAAGAGGACGATTTCGCCTTTGTAGACAAAGCTGCTGAATCGTTGGTGTATGTGCAGCTGGTCTTGTGTTAGGACTTTGTCAATTTGTTATAGTACTTTAATTAAATGTGAAATTTTACACACTTTGCTTTGTACAATATGTTGTGCTATCTAGAAACCTCAGCGAATCGTTATCAGATTCTAAAACGTATTTCTACATTAAAATCATCAACAAGAATCTCGGCCTAAAAACTTCATGCAACTGTGCACCTTGTTGATTAAATATTTGTTTTCGTTCGACCCTAATCAACACGTTTTGTTTATTTACAATTTGTTTTGTTCCATTTTCATCAGTTTAATAAAGTCTCACTCGAGGCTTTTAAAATACAAATCCCTTCATTTGCCGGGTATTGCAATTCAAAATTTAGCATATTGCACTGACCGAACGATATAGGAAGCGCAAACGTTGGTCGGGGAACAAAATACACGACTTTGTGGATCGCAGTATAGGAGTCAGCCGGCTGTATACAACGTCCCAATATGCTGTTTAGTCCGATTATTTCAAACAATTTTAATTACATGACCGTGCATTTGGCCGAGAATTTCAAGCGACCCATACATTATGCAGACCCGAGACCATATTGGAGCACGAACGACATATGTATATTTACGCGTGGACACGCATAATTGTCCCCTCGGATAAACTCGACGACACCCCTATTCTCGTCAAAACGCCCCCGCAAGCGGTGGGTCGTCACAACATTCTTTATTTGTATACGAGGTTAAAATATTATTTATCATTTTTTTACATACAGTCATTTGAGGGCAAAAATTGCTTGATAGTCAAGAATTCAGAAAAAATGCATCCTGGGCTAAATGCCATACAATATCAATTTCAACACGTGGGTGTATAATTATAATTCTGAAATTTTGTAATTCTGATTTGTACTCTTAAACAATTGCATTTACTTGTTTGTCAAGTTAACACAGTTTTTTTTGTAGTTTGAATCAGAGGTCAGTTTAAGGCACATTTAAGTTTCACTATTAGACTAAAGTTCACAGCATTCTCTGTCGTTTCATTTTTGCAGGAAATTGCCTTTTTCTTCTTGTAATATCCTGTCATCTCGCAGTCACTTACGACGGTCTCACGATTACTTATTTAAAAATTAAATTGAATTTCCTTTACCTGCTTAGTTGTAAACGTTTTATTACATTTAATTATATTTTCAAATATCATTATAGATATTTGATTACTACTACGCAAAATTGGTAAGTAAAGAGGTAAAAAGTGATTAAGTCAATTATTTTGGTTTAATATGTTTTGTTTAAATGACTGATAGAGCATGTGCTATCCCCTAGCTATTTATTACTACAAGAGAAAATATCTCTCTGTGTAATCGTTAAATAAAACTTTGTAAGGTCAGGCAACAGGTCTTAAATAGTATTCTAAGAAACATAAAATTGAGACCGGAAACGAATAATTCTATGGATGATTATTTCCGGTTTAATCTTGATTAATAATTTATTTTACTCATATTTGACTAAATGTAATTATCAGAGATCAGGTTGTCATTAAACTGAAAAAAAATGAAACTTATACCAACTGTAGAAAAGATGATGAATTTTTATTAAGAGTTTGATTCAAAAACTTGGTACCGTTGTATTTTACTGCTAAAATGTTGAAATATAAAAAACCAAAAAGATTTCTAATTTTAGACAAATTACAGAGTTTTGTGCTAACACTTTTCGTTTTGCTTCGTTTGCTTTCTAATTAATCTGTCAAAAGATTTGAAACTGAAAGACATTGAAAGAATAGTAACTGGTCATTCTATAAAATTTATGCTTGAAATTAATTCCTGCAAAAATGTAAATTGGTGAGATTAATAGAAGAACGTTGCGGAAAAACTGTAGCAAAGTCTGTTCCGGTTTTATCTCAATGTGTGCAGATGTCAGCAGTAGAATGTTCTCCGTACGCAATTAAACTTTTATTGGAGCATAAAAGCACTCGTTTCCTAAACTACGTAGATGCGACTTGTTTTAACGTGTTTTGAGCATCTACAGAGTGAAGACTCTAAATTTATTTTAAATTCACACTCAGTGCAATACGATTAAGTGTTGATGTTATTTCTCTGGTAATACTGTATATGAAAACAATTACATGTTTGTACTTTACTTACTCTGTCTTTAATACAGTGCTAAGAAAATCGAATGTTGGGACGCTTTCGTAAAGAAGATAAAATTTTATGTAATCCCAAGCAAATGCTCCGGCAAATGGTGCAATGTGTCTCATTGTTCCCGGAAACCGACCGGAGGTTGTTTATGTTGGGGCGCAATTAAAAAGTTGCCATTGTCGGAACGAATTAGAGCCGGCATTGTTTCAATTCTTTAAGCAAATTGTTGCTGGATGCCGCTGATACTCCACCCCCGGGATGCGGTAAAAGTTTTGCCTACACTGATAATGAAAATTATAGCATAAATTAGAAAGAAAGGCTTCTGGGTGTCACAACAAACTCGTTGGAAACAAAATGCAAAGGACTCTCTAGCTGGAGGTAAATTTTGGAAAAATGGACGATTTTAGCATTATTATTACAGTGAGAGAAGTAGGTAAAGTAATCCAGTTTTCGACGTCACGTTTTTTCTTTTTCGTTTTTAGGGATGGTGGATGTTTCTCTTCGCTTTTGAAGCCAATAATTACTTATCGAAGCAAGGCAAATACTAAAATACTTATTTTCTACATGATTAACAAATTTCAAAGAATATTTTGTGAATCGAGTTTTATTGATTAAAAAATGAATCTAAAGGAATCTGGAAGAGCACTTTTTACTTTGATTATATCGGGATGAAGTAGGGAATTGTACACAAATATCAAAGCGTTTTCAGTGGAAAGTATTTAGGTTACAGGTAATAAAAATTATCATCGATTCCCTCGACCAGATCAGATACACAGGTTTATAAAAACATATTTATATTCGATGAAGGAGCGTATTCGAATTCAAAAAAGGTCAGGTTAGCTCGATTAAAAAACTATTTAATGTCGCTCACCTACTAAACTGAAAAACTTTTTTTTGTGTTACGATCGTTACGTTTTCCTTTTTGTGATGTATGATTTCCAACCCGCACGTCGCATCAAAACCTTGATTCCTTTTTATTTCATTTTAAAGTTAACACACCCGATTGAGAGTTACGTGACTTTCAACTGTTCATTGCTCACACGAAGCAAAAATAGACCGTCAGTTATCACAGAGATAAAAGTCTCATCTGGAGTAAAACACGGAGACAGAGACAAATCCCGATAAATCGTTTTATTTCTTTCACTTTCCAACAAATAACAACATCGCTTGTGGATGCTCTTTCTGAGGACAAGACGTCGCATCCTGAAATGTGACCAGTACATTATCGACCCACCATAATTCTCTTCCAACAGGCTCAAAATGTTCTATGTTTCAAATTAGTTCAAATATTGCGCGAGTCGCTGCCAACGAACAAAGAAGAGTTAGCTCTGTTTAAATGAACGGAGTTGATAATATCTTTGGCATAATGTGGCTTCTGTAAAAATATGCTCCTAGGTTATGAAGTGTTTATGACGTGGGAAATGAGCAAACTTCTCGATTTGTGCTTCGATGTTATTGTCAAATTTTTCATGGAGAGATACACGAGTTTTTTAGTCAAGACGCGTGGATTTCGTTTCGTTGAACCGGAAACGCTGGGGCTGTATTGAAAGTACGTGACTGCAAATAATATGTTACAGTCATGCAATTTTCCATACGTGAGCTTAGAATCGGATTGTTATGGGTATAGGGATTCGACCAAAATGGCAGTTTTGTGTACAACTCATTGCCGGATTTGCTAAAGCGTGTTGATTTCTCTATTGGTTGTCATTTTTTAATTCGATTTTATGGCGGATCCGAATGGCATTTCCAATAAGCAGTTTTACAAAGTTATAGAAACGAATTCTGATAATTGTGAGAGTTTACGAGCTATCCGATGTAAGGATTATAGGATATGTGATAATGAAATGTCACATCGTTGTTACGAAGATATTGAAGTGATTTCCTTTATCCGTTGAAAGAAAAATAGACTTTGTAATCAATTTTGTGTCCATCTTGTTTAACGATTGTTACGAACCCATTAAAATTTTAGTTCGTCGTTTAATTTCAGAAGGTTTATTTGATCTAAAGTGTAACATTATCCGACTCGAAGTTGAGAGAGTAAGTACATACTTTGGGTCAAACAACTGCCGAGAATTTCACGAGTTTTGGTCACCAACATGAATGTGTAGGCCTTGTTACAATGGATTTATGAAGGACCCTTATAACTTTAAACACTATCTGCCTATCTATTCTGAGGTACGTATTTCTATATTACATGCAGAGTAGTTTCAGATTAACCTGTAATGGTGAGTAAACTGAGAATACTTAATCTTTTATGTCGGTCAAGCGAGTATAATGCTTACGAATTTCCAAAAGCTCGACGTTTTAACCGAGACTAGATTAATGTCGAAAGGTCAAGGTGACTTAGAGAGAAATTCAATAGTTTGGCTTAAAATCGTTTGTAAAATGAGCGATATACGGGAGAAACAAATCATGTTCCTGTGGGTTTTTGACCATCGACAGAAAAAGGCAAACAGTGTCCTAATAAATCTTTGCTGAAAATTTGTAACTTTCAACTATTTAAATTTTTTCTACGTACTCAGTTTCTGTTTAGAAGAAAAATTTAAAATAAATGTACAATCTATCTCATCTACGCCAAATATGGTTATAACAATAATGTGAAAAAAAAAAGACGGCTTAATTTTTGGAAAAACATCAAACAGAAAATTTTTGGCAAACAGTTTCAAGTTAGGACTGCATTAGCTTGACCTTTAATGAAGTGATCAACTATTAAACCACTAAACGACTATTTTATTCTAAAATATTCTACTCAGTAGTATCCGATATGTTGATGTTAATTTATATACGTATTAAAAATTTTGTCATAAGCTTGTCTTGATATTTGAAGAGATGAAATGACAAAACTATTCAAAGACATAGATTTTTTAAATTTGCTCGCAAATTTTAAAAACGTTTTATTTTACGACACTTAAATAAATTTAATCTAAAAATCTGACAAAATTTTCAGTGGAAAAAAAATTAACTCAAGGTGAAAAACCTAAAAATAGTTAGGTACTCCGAATACTTAAAAAAAAAATTAAACACAATTTTATTCTAGGCTGGATAAAAGTATGTTTTTGAAACAATATTCAAGAACAAATTTTATATGGTTTTAGTCTAAAGGATTTCACGAAAAACTAAATCTAACAAATTTTTATGGCAAGTTTCTTCTGTTTACTTGTCTGAAATATAATTTGAATAACTTCAAGACTTAGTCTATTTGGATAAGATGTGGATTTTTCATTAAAAATGGCTCATCAAGTAAATCTCCTTTCCGGAGCAGGAGTCCCGTAATAACTAAGTTTTCTTATCAAAATTAGCGTACTTAGACATAATAAGCTTCTCTCCGTATTGGGGTTAATTGTGTTGAATTTAAGCTCTAGTATTTGAGCTTGTTAGAGAACTGGAGTTTACGCTTCTTCCATAACAACAAAAATCGACAAGCTTAATTCTAAGACGTCTTTACCATTTACTCCAATTTCGTCAAGGCCACCTATCTCACTTTAAAAGTGAAAATTGTATGTTGCTCACAGACTTCACAAATTCTTCTGTTCGTTCTTAAGAACACAAATTGCAGAGGGACGTGGCCACACAACGGCATTAAGGATGTCTCTCGCTTTGTTAGAATTAATAAAAAACATTCTCTTGTTTGCTTGTGCCTCATTTGTCTCCCCTCGGGTGACTCGTTCAAAATGCAAATTGTGATCCTTATCGAAATACTGCCAAAATTGTATATGAAAGAAGAAACGTAAAGCAGAATTTGTGGTTATCGTTTCTTGTGGAAATTTTTGCATATTTACCACCAAAACTGCAAAGTTAATGAAATTTTTTATACTAATGGGACTACGCCACTGGCGTGAATGTGTGTACAGGACAGCTGCAACTAAATGCTTTAAAATGATATTTTAAGACAAAAAGGGTCTAAATCTCAGTTTGAAATTTTCGAGCACGCTTCCATTGTCGCCTATCTATTATTTGGGGTGGCCCACCTTGATTCAATATTCAAACATTGAGGGAATCAGTGTCACCACTGTCGAGATATATCTAGATTTATGATATTTTAATGTGCAGAACGCTTAGATAAAATTCACAGTGCAGTTCCTGTTTTATCAGCATTGCCACTTTCAGGAACAGATTTTATTTTCAAATGACGACCGTTAACACCGACACTTGTGCAATTAGCCTCGACATGATAAAAAAGCGTTTATGGAAACTGTGCTACGAGACAATAATATTATTAATTTTAACAGTAACAAACAATAAAAATGGTAGAAATTTATTTGACGGGTCATACTAATTTTCTGCTCGTATTTAACTGAAAAAAGAGGTCCATAATATTGTTTAAAATTTCATGAAATATGCATGGGTGGACTTTTAAATTACAGTATCGTTTTATTGATAGGAAATTTATTGTATATCGACAAATTTCATATGATTTTATTGCATTTTTATTATCAAAAACTGTTGTTGTCGTTGTTAACTTAACTCTTCAAATAAAAATTCTGTCCTGTAGCAAAACTAATCGATTCGGCATGACTTTGCTCTTATGGTTTGGAATGCAGCATGTGGTCAAATATGGGTATATATTGCAAGACACCAGGTGGACAGGTGCTTTATGGTGTTGGTTGAGCAGTCCTTAATTGGGTTAGCTGGAAACACAACCTTCCGACCGCAAATCGGTTTACATTACATCCCATGACGATCAGATAATATCTCGGCAATTATTGAATAAGTTTGACCGCATAGTAATTCAATAGAGCACTCCCCACAGACTTTGCATCTTGTCCACTTTTGTTATAAACGAGAAATTTGACAATGTCCCTTTTCCTTGTGTAAATTCCTTTTGAAAATAAAGCACCATAACCGCGCCGAGTGTTTGAATTATCGGCCAAATTCATCCCTTTGTGCATTTACTCTTATACATCATTGAACAACGATTATCCGCAAATTTCCCATTATCTTCGGAACAATAGCGACTATAATATATGACAATTTAAGTGCGTATAGACTGGGCTAAATAGGAGATTCGGTGACATCCACGAATCGTCAACAGAAAAACAAGCGTGTACCCTTAGATCCTTGGGGACACATTTTTGTGATGAATAGAATTGAATTACCGACATGACAATAGCACGTTGGGTTCATAATAGGTTATTGAGTTTACGCATCAGCTACAAGAGAGGGTATCGTATTGCATTCGTTTATTTTTTTAACCAAACAGAAATTTCATTCATTAAAAAGCGCATAGTCTGACGCAGTGACCAACATAAGGAGAGGAGGATAAAGGGAGTAAAAGTGCTTTCACCATAATGCAGAGTATAAAAGATGGCCGGAGGGCCACCGCGAAATCCGCTGCTTTTGTCGAGCTCTAGGAAATGATTAGCGTTTCTTCCCTGAGGTGGTGTCGCTTGCTTTCTACAAAACAACTCTATTTTCCAGACGAGGTTTGGTCTCTGTTGGACTATTCTTTCTATAAACTGGCCTCTGGCAATGGAGGTTTGCGCATTACTGTAGAAGAGCAATGCTGACATGTACGTTTCACAACTAACAAAAAATTCTGTTTCGCTGGACGGAAATATAACCAACTTTGATCTTAAAATAGCGAAAGAAATTTCTTAATTAAACATCACAGAATGGAGCTTTTATTGCTACTTTTTAACAGTTCCATTGTTACGAGTTTTAAGAGTCTTTTATAATAAACAGTAAAGTTCGAGAGTTTTAATATTTTGTGGGTTTAATTCTCCTAGATATTTTAATGATCTACTTATTAATATTGTATCTATTATTAATATCATTTTTGATAACTTCTATTTGATTTATGAAGTCTATCATTCTAAAAAATTCTCTTGAAGTTTAATCGTTATAAATTTTATTAAAAATCTATGTAAAAGTAAAATTAATGGCCTTTTCTGAGAAAAAATCTGTTTGTGTTAGTTGATTTTTGATATGAAGGGAATTGTGGCCATACTTTTAGTTTAAAGAGTTCAATTTTTTCACTAAGCTACTACTCTGAATACTTTTTTTACAAATAAACAATTTAAAACTTACGTCCATAACTAACACATATAAAAACTATAGAAGATTTAATTGTTTTTTTAATAAATTTTAAAGTGTTTTATTCGTCTCAAATTAGAAGGCTAATTTGCGCTTTAGCCTCAAGGGTAGATAAGGTGACACTAACATCAAGGGCAAAAAAAATAAAAAACTTTAAGTTTAGTACATTTATTGTTTTGAAAATGATTGTAAGATGAATGGTAAAATTGACGTTGTCAATTATTTTTTTAAGTAGAACTCGCTTTAATAGTTCCATGGGTTGAATACACTGTAATTAGCTAAACTCGTTGTGGCCAGATTTTCTCGATACAGAATTTTCAATTTAATTTTCTGCAATCAAGAGTGATTTTCATCCGACTATTTGTTTAACGGTGACAAGATCAGGATCCGTGTTTGCCAACATCGTAGCTGCAGAACGATAAAATCAAAGTTCAGTACACCTGTCACGATGTGGCAGCTTTAAAAAATTAGCAATTATTATCTTCGGAACTTTATGAATGGTATACTTTTTCTGTCCGTAGTTGACGAAGAATTTTTAGGACAGTCTAAATATTTTTATACGATTTTCAAAAAATTAACTCCAAAATTTTTATCAGGTTAACAAAACGACCGATCTTTGTTGATCTTAATATCAATAAGTGAAACAATCGTTGATCGTTAATACAATTTGTCCGTTCTGCAAGCATCGCGTAAAGCCATTAAAACCCTATTTTACATATTAATTTTCAAATTTTGCAAAGATTCGAAAAGATTTACCATCTGAAACGTTTACCAAAAATTTTATGATTTCATCCTGCTCAAATATCTCGATTTTATAGGCTGTAGGCTTTCACGTTTTTTTAAAAATATAATTAGTTTACTGTATCTGAAAATTAACATGACATTTACTTGTACGGTATGCTGAAAAATTCTTACTTTGAAATGTCGCAGTTTTCATTTACCAACAATGTGCTTTTTAGCATTGAGTAATATGACCACAAACGCGAAGCTCGAACATGCGACCAGCACTTTTTCAGTAACTCCATTGAAATTTTTCCCACTTTTCTATTTTTTAAACAGAATGTTTTCTTTCTCGTACGTTAAGCGTGATTTTAGAGGCAATAAGTTATTCACTGCATTTACAGTCTTTTTCTCTACATCTGCAGGCAGTATTAGTTCGTTTTATATTTTTAACATTATCAATTAACAAATCAGCTTATCATTAAAATTTAGGATAAAAAAAATAATGTTTTATACACGATGATGGATAATTAAATTAATTAAATTAATTTAATTAACAATTTTCACTTGATGGTTAAAGTGGTTATTTTTAGTTTTGTGTAATAAATAACTATTACAAGTGTAGTGCAGTTTTATATTTTTCTCTACATTATTTTGATATAAACAAATAACTGCATTAATTTTAAAATGCATCAACTGCATTAACTGCATTAAAATGCACAAAATGTTTTTATCTTTCTATATCTATTGGTATGTATTTATTAATTCCGTACCAAAATATGCTTTGAAATACATGTATTAAATTTTCAAATTTTTCATCCTATAAAGAATTGTATGGCCAAAGTTAAATTGCTTCCCAAATTTATAAATTTAGATAAAATAATTTTCCATCAATTTTTTTAAAGCTTATTGTTTCGAAGGAAATATGCAACAAGCAAAATAAACTGTCATTCCGCTATACTGAACTGAGGTTTTTGCAAAATTGTGACTTTTTTATGCACCAACTACTCATAATGCATTTTAACGCCAATTGAGTTTTTTGTGGAGTGGATAAAATATTAACAAAATAAAAATTAAAAATTAACGAGTCGATTATTTCTACAATCCATTAATTTTTTATATGAATGCATTCGAAACACAAAAATCATGTTTAAAAAAAAATTATGGGATCAATCACCGTAAAACTTGTTTGTTAACAAAATGAAATTGTAATTTCAATTTCAGATAATTAAATTAAGATTTTTCAGCGTGTTTTTATGAAACGGTATATCAGCATATAAAAGATTGTAAATACTGTAAAGTTTGCTTGCCTTTATCTTAATTAAACAGTAAAGTACATTTTGAATACATGTTCATTTTTTTATAAAATAATATCTATTTTATTTGAATAATCCACTGTCTAAACACAAAAGCAAAACATTAAAACTGTCTGTAAAAACGTAGGAATAAAATACTAGGAATTACTTCTTACTAATTAGAATCGGCAAATACTTTGTTGTGGCAGCAATGCGTACTTTGTTGTGCTAACATAAAACCTTGTAACGATTTTTTAAGTCAAAATAAATTACTGTTTTTTTTTGTAAGTTAAACATTGTGGTCAGAGCACAAACCAAACAAACCAGGTTTGTTGTGTAAGTTGGTAATAAAAAGAGACACAAGGGAATATGTTATTACGGTACATTTTCGATAGCATTTGGGAGTATTCAATTCATTACGTTCAATTTACCTCGTTTCGAAATTAGACTTCTGAATTATTTACAATAACCGTGAACATTAATTGTGTTGTTTATTAATCATTACGTTTCCAATTACCGTCTGTTCGAATATGACGAAAACAGAGTCCCGAGAAACAGTGAACGCGTTGTCGATGATTGCGTCGGCAGGGGATTAGTTTTATAATGTTCGAAGTCGTCGAGTCAGCACACTTCCTCATTCAAGTAAAAATAATTTATCACCACCTTGAGGATTGTGTTCGAGACCATTGTTTTTGGATCAAGCTTGTTCTGTTGTTCTTTATTGAATCTCTCTATCTAGGCCGCATAAATGTTCCCCAAACTCCACACGCTCTTGGGACCAGGCCAGAACGTAGACAATGCCACATCCGACTTCGACTCTGATCACCAATTGTGGTTTTCTTTTCCATCGGTTCGATTCGAAACAAAGAAAATGATATTTCCTGGAGGAAGTTGGCGACATCTTTGCTTTAAAAAGAAACACCAATGTAACGCACCCTTTTAATACTAAACCGGGACAGTCTTTCCGCGTTCTGCTCTTCCATTAAAAAATAATTAAATACAAAGTGTGACGAGAGAAAAGTCAGAAGAACAATCGAGGACATTTCGTCCAATATTCTCAGTTCAAGACGCTTTCGAATTTTTTACACTGCTGTGAATTCATATAAGGTCGTTTGTTGGATAGCAATATAAAAAAGACAGTGGGATAATGAAAAATAAATTTGTTTCGGCATGTAGAATGCGTGTTGCCTTTCGGCAAAATTCTTGGGGGAAGCTATAAACGTGTTTTTCGGAAGCAATAAAAGACCGTTGTGAAAAATTATTATTTTATATTGGATTCTGAATTGGATATACAATTAGATTCTTCATTATTTTTTAGTTTGAAAAAGCTACGTTTACTTATTTCTTTGTTGTGTTACGTTTAGTTAGTAAATTTGCATAGTTGGCTGCATTTTGCCGATTCACTTGAAACCCCTATTACCCTAAAGTAGATTTTCCTTGGTGCAATCGTGCTGATCTGTGCTTAAGTACTAACGAACCATTTTATCTGGATCAGTTAGAATAGTAAACACATTTGAGTAAAATGGCACCTTTACCAATTAGGTAAACGTGTTGAAGCGTCGCATGAAAGCTCATAGGCGCTGCCTTGATGCAGTAAAAGCACAATAACATGCAGCAATCACTAATTACAAAGTGAATTAGCATCCAGCCGTCTAATTTGGTGTAATGTACGATTCAAAATTAATAACAGTAATGGCCGTCGACCGCAATAGTTTCACGTGACGTCACGCATCAACACCGCCGAATCCTGGCAGGATAACCGCAAGCGTCATGCCAGCAGATGGCAGCAGTATTCGAGGACTTCGCTGACCTGTTTCATAATTAGTTCTGACTTTGAGTCGATGACGGATCAGAAAGGCAATTCCTGCAGGAGGGTTAATTTCGTTCCTCCGAAGTCGTCATAAACACACAGAGAATATGTTAGTGGAGGCGTTCGCCGCGAATTTCGCAATTTAGATTAATAGGAGTTAAGCTTTGGTGTAGCGCATTCGCGTCCAACGACGGTTAATGTGAAAACTTAAGCACCTTAAGTCGGTATTGCAGATACGGCACGCGTTTATCTTTTCACAGGACACAAGGAGACTCATTTAATAAGTAATTATGCAAATTTTGAGCTCCAGGAAAATTCCTACAGAGAACACACGTTAAAATTAAATGTTATTATGCCGTGATCTTATAATCGAATTGCTTCTCCCCCATATTCTATTCATGTGCGCTTTACAGTTTTGGTACGAGGAAAGTGTTAACGAGCGCGCGATGATGGGGAACAGGAGTTCTACCAGACCTGCACAATGTGCTCTAAAGCGGAGAAAATTATTTTCGGATAGAATGCTGTAATTCCGGGTTTTTCAGCGACATAACGCGCTATCAACGACGAAAAGTTAAGTAAAATTGTTTCTTTGGATAGTCGACTATTTACTTTACTGATAGATAGACATGCAAGCGTAACATTTATTTACTTGTAACTTTTCATTTAGCAAGATAATTTAATATTCAACCAACATAGTTCAATCACAATTATTAATCCTAGAGACACGATACATTAGAGGCGTTACACTGAGTAGCAAATAAATTAATAAGTAATTACGACACTGAGGCTACAGGTAATCCGAAGCTCTAATTCGCGTATTAATGAATTATAAATTAAGTCTTTGTCATTGAAAGCATCGCTAATCGTTTCACGTACCTAATCTGCAGTAGAAAATGTCGTGGATCAAATAACGAATAAAATTCGATTTTTTGTTCTCCTCTTTGTGACACGTCAAAGTAAAATGGCAACTGTCGAATTTTGTGTTAGGAAGCTCAGTAATTAAAATATGAAGTTTGAATACAATGTTCTTTGTTTTCTACCGTTGCTTTTTCCACTTTGGTAATAACACGAAAAGTTTCAGCTTAGGTTTAACATTTTGTTTTTATTTTGTGCCATCAGCTAACAAACCAATTTATGGTTTTCTCAAATAATTAAATATATTTTTGATAACGGTCATAAATTAAAATTTCTCAATTTGCACAGTTCCTGTCTTACCTGTACGAGATTAACAAGGGAAGATATTCAAATGAGAAAATACATTGCAAAAGGAATTTTTGGTAAAAAGCGGAAAATATTCAACATAATTCACTAAAATATGCTCATAATACTTTATTAAATATATTACATTTTATGTTACAAATTTAAAAAATATGCCCTAATATACAACGGAATCTAAATGGTAAAAATATATTTTTTGATTTTCTTTAATTATTTATATTTTTTAGTTCCTTGTTATTCGCATTTTGACACTTTGGATTATTAAAACAATTTGTATGCTTATTTTTTTAAACAACTTTAATTCTTTTTTACATTTTTTAGAGAATTCTTATATTTTTTATTTATTTTTTATAATTAAATTGTTTTTTTTGAATTTCTTTTATTATCTAAACTTCTTTGATACTTTAAATGGTTTGTATTCGTTGTATTTAGATTTTTTGCACTAGATTTTTTTATCCTTTTAAGAATTTGGATCTTCTCATTCCACATAAGTCTTTTAAGAATTTTGAGACTGTAAATTTATTAAGATTTTTTTGAGATATTTGGATTTTGCAGGTTGATTTTCCTTTTATCATTTGAATCGTTTCGATTTATTGTTATCTTTATATTCTTTGATTCAGATTTTATAAAATCACTTCTTTCTAGATATTCGATTGAATTCTCTGGAATTGCTTATTTTTTTTATAATTCTGGAAATATGCAGATCAATTATTAAACATTAAGGCAACAATCACTTTATTTACAAAATATAAGTACAAATGAGCCTATAAACGAAAAAACAACACATATATCGAAAAATTAACGCCTATGGATTGTTCATAAAATCTGCCCTTAAATTATTTTTAGCATACCAACAAACATTCGTGTTTTTTTAGAAGCATTGCATGTGCTCCTTTATTTCATCTAGTTTATTAAATTTAAAACCTTGTTATTACTATTTACTTTGTGTATGACATGAGGAGTACTTTTTTTACTTTTATAATTTTTAAATCAAAAGAAGATGTATTGTGTCATGAATAATTCACAAAGAACACGTAGAAATGTCACTAGCTTTAATTACTGTATGCGAAAGCATGTGAAAAAGGTTTTAAATCAACGCTCGCATCCTTTTATTAAATTATTTATTGATCGTCTTTTTATCATTTGTGGATAAAAATATAAAGACGTTTGTCCAATGGGAAGTACTTATGAAATTGTTGATTCACTGGTGCGTCAAACTATAAAACGAAATTCCTCTATGAGCTGGCGTTTCATCCTTTTACAAATATATTTTTAAATTCACTTGCTTTCTTATTCCGATTGTCAGTCGATAGATCACTTTTTACACGTCGAAGAGACGAAGATAAATTTACCTGAATCCAATCATTATTTAGATGTGTAATTTTCCTACTTTTTATATTTAAAAATAATGAAAACGCTTTTGCACTCTAAAAGAATTTTGCTTATAGCTTAAGTTTTTGTTAGTAGATTTTTACTTGCAATGTTAAACAATATTAAAATAAAAAAAATTATTTAAAACCATAACTTTGTGTTTCGTTCTAAATCCGGTACGTTTAGTTATATATTTTTTTATTTTATTGGAGACCCAACAGTTTCATTGTAATAGTATGGACAAGAGAAAAAAAGGACAAAGAAAATACTTCAATCAAAAATGATTTTATTTGACATTGGTTAAAGCAGGTTTGTTTCCATCTGATAAAACAAACACATCCCGGATATAAAATGTGGACATATCGACCAAAATTGGTTTCCGTTTCAGAAACAGATATAGCTGTAATAATATAACTGTAATTTGATTGATTAGTTTTATATTAACATACTAATTCGAATATATCATGCGCATTGTATTGGAAATAAAGCCAATTAAGTAAGTTAGTTTTTAATATTACAAGTTCCTATTTAATAATTATGAAATTGGATACATTTCACGTGATATGTTCCAAGTCCCACGAGGATTTGGTAACCTATTAAATTTAGCAAATGTTTCAGTATTTTGACGTCACTATTGATTTATAGAAGCCTTCGGTTAAATTTAATAGGGTCGAAGCAAACCGCTAAATGTTTTATTTTAAATGGATTGGCAGCTACTGCGGCCATAAAAATCAAAATGGTGGCTCCGTCCTCTACATTATCTTCTAAAACTCTCGAATAACACACATATACATCAAGTTTAATACTTTAAAAATAACAATAAACATAAATTTAGAAGAGTGATACGATAACGTTGTGGTAATCTGGAACGATGTTTTAGAAACGCCGGTTAGTTATTTTAGACGAGCAAACAATCCAGGCTTTCTCGTAAACAATATTTCCAATTTCTTTCAAACGGCGTGTATAGTTTTACCTGGATTCTTACAAGACAGTTGATTGCAAAATGTCAGAATACCAATACCGCCACGTTAAAAACAAGAACAAAGTGTGCTGCCACCCTGCATAATATATTCCATAGGTCTCTTCTTCTAACAACCGACACCTTACGTGCTTCCAATAAAGCGAGAGGTAAATCCCGAAAATTTCCCTTATTTGCGCGTTTGAAAGGCGTCACCCGAAACCTCTCAGTCAGCAGTTCTGCGGAGAAAGCTATCAGATAATAAATTGCACGGAGACGTATTCAAGGAGAACTTGGCGAGAGTAGATCAGTTACAATAGATATACTGAATTTTTCGTCCTTTAAAAATTGGGCAGCATACGCTGTTCAAGATTCCACGCTTAATAAATATTTATATTTTATTTTTTGAAAAAGGGAGACCATGCGTGAAGTCGAAGCGACCGTCGACTAATTTTCTCTAGAAACTACCACTTGCAATGTACACAACTGTTGTGTTTGCTGTTTACATAGCCACCATCGCAAGTTAGGAAAAGAGCTGGAGTAAGCGAGCTCATTAAGTCTTTGTATAAATGATCTGTTGCAGATATGTTGAATTTTATCTTGAACCTAAGTGGTACTACGATTTAAGGGACTTAGGTGATACTGTCAGCTATGTAAAAAAATCGAATAACCCAAATGAGGTTGTGGATTTATCTGTAATTAATGTTTTGGAGCTATTACATTTTTTCGATTAATTTTTCATGTCCCCAGTTTTATTGATATTTAAAATTAAAATGCAAATATCAACTTTGTAATAAATACGGGCACTAAACTTTATTTCATTTAAATAATAAAATCTGATTCAATTTAGTCTGATGCAATTTTTGCTGTTTGAATAATAAAGTTTCTCATTTCTTTTCCGTCTACAGCAACTGCAAGTAATATTCTGCATTATCTATTCATGGCGTAGATGTGCTTCAATACTTATCTCATTATCAGAACGTAGTGAACTGTATGCAATTTCGGAAGGGCAGATTGCAGTGTAATCGCTAAATCATCGACTGTCAAACAGACACATTGAACACAAAGATATGATGGCATTCAGTCGTATCGATCGATTAACTATTGACAACAATAGGAAGTAACTATCGCAGGAAAATTATGGTGGTAGTGGATAAAACAGTCAAATAAAAAATTAGCACAACTATGAACAAGAGACCGTTTGCGTTTTTTTTATATATCATTCGTTCATATTTGCACCAGACGTAACGTCGTCGTGAAATCTAGCTAGAGAGGAAATTATGCCAGACGGCGTGTGTTTATGAGAGACTATAATAATGTGACAAGCAGAATCTCTCTTGTCTTCTTAATTTTTATTGGTCTGTTGCATTAGCCGGTATCCTTCCGACAAGAGTGAGTACTTGTTGCCAAGTTCTTCGGTAGCACCAACAAACATAAATTATTTTATAAAAGGCTGTCTAAGAGCTGAAACTTTACGTTTAATCTCAAGTGCCCAAAGCGTCGTGTAAAGTTACCCGCAACAATTTTCCACATAGTTGTGACAAGTTTTACACGTAGTTTGCAGTGGGATTGATCTCCATTGGCAAAAACTCTCAATTTATAGAAGCTTTGCATTTTCAGTTAAACCTTCAAACGTCTGCTTCTTTGTCGAACGCTTATCTAATTTATTTTTGATGGCTTTTCAGATTTATCGGAGCGGTAGAATTAAATTTCGTGTAACGTTTGAATCACAAAATCTCACCGCCGTTTTTCTTCTTATTAAATTTCCTTTACCAAAAATACACACAAAATTCTCGCCTGAATTTAAGTTTAATTAATAACCAAGTTAACTACAACTAAAAGTTCACGAATACATTAAAAGCCGTAAAAAAACGTCCGGCGGTTTTGATTAATTATAAGTGAATTAAAAATGGACGTGCTTATTGTTTGAGTTGATTCTAGAAATTTTGACCGAGTTCCTATCATTAACTTGGGCTAAAGCTGACAGGACCAAGGGATTATCCTGTCCGTTTTAATCAGGATGTTCTGATGCGAAGACATTGGAGAGATGAAGCTTTTACTCGTGGGGACGGAGACGGTCCCAGGACATTAGACAGACACGGGGTCAACTACGCAGGCTTCCTTGATTCATTGCAACTGCCACTATTTTCTCTTCTTGCTGCTTGATTAATTGCTAAAATATTAACTCAGCGCTTTTCCATCTTGTCACTTGACGGAAATAATCGTCAAGAAAACTGTCTCTTTCGTTTTATTCATGTAACTCAATTTCACTTCCTCCAACCAAACATAAAAGACATTGAAAAGAGAGCTTTGCTTCGTCCGGTTGCTCTTTGTTATCATCATTTGTAAAGATGAAAATAACAAAGCATTTTTGCAATAACACAAAAATTGTTCAACGCACACATGCATATCATTTCCAAATAAAATTGCATGGTGTCTGTTTTTATAACCATCAATAATGTTTAAAAAGATATAAACAAAAAATGCAAAGTAAAATGTGTCTTCTCGTATAAAATATAAAGTTAGAACAAACTTTACCTAATCTAGTAATTCAATACTAAACATTCAATTAATTAATTATAAATTTTGATGAGATGAGATGAAATATATTTTTTTTTTGTTTATTAATAAGAATAATAAAACCAGTCAACATTTTGCATTTTAGTTCTTTTTTTTTTACTTTTTAGAAATGGTGGATGCGCCGGGTCAAGAGAAAACCTTCCGACCTCTAATGGTTTTTGGTTTTTGGTTGAAATAATTTAATTTGTGATTTTTATTTATATTTCAGCTGATAAAATTTTGTAGTATCATTGTATTCCTTGGTATACCTAAAATTAAAACATTAGGAGAAACAAAAACATTAGACTCTAATTAAAGGTTACAGTAATTAAAACTCCCACTTTATAATTTGTTAACCCTCGATTAAATATTCCGAATAGTTTTATTTTCTTTAAAATGTTTTATTTCCAGGTTTTTTTACGATGTTATGTATTTGTTTTTGTGTAAGATATCTGATTCGTGGCATCATATTTTTGTGAAATGAAAGCTTGTAACTTATCACACATGATTATGTTCTTCTTGACAGTCTTTTGCTTTCTCAAGCGATCGATTTAATCTCAGAGTAAAGGGAGTTCTCTTTGAGTGAGATAACGCCCCGTTCGTTTCCCCTAAAAATGGGAATAAAAAAATAATAAACATGCGATAGAAAATCCAATTAAATGGCCGTCATAGCGCCATTTTCGATAAGAAACGATACGGAAGGTTTGCGGCTGAACGAGTTATCAGAAAGATATCGGCGACGTCATTGGAAAAAGTCGTCGCGACGCTCAAGGCGCTTTAAAATGAAGTCTGGCTTTTTTGAAAACAGCCACTTTGTGTGTACGCGCGGTAAACTAAGCCATAATATGGCAACATAATAGAGAAACTAATAGTCTTTGCTGCTTTTGAATTTTTACTTGGGGAAACGAGTTTTCTATTTTCTTCCTTATACTTGATAGTGGGTAAGCATATTGCATTATGTTTGTGTGTGCATTCATGAAGATTCATGCAAAGTAAGGAATAAGCGTGCCGATGCTCCGGAAGGGGATTATGTTTGAAAATGAAAACGGGTCTCGTAGACGCGACGGCAATATCAGAAAGGCCTGCGATGCGAAACAATAAACCACCCCTCACACAATCCATAAAAGACTTTTGCATGTTGTAAGCTAGGGTGGCGTCCTTTTGTATCAATAGAATTATCTCGTTAACTCAGAAAATCAACAGAACCTAATCGTAACTTTACAAGTTCGAAAAACAAATTCGTGACGTGACGAAGGTTTCACTCTCGTTCTAATCGTTACAGACTTCAAACAGTGAATTTCATTTACTTCCAGTGCACGTTAAAGTGAGTGACATTTAAGCTTCCGAAATTTTGATTAACATGGACATAATAGAGACAAGATATGTGTACGTCAATCACACTGATTGTTGTTTCTAACACAGAGTCGGGGCATTTCATATTGTCTTGATATTAAACAATGACATCTCAGGTGTAGTGTAGCTATTATTAACTGAAGTAGTTCTCATTAAAAATTATGTGTCCATTATAAATTCGATACTCTCTCTGTGCTAAAATTCTCACACGAAAACTTGACAAGATTGATGTAGTTGATTAATTGGTGCTGGCATCAACTTAATCAAGAACTAAATTCGGAAGACGAATGGGTTCAAAGAAAAAAATCCTCGAATTTTTTGAAGAATTTATCTTGGATATTATACTCCTGCTTGCAACACTATTGCTATGAGAAAATAAGATAAATCACCGCTGAAAGAATGGTCACTAGTTCTTTGGTGCAAATTCTCTAGAAGGAATTTCATAATTAGGCAAATTTATAGCACTAATCGGCACTATGATTCACAATCAGTGCAAACGCGCAAAGACGTTTTTATGAATTATCATTAAAAACAACACTGTGCTCAAGATTTAGTTAATCAAAAAGCGTGTTAGAGCTTTAGAATTTAGTGCACCGATGTTTGAGAATTTACGATTGACACAATCTCTCACTAGCTTTATAACCGAAGACAATAAATTTCAAAGTTACTTTTCTAAGTCAATAATTCGAAAACGGTAACATAATTCTGATCTATCATTGTGTATTCGACGTGGCTAATGGCAAAACGGAATCCACGAAGTCCCTAGACATTACCGGTAAATTTTTGAAAATAGGTCGCAGTTTGATTTGTCTATTTGCAGAACTCCATGTTTGTTATGCAGCACGTTTTACCAACATTAGGGACACGCTATGTCGCACATCCATGCATGCCAACACACACCAAATTAATTATCATCGACGGTTTTTGCGCTAGCACTTGCGCTCAATCAAGCGGTCCGTGTCTGTGATTGAAAGCAAACCAAACTGAATTTCGTTCAGTTGTTCGTTAAATAATTCAATTGCTGTGAACAATCAAATTTGCGGAAATATCCCATTGGCGTGAATTTACAAAACATGAAAAATAAAATTTAAATTATATTTCGGTTCGATAATTACATAAATGTGGTACTAAGGAAGAAGTACGTATGGACATTCTGTTTCGAGAAGGAAACGACCGATTTTATTGTCCACTGAATTTTATTAGACGGCAGTAAATGTAACCATAATAAAACCATTGTCCAAAAATTTATTGTTTTAGTACTGTTCACAGCGGGACGCAATAACTAACACAAGAAGTTCGGATAAAGTTGTATAAACTGGTCTAGAATGTTTTCGCCGTGGACACAGTCTGTTTCGCACGACAGAAACAGAACTCATGATCTGAATTTACATGCTGTGTAAATTAGATTCACCTATTATTGGACAAAAACGAGAACTTTCAACTCAATTGTATGTTCTCCAACATTGGTCCTATTTAAAATTTTCAGCGACTAAACCAATTTCCTGTATTTCGTTTGGTTTCTTTCAACTACAACAGCGTCTCTAAACATTGTTTGTAACTGTTATTCTGTTGCTAAAATTGCCATCAAGAGACCGCGTTTATTGTTATTATTATTTCAGCAACTGTGCATTGAGCATGGAAATAAATCCTGCCAACATTATATTGCTGAAGCTTCGAAGCACATGGAGGAGAAACACATTTAAGGAATTTGACAGGGCGAAGTGGCGTCGTGTCAGACATCAGGATATTTACATTTAAAATTCAGAACAGCATTTTGGCTTCGTTGGAAAAATTCAATACGTTGCAGCAGTCTCTTAATGCACAAAGACACCGGTTTTATTTTAAGTGCTTGCTTGGGGCAAAATAATATAAAAATATAGGTATCTTGAGAGCAACACATAATTTTTACTGAAAGTCTATAGAAAATAAAGTGAAATTCGAAAAATGTAACATTAGTTTAAGGTTATGCTACAGTGACTACGAATAAGTTTAATTAGTCTGATTAATAAAAAGTACAGTCAGTGTGATATTAGAATAGATTAATTAATGATAATTGCTGTTTAATACCGACCGGTACGAAAATTTGCAGTGTGGTTTTAAAAGTTGGATATCTTGAAAGGATTTTTCGCTATAAAAAATAATCCGGCAAATAATGCGTTTCACTTTCGTTGAGAGATAGGTTTTCGATACACGTCTCACCAGGGAAAAGCCAGTCGATTATTTGAGCCGTTCTGAGTAAAATACAGAGCAGACAGTTTTGATATTGCTATTCTAATGTGTAAAATATAGTGACAATTTCATCCCCCTTGTATACAGTATTTCCATCATTCCTGCATAAGGCCGTGTATCAGGTAACCTTCTGAAAATACTAAAATATTTGAATTTCCCATGGGAAACAGGCGAAAATGGATTTTTCGCGAGACTCCTGCTTTGTATTTCTGCTACTTATGTTCTAACTTGCCTTTCAGTGCGATATTTCAAAGCTGATTCAGAGTCTGATCAGTTTATATGGAGAAAGTATAATTAAATTCAACAGAATTCAATAAATTCGTAATTCTGAAAACGCAGTTTCTTGCAAAATTGACAACCTCGTAAATTGGCGAACCAAAAGAACTCAGTCACTGAATTAATAAAAAGGATTCTGCTTGGTCTTTTCGGGCAGGTTAATCTGTAATGTCTGGTACGTGACCTGCTTTGGATTTGATAATTTCTAGGCTCGTTTTTCGGTAATTTACAACATTTTCATGTTTAAATAATTTATCGGAAAGCACTTTAAAACTCAAGGACTCTTTATGGCACTTACTCTTAGAGTGGGTCTCGAAAGTTTAAAGTCACTAAAGATGAAGTTTATGATGCTCCACGATGATCTTTCTTTAAATATCGGAAACTTTAAGAATACTTTAAGCTCTATTTTGCCACCCACTTTGCACCCCAGTGGGGGAATTTATTTTCCAAAGAGCGCAATGAGGTCTGAAACGTTAGGGAGTTTTAATTCGCAGGCAAATTCTATCAAAGAATTAAATTGGATTTGCCTTACTCATTTAATGGAAGATTTCTAAACCAAAAATTGTTGGTCTCTCGGGTATTGTCAAGGATTTAATGGAATTCTCGACCTCAAATTGACTGGAAAAATAACTCTTTGTTATTTTAATCAACCACCACAAACAAAATCTCTGAGACGCAGTTTTTTCGCGCGATTCTGACGTATTATAATTAAATACTTTAATTAAAACATTAATTATCAGTATTTTCCATTCTCCCTTGATTAAAACTCGATATTAAGTCGCGTCAAAGAACACGAGGATTAAAACAGTCAAAACTCCGACTCTGCATTTTATTATTTCGTTCGATCGGTTGCTAATATCACCGCAATAACTTACTTCAGCACGTATTACTGCGAAATTAAACTGTCGTCGAAGCTTGCCGTTTCTTTTCAAATAAAATGAAAATTTGGTCACGGACCAGCTGCAATGCCAAATGCAATAAGTTGATCTGCCGCTGCAAATCATATACGAATTAATTGTAACTCGCTGAAATTTATATCACGGTTCATGTATGAGTGTAAATTTTTTAAATTAGTCAGGACATGGTGATAAAGGCAATTGCTTCAATTTCATGCATGGTAACTTTATTGTCCGATGTTAAATATTGCCATTACTTGTGGCGGCATTCTATTACTAAGGGAGTGATCCCCGTTCTAATATAATAAAAGCGTCTGAAGGGTGTTGTTACGATTAAGTATTTATGTAATCAAACCGAGTCGGCTGGGTCGTGGCAATTTTATTAAATTTTTTCTATTACACTAATCAACGACTTTAATTTCAAAATCTTTTTTATAGACAGGAATTAAATTTATTAGACCGTATAAGCATATGATATGTGCAAATGTTTGTTTGAGTTCTTAGCACAGATATGGTTAGTATTCCTGCTGATAATTAAAAAGTTCGAAAATTTATATCAAAACTCACAAAAGTTTTATTGCAGATATTGTAAATAGCTATTTGAGATAATTCTAGTGCAAAGTTGGCCTATAAAATTCTCTATTAAATTCTATATTCTCGTTTGAGAAAAACCCATAAAATCAACTCGTGAAAATTTACGGAGGACCGCTATCACATTTGAACTCATCACTGTGACAAATCAGGTAGTAAAATTTAAAAATTGGGTTTGTTATTGTCAGCTGTTATTAAAAAGACTTTTCTTACTCTTGTTGAGGTGTAATATTTTCAGAAAATTTTGCAGGAACAGCTAGAAACTGTTTTGCAAAAGCAATGTCCTCATAAAACATTACAAACTCCCATTAAAATCTCATCTCCATTGATGGTGTTGTTGCTGTGGAAACTAAATGAAGAGAATGGTTTCAACAGTCCATTGTAGCCACTTGTATTTTGGGACCTAAATTATTTGAGATTTTTTTTATTGTTTGAACACTTTGTTGCTCAAAACTCTCAAAATTTTTCCAATTGTCTCTATATTCCTTGAAGTTTCAGATGCTTTTTTCCCATTTTATTAAATTTAGTTCATTTTCTATATTCTGTAAATTGCTCACACTTTCTGGATTAATAAAAAAGAATCAGATTTTGAAAGAATCATTATTGTAAATTATTGATAATTTTTAGATCGTTTAGATCTTTTGCGACCTTTGCGATCTTTGCTTTAGATTTTTTTTTAATTTAAATTTAAAATTTTTCAGAATTCTTTAGATGCTATGAACGCTTTGAAGGAAAAATCAGATTGAGTACACGTTAAAAATGTAAAATTTGCGACATTTAATCCGAGAACGTATATATAAAAAAGTTTTGCTTTTTGTAAACTTTGCATGTTGTTATTTAAAAACTTGAAATTAAATTTTTGTATTTTAAATCGGCCTATTATTAAATCAGCATTTATCTGTTTGAAAATAAATGTTTTATTGGATTATTTCTAAATCGGTTTAAAACGGGCATGAGTTCACGATTTAAATCTAGATTTAAATATTCATCAGAGATCAATTTACAATAAAAATTGCATTTTATGATCCGAATAAAATCTCAATTCCATTTCGTTTTTGTTAAAGTGGCTGAAGGCATAATCATGTTGATTGCATTTCTTACGTGAAATTCCGCCCCAGTTTACGACCCGACTCTATAAATTGCAGATAAAATAGGGGTGGCCATGTGTATCTGTATATCCCCTGACACCTATAAATCACAAATCGGGGGTCATCCTAGTTATCAGTCCTCTAAATATGAGTTGCCCTTCTGAAAGCAATCTGGCAGTATCTGTCTCCATGAGTCATCAGTAGTTTTCTTTAAAACGTTATCGACATCTATCTGTTTAAGTATCATCGAGAGGATAGACTTTCCAATAACCTCAAAGAATCCACTTTTATGAAGAGAATCTCTTATTCCGGTTATTTAAAGAGACTGATAAAAAAGTAGCTTTTATGATGCATTTAGTTTGTCATATAAAATATGACAAGATTGAGAAGTGGCTTCAAGGTGAAGAGCGACGATTTCGGTCGTAAAATAGGCATGCTTTTAGAATGATAAAAAAAATAATTAAGTTATTTGACAACGACGGCAAATTAGCTGGTAAAGTGTCGTCATTTTCTTAGATGGCGTTCATTAAAAATTAGCGCTTATTATTTGAAAAAGAGGGATGGCATAAATTGTATTCCAAGAAGTTGGAAGTTGTTTTCTCTCGTAAAATAATAAGCTCTTTCCAATACAGTTTGATACGAGATTAAAAACTTGTCATAAGTCTTACGAATTGCTGAAGTGTTGTGGATAAAGTAATGTTTCTAATTTTGAAACTAAAACTTTGTTATATTGTCGCTAAATACAACTTATAACATTTTTTTTTTAATTTAGAAATTCATTAATCGACTAAATGGTTTATGCTAGTGACAGGGAAACTGTGGATATTTGCAATAATAGTTCATCAAATTCTCAAAACATATGTAGTAGAATTTAAGTGGAATCAATAAATAGTTGAATTTGGTAATTTATTTCTTTTTGTTGGTGTATTTTATATCAATCATAAAATGTTCCGCAACCGTTTCCATATGCATGTTCGAGCAATAATTCAATTTACAACCTATCAACGATTATTACGACCAGCTTATGAGCTTTTTATAGCGGTGGATTAGAATAATTAACGGAAAGAAAACATAAAATCCTTGCATTTGTGAGATAAGGGTGGGTCAACCGCTCACCCTGCAAACAGCATTTTTTACTGCTTTTATCGCTGAACGTGATCGCAAATTTTAGGCCTTTTGTGGCGCCGGTCCTGCTGACTTTGGTTGTCTTGTTCTCTCGAGACTAATGGTAAATAAATTCAACGGCTCACGTACATTTGCGTCGATCAAGTTGTAAATTTCGGTCATCGATATGGGGAAGACAAGCACGTCGGGGTGGATTTATCCTAATTTACATGGTAGTTTGCTGAAATCCACACCCTCGAAAGCCGTCTTAGAAGCGGGGCGGTTGAAAATTATGCTCTCGACTGTCGCGGATTTCACCGCAAAACTGCGTTGTAAATTTAACAACAGTTTTATTCAGTGATTCGCTTTCCAATATAATGGCGTGGGTGAATAATTTTATAAAATTATATGTACGAGTGGATTGCTTTGATGGTAATTTTAATTAACGAACAGCGCTTTGATTAGGGCGTAAATTATTAGAGCGGCGCTTATTAAAAGTTAAGGGGTTCTTCAATTGGCGCAAATTTATTTTGTTTAACTTTAGAACGATTTCTGAGGCAGTTTTAGAGCGAGGAAATTAAGAAAATTATCATTACTATAATTAATCCATATTTTAGACCACCTAAAATCTGATATCATATGTTGCGAATTTTAGATAAATATGATTTTTATTAATTGATAAATATCAAATATCGATCGACATTATGCAATCGCCCGTGCAAGAACCCTAATAATTGTAATGTGTCTCCATTACGTGAATCTATAATTTATTAATTAATTTCGAAAGCACAACTATTTATTTTACGGTGCACTAATTGCTCCTACGTATTTATGACCAACAGTGAGATGCAATGAATCGTTACATAATGTCGTTAAAATTCACGCCATCGCAAACATAATAAACGAATCAAGTTTCGGTTTATAGTTAGCAGCAACTTTAATGTATGAAATCCCTATTCATGAGCAATAAATTTATGCGTATAATGTAATTAAACAGGTCGACTTTGTAATTACTGATCATAGTTCTGTTCAACATATTTAAGGGAAGTTAAGGTCTAGGGTTGGTAGGGGGTTAAATGGAATCCATTGGGTCGGGTGCAAGGTGGACACAAAGGGATACATTATAAAGGTTACGGAATGTGGGTCGCAGGACATACGTTCGGTAGTTGACTCCAAATGGCTGGGCCCCCGCGGCGTTGCGGTCATCACACGCACTTCAAGTCCATCGCACCATCAGCCACTGTGAGAGTATAACAAAATTTTCGTAAATTTGGTATTTTACCACGAATTTTTAACAATATTTATCTTTACTTGATTTAAGTTTGGACAATTCGAACGAAATATTTTAGATGACAATTTAAGCAATAAGTTTGGACATTTATTACAAGAAATTTCTCGTGGAATATTTTTGTTCCAGTGATGTTTGGAGCACAGTGTCAAACACTCATATTAGAAGAGAACTTTTTAATAACAACGAAAATATTTGTCGCCTTTTTATTATTTAAAGTTTCATTTAGACAAAGCGCCACTTTTAAGTGTGTTACGTTCTAAATTTTCCACTCGAATTCGTTTGAAAATTACGACTCTTCCACGTTATTATTAAATCGCTTTGACAGGTATAAGTATATTTCGTACTTAGTTAAAAACCCATTACACCCAAGCCGCCAAGTGCCCGAAGCGGCATATTCTTGGTTTAGCTTCAAAGCCAGAAGATGAAAAGTATTGTAAATAATGTCTCCCTCTTGCAAAAAGTTTTTAATTTCTTTTACGATAGCTAGACTGCTTATTTGCGTTGTGGCCTTTATCTAGTCATAAACATTACAGTCGACCAATTCGCTATTAACAAAGTTGGGTTACGCTCTTCCGCAAGAACCTTTTGGACGAAGACAGTTATCTATGCTCGGCGCGGAACCCACAACTTAGCGCCCTCTTGGGAAAAACTTCTTTTAACGACACCGTGTGCTGATACTATTTATGGAGTAATAAAGTACGATGTTTCAATGGCCCCGGCTACTATTTTTGTTTGAGGATCGCTTTAATTGGAACGCGGGGCGCGCAATTACCGTCTGACGGTAAAGCAGCGGCGCAGATAACTGAAAATCCATACTTGACTCGTCGGCTATTTGTTGCAAAAATTTTATCTTCCGCCGACTTTTATTTTCTGGTTTTTACTTATTTTTATTACAACGAACAGTTGGGATAAATGCGGGAGAAATGAAGCTCAATGAACGTTTCCTGCTTTGATTTCAAGCGAAATGAAACGAGAAATTCATCAAATTTATTTTAAATTCATATTGAATGTTTTAATTAATTCTGTGGGATTCACTTTAACCTAATTTATGCACAATTCAGTCATCCACAAAACACTCTGATTATTTGTAGTAGGTACAAAAAAATGGAAAAAAGTGAAGCAGTCAATTTTTTAATCAGTATTGCTTCAAAGCAAAAACGGCTTTTGCATGTTTGACCATTTTGAAATAAATTAAACAAGGCAACAAAACTATAATTTAATGATTTGCCTCACGCCAATAATTGAAACGCAATAATTATAATTACATTTTTAAATTGTAGTATTTTATTTGACGTGAACTGGCTATAAAGTTGTAAAAATTCGCAATTATTAAACGCCACCGTCGACAGGAAGATCATTATTACATTGGATTGTATTTATTTAGTGACTGTATTATCAATGTATTAACAAGAACAAAAGTTGCACTGTTTGCATTACAATCCAGTTGCAGCTGTGTTACGAATTTAATTATTCAAACCAACCAATTTCCGTTGTTTAATTCTGCAAATTCACTCCAAATCGCTTACTAGTTATACGTTTTATCCCGTTGCTGTACTTCCGTTCGACCGATGCCAAAGACTGAAAGAGAAATAATTACTTATTTATAATTAATGTGCTTTTCAATTAAACCATTAATTTTAATTGTTCTTCTATTTTATAACCCTTTAAATGGCATCGCGAATGACGTGCAGCGAATAAAATATTCAGTACATCATTTCGGGAAAACGTAGTACAAAAATTATTCGCAAGCTCGTTAAAGATTAACGTTTTTCGAACAATAAACGTCCATAAAATATTACACATGGAGCCACAGAATTGCATTTGCAATGGTAAAAACTTTAAATGAATAATTAGTAGTACCGAAACAACGAACTCCGCTTTCTGATTGAAAGACAGTATGTTCCGCAAATACAACTATTCTGAAACAACATAACTTATTTAAAAGTCTGGGTGAATTCTAGTCTTGTATTTTTACAATATTTCGTATAAGTGATAAATTTTTATTCCGGCATTTATATTTTATTTTCGGTATATTGAGATTTAACCGGCAACGCCTAAACTTTTCCGTTAACTCTTAAAATAAAACGATTTCAATCTGAATTGAAATCGGTTTTCGACTCAAATCTCTTAAGTATTCTGGCTATGCATTTTAAAGTATCATGAGAACTAAGCCAGGCAAAAATATCCTGACCGTCATTTTAATTTTGTTCGATAAGGAACACGGAAACGAATTTTACTAATGCTGTTTAAAAAGTCTGAAACGCTTCGACCCCAGAAAAATGTTTTCGTAATACACTCAAAAAGCTCCACTAATAACATAAAAAAAAACACTTATACAATTGAAGAAAATTTTAGCTTAAACTTACAACTCCTAATTAACGTTTTATTTAAAATTTTATTCCTTCTTAGAATTTACCTTTTCTTCGACACTCTTATTACAGGAAACTTCCAGCAGTTTGTATTCTGTGTCGTCCTTTTCAGATACCACCCAAGTTTCTAAACCATATTAAACTGTTGAGATTGTCATAACTTTCTAAAACTTTAATTGTACTCTTCTTGATTTATCTTGTGTTGTTCGTTTAATTGTGCCACAGATTGTTTAAAAGTGTTTTAAGTTGTATTAATTCGTGACAATTTTACCGTGAACGATATCAGAGTTTTTAAGTAGAAGTAAGTTTAACATGACACTTGCACTTGTACAATTTAATAAATTAATATTAAAATTGTTTCATATTGAATTTCAATACTGCAAACGTTTGTTTTGTCACACAATAAATAAAAGATTTGGTTCTTAGATTTATGACAATTTTCGTTGTAATATTCTGTCACAAAGTAAGATTTGCGACGCAGTGGAATCTCATTTGTAAAATTTCATCTCCGTAAAGCCAAAATTACAAAATGTTATTTTCCGACAAAACAGCAAAGCACAGCGAATAATGTCCATAAAAGAAGTTATTTTTTTATTAAACATTTTATATATATGAAATCAACAATTTTGTATTTATAATTTTCATATTTTGTGCTCATTATTTGATTTTTTTAACCCAGTTTCTCTACAACGCTTGATCGTTCTCTAGAGGTTAAAATAAATATTAATTTTGTCTGGATTTTATGGAGCAATATGTGTGTGAACCCTGAAATGTCAAAGCAATGGAGTGTGTAATATAAATACGATGTACGGGCGGTCCGGAGCTGTTAGACAACAGTTTGAGTGTGCGAAGCTGATATGAAAGAATCCCACCATCCACACAGTGCAAGAGTGTGACAAGTCGTAGGATAGCTATTGATACTGGATATCATCCATATAAAAAGACAAGATTTCACTTCCAAGCCATTTTTATTCTTCTACCTAAGTCTTTTTAAAATTTGTTTCTTTTGCCATCCTCGAAAGAAACTTAATAATTTCCTGGCCATTGTCCACATCGTTTCCGCCAAGAACGGGATTGTTTAAGAAACTGATTGTGGAGAGTATTGATTGATTCACTAAGTGAAGTGACAACAAAGCAGCTATAGAATTTCTCAGACGACGGATTTCTTTTACAGAATCGCTAAATTGCTTCCGAATCCAATATTGCTGTTGACATATGGCTGATCTTGGACCACTACGCATTGAGAATCTTAATCATTTTATAAATAAACTTGAAGAATGAATAAAAAGCAGCTTCTTATTTAAGACGGAAAGCTTTATCCGCTTAATTAAGCAAAATATTCTGAAGATAAATAATATAAAACTGTCATTATCATCGAGGCTTTGGAAGATGAGCCGGAAAGAGAAAAGTGCCCGAAACTACTCTATTATACAAATATTTGCCTTCTTTCGACGGGAGATGGAACTGTCTGAATGTAAATGGTATTATTGTAATATGAGGAAGTAGGGAAGCCGCCTATAATATGTAAATACAGTGGCGTGCGTCCGGGGAGACGCTGAGAATACGCACAGCTGCATGGTAGACATACTGGAACAAGTCGTCAGAGAACCGGAAAACGAGTATATCAACATGTTCTTTTCGTACAAAGAAGTGGACTCGTACGCTTTGCATGAAAGCGTGTAAGAGACATTCTCCACAAATTGATTTATGTACATCAAAGCATCTTTGTTGCCTTCTCTTTAGTTGTGAAAATTAAAGTGTTGTGATCACGTTAAAACTTTGCTTTATTCATTAGAACAAAATTTTAGATGCAGTTTAATTTTAATTTGATTTCACCAGCTCAGCATTTTTTACAGTAACTAAGAATAAAGCAAGGAACTACAACAATGTAAAAAAGCTTTTCGGAACTTCAAATCAAGATTTAGCAGTGCAAAGCGTAGGACTACAAAAAGGAACACTAAGATGTCTAGCAGATCTTTGTACTATTAGTGTTGTTGAAGAGGTTCTAATTCGATCTCTCAGATTGAATTTTCGACACTTTCGAAAAAGAAAAATTTGTTTACAACAAAAATTCAATCAATTTTGGGTATCAGGATAATTAAATGTTTATTTTCTAAATTAATAAATTAAATTTAAACATTTTCTTTAAAATCTGCTATAGAAAATATAGTGTATTGTACACGCCGATAAAAGATTTTTACCCATCTTATGAAATTAGTGTGGCTACGATGAAGTGGTCCTGTAAAAAAAATAAGGAAAAGCGGCTTTGCTTTAAAAAGCTAGCTATCATTATGTAAACATGTTTTATAGGCGATGTTTTTGACAGCAACTGAAAAACTGTGTAGTCGTGAATGGAATGTAAGTTGTAGGACAAAAAAAAAATTGCAAGACCTGATGTAAAGCTCCAATTCAAGAACGGAATGGAAGATATGAAAAATGTTTTCCATATCTTCCATCTTCCATTGGAAAATTCAACATTTCTGTGAAACCTGTAAGCCGAATTTGACATTAAGCACCAAAGTTGTTAGCCAAGTTATTAGTTGTTAGAAATGACGCGTTGGTCGAAAATCGAAAATTTTTGAACTAGAGCTAATAAAACCAGTACCATTAAAGATCCGTCGAACTATTAGTTCGTTGGCTGCTGCTATCAATATACCAAAATCTACAGTTCGTAATAGGTTGAAATCATGAGTATTACGACGACACTCAAAGTGACACTTTTCCTCACCGACGCTAATAATATTGAAAGACTCAAATATTATCTATCAATGCTGAAACCGGAAAGTGTAATGCAATGGCACCCGAAGTTATCAACATGTATGATCGAATTCATGCAGACGAAAAATGATTTTACATTAGAAAAACAGCTGAGATAGATTATCTGATTCCAGACGAAAATGAACCGTATGGGACCTGCAGAAATAAACGTTTTCTCACAAAAATAATGTTTTCGTCCACGTTGGAATCATTCTGAAAATAAGAACTTCGATAGAAAACGTGGCATTTGGTCTTTTGTTGTTACGGAACCTGCTTAACGGAGCAATAAAAATCGCGCAGCTGGTGCCATTGAAACGAAAGTGATGTGTAATGTCACTAAAGCAGCACATAATTACAAGAACATAATTATTGAAAAAATGTTGCTCCCTATTCAAGAAAACTGGCCAAGATCCGCTCCTCGTAAAACAATTTACATTCAAGAAGACAACGCTACACCACATCATCTTCCTAATGACATTGAGTTTAAAAAAAAAATTCAAATAGAATTGGGTTAAATTAAATTCTTCGTCAACCACTTAATGATTCCGGTAGTCTAAGATTTAGGCTTTCTAATGCAATCCATTAGTCATTGCAGCAAAAATCCTTGCAAAACTGTAAATGATTTGATTCATGTTGTTAAAAAGACTTTTTCTGAATTGAATTCGGATACTTTGAAGGTTTTTCTTTCTCCCAGCGGTGTATGGTAGAAACCATGAAAGGTAACAATTATAAAATGCGTCATTTGAAAAAAGACTATTTTCAAAGAGTTAGTAGAGTAGGCTTCCGATTTCTATAAATTTTGATTTTTGACTTTATCAATGTGTAGAAGACATCATCAATAGGTTAAATGACTCTGATGACTCCTAAAAGATATTTGTAGTAAAATATATTTTTCAATGAAAGCCTATACTTATTTCTGGACAGAAAAAACAACAAAAGCGGACACTTATTTCTGGACGGAGAGAATACATGATTTTCCTATGCGTAAGCATAATAAACACAAAGAAGAAAATGTTATAATATTTCACGTTTTACACGTTCCAACTGAGAAATCAAAGAAAGCATTTTGTAACTAAAATTACTGGAAACTGAACTTTTTTCTAAAAAATACGTGTTCTATTTTATTGGCTTACATCTCTCGTTATTCGTACAAGATTTTATTTAATGTCAAGGATCACTGCATTATCTCCATAGAGTTTGCAAAACGAAATATCTTTGAGAAAGCTTTGTGGCATTCTTATTTTTCAGAGCATTAGGCTTGTAATTTGGATGCAAAGCTAAAAGTGTAATTTTTTTCTTATTTGCGATTTGAAAAATGGCGTTATTATGAGAGTGTCACGATTTAATGAAGTCGCGGGGTTGATTCATTATTAGGCATCTTGCGCCTCCTTGTTATGCCATAAAGTTCGTCATTTAGATCAGCTCTTGGAAATGGCTCTAAGGATGGCCCATAAAAGCTTTATGCGTATTCTGGCCCAGTCCGCGACTATTGATGAAAAACCGAGGGCGCGTTTCCAAATTGAAATTGATACTACCTGTTCCATAATGGTCCTATTAACTTCGATAATACGAGCCATATTTCTTGGATATGCGAATGGATGTGCACACGCACGCTAAAATCTTTGCCGACTACAGAATATGGACGTTGTTATACAGTTAATGTAAGTTTATGGCTGCTCTGAGATACCAGCCTAGTTAAGATGAATAGGCGCGGTATCATCACACGTCATGCTTTACTTTAATGCAATGTCTCCCAACAAAATATGGAATGTACTATTTCAACAAGAAATGGACAAAGACCGTGAATTCCCAAATTTATTAGGTATCGTAGGCCTCTGAAAATTGTCGCTCCTCGTCTTTTCGCGGTCTTCAATCAGGAACTTGGCGAGATTAAATTCATTTTTTACCCGTTAAAACGGAGTTATAACCGTGAAAAAGTACAAGCACTCCTTTCGAAAAAGATCATTTAGATTAGAGACGAGAAACAACCAACTCACGTACAAACCTTCAGGGTGGAGTTAGAAAATTAGACGCTTGGGAAATATTAAAACTTTGTTTGTAGTTTTGTGAAAACGTCGAATATTTCGTGTCTACTCATTTCAGTTCGCAAAGAAAGTAAATTTTAATTTCGGTTCCAAAACTACCAATCAGCACATTTTTAATAGTAGTTCCAACTCTTGTTTATGGTTAACTAAATAGTGGCACGCCAGGTTGAATATGCATAGTAAACTGTTAGGAAAGATAATAAAGCAGACCAAGTTTTGTGTAAACGTATAAACTAGAACATGCGCTCGTGGTTTAGTGAGCCGCAAATACCAATTTCGCTCCCAAACTGCCCTTATACAAATAAATCAGCTTTTATCAATATTTTGAACGATCTAAATGTGTTCTAATGCAGTGTGGAGCAATGAGTATGTGGATAGATTTCTCAAGGGGGTCGTTTTTTATAAGATCCCCGTTATCCCAACATCTTCATTTTCTGCGGAAAGGACGGTGGCTTTTATAATAAAAATATTCGATTATAGTTATGATCCAGGACACAATAAGACTTTTAGTTAAACGTTCTTATCTGATGTCGGCAAACTCAAGAACCATTGTACAACAACAATGAAACCGACTATTTTCCTGAATGATGTCGTTCTTGTTATAGCCGACAATTTTGCATAATACTCTCGCTGTTTACTTCTTTAAGATTTCGCTAAACAGAAAAGTGTATCTCTAGATGCAGAGATTACGCACACAGTTTCTACCAACACTGGTAACAGTAAAGCCTAGAAAATCACAGCGTAGAAGTGACGCAAATTATTTTAAAATGTTCAAAAAGTTTTCTTTAAAATTGCAGTTAGTTGAATTTACTTTGTTGTTTACAGCAAAATTGATTTGTTCACATTTCACTTTTTTTTTCATTCAGGTTTCTTAAGAAAATATAAGGTTTTTGTTTTTACTAATAAAAAACAAGAAGATGAGATCCATAGTTCAAAACGTTATTCTTCTTCTTCTTCTTCTTTCATGTTTTAATTTCGTTTTTACATTTGTCATACCATACCTCTTTGTTTTATTCTTTAATTTGACTTCTAGGAGTAAATATTTTAGTTACTGACTTCACGTGCATATTTTCATAATGTCTGAGTTTGCTCCTTTTGTCTCTTCTTATTCATAACACTTTTACCACTCTACTTACATTTTTTCTATATGAACATTCAATTTGGTCGTTTCAATTTAATGTGTAATTTGTTCATTCCTCTGGCAGCGAGGAATACAGATTTAAAGGTTTCACCTGCGAACGACAAACTGTGTGCACAATCATAAACATATCATAGGCATTTTCAGCATCCTCGTTTCTTTGATTAAACATTTTTTATGCTTTTGTAAAAATGCGTTTAGTCTTAAATTACGCTCTACATAGTGTCTCTTCCTAAAGAGGTCAAAATTAGAGGGATGACGTACTTGAATAAGTCGCGTAATTGCTTGTTGAGGATTTACAGAATGGGGTACTTTGTCGGCAATGTTTTTCCTTTCTAATTCGATTCCACAAAAGCATTTCAGCTGAAAGAAGACAAATTCATGCTTGACTTAACTGGAGCTTTAAGCTTCTTTGCTAATGTTTTAATGTGAGAGTAGCGAAGTTAAGATTAAAAGAAGTTGTGTAATTTAAGTTTTTCTTTCCGTTTCTCACCGTTTCGTGTTTACTTTAATTGCAAATTGGACGTGGCTCATAATTGCTACGTAAGAGTGGCGAAGGTAGGATTAATTTAGGGTCGTAATTAAAGTTGTTAACGAGAAAAAAATCGCTTTTGCAAGGTATCGAAGGGAAAACCAGGACGGGAAATAAAATTCAATAATGCAAATGTTTTGATATGTATGTAGAAGCACGAGTTCTTCTTAATAGGAAAAGTTGGAGGATTGGCCTATCTGTATTCCGATGGGACGGGGACCAGGGATTAGGATAATCAGACAAGTCGCCATTCCTGTTCCACTTCACTGCCACCAAATATAATTTTTGAGCACTTTATATGCTTATAGATAAAGTTTGGGGGATTGAAAAGATATTAGTATTCCAATCCATATTTGCAATTATTCACTCCGGTAGGTCTTGTGAAGTACTTAACGAGTCGAGCTCGGTCTTTCTCATAGTTGTTTCTAGAACAGCGAACGAAAATTGCACTTCTTTTAAAGATACTTCCTATTTATATTTAATTTGGTTTTAGACGGTTTTAAGGCGATTGGAGATGTCAAGGTTTTATAAAGCGAGTCGCCACGGTGCCTTATCTATGTATTCAACGAAATATGGCCCAAATAGGATTTAAAGAAAATGCTCTTAAAGAGGTTTACCTATAGAGCCATATCTTCTCTCAGCTGTTACCGGTAAAAGCTAAAACTATGAAAAATGTGTCGTTTTCTACGAGATCATTCTTGAAGAAAGTTCCACGGCCACGATTACAGTCGATCCTACTGAAATTTAACCATACAAATGGAGGTCTCAACAGCTGAAAAAGCCAATGTTTTCAGGTACGGCTGTACTTGCGGTTCGTCGGGATAAAAATCAATACCAAGACGAAGACAAGGCGGAAGCGGAAAGTGAGAAGGAATGCACAAATTAAATTATACTTTGTTGTTATTTTTAATGATAATTGTGTTAGGCTCATTCAGATAAACAAAAGGATTCAGAGACGTAAACCACTCCAAATTCGTTATCTTTCGACGACGAACGGAATATTTGATTACTTTCAAAGAATAACTTCTTAATCTACGTCTTATGTTTCAATTTGTTTTGATTTTTTAAGTCTTGTTTTTCTTGGAGTAAATTACTTCCAGATGAACAGAATCGTTCTCATGCCACATTTAATATTTTCATGAAGTTTCAGGACACTATATCAAGCGGTCTGAAACATTAGGGAGATAACAAATGCAGTTGGAAGACTCCCAAATTACACTATAGTCCCTAAACAGCAGACCGCTACAATCAAACAACATACCTCGCAAAAATTCGGGAAAATAAATATCATATATTTGTTTACGGTGTCCAGCTGCAAAAGATCAAATCTAAACTGCAAAATTCTCAATTTCCAATACATTCCTTACATACATTCTACATGTGTTTTGGTGTTTTCACAAACAAATTTTCATCTCTGCTCTCGTAGTAGTTATTTATAACAATTTAAAAAAAAATACTTAAAATACAAATTGGTTGTTTCCTCTAAGTCGGGAAAATTGGTAAAGATATTGTTCCGAAAACTTATTAGAATTTAATAATGAAAAATTTTCTAACAATTCAATACTGTCTATTAAAAGTTTTGAACTTTTTAATAGCGACTTTGCCTGTCTTAAAAATTAAACTAAATTTCTGTTAATTAAAAATTTGATGCTTGGTTTTCAGTTGTGATATTTGACGACTTTTTATTAATTTTATATTATATTTAGATCGTCAATAACCTAATTACCTATTTATATATTTAACCTAAATTCTTTTTAAATGCTCAAACAATTTTGAAAATAGCAAGCTCAAATTTTATTGTCTTTAATTTGTTTGCTTTAAACGTATGTTATTTGTCATTTTGCGCGAAGGTTCTCTTAGGAATTGCTGTGAGAAATGGTGAAACCTCCACATCAGTAACTTTGTAAAAAAGTCGATAAAAAATTGCGTATTCCGTCGCGAGATCTAATAAAACAGATAAACTTATTTTGAACGTCCAACACATTTTGTTTTCCATCATTTTTATTACGCCACTAGCCAATTTAAAGATTTTCGGAACTGATTGTTATTCCATGACGGTCTGTTTCGTTTTTGTCTTGTCTCTTTGCTGTACGTTTTCAAATTTATTATTCTCTTTATGTTTCACTTTCCTTTGATGTTTACCTACGTACAGTGTGCTGCGGAGCTTCTGTTATTTCCTTTGAATATCTTAGTCAGCAGAGTTCGTCGATATTTTTATGATGCGACCGATTCAATTGAGCAATTTCACTTTCGCGAAAGATATATTTAAATCTTTACATCCTGTTATACCCTCTTCGTGCGCCACAAAAGGTTAATTAAGAACTCTCATTTATTGCAGTCTAAGAAAAAAGTTATATAGGGAGGAAGTTGTTAAAACTTTTCTATCAGCTCGACTAAAACACCTGTATACAAGCTTTTACAGGATTTTTTAATACCGACATTAGAGCTTTTACTACTTACATTATGGTTCGGTGAAATATCTGTTGGCCACACCTGTGTATGGATATTTCATTGTGCAAATATATACCCCCGCGAAGGATGTTTACAAACGTATCCAATCGATAAGAAAAATGTTATTGTGGACTGAAACTGAATTATTCCCCAGCTGCATTGCAGATAAACACATTTTACAGCTAAGAAGGTTTCCATCATAGACGAGAAAAGTGCATTTACACCGCCACAATAAAATTCGGTATACTCAAAGTGACACACTTTCCTGAAATTCGCTGCTCCTGAAAAATTTGGTCCTGGCATAACGACCTTGCGCTTTTATGTTTAACTTAAAATAATAATGAAATGCGGTGACGCCGAGATTCAGTTTATAAAATAAATGAACAGTTTAATTGTGATATAAATTAAACGTGCTTTACATAAATTTACATTTTTTGATTTGTATTATTTCCGCACAGTTTGTATTTCGTAATTAAGAGAGGACCACTTAAAATGATGCTTCAAGTTTGATACAATTGTCTGAATATTTTTGGTAGAATACAATTTAGTTTTGTTTCATAAAATATGAACGGTTTTGAACTTTTTAAAGTCTTCGGTGGTCACTTTAAGATATTTTTGTCTACGTTGAACGAATCGGATGTTTTCCGTGTCAATTCTGCTGTCTCATCACTTATTTACGATTGACTGACCAGTAACCTTATTTTGAAAGCTCAATTGACAAACTATTTAATCAAAAGCGTAATTTATATCGTGCGATAGCAAAAATTCCAGCGAGTTGACCATGAAACCTAATGGCTTGGACGAGATTGATCGAGTGCTTTTGAAACGAGCTTCCACATGCCTCCTATCGATCGCTTCTTACATTCCGTAATTAGAATGTAAAAATTTTACGAAGCGGTTGAAATGCGTACCGTCCAATTCACCACGAAGGGAAAAAATTAGAACTTGAAAGTTTCGAGAGTCCTCTATATTTCCCGAGCGGTTAGCTTTACGAGCTAAAAAAATCCAGTAATGAAAGATGCAACCGCAGGAAACCCATTCAGTGCCTACTTTCCTACATCACGTGCTCAACTGAACACAAATTTCTTTCATCTTCATTCACTCATCGTGAGCGTTTCGGTGCCGCCTCCACGCGACTGGTGATTTCTTTAGAATGACTCTAAGGTCGACGATGCATCTTTTAAATTTTTAACGTCAGTGGAAATCGTCTAGATTATTCCTGATTTCCAATTTGTTAACAAGTCGCCGCAGAAAGTAATTGGAAATTGCAGAAGCTTTAATGGCTTTCTAGAAAAAAATCTTTCCTTTTAATGTTTTCTTTTTCAAACTTTTCACGGAAACAACATGGCAATTATTTTTAAAAGCACAGTCGCGTATCAAGAAGTATCTACAGGTACTTAAAAAGTTTTTTCAATATTCAGATAACAGGCTGAATTGAATCATTCTTTTGCGAAAGAGGAAAAGTTTGTCTCATGAAACGGATGCTACTGGGTTTATGGCATCGTCCCACTTTTTATACAAAATTATTCTTAAAGGCCACAAATTCAAACCCAAACCAAACCCAATGAATGATTCTTAAGTGCCCAATTTCAAACCGATTAATTGTGGAAATTTTCAGATCTATATTTACATGAAAAATCGAATTTTCTTTTTCTAGTAAAAATTTCTTTTTTGTCAACAAGTTTCTTATTGGATGACAAGAAATAATGTAACCAGATATTACACATAACGTGACAAAATTTGCAAGATTTGATTCCAAAGGTTAAATAATTTCAACTACACTCGAGAATCTGTAAAACGCCAACAAAAATAAAGTCTATAAAAAAAAAACAAATAAGATAATTAATTGTTAATAAGAAAAGAAGGTGATTATTTTTCTGCAGAAAATTTCGGTACGCTTTTTTTTTTTAATTTTGCACCTAATTTTAAAATTGCTTCATATTATTAACACAAGATTATTTTAACAATGAAAGTACAAAAATCTAATTTAGAACTGCCCTTACTAATTCATTTTGATCCAGAAAGTTTTTCCTTAAGTTTAACGGTAGCTAACCTTTCATTCCATCTGCGATATTTAATAATATGTCAGCTAACAATTGCAAGTCCTTTCATAACTTGCATAAACTTACCACTCGGTCCCGCCTAACATGCCGCGAACTTGTTATTAAATTTACAACAGACATTGTTGTCTTAATTACAATTTAGTTGCGCCAGAGATTTTTTGTCGATTATAATTATAACGAATCAGTTAAAATATAATCCGTTTCCGACGATTTCTACGGTGCGGAACGCCGTCTACTTAACACTTGAAACCGCTGATGCAAAATTATAATAAAAGAAATCAAATCTTCGATCTTATCGGCATTTTTATTTTGAACCAACAAGCCGTAACCTGTTTTGTGTTCGTGGAACTCATCAAATTGAGCAGATCTTAAGAGAACGATGGGCACGAGAATTCTGTCGTATAATTCAGCGTTCATGAAGATGAAAATAACAGTTCGCGAGTTAATATAACGTAAAGTTAGCTGTTACAGCAGTTTTTTTTATTTACACGGGATAAAGCATTAATTTAATGATGAGATTTTGGTTGGAATGAAAACGACAGAATGAGCAATTTTTAAAGAAAATACCTATAACTAGAACGTAAAGCTGAGAGTGGCGAAGTTTATGGAAGCAAACTTTAGATTTGCTTTATTAGTAGTAGTATTTCATTACGTTATAGTGCTGAGAACCTCTCGAATAATTTGTGAGAGCTCGACATTGTGCACTAAAAACTATGTGGAGAATTGTTTTCAAAGTTTTGATTTCATGTTCTAAAACTCAGAAATGTCTCTTTTAGTTACTGCGAAATTCTCTCGATGCAAATTTGCAACAGTTTTGAAGGTAATAAAGTCTAATAAAATTGCATTTTGTGATCACGACTGAGCCTGACCTGCGTAATTAATTTATTAAAACTCTCATAAACTGTTCCTAAACTAAAATATCACGCAATAATGCGACCACTACAGCAACAAACGTTAATTATTGTCGTAATCTGGCTTTTATTGGGCGAGTTTTAAATTACGCACAGGGGTTGCTTTTATGTTTTTTCCTCTGGCGTGGACCAAATCCACAACTTTCAACAAATTAGCGAGATTTGCAACTGTTTAATAAATACTGCGTTTGTGGACGCAAAAGGCGGTTTTTTAATTGGTATTATAATGTGCTACAAATGGCCTGAAATATGTAAAATTTCAAACGATTTTCTCAACTTGAATATTCATGTCGGGAGAAGCTATTTGCATTGCAAATCCACCAACTTTGGATTGCCTAGACCTCAGACCGACAGTTCTAATTATTGGTTATTAAAATATAATTACTAAACAAGTTACAACTTGACGACTTTGTCCATTTTGCTTTTGGGTTCCATACGAGGCATGAACCAACCCTCACGTTGATTAATTTCAGTAATCACAACTTTGCCAAAAAAAAAACTCGTTAAGTTAAATGTTGAGCTTGGAAGTACCCGAGTCATTTGAATAGTAATCTGATTACTTTGCAAAAAATTCTAACTTCCAAAAACTCGTTTTCGGCTAAGTTGATTAGCTCGGAATGTCAGAAACACCTTAACGGTTTTGTGGAACGAAAATCAAGGTTATTTGAAAAGAATTAATTTACAATGAATTTTTCAGATTATTTTCTCGAATGCTTCGACAATTTTTCGGTGAAATCAATTTTTCATTTTATTGTATAATAAAGTTATTAAGGTTTGTTATTAATACACCAACATAATAATTTTATATTTTAACAAGTCGTGAAAGTTTCAAAGAATATTCGTACACTTAAAGTTTTTAAATTGCGATTTAAAGTCAAAGAAAATATATTTTACCATATTTTCAGAGAAATTTATACAGCTTTCAACTTGAGCCTTATTTGATGTTTGAAATTAAATGACCTTGTGAATATAATGTATTGGTATCAATTCAAACTATAAATCTCTTCCAATCTTATCACAAAATGCACTATTCAGCTTCATACAGTTAAAACCTCCATTGAATAATTTATTTTCTAGTTTAACTTCGTTACTAAATTGAGATTTCACTTTGATTTTATTTAAACAAAGTGCCGCATATTAATTGAGTGTAGTATAATCTTTACATGCACAACATTCTTGGGCTGAAAAATGGCTTTAAATGTCCTGCATATATAAATGATGCAATAAAAAATGTTAAATCGTTGAGTGGACGAAAGAGCAGAAAAATGCAAAGTGCAAAAATATTTTTTCGTTTCCGGTGCTTTAATTAAAAGTTTCACGCAATTAACTGCAGTCACTGAATTAGTTACAATATTTCACTCAAAATAAAAAGTCTAATACTCCAAGCTTTGTCTCAGAAATAAAAGCTCCATTTGCCACAATTTTAAGCTTCGCATACACACCATAAATAAAGAGAATTGAGAAGGTGAACATGAAGGCTGTCCCTTGAAAATCATTAGTTTCTAAGCTCTGAGAAATGTAAGAACAAAGACGTAAAACCGAAAGAGCACAAATACCATTTGATCAGTTTCCCACAGATCTAAGCTGGCGAGAGAAAAGCAAGTGTGCAAAGTTAGTCTCCCTTCTAATGGACACTGAAAGGTCAAAGTTTAGGGCAAGTTACGCTTACCTTACAACTTTGCGTCTAAAATTTGTTATAAACTAGATAATGGCAAACTTGTGGGAGCAAACCGACTAAAAAAAAAAAATTGAAGTTTTAGTAATTGTAATTAATGTTCTGAAAATAAAATTACTACAGTTTCTTTGTCGAACTACTGCAGGTAAGCTGTTACTGTTTGCGCCATGTACACTCGTGTCATCCAGACATGGTTTTGAATACATCTGTTAACAAACGCTACTGAATATCTTCGTCTCGTCTCACATTTTACATTTAAACTTCTCACTGCATTGTGCATCCGTTAACCATGCGAGAACTTGTATTTCCTATGTGCTACAAAATCCGGAGTTTAAGGAAAAATCCCAAGACACCGCAATTGTCAACAAATGTAAACGTGTTATTTGAACTAAAGCGGTAAAAATGGTGAATGCGCCGGGTAAATCAAAATTGTGTAACTGCATTGATCGCACTTTACCATAGAAAAAACGACAAATGGTTTTTTTATTGATGAATTGCTCAAGTTGCATTTGCCTCAGGCGGTTAGTTGTTCTTTAATGAAAAATTGTGGGCAACTGGGGGAAGATAAACGTGATAAATGGGAACGATGTGTGATGCATCAATTTATTATTGAGAGATGAGTATTTGTGACTACATACAGTTTTACTTAGCGATTGACACTTATGGTTTTCAAAATGAATGTCTTGTTGATTCGTAAATCACTCAAAAGAGGAAACGAGACGGTTTTTATAACTTGAAATGTCACATTTTATACCGTGCTTTCGATTTACTTAAGATGTTTTACAAAAAAAAAATAAAATTTTTTAGTTTGCATTTTAAATAAATAGAAGGTTTAAGGTTTAACAACCCGCGCAGGTTAAACGAGCAACTTTTCTCAAAACATGTTTTTTTATCAATAATTTAGCCGTCTTCTTTAATAAATACTCGTTCTTTTTGTGACATATTAAGTTTTGGAAACTAAATTTTATTATTATATATTAATTTTTATAGATACCTTAAACAATTTTTTAGAAAACAAAGATTTAGTGTTGAGTAATTTAAAAGGTTTGAAAAATATTTAGTAACTTCGATGCATTTATTTTGTTGTTATTTTACCTTTTTAGCGGAAAACGCAACGAATTCTTTTATTTAAAAAAGATAATGATATTTAAAAAACTTTCTTATTCTAGTAGCTAATTTATTTTAAAAGCTATCAAAGGCTTTAAGTTTAAAATGTGCTTAACATGTCTTTCATACCGACATGTCCGGAAAAAAATGTATTAAATTTTTAAAAAAATTATTTAATTTTATATTTAACAAACAGTAATTTTCATATAGTCAAAAAATAAACTAAACATATTTTGCATGAATTTTGATATGTGCATAAGTTTAATTCAACTAAAAGCTGTTTACATTAACGTTTAAAATATTATACACAATAACATGTAACTAAAACGGAGATCATTGCATTTTGCTTGAAATTGGTTAAAATTAATGTTCATTACAAAATATACATTGTTGTTGTACAAACGTTATGTTACATATATACGCTATTTTTATTTATATTCTCTGAAGCTAGTCTGAATCTTTTGCTTCTGGCAGAAGTCTATCCCGTGATGTATTATAAACACGTAACGTAGCATCGGCCTTCTACGTCAATTCACCACGAGTTGATTAATGAGAAAAGAGTATTGAAGGGTTAACGGCGTCAAAAAAGACGAATGATGCACCACCAGCTGACAGAAGAAAAGTCTCGTCGTTTTTTCGCCACTATTGGATTTTTTGATTCTTGTTTGTTGCGGAAAATATGCGAAGCAAAGAACGGATTAATTACGATACATTAATGTGTCTGGTGTGAACTAAAACTAAGCAGAAAAAGCGCAATGCATGAGAAGGATTGCATTTACATGTAAAAGGTAGAGGCGGAGAAACTCGACAACGTTGAAGTAAGTGCATGTCATTTCAAGTCTAGTATGATGTCGCCTGTGGGATGGAAACGTGAAATTTACCAGTATTACAGCCTGGTGTTGCTGTGCTGTCTTCACTTTTCATGCGAGGGTAAATATAGTTTCGTCTCGACATCACGGTCAAATGGGAATTATTTCTGATTTTATGCATTCTTTGTAGGAGGAAAAAATGTCACTTTCCTGAAAGTGATTACTCGTTTTAAGACTTTTAATAATTCATGGTAATTATACAAGTTACATGAGTACGTATAATTGCTCGTGTTCACACAATGCTAATGTCACCACTTAATTTGTCTTAATGCATTCACTCGTAGACGTGTCACATTAAGCTCTAATTGTCACTTGACGATGTGCATAGATAATTATTCTCTTCCTACACCTCACAATAATTAATGTCTATTTCCCTATACAGCGAAACTACTGATTTATTTAAGCGATTTCCAACGGCTGTAAGTCATGAAACTCTAAACGGATGTCAAAGTTGTGAGATAGAGAAATACTAAACTTATTCTCACTCTTATAATTAATGCAAAATTGAAAACATGAACTAGTTTTTACATCAGCAGAACAGATAATTCATTATTAATTTCCACTGATTTATATTTAACAGTTGTTGTAGAACAGAAAAAGTGTCTACAGAATGACGCGAATTACTCACTTAACTATTATCTAGTTATAATTTTGATTTTTGTACATAATTTTACGAAAACAAAACAGTTTATTATGTTATAGAGTGAGTAAAAAATCGACGAGTTGACGTCAGTAAATCGTAAACTTCAGCAACACAAAATACTTTATTCACGTAACGACTGAAGAACGATGGGCGTTTCTTGTTAATCCATCAATGTCAAATTTACATAAATAATAGTTGGAAGTTAAAGTCTGAAAATTAAAGTATCCAAGCTCGATAGATTCATTTTAACCTAAAATTTTCGAATTAAAAAATATGAAAGTGTATGTTTACTTTAATGACCATTACAATTACTTTAATAGTTTTGGTGAAACGATATAGTGCAGCAACTTAAAACGTGCTTTAAACTTAAAAGTACGCATCGAATAAAATGGGAACGTCGTAAATTTGTAAAACATTTTAATTTAGTTAAAATTGGTATCCCAAAGCCCCTTATTTACCATGGCGGAAATTTAATCAATTCCCGCGAGCTTTACGTACAGCCTTAAACTTTTACGCATCTGTTTGCATATTTTTATTGTGATGTTGGTAGTTTTCGAGCGAGACGGTTTTAAATATTCAGCAGTTACCCTTTGCGACCTTGTGACCATTTCGAGTTTAGAAAATGTAGAGCGCACTATTATTGGTTCGTTTTCTTTAATTTTATATAACGCTTTCCCCGTTTATTGAAATAGTCAAACTTCTGAACAAATTAATAATTCATAAATGTGTCTTTTGTTTTTGTTTAGTGACGATGAAAATGCTTCTTGCTTCTCTACGAATCGGTGGTGTCAGCCGCAGATTTTTTTAGCTCAAAATTCTCCGCGTGGAATTATTTAGAAGTTATCACGTATCTAATTTGTTGGAAAAGCCATGAGCTGATACAAAGTTTTCTTCCGAATGTTGACAAAAACGACGTTATTTGGCGGAATTTTTGCGTGTGTTGTCCCAAAATTACCCAACTTTTTACACTCGTATGGTTTCTTTCCAGCGATACGTGTCGGATGAAATGGTTTTTCTTTTAAATCGAATCCATTAGACGATGTCAAATCCGCGAAATATTCCTCAAATGTTTTTCTTTGGAATTAGGTTGCAGAAGTTGTTTGCGTTGTCAATATGTCTGGATATTCGTAAAAATCAATTTCTAAACACCTTAAGCTGAACAGGCGCTTGTTCATAGGTACACGAGAAAGCTCTCTTGTGAAATAAATGGCTTTGTTGTTCTATATTATCTTCGAGTATGTTTTGAGCCCAGATTGCTGAAAATGTCAGACTTCATCTGATGGCGTTGTGAAAATTGCGTTAAAATACACACTTAAACCATTCCGGGGGCGGCGGCACGCTGTCTTTGAGATAAAAAATCTAAAAATCGTACATAGGAGACGCGTTTAGAATACGTGCGCCATCTTCTGTATTATTTTACGGATGGAAAACGAGTGCTCGCAAACTGAGTGGAAATTCTGAATAATTGATCAAAGGCAGCGGCCGAAAGAGAGGCCAATGAATTATTAACAATAAAACCCTTTCAGCATTTGTTTATACCGGATTTCAGTCAATTGTTGGGGGATTTGTATGCAGATGAGTTTCATAACTTGGATCAACCTTTGTGTGAATATTACCAACTTCCACGGTCTTACACGACTAGTTAAATATCCTATAGCATGTTATTGGAACTTGTTTTAGTTATTAACTATAATCGGGTTGAATTTCAGCGGTTTCATTCTTATAGACGTTCTATCCGGTTAAAACTCAAATCTGTTGTTGAATCTGTACGTCGGTTTCTAATTCTGATCAACGATATCTCACAATTAAACTAAAATCATTTTATACGATCATTTCTCCTTTCTTCGTTGTTCGTGCCGTTTTAAAGCACCACTTTCTCGGCAATATCTGCGTCGAGAAAAAGGGTGAGTAAAATCGAATTTGATAATATCTCAACTCATGTAATTTAAATTAGCTGGAGCATGCATGCGTCTATGAAATGTGTTTGTAATTCATCGTTTCGAATTTGCAGAATCGCGAGATCGCTTATCTAAATAAGAATAGTAATTGGCGGAGTGCACGGGTCCAGATCGTGCGATAAGGGCCAGGAAGACCGGGGTGGAAAACGAAACCGCAGAGATAAGGGATGACACGACTACATTAGCTGAACGAAAATTCGATTTAAATTTCTCTTGGGTCCCTACAAGTCGCAAGAATCCTTGATGCGGTTTCGTTAATATTATCTAGAAGAGGTGCCAAAATGATTATTTTAATTTGGAGGGGAATTAACCAGGGCGGCAATGATATGGATCTTCGCAGCAGCGCGCCTGTTATAAAAAACATATAAATATTTTATAATGAGCCATCATCAGTTTCATGACCATAATAAAGTTTATGATATGTTTTGCGGATGTAATCAACTTGTATTATGATGACACTTTTTTATTCTGGAGCTCATTCATTTTTTCTGATTTACGTTATTACCTGCGCTCGTCCCGAAATTTCCATCCATATTTATAAATAACACACGTTGGTATCGTCGCGAAAATCGTGAATGAAAAATTTTAATGCGAATGAATTTTGCCTAGAAGCCAGAGTTTAATTTCACTCTCCGGGAAGTAAAATCACAAACAATGACAAAGTTTCAAGAGAAACACCCTAACCCAATTATTTAGTCTTGTTGACGACATTATTTAACAAATGTTGTATGAGTCCGCGAGCGACTAGTTTGTCATTTACAACTGAAATTACAAAGTACAACTCATTTTCTCGATAAATGAAACATAAAGACTTTCATCTTAGACGAGACTACGCCTTCAGCATTTTTCAAAAGAAACATTAAAATCGAAATTTAAATGTCTTTTGTCACTAACGACTCGAGATTAAATTATAACATCAAAACTGAAAGCAGATGAGAAATAAATCCAACATCGGTAACTGAGGTCTTTGGTCACGAAAATAGAAGCAGATTAAAAATGACTGCAATTTTCTTATTTTTTTATTAAAGCACTGGTCCAAATTCAGATGGTTGTCGTTCAGATCAAGTTCTAGTTAAGCATAAATGTGTTTGTATCTTTTTGACGGCACATTTAGCGATGTTTTCCGCAGAGAAATTTTATTTATGTTTTTGGCAAAACTTGTACGAAAGCGACATATGACATGAATGGCAACACACGCACTTTTTATCGTGATAGATGATGGGTCCCGAAATGGGTTACTTTATGTTGACTATGCAAAGCTTCACGGATCATCAATATCGAAGATAAGTATGCATGCTAGAAAAATCTGTCTCCCACCTGTCAATATCGTTACGCTATTCGCTCTCACTTAAGCGTGTTCTCTCACAGGATAAATATTTTTCTGAAAAAGTATCGTGTCAGATGCGTTTTTCTTGAAAATTGAACGGAATCAGGAAATTGAAGCGTCTACTTTTTGCGTCTTTTGTACACAACTTTGTTAGGACCAGTTCAATCCGACATTCTAGACGAATTTAAGTTGATTAAAGTTGTGAAGAACGCGCTTCAACTCCGGCCAGCCCGGATATATGTACAAAGGGAGACTAACAAAAATATAACGACTACGCCTAATTTTCTGCTCGATTTTAACGGAATCCTTTTTAATCTGGAAGCTTCTCGTTCAAATGTCGAGTTTTCGAGAAAGCCCGTTTTAACCTGTGCGTAAATTAGTACAGAAAGCTTTTTAGATGGCTTTTAAGTCTTGTTAAACATTCATACCGGCTGGTTTGGAAACTGTTTACGCATATTTTACAGTTAATGGTTTCGGATTTTCACTTAAGTGTGGCATAATTAAGTTATTACTGAATTAAATTAAATTTCAGGAAACCTGGACCTATTCACGACAGTATAATTACAACAACCTTTAAAGATACTTCCAATTACATACTTTTTCATCAATTAATCTGCACGTTTATCCTTTTATAACAGCATACTATGATGTTAGTTCATCATGGAAGGGATTATGGCACGATTGAAAGTTTAGCGCATGAGCGTAGCGAGTGCCATAATCCCACATTATAAGGGAATATCATGCGCTATTTTTTGGTCGAAGTAGAAAAAACAGTAGATCGGTTCAAATTTCTAAACTTTATTTTTATTTTCACCTGAATAAAAATTCAAATGACAATCCATGATGATTGCTATGACTTTTTTTCAAATATTTTAATTCTCTCGTAAAAAATAAATTGTTCTCTTAAAGTATCATCATCAATGGATGAAATTATTCAAAAGCCTGCAGAAGAGGAGCTGAATTTAGTCCCTAGAAAATTCGAATTTGTATACACCAAAGAATTTGGTCAACTTCGTTGAAACAAAAAAATGTGGAAACTGTGACAGAACAAGTTCTACTTGCATAGTTTTTGGACCAAGTGTTACGTGTTAGCTATCCCGAAAAAAAATTGCAACCTATTTGAAGCTACCCAGTGCGAACCAGTTCGCGGAGCACTCCTTCTGGAAGACGTCTGCCACAATTTTGGCGGATAGTGGCGCCGACAGTGGGACATTTAAAAGACACGGCGATTGGAAAAGTGATGCTGTTGGGAAGGAATATGTGGCACATTGTAAAAATAAATAAATAAAAATATAAAATAAAATAAATAGAAAAGTGTCCTAACACTTGGATCAGAATTTGTATCATTAGCTGGAACTGCTTGTATTTTTTAACAAGGAAATCTATCATCAAAACCATAATTTCGTGACATTGCACATTTTATATCAGTACACGTTAGTACAAAAAAAAACTTGCTGCTTTATTTTGTTCTTAACAAGCATGAAATTTTAACTCGAGATAAGAGTATACGTACTCTGTTTTTATCTAAGATGTAGCATTTTGTTGCCACGACGACTTTATGGCACAATAAATCTTGCAAGATAAGAAATCGTGTCATAATGTGACGGATTATAAACAAATTTGTGTCAAAAAGCAATTAGCACACTACTCGATCACAAAAAACAACAACATCTCGCGTGCTTCGTTTTTCCACTTCTTCTCTAAACTTGCTTTCGAGAAGTTTCCTTCAGGAAATTTATATTATACATTCAAGTCTTTGTTTTATTTTACCTACAGTTTTTATTAATCTGCTTCCGTATGCGGCAATATCAATTCGGACTTTTATAACATATTCAAGTCTATGAATATTGCAGAAGACGATAGCGATTCCTTTAATAAGAAAACATCACTTTGAGATTTTATCTGCATTGCATATGACAATTCTGATTGGATATTTCCTCATGTAAATTCAGACTTTGATTTTGTTTTGTTCATCAACTGTATTTCGCTATCCTGTTCACGTTGTTTATCAAGATTGTAGATAGCTAGATTAGGATTTTCTTGGCTCTACTGGCGGTTTTGTGGCGTTGGTGTACAAGATGATGTCAAAGCCAAAACTTTTAGACATGTAGTTTGTTACAGAAATTAGAAGTTACACTATACAATATAAGTTTGGAGAGTAAAGGAGGAATTTAATTTCAGGTTAAAAGCAATTTATGTATATATATCATTGACTATTTCTGCTAGTTAAATTTAATACCAATTTAGTATGAGGAGTGCTGTTGAAAAATTAGTGCTACCATAAAATTTTAATAACCTTTTCTCCATTATTTTTGTAATGTTTAAAAATTAACAAAAATTGCAAAACGTTCTTCAGTTTAGTATTTAACTATATATCGGGTGATTAATAAATGTTTTTTTTTCTACTTCTTTCTACACAAATTTACAGTTTACATTGTTAATATTGTAGTGAAATATAATATGCACCAGAAATTAGATGATTTCAGATTATATGTGCTTATAAGCTCTCTGAAACGGCTTTTCTTGAACTTTATTATAAACTTTTTAGAAAGTCGGGATATTACATACTGTAAACTACAAACTTGTAAAATTATAAAACGTTAAATGAAAATTTAGAATGCTTTTAATAATTTATAATACCGACAAGGCTAAATTTTAGTAACACCAAAATATACATAGTGCAATTTATGTCTGTAATTTATTTCACCACCATGTAATTTAGGTACGTAAACTATTGCTAAAATATAGTTAGTACTGCATAATGTAATAAAGAATCTAAGACGTACCGACGTTGCATATTTAAAGTTTAAGCTTCGAGCAAAACATGGAGGAGCTCATGTTATTTGGCGTTCGATCGTGAAACATCGAAAATAAAGAAGGAAACCTCACATTAATAACCTCTCAAGATGTTGTTATAATGGGCGCAAATATGCCGGATATCCTGACAAATATATTAAATTGCGGCTTCTCGAAAATTAATTATGAACTTTATTTGGGCAGCCGATCCAACACCGTCAATCAATTTGGGACGGAAACAATCGCGCGGCTTCTAGATGAATCAGGCGCCATGTCTATTTGTCTTGTTTGCTAATTTAACAGATTTACATTCCGACTCGTATCAATTCAGTCTAGACTCCGTTTACTTAACGAAAACCATGCAAAGTCAACAAAGAACTCATTCCGAACGAATTCTGGCTCCACTTGACGCTCGAATACGCAGGCGATTTTCAGCACCGATTCTGAAAGTTTTTGTTTATCTTTAAAACGACGCAGAAGAATACCCACTCTTGGAAATTAGAGCGTCAGCTCTAATCTGGAGGTCACATGCGAGACTCGGGGTTTCCCGTGTGTTTTTTACTTTCTTCGAGAGATTAGATTTATAACTTTCTGAATTTATTGTTTTAGATATTATCGTACGTTCAAGATTTATTGCTGATAGGTCCTAATTTGATATATGACTTAACTTCCAAGCGTAATATCGAGATTGATGAACTCCGGGTCTTGCAGGAGTTTTCCCCGGATTTAAACGTGCTATTTTCATTATGTATAGGAGTTAAAATTATATAAAAATAGTCAGGAGTTGAAGTTAATTTATATTAATTTATTTTTAGAAGGCAATCGGCAATTTTACTACGTCATCTTCAAGAAAGGGCGACAATGTAAAGTACACGAGCTATTCACAAAGTGGCGAACAAAGGAAGCTTCCATCGAGGTTTTATGAGCTATAAACATGCTTTATCTTTATCAAAATGTATTCCACAGAAGGCATTTAACTACAATCCCTTTAAATGGCTGAGCTTAAAAACACTCAATTGATATTTTGACAGATCATTCAAGAGAAGTTTTTTTTTAATACATTTTTTACAACATAGAAAGTTATTATGATATGCAACTGGAAATACATAAGCAAAATTTTACAATTTATATTCTTCTGCACTTTTATTTAAGTACCCGATAGTCGCTATTGATAGGTCCGCCAACACTTATGTCCTGGCCTAAAACTGATGAAATGTAAAATACATGTAAAAAATTTCTTTTTTCAAAAATCAAAAGCAATAAAATAGAGACCAACTATCCCAACCTTGTTTTTTTTTATATTGAAAAGCATAAAAATTAAATTAAAACATCAAGTGGTGCCGAGCTATATATTTATGTACCAAGCGCATAATGAAGATGTTTATATTCAAGAGCAACCAATTTGTAAAATCGAGGGTCTTCTAAGTTGCCCGAGATTCATATACATAAAGTTAATTACACGAATTCATAAATTGCTTAACTTAGCTTATGTACAAATTGGAGGCAGGATTGCTTTGTTTGTGTACTTTATTTTGTGTCGATGGCAATGGAGTGTCTTGTTTATTTAATTTGTAAGTGTTTTGCAACCGTGTGATGGAAGAAAATATTCCGGAAGAAACGAGCGTTGAAAAACTGATACAGAGCTACATCTAACACTGTACAAACCAGAACTGTACAAAGGACAATGGGCAAAAATGGTCACCACTAACGAGACCTATGTAATTTAATAGTCCATTAAACACTGAACAATTTTCAAAAAAATACATGCAGTTAATAAAAAGTTATGTTTAAATAAAAAAAAAAAAAATCTTGAAAGTGCAAAACTAGCTACATTAAAAAAAACACCTACTTTCTGGCGCCACACGGTTTGTTTGCTTGTTGCATACTGTGCGTTTGATTTTGAACATTGTGCCATTTCGCATACTGATATACTTTAAAGTATCATACTTTAAAAAAAAAAGGCGATCAACGTTATTGTATTTGTATTTCGACACTAGCGACAGTGCCAAAAAACGTTACAAAAAAAATCTTTCAATTGTATATAATTTTTTTACAGGCAGCATATTTTTGTTTGATGGGTTTATAAAATTTGCTCAGTATTTAGTAGACTTTTCACCTATGTGAGTCTTGTTAGCGGTGGAAATTTGGACCAAGCTCCATACATTTTTGCCCATTGTCGTGAAGACTCAAGAAATAAAAATTCCGTCAAAAGAGCTATTTTCGAGAATTTCTACGTATCGTTTCAAATACGATATTGTATTATTATACTTCTATCTAATCGATTTCTGTAATTTTTAAGTATTAATTGTTAATTGTTGTATATCTTTTATAGACAACAGACGTAAGAAATTACAATCGGGTCGAGAGTTTTCTGAAACAGACTTCAAAAGGTTACATTCCGAAAAGCGAAGACGTCTTAAAATTTTTCAAGGATACTTCAAACGAAACTTGTTTTGGAAAAGCTATAAACACGTTGACCGTGTTAAGTTTACATTTAAATATAAAATATATTAAAGTAGAATGTTGTGGTGATGAGCGTTTTTGAGGTTTGAGAAGAGACTAACTTTCACAGCAATCCCCGAATACGAACTACATTACAGAAAGATTTCTGTTTTTAACTTTGCAGTGCTCAATTTGAAAAAAAGATGTTAGTCGCATATTCGTACAAACTTTGTCATGTCTCTTAACGTTTGTACAGAGCGCTTTTGAACCATTAACACTGAAGAAAAAGTAAAAATTTGCTATTTGGTTTAACTATTACAGCATTTTAGAGACATAAATTGTCAGTTTTAACAGAACTAACGATCCACATTTTTCTACCTGCGTATTCTTTAATCTTCATGTAGATCAAATCAAAACCAATAAGAACACTTTTCCAGGGAGGTATAATTACTGTGCTTCCCATACCATTTCACATAGGAAAAACACCAAATCTTGTCACCATTCATACATAACTTTAAAATTAAGGATATGTCCACGTTACACATCACCAATGATTAAAAAGTTTTTTACTTCTGAAAAACAGTATTCGGTAATCAATAACAAAATCTGTCTAAAATTAATTTCAAAAATAACCATCTTAACCTTGTTAGAACCACTGTAATTTCTGTAAGTTCGCCAGTTCATATAGGTCTTTTTACCTCTTAACACTACAGGAAATAGTGTGGAATTTATTAACAAAATATCTCGAGTGATTACTGGAGCTGACAGAGCTGAAGGCGAATACTCCTATAGAGTAAGTAAATTTTTCACTTAAATATGATTTTTCTAATTACGTAACTAAATTTAAATATTCTGTTGTATGTATTTTATCAACATTAAAGTTTGACTACTTATTTTTGTTGGTGTTAGAAAAATTCAATAATATATTCTATATTCTAATAACATTTATGGTATTGACTGGTTAACAATAGGCTGCCTCTACAGTAATGTATTAGTCAGTTGATGCTAGTTTCTGCTTTCCAATGTAATACAATCAAATAGAAATTTTTCCGAGCGACACAGCGACATCAGTGTTTTTTCATTTACGGCTTGGTCAGTATATTTTGGAGCTATCTACGTTGATCTCTTTACACTCAGCGAATATGAAATCTGACCCGTGCGCTACTTTTTTTATTTAAAACCCAGGTTGGAACACATTTGAGAGCAAACAAGTGTTATTTGTACAAGGATAATACATTATAATGCCATCTAGGGATAAAAGTAATGTTTAAACTGTATAAAAAATTCAACATTTACCCTATACAAAGAACGTGAACAGTGTTGTGTATCCAAGCGCTGTAAGCATTTCTCAAGTTTCCAAGCTTTCCGGTTCATAACCGGAAAGCAATCTAAATATACTGCACCTCATTAAAGTTGCACCGTGTTTACATCGCCTTAACGTTACCCACCTAAACAACGGCATTTCTCTCACGATGATTTCTGTATACGGCTTACCCTAATTAAAATTAAGCAGTATAGCTTAAATTAAATAGTTAGGGAGAACTAAATCCTGTCAGAAGCATCTTAAAATATGTGAAGGCTTCATAGACGGAAAAGTGGAAAACTTTGTCCATAGAAACTTGGATTTGGTTTTTAAACTTTGGTGAGCTTGTTGAAAAAATTCATTGATTATTATTTTATTTTTTTTGTATTGAGGAAAAAACTTTCGGATATGGACCTGTTGCACCTGTTTAGTAGCGGTGGTAAATAACGGATAAAAAGTTTAATTTTCGACATTATACCTTAAGTCTATACATATTTGAAAACAAATTTTAAAGCATCTCATCAAACTTCAAACAGCAAACTTGTTCAAACTAGTTAGGAACAACATCAGTTTGTCGAATAGATAGATACAGCGACGTATTTATATGAATAAATTAAATTGTAATTAACTTAAAACTTGTAGATGATGAAGTAATTCCAAAGTATTATAAGGATTAGGCTGTCTAGTTTCCTGCATGAAATGGTTTTCCACTACAGCAACTGAATAGTGATTTCTTGGAGGTGGAATATCTCAACTAAATTGAATTATAACCTAAGTGGAGGAGATCTGGGGCAACTTATCTATTTGAAATAAATATATCTACTTTTTTTTGCAATCTGACTTAATTTTCATTAAAACAAACTTTTTAAAAAATATTTAAACTTGTATTCACTTCTTGTTATTGATTATTGTTAAAAATTAAAATTCTAACTTATTTGGGCTTACGTTAGAACAAGATTCTAGAAAAATAAAATGAATAAGAATCATATAAAGAACTAAAGCATTTAAAATATTTAAAGAGTCAAAAAAAAAAGAAAAAGAGAAAGTACAAACTCAAAAACTTAAAGAATAGAACAATACAAAGTGAAAACTATACAAAGAATACAAAAAAATTAAACAATTCAAATTCAAAACTGCAATTTACAACAGACATTATTAATGTAGTTTGCAGAAAAAAAACTAAAAAGTCGGATCCAAAAGAAATAGAAAGAATCTAAAAAAATCAGATAAGTTTAAACCAACAATTTTAAATCAACAAAAAACAAATGGAAAAAGATCTAAAAAATCAAACTTATAGAAAAAATGCTTCAAGGGATTCAACAATGACAAAAAATCTAAATTATAAAAAATATCTAGAAAATTTAAAAAATCTAAAAAACTGAATATGAAGATTGCAAGAAATTCTGAAGATCTACAGTACAAAAACAAATACAAAGAATAGAAAGAATATCTAAAATCTTGAAAAAAGTGGAAGATAGAAAAATTTAAACCAACAAAAAAAAAGTGACTACTCTAAAAAATATGAAAGGAGAAAAAAGCACATTTTGCGAATATTTCAAAACATTTAAGAAATTCAGTGACTGAAGTTGGACGAAAATTGATTTTTTTCAATAAATCTAGAAAAATAAGACAAAAAAAAATTGACAATGTTAAAAATGAAAAAAATCTAAAAGTCTAAGGCCTTTGAAGGATTTACAAATTTAAGAAAGTAAAATCTTAATTAACTGAAACTGATTTTTATAAACTGCAATTAAAGTTAAAGAAATTAAAATTTAAATAGTTTATTTAACATCTTGAACGCTGTAAAAAATTTGGAAATTGTAAATTTAAAAAATTAAGAGTTATTTACAAAAAAAAGGTTTTAAAATTTCTGTACGTACAAGATTTCTTTGGATTTTTATGTTCATTAGATTATCTGAATCATCTTATTAGGTTATCTAAATTAAACAACGTACTGCTTCATTCTAACCATACCACTAGATATTTTCCTATCTTTACAAATTTTTTAGCTCTTTGTTAATACTTTTTTATTAATATCAAAAAAATATGCAAAAAATGCTACTTACTTATAAAATATGAAGGAAAATCTATAACATGCAAATATACGCAATAATATGTTTGCCTTATTGATCTTTAATTAATGTAATTAAAACTAAAAATTAGAAATAAAGGCTTAACGGTTTAATGTGCTTTTTTTTCATATAATCGTCTTCTTAATAATTCAGCGCAACAAAAGCCCACCTGATTGTTGTAACATGGATTTTTTTTTGTTTAATAAAAGAGTAACTGCCGTAAAGTAATTCCCAAAGAAGTTTTTTCTAAATTAATAAAATTAAGCGACTTTTGAACTGAAAAGTAGAGTTTGCAAAAAATTTAGCACCACCAGACGGCAAAAACGTTGACAAAAACAATGTATCTGTATCTGTATAATGTTGATGCGAGTATCTATATTTAACGCAACAAAATTTTGACCATCTTTGTGCCGTATCTATCTAATTAAAATTAAATTTTAAGTATCAGTTATGTGAATTTTGAAACCACATAACTAAATCAAATTAACAAACACCAAAAAAATGCTTCCACCGCGAAATAACATGACAGCATCTTGGTTAGTATATGAACGAAACATTTAAAGTAAAAGGTAATCAAATTAGTCCTATAAAATTTTAAAATTCGGTGTTCATTATGCGCACAACACGTGAATGCCTAAATAAAAAATTAGTTGTCTCCGTAACACTACAAAAACAACGTAAATATTTTATTAGCTAGCACTTTTCTTAATGATGATTGTAATACAGAAAAACTAATCTCTTAACTACGAACACGGTAACTAGAGAAACAAAAGAATGTCTAATTAACCTAATTCAAATGGTTTGAGACAAATATTGCACTATAAAAGAAAGTTAGAAGAAAACAAGAGCGGCAATAACATAACCGTAAACGTAAAATTTGAGGATAAACTCAATTATGCAGCAGTATTAGCATTTCCACAATTGTAATTTATCGAAAGCGAACGAAGAAATACGCCCTCGTAGTGTTTTATGCGACTAGTTAATACCTAATCATACAATCTTTTATAGCACTTTAAAGCGTAATTCAACCCTTCCTTCCAGTTCGTGTTAAAAAGTCATTTAATGTACCCTCCTACACCCGTTCTTTCGATAAGGGTTGTATAAATCTGATACATTAGTTAGCGTTAACTGAACATTAACATTTAGTAATCGCTCGATCAGTGAAAGCATTGTTATAGGTGTGTCTACATTTATTGTCCCGTAAACACAGCGTTGTGATGAATAAGGGTGAAACACGTTCTCATTGTTTCAGTTTTCAGTCTACGCGAATCCTTCAAAGACCAACTTGACAGCACCGTCACATTTGAGCGTTTTATAGGAACAGGATCCGTGGTTATTGAATAATTAACAATCATGACTATACGTATTATGAACAAAGCATTGCGGTTTAAGACACCATCAGGTAAGCTCCCGTGTAAAAGGAGAAATCGCATGTGCTGCCAACATCAGGCGTGTACTTGCGCTATTGGTTAATTAATTTACAGTCGATAGCGTACACGTTTCAGGTTTTAACACTATCAACACTCATTATAGTAGCTTTACTTAGCAGCGATGTCTGGAAGAGATATGGTTATTTTATTACGTGCAAGACCGATCTCACAACTACCTTGCTAGCGAACTCAAACTGTGTGTGTACCTACTTAACTTTTAACAAGTTGGTGTCTAATGCATTACTAAAGCGGTGTGTTTTGCATAAGATAACGCGTATTTACCCGCAGCTAGTTTCCTTCGAACTTCCCTTTTAAAATTTCCGGCTCACTCGAGGACTTGTCGATAATCCTGCATCAAAGCTGCTTAATGTAAATTATTAGATTTAGAATATTCACGTCAATAGAGTGAAAGCTCTACGCCGGTAAACCTAAGCTTATTAAGCCATAATAACCATCATATACCTACTCTTGTTTTATAATCTTAACATTTATATTATCGAAAATTGCAAGAAATAATTGATTTTAACTAAAATATCAATTTGTTGTTAGATTAGGGTCCTAGCACCTCCAAAAGAGCCTATATATGACTATCACTATAACCCGAGCGTCAAGATTATAAAACCGAGGTGCGAAGCACCGAAGACGCGGGAGTTATAACTGTGATCTGAACCAAGGTGGATATATTATTTTTTTGACTAGTGCACGTTTTATTCAGGTTATACGTACATTTGTTTTAAATAATGCAATTCTATTGGATATTTCCTTTTCATAAAATTCATAGCATTTAATAAAGATAAAACAAGTATCTAGATTCTGTTAGTTTTCAAAATAATTTCTAACATTGCCTGACAATATCTGTACTCCTCCGCAAATTTAACAAAAAGCCAAAGACCTTGAAGACAACTTATTGCTTCAGAAATCAAGAACGGTTTACTTAAAAGCTTATTATCACTTTTGTAGAGTGTTGGAACGCAAATAATGTCAGAAGAATGTCTGAAAGTGTGATGTCCGTAGATTTCGAGAAGCAAGCACTAACAAAAAAGGCTTCAAGTTTGTGAGCTTTGTATTCCATACTCGAAGCCACACAATTATTTGAGAAACAAGTGATATCTCAAAACTTCCAAAACTCAGCTTTTTTAAAACAAAAAAATACCACTTACAAAGCAAAAAAACATCGTTTTTTTCTAAAGAGGAAATTTGTGCGTTCGAAACAAACCCTCTTGAGGAGGCATTCTTATCAACTAAGGTAATTGTTATTATTTGTTATAAACTTCTATACATTTACTATACCATAGACTGTTATGGTCATAAGAGTAGCAGCGGCAATTTGTTTTAACAGATCCATTATGGATTAATGTGGCAAAAAACCACCTAAACTGCAAACCTGTGCAGGACATGCTTAGAGTTTTTATTGTTTCAAAGATGCTAAACCTACGCGCCAGAATATTGGTCATAACAGTATGAACAAAATGAATAAAGTTCTCGTTCTCAAAAATTCCCTACCGTAAATTCGGCCACAATTTTAGCAGAATATGGTGGAGATCTGCTATTTTTGAAACCTCAGAGGTGGCGGAGAGCTGAGAATGCGCCGTTGGACGTTTAGTACTTATTCTATTTTCTATTTCAACCTAAGCACTACAAAATCCCTAACTAAGTGCGCGTTACAGAAATCTTATTTATTTCTACCACTGCATTATAAAAACAATTTTCTCTTAATAATTAAAGACCTTCACCTCTTCTGTTTAACTGATAAAATTGGGTTTTGAAATCTGAACGTTTTTAAAAAAATATATTTTTTTTTACTGTATTAACCTAGATCTAATACGTGAAATGACATTCATTATTGATCTAGGTAAATGATACTCTACTGTTCGAAGCAAAAATAGAACCAATAATAATTTGTTTATGTACTACTAGTCAGAAACTATTTTATACTCGTGACATCAAGTTAGTTAGCAAGCATTTGCGTCAAAATTTTGTACTACGTTTATATTAAATTTTCAGTTGAAACATATTGTCAACAGATAATGCCAGAAATGTCATTAATGATTTAGATCTTTCATTTCATTAAAATTTTATTGTTTAAGTGCAAAATACCTGCAGCCTCTTTTTTAAAAGCAGGTTTGAAATTTTGGTGGGTAAAAACTCTCTACAGCATTTTTTTGATTATTAGCCAACGTGTAGTCACCGATTTCCAAATTTAGCTCTTGATGAATTTGGTTTGTATTTTTTAAAGAGTTTATAATATTTAGGAGTAATAACGCTTCCATATTCCTTAAAAGTGTTTCTTTCTATAATTTTCTGAATCTTGTAGAAAATTTCTTACCCCATAGTTTGATCTGCTAAGAAGTCTTCCAATATGCCGTGGTCAATAACCTGCTCTATTCAGATCTATAATTTGTGTTTCATTATTATATAAACAATAAACTGCTTCTATTATTTTGCACAATTTAAAACCCAATTCTGTCTCTGTTCTAGTTCTTATGTACACCAATTTAGATTTTTTTATATGCATTTTCTTTAGTATCATAATAAATGTGACAACATTAGAACACTAAATCTGTCAAAAAAATAATAAAAATCAATAATAAAGGTGCGTCTATTATGCAACGGGTTGTATATTTTTTGTTATTATGATACAAGGTATCATGACTAAAATAATCTCGTTACTAAATTTAATATATAATAAAAAAAAAAAATTAGTACGAAAATAACGAGCTTTTTATTTACGGACATGTTGCAAATTTTTATCACAGAACGGTTCTTATATGGATCGTCATATTGACTATAAACTGTCAGTTAAAACAAATCTTCCACCCTGTTTTTTATATGTATAAGTGGTAAGTCAAACAACAAGTGATTAAATTATTAAGACTAAATTAAATCTTACTTTGTTTGTTAATAACTTAAATATCTGTGTTACTTCTCCCGTGGTTTTTTTCTAGAATGTAAAACTCGCGTCGTCGGAAAGCTTGTGAGTAAACATATTTAGTCCGATAAAACAGTTCTTTATAAATGTAAACACCACGATTGAGCTGAATTAAACAAGAAGCTGTTGTGTCTGTACAGGAGCACAAAACACATTTAATTAATTTTCAGTTAGTTAGAAAACACTAAACTAAATTTGAACTTCTCATCACAATGCCGGGTATCTTCTTGATCTTGTCTTGCTTCCAGTAGAGCTATTTTCTGTCTAGTATCTGTTATAATCTAATATTAACTATACAACAATGAAGAAAAAACTGCACTTTTCAATCTTTGTCTTTATGTTTAAGGATTTGAAAAACAGAGTGATAATGTCATTTTAACCTCTACTAGAACTTGAATCTTGTTATTAATAAAGACCGAATATTATAAAACTGTAGTTCTTTCCATTATATTTTATAAATAAACTCTAACATTTTATTTATGCTCTTATCTATTTAATAGAAAAACAAAAAATTAAATTCTAAAATTGGTGTATAAAACCTAAGCAATATACAAAATTCAGAGCATTTTTAAATAAATGAGCTTTGTTATTTTTTCCATATGCAATAATATGGCAATTTGCATCATTAACTATTTAAATGTCAGAATTCTCAAAAAATATTAATTTTTGATATTTATAAAATATTTGAGGCGTGAATTTTTTTTATAAAAATTCTTAATTTTTTGAGAAGAGTACTCTTAGTACGTAGGTAATAAGGTAATATGATTTAGTTTAAATTAATATAGGTTTATGTTGTCAAAATTGGCAGGTTTTTGGGACAGTACTTATTACAAAATTTGTATTTTTTTTAAGTTGATATTAAATTAAATTATATATTAGGTTTACGCAATTCTTTTCAACTTTACTACATTTTAGAATAACATATAAGTTCCAAAAATGCGCGGGTTTTCTACAAGCCTCAAAATCTGTGTATGTCCAACATAAACCAATCACTTAAAGTTAACTGAGAAGGACATTCTTTGCAAGTCAGCTAATTTGAATTCTTTGCCAGTGGCATGCTTCTGTTAAGCACATGTGTGCCGGACATTTTAGTCTCTTGGTGATCATTTCGTTTTCTCTTTTTATCTTTCGTGTGGCATAAATTAAATGAATATAACATAAACTAGTGACTCGGTTTAATGAAGGAAGAGTTATTGTTTTAAACGGAATCCTTCAATCTTGTCGACACTCGTCAAAGTGACAAGTAACTGACGCGTCGACAAGATATTGACGAGCACGCTCAGCAATAATGTCAAGCAAATGTTTGATCATTGCTGCAATTTTTAGTGTTTTTTTTACATTGTTTTCATTATTAAGGGACAAGATGCCGTCGAAAAAAATGCAAATTAACAAGAGAAGAAATGTTACAAAGAAGAAGCTGCAAAGGTTCGTTTAATTAAAATTAAAAGTGATCCTATAAAATTAACCGAATATAAAAAGAGGAAAGGTGAAAGTATTTTAAAAACAAGAACAAAGGAAATTTATTAAAGACGTTTTTCCGTGAGCAAATTCTAAAGAATTGGAAAAAGATACTCGTCAGATTACAAAAAAATACAGGCAATGAAAAATGTTGCTAATACACGCTAAAGACACCACTTACATTCGATGACGAAGTATATCTTGATGTTCTTGAAGGACATGAAACCACAGATCCTGATAACAGTACCTAGCAAATAATGCAATAAATGATTAAAAATTACTGAAAATAAACTGATTTTTCATTAAAATTTTTGTGCCGTATTGTGTTTGTGTTATTGGTATAATATAATTGGTGTCTTGAAGCAAAACTTAACAAAATTCGTAATTTATTCTAAAATGTTCTATAAAGATTTATACACAGTATTTCAAATCCATGCGTTATTAAAAAAAATACCTAAGTGGTTCAAAGTCGTTTCCAAAGTTACACAAGTTTCATAAAAATAGCAAATATTAGATCTTTGATTTTTTTAAATCTTTATTATTTGAAACTGTCTTTAATTTTAAAGCCATAAAAAAAATTTAAATATTTTTAAAATATTTAGAAATATAAATGTTAGGTATCATATGTATATTTTAATTTTTACCGCTTGAACTATTTTAATGTTTTTTTTTATGTTTTTTACATTCTTTACAAGTCTATAGAAAGCCTGCTACATTTATAAAACATAGACAATCTAAAAAAATTCAAAATTCAAAACATCTAAAGAATTAAAGATTACCATTAACTACAAAATCAAATATTAAACATTTTGATTATCTCAAAAGTTTAAAAATTATAAAGCAATCTAAGCAAATTTAGAAAAATCTGAAAAATATAAAATTTTAAAAAAAGACATCAAAAATTTAAAAAATCTAAAACATACAAATAATCTAAAAAAATTAAAACGTATTTAAGAAATCTAAAGGCAGATTCTAAAGTTTAACAATTTCAAATGTTATGACGAATCAAAAGGATTTTTAATAATTAACAGAATCTAAAGAAAAAAATCCAAATTTTGAATTATCTACAGAATATATCAAACCTGTTTAATTTAAAGCTATAAAAGATTGTAAATAATCTTAGTATCAAAGAATCAAATTTATTCAACACCTCAAAGGCTTGCAACAAATACAAAAAAAAAATTCTAGAGCATTTAAAATGGTCATGAGATACAAAAAATACAATAAATTCAAAAAAAATTTAACATCTAAAGAAAGAAATATTTAAACAATTTTTTTTTAAACTGCAATAATCTATTGTATACGAAAATCATATTTTTGTAAATTATTTTGCCTCTTACGCATTACGCATTCAATATCCACCATAAAAAACGCACTTACTAATAAATATTAATAACTAATATTATAACAATTACAAACACAAACTCTTTTAAAAGTACTGAAAATAACTACAATAAAACGTTTTTTTTTAATTATACATTTAGTCTGTACCGATTACCGTGTAAAACAAGAAAAATATCGTGACGCTTAACATTAAAGTAATTTGTTTCGCTACATAAAACTTGCTCACAGCAAATGAACCCAGATGAACAAGAATTAATTATCTACCTATTACGCAGTCCCGCTTAATTTGCAGCATGACCTTTGTAACTCCCAAAAGGTACTAGGATAGTTGTGCGTATGTAATGAATATGTTCATAGTTTACAATATTTTTGTTTACAGCTTTGATGAAAAATTTTATAGCTTGTGAGTTGGTAATAACATGTGAATATTATTTTAGAAGCTCATAGAAAACTATATTCACTGCTTATATTAAACAAAGTACAAACTATAAATGTCGTGATAAAATATCAAAGTTGGATCACTCAGTTTAATTTCACGTCAGTTCTAGGTTGTCTTTGATCGCAAAGGGCTTTACTGTCGTGACGCTGCCGATGTTGATCAAAGTTAGGAAGCTTTTTGTATTTGACTTATGAGACTAGAAACCTAAAAAATTTTAGAAAGTTATTTAACAGGAATTGATAGAAAATTCCTATGAGTGTAATATTGTTAACTTTCCGGTGTGGCTAAATTTTTATGTTAACTGTATGAGTAAAAATTCTGAAAGACTGAAAAAACCTTTAGAAAAATTGTGACGTATTGTTTCCAAAGAAGCTTCTATTTCAGTTAATTTCCCCATGTTTCAAAAAAACTGTTCGCTTTTCTTTATATTTCACGCTAACGCCCTTAATGAATTAATGTTAAAAACAATGTTCCGGTATCTCGCTCGCCATCTTCAGCAAAGTAAAAAGGTTTTGTGTCAGACGATTCTTTGAAATTTAAACAATGGCTCTCTAGTGTTTTGATAAGCTCATTAGTAACCTTCCCACTGGGTTGGATTAATAAGCATATATATCTGAAATTTCTCGCATCAGTTCCAGGCGAAGTCCAGGGGTGCATGTGTCCACATGTAATATCCATGGTAATTAGCGACGTCTGTGAGTCCGGTGCCAATTACAACTTTGAACGCGTACGGCCTTTCAATTTATCTCATCGGTGTGTGGTAATTGCACCACTTGTTTAATTTACAGCATCAGCCCGCATCGGCCTTGTTTCAGACACATAATGACCATTCAATTTTGTCTAATCGCAACCCTATTAATTACTCTTTTTCACGTACTGAAATCGGAAAAACTTCAATTCGAATGGATAATAGAACACTCGTAAATCTTGTAAGTTTAATGAGCGCTCCTAACAGCCGATACGTATCCGCTTAGAGCGTGCTTTTTAAGATATTAAATTATTTAAGTTATAATTACATTTCAATTTGAAAATTATGGCTACTAACCTACTGTGCTTGTTAATTCTCAAAACGGCCGTATTTTATGTAATTAGAAGCAGGTGCGAGTTAGGCTCATTCTCGTCGCTCAGATCTCCGAGCAGATAGTGTTGGTTATATTTTATGCTCCGTAATAAGACTACTAGCACACAAATTTATTGATGGGCACTGTAATTGTGCGTGCATCTCTTAGGTGTGGAAAAATTAAGTACCCATTTAAGTAATTAGCTACATAATAAATGTGCTTTTCGCACTGTGGACGTAAAGGCATGAACACGGCATGAATGAAAAACAAGATCGAATGGACGTAATTCTAACACTTTCTGCTAATGATGAACTTTCTCCATTTTACTTCACTGTTTCAAACGAATTTTATCTTTTATGGGTTTACTACATTATAAAGTACGTGTATTTTTATATACAAAAAGAGATACAAAAGGAGATAAGTGACCATTTGATTTATTTAGTATTGGAACGTATACAAACATAGAGTTAGAGTTTTATGTGTTGCCTATGCACCAAAAGTGAGTTCGATAAAACTAATTACTACCAATTTAAATTATCTCATTATCTTTTAAAAGCTTTAACAAAAATAACTACAGTTTAATGCAGCATTAGATAAACATTTTTATGTGTTAAATGAGAACAATTTCTGAATTATTTAATGCTTGATGACCAAATTACGCTCTAAACTTTTTTTTATTTATTTATTATCTTACACTTTTTTCTGCACCTACTTATATTGAATTGTTACCGTTCAAATTACGTGCTGACCACCTGCTCAAGAAGTATTACTACATTTGAAAAACCTTTGATATTTTAGTTTAAAATAGCAGAGCGTACTTACTTAATTATACAAATTTGCAAAATGAACGTTGGAATAATGCAGTGCATTTCGTTCGGTATTTATCTCATATTTCCTCTTACTTCATTAATTTAAATTATTTTGAAACGTTCTTGCAGATAAACAGGCTCGGGTAAATTTGTGAATTTGTAGAATGCAAATAATGGCTTGAAATATTGCCTGGAGAAGATTTAAACCATCTCTTCCATGAATTTGTAAATTGCATTATTAAAATTTTAAGTATTGTTCAGAAAGCGACATGAAGGATGAAGACGTCAGATTAAATTTTTCTCTTCAGTATGAATAATAATAACGGGATGAGTCGAGTTATTTAAAAATAAAATTATACGAACAAAGACGAACTCTCCGCAAAAGGTTGATTTGACTAAACAAGACAAATTGATGAGATGATTTCACTTTATTGCTCATTCGTAAGTTGAATTCAACATGATTTTCATTCTACAAGTAAAAATTTGGAATTTATGACGAACGCCGCTAAAATTCTCAAGTGTCTAGAAGTAGGGCGTAATTTATTCATAACTCTAAACAGAGTAGGTGTTACGGTGTTACGTGTAACCCGTCTGTCGGATGTATCAGTAGATGGCGCCTCATTCTGAATGTGCCTAATTAAGTGGAGAGTTGACGGCCCCGCCGGTGGAGGCGCTGTAATACTAATTACCCTACTATAATACTCCCGGGCGCTGTTAATGAAAATATACTTCATGGTGCCTGCTGAAAAACTGAATGACGGTTTATAAGCGTCAGAGTCTTCTTTTACTTTCTCTTTCCAACAACGACGAGATTCACGACCAAAAAAGGACGATCGTAGTTGAGAGACTTCCCGCCATAACAGTTTTACGACCAGACTTATGTATGAATTTGTTGCCCTGGATTGGCTCATTCTGTAGAGGGCAAATTTGTCATATTTATAATATTGATCAACATAGGTAAAGCAGTGCCGTAATACGTAATAAAGCCGTAAATATCGGCAAATTAATGCAGAATTTGATGTATTTCGTAAGTAGAAAAAACTACAACAAACTGTACAATTTGTTTTTTTTATTAATGTCACTTCCAAAATTTATTTTCTCTTTATATCGTTTTATTGTTTTTTTACAATTTCGTTTTTTTGTTAATTTTTATCTGGTTCTATATTTCTCTTGTTTACAGGTAATTTTCATTTATTTCAAACCTTTCTTGTTCCCTATTTTGGGTTTTAATACTAACCACTGTTTTTTCATCGTCATTATAATAATCACCTTATTATCTTTAGTATTTTTTTTTCGATGATATCGTAAGGTTTTTTGTGCAGTCGAAAACTTGTTCTTGAACTTCTGGTTGAGTATTTCTAATATGATTCTATGATCGTGGTGTTTTTCTAATATTTTCCTTATGGTGTGGAAGCTGCTACGTTTAATTATCTGTGATTGATTTTGATTAAGTTACACTGTTTTAGGTAATAGTTTTGACATGTTCTCTTCGACTTTCAATTTTATCACAGGATATAACCTTTAAGCAAGCACAATGATTTTTTTCATTTTCTAATAAAATTTATGGTTTTGGCTGGTAAATCGTGAGCTCGTAAAGTAATTTATATTACTCAATTTTTTTACCTAGATTGCGGCAAACATTAACCGACGTCCAGGGTGGGAATACAAGCTTTTCTTGATATTGACTGTTTGTAACTATTACTACCTGAAAAAAAAAAGTTTTGCTCCCAGCTCTGAATTTCGGAGATCACTTATGCTAATGAGGGTAGAAAAATTGGTTACTATAAATTATTTAATTAATAATTTAATCTTGTTAGAAAACAAAATTTCTGGGCGACAGATGTTTCAATTTTATTTATTATTCTTCAAACATCTTCCATCGTTAATTCCTATGTGTTATTATCTTCAACTCGTTTATAGTGTTGTTCGTTATTTAGTTTTTTTTATTTTATTTTCCGAGTCGTACATAACTCTTAGTAATACTTTTTTTTTAATTTCTGTTTATTTTTAGTCGTTTTGCCTGACTGTCATTTTCGTTAGGAAACTTTGAAAGTTTACTTTTGTTCGTTAATTTCAAAATAAAAGCGAATATTATTTTTATGTATCTTTTTCTCTTCGATTTCTTTTGCTTACATATAGATCCAATCTTATATAGTTTCTTTTCTGCGCTACTATTATTAGCTCAATAGTTTTCTTGGTTTTTAAGAATTACCTAATTTTATATAATTATTTATAATTTTTTTATTTTGTATTATATATTAATCGATAATTTCAATATAATGTGCAAAATTGGTACCTTAAAGAATTAGTTAAATTAAGCGAAATTTTACCTCTTATAACTTGGTAAAAAAAACTGCTACTTTTTCAAAATCCAAAAGTACATTATTTGCAATGTATAGTCTTAATTTTTCTACCGAAGTAAATTAATGTCCCCCACTTCCATACTTTCGACGCTTTGGATATATGTATTTACTTTTCTCATACAACTGCACCATGCTCATTATTCTGTTGTTTTCTCATGAGCATGAGCAGTGTTTTCTTAAATAACACAGTATATACATAAATTAATTGTCACATGCAAGTTGCATCCAATTTATACTTAAAATAGGCCACCCTCTTCAAATTGAAACGAATTTTAGTCCGTTGGTACTGCTCATAATATTACTTCTGATGTTATCTATTTAGGAAATTGAATCGGTGCGGTTATCGCCCAAGAACTACCGCAATGTGTCCGATTGTCGAGTCGAAGAGAAATTCAAGTTAATGACGACGATAACACAACGTGAACTACATAAACAAACGAGATTTAATTAGCACGCAAAAGCCATATCTTCAGTAAATTGACGTTGGAAAAAGATGCATGTCACGAATCTCATTTATTATTACATTTCCGGAAAACTTATTACTCACAGCGGTCCGTTAAGAGCGTTTAACAAGGCTTCAATTGCTAATTTGGTGGTTAAAGTTGTGTGTACCAATAGCGTTAGTTTACCACTAACTGGTTAATTTCACAGAACACAGTTTGACATTAACCACTGTAATAGTGCCATCACTGGAACCGTCTCATTTAATTTAGTTTTTTTTTGTTGTTTTAAGAGTGAGAAAAATAAACTCTGGCCCTCAGACGAGAAGATTTTTGCTGCTAGTATTTGTTTATAGAGATATCAATCAAAAGTTGTCTGTTTTGTGCCTTTGCTGTAAGATTTTTTTTTAGTTTCTGGTTGAGATGGTCGGGGTCTCTGCAAGATGGCGTTGACAAAGGCCCGTTTTTAGTGTGACACAATAGCAAATTCCGCGGACAACAAGAACCCGTCCGGGTCTCGGGTAGCAATCTAACCCGCCACCGTATGATTAATGACTTGAGACAAGATAATCACCCATATCTTGTTCGTGTAAGTTGTATTCCGGTCGTATTTACATAGATTGGGACCGGTTTTGTCCCATTTGCAATATCCTCATCGGATCTGCTTTTTGCCGATAATGCTCTGCTAATGCAGATTTGTCCTTTCGCATATTCCTTGCGTCCACCATCGATTTGAATCTTCAGTGTTTATGTCCTCTTTCGAAGATTTGTAGGTGTTAAACCTTCACGATGAATTGGAAATGAACAAAAAAGGGGAAAATGGATTAGTGATTATACTACAATAAAAGACCATTGATGAAGGACTACAGCCAGTCCTGCAGGTGTCACTTGGATTATTCTCGAACAATTACTTGAAAATGTGAGGCGATTCAAAGAAGATTATTATAATGCTCGCCACAATTCCTTCGAGATTATTATTTAGATTTTAATCTTCATCGAGACGGGACGGTCGACTTATCGTTGATGGGATATTAGGCGAGTTGGTTTTAATTGTTCCGTCGCCTACGTATTGAGAAGTTTCAAAGGACTCCACTGCTTTTAATCTAATTACTGAGATTCCGGCTCTTTCATTATTTAATTGAGTTAATTTGATTAAACGAAATACGGAATGAATAAAAAGTTTGCCAGAGAAATTGTTGTTATCAAGGATCTAAAATTTATATTACTGAAGAGTTTATCGACTGCAATTCCCTACTAGAGAATAAAATCCAGTTTAACAGTCCCGCTAATTTTCTACTTTGTTATAGCCTTTTACACGCTTTTTCAAACTTCAAACGAGCAAGAAAAACATATTTTCTCACCGTCTTTAAATAATGCATAATGCATTTTTTCCTTTGGGAAAATATCCCAGGGAACACCATAATAAATTTAGCTAGAACTTGAAATCCAGATGTTAAATGCGGTCAAATCTCAAGTTGGAAGTAGCAATTTTGAAAATAGTTTTTTTCACTTTAACTTTAAGAACGTGCAAAAAATTCTGATTTCTCGTCTCACTTAAGTTTCTTTTCTATGCATCCATTAAATGTGAGGGACATTTTCTATGGATAGGATGTGGTACAGAGAAAATGGAACGCCTTTTCCCCTGTTTTCAAAGCACTTTTTTTAAACAGAAAGTAATTTGATTATATTTCTTGCTTTCCGGTGAACGCATCAAATTTCCAAATAAATCTAGAACAATTTTAAAACTTGTATAGAAATGAAACGTTCTCAACGAGTCGTTGAATCCAGAAAGGGAAAAGATGAAAGCTTCTGGCTATCAGAAAATTCCGCTTATTCTTCCAATCGAGAAATTTGGTTGAAAGATCGTCCTTTCGATTTTGTTGAGGGAATGTCGCATTTTATACTGTAGGTTATGAGCGGTTCCGGCGTTTGATGCGAGTGTCGTTTCGGAACACTTGATGGGCATAAACAAAAAAGGTCAGCACCGCTTACATTTGTATTTGACATTCTTGACGTATCATTTATTAGACGAGGTCAAATTGCTAAATAAAACGACGGTATTTGTTAGAGTGCTGACACTTGTCAAGAATCCGTGAGCATATGGGACAAAACCGGCCATGTCAAACCTCAGTCAGGACCATCCGCGGTATTTTAGTTATGTCTTTGTGTTTCTGCTTCGCATTCCTCAGCTGCGATTAAATTTCCGGTATTTTTCAAATTGAATCCCAATGAAAGGGAGTTATTTTCATTTTTGGGTTAGTAAACGTTTGAATATTTAAGGAAATTATTTTTTAGATTCACACTTTTTCAGGCAACGTTCAAATTGTATACAATGTTGTTACCGAAAGGGCAAAATAAATCGCCAACGATTTATGGCATCAACGACAGCGCGACTCTATTATCCTTAAAGATTAGCATCTCGAAAAAACTGAAGCGACAAAGACCTTTTCATGGAGCGACGTTTTGTGAAACGAACCCATTGACAAAATCTCATGGGAGCCATTAATGTACACATTACACTTCCCACCTTTTAGTATAATTCCCACCTTTCATTTCAATGTGAAGCACCAATTAGACCAACGGGTATAAGACCTGTCACAAAGACCACCAATCGGAATACAGGAAGCCGAGTGTGACCCGGTGAACGATATCATCTACATCGAGTTTCCTTTCCGGTACGGTCTTTAACGTCCAACTTTTATGTCAGGGAAAAAAGATAGAGGCCGTTAAAATATCAGGAAGCGAAAAAGACCGTGTATACTAATGAAATTACTCGGTGCTCACTACTAGTTTACGTAAATCAATAAGTTTTATAAATTTTATGTGGTCTGCGTTATCGGAGATTTCTGTTGACTTACATACTTAATAAATGATAAAAGAGTCTTGTAATATATGTTTAACGGGAAGATATATCCAGTTCCGCAAGAATTCGTAAACAAAATATATTGTAAATCAAAGAGCTTGGGGTGATTCCGGTGCTTCAAGTCATCGATCTGCTCCTTTATCTTGTTAGAACAACATCATTTCCTCTCGACAAGAAATCTCTTAAGATTTATAATATATGAGTTTATATAGTAAAGGGAGAAGAAAATTTATGAAAAACATAACTGTAATATCAATAATTTTGTCGATATAAATATCTAATACCATTAGGATGTACTTCACGAAGTAAAGTTATTTTTACATTCATTTCCTACTAAAAAAGGAAGTTAAGACAAAAACTGCAAACCTCACTCCGACCAATTACATTTCGAAAAAGCTCCGGGTCCATTACAAACCGTTCCCTCCTTTCCGGTAATTCACAATAATAATAGGTAGACATGAATTTCCGGCAGTAACCAGTTACGACCACTAGACCATCAATTTCTTTACATTAGAAGTAATTTAACTTCACACTGTTTGAAACAGTTTCCCGCATAGTACAGTAAACTTCATTTGAAACTACACGAAATCCGTTCAAAGTCACAGCAAGGAGTCCGCCATAAAGCGGAATGATATATCTAAATTTCAACCTCAAAGGTATCAATATACTGGGATTGTTTTAAGAAGCAATATTAGTGTTTCTGATACTCCTAATCTTGTATTGTTTACGATTTCCGTTCTAGTTGTAGATGAATATTAATCCAGTAGATTAAAGTCGAAGGGTTCTAATGCTACGAGAAAACACGAAAGCAAAACGAAAATACTGTCTAATTGTTATGATTTGCAGGCTTGAGCCGTGATCTTGCATTAATGCCACTAAAACGTTGTTTATGTCGAACAAACATTTCCAATAAAGGAGTTCGGTAGCAGGAAATTGATCTGGAAGCTATGAAAACAATCAGTGGGGGTTAATCTCGCGCATATACCTTCGCCGTTAAGTAACGGCATGATAATGCATATTTACCACACAAGGATTAAGGCTCATTAAGTCAAACTTGGTTACAAAGTGTAAGGAATCTGAAGGTATTAAGGGTAAATTGTGCGAATATGACTTTGCAATTAATCTATTTTCAAAAACAACGATAACAAGAATACTTCACAAAACTTGTAAAGATGTAGCGAAACACTTTTTACAGATTTGTGTCTCGATATTTGACATTCTTTGGCCGCAGTTAAAAAAATTTAATTCCTGTTTTGTCAGAATGTGCAGCTAAACACAACATGTGCCTCACATTAATATCAACAATATTCCTGGATAAAATCACTAACTCAACAACAGCTGCTCGTGATTTCAACCAAAAATATTATTGATCAAATCTGACCACTTGTATTAAATGTTATATTTAAAAATAATCTACAGTTTTTTCTGGTATTGAGTAAACAGTGAAATGTGGTTAGATAAATATTTGGAAACATTTTTAAAACCAAATTAATTTACACATATTTGTTTGACTTAACTAATTTTTATGTTTAATGTCGGTATATGCAATGAGAATCATGAATCTTATAACTTAGCTGAAATAATAATATATAAATACATACATAATGTGAAAATTATTAAAAAAAACTAAAGAATAGTATATATAATTTATATAAATAATAGTAAATATTAAAAATAATTTTTGTAAAAAAAATCTTATTCATTAGTACGCATATTCGAATAAGTTTAAATTTCTTATTTTTTATTACTTGATAAGTTTTTAAAGTGTCAACCTGCTTTTGATGCTCTGAAAAATTTTAAGCTTTTCAAAGAGATTCTAGAGTTTAGACGGTCAATTTTATTTAAATCTGTGTCTCAGTACCAAGTTATAGTATAACTTACAGTTTAAACTTAATTAATTGAATACAAAAAAAAATGTATGATAAAAAGACTTTTATTACCAGTAGCCATTCATATTGAGACTTAGAACTATCAAAGAGCCACTCAAAAATTTAAATATTTTAAATTATAATATTTATATTATTTTTATGGGGATGTCCTAGAACTATAAAAGTACAAAGATTTTGAAAACATTCTGATCGCAAGGGTTTTTGTTGTTTAAATATTTCCAATTTTTACATATTTCCATATTTTGATTAGAAAGTACTATCGACTCTAAAAATTTGAAATTTTGAAATTTCTCAAGGTTGTAAAATGTTCAAGGTTCTTAATCAAAAACTCCCGTGACGAATAAGAAGATTTTGAATATTCCAAATATTAAAACAATACGAAGAACTTTATTACTGTTAATGTTAACGTTAAATTTCTGTTGATCTAAAACTTTCTTTTTTTAATTAGAGACGGAAATATATGTGACTCTTAGAACTCAGGCTCTTTATAACTCTCAAATATCTAAGAGCTCAAATATTAGTTCCTGTGGCACCAAAAAAAAAAAACTTGATAAATTACCAAAATTTTTTAAAAAGATACTTGCAATTGTAAAAGTCCTTAAAACCTTAAAGGTTTATACGATAAAATCTCAAAACATTTTAAAACTTTGAAAATTTCAACAGGTTTAAATTAATCTAAAATATTTAGCAATTAAAAATCTGACTTAAAATTGTTTTAAATTTTCTTTCAAAGTCTAGAAGCAAAAACTACTAAAAATTTTATGTTTCGAAATTGCAAGATGTTGGGATCCATTCTTAAAAAAATGCTCAAAAAAGGTTTTTTTTTTTCCGAAACTATGAAACAGTTCCTGATGGATTAACTTAATTTTTTTGTAGCAAGCTGCATTGGAAACTGATTTACACTAAAACTTGAGAAGCTTTTTCCACGGGAACTTTTTCCTTTAAAAATCTGCTCTATTGAATAATGTTCGTAGTAGCAAATGTTTAAAAATATTTTTCATATTTAATTAATTTAATTAAAAAAATTAAAAGAATAAAAGCTGTAAAGGCCGGCTTTTCAATTGTCAGTTATAAGTACATAACATGGTTGTTACAAATGTCGTTATGGCTACCAATTTCCAACTGGAAGATGATTACAACCAATACGATCAATATTTTGAAACATTTTAACACAAAAATGTTTGAGAAATTCTAAAAAAACCTAAGATTTTCTGTGCGTTTTTTAAACTAAACACTTGCAAATTAGTTTAAAAGCTTTTTCTCGATTAAGAATCTGAAGGTAAAGAATATATCTACCAAGTTTAAATTTTGAGAATTTTGAATTGAGAAATGATATTCTAGAATTTGAGACTTTGTCTAAAACATCTTAAACATGAGCTTCTCAAATTGTACTAAATTCAGAAGTTTATAATAAAGAATCTTGGAATCTACGGTTCTAAAATTCTTAATTCTAAATTAGATAAATTAAATTAATTAAATTAATGTTTTAAAAATTCTAGGTTTACTGTTGGCCAATGATATTGCTCTCAAGTCGTTGTCTATACAAATTAAATGAGCATTAGGCCTCTTCAAACCTAATTTGTAATCAGAAAGTTCATAATGAAGGTAAAATTTAAACTGTAGCTGAACGCAACTTAGAGCAGGTGTCTAATGCAAATACACCCAAGTGTAAGATTAGACACCCCTTGTCCTAACGTTAACCCAGAGACAATAATTTTAACGCAATTAATTAGTCACATCAAGAAATGTTACTAAATTTAGCCCCATTTCTCCAAAATCTCACTAAACCCCTGCAAGAAATATTTTTTTCACTAACGACTTCATTTTCTTGTATCGTAATTTAGAGATCCTCGCAGACGTGCCCTATCTGCGACGCAACCCCAAACACGGAATAAATACGAAGATATAGAAAGTGTGGTACGTGATAAAGACGAGTCTGGCTATGATAAATAATACAGAAATTCGTGCTTTGGTCGCGAATAGCACGGTTGTTGGCGAAACCACGATTCCTCGTGGTCCCATAATGTGCGCGATATCATCAGGGGTGGCGAGCCACCCTCTTAACCGAACGTTATTCTTTATTCATCACTTGAGTTAAACATCTTCCTGTTACGTGAAAATTTCATTTCGATTTGTACAATCGCGACTGTAATAGAAGATTGCGATATGTTATAAAATTCTGATGCGGAAATTGGATGCTTCTGTGGAACAAAAAGACTCTAAAGTCGTTTTTATTAAAGCAGATGACGGCTATGGCGTTGTGGTTTCTGCGTTGCGGTCAGAAAAACTTTTTGAAGTACGGGCGTGGATGCGGTATGTTCATAAAGGTAAATGTGCCGAAAGCAAACTATGCTCAGTTTTAAAATGCGAGAAAAAAACGGTAAACACAAAACGTCAAAGTCAAATATAATAGCATTACAAAGCTTTGGAATCATTTAAACATATGGGTAATGGCTTACAAATTTATGCAACTTTCATGTAAATCGTTTTAAAAAATACCTGTTGATTTTAATGGTTTAGCTAAATAGATATGCAGCTGTATTGCTACAAATGTAAACGGCAAAATTATGTGAATTTGTAATAGATCGTGGAAAATTGAAGTGTCCTTACTTATTATTTGCATTAAATTAAAAGTATTGAGAAAACTTTGAAAGACCCAATTGTATTCTTTCATTGTATTTTAGTTGTACAAAATTTAAAATGTAAATTAGATGCATACTTCAGTTGAAATCACGAGAGAACAAGCCTGTGTCGTCAAATAATTTTAAGAGAGGGTATACGTCGTCGCTTTAACGATGTAAATTAAAAAAAGTTTGCAAAAAGTATTTCTTATATGAGAAACTCGTGCGATAGAGATAAACAGAAACAAAGTCGCGTAGTCAGAATCACAAATATTGCATCATTTTTATGATGTTTATTAGAAGTTGACAAAACAGGGTTGCAATTTGAAATTATCTTTTGTTAAATTAAAAATAAGACAAAAAAGAATCAATGCAAACTTTATTTTTAAGTATGTTAACGACAAAATTAGAACAATTTCCAAAAGGCCAATTAGAGGAATTATTATCAGACTTTTCACTTAGTATATGATTGTGTTCCTGCGTCTTGTGTTCTAATTCCAATCCGGTAGAAGGTCCGGAGTCACCACAACACAATAGTTTGCCACAATCTTGTGACTGCGGCTCCCCAACTATTTTGGAGACTATTTCTAATTTATTTTCAATTGAGTTTTCGTTGTACGATTCAGCGACGCTACTAGATTTCCAATTTCTATGACGCTTTAAAAGAGTGATGTCAGCCTCTGCGTTTACAAGTAGTGTTGCTGAAGTCCTCCTGAAGCAATGTCCAGTATACGTCGAAAAATTTCGTAGCTTCACAAACTCTGCAATTTTCTGTGGTTTTGCAGCAATGTTGATCCCCACAGCTTGTCGGTAGTCAATTAAAGAAACTATATTTTCAATTCGTGAAGGCCGCAGGAAAAATATTTTTAATAAATCTATACCGTCAAAATTTCCACGTGTTATAACATATTCTTTTTTGACATTTGTCTTTGTGTGTGGAATTTCAATCAGAAAAATTATTTCATATCTTCACATATTTTATATCCGAAAATGTTATATCGTCTCGACGCAACTCTTCGTTAATTCCTACCAGCAACACCACCTAAAAATGGACGAAGATTTTAGTATGTAGCACCAAAAAAAAAAAAAAACTCACGTCGGAAATGGAAAAACATCGCTTTCCCAAATTATTGTACAAATTGCTATTTTGTGTTATACAAAATTTCAGTTTTCCATTGTTAAAAACAAGATAATTAAAGTTCTGTATTAAAAAAATTAGTTAGACACATAATTATTGAAAAATGTATAGCAAACGGATGATTTTTTTTTCTTGAATGAACAAGTAATTGTTTCAAAGACTGTTTAATTTTTTATTGGAATCTAAACTACTCAGAGTGTAGTAGACGCAAACATTAAGAAAAGAAATATTAAAAAAAAAAATATCTTCAAAAACGTAAAAGTTCAAGATTTTAATTTTGAATAAATTTGAATATTGTTTAATCGTAATTACAATTAACAATGTTAATTTTCAGTGCAATTTTCTTTGTAATTTGCTTTGTTTTGAGAACACCTTTTAATTAGTAATTACTTCAATTTTAATTACTCTTAAGATACAAATTGAGACATTGAGATACCATTGAAATATAAATACCTTTTTTCTAAATTTAAAACGGTAGAATGCATGTAAATTTTGTATTATCAAAATGTTTACTTTGTAAATTTGAGGCATCAAATATGAATATATGCAAATAGCCTTAAACTAGCAACCACTTATCAGATCTTAAAATTAAAAATTCAGAATGGAATGAAAAGTACTCAGAATTTTCAGGTTACGACAGTTCAAATTATTTTGTTGTAAATTTCAAATCGTAAATTGTACACATTTGAAAACCATAATTGCTTCTGTCACAGCAGAAGGATATAAATAAGTTTTTTTCCATTTAAATATCTCCTGTTTCACCTTATTTTATATCCTACTCGTGTGATTACTTTTGCCTTCATTCGGTGTTGAAAAGCTACCGACAAATTACAAACGCGGATCAAAATACCTACACCTCCACCGTATATTATTTGGTGTTTTCTAAATGACTGTTCCGTTACAGGCTTGGCATCATTTCGTCGTAAATGATATCACTGCTCATCCACCCATTTAGCACCTGTTACAAATACATTCCTCTAACATTTTGATATTACCCGACATTAGTTGACTCTATATTTTTCAGTAATGGTTGCTCGTTGGTCATTTAAAATACAATCTGCCATATGACGCGTATTTTTAAAGTCTCCACTCTAATGGCCCCCCATAACTACACTCGGCAGTTTATGTAGTTCAAAAACTATAAACTAGTAATTTAAATTGAATCCTGAAGCATGGTTGATCATAATTACCATTTTTATAAATGTGCCCCAAATGTTAATCAACATGTTGCGAATTCGTGATCGATTCTGACTTTTCCACGATCTTGCATGTTCATTTTAAGCCGGTGTTTGCCTTATAAATTGTATTAATTATAGTTGAACTCTAGTTTTGAAGAGGCACGGTTTTTATTAAACGACGGCGGTTCGTAATTACCATATCTCGTATATTTATCTCGTTCGTATTATGAATGGTAAATAATAGCATGATGTTGAGCTTCATAATTCCACAACGAATTGACAGGAAATATGTCTTGTAGATTGTGAAAGATAATGTGAAAATAATTTTTACGTCCGTATGTAACTATTTAATGATTTATAATTGTATGTAGAGTCCGTGAGATAATCGGGGTTGTTATTTATAGCAGAGAAGAGAGTGACGTTTTGATAATCGTAATTCCGTTTAGATCAGCTCTGATTTGTTTAATCCAAAAAAATGACCAAGTCAAATTTACACCGCAGATTATTATAGTGCGCGAGGTTCGGGAATCCGTGCTCATTATTTTTTTACGAGGCGTCATATTCAGACTCCATTTTCGTATGAAATTATTCAAGGCTGCAGTGTGTAGGTAGTTTGAGCTTATTGTATGTAATTTTACCTTGTAAAACAGGTTGTAATAAGCGATTATTGCATTCCTTGATCGATAGGCCTGTAATAACACAGTTTTACATGTGCCGCCTCATACGACTTTATATCTTACCACCATCACCTATAAAACCTCCAGCGCGAAGAACAATTTAAACGTTTTACAATAGCTATTTCTTCACAGTTCTACTCATCGGCCTTGTTTATAGCCAATTCTCATATATCTACACATGCAAAGCTCAGATAATTTACTCGTGCACTTATATCTACCATAATTCATATTTAATACCTTACTAAGAAACACGTTCGCATCCTATAAATCCGAGCTTTACCAACGCAGCAAAAAGGCACTGAGCTCGGCAAAGACTTCAAATGATATTATTAATTGAATTAAGAGGTAATTTCAGTTCGTCTGAAAACAGCGTCCGGAAGATATATCGGTCATTAATAATTTATAGCTGATATTATATTTACGCAAAAATATTCACGAAAATATAATCTTGCCTATATATATGGCAAATTATTGCAAAAATGCGCATAGTTATAGAAACATTTAAAAATATGCCACATAAACATTAGATTCTTTAGATGCATTGTATTAATTTTTTTTGAATTCCTACATTGAATTTTTTTCAAATCTTTCAGTTATTCAAATTTCTTATATTTTCAATTTTAATATTTTGAACACATGTTTTGTCTCCCATTTTTTTAATTATCCATATTTTTTACATTCTTTACCTATTCAATAATGTCTTGTTTTTATAATTGTTTTATTCTTATATTTTGTTCTCATTTTATTAGTTTAGTTATATTGGTTGATTTTACATATTTTTGTAATTCTTTAGATGATCAAGATTTTTAATATTTGCTAAATTGTTTTTAGTTGCAAATATTGTTCATATTCAAAAAAATTCAAATATGGAAAGATTTTAAGATTTCCACAAAATCAACAAATCTTTATGATCGAAACATATAGAATTTGTCACATATTCTTAAGAATTTAGAAACTTCAAATAATTTTGAAAATCAAAATCCAAAAAATAAAAAAATTAAAGATTTTGAATTTTCAAAGATTTCGAAACAAAGACTAATGTTTTAAAAAATTCATAAATTTGATTCCACACTACTAAATTTTCTTTAAAACATTTTAAATATTTTTAGTATTCTAAAAATTTAAGAAATTATACAGATTTTAAAGTTTATAAATTAGCAAAAAATTCTAGGAATTTAGAATTTAAAATACTCGAATTGAACCAGATTCCAAACGCATCTAAAGATCTTCCAAAATTTTTCAGAACTGAAAAACCCCAAAGATTTCAAAGATCTTACATAATGCAAAAATTTTGAAAATTCTAAAAATTGTAAAAAATTCAAGTAACACAAGATTTGAATTTGCAAAAAGATTTAATCTATGTGTTCCAAATGGCTATTCTAGGTGTCGTAATAATTAAAGTTTTCACATATTGTAAAAAGTTTTTCATAGTTCATAATTTAAAAATTCACACTATTTTAAACATTCAAGAGAATTTGTAATTTCAGTTATTTAATAGAAGCCAAAGAGTGCAAAGAATTAAAAGATTGCAAAGCTGTCAAAGTTTTTAAATATTTTTAACTTTTTAAGGTTTTAGAGTTTATGACAGATTATTTCACATTAAAAGATTTTGCTAAATTAAAACTAATTAATTTATAATCAAGATTTCAAATATTTCAAAGATCTTAAATATCTCAAATTGCGTATTTTAAAAACTTTGGAAAGAAATATGAGAATTCTAAATTTTAAATTCAGAATTCTAAATGTGTAAAAATTTCCCTAGCAACCTCAAAATCTTTACTTCTCAGATAGCAGAAACCTTTTTATAAATCTTAAATATCTAACATCACTTGTTTCTTAAAGTGCTAGTAAAAGTATAATAAATATCAAAAAAAAAAATGAGAATTTACAAAAATTGCTGTAATTTTAAGACCCTCTCAACTTTGTTATATAATTTAATAATTTTAAAAAAACTGAAAGGTAAATTCCAGGGCGATTTTAAAAATAATAAAAATGTATCTCAAAAGTTTTTGAGACTCCTACAAAAAAATAGATAACTCAAAAATTCCAAAAAAAGTTTAATCGTTTTTAAGAATGGTTTTGAAAAGTAAATATGCACGTACACAAACGTAATTTATTTTCTTTGTGAAATTTGGATATGTTAAATGTGTAATATTCTAAATCTGTTTAAATGTAATTTAATTAATGTTAATAATTATTATATTGTTCTAAAATCCGAAACCTTTAGGCTGTGGTTTATATCTAAACTCCAAAAGCATTATACAAGCAGACGCTGGATTATTAATGTAACATAAAGGATCGAACTGAACAGTAGACAAACAAAATTCGGTAATGTAATGAAATTTTAATCACATTTGCTTCCACTAGTATTATTCATTTTTTAATTTCTTCAAAATTTTTAAAAGCACTCGTCATCTTTCACTGCAATTTATGAAATTTTATTTTTATCTATCTGTTTTAAATCAGCTCTATCATAATTTTAGCTTTGTAGTTACAGGACAGCGACTTCCTTTTGACCAGCTGAGCTTCTTCCAGTTGCATGTCAAGCATAACAAGGCAATAATTTTAAAGTTAAACAAGTATAACAGTGCCCCCTATACATTAACTACGAATTACAAACTAATTGATCATTCTTGTAATTTCCAGCGTATTTTAATTATAGTAGTTAGCAGCGATAGTCTCATTTTATGTAAATTCAACTTTGAAGCCTGAACTGCTGTTCTGGCTGTTGAACATGAAAAACTAAAAAAATACATATAAATTTTTAATAGCCCGTTATTAAAGTCTGCCAGTAATAAAGTTTCTAGCTTTAACGTTTAAAACAAAATTACCGTCTTGACTTGCATGTGAACTATATTATTACCCAAATATCATTAAATGTATTTTTAATAGGATAACAGATTTGTAAGAGTAAACAGACGTGAAAATGTCAGATGCAAAGTTCGAATTTGATGAGGGTCCAATTAAAAAGCAATTCGGTCTCAAAGAGATCGTTCGCTAAATAAAAGTCCAGTTTATTGATAAATATTTAAAGTGGTTGAATTTTTGGGGTAGAAGAGGGTTGCCATCAACGTAATGAGCACTTTTCACTTCTTATTTGCCCGAGGAGAGTAGAAGCGTGTGACATCTTTTTGTCTGAGGGGTGACTCACACCACGTTAAGCTAATTCGGCGTAATCATCTCTTTGATCACAAGATCTCTTCTTGAAAATCTAAATGGAATTAATTCCTTTTCCTAGAGTAGTGAATGTTGTCTTTTCAAGGTACGAACTGAATACGACATAGACTTATCTAACGGTAACAGCCTGGAATTTTCATGTAGAAATTAAAAGGAAGATTGCTTCTAAAATCTAAATCATCGTAATCCGAAGGAGGCGGAGCAAACTTTCCGGAATATTTAGCAATAAATGCAGAATTATGAGAACCTTAGCTGCAATTAATTTAAGACGAACAGCTTAAGAAGTGGAAGTATTATAACTTCGCAAGTTGTACAAAACGCGCAGGTATGAACTCAGCAGAATAAAGTTTGATATTTCAATTACGACTTTGATTAATACGGGAAGCGCTGGTGTAAATAAAAGCTCAGGTTTCGCGAACGTAACTTAAAACTGCCGACACAGTGGCGTGCTTTTGGGATATTTACGAGGTCCGCAATATAATTACGTAGTGTGAAACGTCATGTTTCGGTGGCGTTAATTAATTAGGGCAAAACCAACACTATTTACCTTTAATCGTACAATCCGCGCTTTGATTAGATTAAAAATCAGACGAAAAACAAACCGTCCAAGAACGACCACTTTAATTAAAAACCACGCAGGGCCCACCCCCGTCGAGCTAAATACTCTTAAAGCGCTTTTTTGCTAGTCATTCATCCTGCGAAAGCAGTCCGGATCGGTAATGTAACTAACTGCTTAACCAACAAAACGTGCCCGGAATTCGACATTTCTCTGTTTAAATATACAATTCAATACACTTTGAAAGCGTGGAAGGACCTAAATTATTTAAAACGGAGTTTAGAAGCACAGCTTTGTTTTAAAATTTACGAATTTGTGATCACGTGCTGTGTAATTTCAAACATGTTAAATTCCCACAGCTTTTCCGGGAATCTTTACCGGAAAAGTGCACTTGCTCAGTAATTAATGACGTAAACAGTATTTGAAACTGCGGTGCTGCTGCACAAAAGCATTTACACATCTTCTCCTCCGGGAATGGAGTAAATGCACTACCAATTAGTCCAGTTAATTTGTTAATAACCCCGGTCCCTTTTTGGTTCGATAGATACAAGGTAAATTTGGTCGTTTAGATTACAGGCGAAAAATTCAATTACTATAATTTAAATTTGGCAGTCGGCGGATGGAATGGAAATATTTACTCGGTGCATCGTTTCAAAAAGTGACAGTTGATGTAATCCACAAATGGAATTAATCAGAAAGATTTGTTTGAACTGCGGACACTAGGTAATCAATGCACTCGTTGTAATCAGCTAATTGAACATTTGGAAACACAAATTCTTCTATAAAACTGTCTGTGTGCTATAGAAAGAGATTTTGCCATTATCCAACATTTCTATTTAGGCTAATTAAACCGATTTTTATATATCTGAAATAACACTGTGTCAAATTTAGTAATGATAATAGAAATAGTATTTGTCATACCATTTTCTACTTTTTTTTGAAAATGTTTTACAAAAAAGACAAAATAAGTTGAAGTAAATGGTTTTCAAAGTTGAATTAAAATTTCGCTTAATTACGCTACGAGATCTGAAAGTAAAAAGCAATTTCATGGTTTGTATAACATTTTTTGCTCCAAGAACATAAACAACAAATATGTAAAGTTTCAATTTTTCTGCTATCAAAACTGAAAAAAAAACCAGAAACGGTTCTACGTTGTTTCAGTCGTGTCAAATCTCATCCATAAAATTGATTCGAAAGTGACAAAGTGACCTCAGGAAACAAATTATTATGCTTCCGTAGTCACACAAAACTTATATTGATTAAGAAATTAATTATATCTTCATGCTTATCAAAGTGATATTTAAAAGAACATGAGTTTTACCTTCCAAATGAACTGTGGGTAGAAAAAAAAAATAAAAAAATAAATTTAAAAAAAAAACAAACAAAATAATAAAAAAAATAACTCCAGAACTACTACGAGGTGACAGCATAACAAATTTTTTGAAAAAAAATGTCAAAATCTATGTAAAATATCTCAAGAAAAAAACAGAAATAACTACATTGAAAAGATTTACGAGACCAAGATTTGCGATGGAAGAAGGATATGAAAAATATAAAAGGAAACAAAAACATCTAACACGAATGCAAATCAAAAAACCAATTAAACCAAGAACTAACGATGAAGAAAGGAGAACAGAAAAAACGCAACTATGAAAAAGACCATTAAGACTGGGGAAGAACATTGAAAGATATAACACAAAAAAGAAACAAAGAAAAAATCACAAAAAATGTGTAGTGGCGCTTAAAAAAAACAATAAAAGATGAGAATACCATCATAGAAAAAAATATTGTTGTTCTATCAATAGATAAACCAGCAACAATATGAAGTCAAAAAGCAATTCCAAAAAAAGCAAAATTAAAAAGAATTATTACACGGAGAAAAATGTCAAGAATTAGAACAAGACGTCATTGATAATAACTTGGTAATAGAAATACAGAAAAAGAAATTATAAAGTTATAATTACACGCATAGACCATTAAAAAAAAGAATGAAAACGAAATACACATTTGACAAGGTAAACAGAAAAAATTATACCAAACACCGCTCCGGGTAGAAATCTCATTCAAACTAATCAATTAAAATAATAAGCTGACATTAAATTACACAAACAACAAAATAGTATAGAAACTTACAAACATTTAAGGTAAATAAAAGTCTTAAATAATTTGCTATGAAGCGGAATTCACACTGAAGGAAGAATGGAGAATGAAGAATTTCTATTAGTTTATGAAGAGAAAAGCGTTTGCACAGGTGCAGAGAATGAGAGGGCTTGTTCATGTGGGACGAATGCATAGAGAAAAAAACCCAAGATGGTGTTTGATAGAAGTCTAATAAAAAGGAGGAAAAATGACAGTGATGAACTACTAATTTTGTGTTAATTCAATAATTCAATTACTTAAGTAATTACTCGAGAAAATAAATATGATTCGATTTTAATATTATACAAATTAAAAAGTTTCATAAAATATTACAGTAATAAGAAACAATCCTAGATTAGTGCAACGAAAGAGATTACTGCTGACAAACACTTGGCAGTTGACAGCGGTAAACTATCCTCTTGTGATACAAAAACGATGACACTATGGATTAACTTGAAGTAAAACAGAGGATAAACTACGTTGTACGACAAAATAGCTAAAACATCAAAAATACATTTACCAATTACGTAAGGAGGAAAATTTTGGGCTAAAAATTTATAAAAAATAGTCGTATTTGACTAACATTTCCAAAACGTCATTGTTAAATTTAAATTACACGTTAATCGTTAATTCTTTACATCTTTTTTAAAAAAAAATTGAACAATATTTAAAGTCAATTTTTCAATTTTAATATTATGCTGGTGGTAATTTCCTGTCGATATTGTTCGATCCTGCTAAGGAATAAAACGGTTAGATACAGATTTCAGTTTCAGTATCTAGATTAAAAAAAGGAAGAATAAGCTACATTTCTCCAAAATATTGAATTTTATTTCAAACTTTTCGAAGGAGAACTATTAGACAGATAATGCTTTTAATCCTGCTGAGCAATCCGTATTGCTCTCCCGTTCACGTAGTATCCATGTATCCACCTCTTGATCTTCAATCCCTTTTCTGGACCGGTCGACTTTCGTAAGCTACGGTTCTCCAAAATATTGAGTTTTATTTTAAACAGGCAAGAGTTCTTAGACAGACAATGCTTTTAATCCTGTTGAGCGATCCGCACTGCTCTCCCGTCCACGTAGTACCTTTTCTTGGACCGGTCGACTTTTGTCACCTTCCAGTGGTGTTGGAACTGTAGGCCCTCTTGGAGCTGTTTTTCCTACATTTACTCCTATGGTGCTCACAATAATGAGAAAATTGTACCCTTGTTGCAACAATTAACAATACTTGTTCCGTATTTATGTTTCGGTTAGTTCGTTTCATTGTTTACGTTTAAAAATAAATAAATTTTAATAATGAAATAAATTTGAATTTTAATTACCACAAAACAATCTGAATGCAGCACGCCATTGTACTTTGTTACAAAATAAGTAATTTATGATTTTCTAAATCATGCCGTTATTATAATTTCAGTGCTTCAAAATGTTCAAGACGGTTGAAATAAACCTTGACGTTTGGTAGTCTTTAATAAATCTCTATGAAACATTTATTGTGTTGTTCTCCGGCAGTCGTATATGTAGTCAATGGAATTGGGTAGCTCATTTGCTGAGAATTAAGATAAAGTCAAGGTTACGTCAACGTTACAACAAACGAGCTTTCTAATGAAGTTCCGTAAAAGATATATTACATGCTTTTTTACGTCGGTCTCAAACTAAAGCCAACAATGCTTTATTTTTACATCGTCGGAATCCATGTCAAGCTGAGGCGACCAATTTTCCAGACATTTTTTGTCATTATCGACATACTTCACGTTTTGTACACTTTTCAACGGAATGCAAACAATAAAATATATGAACTTTTGGATCTTATGTTATAAAGTTAAGTATTATAAAAGACAACTAAATGTAAAAAGTGGGTCAAACTATTTCTCATTCCGAAGAACGATATTTCGAGAAAAAACTTTTAATAAACTTCCAAAAGCAAGGGATTAATAATAATGAAACTATGGATCGCAGCATCAGTACACACATCTTCTTTGTGGATGGAATATCACATGCTTAGCCCGCCGAAGGATATATACCACCCCCGTATATCCAACGAGCAAAGTTCTATTCCCATTATTGCGTACTGGGGCATTCAAACACGAAGTAGAATATGTCTGGAACGAAGCCAAATAATGCACATACATGTGTAGGAAGTCGCCTTTTTTATTGCACCACATCGAAAAGGGTGTTTGAATGCCTCACGTGTGGGTAATACCATGGCCACGTGACTTCCAAAGGGAAAGCCTTCGTAACAAAAATTTATTAAAAAAGTTACTTGTGTCGCGTGATTATAAATTATTGCGCGGAAGTTAAGAAAGGCGATGCAAATTGTTGGGCACAGGAAAAGAGTGTTCCACACATGAAAGTTCCTCACCCTCCAGTTAAACACTTATAATATATTTAAGCCTTTGTGTAAAAAAAGGGCACGACCCCAACCATTATTGGATTCTTGTAGTATGTAATGGGATTACACCTAAAAGGATGTCAATCATTGTGCGATGTTTGCAATTTTAAAACTCCATTTCTATAATGACTTAAAAAGAATACCTAAACCACCCCTGCATGCAACGTTTTCGAATTTGTATAATCCAGTTACAGACGTCTGGTATTCACTTTGATGTTATGCTAATAGCATTAAGCAAAATATTTTAATAACTGAAGACTCAGATCGACCAAAAGCGATGGAGGAAAACACTGCAGTAAAAGCAACGTAATTTTATTTTTAACGATGATGACCAAATATTAATTTTTTAACTCTTAGTGAAAATTTGATTTAGAATCGTTAAGAAATCTTTGGGTGTTTGAGGTCTTTTAGTGTCATCTTGTAATAACTACACAGATGACCTAATTTGGGACTCGTTTGTAATTTAAATAGAACCAAGAAAAACTAAGCGTATTTTGGGAAAGGTATTTATTTTCATTGTTGATGTTGCTAGGAAATAAAATATGTCATAATAGACTCCCCAAGCATTTATCCTGCTGGAAGCAACTTCTCAAAGGACAATTGAACATAATGATTATGTCCTTTTGAAAGCACCTGCTGTAAACACGTAACTACATAACCGTTCTTTCCGTAGGACGTAAAACTCTGCTGAAAAACAAAATTTATATTTGTGTCCTTTTACTGTTTTCGAAACTTTATTGATTGTATTTTAAAGCTGGAAACAGAGAGGATCTAAATTTTATTAAGAGTGTGTAATGTTCGTATTTTAAAATTTCATTCCATTAATGACATAAAAAGAATAGTTAAACCATTCTTTCATGTATATTTTTAAATTTATGTGATCAAATTACCTGGCGTCTGGTGCATTCAGTTTAATGATATGGTGATTATATTACCACCACGATTAAATATTTTAATAGGCACTAGAACATAGGATCGATATTCTACTTGCTGCTACCCAAGAATTGTGTTTTGATCAGTTAACAAAATTTGTATTAAAGTCACATAAATATCCTGTCACTATCATTAGCGGTAACAGTAGCTGGAAATATAGCAACCATTTTTTAGCAATAATAGTCATTCTTTCGTTTTATTGATCAAGGAATGGATCAGGACCTAAATGACTATCATAAACCCACATTCCGCAGTGATTCATATGTTACAAGTCGTTGGATCCCGTCACGCCAGTTCCATCGATTACGAATTTATCATGTTTTATGGAGTCATTCCGTTGAAAAATGAATATTGACAACTGCGATGGGTCGCATAGGTTTCCTTTTAAAATCGCTCGTTTCAAATCGACATTTCCTCCAGAATACAAATGTTTGACGCCTTCTTACCTTTAAGGATTTCATTCAAGACGTCATATTTCTGAATTTTGATAGTCAAAGGAACCCCGTACGGTTACTAACACAAGGGGGTTGAATAAGTCCGAAGTGAAATGTGATTCATGCAAAAATTTTACAGCTTTGAAATTTGCACGCAAGCTCTTTATTTTATATTACAAATCGAATGGTTGAAAACATAATAAATTTTTAAGAAAATGAAATAAAAAATTAATTTGTTTAAGTATGCTTGAACGTTTAATAATAATCAAGTTGTATAATTACAACGTTCTGAAAATAAACAAAAAGAAGTATAAAATGTTTAATCGATTTAAAATTTTCAATATTAAATCCATTATTAAAAAAGCATATTAAAATGTATTAAAAATTATTCAACAGCGGAACTTTATTATAGGAAAATAAACGCGCACTCGGTGCGCAATTAAGTGATGATATACAGGCGGATATAAATTAACTTTGACACTGAAAAATGAAGAGAAGCAAAAGTTCAATAAATATCGATCTCTATTTTTTTAATTCCATTCTAAATCTGTTTACTGTAATAGGACAAATTAAGAGTAATTTAGAGCGTTGTGCAAAAGTCATGACCTGACTTAAAATTTAAGTTTTTTTTTTATCATATTATTTAAGTGCATACAAATTAACTCAGAGTCGTAAATATGAGAATTAAAAGCCAAAGATTTTAAGAGATAAAATCTAAAAATCTAGAACATTATCTAAAAACGTACTTACATTTTGAAAAAATTAAAGATGAAGCGAGGTCTAACATTAAAAATTTCAAAAATTTAGCTTTTGACAAACCTGCCTCTAAAAAATTAAATATTAGAAAAATATAAAATCTAGAATCTCAGAACCATAAAAATATCTGTGTTTTTTTTAAATTTTGATACTTTGAATTTTAGAATATTTATGAATTATAAATATGGAACTTGAGAATACAAAGGGCATAGGGAGATAAGGATGCTAAAATTGCCTCCAGAGCGTATCGTAACGATTCTTTCAGAATATGTTCGTACCATAGAAGTACTTTGATTCTGAAGTTTTTAGATCTCAAAGTTAACTAGATTTTGAATAATAATAAAAAAAGGCAAAAACAGAAAATATTTTTTTTCTCTTCATAGACTAAACCGATTTAAATAAAATTTTTATGGTAATTTAATATCTATAGAGATACTCTTTTGATAAAAATTTCAACTATATAGCTCTACATTTTCATGGAGAAAAAAATTTTTTTTTCAAGAAAAATTGATGTTTTATTATAAAACTTAAAAGTACAATTTTGAAAATTTTTTTTTTTTTTTAATAATTCCCTAGCAAAAAGTACATAAAATATATTTTTTTCACATTTTTTGTAATGGTACGCCATTTTCAATCTTTATGTTGTTCGATTCATCCATCATTTCAGCTAGGTATGACATTGATTGTTTATATTGATTTGAACCAGTGAAGAGGATTTTCAATTTTTTTGTCATTTCTGGAAAATCTGTTAATTCATTAACTAAAATTGTTTGAAAAGAAAGTTTTTTACAAAGCCGACCATTTTTCTTCACTTCATCAGCCAACGTGTTTTTACATGTTTTAATGGACTTCATTCTCTCTATAATTAAATCAGAAAAATCTGAATCGGAAGTCACCCCCTCGTGGTGTTATTCTAGTAATAGCGGTGCGTTTTTCAATAAGATAATAGTCATCTAGTTAAGACGTCAGAATTATGTTATAACAATTTCTCTCTCAAATAATTTTGTTTGAGATATTTATTTGATTTATTTTTGTCAAAAATAATTGAAAGAGATACACACACACACACACACACAAATATATATATATATATATATATACATATATATGTGTGTATGTGTATTATTATCAAAGCAATAAATTTGCAAAAAAGACAATTTTTTTTCTATATGGCGTACCATTAGAAAAAAAAATTGGAAAAAATATATTTTATGTATTTTTTGTTAAAAAATTTAAAAAAATTAAAATTGCACAATTCAACAAAAATGCGAAACTATTTTATTTAATGATGATAACATTAACGTAACAATTAATTAAGAATGCGATGATGATGTTAAATAAATTGTAATCTACATTACATTATTTTTCAAAAATTAATATTCATATTCACGTTGGGAATGTTCAAGCGTAATTACACTTAAATCATGCTCTTTTTGTTATTACTGCTCGGGGGTGGCTGGGAGGTTAAGAGAGCAATAAACAGTTAATGCGTTCTCAGAATTTCATTTTTTAGATGTATATATATATATATATATATATATAGAGAGAGAGAGAGAGAGAAAGAGAGTATAAATCAAAAAAAACATTTTTTTCTCTATGAAAATGTAGAGCTATATAGTTGAAATTTTTATCAAAAGAGTATCTCTATAGATATTAAATTACCATAAAAATTTTATTTAAATCGGTTTAGTCTATGAAGAGAAAAAAAATATTTTCTGTTTTTGCCTTTTTTTATTATTATTCAAAATCTAGTTAACTTTGAGATCTAAAAACTTTAGACCTAAAAATTTAGAACGTGGCATTTTTTTACATAGAATCTTTAATTTTAAAATTTTGAAAATCAGTAGCTGAAAAAATTTATAAATTCAATTAACATAAAATTATGATTTTAGAACCTAAAAATCTATGATTTCAAGTACCAGCATTGAGAATTTTAAAATAAAGATCTAAAAATAAAGATCTAAAAACCCCAAGACAGAAAATTTTAAAAATCTAAAATTTATTTTAGAAAATATTGACAATTTGAAAGTTTCAAATATAAGAATCCATAATCCAAAAAATAAAAATTCTAGAAAGTAGCTATAATATCTAGATTTGTAGAACCTGAGTCTTAAATATATAAATATAAAAATTTCAAACATAGAAATTCAAAAACATAATTCTTAATTTGAAAGTTTATAACTTTAGATTCCTAAATATAAAAATACTGTGTTAATTAAAACCAATTAAAATAAAGGTACTTTAGATTCTGTATGAGGTAAAATTAAATTAAACCAATTAAAATTAAATTGTAGACAAATAATAAACTTTATAATTATAAAATTAGAATTTTTAAATAAATGAATTTAGAAGCTGAAATTTTCAAGAACAAAAAGTCCAGACGTAAAAGTTAGGAACAATAAAATTTAAAAATTTAAAATTTAAAATTAAAAGCATCCAAAAGCCCAAATGTCAGAAATATATCTAAAAGGTTTTAGAATCTAAACCTAATAAAAAATTGCAGAGTTTGAACATTTACAAGAAGGAACGTAAATCATTGATTAATCTCGAAAACTTGACATGCTATATTTACTAAAAATATAAACTTGGAGCACAAAAAGCAAAAAAAATGTTGGGCTTTTTATATCACAATAAATTTGATGTAACAGAACATCTACTGCAAAAAAAATCTGATAAATTTAGCGAGATCATTCGTTATCTTTTTAACATTGAATACTACTTCAACGACATATTTATAAAAAAATAACTTAACTTAATTAGAAATCTTAAGAAAAGACCCTCTCTTTAATTAAGTAAACTCTGCAGCACTCCATACGTTGACATGACGTAAATAAAAGTTTCTTTTGATATAGATCAAACAGAAGTACATGTACACCTTCAGACTAGACAAATCCTCAGAGAAACAAAGCAATCTCTATAATCATGTTTATTGTTTATGTTGGCAATTATTCCAACCACATACTACTCCGTTTATTATAGTTTTAAGTATAGCATTTAATCTGAAGCAACTTTAACGTTAGAAGTTTCTAAAAAACCAAGCTATAATATTTACTTACCGGTTTTTATTTTTATTGTAAAAATGTAGACTACCTAAGTACCGCGCATAATTTTTGTTTTATATTTGATGTGCTCGAAACTTATAATCAAAACCAATAACAAGACCACAGTTGAACGAAAACAAAACAAAATACGAAGAGAAAACTACGATACGACAAGCAGACAAAAAACTTCGATTATCACCGAAGTAAGTGCTTCTGTACTGAAAAAAGTGTGTTATCATCCGTCAGTCGCTTTTCCTTCGAAAGTTCACATGACGCAAGAATTATATCGTCTGCAGCTTTAATTAAAGGCAAACAGCGTGATTTCACACAAATATTTTATATAACAGGGCACAGATTCGAGTACTGGTTGAGGGCTTAACGGTATTGAAACGATTACAGGGGCCGGTGCTTTATTTGCACTTCGGATTACGCCGGCATTTATACAATGAATGGGAAAATCAATGATTATCAAACATACGGCGGTATTTGTAATACGACGGGTATCGCATCGCGAATCAAACTAATGGACTTACTTTTGATATATCATGATCCTATGTTTATAACCAGTAAGGCGCAAATTCAATCGCACACAAAATTTCACAAAATTTCGAAAATTACGGAAAATCTTTTTACTGAAATTTTTGTGTAGAATCAAAACTCTGACATATTATTTAGTAAAAAGCAAAACTTTGATTTTGTTGTTTTCATTAGTCTAATCGCACATTTGTAGTTGTAATGGTTCTTATTTTTTCTTCTATTGGACATTCAGATTTGTGGCAGGAAGCACATAAAAATGTAAATCTTTTCGTAATTAATTGCGTTTTTGTTTTTTTTATTCCGTTGTTGATGGAGATTGCGGCAATTGGAGTTTAAAATGGAAATAGATTGAAAAAGTAAATACGTCCTGGTTAACCTATTGTCCCATTCCTGTTTCTCCGCCGATGCGTTACCTCTCCATGAAAAATTAATTAGATGTCGTCCACACGAGCTGTCGAGGGGTGTGAGCTTTATCTCGGCTCAGCTACCCTGTTTACAATACGCCCATAAAAACTCCATAAATTCCTAAAATAGACAGTAATCTAATTTAAAAAATTCAAGTCCATTAGTATTAACGGCAGTCGGTCGAAGCTTAGGTATCAAAAAGTCCCCACGCAAACGTGTGAACACATACGGGTCCAAAATGGGTTATCGACGCGTGCTGCACTTTTTTATCAGCTGATTCACACATAAATTAATAAAGACGGCCACATTAGCAACATTAAATATTCAGAGACAAGGCAATAAATAATACTTTGTTAGATTAACCGGGTCGCAACCACCACCATTTCGTCGTTCTTTGAGGTTGCACAAACACCATACAATTGCGGTTTAAATTATATTAGTGGGGACCCCGGAACGATATTAATGCTGTCGGTTTTAAGTGTATTAAGATTTGAATTATGCGTGTCGGGTTAAAAACGTAATTAGGGACATTTATGGACTCCCTTGTTTGAACGATTATCGTTTGTCAAAGAAACAGACTATTAAAATAAAAAGGATTGCGGTGAAAAGGGTTCAGAGCACTATTTTTTAACGATTAAACATATAAAAAGACCATTTAATCAAAAGTCGCGTGGGATATAGAAGAGATGTTAGCATTTTACGACCTTCTAAATGGTACGTTTAGGTTTCGTATCGGCCAACAATCGGATTTTTTCTGCTTTTATTGCTTACACCTATTTATGTTTGCTTTGATACCATCTTATTAAAAAAAATAAAAAAAAAAAGCCTGCATTAAAAATATCTACCAGTATAAAGTGCCGAGTGATGCTTTATAGAACAAGTCGTTTTATAAGGTTATAAAATGTCAATTATTTTGATCTGATAGGATAAATAAAATAGCGGAAATAGTTAAGGGGTCACTAGCCCAGAACGTTCAAAGTCAAAATCATCTAGAACATTACAAATTAATAGCTAGGAGTGTTCCATATCTTTCAAACTGTAGCTCTTGCAGTAATGTTAGTTAAAAAATAGCAACAACAATTTATTGTCAGTTATGTTTCTTGCAGCAATTGAAAGTCACAACAGTTCGCGTTTCGAATGGCCTTAAATATTATCTTGATGTGTGCATCTTTCGTGCAGGGACTTGGCAGCATCTAATCAGTTCAAAATAGTTCTAAGAATATGGTATAAACTTTTAAAAGATTGTAGTTGTCATAGAGTAGAGAATATTGCAGTAAGATTATGCTGAACTTGTCTCTACGAAGAACGTAATGTATACTTTGCTTCTAGGATTTGTGTCATAACAAAATGGATACAAAAGAATGCAAATTCAGAATAACGACAAAATGTCTCGTGTTTATGACAATTTCTCATAAATATGTATGTTTCCATGTTAAAAATAAGTTGTTTCGTTTCAGAAATGGGTGTTCGGAAGTTGTGATGAGACATTTAGTATTCCTTGTAGATCTCTTAGGATATAGATTTAACGTGAATAGAGTAATGTGTGTAAATGGAATAAACACGAACATAGTTTGCAAACACATCTCATCATCTTATCCATTAGTGGATGCACTTTGCGGCATGCAAACCTCGACTCTCGCGGTTCTCCTCAGTAATCTGTAATTCAAGAACGAGTGATTCCACCTCGACGATACAAGTACTGCTATTCCGAAGTGTCTCCGTTAACGATTTGATTTTATTAAGATGGAATTGCCGTCCGGAATCGATTCCCCGTCTATATCAATCCGGTCTTCGGTCCGGAAGAAATCGAATTAAACTCTTCCATTGTAGAAGCATCACGTTGCATCTCGTTATTCCGCGACAGCAGCCGGAGCTAATTGAATGATGACGTCACGGAAGGGCGAAATTTAATAAGAAAAGCCTCGCTTGTCTTCGGGCCGTCACCTCGGGGACGGCGAGTTTTTACCGAAAATGACGGGCGCTTGCGAAATGTAAAATTGGTTTGTGGCGGTGAGCTTTCATACGACCGACTCCGTGACACTAATTCAAGTGTCTCTGGAAAAGCTCGAAAGGGAAGACGTTACATCTTAAAAGGTTTTTCTTCGTTATGAAAAATTATTTCGTGTCGGGTGGGAATTTCCCGCCTTATTACCGCGACCCGCTATTTATTAATTTCATGCCGGCTGACGGAAAAACCGTGCTCTGGCAAAACGTCGACATTGTTTGGAATAGGAAATCCATCAGGACGTCCCCTGCGGTTAGGAATGCCGGGAATCTCCACTAAAGACACCGTATAAACAAAGCGAATCGCAATATTTTTCGGAATAAGCGTTTCCACTTTCAGAATCGATATTCTAAATTGTGCTCCATTCGCATACGTCTTATCTCGTCTCACAGAGCGAATTCCACACTTTTCTGTCTTTCTTCCTGATTATATGTCGCCGTACTTGGATTTCGTTCAATCTAATTCCGTATAAAGCTGCTTTGGCTTCGCATTCTTTATCGTACAAGCGTTGCCATCAAAACGTCATCCCCGCCTGTATTTATTCGCGAAATTTTATTATTCGTATGCTCCACTTCAGGCCGCAAAAGGCAAATAGGATTGTCGACAGTCCTTTTGCCATGAGGATAACAACGTAATAATCTCCTACAAACAACTCCTCTTTAGCTCAACTGAAATTAAAAGCATCCATTCATTTTTTCCTACTTAATTCTGTTAGTCATCAATAAGGGATCCACGAAAATAAATTGCGTGGAGAGCAGGTTCACCCTTCATCGTTTCTTAATGGAATAATATTAAATTAAGGAATCATAGTGAATAAATTTTCGTTGATGAAACACTTTTTGAAGCTCCGACTTTTAATATTGCTCCAAGCAAACAACAACAAATTAACTAAAGGAAATAAATTACTGGAACTAATTTTACAATTCTATCAATCAAATATTTTTTAATAAATGTATTCTTGAGTTAATTTGTGTCGAGATAAAAAGGTCCATCTACTTGTTAAACAAATGTAGAAATTCAATGGATTTAAATGATGAGCATTATAGATGCTAGATCCACACAAACGAAGAAAAAGACGATTGCAAACAAAAATTTCTCTGCTGCGACTTCCCTAAAAAATATCCACTTTCTTATTGGACTCATTTTTTATACTTTTAAAGGTGCCAAACTCTAGGTACTGGTGTTTTATTTATTTTTTAACACATACTTTTAAACAGACACCGTCATAACTAAATTGCTTAGAAATATTCGTGGTTTTGAGCTACCATGCAAATCTTAGCAAATGGAAATAAATCATCAAATTATTTATCTACAACTGTTATCTTGTAGCTGCTTTTTTTCTGGAATTTGAAAGATTATCTAAAACTGTCATAAAGTTACTTTAGCCGCTTGCTTTTTATCGGCAAGACGCAAAGGTTTGTTCTCACTGCTTTAGGTCACACCATATCACTAAACTTTAATGATGAATAAAAACTTGTTTGCGTTTGAAAGCATCAAGCGTGTGGGCCCGTCTTAATGGTAGATAAAGCCATTATAATTGCAACATAAATAACTAATCATAGAATTTCAAATCTTTTAATCCTCTGAATTACTGCTGACACAGGTGACTTTCCGTCTGACCATGGCACGCATTAAGATCCGTATTTCTTAATAATCCGCCCGGTTCATATCTCGAATTCTATCTTTTTCTTAGCGAGACGATATCTCGTACACCAATACTTCCACGAACATTAAACGAAGATCAAAATGTTCCATCCCTATCCCGCTTAAAGACGCTAATCATCGAAAAGAGACCTAACATGCCTTTGGCGAGACCGTCAGTAATGTCGATCTGAAAGGCATAATCCCTAGCAGCTGCTTGCGCTAAGCCATTTCTCAATATAATAACATTTTATTTGGAAACCGGTGGGGGGTTTCCTTTGACAGACTTGTTATAAGTGGAGTTAAAAAACACACGCTTCACGCACCAGCACCTTCTTTAAACAGCTAAAAAGATCGGGAACTGAACAGGTTTCATAAATATCGAATATCGTGGGGAAACATTATTCAACGTTAAGATGACGATCGGGAGATAATGTGTAGTCGGTGTGAAACGTCGCGATGAACACTGTGCCAAGAGCTTTTTTTCTAAACATAAATTAAAAAAGCAAATTGGAAATATGAGCTTCCAAGTAGACTATTCTAAGTATTTAGAGACTTTGAATAATGTCGAAATAAGAAACTTGCCATAAGATATTGAAAATATTAAGAAAAAAACTTGTTTGACAATCTCTCTGAATTCTTCCAAAGCAGCTAAAAATACATTTTTAAAAAGTCTCGAAAAACATCAACCCTCCCTCAAGCCATGATGACATAAAATGTTCTCGCAGACATGTGTTCTGATATTGAATTATCATAATTTCCTGCGTCATCAGTGCGTCATCACAACGCACTCCAATATCTTTCGTACTTTCGTCTAGAAAGCCTTACCTTTTATCAAAGTAACATCTGATTTTTTTGCCTATATCCTTTCGATAAAGAAGTCATTTCCTGTTAATAAATGTTCGCACAAACCATCTCTCAAATGTCAAAACTACCCTTCCAAGGTCTTGCCATTTTAATTTACTATTGATCAACAATTTTTTAGGTCAGACTTGATAATGCCAAAATTAATTCATCTCTGTTGACACTGCTTTTTCACCGACTGTGATTCAGTCATATCTGTGACATGTACGCTTTAAATTTAAATTTAAATGTTTTATCAACAGTGCGATTTTTTAGGTACTTGATTTGTGAAAATTTTTAAAGCTTTAATAATATGCCAGCTTTTGTACATTTTCATAAATTTTAAAGACAGAAACATATTTTTTATTATATGTAATCTTAAATTACGTCAATTTTTTCGTGCTTGGAAAAAGGCATTTGAGAATTATTAAACAGATGTACTCTCATTTGAAAAAAGATTTATTTTAATGTAGGTACAAGCAATTCCAAATAAAAAAAAAAACATTCACGTTTTAATTAATAAGAAGTGCTACTAAAATTAATTAACAGATAAAAAACCAACGTACAAAAATAAGGTCTCGTTAAACATTTATGTTTAGTTAGAATGAATTATTTACCACTTCTAAAGTTAGTAAAAACGTTTAACTTCACCAGATGAGAACTGTTTAAAACAAACCTCAAAAAAGTTGCTTAATTTTTATTATAATTTATAGCAATATTTTCACAGTTTTATTATAATGTGTGCACGTTGGTTGAACTGTGCCCATATCCATAAAACGCGACGCTCATTTTGCCTCACCTCTCTACACATTTATAACAATAAATTCGACATTTATTTATAACACAACAACAGGTTAATTAAGATCTTAAAGTTCAAACACCTCCCATTCTGATTAAGAAAAAGAATATAAAGTTAAAAGAGACATAAAAATGCGTTAATTATGATAAAACCAGCTGTGAATTTTCAAGTTATTCAATTTCGACGGTATTTTTTATGGGAAAATAGTTGTGCTATGGCATTTATAGCAACTAAACGTGAAATTATTGCTCGTCATTTCTTGTCCGTTGTGTTGTAAAGACACAAATTCCGTGCCTAGAAAAATTTGTTCCGAACAATAGAAAGTCGAGATGATTACAGTTAATTTCCAGTAAAATGTAAAAACATGAAAGTTTAACCGCACGAGATCCACTTTTGCTCATCTTTTGCGTGTTCGGCAACTTGGAAACACACAAACCTATCTAAATGAAGGAAATTGTTCTGCGGCCACCGGGAATTATTTACGTAATTCGGAATCAATTTCAGTGATATTGTTATTACAAGAAAAACACGCAAGTATACGCACGCACCCACTGCACACGCGACTATACCGCAAAATAGGCTCTTATTTTCCTATTTACAAAAGAAGTGTGATTAAAGGTGGTACCAGCAGTAACGAAGTGTGGCAGATACCCACGTAGGGAATACAAAAAGTACTAAAAAACATATTTTGCGGTTTCATATCATAGTACTACAGTTAATCCTAGATTTACAAAATACGTCGAAAATTAATATAATAAAACCCTGGTACTGGCATTCCTATGGAATTTTTTCATTTGTGTGTATAAAAAAATGTGTTGGAATCTGTTTTTGACTATTTTTAGGACAATACATAATGGATAAATAATTACTGATTAACTCGTTTTATTTTGAACACATAGATTGTCGCTTCAGTAAATTTATCGGAAAATTACTTCATGTCTAAATAGTAATAACACATTTCGGTTCGAAATCAGCAGCGTTTCAAGCTGCTAAATACAAATACCTTTCATCGATCGTATTAGTTATCTATTATCATAGTCACAATGACCCATCAAAGTTTCCACGCTGTAAATTGTATAATATTTTGAATTTTGATGGATCTCTGGAAAGTTGGTGCACCTGCTGGGGTGTTTGCGACCTTCCTACCTAGTTTTGTGCGTTGTTGTGCTTCGTATATTTTCGAAGACAAATAAGGTCATTATAAATATTTAAGGGGCAATAACTCAGCACATAAGGAGCCTTATAAAGTCCCAGTCAACAGCTAATTTCAATTTGTATTTCGGTTAATTATCACATAAATGGAAGAGTGTCTGGTTTAGGATTCATAAAACCCATTTGTAATGCGATAGAATAATATTATGTAGATGCATGAAATGAAAAAGTTGCCCCCTGGTGGCGGCCAGCAAGGTAACAGCCTAATTTATAGAGGTTTATCTGACTTCCTTTACTACCTGTAGATTACCTCGCCCTAACCATTAAGCTGGCAAAACTATTAATTCTTTGTGTCTTTATAAAAGAGAAACGTTTAATTGAAAGAAAAAACGCGTCTGTTACCATCTTGTCATTAATGCGAATTATCCGAGAATTGCGATAAATTACGAAAGCTAAACAAACCCCGGTTTTAATAGTTTTGTTTCAGGACGAACAAACATGATTTTTAAAGCTGGAAAACTTTTCAGACTCGGTGTGATTCTTTTCAGAGCTTAATCTGGTGCTGGGATTAAACGTGCGAACGTGAACTAATGTGGATACTTAAGAGAAGAAACTCTAAAAGCACGTTTGACGCTTCAAATGTCAGAAATCCTCTTCAAAACTAAATAATGCGTACGGCGCGTACACAAACTTTATAAACTCCCTCGTTCAACGATAAACAGATTAGAAAATAAAATAGGAAACTGATGGAAAGGTATTACAGTTTAACGAGATTAAAGACACTGGATCATTTCTGGTCGAATAAATGAATGGATTATGAGAGGAAACAAAGACGAACATCCGACTGGAAGCATTGTTTAGACGCCGTTTCCGAGCTAAGTAAGTATGCTAATGCGACGAGACTCTGCCGAGGGCCCTTCGCCCACCAAACAACTGTAATAATTCATTAATTGTTATAGCGGAAAACACAAACAATAAACAACGTCTTGTCGAATGTTTTTGCTACTTCCATGCCTGCTCGAAATTTAACCACGCCTATTTCATGGTCGTCATGAGCAAGCAAACAATAGATATGCTAATCTAAGTGCTTCATTTTATTTTTTAATACAAAATACAATTGTAATTCAAATAATTTTAACTAATTAGAATTTGCGTTTAATATAAAGTGCAATTAATTGCTGGTAATTTGACCTCAACAGTCAGTAATTCCGCACTTTATGCCACCCAATGACTAACAAGTGACATTTTCGTAATTAAATTTGTATTTCTGGCAAAATAATCGCTCGTCGACGGCAACCGCCACCAAGTGACAACCGTAATTGGTGCTGTATCGGACACCTAAACGTTGTTTGTTTGCGGCTTATAACACAATTTCGCAACTCTAAATTGGCAATTTCTTCGTCTGCTGTTTTTGTGTTTTCCTAACAAGTTGTTGCGACAACAAAACCGTGGTGGTTTATTTATGGTCGAGACAACAATACGCCCATCGTCTATCAAGACCAGATTTAAGAAGGAAATGCCGTTTTAAAGCGGACGATTGAACAGGGCAAATAACCATTGTTACGTTCGCGGTGGAGGTATACACGATCTGTTTCGCAATTTTAACTCACTGTACGGCGAATTTTAAGTAGGTAGAGAATTGTTTAGTCGTCTCAAAAGCCGAGCATTGTTATTGATTGCTTCTTGTTCGATGCTTTTCAATTCACAATGAACCTAACAATAGTACAATTAAATCGTTCACGGCATTTTATTGGCGCGCGAGTGGTCATTTGTAAACCACTGATCGACCAAGATTTAAATCATCAATATGTTATTTGCTTCGGAAAAATGCTGAATAATAAATATTTAATAATAATAAGCTGAAGCTGAATAACCAAAGTTTAAATAACAAATTTACGGAACTGTGTGCTCAAAAACAATTGAAAAATAGTCTAGCTTTGATCTGTGGTTTGTTTATTTATAAAATAAATTCACGATACAGACAGTAAACTGAACGGGCAGATCTATAGATCAAAGAGCCTGCAAGCGTAAACTTTGTGCAACTATAACTGATTGCACAAAGAAATTAGAGTAAAATAGGAAAGTTCAGATGCAACTTACTGCCACCAATGCTAATACTTATAATGAATTTTGCTCCGAAGTAAATTAATTTAAGATTTTGTGCACATTCAAAGAGAGTGCTAGAAATAGTTTTAACATTATTTTATATTTAACAATGCTCATACTTGAATTTTTTGCCGTTCAATACAGTCCGTCGCACAATGAGAACACTTCCATTTTTGTTTTTCTTTTTATTCTCAAGACAGATTTAGTGCTTTAATTTGGTCACATTTATTGTAATTCCAAAAAAAAACATTCAAAAGAAGATTTAAACTGGTGTCGATTTTTAACTGTTACAAAATAATAAACGCATCTAATAATTTGCTTACATAGTTTATCATGAGTCGTGAAAATCTACTAGATAATCTAGAAAAACGACGAATTATAGTATTGAATAGAGCACGTTTTTCAGCAGGTCATATTCGAAGACTTCTTGGCAAATCAGATAATGTGATAAATAATTTTATATAGGATCAAGAAATTTATGGAAAGCGAAAGTCAACAGGCCAGAAACGAAAATTTTCTCAGCGAACTTAGGCACTAGTATGCCTCTCTAAAAGATACAAACCAAGTTTGTCGAGAGCCAAAACTGGAAGTCGATAAGACCACAGTTTAGCGAATAATTAAAAAAAATCTTTCATATTCGTCACCAAACAAATAATTCGAACGCCTCATTCAAGTCGTAACGACAAACTTCTACTATATATTTTGTAAGTAACAATATAGTCAATATTACGAGATGAAATCGTATAATACATGAAAAACTCTGATTTTGGAGTTTTTTTTTTATCTACAGTTTGTATTTAGCGACGAGAAAAAGTTTAAATTAAATGGACTAAATTGCAATGGATGTCACTGATGGTTTGAAAAGAAATTTAGCATTTCCTACAAGTTGTATGGGTAGCAAAAAACACCAAAATGTCCTTAATTCTCAATCAATACCATTTTGGAGAAAACATTGGCAAAATTCAGTCTTTTAACAAGATAATGTCTTGATTCAGAAAAGTGTCAGCAACAACAAATCATCATATCATTCGAATTGAGTGACCGCCACTTTCGCCTGATTTAAATCCCATTGAAAATGTTGGTAGAATTTTTATTAGAAAGATTTATGCCATTAATCAGCAATACAACCAACTGAGGATCTGAAACGCGCCATCGTCATAGCTTGCGGATATTTATTGCGGGAACTATTGATAAATTTGTATAATTCTATGCAAAATAAAATTTTTAATCTAATAAAAAAGCAAAGCTATTGAAATTATTAACTGAATTTATTATTTATTAAGTTTATAAAAATCCTTTTGTCCTCAGTGCGTATTCATTTTTGAAACTAGGGAAAATCCACTTTCAATTCTTATTAATTGTAGAGTGCATCAGTTTATGTAATTTATGGTGTGCAATATTTTTCTAATAGTAAGTACAATAATTATGACAAAACTAAAATTCCAAATAATTTTATGAAAGTTTTAAAGCAATAAATTATGATGATCATATTGATGATCATATCATTATGATGATCATATTGGAAAAATATTTACCGAAATAAATATATTGGACTGATTATAGATCTGCTGGACGCAGCATTTGCAGGGACATATTCTAAGAAATTAAATTTTCCTGGACAGTTTATATTTTCACTTTACAATATTATTATTCTTAGTGTTAACCCGTGTAGGCCAGCTGCCAGAGTGATGTTTTGTCCATGGGGAAAACAAGAATTTTGGACAATCGGTCCTTTCAGGAGCAACATATTGAAAATGAAAATATAGAAAAACATACGTCTTTTAATAAAATTCACGGTGAAGATAAATCATAAGAAAATCTGCTGAAAAAAGACGACACCTTCATCCAGATGCAAAAATTCTAATTTTCAACGTTTGTGACACCCGATAAAAGGAGCCAGCGATTTATTACAATTATCATATTCTTTTTAGTTCACCAAGTAATCGATGCCATTTTTACCAATAATTTCAGTTATTGCAATACAAAATGCTATGTAGCATTCGCAGTAAATGGATAAGCAGTCTACATTGTTTAAAGAAATTTAAAAAAATTGATAAACAGTTGGGGAAAAAATACGTCAAGCATGTAGTCGATATTTTTTTTGTTTCTTGGAATATTTCCAAATTTATTATTACCGTGGATGCCCAAGATGGTAATGATAACCGCAATAGTAATGCAGATCTTTATGAAGTACTTGTATTAGAGCTGTATAACGATATTTTTTCCGAAGGATTATACTTTACATCATAGTGGTTTATCAAACAAGTTTATTTGTGATATTGTTATACAATTGCTTTTTGTATTAATATTTAATTTGTATAATGCTTTTGTTTTAGTTTTTCGTATTGTTACTTCATCAAGTCGATCTTTACAATGGAGTCAATTGATTCTATGCCTATAAATTTGCGCGCACAATGTTGAGTAATTAAGTCCTGAAAACATCTGAAAAATAAAGTATAGCTGGAGTTTTCCCCTCTTCATTAAAATCAAGGAAATTAAAAATATCCCCGTTATTCAGTGAGCTATTAAAATAGAGCTAAAAAAAAGTCGGGACCTCTTGTCCCTTTTATTCCGAATAAATTATATTTCCGTTGAGAAAAAGTCTGAAGAAAAAAGTTAAAGCAAATTAATCCCTTATTCCACCAACTTTTTCAACATTGTCTCAGTCGACATCTTATAATTCCCGGCAACAAGCCGACAAACCGGCACACACCTTCCACCCAAGTCGCAACCCCTTGCATAAATTTCAATTCATTTGATTCCCGATTGTGGGTGGGAAAGCCGTTTTCGTTTTTCCCCGTTGGCCATCTTTCTTGCGAGTTGCGGGCTTAGGTTGCGAACGATCCAAGTCGAGCTCATAATTTATGCAAAGGGTTTCGACGGGCAGATGTGGACTGCAGTGCCAGCCCGAGATATTACCCCAAAAACGTTGTGTTTGAACGTGTGTTCTCCATGTCGGTTGTTTATGGTAATGCGGTTAGGCACGTGACTGTATTTCATCCCTTGATGATCGATTGCTAAGATGCAGTTTACTGCATCGCCGGCCGCAACTACGAAGCCATTCAAATTTATTCCAAACGACGACGACGCCACTGGTACCTTAAACTTTTGGAGATCAAAGAGGAATTTCTAAACATGAGCGCCTCCCTTTAGTTCAATTATTTCATATTTAGTAAGTGGCAGGCATTACTGGAATATCTGAAAACATTTATTAAGAAAGGGTTCGCCATTACGCTAACATGCAGATCCTAATAAATAAATCAAGTCTGATATTGCACATTCTTAAGATGAGCGAACCACCCTAGCTGGAGGGTGAAATGAAAGCGCTCTAGGAACCTTTGAAAATAAATAAAAAACAATTTATATAGAGTACGGTAAATTTTTCGTTCCATGTTAAGCAAGAAAATTGTTAAACTCGCAGTATAAAAGTTTACTGAATTTGTTTGTATGTAGTTGAGGGTAACTATTGTAAAGTGTACACCAGGAAATTTCTGAACGCGGTAACGGCAATACTGCAGGTAATTATGACGCTTCTAGATGAGATTGAAGCAAAGACATTCCACATCTAATTGCATTCCTTATTCGATTCCGTCCCGTGCGGTGATAAATCACTTTTCCCCTTCCGGATGCACCCCTCGGAAGTCGTCGGCATGCACAATTACTTCTTTTCGTGCGAATCCATAACGGGGCTTCCCCAAAGAAGCGAGATTTGTGATTGCGTTCCAATTACTTGTCCTTAGATTTATTGTCGCGTCACCAATAATAATTTAAATGGAAACGGGTAATTAGATCCCGTCAACTCCAAGAGATATCCGTGTTTGATCTGTGTTTATATCAAGTTTCTTGCTAGGATATCTCCGGATTTGCGGTCGCTCAGCGACTATTGGTTGGCATCGTTTGTGGATCCATCTTCCGTCAATTTATGGTCGAGTTTTCAACAACCACACACTTTCCTAATCCCGGTTTGCAAGTGACGTCTTGAAATATCGACGCTATTTACATATTTCGTGTCGAGTTGATTTGGGAGCGGAAAACGTCAAACGCGGGGACAAACAGACAAGACGATGCGACGATGCAACTTCGAATCTAAAATTCGCACGCCATGAATTTTGAGGCTGTTTAGATATAAGAGTTCTTTAAAGTTATCGAAGGAAATCTGACAACAAACTGCCCGACGACAAAACCGTCCACACACCATTTCCTGTTCACGGCTTGGAAAGGAAATCATTTCCTTTGCACGGAGCGGGTGATATTACACTGTTGACGTAAAGCTTCGATAAAGAAATTAATTACATTTACTCAGAAATATACACTAACAATGTAAACAAAAAACCCATTTTAAAGTTGTCAAGAAGGCGAACAAAGATATTTGTCAAAAGCATCTTGTTTTTGCTTTGAGAACAAAATTGCAAACACTTTTGATTGAACTTTAACATTTACTTGTAGAAGTACAACATTATTAGTGCTTCTGTAACATGCGTCTACTGTAGAAAAGCAATTTTGAACGTTACTAATACTCTTGAAAAAATAGTTTTCTTTTGAACGTCATTTTATAATAACAATGGCAGCTACTCCAATAAAAACGTAAATTTAAGTATATAGATATGTGTTTTTATTTTTTTCTAAACATTAGTCATTTTTTATTGCTTCTGTCAACGCATTAATTTCATCTAGAATGGAGAAATGCACTTCTAATGATTTAATCTCATAATGCTTTTGGTTTGAAATCACTGTCCGTTAAACTCGTTAAACCTGAAACGTAATTACAAGAACTTATGTAACGTGCGATATTTCAACCACCATTTGTTAGAACATGTAATTGTGGGTAATTCTCCATTAACCAAACTTTGGCTAGTAAAGCGTCGATGTCATCTTTGTGGACACGTGAAATGTACTGGATTTTGAATTATGAACCGTCACATTATTTATTCTGTTAGATTACGTTACGGATGCTAATTTCATCATTGAATTATTAACAGAAATTAGCATCGGAAACATCTAGTAATAAAATAAATAGTTTAGTAGATGTAATTTACATTTAATTTATTGATATTCTGCTAGTTTAAATCGAAATCTTTATATTGGTTTACGTTATAAAAATTGATTTTAAGACGGGATAAAACATTTTTTTTTATTTCTGATGTGCTTTAGAAAGATTTTTTCTGCCAAAAACTGCGAATTTTCGTAGTTTAATTACATTCTCTAATCTAACCACCCAACTTAGTTGAACACATCAAAATTTTTATGGTTCAGTTTAATTACCAAACAAATTGTAACAATAAATTAAAGCGACTTTAAGTTAAAGGAGTTTTAGCCGCGATTATGAAATCTGGCTTTACAGATTCAAAGTTATTTAGAACTTTGTCACCATATAGTCGAAATTAGCCAATTCCATAACAATTTAAATAAAGTAATAGAGGATTAAATACTGAGCTTTCAAGACATAACAGGGAGGAGCGGTACATCAACTTATATTGTTTAAAGACAATACGGAGGTAGTAAAACAATACTTCTAGAAAGTAATTCAATAAGCAGCTAACTTAAATTGTAGTAAATTTAAAGTATCATCTTTAAGTAACATTATTGGTTCAATTCTCGATGTCCTTTTTAATGCGGTCTGAATCCTTTAAATCAACGTTGATATCGATGTTTCTGGAAAGAAAAGGAAATACGTAGAACCACTAGAATATAGTTCATTATTTGTAAATCACATCTAAAGAAGTTAAGCATTGTAAGACAAATTTGCGAATTATTTAACTTCTATGCGTAAATTATCTAATACAACTCAGTGGTAGAGTTGTAGCATGTACTTAAAATGTTGACATAAAATTATTTGTGTTTATTGGTTAGCGAATGTAAGGATAAAGCCCCTTGAATTTCTGATGAGGTAAGAAGTTCATTGTCACATCGTAAACGTTAACTGATATTCATAAAATTTAGGAGCCATTAAATTGTTAAATGGAGTGTTGCTTGAATGTATCTCGGTGGCTTCTTGTCGCACGTGGTCTTTGCTTTTTGACTTCAAAACATAGAAAGAAGTAAATGAAAGAGCTTCTAAGCAGTACTTAAATAGAATGAATGTTTTTCTTTCACACTGCTTAAACGTTTCTGAAATCCAACATATTTTTCAATACGGCCAATAATGCCGAAGCCAAAGAAGTGTATTGGATTCCTACGGTAAAAAATGGTCTTACCCGAGCCGTTAATGACGTTAAGGATTGAAGACTGAAGTCAAGAGATAAATAACTACTTCCAGGTCGAAGTTCAATATTGTATAGAAAGTCAAGTATTTTGACGATGAGACCTCATCATTTTCGAAGATTGGCCCTCCCGAACTGACGTTGATTAAAATCAGTTTACATTGACAGATAATCCATTTATTAAGTCACAATTTGGGGGCACGAATCTCCAAGACCGTGCACGTTTTTCTTTGTGTAACACTGACAGCAATTAACACCGAGTTTGCTCCGCGGCTGCACAAATATGAAAGAGTCGGTCGATAAAGAAGGGGGCTGTCAATCATACGTGATTTCAATGGCGGGATTAGCATTTCAAAGAAACCGGCCCACAGCGACCCACCACTAAGTGCCTAATTCTCTGTCAACCAACATTTCAACTGTTACGTTTCAAACGGCAGGATATTGGATCGTTCATGTGTCATTTCCAATATTAGCAAGAGATTGTGATAATGGCCGCACAATTGTTGGCATTTGAATGGAGACACTGCAGAATGCGGGATTGCATTTTGCATTGTGCTGTCTGATACGTAGGGTTTTTCGTTCAATCTATTGCAGGCTGTGCGTTTGTATGCGCTGTTCTATTCCATTCATCCCACCCAACGAAAATTAACACTGCTCTGCTGCGTAATTTTAGGTTATTTCCATCACAAATGAACAAAATCACAAAACAAAATCCCATGAAGAAATCGTTTGGTTTTGACTTCGTCAGCTGCAACCGACAGCAGAAAATCTAGCTATGAGAAAAACAGACTTGATGACTTGGCCACCGATGTTAAAAGTTAATTAGGTATACTTTATTTATGACTAAAAATTTACGTTTAAGTAATGAAAGATAGAACTAAATTGCTCGTTTAACTCGCGGCAATACCTCATTAGGTAGACGTCAAAAATTCTGAGAAATTTAATTAATTATTTAAACGCAATTAATTATGCAACTCTGAGAAGGATCAAATAGTCATGTTTAACAATAATCAAATCTGTAACAAAAGCTTTTGTGTGGTAAGTTATGTACTACAACCATTAAACTGCATTCCCAATGATCATTTTATTTTTAGTACCTCATAAAACTAGACAGGTATTTTTAAAGTAAGTAGTTCCTAATAACTGAGTAAACTTTGCTTTTCCTATCTTAACAATTATTGTCTAATTGTAGAATATCCTCACACTCTGCAAAAAATTCACAGTTTTAAAGATATAAAAACGAGTATAATTTATTAATTCTTTAGAAACTGAAACTTATTGCTTAAAATAAAATAAAGCAAAAAGTGATCCACCGGTTATTTATAGTTTTTTTCTCATTGAATTTTGTGGGTTATTTTCATTTTATATAAAGTTACACAGAACGTTATAAATTTCGTTTCCAAGCTTGATTTAGAACCCCAAATCAAGAGAAATCATAAAACTAATACTTCTGTTAAGGATGCTAAAGTTTGCATGTAGTTAGCATCGTTGCTCAGAATTTTTTTAGCTCGTAACTATATTTTTCAATTTAACCATTGAAAGTAGAATAAAACTGATTTTGCAGAAAATAATTACTACAAATGTTTAAACAATATTCAAACAATTTCGGCGCACGAACAAACTCCTAGCTCTTAAGACTTTATTTCCTTAAACATGTAAAAACTTCTTTTTATTGAAAATTTCATGGGCGCTAAATCTCGTGAGCTGGCAACTTGGATAAAATGTAGAAAGAAAATGTTGAAACTGACCTATTTTGAAGCATGTTAAGTAGCAGGTCGCCCAATAAAATTTTATTGTTTGTTTACGTGACCAGTCCGTTAAAAAATTTATAAGTAAATACATTTCAGAAAAGTTTTGATTACCACTTAACTTTCGTTGGATTCATCTGCACTCTTCTGTTTTGATCTCCATGCAAGGTTTGGTGTAGTTCTACGTGGTATCTGTGTGCATCTTGAACATTCTGCGTACCGAAAATCAGCAGATTCTAGTTTCTTAAATTTGCAATGTTTAAAAGCGCCGCTTGATTATCTTCACGTGCAACATTGCGGTAAATCAATTTTTACTTGGCTTCAGAATTCTTAAAGTTCTTCTATTTGGATGACACCTCTTCGAAAACCTGTCTGTATAGAGTGCTGAAACTTGATTAAAAATTTGTCAACTTTTACGAATTAAATTATTTCTACTTTTTCTTCAAAAGTAAAAGGTATTTTAGTTTAATACAAATTCCTGCACCGAAATACTTATTAATGACCGAACTAAATTTTGGGTGCTTACAAAATTATTAAATTTTGGACTTCTACCATCACAATTCCACTTCTAGTATAACTAATAGTTAAAAAAATTGTGAATAAAGTCTTGACGCACCTTGCATTGTTTATGTGAATTTTATCATAATTCTAAAAACTCCTTAAATTTCTCTCTTTGCTCAAAAATTCGATTTAAAATTGGAAAATCAAAACATTTTAATTACAGCCTGTAGAAATGAGATTCATGATGACGAGTCACAAACATGTAGATGAAAACAAATGATTCCTCCAAAAAATTCAATCTGTTAGGCACCTGTTTGTATATAAGTTTAATGAGCCATAAACCTAAGCAAATGAAAAAAAAAACTTAACAAACCCTCGTAAAAAATTTAAATATCAATTTGTTTTAGTCTTATTTAATTTGTCTATTAACACCTAATTTCTTACTTACTTTTACAGTCAACGTTGCTGTGACTTATCTGAAATAGTTATTTACCTAACAAGTTCGGAAACTTAATTTTCCCGCATGAGCACTTTGTTTGCAGCACGACTGTAAGGAGTGCTGCATTTAGTGCGAATGCGGGAAAATTGTTTCCGAAAGAGTTAGGTACAATATTTTTTGTAACGAATATCGAAATAAAAAAAATTAAGTAACTTAGTTTTTTTTAATGGCGGGTTGGTAACATGATCTGCCTACTGTAACTACCTCCTAGATTTTTAAAATGTAAATCAGCTGTCATTTTTTTAAAATTATTAAGAAAAATTGTTAAAATAAGTGAGAGCGAAGAATGTATGTGTACCCCTTCCGAAGTACAACAATGTGCCAAATAGGCCGTTTCGCGTCTGCTGCCCGAGAAAAGTCGCGAACGGTATGAACGCACTTATCAAAAATTGATTGACTGATGTCCTCAAAAAGTCGCAATACCAACCGTATAACGCAAATATCCCTAGCCACCAGCGGAAACTAAAAAACACCGCGGTGCGGGAAAACCGTTTTTCCGTGCATCGGGATTAAGCGGAAAAATTCTGTTTCCGTACGATGAGTACAAAAAGTATTTTTATACTGTTTTTTATGATATTTAGCAATTTTCACACGTATCATTGGTATCAGTGAAACAACAAAAACAAACAAGTTTTTTCATCCTAAATTGGCCTTTGTGAAATATATTCGTGCCTTCAACTGTTATTTTTCTGCTTCATTTGCAGCACATCTGAATACACACAGCGCAAAAATTCCGCACAAAAACCTACAACAAATAGTCGTCTCTTTTATAGAACAAAACACCTCGCTGGCGTATGACTGACGCGTCTATTGTAGTTGAGTGCATCCATGACGATGTTTTTATACAGTTTGTTCCAATCCGCTTCTACCACGAGCATGTCTTTTAAAATGCAAACCGCCAACCGCAGTTGGTGCGCAATTTCAGACCACTTAAGTAAAGAATGTGACTTTGTAATTGTGAACGAAGCTTTATGTCTTGTATTTACATGAGAAGATAGCGCTGACAGCCACCATGAACGTGTTTGACTTTAATTTGACTCGAAACGGCTCGGAATATTCATCAATTTGTTCTCGAATTTCATTTGTCAGATGATATTTTATGGAAGATTGTTCCCACGTCTTGAAACTTTTATTTGTCTTGTGTTTAATATGTCACGCTTTCGTACATCTACAAAGATGGTGGATGGATTTCGCAAATATAAATGTCATTTGACGTTTCATTGATAAGGGGTAAAATAAGAATGCTGATAACATCGCTGTCTCGTTTCAGGAAAATAACGAAGTAGAAAGAAAAATACACTGCGATTTCTAATTTCTAGTACTTTTGCTGTAATGAAACTTAACAAATTAAAACAGAATTTTGCCCATATCATTTTGAGTCTCATTTCTAATTTATCTTTTGTTTATTTGCTATTTTCATACTGTCATAAACACAAGTTAAAATTCTTGTTGTTTGCATTGTTATTTACGATCTTAATTAGGCTAAATTCAATTTGTTTTCCTGTCGTTAAAAAAATATTTTAGATAACTTTATCTGAGAGAAAAAACAGTGATGATTGCGGAAAATGTTCTTAAAGATTTATACATGAGGCGTTTATTTTAATTAACTCGACTACGGACACGTACTAAGCTTACGATTCACGAATCGAGCTTTTTCAAATCGTGCAAACCGCGGTGGTCCATTTCTCATTAAATCGATAAAATTAGCATCATTCTCAATTTTATTGAACTTATAATGAATTATTTATCCTCGCGATAATTAAATGTCAGTCCAGTAGTAAGTTCCAGACAGAACCCAATTAAATAATAAAATACAAGATAAAATTAAAGAAGAATCAACTCACGCGATACTATAACGAGGTTTTCACGCAATCGAAAAAAAAACAGACGCCCAACGAAATATAAAAACCACATTAGTATTAAATGGTCAACGTTTCATTTTGTCAATAATAAAAAGAAGACGTGCTCGGAAAAACGCTTTCTTACATTTGACGCTAAAACTAACATCACGTCGGGAAATTTATGTTTTGAAGAGCACTTTTTGGTGCAATTACTCCTGATCGGTGCAAATTATAATGAGTTTTATTGAAAAGCAACTGTTGGTGAATTTCATTAAAAGTTTGAATGGGGCACACATAATAGCGTGGATTGCAATATCCAACTATAACCGCTGACAAAATGTGGCGCGTATTAAATTTCAGTGTAATATCTAGTAATTGTGCTACAATTAAAAATTTGCTTTCATTATCGTATCGTTTAGTTCTGATAGAGGTAATTTATGAAAATGCAAATATTTCTGGTATCGTCAGTTTTACACAGTCGCCCAACAGGTTCCTAACGTGTTCATCTTTAATAAATCAAGTACGTGTAACAATTTTGCTGCCTGAGTTAAGGTAATTGCCTGGGTTGTAATTATACAATATGTTGATACTGAGTTCAATAAATCCATTACGTTTTATTATGCAAATTGCGTTTTCTATACTAGCTTATCGTTAGCAAAATTTATTGATTTCTATAAACAGCCCTAGGCTTTCGTCTACTTTTTGTTTGACCGTCCAGTTTACAATTCGTGTTCATATTTCACCAGTGATTACTCAGATAAATTTAGTTTTTAAATCACTCTTCAAAATTTATTTCCAATGTCGTATCCAGTTGTGCGTCTTTCAATATTTTAATTGAGTCAAAAAAAATCTTTAATTATGAAAAGCTGAAACTCCAAATAAGAGAAATTCACAAAGCAGACGTCCAGCTGATCAAAAGTAAAATACCAGAAACCACTAATGAGACCGCAAATTCAAAATGCTATTTTATTCTTATGACGTAAGAGGCATTTGTTAGCGTAATATTCCTACTTCAAACTGAAACCGACAAAGAATCAAGTATAATACTTATAGTCAAGAATTTTAATGATGATTTTATTTATTACGAGTACAAATCAGTTTATACAAAAAAAATCACCTGCAATACGTTAATTCGGCTTAGTCGGAATAAATAGAATAAAAAAACAACAATGAATTCAAATCTGATTAAACTACCTGGGATAGAAAAGCAACGGATTATTAATACACAATACTACGTTTTTTTTTAATTTAACGCAAGACAAAAGAAGTTCGCATTAGCGATGATTAATGAAAAATGTATTTTATATTTTGCAAATATGCTACTTCCACAAAATGTTAATTCAAATTTCAGATACCGACGAAATTCCAGAATGTTTGTAATTACAGAGATATTTAATAATCATATTTATTTCAATCACCCCGTCAACATGTTCCCCAATCCGACTGTTTTCTTTAATTACACCTCCTGCTTGTTATTTTGATTTATGCTCAACACCCATAAATCTACTTCTCTGAACTTACTATTTTTAAACAGATAATTTTCTTATTATAGGAACATGTAAATAATTGTGATTATTAGTTTCGTTTCATTATAATTAATGAGATAATTTGGAAAACAACAGCTTTATGCCATAATTACATAGAAGTTTTGATAGGTATGGGGAACATAAAAGTTTTGTATTAAATCCCAGCACTTTGGCATCACTATGCTTAAAGCCAACCCTATATTATTCAGTGGTTAACCACTAGCTAAACCGTTATTTGGACATGTTTTATTAACTGAGTCCTCTGTTGTGACGCAGCTCTAAACCACAAAAATATAAAATTCGGAACGGTTTAAACTGAGAAAATTAAATAGAATAGTTTCGATACCTCCTGTGACGCTTTTCTATTTTTTTTTTGTTCGTAATAGCGTACCTCCCTAGATACTCAACTGTCACGAGTTTTTCACCAATTAAATCAATTACTCTGTCACTTCCGCTGGAAACAGAACTTTATGACACATTTTCAAAAAGGTAAAAATAATTTGTACTGATATACGTTAAAATAATGATGTGTTTTCAAAGTGTGAACTTTATACGTTATTATTCTTTGTAGAACGATTTCTTCTGACGTGGCCTTAGTGTGCATCAGATATTGTTACATATATTCTCTTGCTTTTATAAAATAATTTGTTTGTAGCAAAGTTTTGCAGATCAGTAGAAAGAGTGATTGTTAATAGGAAAGTATGATTTTATAATTAGTCAAACCCTTTGGATTGGTCGAAATTGATCAAAAAATGTAGAATGTGTGTTTTTAACTGTTAAATAAAGTTAAATGAAGTTCGTGTGTAACAAGTTGTAAATTTCTTCACATAAAGCTTGCTACCTTTTTCTGTAACGTATGATAATGACTCAGATCTCCATCATTAATACACTAAATAAAAGAAAAGCTTACATCCTTACGTACTCCGTGATTACTGCCTATAAGAGGCCTCTTGTTATCGGTAATGACTTGAAGCATACAGATAATTATTAAAATAAAGCAATTGAATCTCTTCCACGTATTTGCATCTCATTACTGCAATCTCCATAGGCAGATGCAGTATGATTGTTTTTACTGGAAATCGAAAAACGGTCGAACTTTTCGTAATACAAAAAAAAATTTGTCAGTCCTATTTATTAGTTTTTTAAAAATTTATTTTGACGAGAAATGACGCTTGTGTATTTGTCCTCCATCTCCATTTCCATCCTCAGTTACTTCTTTATAATGATTTTTTTTTCCATAGATAATCTCCTAAAAGCAGGTTTATTCTTATGTATAAAATTCTATTCTTTGTGATAAATTTGCTGGAACACTACTAAATCTTTTTATTTTCAAAAACTAAATAAAAAACGATGTGGAGCAACCTAAAACGATATCTAAAAATGTGTGTTCTAAATCCTCTGGAATCGTTACATATCCCAAGCTGTGAGAAAAACTAAAATGTACGGTTTCCTAAAACTAAGAGTTATCTGCACAAAAAATTCGTAATACGATTTTGTCTGATAATTCTGACTTTCATTTTAACTTTTGATGTTAAAAATCAATGGCTGTTATGATGTGACAAAAAATTGGAAAAATGTATATCATCCATCTTGCTTCACCAGCTAAATTAAATAAACGATAATTCTGCCGTGCCATGTTCACTCTTTTTAAATTAATAATTTTAAATTTCATTGTTACACATATATAAAATAAAATGTAGCGTAAACGAATCCAAACGCACTGTTTCACACGTATGTAATTGATTGTTTTAATTCAACGTAAAATGGTGGAAATAAATTTTCAAACTGTTTATTTTTCAATCAGCAATGTTTTATTGTTCAGCGAATTTAATAAATATAGATTAAATAAACCGGTGGTGATCTCATCTGAAATGACCGCTAACTAAAAATTTGTCGCTTTGTTAAATTTATTTGTTGATGCATGAATGATATTTGTAAAATTACCAAATATAACGTTTTTATTGTGATTTTTAATTTATAACGGAAAGAATTGTATCAACGGATGAAAGAGCAGATATTCGCTGATTGTAAATTTTGGATCTTGGCACAACGAACTATGAATGCTCGGTGGATTGACATCATCTTGCTGTAGAATTAGAGCGTTGTATTCATCTGAAACCATTCTCTCCTACATCAAAGGTAAATCCGTTCGCTATGTTATAATCATCGTACCAAATATTTGTAATTAAAGCAAAAGTTTGGAATAGAATTATTATGCGTTATTAAAACAGTTTCATCATTAGCAGCTTGCCCTCTTGTATTAATTTTATATTCGCTCATAACACCTCTCTAAAACTAACGATGCCATAAAATTAAATAATATCAAATAATCGTTGCACCAACTGCGGAATCGACGAAGGCGGAATAAGTGTACATTTATTTTAACTCGTACGTTAATTAAATATGATAGCACTGTAAGTGGAGTAAAACGCCAAACCTTTCCAGGGAACTATCAAAGGAATTAGCACGAGATCAGATCCAGATCAGTGCGTGCACGCGATCTTGGAAGTTATTGGCTTCTAACAACTGATCATCTCTTTTAGTTTATCCGATGTTTGTTTTAGGACCACAACCCTCTGCTGATAATTAATTAAATGGGGATAACGACGATATAGTTAGAGTTAGACTGAGTTGAGTGGTTCGTTAGTTATGCTAATCTCTTGATTCCGTCATTAGTGCAATCTGCTTTAAATAGAAATAACTTATTAATTTCACCTTGTGCAACACAGTATCACATGAAAATTCCTCGCGTAAAAAAACGGCTCCAGACTTTATCTAATCAGATCCTACGACTCGTTTCACGGGGTTTTGGCATTCATAAATCTAACTGAATGCCATTCAAAACATCTCAACTAGCAACTGCATTTTACAACTTTAAATTAGAATATCAAGCGGCAAATCTCCGCATCTGGACGGATTCAACTTCTCGTAGTTTTTTCTTACCTTATTTTCCTGGATCAAGATGTAATAACTGTAACAATATATGTGCCTATCGAGTCGCCTTTTATGAGGATTCCTGCGTACATGGAATTTCTCCTTCTTAGTTTATCGTTTCCGAATGTAGAAGAAGTTTTCGTGCAATAGAAAAGTGCAAAGGTTTGCTTGCTGATATTTATGACCGTCTACCAAAGTAACTCTTTGCTATCCCATGTTATTATGTTTTAATGCCATTACCAACTTTGCGTCGTTAAATTGCTTGTCAGAACGCTTAAAGTTGGGCGTTCACAAGCACACATTAAATATCCGCCATCGAAAATACTCCCCCATTCGAAACAAGAAAAAGTCTATTTATCGGTGGAGTTCAGAAATGTTAAAATCTGTTTTATTTAACTTAATGTAAAGAAAGCCACGAAGTGTAATAAAATATTATGTATCAAATTATCGAAACGTATAGATGTAGGGCTCTCGGCGATGTAAGTCAAACGTAAAACATATCACGTTTCGAATAAATCGAAGTTAATCTCTTTCACTCAACTATTTTTATCCCATTACGTTTTTTGATTTACTAATAAGCCCGCTTTTGCATACACAGTTTTCACAGTCGCACTCATCAATTTTAGACGGCAATACATTAACCACATGAGTAGCTACAATTATGAATATTGCTATTTTAATAAAAGATTCCACTTAAAGGTACCTGTTCCAGAAATTCAAACTAAGACAAGAGAGAAAAATTATAAAGATTGTTTTCCACTATTATCATATCTATTATACATAAATTTCCCAATTCTTTTAAATGTCGGTGGAAATCGACAGAATGGAGGCTTAGCTTAACTTAAATTGTTCTTTTTATAGTGAAAAGTATAAAAATGCAATTCAAACATGAATTAAGGCATGTGAAGTCGAGAAATTAAATAATATCTCACTTTTTAATAAGATTTGTGGTACTGACTGGTAAACCACACGGAACATTTAAGGTAATTTACAACACTCGAAATTTTAAATCTTATTAGAACAAGTGTTCATTTCTGGATATTCTAGACCTACGGTCGGCATGAAAAGTTTTCTTGAAACCGATTGTTTTTATTTATTAGATACTATCTGTAAAAAAAGTTTTCATTCCGACCGTGGGCATCGGCGAACACTTGTTCTAATAAAGGTAAAATATTGGGTATTATAAGTTACTTTATGAGCAGCTTATGATTTACCAGTCAATACCATAAATTGTATTAGGAAATGAAATATTAATTAATTTCTTGGCACGACATGTTTCAATTTCATTTTTATACTTTCCACTATAAAAAACAACGTTGGTTAAGTTTGCGTCTACTTTGTAAATATTTTTTTAAAAAAAAGCTTTTAAGCATCTGTTTCACGTAATATGGTTAACAATAGAGCAAAATTGATTTTTAGTTTATCCCTCTAGTTTAGTTTAGTTTATACCTCTACATTGCTTCTAAATGAAAAAATATCGTGTTGATATTTGAATAATTAAAATAATTTTTGTAGTAATAGTTATATAAAAAAATCTTGATTTCTTCAACAACTTCATTTTTTCAGAGCCTTAAATGTTATATACCTACTTACTTTGGAAGTTATAAAATTTATCTTTATTTTAAGTTGGCTCAGGTTATGCCAAAACACAATCTTTTTAAATAAAATTAAAAAAAAGGCTTATAACGATCACACTATGACGCTACTAAAACAAAAAAAAAGTTTTTACGCATTGTTCCCAGTCACGTGGACAAAAGAGAAAATATATATTCCACTATTATAGAATTATATCTAATATAATAAACAGATTTCAACTTAAAGAATTTTTAAATGTGATAAGTTAATTTATATAAGCAACTGAAATGGATTATAACAAACGAGTACTTCAGCAACGAAATTACACATTAACCGTAGTATTATCTTCATCATAGCTACATTTTTATCTATAGAACTATAAAAATAAGTAATTATTTAATTAATTATTTTTATTACAATATGTATAACAATTTTTTTTTACTATTATAATAATTCTCATAACTGTGAGATTTTTACGACACAATGAAAACAAACTTATTAGTTTTAACATTCACATTACTTGATCAAAGTAACACTAGAATAATAGCTAAAATAAAATGAATGAATTAATTTGAAACCAATATCTATTGATGTTATTTATTGTTAGAAGAAGGTGCGTACTCGCTAATATATTTCTAGTCACCATGACTGATTAAAGCTAATGATGCGTAAATGATGAACACAATGAATTCCATTTTTAGAATCCACGAGTTTATTTGGTCTACCTGCCATATGATGTTCCACTCCATTGCACAAACTAATGAATTATCTCAGTTTATTTTGAAATGTACTACATACTCTGTTGCCATTATCAGTCCCTGTGGCGCTTGTACATTTGCGAAAAGGTACTCCTATATCACAATTCAAAACAAAACATGCGTAATTATAATTAATGTAATTACGTAGTTGTTTGTAATTCGATGTGAGTGTAATACTTCATACATAATTATGCCAGAAGCTAATGTCTGTTTAAAATAGGTAATTAAATTTGTTTGGAGTTTCAAAATAAAACAAGAGCAACGTTGGGGTTCCAGTGTGATTTATCTATTTGCAACGAGACTGTGTGCATTCGATCATAGCAATTTCCATTCCAAAGTTTTCCACTAGATAGAATGTTTGATAAAAGAAATAACCAAAATTGCGACCGCTGAAGAAACATTTTCCGATAGAAAGAATAACAATGTGGCTTTGCAGGATATACTGTCATTGCCAGCAAGAGTAAAACTTGAAAAACTTTCGACTTTTCTGTTTTATGCGTCATTATCTTAATTTATTTCTACATTAGAAGTACCCGGAATGTCACCAGCTCGTCCCAAAAACTTTTAATGTCGGTTATTAATTTAAATTATTCCGTAAAATGTTCAAATGGAAATCTTCAACGGTCGACTCCTCTTTATGACGTCCATTCACTTTTTATGGCTTATTTAATGCAACCAAAGTAAAATAATATAATCCGTGAATACGGCATAAACACATGAAAGGAATCACGTCGAGTGCCGGTGAAATATAGCGTCTAAGCCGCGGTGTCATTTCTTTTCACGGTAATTTATAGGAAGAATTAAGATGTTTTCCAGGCGGTTCACTACGTTCATGTACGATTGAGGATTTGAAAACCTAATTTGTTTAGACTAACGGTATTTTAAGACGGATGAACATGTTACCAGAACGGGCAACTATTTGATTGCGAGAAAGAATAGAAAAGAGTTTAAGTGCAGATTGAACCTAAATAATAAAGCGTCTTTACGTGGAGTGCTCTTAGGATTAAAGCAGAAGAATTCTGTGATTTATGATGCACACTCAACTTAGCGTCTGAATTGTCAGATGCCAACTGGCTTTTTGCGTGTTATTTATTTATTCATGATTATCGATCAGTTAAAAAAACGTCTTCACCATACATTTATAAAGATAAAATACGATGGATTATGTTTATAGATAAATTGTACGGCATGAAACGTCTTCAGACAGTGAAATTATTGTCCGTAAAAAACGAAAGAGCACAGTACTCAAATAAAATATATGAGATTTGTACGTGTTTACAAGTACAAATATTTTTCTAATAATCGTGGCGTCTAGTTGAAGCGCTTTTAATTTTAGATTATACTACACATTGAACGCTTATAAAGTGAAATTACAGTGCACTGTAACGTCCAGTACCCATAAAGTTTTAAATCAGAGTCTTAGTTTATATTAAAACTATTTATCAAAAACCACGATATAAACTGTCAGCTTAAGCCTCTATTATAGACGGATCAGACGAGAATACTGTTTAAAATCATTTTGTAGTATGAAACTGCGCACTTGATCAACAATGTTATGAGATAAATGTTAACTCTAAGCCATTGAGCTTCCTCTTGTTGTTAGGCCTAAGTTGTACTACAGTATAAATTTTTATCTCAAATGAACTGTTGCTCCGATTTGCATTTAGTTAAAGTTTCCTACCTCCGAGCCGCCTCCGCAGGAGCTCCTCCCACCAGGTAAAAAAAATTCTGGAAAGCACGTCTGAATCAGATTTATTTTAGGCAATTAGAAGAAATTAATTCAAAATCATTGTCCGATTAATTAAGTGCTCGCAACGGATTCATCCTTTCGAAATGCCTTAGCTTCGAAGAGATTTAACCTTAGGGAAGCTGTTTAACCACATTAGAACGAACCGGTTTGGCTCATTAACGAATTCCGTCATGAAGCCTATTTCGATTACCTTTTTGTGCCGTTTGTTGGAACGACGGGGCGTGTTTTTGTCGGTATGTTTAGGTGTCGTTAACGCCGCGCTTGTCAAACCGACGAAACAAAGAAGGTTAACGCGAAACGCGACGTAACTCGCTTATAAACAGCAGGTTCTACACGATTTTTGTTCTTTACACGACTGTAATAGCCACTAATTGCATCACCGAGAATTCGGAACGCAAAAAAATTTCGGGGGAAGAGATTAAGTTGGAACGCGACCTAAGCACCACCGATCACATTCCGTTTAGGCATAAAGGGAATGTGGTTCTCAGAATCCGAAACATGTAGTACACTTTTACTTCATTTTTCGACTCTGAAAAGAAGCTCCTTGCATAGGATGGAAACAAGAAAAACACTATTTCCCAAACGCCGAAAAACACCTTTTATATTACTGATTATCATTTATTAAAAGTCTAAAAATTTCCGTTTTCTTTTATTCGTAATATGAAATGCTTATTTCTCGGGGTGTCAGAAAATCGAAAAATTATTTTCCGTTCTGCGTTTCTTTGTAGTCACCTACTTACACCGGATATTAGAAGAATTGGTACAGTAATTATTTTGCCACAAACTCAATGGAAAAAAAGATTGATTTTCTGTGGAGCATGTAAATGGAAAAGTTCAACATTTGAATTGCAATAAACAACATCCAAATGCACAAAAATCAGTGTAGCGTATGTGTGCATGTATGCGTTAACTTCCTCTGTAAAACTCGTAAAAACAAAACAAAAAATTTAAAATATGGATTTATAAGTGACGGTTTTTCACTAAATGCTTTAGCTCAATATTTTTTTCTTATCTATTATAGAATTTCTTTAAGTTTAATTAGGTTTAATTGATATTGACTGACATTTAAATTTGGATCTTGGGAGTATACCTACCATTACATAATAAGTTTCTTAACTTCACAACTTCCAAAACTACTTTAACTCTAAAGTTTGATGATTGCCTGATACTGATAGTGTCAAAATCAATAAGCTTTGGTCGTCGGTCTCTCATTAGTCAACTTGTTCCTTGATACAGACTGATCAAATATCTGCAATTAGTTTGTTATCTGATATGTACCGAAATCACATCCTACTGCACGTTTTGAATCTCAGTTTTATTTAACTAATGAAAAAACTTTTAATTTTTATATAATTACGAAATTCTGATTGTTAACGTTATACACTACACTAAAAAAAAAAATAATAACATGAGAAAAAGTAAAAATCAAGAACTAAATGAATGATCATAAATGACATTATTTTTTAGATAATTAAAAAATCTTTACACATCTACAGCATTATGAAATTCTGAACGTTAATATTATACGCCTCACTAGAAAAATAAACAACAAATAACATGACAAAAATTTAGTGAAATTTAGGAACTAAAGCCTCATCATCTTAGTATTTTTGTTGCTGGTATTAAATGACTTTTAAAACTAGTAATCCTTTTTCAAATACATTTATATATATATATATATATATATATATATATATATAGCAGATTTTACTTTATTTTATTTTTCTCGATGTAATATACTTTAATTTCTAGTTAACTTTAGTACATTATTACCTTGGAATAATTGTAACATTAATCGTACAACTGACATTTCCAGAAACATTTATTTTAGAAATCAATCTCGAATTGAAAATTTCGTGGGTTAACTGTATTGTACTCGTGGCTGAACTTGTTGTAGCTAAATTTTTGCAAAGAATTTGATTTAAAATAACAATCTTTCTTCTGCTACCGAGAATAATTCTTATCCCCCCATATGTTTGACAGACACAAGATCAGCACCCGTCTTTGCCATCATCGCAGCTGCAGAGCGACTAAAGCAATGTCTGGTATATATTTGGAATGTGACATCTTCAAAAAATTAGCAATCATCTTTAAAACCGTGTACAATCTTTGATTCCTACAAGCTGCATCTACACTTTTTCTGTCTGTAATTGACGAAAAATTTGATGTGAGAAACGTTTTTAGGACCCAAGCCTGAATAATTTTTTCGTACAATTTTTGAAACCCGTTGTGCTCTTGACACTTTGAAATGAAAAATTTGTTTATAACAAATTCCATAACAACCAAATTTGAGTATCACGACGAATAAGTGTTAATTTTTTCCATTAACAAGTTAAAATCTTTTTTTTATCTGTTATAGAAAAAAATAGTGTATTTTACACGAAGACAAAGAATCTTTAACCATCTCTCGAAATTGCGCCATTTGTGTCTTAACAATTTTATTTAATGGTTGAAGTGGTACTTTATCGTCTTGTACAATAAATAACAATTTTTTTTCAACTGTGCGAAGATTTTCATGCTATTTCCACCAGTGAAATACGAGGTAGAAGAATCTCGATGCAAAACTCGATAATGGACTTATAAATCTAAGACTACGTAATATCTTTAAAATATTGTAGTAACAATATCATCAATTTCAATAAAGACTCCTTAATCTTTCAATGAAAGCAAAATAGGCAAATTAGCAAAAAAGAAAAATCATTTTATCGACGTATTGGTTGGAAAATACTTTATTGCTTCTGATAAATACCTTCTTTACAAAACTCATTTAATCTAATATATACCTATTACTACGAATATAGAACGTTGATCAAAACAGGTAATTTAGGCTTTAACACTAAAAGGTATAATTTAGTAAAAAAAAACGAACATAAAGCAAGATGTGAATATGAAAAAATATGGACCTAATGTGTTGCCAACGTCATAACAAATCTAATAATAAAAGCGCCCATGTAAATAGAAAGTCTTCAATTACAATTATTTTTTTACAAGCTTTTTGGCAACTTCATATTCATACGGTCGTAAATTTCTCCCCAATTTGCATAAGTACTTTAATTGCGTTTTATGTCTGCCGTAAAAGTTATTTAGTTTAAAGATAATTTCAGTTCACGTAAAATCAACAACAACAAACAGTTGTAAATTTTCTAGATAACAGACTTTCTAAAGACACACTGAGAATAACTTCGTCGTTAATAATTATTAAAATCAACATCCTGCTCAACTACCCTTAATCCAAACTCATCCATTATCTGTTGATATTTGATATTACACCGGTCCTTGATGATAAATCTCCACCATTTATCTGCTAATGTGTTTCGGAGTGAAGTATGTCCCCTAATAGCCTACCTGCCTCACATCGGTTGCAATTGCAGCCACACCATTCACATGGCGCTTCCCTTGCAACACAACTCGCGGTCTTATTAATTGCTTCTGCTCGACTGAATAATTACTCCGGGTCAAGGATGCCCGGATTATCCTAGGCTTATTACGAAAACGACAGTGGCGCTTTTTCACCGCAACAGCTCGCAGATTCGTGCCGTTTTGCGCCAATTTCTGGTTCGTCTTTGAAATTTGATTTAATTGAGATGGTAACTATTGTTTATCGTATTAACGTGAGGAACTCAATGGGGACGAGAACAATGGTAGTCGGCCGGGAAGTTAAAGTACCGCCCTTGATTGTTTTCTCCGTACATAATTTGAATATTAAACAACATGCATGGTCTTCGCGTTATTACGAGTGGAATGGGAGTGTACAACGTCTAATTATCATGTACCAATTTAAGTAGTAATTAACGCTGTTAAAGTTGACTGTAATAAGCGCCTCCAGTTCGCCGCTTTTATTTTTTATCGATAACTAAACGGCATTACAATGTATCAAGTCAAACGATAACCCATAATAATCTTGCTAACCAGTTATTAAGAGCCGCTTGCGCCATTTTTGGTAACGTTTTGCAGGGTCGGAGCCAATCTCATCACCTCGAAACTATTTTAATTACCACTTAGTACAGTCGTTCATTAACTAGAACAATACGTTAGTTTTTAAAATAATTACTTTGTAGATTTATTTTATTACCCGCGTAATTTGCTTCAGACATTTTTACATTATATAAATTAAAACGAAATATGAGGTCATTGTATGGAACTATACGCCGCTGAAGCATATTTCTCGTTATAATAAAGTAGCTTTCTTCTCCAAAGGCTCATTTATATGCTGCCGGCCTTCTTTACACTTAACAAACTTAAATACATACCATTAACATCAATCATTATTAAGCATGTCAACAAACTTAATGTTTAAATAAAGTTAACTGAAGCCTGATTTACATACTTTTTAATGCTCCTTAAATAAATTTTTATTTCTTAGACATTAAAGCCTAACTTGAAACTCTTTTTATGAAAACCACCAATAAATGGGCGTTTTTATTTTATTAAGATTATTAAAAATTTCCACTCACACTCCTACATACAACTCATAATTTATTTACAATTTTATGTTTCAATTGAGTGAAAATGGGGAGCTGATATGTCTCCTTTACGATGACAGCTTAAAAATGAATGAATATTTTTATACGTCTGGTTTTCGCTAATGTTTCGGATTAGAGCAAAATTAGATCATTAATGTGCGTTAAGAAAACCAATTTATTTAATTTATAACATGTGTTCAAAAATTTAGTAGATTAAAGAAATAAATTTGCAGCTTCTGGTGGTTTAAAGACACTTTCATAAAATTTTATTATGAAGGCGTCAAGTATTTGCTCTACCATTGTGTCATAGTTGCCAAGAAGAAATTAATTAAAATGGCATATTTTTGATAAAATTCTATATGTAAAACTTTTTACGCAGATGCAAACGTAGATTATTAAATTATTATTAGAACATTATCAGACCTGCTCCCAAAAATATTTTTTTTTGAAATACTTTTTTATTGTCAACACCATTTAATACAAATTTGTTACTTTATATTTTGTTTATTTTTAAGAAAATAACTAAAAAATCACAAGCTTTTTCCTAAACAATTTTTAAAAAAAAAATTTTAAAACTTTAAATTCTAATGAAATAGTGAAATGCAAGCACAAGAAAAAATTGGTATGTAAATTGCATATTTAATGCAGGTTATAAAAAAATATTGAAAGTGCATATTAAAAACAAGCAACAAGCATTTAGAAAGTATAAAATTTAAAATTTAGAAAATTTTAAAAAATAAAAAAAAAATAAAAGATATAAAGAAATAGAGACACTAGACAATATCTCATCAATATAAATAATTTAAGAAAATAAAAATTCTAAAAACTTGAAAAACCCGAAAATGTAGGAAAATCTAAGAAAAATTTGAAATCTAAAGAAAATTACTCAACTAGGGTCTACACTCAAATTTTAAAAACCATTTGAACTTTAGATCTAGAACATAAGTTCCAAAAAATACAAAAAATTCAACAGACTGAAGCAAACTTCAAAATTTTAAAACAAAACCAAGAAAAAAACAGAAAAACTAAAATTTACATTGACACATACCAAGTAATGTAGAAGACCTGAGAGACACAATTAATTTAAAGAATTTGAGAAATCTAAAGAAATTGATAATTCAAAAAGCTTTAAAATAATCCAAAAACTCATAAAATAATTTTTGTTTCTAAAAAAATTAAAGAGGAACTCAAGAAATATAAAAAAACACAAAAAAAATCTAAAATTCAAAGGAATAACATAATCTTAAATAAAATTTGAAAAATCTGAAAGATCTAGAGAATATAAAAAATATAAAACAGCTAAAGTATCCAAAGAAACAAAAAATATAATAATTAAACTAAAAATTACTTCAAACAGTTTTAAAATCTAAATTATTTAGAGTTGATTAAAAATTTCAAATCATCTAACATAAAATTTCAAAAAGTGGAAAAAGTCAAAAAATATACCTACACTGTCCAAAAATCTAGATTTTTTTTATTGTGTGTTTGCATATTTTGTAATAATTCAATAAATATTTTACAAGCATATTGTAAATTTTGTTGTATGATTCTGTTTTTAATTAGTAAGCTAGAAAACATTTAGGATACCAAATCCAACTAAAGTCGAATTATTGGCGCCTTTTGTATTAACTTTTTCCATTTAAAAAAAGCAATTTTAGTATTTTAAAATATTGTAAGGCCAACTAAATAATTATAAAATAATTAAAACGCTATTATTATTATTAAACGCTCTTGAATTTTTGATTTCCCGGCAATACGAAATATAATTCTGTCAATACAAAAACATCTGAGTATCTGCACGCATATCTAACCAACAGATGTTTTCCAATTAAAACGGGCAAAAATTAGACAAGACACAAAAGTTTATTATTGAAATAATATCATGTTATTATTTAATAAATTTTCTTTTATCGAGCTTAAAACAAGGTTTACTAATAAATAACGTGCACCAGATATCTTATTAATTTCTACATAAATTAAAAGTAATGAAATAATTACAACTACAAGATGTTGCACTCATATCATAATGTAAATTTTGGGCCTGTTTTAATACTTTGAAACACGAAACGTCTGATGAGAAACCATTATCATGTACTTTACACTGATCGCCCACTTAATCTTGATAATTATTAGCGCTAATTAGATGGTTCGAAATTAATAATTGCACACAAATTCAAAGTAATTGTACTAAATTATTTGTTTCAAGACAGGAAATTAATTATCTTATTAAGCGCGTTAAAAACCACAAAGAATCGAAAATATATTCTCTTTTTCACTGGGAACGGCTCCGAGAGCTGTTACAAACAGTCAAGGATGATGAAGCCACTTAAAAATAATGAAGGAACATGTTTCATTTCTTTTATTTCAATTTAATCGATATGAGTTTGTTTTAATGAAGAATTCTCGAGTTGATGAAAACACCAACTTTGTATGACCTACTTTGCAAGTGTAGCTTGTTAAAATAAAACAACTTCATTTAGATAGTAGACGCATTGGAAATTTATCGCGATGCAAAACAGCCCCAATCAGCCCAAAACCTATTACCTAGTGCAAATAAGTTGATATTTACATTCCCAGAGGCGTACGTAAAAAAATGATTAGTCTCGTTTTGAGCCCCAGATCACGCGTCAGTCACGATTTTTGCGTCGATTAATATTGGAATGAAGTGAAGCATGGACCTAATCCACGTAGGTGAGCAGAATAACGAATGTGAAAAAAACGTTAAACGAATGAAATACACATCTCGTTGAAATGAACTAATTAATTTACTTCTTGTTAAAATTCCCATTAATTAGAAGCGAGTCGAAAATGTTGTAAAATTGTTCCAGTAGAACTATTATGCGATAATTTTTGACGAAGAGGGTACAAAAAGGTGGCGCAACTAATGCAAATGCTAGGGGAGGTGAGCTGTATTTATCCCCAAATTGACAGTGTCTTTGTGAAAAACAAGAGCTGACAGTTGCATGTTGTCGAGGGTTCCACCCTACATCACGTCCGATTTTAATTCGGTCTGCAATTACATTGCAGTGACCCGTCTAGCCCTGCAGGGCTCTAATTTGAATCGTGTCCGTTTTTGATGCTAGGTTTGAAATGAACTTGAGACACGAATAAGAAAAGGTGGAGCTATTAAGCGAATTAACTGGAGCAATTCATAAAATTAAAGAGGTGCAATTAAACTGTCTCTTTATCTGGGGACCATATTAAAGCATAGATAAAACTTACCTACCTGAAGCACAAAAAACGACTAGAGAAATTGCCGAACAAAGCGTATAAGCGAGCTTAATGAACGCAGCGGTTTGGACAGAACGCATCGAGTTCTCATTAAGGATAGCTGATAAAGAAAAGAAACCTTGTTTGGACTTTTGGTTGTTAAAGGGACATCGATTTTAAAATTAATTAAAAGTTTCTCAAAGAGGATTATGGTCTTATGTTAGGGACTTGTTTCTCCTTTGTCTCAGTCAAAGGTGGGTTCAGACTTGGGGGTTGACCTCGTAAATTAAATAGTGCACAGCTTCTTGCCTACACCCTCGCTTCCCAATTACAGCTACTTATTTTGGGATTACGACAATATTTTCCTTTATTAAAAAGAAAATCCCCTGAGCGCTACCCTCGTCGATGACATCCCTAGTGTTATTAAATATTAATCGTGAGAAATACAACTATTTTCACTCCGAACAGAATCACAAGAAGCAATAAAATTTTGAGAGAAGGTACGTTTAATGTGAACTACAAAGTACTTAAAAGTATTTAACTGAATCCCAACTAATTTTTAGTCTCATTACATTGGCAACAAAGGAACGTTCCTTCTTTCATGTAACGAAATTCTTCTTTGTCCTTGAGGTCCGGATTAAACTGTATCATAATGATCAAAACAGTGCTAATAGTTTCAAAAATCTTATACAGAGTGGTACGGTCAACAGAACAAAAGCGAGCCATCGAGAACTTGGGAAAGTTGTTTTTTATCACCGCCAACAATTCTAAAACTTCTTCATTTGGGTAAATTCGTTGAAGTCGGAGTACCTTGGAGAGTATTCTATCTGCTTCGCACAAAACTGAATCACACAACCAGATTGGTACTGCTAATTCTAGCTAAAAATAACTGTTAAGTTTTAAAGCTTATACAGGGTCTGTCAATACTTATGTCCATAGATAAAAACTTTTTATTATAAACTTATCAACATGTTTTTTTTACACATACAAGTAAGCTTAAAATTAGCTTCAGGTTTTTCTCTTAGTACTATCTATGCAATTTTTTTTAAATCAAAAATAATAAAATAGTGGTACACCTATTAATAACATTAAAACAAAAGTGGAAACATGTGGCGTCGAAAATTTTTAATACTTAAAGATCTCTTCAGTTTCTATTAAAAATTGTAGTACCTGGTAAACCCTAAACTATTTGCAAAATGGTTTACAATACTTCCAAATGAATGGGTTAAGCCGGATTCAAACGACTGTTGTACTTGGCAAGCATACCTATATTGGTGTTCTTGTCAAGTGAACCGGCTCAAAAGGACCAGTAACAAGTAAAGGGGTTCACACGACGTGCACAACCCGCTAGCATTGAGAATTGACCATAGTGTGTCATTTTTACTGACAAACGATGGTACAGTGACCAGTACCAACCAGTGACTAATAATTGTACCAGTAGACCTTGTGACATGCAATAATACGCCAGTGCTTAATATTGGCCGAGAACAGCAGTCGTTAACGTCTTTACTTGTTTCTGGTCCCTGTGAGCCGGTTCACTTGGTAAGTACACTTGGTAAGATGTTAAAATAAATTTTAATTGGTAAATTTATTGAAGGTTCTAAATAATATTTGTATATTTGTGTAAAGTGCACACTGAAACTTAATGTTGCTGTAGTGTTTAAAAATAAAAAGAAATTAAGTAAACAGCTTGTTGAGCTACGTTTGCAGATTTTTGATTTTTTAAGTTCACTTTATACAGTATTATCAAATACATTTACCTCAAATTTAATTTTAAAGATATATATATATATATAAACATAAACATATATCTTTAAAATTATGGATTTTGAGGGTAGACATAATTATTGGCAGACCCTTACTGAAAACTGTGCTGTACTTACAGAAAACATAATGACCATGAGAACGTTAGTAATAAGATGAATTGGGTTCTTCCGTGAAGAAATTCTAAAAAAACTATCAAAATAATCAAGATTTTGAAGACTAATGAAAGTGAGAGATAGAAGAAACGGAACTCCAAAAATGTCCGTAAAGTATTCTATGGTTTCCTTCAGAATATTAAAGTCACACTTAACTTTCTTCAAACTGAAAAAGAATTCGTTTTTGACTGTCATTTCATCCTGAGTTAGACGTTCTCTAATTAGCCGAGACAATCTCTGGCGGATGCTGCGGTACCGTGATTTTATGATCAACGTCACGGCACAAAAAAGATAACTAACGAAGAAGTGGACATAAAGCTGCGAGTATTCAATCGCGTAGCATCGGTAATAACTCCAAGGATTCTTTCTCGTGAAGTTGTAAGTCATGAGACCCATATTTGCCCAGAATAAAAAGTTGAAAATCCAAAAATGTCTTCTTGATTGTATACGCGGGATTCTTTCTTTCTGTAACCGTTTCAAATTTCGGATCAAGAAAAACCATTGTAGTCGCTTTGTTACAAACGTCAATATCGTATAGATGTTGAAGAAAAAGAGTGAGCCGTCAACTATTATTTTGATAGCTAATTTTATATGAATGTATTTGGAGTATTGTTCTAATCTGAAATACACCGATACTGTGTCTCCAATACTATAAAATGCTATCATCAAAAATACTCTAATTTTGTCTTTAAACTTTGCTGCTTCAATGCGTGTAGATGAAGGAGTAACGGTTACGATGTTTCCGATTGTGAATAGTGTTTCGAGCAAACGAAATTCCATGTTTCTTGGTCTATTTTGTTCGAACAAATGAACAGTTTAATTGAAAACGACAGTGTTTTAATTTCATGGTCAAACTTAATTAAAAGTTAAAAATTTATGAGGCGTTTTGTATTGATCAGTAATTTGTTACTAATGAAGGGGTTATTAAAAGATAATCTAACAAGCAGATTTGTCGAGATATGTTTAACAAATGTGAGTTTTAATGTATTCATGATATACATTATTTCACACTGGCACCTTTTATATGTCTTCTTATCTAAGTTTGATGTTTTTTCATGCTTGTATAAACACTACACTAATATGAAAAAATTAATTAAAACTTTACCTATAACAAATCACAGTGACGATGAAAAGATCTCTTTAAGTTGATTAGTTAAGGGAGCCCTTTGAATTCCAGCGAAAGAAAATTTTCCCTTTCAACACATAAAACCTTTTCAGTGAATTTTCTGCCCCATTTAAAATTTGGAATGAATCTGCAACTCTGAACACCTACTTATATTAAAAGTCACTGTACGCAGCATCTTTACTGTATCAAAACGTATCATCGCAATTTTATGGAAACACATTTTTTTCATCTTTACAACCGCGCTTTCGTTCCATTCAAACAACTCAAAATCAATAATAATCCTAAGAAAAATGACTGCGTCAAAACCCAAACAAAAACATCCAAAACAACTGTTTATGCTTATTTAGCCTATGTATATTTTCTGTGTGTCATCAATATTTCAATCTGCGCCCTAATTCTGTCGACTCCTTCACGGAAAATATTCAGCCGCACTCGATAAAAATATCAAGTGGAAGTGCGCCTCTCGCAGCCGGTTATTCATGAAACTGGCTGCGAAGCGAGACGGAAGTGTAGAGCAGCATTCAGGAGGTCCCTAGGAAGCCGGCAGCTTGAAGACAGATTGTCCGAAACCGCTGCTCCGGAGACCCCCGCCGCCACTTCTCCACGGTTATGTAAATTTATTGAACGCGATTTGCCGGCTTGACAACAAAACGGAGGTCGACAGGATTAAAACACTTTGCAAGAATTAGAAGTTAAACACAAAAATACAATGACAGAAAAAATTTGTTGTAGAAGATAATACTCTTCTCCACCGCTGACAACAAAAAAAAAAAAAATTGTACATTGAAAAGATAACAATTTCTTTTGTTTGTTAGCAATTTGTAAACCAAAAGTGGCTGTCTCAAATAATTTTGCTGACGAGGTTTTAGAACTGCTAAAAGTATTTTTTTTTAAATTAACCAACTGAAAGGATAGAATTCTTGCAAGAAACTTGTGACATCTTAACAATCTTTAAAAAGTTGCTGTCGACGGTTTGCTATTGCAGTTAGAAAGAAAACTTACGTACCAATAAATTACAATTGTAAGAAAAAAGTTGAAAAAGTAATTTTTGTAGAAATGAGATGAACTTTAATAAACTCGAACTTTACTGACAAAGAAGTTATAAATGTTAGGATTTTGGTGGAATAGGCATGTTTTAAAAGCTTTTTGTGTAATATATAATTTTTAATAATGCTTTAAATGGAACTTATGGGTTAGAACATATAAAGACCAGTTGAAATCTGACCACTTAAATCATAAATTTTTAAAATGAGTTCTTCGGCAGAATGTTTATACGTACTTATTTTTAATTAACAAATTCTTTAATTTCAACTCTTGATGTAAACTTTGTAACATAAATCATGATTAAATTTGCCCTCATGACAGAGCAACCTTTGCTGTAATGTCCAAACTGATCCAATATTTATCGTGTCTAACGGATGATGAAAAAGACTGAACCTTTTTCTTAATTTATAAGGCAGACTCAGCTTGATCCAACGTCGGTTCCTCTTTATTTTCCCGTTTCATGCGAAATTTCAATTAATCAGCGCTCTTCACTCAAGCTGATCACTTTGTCCGTATGCAGATCGCTGCCCCTCTTAATGTAAATGTTTGGATATTAGATGGAGAAGTGCTTGAAAATGTTTGTATGTTCATTAAGTAAATTACGTTTATAATGTGTTTATTTATCACAGGCCGAGTTCATGTCGGCTATAAACTATTCTCTTTATGGGCCAAGCACTCGACATTTTAAAGATATTGCGTAGACGCATAGGCCCTGTCATACATTAAAATTTAGACAAGACATGCACTCAAATTTTATTACTTTTGCTGTAAAATTCTTGAGCTCATCCTAAATTCTACAGCAAGTAGTAAAAAGCGGAGCACATTATTGACAACATAATTAATCTAATTAAACTAATTTTGGGCTTCTAAACTCTTGTGAATTTACATATTTGTCATCTTGATAAGAAGCCACGGCAGTGTCCACAAGTCAAGGTCGGATTAATAATTTGTAATTCGGAGTGACAGGATTCCTTTAACACGACGGAATAAATTTGATTACTATCACCATTTTTTGATAGAAGTATCGTAAAAATTATTTGGCATTTTATTGATAATTAAGTTGGTTTTATGGATGTTATAGTTTGAATATTTTTAAATATTTTTGTTTCAATCTGATAGAGCTTTTAAATTTGCTGCTTCTGGTTGTAAATATCGTTGCATTCTTGAGATTCTGGCTCCGGATTCGAGCAAATGATGCTCATTATGCAAAAAATCTGAATCATTCTAAAGCCACAACCAAAAATTTGTAATTAAGAAATTAATTAGTTAGAATTTAAAATATCTGGTAATTGCGTTCGTTAACTTCAATAAAGCAGGAAAGATCGATTAACGAGCTATTTTAAGAATATAACTGCTTTGATGGATTTTCTTTTTCCATTCATATTTGATTGTTTTATGGTCTCACTTTTTGTATAGTGGACGAAAAATCGAAATAAATCCAGGCTAAGGGGTTTTTCTGTAATTTCCCGCTGACGTGAAAACAGTCAGAAAAGAGATGTATTACACATTTATTCGGTCGGGCTAAGACATTTTTTCAGAAGTAAAATACGTCTATTGAGTTTTTCCGCGGTGTTCATAATTCACCGTTTCTATGATAAATGTTCCTCCACTTCACCTGTCCTAAATCATCCGAAGTGGTGTTAGGGGGACATCCCAAGCAACTTGGAGGTTTTAATTCACTGTCGACTGTCGTGTCTGAGCTAATTCAGACCAACTCTCCGTTATGATGCTGATGTAAATAAATTTACTTCAAGTTTCGTAAGATCTCAACGTTCCAACGAGATAATAATTCTCGAGGATTGTAGGTTCTTGTTAACGGAATTGTTTGTCGGAAGAATGTTGATGTTGTATGAAGTCTTAATTGTACAGTAAATATTAACATACCAGCGAGGGGTATAACTTGTATATTCTTAATTCTTCAGACCTTAATTGCCACTGGAACATAAATCCATATGAAAAATTAGGAGAAGGTGAGGTCTTCCTTTTGAAGACGTTATTTACTTTTTAAGAAATAAAGAAAAATTGCTGGGATATAAGAGTATAGAACGAATGATGTAAGAATGTGGATTAAAGTCGCCATTTCTGACGTTTACGATGAATGGACGCTAAACACATAATAACGTTTTTTATCGGACGTTACAGAGACCGAAATCCGCTAAAACAGAGAGACCCTTGTGGCTAAACTAGGTCTTTTTTTTTCAGAGTCACATTTAGCGTTATGCTACATATACGCTAACAACTACTGTCATTATAAAAGTGATTAAATAAAGATGCACATCGGTGAATTAACTATCATTAGACAAACAACTAAATGACATTTTTGGCATTAAAACTGTTATTAGGTAATCCAAGAGCGAAAAAATTATTTTACTGGCAAAATTATGATTGCTGGATGGGTGGTTGAACATCAATTTTTAGTTAATTGCTTCACAGTTGGAACATTTGCCTGATTCGAAAAACCGTGTTTAATGTCCCCTAAAGTGCCTAAGCAGGTGACATTTCAAATCGATATCACACATGAGAAAAAAACAATTCTGTTCTCTCGTAATTGAAACAAGTTAAACAAATGAAAATCTAAAGAGTTAAAGAACAAAAACTATTCACAATATACAACTAACTAATTCTAAGAAAAATAAAAAAAATAAAAAATTTAGACTTTCAAAAATCTAAATATAGAAAATTTCACATAAAATAACAATAAAGGACCGTCGCAGATAATAAGTTAGAAGCGTGTAAAAAATATGAGCCTCTTAAAAAATCTACCCTTAATAAAATTTAAATAATATACACAATCTAGAAAGTATGTTGAAAATTTTATCTCCTAAAAAAAATTGTATAAAACGTAAAAATAATTCAAAGCGTCTGCACACTAAAAATTATAAAAAAAGCATTCAAAATCCATAATTTATTTATTGAGAAAAATACAAACCAATAAAATAAACACAAAGAAAAAAAAAACAAAAAATCTCAAGCATCCAAACAACAGAAAGATATTCAAATTTAAAAATATAGAAAATACCAAAAGTCTAGTGCTAATCCAAAAAATTCAAATAATCTAAAGAGTCTAAAAATATCTGAAAAATTGGAAAAATCATAAGGATATTGGAAATTTAGAGGAAACTAAATTTTATAATGAATTCATAAAATCCAAGATATCTTTAACCAAAGTATCTAGAAAATATTGAAAATTGAGTTCCTACCTCTTTAAATGTTATGGTTTTATCAAACAACCGAAAAAATATAAAATTATAAGCATATAAGTCTGAATAAATGGTAAAAGGGTACAAAAGATTTACAATGTGATGAAATGAATAAATAAAAAAGACAAATAGAAAATTTACACAGAATTCGAAAAACTTGTACTAATTTAAAGAATTCGAATATTTGAAAGAGTATTAATTAATCTGTTATCTACGTATTTGTATACTTTATAAATTTCATTTTTAATTTTCAAATTCTGTAAGTCTTCTACTTTTTCAGTACTTTTTCTATTATTTCTCGATTTTCTTAAAAGAGTTTGTAAAATTTTTGAATACCTGGTGTGACTTAAATCTTTAAACTTTTTTCAAGATTTTTTTATTCCTAATATTTGAATTCTTTTGAATTTTTTTATTCCTTCTTTGAATTCCTTTGAATTCTTTTCCAGCATCCTAGATTTTCTAAAAACTGATAATTTCTGAATATACTGTTTGATTCATGAAATTTTCAGTTTTTATTTTAGGTTTCATAATCTTTTAAATTTTTGTACTTCTTTGCCATTTTTTATATCTTCTCCGTGCTTTAATTTTTCGTATCTTTTATATTCATGTAGTTCTTCAGATTTGTACCTCCTAGATTTTGAATGTTCTCCTAAGTCTTACAACATCCCTTTAATTTTTTTTATACTAATATTAAGTAGCTACTTATGTGTATATTTTTTCTATACTTCGTGCACATTTTGCATAAATATTTGAATATTCATGATCATATTTTCGTAAATTTTGTGGCATAGTTTCCACACTCTAATCATAAGCGTCACCATCAACATCAATATTTCAAGTTATAAATTTACATTTGAAATGAAATCCAACCAAAACTCGAAAAAAGTGTCTGATTTTCTGGTGTTTTCCAATCGGATTTTAATTAACTAACTGCCAACAGCAAACGAAAATTGTATTAGAAAATGGAGCTGATATTGCTTTTGTTCATGACATCATGACACATCGTTCGTATCTTTGAGGATGCGTTAATATCAAAATATTAAATAATTAAAAAACGAAAAATGGATCTATAATGTGTTTTATTTCACTTTATGAGCGAATATTTTCAAGTTTTGAAGTTTGTTATAATCCGAACTACAACAAAGTCAAAAAGATTTAAAAAAAAAGGCGTATTTATTGTAAATAATGATTACGTTATCATGAACAAAACTTTATAGACATTATAGATTAAATGCATAACTTTCATTATATGAAAACATAACTTTTTGTGTTGAATCGTGTATGTCTAAGGTACAGTTTCAAGCCATCACTGACGCGGAGAACATAACTTCAGAAACCGCCAGGATATTATTACCAAGTAGATGTTTGCTGCTCTAATAAAATGAACACTGGAGAAAAACGAAGTTTTGCTTTAACAAGCGTGATAATAAAATATCTAAAAATGCATTAAAACATACAGTAATAAGAATTTTGAAAATAAAGCAAAAATGAACTCGTGTAAACTTTTTTGATTTTCTACTTGAAAAATTGACACGCCCGTTTATATCAGTTGGTTATATAAAAAAAATCCTCGCAGTTTAATGTACAGAAAGCAAACAAGATTTATGTGTAATGTAGTTGTAAAAATTGGTGTTTTTTTTCTCTCGATTAATTATTGACTGTAAATCCAAAAGATGATGGTTTCCTCGAGTGTCGTCATCAGTCGATGTTCTCATATTTCGTCCGTTATCTCTACAACCTCTGTGCCAAATCGCAAGTTCTGACCCGGTTTGACTCTATTGTAGCATAAATATTACATATGAAATCCCAGATCCGGTCCGGAGTATTTGTCTACTTGACGCGCCAGACGCTATTCGCCGTTTATCTAAAATATTTGTGCAAAGATAGGAAGCACACTAGAACAAATAAAAAGTTGCTGGCATCAACAACATTTAATATACTGTTGATAAATGTAACGGGAATGGTCGAGGGATGGCGTTATCGTCTCTTGCCGGGAGCAGTCATGTAGTTAATCTGGTAATAGACCTTAGACACTTCAATCGACGCATCGATCAATCTGAGCCGCCCCCTGCTGCCCCCGGCATCCTTCATTGGGACCTTCAGGATGACGGATCGCGGCGCGACGACTAAATTAATTTGAATACTTAATACGTTCAACCGCCAGGTCCCTGTTTAACAACTGCGTGAGCGTCGAGCTTAATATTGTACTTTAATGCGGAACTTTTTTCATTTGACGGTTATGAATTTACAACAATGTGGAAAATGTACCAAAATTGGAAACAATCTTTTAAAGGGAACTCTGTTCATTCCTGACGTTTCATTAAATTTGTCGTTACAAGTAATAATTATTTCTTTATTTCTCAGTTACATGTATATTTCTGAGTTATATCTTCGGTGATTATAGATGAACCCTAATAATACTAAACAATTCTGCTTATCTCTTGTAATTTACCTTCAGGCGAATATACCTCAACCTAATATTGTGCACATACATGCAGACATGATTTTCCTATTATTAAGTATGTTTATGTTTCCGATCTTGTCGGTTCTAATTAGTAAATTAGCCATTAAAAATGAAACCACGGTCCCGGGAGATAAATTTTTTTCGAAGTTGGAACAACAAGTATAATTGTGCCGTGTCGTGAGTGAATAAGTAATACCAAGAACTTATTACGACATTTTTCAACGCTAAAATTGACCAACAAATTCTATTTAGGTATTAAGAAGTACACAGTTTCTCGGAACTAAAAAGTGAAATAACAAAGGAAAACCGCGATTCTTTTGTCGTGCCGTTCCATTATGTAGCATATTTTTCCACGTAAGTATTCAAAAACAGTCGCTATATTGATGCGACTTTTTACAAGTAACGTTCCAATCACTGGTTACGATACCCAGAGTGTGCATTGATAATATATTTTTTTGTGGTCAAGCTTATGAAACTGTGACTAATGAAAATTAAAAGATCGTAAACTGATAAACAAAATGTGTTGTTGTGTAACACAAAGCCATAACGAATCAAACGGTCAGTTGGATCTTTCACCGCCATATTTTAAATTTTTCCATTAATTAATTGAATGTAAAGAGCCTGCCCCTTAGCTTCGAGACCTTCCTTTTTAAAAATTTATGCTCCTAGTCACGCAGCTAAAGATGACTATTAAGTTCTCACTCGTTGAAGAACATCCTCAAGGCATTCACCGCAAACATTTTGACATGGGGTGAAATTTGGAACGACCACAACTCTGGCTAGTTATTTTTATTAACAAGGGATGGTCGGACCGGCCATTTATTAAGTTGATATAAATGTCGGGCTGTCGTGTCGGTAAGGTGAACTTTTCGGGTCCGGGCGTGTTCTGTTGTTCCGGGATGACCGGTTCGAACACCCCTGGCGATGTTTTGTCATTGTCACCGTAATATCGGCGGTCGTGAGGGATGTCAGTGACAGCAAACGGCTGCTGCTGAAAAGTGCATGCATAGCCTAGGAAAATGGCCTGTTTTCATCCCTTTTAATTACCATATGAAAAGCTCTGGCAACAGTTGAACAAATACACGAAACAAAACACATTCCATGTTTGCCCGCTTTAAAACATGACAAGCGCCTGCATTTTACCCGTTTGAGAGACGATAGTGCGTTCGTTTCATTGGTGTTGACTTTGAGCGTTTACTGTGTCAGAACTGGTGCATCCTTACTATGGGCAAAAACTGACCAACAAGCATGATATCGATCCAGGCGCCGTCCGGGATGAGGTTTATTCTAAATCGTCTGCAAAATTCACGCAATTTGAAAGCGATTACAAACAACCCGAAAATTAATTCAATTTTAAATTAAGTACATAAAAGCACGGATGATATCGAGCAAAACGTTACAAAGGTATTTTATCCCAACACATAAACTGCAAACTTGAGTTATCAAAGAAGAAAAAGAGATAAAATAATATCAAAATATTTCAGTCCACTGCTCGTCGAAATCTATCAAACTGATAACCTCTCCATAAATCCTGCCAATGAATTAGTTGTAACACAATTCATAACCGAGACGACAAACAGCACAACCATCAATTCAACCCCGGAAAATAAAATGATAAAATTTCATTAATGGAACAAGTTTGTAAACAAAAATTATTTTTCTCCGACCTACTGCTGAAAAAACTTTGCAAGTTAAAGACAAGAAAACTTTCTGCAGAAAATATAACCATTTATTTGGCTTTGGTTCTGCTTTTATGTATCGTCGGCTGGTGTGATTCTGAACATTAATTAAATAAAGCAGCACTTCGGCTTTTTTCAGTGTTTACGCATTCGCATTTTCTTGCACATTGTCTAAATTCACAGTGGATAAAATCCGAATCCATATTGAGTCAATTTTTAAAAGTTGCTAAGTTGAGTTTGTGTGTTTCAATCGCAGCTTCCGTTTATTTATTTAAGAATTGCCACAAAAAATCTTGCCTGCTGAGTGAATATTAGCACAATTGGAGCAATCCAACAAACAATTTTTTATTCAAGTGGCAACCACAGGTGACCTACTCAAATATGTACTAAAGTAATTTATTTTTTACGACAAAAAAAAACACACACAAACGTGCTTCTTTTAATAAAAACTCAAACAGAAAAACTGAAATTTTGTTTAAGTAAAAAAAAGACAATTTTGGATTAAAGAACAAATGTCTATATTTTTATTTATGTCACAGAAAAGAGCAACACGTGATAAATAAATAAAAGGGCTGCTAAGAATAGAAGCAATATATTTAGTTAAAGGTCTCTGATCAATAAAAAATTCAGCTACAGTATTGGTCGCTTTACGCATTATTTTCTAAATATTTTATTGGTGTGGGGTTCAACTGACCAATTGAGTACAAATTATGTTCCATTTAAAGTGGTTTAACATCAAGTATTACCAGAATTTTAGCTTTAATTTTTTTCTTATACGTTATGATAAAATATAAGTTTGTCTACTTAAAAAGCAACTTATTATTTTAAGTTTCACGTATCCTGTGACTTTTGTTAAATGGGCATCGTATCAATGTTTTGAGTGTAAAATAGTGGTTTCTGTTAATATTATAATTATTATTTCTATTTAATTAAAAAAATTTGTTGGGTTCAAAATTGATGGATTGCAAAATAGGCGAATCTCTTTGTATTGTGGTTATTACCACAGCAAATGGTAATTATGGAACGTTCTGATACTGAATTTATTCGAAAACATGCAATTTTGCGAATAAACAAGATCTTTCTGCATCAGATAAGCAGTTGCCATCAATTTTAAAGCTACCAGAAAACCACTTTAACTATCCTTAAGCTCAGTGTTGATTTAGCAACTTGTTTTAAGTTAACAAAACTATGATTTATATTCCTTTAGATCTATTTGTTAGCACTTTGTTACTAATAATTAATGAGTTTTTAAAATGTATGTCTAAATTAATTATGTACTTCGAGCTTACAATGAAGTAACAGCAGCAGTTTAACAATAAAACTACAGAGAGAAAATTAACCACATTTCCGCACTTTATAGGCACTGACAACAAAACTGGTATGACTTATTGAATTTTGATTTAATCTTAGCAGCTATACATTGATGAACGTCATTCGTACTAGTCGCTCAACGTTGAAAACTGTTGGTACGTACCTAATAAAAATAAAGTTGAAAACGTTAAACAAAGGGCCGGTTTTCCGATCATTAACTTCCCATTATCGATTAGTAGCAACAACAATAGTAACCATAACATTTAATTAGCGCTAATGAACGATTGAAAAACCGGTCTAGAGAAACACATCCTAGATGCGACTAACACGGCCTACAGGATAAAATTAAACTTGTCCTGTAACTGTAAATGTCATTCTTTAATCCAAAAACGAAAGGTTTCTGTCGAACGCACTGTGAGTATCTGAAAACTGTTGTTGCATAGAAGATTAATTTCATAGGATGTCTATAACACAACAAAAGAAAAAGTTCCAACCCGATTAGCATTATCCCCATCAAAAGTTTCTCTTCTACAATCTCCAAAATCTCAAGCTCTGCATCTTAAATTTTACTGTTCGTTATTCTATCTATACTCACTAACATTCTAATTTTAAAAATGTCAGACATATCTGTCAATGCTATTGCTTAACAACCCACGTTGCTTATTTCAGTTACTATAAAGTTCAATTATCTCAGTGGCGCATAGAGAATTTTAATAAAAAAAAATGATTTCTAAAAAACTAAAAGACTTTTATGATAGCAATTTTTATATCATCATCATTTATTTTGTCAACTCTCACATGACACCGTTCTAAATGTTGCCGTTTTTTTTTTGTAATCAGTTTACAATAATTAAAATTATAAGTGAGCTTTTATAAATATTGTTGAGGTGTAAGAACTAGTAAGTTGTTTAATTGAGATTCAACGTGTTTTCGCCAAGGTTAAAAAAGAGGTAATTGGTGAGTATGTTCCACTTGTAATTAGACTTTAAAATTACAAAAATGACACATCAGCATCAGGTTTACTATTAAGTTAGACAATTAATTAATTGTAACTAGATGTTAAAAGATAGATTTAGACATAAACACCATTTTCATATTTGTGGACACTGTCGCACTTTCACATGCCGTTCAAATGAGACACACGTTGTTCTCATGTAAATATTTTGGGAATGATGTTGGACACTCGTAAAAACCGCTAATAAAAAGATAATTGCAATAAATGCCGGTCCTGACAAACTATTCCAATTATATAGTGCGTATAAAAATGGCAGACATTGGAGAGACACAATATTCAATAAAATTCAGAAATAAGATTCATTTGTGGTTGTGCTTTTTACACAAATCTAAAATATTTTTTTTCTAAATGGATAGTTGGTTCCAATTCAGTTTTTTTTCTAGTATTTTAGCGATTACTTCTACCCATGTTTTTCGTGGTCTTTTTCTTGTCTTTCTTGTTTGAATTCTTACCTCCAACATTTGTTTCTCGTAGCCTCCATTGTCTGTTCCCTCCAAACCCAGCTGTTTCACCTTTATGTACTACATCAGTATTCCTTATTTCGTATTTTTTTTTGTTAGCCTTTATTTCTGTGTCTTACAATCTACTCTTTTGATTTTGTGCCTGTGTCCACGTTTCATACCTACACCATGATACTAGTTTAAATACAACTTGATAGACGTTCACTTTGATTTCCTATTAAATTCTTCTCTTTTTGTATCCTCTATTTCTACCGAGTGGTAGTGAACTAAACTGACTTGTTTTATACTTTGATCTACGATTTTTTTGTTTAATTCACTCCGTTATTCTATAGACATAGTTTTTCCTTTCTTCTATACAATTCGTTTCTTCAATTTCTTCTGAAATTCTGATATATTGTATGTTTCTGTAGTCACTGTGAGTATGTTTGTTTCTCTATTATTCTCCTATAACGTCACATATAAGTTGAATAGAAATAAAAGTAGCCTCCTTGTTATACTTCCTTATTGGTAATGAAAGGTTTGTATAATTAATTTCTGCATACTTTACATTTTTGTTTTATGAACTTTTTATTACTTCCGATCATTTATTTCTTGTCTTACCCTTCCCATTGCACATTGCCCTTGCTATTCGATCGAAAGCTATTTTTAGGTCGACGAAAGCGAAGCATGCCTATCCGTTCTGTTGTAGGATTTTAAATATTTATTTACTCGATAAAAAAACATGATCTTGTTTTCTCCCGTCTTTTCTAAAACCGTCTTGTTCCTTTTTTAACCGTTGTTTCACAACTAGTCTTGGTCTTGTCAAGTATCTTGTCTTATATTTTCAATGGTGTAGATAGCACAATAATTAGTGCATTATCTTTTTTAATGAATAGGTAACAAAAAGAACCTCCTCTTTTCTTCACGCCCTGTTCATTAGTCGAACTGTCAATGATGTTGACTTTTCACCCATGATGTTTATCAGTTCAGCCGTAGTTTTATTATTTCCAGACTCGTTTTGTTTTTCAACCAATTTATTTTAGTACTAATTCTTCGTCTTTTATCTTTTAATTTTGTTGTTTTTTCTCTAGCTGATAATTCATTCGCACCCCTTTATCATGAAGTCAATAATACCGATTTTGAATATAGTATAAGGTCTATAAAACACTAGTGGAATTATGAAGCTATAATTAAACAGTTTAGAGAGAATTGAACAGTTTATTGAACATCAAAATATATTGTACATAAAACTAAAATTATATGGTACAGGAATCTCAGATGAAATCATTTATTGAGGTTTACTTTAACATTCATATTAAAAGATATAACTTTATTTGTTTCATTTTTATCACTTAAGTGTCGGTTTTAACATGGCATATTTCGTCCACATTGAAGAGGCCGCAACCTTTTTGTGGCGTTAAAGAAGTCATCATCATTTTCTTGTTTCCAATTATTGAAGTGATTTAATTTCTTGTAATAAGCATCTCTAGATTTCATCGGTAGCAAACTCGATGTGGATTCTTCAACATCTTTCGCAACGTTTTCAGAAAAAGAACTTTTTTTTGCGTTTCGATCAATATTACGAGTGTAGAAGGTTTTTTCTCAAAAATTTTGTCAAATAATGAATTTGTTGTAAAGAAACAAACAAATTGTCTTAGCAAGCACGTGACAACAGATTATAGGCTACCAGCTTTTAACACTATAAAATTTTCCGGTTTTGATGATGTTTTAAGAACTGTTGCAGAAGTACGTGTTGGATAAAACTGTATTACACTCACTCGTGCTTTAACAATTAATAAGTCTCTCAAAAAAAAAATAGCTCATTTGAGCAAGCTCTCGTGGCTAAAAAATTGTTGATTCGTTGACTTATTTGCCTTATAAGACTTGTGTAATAAATAGCTGTTATTAGTCAAATTTGAGCACTCAGTAAATCGACATTTAAATTCTTAATACTTGTCTCTTCTTTCTTTTTTCCATCTAAATGTTTTTATAATTTTATAATTAAATTTCTGATTTATTTTGGGCCATTTTCTAATTTTTTACCAAACTTTTTCTATCTGTTCTTCCTTTGCTTCTTGTATTTGTAGTAATTCACTATGGTTTTACTGGTTACAAATATATGCCATCCCTTCTGTTTTTTCTTAATCTCCGCCTTTCATTTATCTGACCACCAAAAAATGTTTTCTATTATTACCTGTTTTGCACCCATAACTTTTCTAAGCTTCTATCTTTCTTATTTCCTAATCCGTTTTCTATTTTTTTTTTGTTTTTGCTCCGTTAAGCTTTTATGAGAAAATAATTTGAATTTTTTTTCTTTTCTGTTCATTGTGGTTTTGTTCTATCTTACTGGCTAAATCTCCGTTTACTTTTGTTATTAGCAGGTAATGGTCCTTACGTATCTCTACGATCCCTTTCAAATTTTCATATCTATTATCATTTTTTTTCACATAGAAGTTCGGTATCACCTTGGTTCTTCTTTTGGAACAGTGATTTAGTTATTAACATATTGGTCCGTAAACAGAATATAAATAAAAGTGTGAAAATAAGAGTGAGTCATATTTGTTAGAAATCGTAGCTCATAATCGCGCTGAAATTCCTTGGCTCGTCAATTCTGGCGATCTTCACGCCACAAAATAGGAATTATGAGGGCGGCGTCTCCTATCACATAAATTTTCTTCCGATTTGTTGACGTCGAAATAAACTTGAACAAATTCATAACATTTCAGAAGTTGTATATTTACATGTCTGAGTTGCAAGTAGTCGTAGATGAATAAATCAAAGCGTCTCACCTACGCATCCAAACCGGAAAAGTTTGTTCCGCCGTTGGAGACGCAGTGTAGGCAATTGGCAGCAGTTTTTCGGTCGAGAAGAGTGATTGATTTCTCGAGGGAACAGCACCCTACTATCCATCAAGTCTGATTAAACGACCCGAGCTGCCGATGTTGCGAGATTATCGACTAATATCTAGGCTAATGCATTTTTTATGTCCTCCGACAGTCATCATCGAGTTTGCATGTACATCAAGGGACGACCACTGCCACGGCGATCTTCATGTCTACTACTGTCAATAATTAACAATCCTCCTTCTATTAATTCGTGTTCGCAGCACGTTTTGTATTTGCAACACGTATTTAGAAAAGGGGGAAATAACGAGAGCGATGCTTGGATACGTCTAGACTCGGTGCAAGAGTGGAAATGTAACCGGAAGGAAAACTACTGGATCCGGAGGTAGCAGATGAATTATGTACGATATCTGACGAAACTTTTCCCTTTTTGGACGAGTTCTTGTTTCATTCTCTTCTCCACGATGGAACTACGTAATCTGATTTTTCCGTGTTTTACACAAGCGGACAAAAGGTCTGCCTTTGATAACTAGAAATCAATAGAATTGTTATCTTCCGTATGAGTCATCAATATTTTATGAGTCTTCTTTTGCTGCCCTTCCAATAACAAGTTCGCAAAGTAAATACTACCATACGACTTTCTCACAAAGCTTCTGCACTATCATAACAAGATTCACTTTTTACGCAAACTTGTTAAAGCTTTTGCTATTTTAGTAATCTCGATATTAGCAATTAAAAAGAGTAGCTCACAAATATTAAAATTTCACAAACCTATGAACATGAGTCAAATTTTCTCATATTTATAACAACAAAACCAAAACATTATTGTGATTAAAAAACGCTCATGCAAAATACAGTATCCCATCCTTTACTTTTAATGAACGATTAATACTAATTTAAAACCATACAGTTTTGATTTTAAAAAAATGGGTGTATTTTATGATTTTTTATCTGAAATAGTTTCAACAGTAGATATATTAATAATACACTATATATTTCAACAATTCAAAATATTTTAAAATCCGCTTACAACTTTTATAAAATTTGATATGTTTGCTATTTTAACATTAACTTGCATAATTCTCTTCGCTAACAAATTATACACACCTTTCACATAGATTTACTTTTATTTATTACGTTTTTGGAAAACTAAACACTATTTCATTGTGCAACTGATATTTAAATTTTGCATATTTTTTGTATAAACGACAGTTGCTACCTCTTTATGTTAGAAAATACATTAAATATCTCACGATTTTTGACGTAATTTGTCAGATTTGGCTATAAACTATTGAAATCTCTATTAAACCATTAATTTTGCTACATTAATTAATCATAATCGTCCCTGATAGATCGGAAAAACGTATTTAGGTTAACACTGTGTATTTCTAATTTGGTAGGTTTTGGTTCAATGAAAAATGATATTTACTCTTTATGACATTTAGTGTAAATTTCCTTGGGCGTTAATAAATTATTGCTACCATTTGACGTGAAAAATTGATACGTCAGAATTTAAAACATAGTCAATGCATTTTAGCCCAAGGACAAGAATCTAGTAAGAATTTACATTCCAGAGTTTGTTCCTCGTAACGAAGAATGAAGAGGAATACTTAACACTTAATAGAAGAATTCTCGTGTTTTTTGCAGGGATCGAATGTTTAGAAAAATTGCGGTGCAAAATGACGCAATAAAATATCTGCGAGGTCCAAATGAGAGAATGCCTGCCGGATGGTGAAGACTCGTGTTTTTCTCCTTTTATTCTTTCCTTTAATATTAGTCCACTCTCTGTCATGACATATGTAAAACACCAGTTACATATGAGAGACATTTACTCGTTTGTGTCGACTTTTTTGGCGCCGTAAAGCCATCTTCCGAAAATCATCAGACATCAAAATATGTTCATGAAGGCAATAACATCAGCAATTCGGGCCTGTGCAAATGTGGCGGCCACAAGTTATATTACGTCGAGCTCTTATAAATCAAAGCCCGTCAATATGTTTACATTACCGGTAAATGGACGGTCGGTAAATGCATTTCTGATTTATGGATATAGTGTAAATTACGCCATAAAAGTGCAACTAATCTAACATGTCGGGTCATACCGCCGATATTCGCAATGCAGTTTTTTGCCACTCAAAACTGGTTGTAATACATCAACTTTTAATTTCGTTCTGTATGTTTTCTGCGGTTCAAATTAGCTCCGCAGAGAAAGCAAAAAACCTTTCCTCTTTTAGGAAGCACTTATTAAAAAACGCGATAATATTAATGGAAAAACCGACTGGCAAACAGGAAATCAGCATGATTGAACTTCAAAGTCAAAAACGATTTGTTTTTGATCCTAGCAGGGAATGTTCCTGGCAAAAGCTGGAAAATGATAATATGTGATGTCTTCATCTTGATGGATGAGCTATTATGGATTCTCACCTGCCACACAATCTCTCGAATATTGAAGATATTCTCTTTGTACCCGATAACATGATAAAATCGACGTGCCGTTTTAAAGGAGATTGATGACTATTGTATTTAAATTTATTTATAGCAGTTAGAGCTCTCGAGTGCTATTTTATTCTGATCTCAGATATCATTTCCTTTTCTTTACATTTCAAATTTAGCCTATAGCCAACTGACGCCGACTACTTTTTATTTATTATCCTCTTACATGAGATGTAGCCAACAGGAAACAAGCTTCTTTACCGTACATTATTAAGTTCATGTTGTTACTGCCTACAGTCAAAAAATCGAAAACGTTCACCTTAATTAAACGAGATCACGTAGTTTTCTGAACGTTCACATTATTTCATTCATGAAGACGTGATTAAGCCAATCATTATGAATACCTCATTTTAAATTTCACAGGTTATTACAACACGGGCTAGTTAACTTTAACCACAAATAGGAAATTCACAAGCCGGAATACATTAATAATAATAATAATGATTCTTCTACCTGCGTTTGTTGTCGCTTTGGAGTAGATCCAATGGTGAGTGAGCAATTTAATTGGAAGAGTAGTTTTTTATCTTAACATAAAGGACATCACAAAAACTCTGGTATTGATTTTTAATACACTTTGTTGCTGAAGAATTAGACCGTAAACCGAATATCCGTATTTTTTTAATAAATATTGTGTCTTTGATCCTTTGGGATATCTCCTACAAGAAGGACATTTTATTAGATTAGAAAAATAATTCCTAAAAGATGAAAAAAAATTAACCAAAAAAATAGCAAAAACAACATAATTCCCAAAAAAACATAAGTTTAATTTAAGTAAAACACAAATATGTTCATATATATATTAATCTTTTTAATTTGTTCAGTTCCCATCGATGACAGTGCTACTCGGATTGAATTATTAAAACTTCAAACTCAAAATTATTTACAGTATGTTAAACAGCAAAGTTTTAGCAATAATCAACCATAAAGTTTACCAAAATTATTTGACCCAAACTGAAAAAAAATGTAAGAGAATGCTCGTCTCGTCATGGTATCTTATGCCGGTTTCGGACAAAAAATCGTGTCGGAAAAAAAGATTTCTTCGACAGTTGCTACTTTGTTTTTCAAGTTCCGTTCCGAAACAGTAAGAGTTTGGACGTTTTTACAAACTGTATCTATCCAATGAAAACAGCAAGACGCGTAAGAATAAGAAGAATTTAAACACTACAATTCATTTGGTAGAGAAGCACTGAAACTATAAATAAAACTCCGAGAATAATTTGTCTGCTTGGTGAAAACAGAGGTTCAAATTTGTCCGAGCTTTTCTGCAAAAAACAACAAAACAGGGAACTAGTCTGTTTGGTACACGGTGAACGTGTTTCAGGAACAGCCTGTGCCATAAAGACCAACGAAACCGGGCTCAGTGGTCCAAAAACGAATTCTTAAGAATATTTTTTATATTTTCAGTTAGTGAATTGTGTGAATCCAGATTTTACGTGTGGGAAAAATTGGTTCGTGCCACATTATAGCAAAAGTTGGCGCCCAGCCACTCGTTATTAGGACGTTTGAAAAAAAATGTGAAAAGTGATTTATTAGCGTCCACCCACAAGTGTGGAAGCGTATAAAAAAAAATTGAAAAGTATAATGTCTGGGTACTAGAATCGTTGCAAAAAAAAGTGGGGGCAACTATTGTTAAATGAAATTCAAAAAAACGTTGCTTGGATTAGTACAGGAAGAACTATCAACTGAAAACGTCTAGAGGTTTAAAAATACAGTGAAAATCCTTTTTTTCATTTTCAGTCCACGTCAGGACACCTTTAGTAAATTAATGCTATTTTTGGAGAACTGGAACAGTATTATCTTTGAATTGACATTTATATTATATTATTACTATGGCAGCCTGCCAATCTTAACGCAATTTACTACAATATACACATATTATTTCTGTTTTCTTTTCTTTTTTTTATTGTGGAAATATAAGTAAGTATATGAATACTTGTAGCGACGTATGGAACCGTTTTTGATATTTTACACCAAACACATGTCTCTAGAATCATTAAGCCTCTGAACATAACTAACCACATTCTTTACGTTTTCATCGAATTAACATGAAACCATAAACCCACTATTTAGATGGCAAACTAGGAAATCCGAGTAAAAATACTTCGTTTCGAGCTAAACCACCCTCGAATGAAGAGCGGGCCGTCCGCCACTCAAAGTCCTGTAGTGATTCAATAGGGTGGTATGTAAATGTGTCAGTTTTCACGCCCTGATTGACTTGAGAAGGGGATTTCGCGAACCCTCTTGGCAACCCTCTCAGTTACACACAATGACGCCCCCACCCTTATATGCTAATAATATTCGGTTTGTGCCCCGTCACATGATCACTGTTAGTGACACATTACGCCTGGACTTAGCCGAGGGCTTTTGTCAAAGAGTCTTGCTAATCAGAGACACGAGCTTGACGAGCACGAATTTCACAATAATCACCACATTACAATTTGAGTACAAACTTCGGTAACGAGAAACCGAACTCTCATGTAATTTCTGACTTGGCATAATCAAACATGTACGGATTTATGTTCAGACGTATAGTGGAACTTTGATACAAATCAATGGAATATTACAGAAACATGAATTATTGCGGAATAAGTCAAGCAGCAAATGGACTATGTTTAAAACGACCAAGTGAACACACTTAGAAAATTCATACCGAAAAGTTACCACTAATGGACTGAACTTCTATTTTAACAATATCATAAATGGCGCATTTCTTTTTTCTCCTAGGATTATAATTCTTTTGAAGTGCTTAGCTCAGTTTTTTTCATGATTTTTCAGAATCATTTCCAACAAGTTTTCTTCTTTCTACAAAACTGTCAAGTCTACATTCTGTTCATGATACTCATAGATTAAACACAAAAAGTACTTCTACCACAAATAAACTTGAGAGCACTAGTTTCTCTTGAAAAATAGTAAATTAATTTTTTAAAAATCCGGTTTCTTCTATCGACTTTCTGAGAGAAAACGTTTCAATTTCCTTGTCAAACTATTCTCTAAGACAGAATTTCTGAGTAGCGTATTACAAGATTTTCCATGAGTTTACCCTTTGACTGTCTAAATAATTCAGCAAATCTCAACACCAAACCCGTTCCGAAAATCCGCACGCATGGTCCTTCTGGTGTTTTTCGCACAACAGTTCTCGTTGACAGGGCAATTATTCATCGGGCAACTCGTCCTGCTACATCGTACCTATAATTACATCATTTTATAAATCGTGTTTTAATAATAGCGCCCGTCGCTACTTTAAACATCTCGCATTATAACATGTAAGCGTGTAGATATTAGATCATTCCAGAGTCAGAAATTATAAGCAGTAACAATAAATTTCCCTATCAACACGTAGTGATTAAGTAGTCGTCGCATATGCAAACGCTTCGGTTTCTAGTACGTAAAAAGCAAAAATAGTCTCACGTCGTAACTTATAGCTAACGATCAAAATCAAAGCTAACGGTTAAAAACGTTTTTACGCGGCTACTTTTTAGATAACGTGTTTGAAAACACTTTGTGGGTTGGGTGTTGGATTATTATCTATTAAAATCAGTGGCTACGAGGCAAGCTCTCAGTTTCTTGCAGGTTGTCTGGGAATTTGCATTTTGCGATTATTTTTGAAAAAAATTGAAGATAAACGACAGTACCTCCACACTTCTCTTGGTTTATTTTCATTTTGTTTTGATATGTTCCTATTTCAAACCACCTAAAAAACGAGGCGCTCACAATTTATAAAAAAAATTGTTATCACAGTGTTATTTGCTTTGTAATTTTCCAAGACAAAATTACAATAATAACAACCTAAATATCGAGCGGGAAAAATTAAATTAATACTTGCGTTTACTCTGCACTATTTATCTGGTATTCTCTTACAATTATATCAGCTTTTTTAATCCATTGTTAATTTGCCCCAGTAAATACAAATAACCAAAAGTAAACACGCTTATGCAAGTTTATTTACCAGCTCATTAATTTTGTTTTAATTTTTAAAAAAAATATTAAGCTTCTGTTTGAATTATGGAACTAATTAATACTAACAAGCTAACCATAAATTTTACAGATAATGAAAGCATTGTCTCATTTTTTCATGTAGATAGTTATAACGTATTTATTAGGCACGCAGGTTCAATTTATATGATTCCACATTTGTATCTACCTAGTATATATTTAAATTTAATTTTAAATTTTCTTGGCTTTCGGAATACGTGAAGTTAGCAAAACTTTTCTAATTGCAAGATTATGTCAAATTTTATGAGGTAATCAAATTTAACCCCAACGTTTATAAGCTCAAACGATCAAACTTTATGAAAAAAAAATTATATCAGTGCCTATTGATGTATTTTTTTAAATAAAGAAAATTAAAAAATTACCAAATTCATCAGTCAAAATAATATCAGTTTGAATTTAGGCAGCTTAGAGTAATTTGTCTTTTGTTTGTTTATTTTTAAATTGTTTAAATAAATAATTGTCCTTTTAAATTTTTGTTTCTACGTCCATGCTTGTGTACTTAACATAGTCGAAATACCTAATTTTAAGGTTTAAAAAAAAACTTTTTTGTTACAAAAAGGTATGACAATGATTCAACAAAATTAAATACTTAATTTGCAAAAATTTCTTTTTTTTTACAGTTAAAATCACCGGAGAAGACGCCTGCGTCCTCAAATTTTAAAAAACGATATGAGTCGATTTAATACTGTAAAAGATTTTTTTTTTTTAAATACAACCGATAAAAAAAAATCTAGTGTTTTATCTAGATACATTTTTGATGGCACACGTCTTCCTTCGTGCTTCCGACTCTACTTTTAAAATTTCATAGTTATGAACAATTTGTATAGAATCAATTTTGTTTGAACCGGAAATGTATTTGAAACACTGCGTGTGTGAATCAACCGTTGAAAGCTTTGTAAAAAATTAGTTTACATGTTAACCAACAAATAATATGTGCAGTGAGCTGTCTATTTTTACACTTTCCTCTAAAACAAGTAAAAAACATGAAAAATATCTTTCATTTTGCGTTGTAATTAGAAAAATTTCGGAGCCCGTAAACAAAACAAAGAAATATATCCTGCAATACTTAATGAAAAAATGAAGCGCTTGGTTCCCACAATACCAGAAAATGCTTCGCCGTTAATTAAATCCGCGCAATTTAATCAATTGTTGACACATTAGATGTGTAGACGCTAGCACCATTTTCAAATTAACTCCGCACATACGTTACGTTTCACCGCTGTCACGAGTGAAATGTGTATATTGCAGAACACCGGACTCGGTGCAGTTCATTCCGGAATCCTGGAAATGATAACGCTTTATGATGTTCGCTTCGCGGCTGTGTTTTGTTGCACTAAATTAGTCTTAGGACTGCAAGTGGCTTGACCACTGGATTACGTCATCTGGAATTACAGTGCAATTCGAGCGAGACGTCTAGATGACCGCCGGATACCACCACGCTGCCTCTTTGTTGTGAGCTTTTGGAATTTATTAAACGCCGGCGACGTCGCACGATCCTTTCTTTCACTTGATTGCATCGAAGAAGATGAGCATTAGACAACAGTTCCGTTGGACATTATAGCTTTAGTAGGTGTGTCTGTTTAATTAATGATGAATTATGGTGGACACATGCGATCTCTCGATATTGTATTACGTTATTAAGTTCCATCTAACAAGAATTGTCGTTTTTTGTTTTTGTAGTGATGTGTAACATAACACTAACTGTCTTTTCCAGACAAAGAAAATGTAGACATGGATTACATGTACCTCCTTCTTTAAGTAACTTCTTTAAGTTACGCTCTGTAAAACGTTGCGATTGCTTTAATCATTCTTAAAAAAATCTTAAGTGCTTCAGGAAAAAACTAGCTCCAACGTTTCTTCAGCACTAAAATGTGTAACCTCAACAAATATTTCAATGATAAATTATTATCGATAATTATTCTTTTTATTTAAAAAACAAAAAATTGGTATAGAAAACTGTGTTCACTCTTAACAGAATTTTGACAACTGTTTATCAAATGTTATTATTTTATTTATTTATTTTCATTTTATTAATGTTGATATTCGAGAATCTTCACATTGTGCTTGTTCTAGAATAACAGTAGCCGACCAATATTTAATAAAAAAAAGTCATGGTAATTAATTCTGCCGGAGTCACATCATGCTAACTTCTTTAGAACACAAGAAACATTTTTGAGCAAGGACAATGAAAAAAAAATGGTTTAGACCAAAATGAAGTACAAAAAAAAGTATTCATACGGTAAATTAGTAAAGTTGTGTAAAATGCTTTTCATTTACAGTAAATCTTAAAATTGTCTTATTCAAGAATTCTCGCTTCTCAGATATTTGATTATTCCTTAGCTTTCTGTCATTTTCAAAACCTGGCAGTGCGCAAATTAAAACTGGCTTTGTTGACTTTAAAGTAAAACTGTTCTCTCCACCTGCTGCAAAATAATTAAATAAGGATTTTACTATGCCTTACCATTGTGCGGTTTTAATCATGTTCATGCACTAAAATTTTTAGTAACTAGCGTAAGCACATATACTACGTAAACAATAACATAATCTTAATAGTAATTTTTATGCAAAAAAACTCAAACCTTTAGTTGGGGGCAGCAGATGAGTTGTTAAAAAAAGGCAACCGAGAAGTCTATGAAAAAATTTACTTGAGGCTGGAAAACAATGAATCCAACTGATTGTGTTTAGTCTGTGGCAGAAGTTTGCATGCGTCATTTTTATGCAGTCACATGTTGGATATTTGTACAAAATTTATTCATATAACTACATAAAGCAATTAAAATAAAACATCCCTGTGAGTATAATGAAACATGCACAAATTTAATGGCATCTGCTGTATTTACACGATACTAATTTAATTTTTTTTTTAAATCTCACATTCATTTCGCGGTAAATTGGACCTAGCACATAGTTAATGATTACCTATTATTTCTGCATAGTAATAGCGCAGTGTTATTGCCTTTTCAAAACATAAAATAGTAAGGTCAGTAAAGCCCATTAGCATAAATACAGAACAACAGATAACATGGGACCTAATTTAAAATTGACCTTTGATTCGAAATGCCCATTACAGAGTAATAAATCATAACGAATCCCGCCGGTTTTCATTTCAATTCATTTACCTTGGAAAGTGGCTCTGATCCAATTTGTTATTGTGTTATCGACATTTACTGTTGAATTAGGGTTGTTAAAACCGAGATACTTTCAAAATCCTATTAATGTTTAATAAGCTGCCAAGAACTAAGCGGCACACAGCGTGCAGGAAAAAATAGCGCAGTTCCTGCAGCGCACTAATAATCCAGCTTACTTTAGTTCGGAATGGACCATTTCTGCAGGTTAAGCCGTAATGCATATAATTTACAGTACATTAAGCGATTTTCCTCTGCGGCCCACTTCCGTTTCCTATAGTTCCTAGAGATCGGAACGCGATTTCCGACTGTATCCTGTCGATGTTGTCGATTCGACATTCTCGCCATAAATTATTATAAACGCTCTTAAGACGCAATTATCTCCAGCGAGGTTTTCTTAAAGATTAATCTTTCTGTTGTGTTTCGGTTTTTAAAAGTTGGAAAAGCATGTCCTTTTCAGCGGAAAGACAGACGTTTATTACATCTGCTGTCAACTCTGCAACTGATAAAATCTTTTAACTTTTTTGTACAAAAAGTGAACGGTGGAAAAATGTGCTAGAATGTGCAGAAACTTTGTTTAAAACTTTACAAATTGCATAAAACGAACTTCAAGATACAGCTCGAGATTAATTTTTTGTTTCCTCGCCACAGCGAGTGTGAATATAATATGCATGCTAGGAAAGTTTTAAGTTTTGTGTGCATGAAAAGTAATTATTGCTTTAATGAATTCACAAATCATTTCGCGACAAGAAACACAAAGAAAGCACCAAGAGCAAACACGCTTCCGGTTAATTCTGAATTATTCCCTCGTGTAAACGGTCATTATTCAATTTTTGCAAACACAAATGACTCATTTGCAGCAGTGCACGTAATCCGATCGCCTTCCGAGCCCCTTTCACTCGAATTCCATTAAATTCCCAAACACAGCTAAATCGCGACGGATAGATCGCTTTTAACCGAGTCCGGTCCTGGATTATCTGACACATGAATAGGGGACGTGTTGAAAAGACGGGATCTTGTGAGCAGCGGTCTATATTTGGTCATATTCGGTTTAGTCCTGTATTCTATACATGTCCTGTACGGCCTTTGAATAGGGAATCGGTGAGGATAAAAACACGGTCAATTCGTTCCTCGCTTGTCGATGGCCCCACGTAAAAATGAAACAAAAGTGAGGCAAAAAACCGACCTTTCTTTTTTTATTGCAATATCGATTCTTCGGAGAACGGACATGATATTTTAATGAATTGATATCGACGTCATAGGTGATACCTTGACGTCTTCATGACGGAACTAAAAATGACGATTTTAATTGTTGACGAAATATGAAAAATGCGGAAAGAATTCAATTTGGAAAAGAAAACCATTATCCGCAGCAAAAAGCGGATTCCAAGACGTTCACAAAGGCAACTAAATTGGATTTTATTTCATAGGCTTGGAGCATCAGCTGCGCATTTAAGTATAAAATTGCTAGTATTAAAACTAAAAATACCGTAAACAATAAGTAATTTTTATGTCTTATGTTATAGGCCAATTTACAATATAATACCTTTTTGATAGCACGCTACAATGCGTCTCCAAATTAAATTAATTAATAATTTTAGAAATGACATTATTTAACTTCGTGATTTATAAATTATTATCAACATTTTCTATTAACAAAATCAAATTTAAATAATTAAAACGATGCCAATCGCTTTAACACAAACACAAATGTTAAAAAAATGTGCTTATTTTATTTTAAACATGTTCAGTGGGATTTAAATCTGCACTTTCTGCTGGCCAATTCATTCCAATTATATTAAAATATAATCAGTGTATTGAGATTCATATAAATTATAAACAGAATCTTCTGTGCTTTTAGTAATAGTAATGATGATTTAGCTCCAACTCGACAAATTATGACTCTGGAAATGTACAGTTATTGTAGCACAATTTTTTTTTTAATAAAACGGTCGCTGGAATAAAAAGAAAAAAAATTAGTACTGTAACTTTAAACAGTGAAAAATTTGACCCTCCAACAAAACGTCAAAGTGAAAAACAGTGAACAACATCAGTGAACGCAAAATGAAACAAATATGGTAAAAGTTAAATTTTAATTATTTGTTACAGTTCAAAAAATCTAAAATACAATTATTTTCCGGTACGCAAAAGTTTAAAATATGCATTTAAAATTAATTAATACAAATCATTAGATTCGCTCAGAAATACAAACACAAACAATAATGGTAAAAGTACATAATGCATTTGTAAATATTTAATTACGTGAAAATAATTATTTTAAAAAATAAACACTTTTTATATCAGGTATCATCAACTTTTTTCAACATCTAAACTATTACGTTTTGACTGAATATTTGTTATTAGTAACTGTTATGTAGGCTTCGCTTTTCGGTTATCCGACTCCAAAGTATTATCTTAGATTTCCGTAATCATTAAAAATATAGTACGTAGATGTAACCCAAGACCGCTGAGTAGCAACCTAAGACATGTTACTAATAATAATAGATAATAGATACCGATACCAAAAGCAGAATTTTTAATGCAGTACTGGTCACAAAAAGTCACCCACATCGTCTTTTAACAAACATCGTAACTTCTTTTTAAACTCTATTTATCAGCATCAGTGAGTTCCAATTTGTAGGTTCTACCTTCCTGCATAATTTACATGCGACACGACGGAGTATCTGAGAGTATAATTTTACTTTGCGAGTTTAAACATTTAGGGTAAGGTAAATTTGTTTGAAGGCCTACAGTGTCTTCTTGTAAAATGTTATTTTCATGTTTTAGTGCCTAACGTTGATACGTAGATGACAATGTAAATAGCAGCTGCTGAATTCCACTCAAAATTAAGAGGGTTTTATGCTTTTGAATTATTGATTGAGAAATACGATTCGTAAAATATAAAAACGGCTCTATTTTCTTTTATTCATGGAGATATATACACATAGCGCAGATGTAAATTAAATAGGTCAGGTGTTAACAGGTAGCTTTAGAAATACAGGTAGCTTCATTATCCAAATAAAAATAGATAAACGTCGGTTGTAAAAAGCTTAAAACAAGATTTGAAATAACTTTACATAATAATTAAGATATATACCAGATGCTCACATGACTTGCAGTAAAAAATTCTTAGAATATTCGTAATTAACAGGATGAATAATATATGTGCGTATACAAATATGTACACATACACAATAATACGCAATAAGAAATGGTTTATTCACTAGAAAAGTCTTTTTATTTGAGTTCTCCGAAATGAACATCATTTCATGTTAAAGGCTCACCGGAAAATATTTTTATTTTTATAGATTTCAATCTATGATTTCAGAACTTTAATTTTGAAAGTATTGTGTGATTTATGTCCCAAAAAATTTTAATCCATTCATCTATGAACAATACTCAAAACTGTCTCTTTGTGAAGCAATAAAAAAATGACAGAAACGTTGTTTTTTTTCATATTGCTTCATTTCAATTTAACACAAGGCAATAAAGCCTTCACTGTTGAAATAAATTAATGAGTTTTATCTGTCACCACTCCAATCTTAAATAATTATATGACGAAACCGCCAGTAAAACCAACCGCCGCCGTCCACTCAAGAATTCAATAAAGCAAATTTTCTGAAGACAAAAAGTGCAATATTTTCTACCAAGGCCATCTACACAAAGAACAAGTGGCCATCAAGACAAGAAGTCTTATCTTAGTGACCTACGAGTCGTTCCATAAAAACTCGAATATGATCCGTCCCTTGTAATTATATCAAAATCTCTAAACTACATCTTCTAAGCAATCAGACAGTCTTCGCATAAATTCCTAAAATTCTAGAATAAAGATGAGAGACACGTGTTTGTGAAGATAAAGTTTATTGTGGTCTTTTCGCATCTCTTATTACAAAAATATGCTGACAAAAAACATGAATAATTTTAAGATTTGGAACACATTTGCATAGAAATCATGACATCATTTTTGTTTTATCGACTCCTGAATTTGAACGCTCAAACATGAAATTGGTTGCTTATGCAATGAATTAGTATTTTTTGTTTAGTTTTGTTAAAATAGACGCGAAAAGAATCAAAATAAATTCTTCAAGTAAGTTCTTTTTTTCAGAAGGTTGAGAAAGAAAAATAGATGTATCCTACCTACCTTATTTTCTCTTTATGTATGGCAAATGCCGCCAAAAGCCGGTGCTCTAAAACATCGTTGACATGTAGTGAAACATCTATGTCACTCTTGCCTGTATCTAGAATTAGAACACCACATCTGACCCAATTAATAATTCAATCAAATTCGCGCGTTGTTAACGCTATAAATTCCACCTGTATAAATTTGAGGTTATAAGTTCGCCCATTTATCATTTACGGGATATTAGGGGTAGCACGTTTTGTTAGCCCATCTGCATACAAAGTTTAGTTTTGTGTTAAACGTCCCAAGGCCATGTGACGTCTAGCAAAGAGATGGACACTATGATGTATGACGGTGGCACAAACAAAGAACTAGTCTTCAGCGTTGAATGTAACGATTCATCTTGTTGACCACAACTGCCTTCGTTGATTTTTTAAATCCCTTATTTATTACAGATTCGCCAGTCAACAAACGCTCGATAGAAATGATAACAGTTTAATTAAATCGTTTCATTAATACCATGGTGCTGCAAGCCGGTATCACCAACCTGTTTTCTTTTGAAGCCAATAGCTGTCGTCACGGTGCCGGTGCCACGATCTATATCGCTTTATAAACCGGACATGTGGCCATAATTTCATTACCAACCATAAATTAATAACAAAATTTCAACAACAGCCACGCTAACAAACATGGATGGAGATTCGTTCATAAAATCGCTTTTGCTCTAAACCTTTAACAAGTTGGAGTCGTCGACGAGATGGGAACTCGTCAACCGTGAGATTTATAATCTGCCATAACAGTTGCAGCATAATTAAAAACAACACATGCAAGTCACATAACTAATTTTTTACAACGTGCGAAATACGGCTGTCATAAAGCAACAAATTCGTTCTCCACGCGAAAATTAAAATCTCGGTATTTGCACAACCGCTGGACATTCCGGACTCATTTTCTAGAATCAGTCTCTGCATATGAAACTCCTGTTTTATTTATGCATTAATTAAAAGCTCGTATTTTATCAAACTTCTGTTTTTGTTACTTTAGGACCAGCAAGTAAATTCGCTACTTTGTCGAGCATCAAATAATTTTTTTACGACAAATGTGAGCGGCTCGGTGGAAAGTCAGAAATCACTGTGAGACAACGTAGCCTTGTTTTTTTCTTTATTAGCATCCTAGCACGTTTTTCTGCAATGCGACTTTTTTTCATCTCCATTTCAAACATTATTCCAGTTTGCTTGAACGTCACTTTTTTTGTTGTGACATTTCTTGTTATATTGAAGTTCTACGTAATTCCGCATTTAGGTACTCTGAAATTAATTCAACTTCGGACTTCCATTTTCCATTATATCATTTAATATATCTCATAAATTCATCCTTTCAGCACTAAAAAAAGTATCTGATGTAGAGCAAATGAAACCGCTGAAATGTTCTCTCCACATCCATCCATTACGCATAATTAAAACTTGTACCAAACAACATAGTTGGTAATGTAGAAGGAAATAATAGATATTCCGGTATCCGTAATGAAGCCAAACATTCTACCTGAGTTAACAGAAATAATAACAGCATGACTAAAATTAAATAGTTTTATTTTTTAAGTTACGTCTCGAATAAGCAAATAATAATGCTATTTACATAGTGTGCTTTGGGATTTCTGATCAAAATATACTTTTAAATTATTTATACACAGTATATACAATCAATAATATTACAATATATTAAGTTAGGAATCGTAAATCATGGAAGGCCCGCATCTCAGAGTTTCGTTTCCAATGGCATCAATATAACAAAAAATAACCATAAATGAATATTTTGGTGGTTCAATTCATTGGTGTTTGACCAAAACGAAACGATGAAATGCTAGCTTGCCCAATCAAGATACTTAAGTCTATCAATATCGTTGTGGATACCGTTTATAAAATACTAATAACAAGTTCTTGTGTAGGAAATACATAAATCACAACCCTTCTGTTCACGCTGCAAATCAATGGCCTATGAAGTAAAATTAAACCCGTTTATAGTTACATTACTAAATATGGTCGACAAAAAAACAACTGTCACTGCTCCTCAAACTATGAAGTTTATACACCAGATTTTTAATACACCTATTAATAATAAGCTCATGAAGCAGTATGTAAAGAACATTGATATATCAAGACTGAATTTATAAATTTCTCAGTTAAATTCGTTTCAGTCCATTTTATAAATTATAAATAACAACAATAATTAACTAGAAACGTACCCATCCAGGTAATGGATGTTATCTATTTAGAATACTTAAAGTTCACAAAAATATCACAATCACAGTCACCTCGGTAGCCAAGGAAGGACCGTCCATCTTTTAATTCGTAAAGAACGTACGCTGGAGCTGTCGATCACTGAAAAAGAAAATCAAAATTAGTATCTGTTTTTTTACGCCATACATTAACACTAATAAGATATCAGTGAAGGAAATCAAAACCCGTGTATCTTTTCAGGAATGGAATTTTAAACTTAATGGATATAAAGTTTTATGTTACATCACTGGTACAGTTGTTCGGATGTTCCATGTTATACATACAAATTCAAACACCCGCTTTTTATAAACTGATTGTCGACATCCAAATGTTGCAATCTTTGCCCAACTTGGTTATTAAACGGTAATAGAAAACAGATTTTACTAGATTCTTGGTTCTACCTAACGAAGCTTGTTTCAGAGACTAGTCATTAGCACGACAAATACCGCCCCTGAATGAGAAAAATAAAAATCTCTCTTTACCATTGTGTCACTGTCTTTTTACATTAAATAAAATAAAGCGTTTCGATCTATTTATAGCTTGAAGTACTTCGTTTAAGTTCTCAAAGAAAGTTCGCTGTAATACACCCTAGAGGTAATAATTCATTCCCTGTTGGTTGATCTCAACTTTTATTTTCATTTTTCTCTCAAAATGATGGAGGACATTTTTTGTAAATTTGACTATTTTGAAAATAAATAGAAGATGTTTATGGACACATGAAATATGTTACTAAGTTGACCTGCATGACCTTCTAGGGTTTGGTAATTAAGACAAAATCTTAATTTACTGCTCTGTTCATAAATATTTCAGCTACAATCTAATGACATTGGCGTGGGGACGTTGCGGCAGAGCCGTTAATGTTAATAGTGAACAAAGAAATGAATGATGATTGGAAATAATGACAATTAAATGTTTTTGATATTAAATAATGGATTAATGCCGATAATTAATCACTAGTGGTGTTTATTTAAAGTAAATTTATGTTGAATACAACAAAGTATATCATTACCGAATTCTGATGATAATTCTAAATGTAAAAAATGTCGTTAAATTTAACCGCTCATACAAAAATTGTCTAGATGTTAAAAGTATAATAAAAATAACGCAATCTCGAAATGGATCAGTTTTCCAGTTATCTGTTGAAAAAGCGTACATTACATTAATACGAACTCTCGTGTAGTGTATGTAAATCTCGTGGGTATTATCTGCACTCCCATACGAGCTTTTTATCTTGAGGATTCTAAAATAAATTCAAGCTGGTGGGCGGTAATAAATATATTAATACCATGTGTTTGGATATTATCTCAAAAATCCAAAAATAAATCTGAATAGTTTATTATTCTCCCTCTGCTTTTTGGTTTGTCAGCGAAATTTAGTTAGTTATATTCTGTTCCCACATTAAACTTAGTTTAATTAAGTGAATAGTTTGTAAAAGTGTGGGCAAAAACTACGCCGCTTTTCGATTTTAATCTGCGTAGAAAATTTCAATTTAATCTACACAATAAAAACCTTGATCAAATGTTAATGCTGGAAAGTTTCAGAAAATATTAAGCAAATGCAACTTTTATTTGTATTTTCATTTTTGAAAATCTTTGTATGTTTACTACCGATTTCATTTCATTTGTATCAATCGAGAAGGTTGTTTTAATAAGTGTTTTAATAATTGTTTTAATAACCTATCAAAATTGTGAAAATGGGAAAGGCATTTTCACATTGATAGGTTTAAATGATTCAACCGGAGTTTAGCGTTGATGTTAACTTATTCACTTCTAGAAAATTACATTATAGTGACATGACAAGTGTCAATTTCTCGATTTATTTATTTCCTTTGTCCGAAAATATCAAAATAATGAATAAAAAATATGGCGAAATATTTCAGTAAATCATGCAGACAATGGCAAACAAATAGAGAAAGAAAAAATACCTATAACTTTAAGATTGAGTATTCGCTTATGTAGTCATAAATGTACTTAGAATTTCATGTCGTTCTACATGATAGTTTCAAAATCCTTCCATCGTTAATTTTCATAATCATAGAATTTTAGGCCACATGATTTGAAAACCTTCTCTAGGCAATACGTTAACGTTTTCTAATTAATTTCCAATTAGTAGTTGGAAAAGTAATTTTGAACAGAAATTCAGCATGCAGTGGGATTTCGGGATACGTGTCTCTAAAGCCTCAATTACAGCGTAATTAAATGAAAAATGACTGTGAAACAGTCATTTAGTAAATTAATCTTCCCGAAGTAATGTCCTAAAATTGCTCCAAGTTTTAGGATAAAGGGAGAGAATAACCGCAAACCGGCGCTAAAAATAATACTCTGTTAAAACCATTAAATCAGTCGTCATACACTGCTTCGTAAATTACTCTGTAGTAATTACGAATGCGGTGTCATTAATAAAAACACCTTTGTCATAATTTACCTGTATTGTCTAGCAAATGATTAGACTAGCATGCAAGGGCAACAATTTATCACCAACACACAATGCCTGAATTACAACCAACAATCGACACCTGTTACCATTTGGAGAAACGCTTTTAATTGCCTTTTTCATCAGTCATGCCAGAATGTTATATTTAATAACATTGCTATTTCTAATACGCCAACGCAAACGGCGACCAGGCCGAATGATAGCAAACTGAAAACTGTCATATTTTGCGGATGCAAACAAGAACTGGTAAATAATGGTGTGGAAGTCGATGAAAATCGTCATTCGACACACGCACGCACTTTGCACGCAGCTGCGTTAATTGGTGCCTTTATTTTATGGCGATTCGTGATTCTGGAACGAATGAACATACTCCCTTGTATTAACGTTCAACAATCCCATCGTTAAGCTAACAATGATCCTTCTTGGCTCTTTAATATGCCGAGCGTCAGGGTCCGAATTTATTAGAAATTTAATTACATTACATCGGGATATAATTAAAGTTTCAACTAAGCTGATGGCACTTAGGAGATTCTCTTACAACTTATTTTGTTTTCTTTTGGTGCAGTAAAGCAAAATGTACATAACTTTAGAGCGCCTGTTATTGAATAATAAATTTTATAAGGGCGGAATTTCGTCGGAGGAATATATTTAAATAAATAAAGCAAAAAGTAATAAATATACAAATATTTCGCTTCATATAAAATCTGTTCGGCATGATGCCGGCAACAATTCAAATAGAATATGTCGGGATTTTGATGCGGAATTTTTAAACACAATGGAACGTCGCCGTTTACACCAAAGCTATTATTAAAACATCACGCTAAAATTTACGTGTCATAGATATTAACAAATAAAGCAATTGTTCAGAAGTTTTCGTGCAAACTGTGTTATAACTATTTACTATTTATAAAACAACTGTGTTGCATTTTACTTTCCGTAGCAGTAAACTTAAAACAGTCGAACGTAAAGATCTGACAGATATCTCACTCAGTAAGTAGAAAGTTTGTTGCTACTATGAGAATTATTCATAAGTGCGGCAAACATAAAGTTTTAAATGAAGAGCATTTACGTAGGACTTTAAATAATTTAATCCTGTAAACTTTTAAAGACTTTGTTGATGAAACCAGGTGAAACAAAAAATAGGTTTGAATGCAGATATATTTTAAAAATTTATAACATGCAGTTATTATATATTTTTGATAAGGCTACACTAGTTTACAGAAATGAATAGGCTATAACCTGCGCTAGATTAACATACTCTAAAATCAACGTAAGTTTCATTTGATAAACTGGTTTCATCTAGAAGTTCTATGACAAACTAGTTCAGCTACACTTTAGATGAACCAGTTTTGAAGAAAACAAAAGGAGGCCAATTTACATTTACAAGACTTGTTTGTAGTGACAATTCTATGTTAAAATTTATTAGTAATGCAATGATCACTGCATTACAACACTCATGCTCACCTTACGTTGGTTACGGTTTTTGATTTTTTATTAGAGACAAAACACATCCAGCTCGCCCTTTCCTGATGTTAATGTGTGTTATTATATCCAGCACACCTTTTTGTGGGGTAAAAGCCGATGATCAACTTTTTGTCAGAATCACGTCGTTGGCTAGGGCAAATCGAGCGAATGTGTCAGAATGATGCATTCCAAGGGTATATATTGGTCAATGGCTCATGAGAGTGTTTATGGTCCGTAGGACCGTGGCAACCTCACCCCAAACCAGAAAAATGGTTGTTCGTCGATTCCAATTAACCTTATTGAGATATATCCTTCAAACTCGACAAGTTATTCAAACAACAAGTTTAATTAGTGCGAGGGGATGTTTATAATGAGACCCCGGCATAGTTTACGATTTTCCAATAATTAATAGCCACCCTCGTTATGGTTTATCGCTCTTTTCTGGAACTGTAAATAACTCAGGATAAAACCGAAGACATAAATAACTTTAACGACCTTTGGCCGATTTTAAAATTTCAACCGCCAGCGTTTTGTTAAAAACTAATTTATTTTCGTTTAAGTTTAATAAACGTCAACGAAGGTTGGTTTTGTTATCTTTGGAGGGCGATTTTCTCAGGCAATTTCGAAGCTCGAATGCAGATGGTTAGACAAATGTCGACTTCACCCCTGAAATATGATACAGTCAACGATATAATGTATGCATCCCCCTGCACATAAATGCGTAAAATTCTCAAGGAAGTCAACGAAACCTTGTAGTGTCTCATATTAATTTCGAACCGGCGAAACTGAAATGAAAACCCGCTAGATCCCGATGATACATAATAATGGGCTGACGGAGGGTGGTTTAGTCATAATACCGTTTGAATTTTCCAAACAATACGTTTGACCACAGTTATAAAGGGTGAGTCCAGTAAATGCAGGGCTCAGCGATACGTATCATTGACTCACACAATGCAAACCCGCGATTTCGTAACGATAACGTGTCCTGTGTTTCCTCCTTCAACACATTTACGACATATGGGACATTATTCAAACTGGCTGAACCCAACAATTACAACCATGCACGAGTTATCTCCAATTTTATGTGTAGTTTGATTATTGTATTCATTAATTCCTAATGACAATTATTCATGATTTTCGACTATGTCGAAGGGTACACTGAACAGCGAAATAAACCTGTCGCATTATGCATTCTGTTAAAAACAAATTTTATTTAATAATTTTCGACGTTATTTAATGAACGGTGCGTTTGTTTATGAAAATTATCCTAAAACTGAGAAAATATTTCCAATTTTAAATTTTTGATAGATTTAACGTTTCCACACGGGAAACGAAATCAATAATTCCGGATTGTCGATTAAAAATTTCAATATCATAGCTGTTATGACCATTTAAAGAATTTATGGTCGTTTAAGTGAAACTATTACTAAAACCGCTTTGATTATTAAATCTTTTATGGTTTCCACCCAAGTTGCCAATCGTTTCGTACTTTATCAGAGTAACGTACGAGCATTTCTCTATGTGAAAGGCCCAACCATTATTAATTCATTATTAGCATCACATTTCCTGCATGCAATTAACAGTTCCCGAAACAACAATGGTGTTCGGTCCGCCACCAGCGTAGCAAATTTTAAACAATCGCCTCTGATGAGAGGTAATGATGGTGATATAGGACTAAGACAAGGACAAAACAAAATCCACCACTTGAAGGAGATTTAGTCCACGATCCGTCTGCCAAACAAACCCCCGAAAGTGTTTTGTGCTATTTTAACGAGATTATCTTTTTGCCTATGTGTATCGAGACTGGTGCATGTTTTAAGCGTTTTTAACAAGTCTAGATGTGCCCCAATTCTTGCATTATCTGAGGCTTTAAATTAGTCACTATTTATTTTCGAGGATAGTGAAACAACCCCCGCAGTAAATGCCATCCCACATAGAATTAGAATAAACAGGAACGTCATTTGAATATGAAAGAGATAAGCTCTTTTATGTACAAAGGGAAATATGTGGGTAATTTCCTCGTACCGCGAGGGTAAATATTTATGTTGTGATAATTTACAATTTAGATAAAAATTCCTATAAATTCGACCCTTGTGTGAAAGTTGCTTGAGTGTCTTCAAAGCGAAATAATCCAGAATAAGGTTCGAAATTAAAACTCAAGTGGACCATTAAGTTCCCGACTCGAGAACCAATTTGCTCTCTTTTAACGCCGTCATAATTTCGAAGCTTGAAGGAAAAACCATTGTCCCTATTAAAACTTATTTTTCGACCTGCCGTTTTCTTTGTGCTAGTGTTTGTGACACCACATGAAACCGAACGTTTGTCAAATTTGCTATTGTCCAAATGAGAATAGGCGAACCCAAGGTGTGCCAAGAATTCAAAAGAGAACTATTTTATTCATTTTTTCGCTGTCGAAACCGTTCTAGACACAAATGAAGAATGAACGTTTCTATAAATTTATCGTTCCTATTTTGAATGACACTTAATTATATCTAAACGACTCATCTGTTCAAAACTCTCATATCTGGAGATCTCTCTCACGAACTTTTTCTCGTTAATCAATAATGAGGGTTCTATAAAGCTGGTACCACCTAGAGATGAATACATTCTGGTTTAAGCAAAGAAAAAAAAAACAAAACAGTAGCCAATAAGCTGCCAATTTGACAATAAAAACTCTGATTATATCGCATAATTTTAAAAAAAGTCACAACTCATTCCACTTAATCATTTTTGGGGAGTGGTTGCTAAAATCAACAGCTTTATTACAGATTGTATTATTATGGCGTTATTATGTGATTTACCGACATTGCTTTTTAATTGGTCATTAAATCAAATTTACAACTCATAAAGAACAATAATCAATTTTTTGTTGACATCTAGTTTCGGCTTATTCAGGTCTTGGGTTTAACCCCGTCTGACAAAGGAAAATAAAGCAATTTAGGAAGATTAATGATACCTCCATAATTTTAATATTTATGTCTTCAGAAAGTGGACTAATTTTGATTATTACTGTGGCGCTCGAATTTAAATATCTAATTAAACCAAACTCTGCTCCAATAAAACTCAAAAACTAGTGATCTAGTAGAAAAAAGAAAATTAAATGTCACACACACAATACATTATTCAAATCATGTGGAGGCCTTAATCACATTTATATCTCCTACAAATGCAATTTTTAGTATCATGGAATAATTCCATAGTTTCAATTTTATAATGGCGATGGGAATAAAAAATTTGATGGATTTAAATAAATTACGGATGGAAATTTAAAGCAAACAATTTAATAAAATGGGAAAATACACAAGATTAAAATTCCTAAAATTTAAAAGCAATTATCTGTTAGAAAATCTATGTTCAAGCTAAGATGTATTAAACAATACAAGTTATCTACACCGAGAGTCATTCGTAAAAACGAATAAAAGATTTTAAGTTAACGAAATTAACAAAAATTATTATGAGAACTGAGGTGTTTTAGTTTAGAGTTTTAGAATAGTTATAGGGAGACAAAAAGTAAGTACATATATAATTTTTGTTATCACGTTAATTGCATGATATCAAAATTGAATCGTTAATGGCCCGGCTATAACGAGTATTTGTGTGCACTTTAAGCGCCCCAACACCGCCAGACATTGTCCTATATGAAGTTTAATAACGTCTCCTCCTGTATTGTTATAAGGGTAACAGTGATGCTATCGGATTCTAAACTAACGAGATAAAGAGCGGGTGCTTAAAAGAGCGGATATAAATAGCACTAACCGTACCCTTTTTAATTAATTATACTTAAAAGAATAAAAACCATAGCAGGACGTACATAAAACCACTTAAGCCCGGGATTGTTTCGAAAAAGATTGGAAAAAGAGGCACTCGACACGGTCGGCGATACGGCAATTAACAACGAGGGCTGTTTTTGAAAGAATAAGGAGGGCAAGGTGTGCCGAATACGGAGTCTGTACGCGATATATAGACCATTGTAAGCAGATCCAGCGCCATTGTTCTGGGAACAGGGCCAAAACATTAGATGTGCGATAACCGACGATTTATAACGTATTTTAAATAATTTAGAACGTGGCAACCGCGTTGCCGTAATGTTAATTGCTACCGACGTCTCAGATCTTCCGATGATAGTTCCTGCGTTTTGAGTCTGGAAGGGGCGGTACTCGACTGACAATCTGAATTAGTATTAGAGGCCCATTTAACAGGTTGTTCAGAATGAAATAGTGGATCCGGAGATGAATTTTAAGTGGGCTGTTTTTGTGTTTCGCCACTTTAACGGTCATCAAGAATGTTAACGAGGAAATCGGCCGTCCATCGCTTTTCCTTGTAGTACCTACAGATTAAATTAATAATAAGGTCGGAATTGCGCCGTCACGCTGACTGAGCAGGTGTTTGCCGAAATGGTCGCGTGAATTGTTTTGAGACTTTTTAATTAAAATCGGAACAGTCGGAAATATTTTTCTTGTAAACTGATATTTTTCAATTAGGGTGACAGCCGTTGAGAATTTCTTCTTAGGGACACAAAAAACAAACACTGTGTTTATAATAAGTTTTTTCCGACGACCGGGTTGATGCTTTAAAATAACTAAACTGCTCTAACAAGAAGCGGATGTTCTGCATTAGGCTGATAATTTCCACCTCGAAAAACTTTAATAATCACTTTTAACGGGGGGCTCCGTAACCATTTCTCACGTCCTGTGCCACTGATTTTTTTCGCCATGTGTAATTGTTTTATTCATGCTTTGACTGGCACTAAATACACAACAATTTCTAGAAACGGACCACGTTTTTGTAGAATAGTTAAACACCATTAGCTACACCAAAAAAATCTCTGCATTGTTATATCTGCCATTATACGACTACGTTGGCAACCGTGGTATCAAAATATTACTCTTTTCAACAGAATTATCTCGTTCAGCATGATTTTCAAATTTTAAAATGACAATATCTCCCATAACGCGTTGTAATTGCACTAGCATAAATCACGCTTTATTTTAAATACATTCATTTTTAATTTGTAACATTTATCATTCTCTTCTACTGACAAAAAGCACAAAAACGAAATCGTAGAATTCAGATACAATAAACAAAAATCGCTGAACCAAAAATAATTCAGTTTCACCTATATTGAAACTGGGACACCCAGAGATTTGCAAAGTATTTATCCATCTCATATCGTAAAGTGTTTATAAAATGTCTTTTTAAAGAATTCCCCCACCTTCCTTGGTATATTTTATACGCTCTTAGAACGTTAAAGATATTTATTTATATACAGGGCAAACTTACACGTAAGTTTTATAAATATGGATTTTCAAAGCAGAGCCTTCAATGTTTTTTCATAAAGACAAAGATAACAAAGGCAAAATAGTTTTTGCTTTAGAACTAAGTAGGTCTTATGTGAAGCCCAAATAACGTGAACGTGGTTTTTGTATAGTACCGCTTCGCATGCATATTACCTTTTTTTTGCTCTAAACCGTCGATGCTCACACAAAGCTCTCTCCGTTGTATTCAGCGTTCAATTTGCAGAAAATAGATAATCATAACTAGTTATCTAGAATTGATTGCCTTAAACTGGTTCACTGAAGCAAATCAACTTCTCGCGCCTGCTAAATCCCGTAACTGCACAATTTAGTTTAAAAACCGCTATTTTCTTCAACCTATAATAATTGACCCGTTCGTCAATATTTGAATTTTAATTTACAAGAAGCTTTTAAACCGTAAAGCATACGGAATGCCTACTTTTTGTAAACATGCATATTTTGCCGATAAAAGTGTGTAAAAGCTGATGTAAGATAGCAGACAACATTCTTCATTCTCCCGCTTATTAATTTCACGCTTAAAACCACTATTATTTTTAACAAGCATCTAAGAGCCGGTCGTATTATATTTCCAATTTATGAATTTGGAGATGAGCAGAGTGAACATCAATACTGTGAAAAAATTTACGTTATCAGATCTGCCTGCCCACGATGTTTACTACCGGACCAGCATAAAAATAGGAATGTGTAATGACGTTGAATTAAACGAAATTGGCGAATTTAGGTTCGTCTATAAATCTCAATTTTTCATGTTGTTGTTTTTCATCTCTGTAATTTGTAGTTGGTCGTTTCACGATTCTATTAGCGTTGTTATCGAACGTGGAAGAGAATTATCTCGACGAGCTTGTAATGCGTTCTTTAATTAAGTGCTCGACATCACTTATCATCATAGTTCTCTTATAAACCGCCTTCTCCACAGTTAGCTGCTTTCCCATGGACTCGAGAATTTAACTAGTGCAGAAAATTCAAGCAATTCCCTTTTATTTTAATACCTTACAGCTTGCACTTTTCGTGCAGTTATAACTAGATTAAAAGAGCAATAAAAGATGAATTAATGTGTTTATCTTAGATAATTTTCAAAACGTTATCAATCCTCGAAGTTATTGGAACAGCAGTTTCTGTCTTCAGAAAGTCAATTCCTAAGGGTGGCAATTATCTCTATTCTTGTGATTCGTTGGTTTCCGCCCTGTTTCCTTCTGTCCTTGAAACAAAACAAAACACGATATTTGCGAATGTTTCGATGAGTGAGCAGTCGTAACCGAACTTCTTCGTTCGTCTTTCGCCTTCTCTATAACGCTTCAACAAAGCTGAATTTTTTCAATCAACCAATCCCTTTGATTCACTTTGTGAAAAATTCGCCCAATAAAAGAGGAAAAAGCCAGTCAAATTTTCGAATCAAAACAATTCAAAACAAATTAAACCGGCATGCATATTTCATGAAAGAAATTAAATATAATTTGAATACAATTTCAAAGTGAAATTGCCTATTTACAGTGTTGCTGTTACATTACAGGACCAACGGCAATATTTTATAAAATAATCCATAAATTTGGTTACATTAATTCGACCCGTCAGCTTATTTATGTACAACTATTTATTACAAGCGAAAGGGCGTTTTTTCTCCCCAAAATTCTAAATTTGAAATTGCGATCGATAAAAAGTGTAGGAAAAGTTATTTATCTGTTGTGGCGCCACAGAAAGATATAACGAAGTCGGTGCTCGTTCTTCACAGTTCGCTGCCTTCGACCAAGAATTTTTGCAACACACATGCGCTCTTTAATGAAAATCTCATATCGAATACAACGCCACACGTAGTTTTTGCACCAGACGCGAAAAGTAATATCCTTTTTTTTTTTTTTCAAAAAAGCCGAGCATTCGAAATTGCTATATGATTGGCACGAAGACGAAATTATATCGAACTAATGGCATTTGAATTAAGATTGGTATGTTGCTATTACTCAAAAGCTAGCATTAACTAAACTACCTTTAATGACTTAATCAGACTCCGACTCCATTAAGACTCCGCTTTTTTCAGCTTAACGGTTTTATTAAATGGGGAAAATGGTGAGACATATGAGCATGCTGCGGTTAAATTATAAGAAATTATTTTCATTCGCCGCGGGCAAAAGAGTAATAATTGCATATTTACCAATATTCACAGAGATGTAAAGAAATTTATTAAACATTTCGTTCACAAACAGAAAAGTATTTGGACTACTTATTATGGTACCCTATAAAATTAATTCTTCAAATTAAGCTCTCCGGGGTTTGGCTGTGTTGATGTAAAACAAGAGGTTACAAAAAATAATTAATTTTTTTTTCGAGTTTAATGAATTAAAAGAAAATTTGTGAAATTTTCCAAATAAAATATTGTTCAGAGTTTATTGAAGCTACGTTTAAAAAAATGGGAAAAAGCCTGAAGAAAAATAAAAAATGGAAAATCTAGACTTGAAATGATAAAGATCAATTTGATCGTGGAGTTTAGTTTAAATAAATTAATTGGCTCGGTAAGAGAAACGAACGTTTGAAGCAATTATGAGAAACCTTTTTCTAAAGCGTGCTAACCACAGAGCTCATATGGAAATGGGAAACGAGTGCGTTTTAATGGTATTTAGTGCGCATCCCATTTGGCTTTTTGCAGCGGTAATTGGATGAATTAGAGCCGATAATTGAACGAAGTTTTTGGCGCAAACCCGACAATTACGAGCTATTGCATGTTGCAATGAAAAATTGGTTCTGACGTGTTTTAATGCGAACGTAAACTTAAGTTGATTGCAAATTCGTGCTTGAGGCTCGTCCTGCCAAAGCTTCAGTTAGAGTCTTTGCAAAGTGGCTGGAAGCTCTCGTATCTGTCGCGGTCTCATAAATATGTATTAAAATTTATGCAGCGGAATTATTACCTGCCCTTTGCGCCTGTTCGACTCAAATTCGTAAGCCCGATTATCCAGAAATCCAGCCGTAGGCGGTGCATTTGATGGACGACCGACGGTTGCTTTTTTAATTTAACTCCTTCGTATTCCGTCCTCTAGGAATCATAAGATAATTTCGTCGCAAATTTCAGTTTCATTTGATGAGATTAAATTCTCTCAAAGGTAATTGAATTCCAGAACGGATTGCATTCAACTTTTTAATTAATACTTTTTTAATCGCATCAAAAACGACTCGGCTGATACGTTTGCTTTTTAATTAATTAAAGACATCCAGTTAATCAATAGCAACTTGCGTAATGCTGAGCGTTCCTTTAATTAGTTGAAATTGCCGGTTTAATTCGCTGATTCTGCTTCCTTTTCCAGGCGGGTCAGTAAAAGTGCCTTTGTGACTTGTTCTAACAAACATGCATGTTTTGTAGGCTTCTGTCAAACTGGAGCAACATATTACCTCCATTTGAGTGGATTTCATAAAGGTTTAATGTATAAACACTCGCTAATCTCTAGTTGGCTCTACCACAAACCTGTTTGGAACAAAGAAACTGGCACAATACTTGAGCTTTTCACATGCAAATAGGCACTGTTTGACAGATACCCTTGTTACCGAAATTACCACATACTCTACAGATGTTTAACCACCAAGGTAATATTTATGTGTTTTTATCCCGATAAATACAGAGGAAATGCGACAACTTCAGTAAAGACGAAGCAAGAAAGAGATGAACAACAATTAAAATTCTTTTTGGACCGACCCACGTTTTTACTCTGAATTCGATTTTTGATTGTAATTATTTATTTTATTTTCTAAAATAATTCCTTCGCTTAAATGTGCCGCTGCGAAATAATTAAGAAAACAATTATTATTGTTTCGTTGAAATAACTCACCAAAATTAAATTTCTTCCTTTGCTTGACAGAACAGCTCTAAACAAAAACATTTAAATGCGGGAATGTTTCTACTTTTTTTAGCAGGTGTTTTGCGGAGATTTTACACAGACGATTTAAATTCCATTAGAGAATTAAAAAGAGAAAGGGTTTTACACAATTTCAAAGCTGTCGGTCGCACGAAAATGATCGCTATGAAACAGGTTTTAACACCACGTCCTGACGACTTCAAGACAAAAGCTCGTGACTTCAAAAAGCGACCGAAAAACTGCTGTTAACCTCACGAAATTAAAGCCTTGTCTTCCGCCTACGTACGTGTAACCTTACCCATAGACACCCACAGTCGTCATAGAAAAAAAAAATAACGCTTCGAATCAAAAATGACAAACAAATATCTGTTTTCATTCTATTTCATTCTCTTTATGCGTGTAGAACCAAGCGCCGCTTTGATCATCTTTTATTAAACATATGAACAAAAGCCAAAAATAATAAAAAGATTTGCACAATACAACGAAAAAAGTGTGTCGATATCATCAGCATGCTCGAACAAAACACCCCATTGCGCTTACCCGTAATACAAAACAGAAACATCGATATCTCCCCCAAGCTCTACCCTTTTCATACCAACTCTACATCCTCATTTTTAAATTAATTAATCATTTTCTATTGATTTTGAAACTTTTCGCTGTTTTACGGAGAAACAAAGACTTGTTTAGAATACAAGCGAATATTTTCCTTGTTGATATGCAATGACAGAGCGGATTCCCAAACAACGTTTCAATTTCAGAAACTGGAAGGATAATATTATGAACATAAATCCCACAAAAGATTGCTAAAAAAGATGAGACACCGTTTTCTTGGAACTCGGATATCAAATTTTAATTGAAAAATGTAAAGTTACATCGTGGGCGTTAAAAAGCAAAAAGTAATTCATTCTGAACTTTGATTTTTAAACTTTTTTCCAAAGAAAACACAAATCTCTTTGAGTAAAGATTTGAGCAAAGATAAACATTCTGCTTTCTTAAAATAAAAATGCAAATCAGGTACTAACTACATACAAAATTACAAGTTCATTTTTTAAAAAGAAACAATTTTAAAAAAATATATGGAATCAAATCTTTAGCTCTCCAATGATTAGATATTAACAGTTTTTTTATTACCCGCTACCGTCTGGTATAAATTCTTGTCATTGATTTATCAACCAAATAATAAATTATAAGTCATTACTAAATTAGTGATAACAAATATTATCTCATTTCGACTGGAGGCAATGTAATGCCAAGATGTTTAATATAATATTGCCCTAGTCTAAATCAAGGATATACTTGGTGTATTTAGAATTTCGAGCTTTATCGTGTACGAAATATATTATTTGCTGGATTCCCGTTCCAGTTCGTTCCGACTTCGCGCTTCCGTTTCGGGTGAACCAGTAATTTCGTCGTCGACTTTTTTCACGATTTTCCTGTATTAAGTTGATGAATTGATAAAATTTTATCGAGAAGCGGTTTATTTTCGTTGGATGTAAGTCCGGATCATAAAACGGCGACCCTTGTCGGGGTCAGAGACGCGCGGTGGCGGCAGAAGGGCGGAATCTCGAATAAATGAAGCTACGTAGAGCTACCGGATTACCGTTCCGATTTGGCACAATGCAGATCGTTAACGAACTGATCATCATTTGACTATCGGCAGGTCATTTCCGTGCTTAACCGGAAATAGACCGAGAGTCGCCGTTCATCGTCGTAAAAAAAACTAGTTAGCAATTCCAATGGTAGAAGCGTTCAAAAGTCGCTCTTCTGTTAGTGAGACGTCTCGAATAAATCGAATAATCGATGGCAGAACGACCATTGAACGAGCGGCAGTCGCAGGGACGTCGACAATGCCAACCGCATCTTCTTTGCTCGATTCTAATCCACACAAAGACATATTTTGGAGCTGGTTTAGACGTTTGTCTTTTATGTTGGGGAGACCGAGTGGTTCACCTGGGCATAAAATCGCAAATTGTGTGATTGTTAAAACGAGTGGCGGTCAAAGAGCCGGATGCGCTTGGAGACATCGACTTATACCTGCACTTGAAAGACGACAGATGCGATTACTATATTTCGGGAGCGGTTCCATTATTGTATAATGACCGAGACGGCTGATGGGAAGGGATCAGAACGACTTAGGTTATATGAATGTTGGAGGTTTGGGTGCCGATGAAAATTACGGCGGGATCCACCTAGTTAGGCGCTTTCACATTACGAAGCAGATTTAAGGGAACCGCCTTATTACTTCAATGCTCTGTCAATAGCGCCAACGAGTTCATTTTAGATTTTATCGCTACGCAAGAATTATCAACGAATGATATAATTTTGCTTTTATAAAAAATTCAGACTTATAATACAATTGCCATAGATACTAATTCACTTTTGCGATAAATTTGTTTCATAAAATAATAAATTTATTTCATAAATTTAACAAACCTGCCAAACTCATCCACTATCACACAAATATATGGATCTACATTTTGTTTAATATTCGATTTTAACTAATACAAAGTAAACTTCTTTATCTGCCACAAGAAGAGAAGTACGAAATTTCCGTTGAAGTTAGTTTAAGATCGTTTATTGTTCACTTCATCAATTATTTACAAAATCTATACCTAGTTTCCCACATTCTGTAAAGTTGGGAAACTTGGTCTTAGAACATTGTCAGTATTAGCATTAGCTGGTATCTGCTTTTCCAATAAGTAAATATCTTTTTTTGTTTAATTTTAGTATAGAACCTATTTAGACCGAAAATGCCGATAACTTGGCATATGGCAAAAATTAGTTTGTAAAATGCCTTAGTGAAACCTCGTTCTTTCACCACGTATGAAAGCAAACTACAATTTCAAGATAATTTCCAAGACTGCAACTACGCACATGTTGGAGCAAATCGAGAACAATTAACATTCCGTTGTGAACGTGCCCTAGAGTTGGGGTTTCCAATGGCGAAGAAATTACAGGGTAGGCTTCATATTGTAACGAATTCGGTTCGAGCCCGGCCTCGAAATGTAATGGGGAAATCATGCTCCCGCTATGAGGTCTCGCCCCTCACCCATAATTCTCTGGTTGTAGACGGTAGCGCCAACTGCCGCGGGGCAATAATGTCGTAAGAAACAACCCCATAAAGCAAAAAACGCGAGAACAAGAGTGTCACGGTAAAATATCGCCAACACTCCTCTGGCAATTAATGCCGTTCTAGTCGAATCCATCGTCTGTATTCGTGTTGCATAATGTCCCTTCTAGTGGAAGCCAAATATTTGTACAGTTAACCAGGCATACCCACTCCAAGTGTAGAATTCTTTAGGGTCTGTTTACCAAGTGCTTTACGCAGCACTGTACCCTATACATAATATGTGCACTCGAAAAATGTCAACCGATATTTTTCTCATAGCGACCTCGACCCAAAGGACTTAGTTAAACTGAAACCTGCATCCTTTGTATGACTTTACAGAATGTCTCGTTTTAACACGAAAGAAAACAGAGACGGTGAGACACACCGTGCTCCTCCTATCCTTTTAAAGCACAATAGTCGGGTTGGCCTATAGTTAGAGCACCCATTCATTGCCACCGAAGCAAAAGGACAATAAGACAGAAGAGGACAATCCAAACTTTACTTCATAAAATTTAATTTCCAATTCAAAAGGAATTGATGTTGGATTTCTATTATTTGTTGTTTACGTATTATCTGGGCTTGTCGACGGCAGTGCTCTCAAACGTCCATAATCGGATTCTGAACAATTCCAATATCAATAGTAATTTGTCATCCATATAATTAAATTAATTTTGCAGCAACAGAAACTACCAAAAACAAAGGATCGATTTCTATTTAAAAGTCACAAACTGTCTAAAAGCTACATTTACGAGTTTCAAACTGCTACGAATTAATAAATGACATAACTTTGAGTTTGCAATTTGCTTCGACATCAAATTAATTTCACCATTGTCATCTAATTTATAAGATACTATAAATTATCGTGTCAACGTATTATATGCATATGACAAGCGCAACAGGATCATTAGCATACAGTGTACAATCAATAATTTTCACACACAAAACTTGTGAATACTAAAAAAGTTCAAAAAATAATTGTCAGTCATTGATCCTAAACCTTTAACCGGTTTACTTCAAATACTCGAAATATATAATAATAAAAGAACTTGAAGCTCATTAAAAATTTTCATTTTACAGAAAACAATGTAAATGTAAAAGTTGCTATGTAATAACGCATCAGTTTTCTTTCTCTTGACCTGATTCTCGTCTATGAAATTTTAAAACTTTAGCAAGCAAAATAACGTTTTCAACTTACAGAATGCTCAATTCTATGAGTATGAGGCAATGAATGACAGAAGTTTAGCGTTGCTTCCACACGAGTAGTTTTAAGAGAATATGACTGGTTGTTCGAAAAGTGATTTAACTCCCATAGTTCAGCAACTAGTTCGCCGATTTTAGTTCATATTCGAAATTTAGATTCAGCGGCAGTCAGTCGAATTATTTACTCTTGTTTGACATATTTGTGAAGCTAAGAAACAGTTTTGCTCATAATGTGCTGATAGTAGTAGCTGGGGCTACCAAGAGCGAATCAGTTTAAATTAAACATAAATTATTATTTGAGTTATCAGTGAAGTGGAAATTGTGTTACGAAGCAAAGTTGCATTCAAGTGACTAATATTGAAATTGTGTCTCATGATTTGTCGTTAGATAGATGGCAAACTTCTTAGAGTTTTGTGTGAAGTTGTTTCGTCTTTGAAATGCAAGTACCTATTAAAATTATTAAAGTTCGCTTGATGGAGATTAATTTTCTAGAGCAACCGACATCCAATTTGGTTTGCATGGGGTGCGAAAATGAGTAACTCCCCTTTTCGTTCACGCAAACAAATACGCACCGTCGGTGGTAAAAAAAAAGGTGAATAATTGTAATTTCGCGAATTCGAAAATGTTGCCAGAAAACAATGGGGTGCCCGCGCTACCCTTAAATAATAATTACCCCGTTCGAACGACCGTGAAACATCTGCAAAAGCTAAACGAATCGTATTCGAGTAAACAAGGGTTAAGCAAATATATGGAAACATTCTCACCTGCGGCTGAACATCCGCTACGCCCACAGAGGATGCGGCATTGTGCGAGCGTCTCTGGGCAAGCTGGAGGGATGGTGCAGAAACGGCGGCATCTTCCCTGGTGGTGGTGGAGGCGGCAACACTGGACTCCTAGAGCGCTCGAGATGTGACGGCGCCGCCGTGGCGTAGATGTTCGCAGACGACCTTTGGTGCATGCAGGGCCTTCGGGCATCTGGCATCGCATACTGAAGCTTCTGCCAGAACTGGCGATCACCCCATTCGATCACCGTGTTGGTCTTGAGATAAAGCCGTAAGTCTGGGTCCAGGTCGCGCTGCGGCAAATCGCCGGTGACGACGAAGATGAGACGACGGCGTCGGTCTTTGAGCACTTCGTGCAGGGCGGATTTAAATTCGAACCGGCACCACTCGTTATGCAAGAAGTTCTTAGAGAGGACTATTATCGTCCGGCGAGATGATTCCACCGCTTCGATTATCGTATCGGCAACGTATGCGGACACGTTAAAGTCTCTGTAGTGCAAGCACAGCCTGTAACCCGGCTCTCCGGACTCGAGGCCTGGAGCAAGGACTTGGCTCACGAAAGCCTCGTCTTTCACGCTGTAACTGACATATGCGTCGAAAAGGCGATCTTTGTCTTGTTGTTCTTCGAACGCGGTGGTTTTGTAACACATTCTCAAGCCGCACCTGGAGTAAATCCACACACGTAACTCGCGACGGTAATAAAAGGCGCCACATACGATCACGACGCTAGCCAAAAAAACACACATCGTTACTAACAATAAAGGCAAATAGTCGTTCATAACTTGCGTCTCGACGATAGCACGGGTGCCGCCTGTATATGCGGCGCAAGCAGTTGCGTTGAAGTCGGCCATATAGGGACCAACAGCTTTTGTAATGTTGCTGAACATACAAACGATTTTTCCCGCATCCAATACTTTTCCGTGGTTTGCCTTGAACCACCCCTTGAACTTCTGTACGTAGTGACAGTCGCAGGACCATTGATTCTCAGCTAATCCTATTTCCACTAAATATGGATTTAGCGCGAATTGCCAAACTTCAAAAGAATTCAAACGATTCCCATCCAAACGTAAGACTTCCAGCTGCTTTAACTCTAAGAACGTTCTATTGTCGATGTGATGAATCATATTTCCTTGCAAATACAATTCCCGCAGATTTTCCAGAGTTGCCAATTCGAAACCCAACAGTTCTTTTATTTTATTGTTTTCGAGATGTAAAATCGTTAATCGACGTAACCCACTAAAAGTATGGTTGTAAACTGCGGCAATATTTGAATTGTTGGCGTACAAAATCTTTAAATTTTTACGTCCAATAAACGAATGGCTGGACAATTCGCCAAAATTGTTTCCGTCTAAATAGACTTCCGTCGCGTCCATAGGTATCCTACTAGGCATTTCAGTGTAGCCGACTCCTGAGCATTCAACAACGTTAGCCGACCACGACTGATCGTGATAACAGGTGCAGTTAGTGGGGCAGGTCATCTCGCAGTCGCAAGCGTCGAAATCGCAGCAATGACAAAGAGCGAAACAGTGGGTTTTATACGTGCAAAGAAATTGTGACGATTCAGCTTCCATCAGCGGCAGGTAATTAGTGTCACGGTTATATAACAGCTTGCAGTAAATACTCTCTAAATCCATAACCCGTGGGTGTTGGCGTAAATGGTCCAGTTTATTGATGCGTTGCAGCCACTCCATGGTGCAATCGCATTGAAACGGATTACCTCCGATATAAAACTCAGGCAGCGGGCGCTCCGGATCCACCGGAGTTAACCTCAAAGCATTCAAATCCATGCTAACAATCTGATTCGCGTACAAATCGACTCTTGTCAAGTTTGTCTTCTTAAAGAAAGTATGCGGTTCAACCGACGTTATAAGATTGTCGTTTAAAAATAGCAGTTCGATACTGGCGGGCACGGCTGCCGCGTTAATTCTTGTCAGTTTGTTAAAACTGGCGTCCAAAGTCTGCAGTCGCAATTGCATTTCTAAATTATTGCGATTGCTCAGTTCGTGGACATTGTTTTTGTGCATGTCTAGCCATTGTAATCCTTTGGGAATGAGCGAGTAATCGAACCATTCGATTTGGTTGTCAGATATGTTTAACCATAATAAACTCGGTATGTTAGCAAAGAGGCCTTCAACGTCTGTTAAGAGGTTGTCATCGAGACGTATAGCTTGAAGATTGGGGCTCGATTCGAAAGACCCCTGTTCCACCCTCTGAATCTTGTTGCGGGCGAGATTTAAAATTTGTAATGCCGGTAAGTCGTTAAATGCACGTTTAGAGATGTTTTGAAGCTGATTTCCGATTAACCTCAAGCCATACAAGTTACTCATGCCCCGGAAACCCGGCTCGTCAAGGGTGGAGATCAGGTTTTCGCCTAAATCCACTGTACGAAGTAAACGCATATCTTTGAGCGCTAGCGGCACGGCTTTCAGTGAGTTACCGTTCAAATTCAAGTCCTGCAAACTGGAACAGTTTCTAAAAGCTTCAGGATGAATTCCCTCGAGAAGATTATTATCAAGCGCTAGCAGAGACAGAACGTACAACCCGTTCAGCGAGTATGCGTCGAGGTACGTGATTTTATTGTAGGAAATAATTAACGTGTGCAAGTTATTCATCGGAGCGAACGTGTCAGCAGGAATAGTTTCCAAGGAATTGTGTTCCAAATTGAGGATCTGTAGGGTGTACAAGTCTCTAAAGAAAGCGGGTTCTAATTTCGTTATACGATTATATGACAAGTTCAGAAGCACTAAGCGTATCAGACCGGCAAACGTCTCAGAGTTGATCCAGGAACTCGACAAGAGATTTTTTGACAAATCTAATGCCAAAAGCTGCTCCAAATTCGAAAAAAGACCGGGAGCGAGTACACTGATGGAGTTGTTTTGTAAATAAATTTCTTTTATCGAGCCAGAACAGTCTTTAAAAAGTTCAGATGGCAGCGCAACTACTTTATTATTGGAAAGATCGAATATTTGTAGGGTTTTGAGTCCGGCGATGGCACGATCCGCCACCATCGAAATCTCGTTATTATGAATGTAAAGTTCCCGGAGTCGGCGGAGCGCACTGAACCCGTTAGCCGGAATTAAAACGAAATGGTTATATGAAGTGTCAAGTACCTGAATGTCTAAACTGCATGGATGTGCGAACGTGCGTGCAGTTTCAGCACGATGCGGCTGGTCGTCTTCTGCAATACTGATGAGAGGTTGTGGTAGTCCGGGAGCTTTTTCCCGGAACCCCAAATCGCTCACGTCCTGCAGTCTGTTCTCGCTGACATTTAAAGCCACCAAGTTAATCAATGGACAGAAAATGTTTTCCGGAAACGACCAAATGTTGTTACAACTAAGATCCAGTCTTTCTAATTGTCTCACCGGCGCGAAGCTGTCTTTTGCGAAATCCAAATTCATCGCCGGCCAGTCAGTATTGTGTGTTCTTACAGTTAGGTTTCTCAAATCCCGAAGTCCCAGTAAAGTGCCGGCGGGCCACCGGCCCAATTTACAATGTTCCAATTCGAGTTCTCGTAATTTCGTCAAATGGACAAAACTCCGGTCGTCCAAGCTGCTCCGGGACATGATCTCCGCATTACACTCGATCCGAAGGGAAGTGGTGTGCTCGGAAGGGATGACACTGAAATTGGTCGTGTCAAACTCGCTATTAATGGTCCTTAGATTGCACGTTAAGGCCACTTCATCTTGGCCGCCCGTCACGGCGGACTCGCGAATCCACCATTGGCAGTCATCGGGGGCCTCATATCGGAGTGGTTGCGAAGAAGAATCCGTAGGAGACGTCTCGTCACCGAAAACACACGCCACCAAACACAACACGAAAATTCCGATAGAAACGGCCATCATCACAGTTTTTCGTTCGAGCAAGGAAAAGTCAGTCTTAACTCATCGCTCGTGTCTCGCGTGACTCCTGGAACGACATTTCCATTCGGTGGTTGAAACGAAACTAACGAGGCGCCCTGTCGACCACCCGTCTATAAACTCGCGCCCCACTTTCGACACAACCGCATAGTTCACCCCAATAATAGAGAAAAACGTGTTAGGGGTGGCGTTCAGTATAATGCTCGAGAAACAGAAGAAAAATCAGTAGCCGTCGTCGGCATAATCGGTGACATGATCGTGTCAAAGTTGAAACCAGTAAAGTTCACGCCCGGAACGTGATCATGTACCACTACCACCTCTCTCCGAAGACGGTGATAGACTAAAGTCCGGATGCTGGAACGTGTGTGAGAAGAGCATTCGACTCCATGAGCTTGTGGGGATCCGAGGGTATGCGAAGCTCCGCGGGATCAAACGAGCCTGGTGTCTGCGCCCCGCCTTTAAAAGCGCCGCTCGTAAAAGAAATTGTGCGCCCTATAGACCCCCGTTGAATTTATCCTCTTGGAAAAGAATTCCTCGGCAAGTTATTCAAGATATTGAATATGTTAAATCTAGCGGACAATTGCCATCAATAATGTACAACATCGCTACTAGGCTCGCGTTACATGAAACCAGCAGCGACGCCGACGGCGGAAAGTTCACGATTAAGCGAGTTTTGAATGAAGAGTAAACATTATCATGTAATACGTTTGCATTAAACTAAGGGCACTTGAATTATAAGATTACCATCTAATCGGAAGATCTAAGCCACGTAAACAGACTAAGGCTTCCACAGAAAATTAAAGAGGTATTATCGACAGATTGGATATCTTTGAAGACATATTGCATGTGTTTGCGGTGTAATGCTGTGCGAAAGAGAAAAATGAGACCAAAGTAGAATGTGTGCAATTTACAAAATGGGACGATCGCAGCTTTTAGTCACAGTAATATTTAAAATATATAATATCAACAAACGTAATTTGTTAATAAAAAATCACAGCATGATTAATGGCTTCCTGTCATGAAATAGACAACTAAATCAATAAATAATATTATTCTTGAAATAAACAAATAGTTTGATTTATAATGATTTTTGTTACTACTTGTACAGAAAATTAATATTTTTTATTAAGTTCGCAACACAGTGAAAAACGACACACACTTATCTAAACACAAAATTTTAACAATAAAACAAACGCATTTTTTATCATAATTTAGAGTAAAATCTGACAAAATGTATCGTCTTTTATAAAACTAATCTCTTCTCTCAGACAATCTCGTTAAATTCAACCCAAGATCACAAATCAATCATTTTTTTGGTTCTCGGTGCTTTTTCGTGTTTTTTTTTTGTTTTGATTTTGCCTCTTTTTTTCTCTCCCTCCTATCAATATTTTTTACACGTATTATTTCTTTAAAAACAAGAGAAAATGTATATACAGACATTTATGTATTTCCCTTTTACAGTTGTAATAAAATTTAATTCTTTTCATAAACAAAATGTTTTATGATCGATTGTTCGACGTTCTACAGAGATTTGTTGGTTGATAGAAGTTGTGTAAACACTTGTAATAGTAGGTACTTCTATTAACGACTTCTATTTATAATGAAATAATAAGAATTATAATTGATTTGAGCTTACATTTTTAAATAAATGACAATTTAAGCTACACCCACAGGTGGAACAGCCCAACATTGTCACCGAGTTCTAGTTTGAGAATTCGAACTCAAAAAAAAAATGTCTTGTTGATATTGCGCATGTTGGGAAAAATGCAGATTTTTTTTCCTTTGTGGTGTTTCTCAATGTCAGCGTTTGTTATACGAATCTCCTCGAGCAGACCCATAAAGCTCGTTTCCAAAAACATCCTTTTAGATAGAGTCAATCGCATCCTATGTTTGTAGAACACGAAGAATTGGTGGTGTTGGGCGTCAGAACAGGGGGTAAGTAACGTAATCGAGTGAAGTCGGGCGAGGATGGCCGGCGAAATAACCCCGGTCGTTTGTCACGATTAGCGCAGGAGGGCCCGGAGCGGCGTCCGGAGTGGCAGGTGGCGGCTCCCGCGGTCACCACTGTATTACTTTCCGACTCCGGGCACTGATTTGACCGGGTAAACACCTGCCGACTAAATGTCGCTACTTCATCGCCCATAAATTTGGTTGGCGGCGCATGCACACGTATATAGCGGCGATGGTGCATTTTATGGTCCGAAGAACTTGCAGATATTGAATGTCTGATCCCTGTGCTGGTGAATCACGCAACAGATTGGTTTTATACAACGATCGACTCGACCGTGTAATCATAATCCTAAACTACAAAGCTGGATGCTCCTTTGCAATCCTCCGTGCATCATCGTGTTGCGCTCTCCCCAAAGTAATTGGATTATGGGCGAGAAACGTAGACATATGCACCGAGGCGATGGCGGTCTTTTCTGTGCCAAAGGAGGTAAGAAATTCAAAGAGCTTGTGTAAAATACCTCCAAAATAGTGACAATTTATCTAAATAGGTCACTTTTTGCTTTCACTGCCAAGCTCAGTTAATAAGAACGGTAGTTAGAAGACCCAACGCTGTCACAATTCAAGTACGGAAAAAGATGCATTTGTCAATATGACATTCTTTATAAGAAGCTGTTAAAATTAAAGAGCTTACTAGAACAGTTCCTGAAACTTTTATTTCAGTACAGCAATATTGCCGATTTTTTAGTAATTTGGGTAAAATAAATACTTATATACAATTGCGCTTATAAAAGTTAAGTGCTGTGGAAACATGAATGTATACAAATTAAGTCAAATAAGTCGTTTAGGGCAATGTAGGCGTACGAAGCGTGTAGTGGAAATATATTTAAAAAGTGCCTCCATGACGAAGTAAATAAAAAAGTAAATAGAACCCTCCCGAGAACGCCACGCCTGAGAAAAAAACGACAATGAAATGCAACTCATTTACCACAGCACCATACGAGATGTTACATGGCGGAAAATTAAGTTGGGGTCGGAAAATCTACTCGCCTCCCCGTGTAAAACATATTTTCCACTTGGCTTAAAAACGCGATGGCAACAGCAACACACTATTTTTAAAACATGATTTTTACACGTACCTTGTCGCATTTTCCAGAATACACCTTGACACGAGATGAATTATTAATAAAAAAATGCGAAAAAGATGGGAAGCGTATGCACAGACGAAGCGATAAATTTCACTTCCCGAGAAAAACGCTTATAAAACTGGAAATGTTTAATTTGTCGCATCAAATGTACAAGTCGCGACCGTTTTAATATTTTATAATGCGAGTTTTGAAGTTGGCAACAGTTAGGGTTGTGTACATATAAAAACGATCCAGTTTATGACGAAGTGTTGCTTGCATTGTTTCAATGTATTCAGAGACACATTCTGAATCGTGCTTGAAATGCAACCATTTGTGTTAAAAGCTTTCCAGGCGTCGAGTTTCTATAATGGTTAATGAAAAGTGCAACTTCACCTGGAATGATATTGGTTTCAGAGCACAATCTGAACAAACTAAAACAAGCCTGAAGATGTTATTACAATGTGATTGACTTGAAATTAAATCTATTTTTGAGCTCGTTTATGAAGGAGATTTCCCGTTTTTTTTGCCATTTATGTTCACTTCTGGAAAAATTCTACACAATAGTCACAATGTACGCAATAAACTTCTTTCTGCACATGATTTCACGTCAAGTGGACAGACATCGTAAGCATTATTGACTTGAATATCAGGTAAGTATGTATACCTCGTTGCGGTTTCGAGGGTCCTGTATAAATCAACTTCTACCTGCGAGTTTTTTATGAGCTTGAACTTCACCATTTAAACCTAATAATAATTTTACGATTCTTCTACTCGATGTATTTTGAAAGTGAATATTCAGAACAAACAGTATTTCAAAAAAAAATATGGTCCCATAATACATTTATACCCTGAGATCATAGCATTACAAAATCACTCCATACATCAAAAATATGAAGTTCTTAACGCGAAACGAAATCTTTCTGACAAACAGAATAAAAAAAACAAGAATTTATTTACCATTGTCACCACAAATTGACATTATTGATCATTTTTATCTATAATTAAATTTTGAAGTCAGTTTGACTGTCGGTTGCTACAAAAATGTGTAACTGACCATACTGATCAACTTGAGCTAAAACACCCATTTGGTGCAACACGTATATCATTGGTTCTGGTATTAAAATGCCGATACCCGCTCAACGTGGTGATTATTTGCGTTAATTTCAATCCTCGCTAAACAAATAAAATTCAGTTGTATATCATTCATTTTTCATTTTGATCTGATAGATTTTTCAAATGCGTTTTTAATATTCATCGGTAAGTTAGAGTTGAATTTATAACACATCAATAGCATCGCTTTTAATTATAACCGAGTGAAAATTCACTGCTTGCACCATTTTTCCCAATGCGGGGAAATACATTTCTGTCTATCAGATTGATTTTTTGAAAGTAGAAATTGGGAATCACATTGGTTCAGCTTTTCAGCTAAAACAAAGATCCCACGAATGGGCCTTAGTACAGTTAGGAAATTGAAATGCTTGTAAACCTGCTGACTTGCAGAACGTAGCAGGAAATTGAAATGTGATTAAAGTAAATACAATCCGGTAAGTTTTCGGACTCTCTCCTTTTATCCAGTTTGTCCGGCAAACTTTAGCGTTGAGTATATTCTTATTTTATTTGCACAAAAAACTTGAGATTGTTTCATAATTCTTTTCATACCGTGTCAATTTTCGGGAAGTCGAAAAATTATTATTGTGTTTATAACGAGGTACCACCAAATTTTCTTTACTTTCGGGATGTCATTTTCGTAAAGTCACTGCCGACTCTACATTGTTACTTTATAAAATAATAAAAGTGATAGAAAATAACCCGTTTATTTCCCTTAACACATAAAGCAGCTCTATCGGACAAAGCCTTCATTATAGCAACTTTGTAAAACGGTAACAAACTAGGGAATAAAATTTTAAGACTCGAACTTTATTGTGTTTAACGCTTTCAAATAACGTTTTAGTTGTACTGTTGTTTTGACAAGCGCATCGGAGTAAACACGAACTGATAGTGTATGTTGACGTTTGTAATAATAAAGGCATTATCTTGCCATTACAGTTCATGATTCAACGCTTTTGCCAATGATTAATTAAAGAACTAATCAACATGTTAAGATTAATTTACATTGCTCAAGATACCTCTTTGTGTTTGTTTACTTCTTATTATCACGATTTTTTTCACCATCATCTATATAATGAATTTAACGGTATGTTGCTCGAAAGTAAACTCAAATTTTAATTAGAACGTCAGACTAATCGACAATAGAAAAATGCTCATCACTACCTATCGGGCATTATCTTTTAATTTTCGGTTAATAGAAAATCAGCATTTATCCGTTCGCTTTTAACGAGATAAGGTCAGGGCCGCAGCTGCGTGAAAATCGAAACTCACTTCGATTTCGACAAGAATGATGTTGAGTTAGGTAAAATCACATCCTTGAGAGTGGTGGAGAAAAAATACGACTTCGTCCAGGAAAACCCCGCTTTGAAATTACACCAGTTTTCAACAAGCAATTAGTCGTTCCATTTTTTCGCTTCCTGTATTTTATTAAATTTCGATATAATCTAATCAGGTGTTAAATTAAAATTAAAAAAGCTTCGTTTAATTGGCTGAAATCACAGGCAGCCCCGAGGTAGGAAAACAATAAGATTGCAAAATAAAAAAACGCTATTGAATATTTATACATTTAAACAACAATAAGTATCCCTTTAAAACGATTTTATTCATTGTTTATCTTTTAACTTCATAATTTAAATTTTATTCTACTCCTGTAAAATATATGTAGATAGGTAGATGCAGAAAAATTCTATTCGCTCGGTGGATGCCATAAATTTGAATCAATAGCACAATAACCAAGTTTTACGCTTATTGAACTTTAAAAATAACAATGTTTGAAAACCACATGGCATTTACATATGTTGCAGTTCTAATAATGCTTTTTATAGTTAGTTGTAAAACCGGAAAATGTTGGTATAACGTAAAGTTCGGTTAGTTTACATTTTATTTTTAATTTAGCACTTAAATATTTCAAAAGCGAGTTTTTATTCTACTGATGCTTTGTAATTGGATGTAAAGTGTTTAGCTATTTATAAATTTTTAGCTTTAATTGTACCACATAACTGAGATATAATCGATAGAGAGTTAATAATTTATTTTTTTGATCAATACTGAACAACAAATTACGCTGTAATAAATTCTGGTTTATTTCTGAATTAATATATTTCAGATAAAGAAAAAAAGATAAAAGTTTATGTAACTGGAGCATTTACAAAGTAATCCGTAGTTAAATTTATTTTGTAGTGACAATTGTTGCCAGCGTTTTCTTACTTTGTCGTCTCAAAGTAAAACCACTTTCCATACTTGGTTACGTCACTGAAATATTGCTCATAAATTACCCGCATTACAATTCAGTCCGTTGAATTAAATACAAATAAAAGGTCTTACTGCAGTAGAGTTTTCCAACCAACAACGAAATAATGTTAACGTGATTGTTTTTCCAAAGTATATAGAGAATAGACCATGGGAAATAAATAATCTCCAACCTGTTTACATAGAATAGGTCTTCATTAGAACAGATTTAACCCGCATAAATCATTCTCTTGGACGAACTCAAACTTTTTCGTCAGCGTCCCAAGAATCCTACCACAAATTGGATGTAACTTACAACATTTTATTTATATCGATTGGATCCCAACCCGACCCTGAACCCATTCTGATTTTTTCTTCAATAAATGAACGAATGTAAATGAGGGCAAAGCAAAGCAAATTGCATCTTTCCGTCGGAATCCCCCCATTTAATTTCGCTGAAAGTATTTGACCGAGTCTGATAACTTCTGGAATTTTACGTCGTCAATCATAAAACCTTCGTCGCGTTCAGTAGTGCCCGTTCCATCATATTTCTCGAATATTTTCGTTTATGGAACCTCTTCAAAGCCCAATATAACGCCAATAATAAACACTGAATGAGCGCAACAGGAGGCCCCTTTAATTTGCCAGTCAAAGCCAAGCGCAGTTGGAGTCTCCCAAGATTGGAATAATAAAAAATCGTTGGTGATTTTTCCGGAGAGCAGCAAAACTTTTTTTGGAAGGTTACAAATAATGTGTAGAGCGCCGTCAGTGGTCTTACCAACTCTCAACTTTATATTAGAATTATTATATCCAAGAATCCGTGGCGGCCTATTTCAAAAGTTTTCTTCGATTCGGGATGGAACCGTGACGAATTAACAATAGCGCGAATTAATGCCGCTCTCAATTCAAAAATCAGGGGCATAACATGTGTTCAATAGGACAGTAGACGATTCTTCACTTTTTTAATAAACCAGATCACAAAAAATCTATGAGGCGATGAGTTGGAATTTTAGTTTTGAGAAATTTCGTTTTTACAACGTCTGTTGCAGACAGATTGTTGGCTCTTAAACACCGCACGTGCTTACAAATTTATTCTTTTCTTGTCTCAGATACTAAATTTTACTTGTACTTTTTACTGATTTAACAATCAATAAAAGTATGTAATAACCAAGCAGTGACTACGTAACATATTTCTTTAAGTTTACATATTTAATTTTAATGGTTTCCTGCATTTTCAGCAGGAATATGTAATATTTCAATACTTGTCGTGTAAAAAAATTTATGCAAATTGTAATTCACTTTAGAGTGTACGTGACCCAACATAATTTAAGTTTAGTGAAAATTAAACTGTACTAATTTTTAGTGGTGTGATAATGGAACCTCTGATAAAATCCTCTGTAAACTTTGTGGTTCATTGTCGAACAATTGTGGGTTTTGCGGTAAACTTTTGATTGAAAATAAACAAATATTGAGGAAGCAATTTAAGCGATAAAACGAAATAATAACGAACTTTAATACAAACGCAAACCGGTGTAGAAAACTTTAAAGCTGCAACAATACCGCGAATGCATGGCTAAACAAAATTATGTTGAACTTTGTTACCTTTTGTGCTGAAACGCTGTCTCATTTCTGCTGCAAGTAACAAATTACTAGTTTCTTTTTCCACTTTTTTTAATAAGCGACTTCTACTGAATTTGTAGTGCATCGTACGTTTCATCAACGAAGAAATCACCGGCAAGCTTGCAGGAATTATGTAAATTTTCTCGTGTTTGCGTCAAACAATTTTCCAAAGTTATATAAAACTGATTGAGGTAGTCGTAATGTAAAATATGTTAACGAACAAATCGAACGCCAATGCGATGTGTTCTAGATAAAGCCGAACAGTGAACGCCACTTCAGATACTCACATAAATTTTAGATGATTAATTGTCAAACACAAATCAAATCGAATTGCACGCTCAATTTTAATAAATCACTTTTTGGAGAATGAGACCTAAAAATAAAAGTGTTTAATTATTTGTTGTAATTAGCCCGTCTGCGCCATGATGTGTAATTAATAGAACATCTTGTGTTTGTTCGCGTCTTTGTTGCATGATGCATGACACCAATTTGTCATTGGTGACGGGAGCCTTTAATTTACTTTCCCATCTTTCACTTTGTGCCATTCCGTCGGACATGGATTCTTTAAATAACTCAAACTCTTCTGTAAATTAACAACAATCAAGAGACGAAAATTCCGAGCGGAAGTTTCATCGTCTCTAAATAATTTTTCAGATATAAGCAAAGGTATCTAATAAACCAGTTGAAAACTTTCGGCCTTTAAGAAAGTACGAAGTAAACAAGTGTTTCGGACCAGAAGTTTCTAATTAAAGAGTAGCTTTGTTTAATCAGAAGTTAAACTTTTGTAATTCAAATTAATTGTAACAGAGGCTAGGAAAATTTACTACGAGAGAGGAATTTGTTTGTAGGTAAATAGGATATTTTAATTACGAGTTTCAATGGGCTACCAAATTTTTGACTCAATGTTTTACCTCTCTGTATAAAATTTAACGTAATTAAATAGCACTGAACGGGATTTTGAAAGGATTATTTAAGGCGTGTTTTGTTTAACAAACTCTATAAATTGCTTATATTTTTTAATTATCACATCTAACTTTATATGTGCCTAGAAAACTTTCTAAATGTGGTTGTCTACTATTATACATTTTACTTTGTTCAACATGTCTGATGTCTGCAAAGTTTTTCAGTAAATATTGCGTCTGACAGGTATTATTCACATCCTTTTTGAAAAGTTAAATAAGTATGCATTTGTCATAATACACATAAAACTGTGATTACCGTGTTTAGAAAATTTTGCATATTGTGGCTAGGTAACCGCTTTTTACCAAAGATATTCAAGGCGTAAATTTTTACTGAAAAAATGGATTCACTGGCAATTCCTATTTAAAATTTATTAAATCAGAATGTGTGTATTTCAAAAAACATCAGATCCAGGTAGGTATCAGTTATCGAAGCTTTTTAGTATTAAAAGTAAAAATAAGAGAAAAGAACGAAATTTATGAAACATGCATATGCTAATTTTTAGTTGGTGGGGCGCTTACTATAATTGAAAATGTTTTGGACCAATTTATTTTTTACATATGTGCGCATTTTAGGTTATTTTTACAATTTTATAAAGGACATGCATAATTTGCGAATTTTGTACAATTTTGAAAACGATTTGGAAACTTTTACAATAATTATACAACTAAAAATACAAATTAGAGTAGTATGGTGGCATTAAAAAATGTCAAAATAACAGAAACTTATAATCAAAGAATCCAAAGCATCTAGAAACTCGAAAATTTGAAATGTACAAAATTCTAAAAGATTTATGAGATTTTTAAATGGACACGTTTCATATTTAAAAATTTCCAAAGTCTTTAAAGCGTTTCATTGTTATAAATAATAGATCTAATAATAGATACTTTTGAAAACAAAATAAATATTATATTGTTCAAAAAATCAAAAAACTAAATCTTTACTGAATACTGAAAAAATCTAATAAATGTTGGAAAAAAAATTCCCAAAGGTTCAAAAATGAATAAACAACATAAAAGGAACCTCAATAATGAAAACTAAATACATATATATATAATATATTTTTATAATAGATAATATTAATAATATAAGTGAGAATTCTAAATATCAAAAACATAAAAGCGTGTCTAAATGGTTAGGTTTTATAAAAATGTGAAGATTTTGAGAAATTTTGAACCATTTTTAGATTACATTGATTGAAAATTAAACGTATTTAGCATTTTGCATTCTAAAAATCGATTTTATTAGATATTTATTTAAAAACATCGAAAATTTTGACAAAATTTTTTCATAATTAAAAAGTCAATATCTATTAAAATTAAAAAGGAATAGATTTTATAGTGTTCCAGAAATGAAGATATCAGAAAAGTTTGTTGAAGTTAAAAATATTTTTCAAAATTTTTAAAAATTTCGATTTTTCAAATTATAGCAACTTGCGATAATTTTAGAATTTTGATAGGTTTGAATTCTGATAAACTGCTAAGGTTATTTTTTGAAAGCAAAAGAGAATCAGAAAATAGGAGAAAAAACTCATCGAATAGATGAAAACTTTGTAATACACGTTCAAAAAATTCGAGAATATATAAGATTTAAAAATTCTAGAGATTCCAAAAACATCCTAAGAGTTCATGGACTACAAAAAATATAAAGAATCTTAAAATTCTAAAGATCTAAATAGAATAAATCAACCCATTTTTTTAACAATTCAGTGATTTTGTTGCATATTTTTTTAAACTTGTGGCATATTTTGCATAAGTATATTTCATTTTTTCGCAAATACTGTTGCATATATTCCGCTCTTTACATAAAATAAAGAATAATCGTAACCACCACCTATATTATTTTATATGTTTTGAAATATACAGGGGAATGTGCTTTGATTAGGCCATTGGGTTTTATGAGACACATTTTGGTTCATAACCTGTCGTAAAATCGAGAAATGTCTGGACTTGGGTTAGTCCATTTAAACAATGCCTATTACATGTTAATTAAATTTTTTAAAAAATGTTGGCTGAAATTTAAATTACTTTATTATTCAAACATTATCTAACAAACAAAACAAGGAATAAAACGTATCACGTATAATAAAATTGAATTCAATACGTTAAAACACGATCTTATCTAATTTTACAAATTTCTAATGTCTAATGAATTTTATGTTTTACGGTTAGTATAAGTTAGTATATTACTTGAGAAGAATCCTAGACTTTTTCTATGAAAACAGATAATAAATCTAACACATTTCGGTAATTTATGAGTTATGTCGCAGATTTTAGACGGTCATTCCATTATAAACTTTCTGTTGTTCGTCTCGACTTTGTTTGCTATCCCAATGATCAGATTCAAGCCACTTTTAAAAGAAGAACCTATACGATTTTGTTTCTAATGTTCACAATTTAAATATTGATCATAACAAATTATGCATTGTATTGATGTTGTCATTTACATCATATATAAAACAATTTTTTTGTAGAATAAATGCAGTTGTTGAAATTATGAAACAATTTTCAATTTTTCCAATTTTAATTTAAGTACACATAAAAATATACGACTGTATTTAAAATAAAAATAAAAAGAAACTTTTAAAACAGAATTAATTGTTTTATGACAGCAGCAATGATAATAAAGTTTACTAATGTTTTATAATTACAATAATTGCGCATGTACTCAACAATTTGTGCAATTGTAAAATTCCAATTTTACGAATAGGTGTATTCGGTACACTACATAAAATAAATATCAGTGAAGCACCTACGAATTTTTAACAGAAAGAAAAAAGAATGCAAATAATATTTTTGTGCACACTTTTGAGTTCAAAATTGGAGCTTCAAACTTAAAAAATAAAACTTGCTTATGATAAGATTTAGTTCTTTTTCCAAAATTTGCATTTATCACAACTTTAATTGATCGTCAATTTTTTTTAAATCTTTATTTCAGTATAATTCATTATAAAATATTCCCTTGTGGGAACGGGGAATGGATTTACATCATGTAACCTTTCCTTCTGAATATTTATAAAAGTTATTAATATGCAATGTAAATATTGATCTTTGTTTGATAAACAATGTTGTGTTTGACATGTGTGCATCAAATCGAAAAGGCAATATAAATAAATTTTCATTTAGTCTCATTTTCATCTTTAATACATTCTAGTCTCAATTGTACAAATTAAAAATGCATCCGATTTGAAAAATACAGAGCCGGCAAACTGCAGCATAAAACAGAAATTTTATTGTTGTGCTATTAAATGTTTTATGTGAGTACTAAACAAAATTCGTACCTATATTTCCTGTTAGTAATTTATCGTTGTTACACGTTGCTTTACGTGTTTTTTACTCGGGAGGCACGATTGACAAAATTTACGACCTAATGATACCGTCAAAGTTCACATAACGCTATAAACATCAAAGAAACTCGGCAAGAATTAATGACATAATTACAAAAGTGGTAATAACTTTTATACATTCACTTCTCTTTAGTCTTTTGTTAGAACCAGTAATTGCGAACTTTTTCACCTGTCAAAGATTGAAATTAGCGATACTGCGAAGATTCTCTTCTCATTTTTATCGATGTCGCGTGACTCAAACTAGAGAACATCTTCCGGTTCAAAAGCAATGTTACACGGTATGTAAATAATCACCATGACGTTATTGTACCGATGAAGAACTCCGGTTATTGTGATCTACTGCATTTAGCAATCGATTGCAATTGCATTGTGGTGCATGAATCACGTTCGCCGAAATTCGTGACTTTCACTCGTGACCACCAGCATGGTAATAATGTTGTTTCACTGTCACTGTTACAAGATGACCGATAGAGGAACAGAATTGCATGACAACGAGCTTTCCTCGAACTCGTACCAATTTAATTTGGCAGTTTACAACTTGGAAATTTGGGTAGTTGAAATAGAACCGTTACGTGGATGGCAACTTCAAAGAATTTTTTCTGTTTTGATCACTATAAAGATTTTTGTTAGTGGCACCAAGTGCTTTTACCGATTTTAAACGAGTCTTTAACCCACGACAAATTTGCAATGAAACTGTAATAATAAGCGCTCATATTTACTCTTCCAAGAAAGTGTCTAAATTCTATTTGAGTGATATTCAAACAGAACTAATTGTAAAGAAAAAACTGATTATTGGAAGACAAAATGGTTGTCTGAAACAAAGAACAATTGATCCAACCGATTGTGTATAACCAGTGGCAGATTCACACAAAACTTCAGTCGCATACATAATAATTCGCTATTCAGTTTCCTACCTATTAATAGCTACACCCCTTTCAATTCTAGATGTAAACCTTTTCCGTTTAGTGTGTACTTACGTGCCACTAACATATTCTACCAAATCACTAGACACGAAGTAGACAAGATGGCGTAGACCTTCTACCTCTTTACCCTAACTCATGACAAGTTAAATGTTTTACACACAATCTCGAAATCACGCAATACTCAATTACTTATGGAAATCAGGAAGTGGTACGGCATTGAACGACCAAACGATAATTTGACACGAAACTCTCTTTGACTCATCTTTCTTATCAGTGATGAAAGTTAATAGCTTCGTTCCGCTCCAGCTGTCAAGGTCAAATCCAGTCAAAAAAATAAAAGGAACACTATTATGTCGACGCATACCTGTGAAGATACTCTTATTTTTATATTTGATTATAATTCATTGTCATTATCGTGTTAACAACGGTCATCAGACGGCGACTTTAGGGAGCGTGATTATCAGCCACGGCGGCAAACAAGGATGGTCTTAGAGAGGGGCTTTGCACAGGGTCGGACTCTAAAAGTAAAAAAAAGTATTTAACATTGTTTCGTTTCTTATTTTAAATCTTTTTTTCTTGTATTAGTTTTATACTCGTAAACTTTAACGCAAAGTAAAAATTATAGTTTAATTGTTGCCCGCGACTTCGTCCTCGTAGAAACACGTTTCTATAATAAACTTTTTAACTTTCTCCGGTCTTTAGGATCTTAATTTTTCAGTACCTCTCCGTATAACATTCTTGGTTTTTCTCTTTTTGGCCTCAAAATGACTAAATTCATTTATGTATCTACATGTCTCAGAGTTTGATGCGATTAACTTTATAGGCCAATAGAAAAAAAACATGAGTGGGTTATATGGTAGTTTAACACATTTTAGATCCCCCATTTCAACCCTTTGAAGAATAATTCAAAACCGCTAAAACACTATTTTTAATAATCAAGAACCCTTATACCAAATTTATTTCTTTATTTTCAATTTAAAAAATTGAGGGAATCACCTTTAACTTTCATTTCTTATTTCACCTCCTTTTATGTATATTTATAAAAAAACTATGTAACATGTTATTTATTTCAAATAGAGAATGTAAACGCAACTTTTCAAGTGTCTTTCCAATTATCGAAACAGTTTTTTACTTTTTCCACGCATTCGGTGGTCTGTTTCTTAAAAACGCTTTTTTTTATTTGCAACTCAAAACCTTATTAACAATTTTTATCTCTATAACTTTGAAACCCATGTGACTTTTAAACAAAGTGTCATGCTTTATTCCAACCCCTTTAAGATTTATTTTAAAACAATGTAGAAACATTTTCGATTCGGAACAAATTAAGGTTGCACCTTCTGTTGACCACGTTCAAAACATCCAAATAAATGAACATTTTATATTATCACGCGAAAACGTATTAAAGAGATAAAAATTATCCTATACGCTAACCCAGACCATGGTCCATCTGCGTGCCAAATTTAATCCAAATACGTCCAACCGTTTATGTTTGATTTAGTAATAAACATCCAAATATTTTTCCAAATTTTCACAAATATGCCTTAATAGGATATGAATTTTTTTTAATTTTTTACATCCCAAAAAGAAGTTTTTTCATTAAAAGTGACGCCCGGTTTTTAAGCGATAAATTAATTAAAACAAACTTTGTTTTCAGAATTAAACACATATTGTGGTAATGCTATTAAATTTCCCAGTAAATCCTTGATGTTTTAGTTTTAATTAATTCAATTTGTTTACCCTTAAAACTAATTACGGTAATCCATAAATGTTCTACTCATAACGAGGTTGTTATTTTATCAAAACAATATTTATATGATTTAAATTCCTTGATAAATTTGCATTAGTTGTAGTAATTTATTTATTAAAAGTCATAAGTCTAAAAAATAATCAAAAGAAAGAGAAAGAGCTCGGTCGTTATGATCATTATAGTTACCTCATGCATGTCTGCATTTGTGGTTTCGAGTTGGGTTCCGTATTTCGCCAGCTATTTTTTGTTCCAATTTTAAATACACCTTGTACAAAAATTATTAATTACCGATATGATTTATGTCATATTTTTTCTCGATAACGATTTCCCAAGTCCGGTTCTGGTGAGAAATAGTGTAGTAGATGCAAAAGATAGTATAAGGTGTTATTAGGTGCACTAAGCAGGTGCCGAAAGCGACCGGCAACACGTCTGCTTATTACCGGTCTCATTATGTTGTTTGAGGCTGCTTAACCAGAGACCTTGCAGACCCACCTAACTCGAACACATGGTGTATTTATTGGAATAGCTCAAAGCCATCGTAGCAAAACTGACCCGCTCATCAGACCAAATTAAAAAGCTTTTGAAACAAATTATGGAGACCTTCGCTCTAATCATGTGATAATTTGCTAGTTGAGGAACGAGCTTACAAGAATTATCAAATTATCAATTTTGGGATAAGGATAGTGGTTCGCGTGGCTTGCAGACGGTAGCTCGTGGGTAGAGTGAAATCACGCAAAACGAGTTTAACAATCATTTTTTAAGGAAGAACGACTAATTAACCAGAAAACCTATAAAACAATAACTAAACAAATACTTCAAAATTTAATTTTCATTAAAGTTGCTGGAATTTTTCAATCAAAAATCTTCTTCGGAAAAGTAATTATTGCAAAATGTTTGCAGTATTTTAAATGATTCAATCCTGATTAATATCGTTCCTTGCCGCCGGTCATTTATCATATCTCTCAAATTAAAAGCAAATTAACGAAAAACGTAAACAAATTTCCATCAAACGGGAAATATCAAACCTGCAAATCTACCTTATCAAAACTTGAAAACAACCAGGACCATTAGCACGGATGCGCTTTATTAAACTAAACCATCGTTGGTAGTGCAGCTAATCAGTGAATTTGATAAAGCAAAATGTACAGGGCTTGTGGTGGCAGCTATCATTTCGCTGCATAACTGAGACCGGAAAAGAGGTCAATCGTTTCGCATAAACCTAGGATTGTCACGGATAAAACCAAATTAGCCTTTTGGAAGCTTTTTGTTTAGAAGTGTCATTCTGTATCACAACGGAAATGGAGAATTCAAGTTCGTACACTCATGCTATAATTTTCGAGAAATACTTTTTTATATTCAAAGCGCATTTATACACAAGTTGACACACTTGAGGATGCTTTTATCACACCTATGGTGATAAAGTTTTATAGACCAGTTTATGATTTCGTGGAGATTTTAAATCTTTAAAGCACACAACGTATTTTGTACTGGATCTGGGACGAGCAGCTTTCAGTAAAAGTGATGCTTTGAGTTAAAAACTTTCTGATCGATGTATGTGCGTCTAATCAATTAAAAGAAAAGAATGATAACAAATGGATAGTTAGATATAATTGAAGATTCCTACCGAGACAAGGAGTTTTTCCTGAAGTCAAGAAGATAGATGAGAATTTAATCCCGTAGTAAGTGAAAAACAATCTTGACAGAATGTAGGCGCATATACAAATATATATAAAAGAGAGAACTTAGAAACAGTTTTATCTTAGTAAAGTGTACAGATTTAGATGCTCCAGCTTTATCTAAATTTATGTCATGATATTTTTTTTTTTAATAAAATTTTGCGGCTCCCGAAATAATCTAATTTTAAAAAAGTTGAAATGTTTTTTAATGCTATTAAACAATGTAAGTTGAGCCACCAGGATTAATAGAACAATTACGATATTTCTCTTCAGAAGTTAGAATCGTGTTATACACTCTGAGTGAGTGGCGTCGCTAGGACAAAATAAATACAAGAAATCAATTCCTTGGATGATAATAACACCAAAGCATCGGGAAGGCACTTCTTTAAACAAGATAATCGTTGCAGTGCTTTGTTTCAACTCCTATTATACAAGTTGAAATAATGAAATCAACAAACGCTGATAATGAGACTGCATCTTATTCGCTATACTGACCATATAAAGTAAACTAGCGTCTGCTTCTATCAATCTTCTGGTTCGTGTGGAACTGGACATTGATATAACGTTGCTTTCTGGAACGATCTAATTGTTATTTGCTGAGAAAAATGCAGACAATGAGTTGAGTTTTCAACAATTTGTTTGTCAAAGCGTGTGTTTATTACAAAGTCAATTTATCAAAGTGATTATTATCCAATTTTTCCGACGAGACGGCAGTAGAGTGCATTAATGTAATCAATTTGTCTGGCTAATTGCGATAAATACACCAATTACAGTCTTCGTTTCAAACTGGTGTAATTAAGTTTCCGTCAATTTTACACTATTTGAAAATTAACGTTTTAAATGAATGATATTTTGAAAGCTCTCTCGTGCCATCGAAATTCCATAAACGCATAATAAATAATTTATTTTCTACTGAAAGCGTATCTCATCTTCGAAAACTCTTTAAATTATGTTAATGGCTGTAACTTACAGAATTCATTAAGTCCAGGTACAGCGCATATCTTTGCTTTAATTATAATTAAGGGCGCCATTTAAAACGCCCATTTAGCTAATAAACTACTCGACGGCAATTAATAAAAATCCGATAATTTCTGGAAGCAAAGCAAAAATCGTTTTTTTTTTACTATTTTGTTCGAATTTAATTTAATCGAGGATTTAACTTTAATGACGCTTTCCGATCTCGTTCTCTTATCACATTCATTCGGTTTAAGTGCATTTGAGTAAATTAAACCACCGATTCCACCTAATAAACTCATAGTTATTTAGACCTCGTTAGGATAGGAGATAACGACCGGAAGCGACCTGCCCTTTTCAAGTTATGAGAGGTCTGGCCACTTTTGACCGAATATTTTAGCACAATTAGGTGGATGATTACTTTCAGCGGCGCGAACAAAACTTGTGCATACGAATAAACAAGCATCTAACATTTTTATGCCCTTTTATGTGACGAAATAAGAACGTATCAATTTTCTTATCATTTTAATAAAAAGCAGCAAAAACAATTTCTGTTCATATTGATTCAAAAACTGCAATTTTGTTTAATGACTTAAGCAGCAAATTAAGTAGGATCGGTTTAAACTGGTTAAATGTCAAAGAAATTAAGCTTGCTTAAAGATATGTCCTTGACTTAAGTAAGCAAACTAGATTATATAAATAACTGATAAAGCTTAGGTATTTTTCTCTACATTATTTATTTGTTAGATTAAGTAGGTAAAAATATAACCATGTTTTGCAAACGGCAGCTTTCTGACTTTTCCACATAAAATAAAAATATTATTGTTGTTTTCCAAAGAACATGATATAATAGAGCTACGCTAATGTCTGTTTTTTTCGAGACACGATAAATATAGGATTTCAAATGAGCACATGTTTACATACAACAACACACAATATGTCTTAAACCATTACAAAGTATTCAAATTTGTAAATCTACACAACAAATCAATACAGATTAACGTCAAACTAAAACAAATAAATATAATGCCATTTAGATACTTTTAATGAAGAAAAAACTAGAACATTTCAGTGTTTAAAACTTTTTGAAAAAATATAAACCATTTGAACATAATAACTGATGTCGGTAAATGAATATAATTATTGATTCTCTAAAAACTGAATAAAAAAAATATATTGTTAATTAAGTGGAGCGTCATGGCCCAAATCGTATGTTGTTTACACAATTTTTTGCAAATGTAGGCTATTTACTCTATTTTTTAAAATACGGTGGCCCAATTAAACTACATGTGTGAACTTCAGATTTTATATAAATTCACTTAGAAATTTATAAATTTTGTTCCCAAATATAATTAAGGATCTTTAATAAATCAAGCAAGATGTCACAAAATTTGTATATTCCTTAATCTTATCAATACCACAAACTGAATTGTTAAAGATTATTATGCTCACTACCACAAGTTTTGATTCATGTTTAAATATCATTATGCTTTTCGTTATAAAATGAACAAAATAGCGAAGAAGCACAATTTTTATCTGCTCTTAGTAAAGTTAGTAACTGATCTACTTATGTTATAATTTTATAATTGTAAATAAAATAAACTGTTAGATGAGTAAATGAGCTAAGTTAAGAACTGACTGAGAAATTTACACAAGATAAATTATGCATCAAAGAAATAAGTTTAGTTATCTTGAGTTGTAATTCCAACATTTTTGCAAAGCTGCTGCCGGGGAATTCTATTTCATCCGTATAAAATATAAAACCAAAAGCATCAAAATCGTATTACACCAAAACTGGAAATAATACCTGATCTCCAACCGCTAAACAAGCGCTGTAATTCAGTAAAAGCAAAGTGGTCGAAATAACGATGAATGTTAGAGAACGGTCGTTCCTGAATTTATTCAAGCTCACTCGAATTTATATGGTGGAGTTGTGAAGTGCTGGCGATTCGTCGAAGCATCAAAACGGAGAAGAAAATAAGTGATTTAGCAAACTGGACCCGGAAAGCAAACAGGAAATCTTTGGGATTCGCTTAATGTCGCATTTTAAATATTCAAAAGCAAAAAGATCCAAGTTCAATTACCCTAATTGCCAATTACTCCGAGAAAATTTCATCAAATAACTTCGTCCACATTTTTTGACACTGTAAATTGCTCAGTGTAGATGACAGCTTTAAGGACTTGTTGACGTTTGGTTGCCGCCTCCAAAACCGCAAGCAGGAAATGCTGTCAACTGGTCCGACAACGTGTTGAGGCCCCGGTTTTTCACTTTTTACTTTTATTTGGAATTGTCTTACTCGGTTTGAGCGAGACGTGCAGTTCATGACGATAAAAAGCTGAAATTAATTACTTGAAGTGAGCTACAAATTGATTCGACAACGAAAGACTTTTAAGGGCACGGAATAACAACAGAATTCGCCCTCATAATACCATCTGCTTTTTCCAAATGAGGAGTTTGTGTCGGAAATAATTGGCAGGTTTTTTCTAAACACGAATTAATGCGATAGTAGTCATCTGCTAGGTAGGTTAGTGCTAACGCAAGATAAGATCGGCAAGATCGCCATAAATACTTCCGTGCAGGTCAAGAACGCATTTTGAGTCCGTAGGATGTAAGAAAATATATTTACAACCTTACCTAGTGACTTTTTACCATTTCTTTGCTCGAGAATTTATTGAGATCACTAACTTTCCTTATAAGTTGGCTCACCTGTACTTTTTCTTGCACATTAATGAGCAAGATCTGTATTTTTACTCATACATCTTTACCTGTTTCTGTTGTTTAATTAAATAGAGATTTTTTTATATCACTCCAATAAATCTCTAGGAAAAATACGGCATGAATAAATAATATATATCTAGCAATAAATAAAAACTACAGAAGAACTATTTAAAGTTGATTTTAGGCACACTTAAAACTTTTTTTTTAAATTTTACACTTTACTTTGTGTCTAAATTGCATACATTTAAACAACAAACAAAGTTTAACTTTTTAAAAAGTGACAGCCCTTTTGTATTTACCTAAGTCTAATCCTGCCTACAAATGCCCCCATTCAGTAGTCAAAACCGCTAACGAACTTTTCTCATTTTCAACAAAAAGTGTTGTAACTTGTGTAGTATTGTTATTCATGAAAGCGCGATTATGATAATACTTAAAATAATCATGCAAGCTTTTGTTGAGACAGTTTGTGACAATCGTTTATAAATAGCCGCGTTTCTTAACCAGATTTAAATGCTTCCGAAACAAGAGGAAACATTACAAGAACACCTGCCTCCCGCATAATGTGTTTGAGTTCCGAGTTCGCTTCGTGATCACCATAAAAATTAAGCTTAACTTGTCACCGTATAAGGTATCATCATTATTTCTCAAAGACAAGCAATTTTTAAAAGTTAAAGCCCACAAACATCACACACAAATGTAAATCCCTTTATCGCAATTTTTTAAGTGCGCTTTAAGAGCGGCGCTGTAGCAATCCTGCTTCGAAAATCATATATGCAAATCCTGCTACACACTTTTCCTTTTAGTAGTTATTTCGGTAATTTATACCGAGGAGACACAAATCCAACGAAAAATTACGCGAGCTTTACATATTTAGATTACGAGAAATATTTGAATTACTGGTTCAAGCTTAAATACTGAGACTTTCATATTAAGAAAAGCTTGATGTTTGTTCCTCTTAAATGAAATGCTCATGGAAATTCAACCCATGCATCCATCATCTATCTTGTTGCCATGGTCGAAAATCCTTTTACGACCTGAATTGACCCAACGTCTCATATTTTATTTATGGTTAAGTTTATGCATGAATGCAGGTTCTCGAAAAGCTTAATTCTTTAAGTTAATTAATCTTTTTCGTCAGTAACGTAATATAACATGAACAGTCAGCACACCAAATGTATACATAACTTAATTTTCCTGAATTCAACTCAACCGAAATATTAATCCTTAGAGAACTTGAAGTTGGTTCTGTTTCCATCTTAAGAATTAAGTTAGTATTCGGTTAAATTAAATGAAAACTACAATGTGATTTAAATGTGGGAAACACAGCCGTTGCAACGAAGAATTTTAAAATGTTATGCAAAATATGACAAGACACCCGCGCATTTATTTAAATCCTGTTAAAGTTATTGGACAAAATTAACTACAAATTATAGTACTAAGCCGATAGAAATTTCAGCAACCATTCCTATAATTAAAAGCGAATTACAACCGCAACGTAATTTAATCTGGACGTAATACAATTTCGTGCCCAAACAAGTCTAGTCTCAACAAAATAGGATTTTCTCGGGAAATGTTTAACCCCGTTTACTACAGTTAATGGTGTGCTGTTTTAAATATGATCAGATTAGACGAAACGCGTTAAATGTTGGCGGAAGTGGGAGGTACCAGAAGTTCATGGGAGATTAATCAAACCGGTCAGAAATTAGAATGTTCATTAGAGGTGTCCGCTGCTAGTGGTGGGGCGGGATGGGAGACATATGACGTCCATCAAAGTGGTAATGAGCTCCCATGTTCCCAGTGAACATCGACTATAGACATTTATTATCTAATCTTGATCAGTTACTGTGGAAGCGGTAATACTGACGCATGACTGTAGCATTACTATTATAATGAGTCATGTCCAAATGTTCGGCTTTGTACTTTTCAAAGAAGACCTCCAGCTATCGATTCGACTGATTTAGAATAAATTAAAGTTTTATTTAAATTTAGTTTGATGGAGATAACAATAGAATCAAAATAAGCATCAAATTTATTTGCATATATCAAGTCGTTTATTTTATACAAACACGACGGCTACCATTTTTAGCTTCCATCTAATTACTAAAAAAACAAATAACTTATAAAGCATCATGTCAATGAGAACAAAGCTTTCATTGATTATTGGAAATAGAATTTGTGCAGATTTTGTTATAAGCACCAGAGAATTACAGTGTGTAAATTTGATAATCAAACTAAAATAATCACTTTTTCTATCAATTACGACATTTATCTCTAAATAAATTCTAATTGTGAACCTCCAAGAATTGCCAAATCAAAAAAGAAACCTAACCTAACAGTGCATACAATATAACAGAGTTTGAAGCAGTAGATAAGTACATTATCCGTCAAAGGAGAAAATGCAATATTTTTCTGAGATGCAGTTTGCCTAAGAAAAATTACATTATTTCCAGAGGTAACATATCTACAATCTTTGCATTCGTAGTATGAATAAATAACCAAAATGTCTTAAAAATATTCTAACAATTGCAACGATGAACTTGACTTTTATAACAATAAATATTGGAGTTGGGACTTTTTCAATTTCTATCTGAAAGTATAAAAAAAATACTGCAAAATTGCAAAATATACAACAACAAAAAATTAAAAATATATGCAAATTATTATAGAATTCGGACCACGAATTATTTTTACCTTGAGAATTCAAGCAGAAAATTTTTTAATTTTTATTTCAAAATGAAACTGCCATTTACAATAACTACACCTTCAACTGCTTTAGTTGATTTGACAAGTTTAATGACAAATTTATTTGACACGTTTTTTTTAACCGTGCTGCTTGAGCGGCAACATTTGGTTGACTAAAAAATCAATATTTTAGATTAGATTCTTATATTTTAGATAAACTCTAGAATTTTCAATATTTTCAAATTCCCTTTAACTGTTTTGTTTGAAATTTTTTGAATGCTAGTATTTAAATTCTCTAGTTTTTCTTTGCCGCTTAAATTCTAATTATCCTTTAAGTGGTTTAGTTTCATTGTTCTCTTTATACTAGTGTTTCTCAATTTTTTATATATTTTAGAAGTGTGAAAATTTGTCATTTTTTAGATTATTTATTTTCGTTTTAGACTATTAAATTTTTATATAAGTAGTACTTTGTAATATTCATCTTATATATTTTTTAATTATGAATTTTTTACAGCTGTTGAATTCTGGTAGTAACTGCATTTTTTGGACTTTTTTAAAATTTTGAACCTTTTATATTTTTCAATCTTTTAGATTCTTTGTATAATTCAAATTTAAATTTTTGTATCCGCCAGAATCCCAAAATTTTTCTAGATATTAGATCTCTTGGAGTTTACATTGTTTAAATTTTTTGTTTATTTTTAGATTATATAATTTTCTAGGTACTTTACATTTACTTTGTTTTTAGAGTTTTTTAAGAAGCATCATACGTACAACACGCTTTCTGATTTTTTGGCTTATTTCGATGCTTTCGTTCTGTTCTGTAAAAATTACTTTTGGCGTTATAAAACCAGAGATCTTTTTTTTTACTTTTAGATCATCTAATCGCACTGGATCTGTCACCATAAAATTATGTAAACAACAGACCCGTTAAATTTTCTAACAGGAAACGGATCATCACAAAGTTTAACTTACTCCTCTTTTGAAAATGTTTTACCAACAAAAAAAAAAAAACAATACAATGCACGACTTTGAACAGGTTATGAAAATATCAGAATTTAATTTTTGGATCTTCTTTCTTTACCATCTCCTACAGTAGAATAAGAGTTTGTCATGCTTCAAAATTGACCACGTCATCAAAAATATTTCTCAATAGTTCAAGAAAATAGGATGAGATAAAAATATAATAAAATAAATAAAAATAAAATAAGATAAAATAAGGAACTAATTAGCACAACAAACTTTACAAATTTAGTGATCAAGATTTTTAAATTTACATTTAGTCTTTGTCTTTTTTCTTGCTTTTTTTTATACCTCCTCATAGTCCTTTTATTACAGGGTCCATTTTTAATACAGTAACGGCATGAAGCAACATACATATGTAATGCATAGTCTAGAATTAGTTTGCGACATGTCTACTACTTTAATAATGGCACAACATTGTTGTAGGCAGCTGTAAAATAATCGTTGATTTGTAGTGAATTAATCGACAACAGTTTTGTGGTAAACATGCGATATACGAAGCGTCGATGTTGTTTTTACGAAAAATCAATATAGTTGGCCCAACAAATTAAGGATGACATTAATGATACACTAGAAACTTTATGCTATTATTTAAACTTGATTATTACAGAGTAAGTATTAAAACTTGCTTCATATCATAACGCACTTGGCATGCAGCATTTTTTTTTTTAATCATTTACTGTTCGATTTTTTAACATAAAGTGGCTGGAATAACGAGAAAATAAAGTGAAATTTCAACCGCAGCATGTATGTCTAACAAAGTGGTTTAAGTAAAAGCTCAATTTTTTGTGCTTATTTATTGCATTCTCAGTGGTTGTTCACTTCTCAATTTTAATGTAGGAGAGTATCCGCAGTTCAATAAACAATTCATACGTGAGGGCGTTTCAACCCACTTGACTCGTTCAGTGGAATTATTGGCTCGGGTTCCTGTTTGTTAGCGATTCGGTACTGGAGAGTAAGTACTTCCGAATTTATGGATATTTCCAAATAATTTAGCCACAGTTTAGAATTTATCTCCGGTATGGAATAAAGTCGGCATCTTCGGTCCACTTCACCTGCCATAAACAACACTCGACTCCTGCTTGCCGACTATTGCAAAAGATTCAAAATGTTCTTCCACCACGTCGGAATGAAGCTTTAAAACAAGCGTGATATAAAAGTAAACAAGTTAGAACGCTTCTGAGGCACCATTCTTCTTTGTCATTCCAAGAGCGAGATTTCCTTAATTCTATTATCCGTATTCAGTCCGCGCCTCTTCTGGAAACATATTCAGCATAAATATAGTTCAGTTGATTCCCGCAGGGCTATGGGGCGCGCTACGGTCGAGACCTGCCGAAATTTTCAATTCGCAATTATCGACTCCAGAAATCCCTTGATTATAAGGACAGCTTCTCTTTGAGCAAAGGCGTCGTTTCAAAAACACCGCAGGCTTTTTAATGGAGATTTTATTATGGTACGCTAATAAATTATTCGTAATAAAGTTTATTACTGACCTGCGTTAGGACCAAAGGTATAGATATTATAAAACGTAGTGTCACATAAAAACGACGCAAAATTAAACATTTATAATTGCGTAAGACCTTTAAATATTCATGGAAATCCATTTAGAACCTCACTTGAAGTAGAAACGGTAATTTTGAGAATTATTACATTTATTAATGTTCAAAGAATTAAAGCTATAAGCAGCAACTGTGAGAAATTATGCTCTAAGTACAGTTTCATCCGAAAAGTTTTGTTTAAAACGAAACGACGATGCTCTGTTTTAATCTCTATTTCCACGGCGAGAGGTAACATTTTACCGTCGTAAATAACCAACAAAATAAGAGTTTTGTTCAAATTATTTATCTACAACGAAATTAAGCTGAAGCTTCGCTCAATGTAATGACCAAATTGCATCTGTTCTTTGAAGTTTTATGCTTTCCAACAAAAACTTTTTATTGTTATTAAACCGTCTCAACGTTATTCTCTCCAACTTCAAATGTCACCATATTTTGATGAACTCAAAATAAACGTTATTTATCAAAAAATTGAAAAAAAAAGTCGAAAAAGAACAAGTGCTTAGAAAACATTTTGAATAAAGCGGTGATTTACAGCTTTATGTTTTTCGACAAAACAACAATAACAAAGAAATATTTTAACTTAAAACACTTCTTGCTTTGATTTAAACGCAAAATATACTTAATTTTAGTTTATTTTCTTAAAATATTGTTACAATATTGTTAAAAAAATAATAATACAATCAAATTTGTATAATTGTTGTCGTATCGTTATAATATTGTTGATTTTAAAATAAATACATCTGTTTGTTGGTGGTAACTTTTTTGCAAATAAAGCAAAAACGAAACGTTGTTTATTTATTTAAATTAGTGTGATGCATGGTAAACACTCCGCACGGTATTTTAATAGCCGCAAATTGTAATTGAATGAAAACATTGTTTCGGCATAGTTTGAAATAACGACTGCAGGAATGTTGCAAAGTTAACATAGTTTTATACCAACTATTATTTTCACGATGGCTTATAACTAAACTAAATTTTAAAATGTACCAATCAGTAGATGTAATTTCATGCTAAGATCCCTACTAAGCGATAATTTAATAACAAAATTAGCTTCAATGCATATGAAGACATAGTAAAGCTCGTATAATTTCACGTACTTATTTAAGATATAAATCGAGGCTTATGCTAGATTCCGCATGCAAATTCTTGTTTAGATACGTGCATGAAAAGCTCGTTCCAAATAAATATCCAGAAAATACTGTCGTAGTAACTAGTGCCTACACTTAATAAAGTTAATTAAAGAGATAATGGCATTATTGTCTTGAGGAGCACCTGGAGTTTACAATAGAACAACACGACTATGACCGAGATAGATCCTCGTTCCGTTTCACACCGGGATATAGATAAGACTTAACGAGAATAACAAGTATTTACTTTTAACGATACGTCCTGGTGGTGTCATTTTAGAGCAGCTGTCATTTGTTTCATGTTATTTTCACATTGTCTTCTAACAAGAACGAAATATTCTATGTACACGGATGAGCTGAAATGGCTTGTCGTAAACACATAGTTGTCTGAGAAATTACGGTCGAATTAAAACCCAAGAGCTTCCATCTGAAAGGTTTACAGGCGGATTTTAGAACCGTAACGTTTTAAAATGCTACTGTATATGGAGTATTTTATTTAAAAAGGCTGCATTTGTATAACGCTCTTAATGTGAATTGTTGGGGTGCCACGCTCAGGTGTGCACTCGATGGTGAAAAGTGCTAATGCTTTAAAAGAACTGCAACATAAAGTCAATTTTAAAGGACCTTAAATAACGAAATACGGGGATTAGCACACCATTAAGGGATTTTTTGCGACTAACCCACGAAAGAGCAAACAACATTAACATTCTTTGTTTATTGCTTTTCGAAACGATACTTTTTCACACAATCAGGCTGCTTTCATTATTTTGAAAATGTGAAATTGACATTTTCTACTTAGAGGCTTCAAAATTTTTGCACTATCTGCGAGATTCGCGAATACGTATATTTCGGCCTATAAAATCAATTAATCAATATATACGCTTTTTTTACATATAGAAATAATGTAGCCCTACAAACTGACCCAATTACATGATTTCTATTGTTAATCATATGTGAGATATACGCAGAACAGTGCTAAAATTTGTGCAACTAGTATTGTCAATGTTATGCAACTGTCGAAAAAACTGACGTCTTTCACTACTAATAAAATTTATGTAAAAAAATTAAATTTCAAATCATGATTTTAGAGTGACGATGTGTGGAAAAACTTAGTTTGATATTTGGAGATGAAGCCCCATGCAACCCTCTCGTGTACAACTAGCTTGCTGAATTCAAGCGTGGAATCATGCACCTCTCTTGAAAAACATCCATCCTACATATATAGTGCAATATAGGCATCCTTAGACATTGCGACGAAAGCTGGCTTCCTCATAATTTAAAAGAAGCTAAAAATTTTATGTGTCAAATAGTGCAAAAAAACTGCTGAAGCATTTCGAAAAAAATTATTTCTCCTTTGGAAAAGCGAGTCATGTTGCAGCTACATTATTAAAGCATCGAATGACAGTTAATGCTGACTGGTTTACTTCAATTTGTTTGCCAGAAGTTACAAGAACATGAACCGGAGAATCATTGTTCATCATGACAACGCAAGTCCACACACGGCGTAACAAACAGTCGAGTTTTCGACCAATCAAAAAATTGAATTAATGACTCCTTGTCCATATTCTCGTGATTTATCGTCCAATGACTTCTTCTTATTCCGAAACATCAAAAAAAAAGCGTGAATAGTGTTTTTTATCGTCTGGAGAGGCCATTGAAGCATTTAAATCACTTGTTTCGGAGGTATGTAATTTTGAGTAGAAAAATTGATTTGAAGATTGGTTTCATCAAATGAAAAAGTGTTTAGATGTTTTAAGCGAATATTTCGAGAAGCAATAAAATGATTTACAAAACGTTATGTGAGTTTTATTTTACATTTTTCGCAAATTTTAGCATTGCCCCTTGTTAGCAAAAAATCTCTTTCAAAAATCGAAAACAATAAAATGGAGGCAAACTTAACCTGTCTTTTTCTTTTTTTAGTAAAAAGCATATAACAGTATATTAATATATTATGGCGCTAATGATGATAAATTTCATGAGTGCCATAATCCCCCAAAGTAATATATTTTTCACGTGACTACTATTCGTTGTTAATACCTAGGATACGAAATATACATATAAACTAGTTCATTATACTCTAGAGCATATAATAAACGGGAATAATGATAACGCCCGCAAATTTTTACTAACAAAAACAATAATTCAAAATGGAGCCATTTAGTCAAACTTTAATACTGAAAAAATAAATTCAAGATCACTCGGAATCTTTAACTTTTTTCCCAACTCTACGGTTTCTTTGAATAACGACATATTCACTTCGGATTTGAAAAATTCACTTTCAGTTCTGTCAACTCCAGCAATCGATGTCGACTTCATTATAAAGAATTTTGACCGCAGTGAATTCGGGTTGAACGTTTCCCACTATAAAAGATTACAACAAACAACATATAAAATTAAAAAACTACAAAGATCGACTAGGTATAATAATATATTACCGTATTTGAAACGATACCTACCAGTTTCTAGAAATAGCGGTTCCGCTGGCAGTTTTGACGATTTTTTTTTACATAGTTTCTGACAAGGATTATCCGATTTCCAGGGTCGGCATGAAAACTCTTCTTGGTATTGACTCTTTATAACTATTATTATCTGCAAAAAAGAAGTTTTCATCCCGATCCTGGATTTCGAGGACTACTTATGCTAATGAAGATAGAAAAAGGTTTTCTGCTTTGATAATAATTAATGTTACCAAATTTACAAACGCGACTTAGTTTTTACCTCTAAACAAGTAAATTAAATAATTAGCAATTTTATAACAGGTTGACGCAAAATTTGTAAACTGGTGCGTGAAAAAAGATAAAAAACGATTTTGTATTTTAAGTCTTTGATAAATGATAATAAAAGGCTATCTTACTTAAAAGTGTGGATTGTTTAATATCGATTTATAATTTCCGTCAAAGAGACGAAGCGATCTGTTAATCAAAAATTAAAAAAAAAACACAAATAAATGAACGGAGTAGCTCAAAACTTTTTGATGACGCTTTTATCTATCCATCCATAAACAATGTCTTCAGCAGCTCCGAAAATCTTGTGCGAATTCATTCACAAATCGCTGTTCTAAGTAAAATTGCTAAAAACTTTCTCTACTCTGTCTAAGTTTATTCTGATCAACTTATTTTCATGAGACACAAATGATGCTAATAATACATTCAAAGCACATCATAACTTTGCATATTCATAACTTCTTAATTATTTTTACAATGCAGATTTTAACCGTGTTAGTTACCGATGTATGCAAACAACATTTGCATTTTACTTTTTTAAAGTTTTGGAGCTCGTTAGCTTCTGAGAGTTGTGGAAAATCAGTTTGCTTCACTTCTTTCAAAAAAGACGTCTACCTTAACAAAAGTGTTGACACCAACAGTTTAACAACTAGAATAAACCACATCCTTGATTTATGTGCGAGTTGGATGGACAGCGGTCGATCGTAAATCGAGCATCTGAAGCTGAAACTTTGCAGATTGCTGTGAAATATGGCCTTTCATTCACAGACTGGATACATTGGCATGCATGAACGATTACAAATTACCATTGGATAGGGGCCTTGTCAATAGTTGCCGCATGGTGGTTTGCTATGTTATCTTTACAGATAAAAACATCAAAAGGGGTAGCTATTAAAACAGAAAAATTCATCTTTATCTTGAATTTTAAAAATTTGAAGGTTAAGTTAAACATTAAAGTTTAAAACTCAGTTATTGTAATGATCTAAATTTATTTGGGGTATAGAAAGTCGTCTGGAAAGTTGGAAAGCTCGCCAAAATTATTAAAGATGGGAATAAAAATTAATTATGTTCGGGTTTGTGATGTCAAAGAAGGTGTGATTTATGGTTGTTTTTGTTTATCGAACTCTTGCTGGAACTGAAAATACAGCTTTTCACAAGTACATATATTATAAGTAGCAATATCTGTCGCAGTCAAAGCCGAATAAATTCAGTTAATTAAACTTGTTGTAAAGAAAAGACTGTCACTCTAAATTTCACTAAAATTATTCAGTAAACTGACAATCACAAAATTTGCTAAATGAAATTACTGAGTATATTCAAAATAAGTACATTAATTAGAACAGAAACATGATTAAATTGTTACTAGTGCATTCTTATTAATAGTGCGAGTAATTTTAACAGCAGCACCCTAAAAATCCAATTTCATATTTAGATAATTTAAAAATCCAGAGTTTAATATTTCTTGTCTCAGAAAACAAAAAACTACAAAGATCAGAAATTAACAAAAAAATTAATTTTCATCCTTGGTTAAACAACCATTTCCCTAAATTAATTTTCCCGAGGCACAGTGAAGCCACAAGTCGAACAAATAATTCCTCGTTTACTTTAGTAAATTTCAAACGGAAATTTGGAGCTACCGGCATCACCTCCTTAGGGAATAAATGTGCCAATCAAATTAGTTGCCAATAAGTCCCTGCAATCCGAAGTTACTTGTGCGTTCGGCGGCAGTTTATTTACCGTGTTCCCTTTAGAGTCATTTAAGTCAGAGGGAAAGTTCTCAGGGACTTTTAAGATTTGCGCGACTATAAACGAAATATCATTTCGAGATCGACTACGTTTTAATTAAATCTCTAATTAATGCCACATTGAGGAGTGAGTTGGAGAAAAGTTAACGCTTGCGCTTAAAGAGAATTTCATGACGAGCAGGATGTAAGCAGGATGTTTGGAGACAATTATTGAGGTCGGTTGACAGTCTAGTCTAGCCTAATCCGAGAAGTAGCCGTACGTTTATTAATTTTAGAAATTCATTTTGCGAATGCAAAGTTGAAGATAAAAAGTAATACTCTTGGGGGTTTAATTTTACATTGTAGGCAAAAGCTCTTTCAAATTAAACGTCTACATGGTGATTACGGTAGACTTGGATATGGGAAGTTATATATCAGGAATAATCCTCTTAAACAAAGTTGCCTTTTTAGAAGACCAGACTTTCGGTCAGATTAAAGAAGATTATCCTGAATTCCGGAGAACCCTTTGCCAGTATGTTTAAATTTAAATTGTTTAGATTGACTTTTTACACAGTTCTGTACTTCGGAGATTAACAACATCTATAAATATTTATTCTAGCGCAAAGACTTGCTCCATGACCATTTCAAAAAACCTCCTTTCTCCGCCTCCATTCATTTCAATTCACAAAAAGTTTACTTTTCAACAACGACGCGAATTCCCGCATGTCATTAGAAATTCCTGACAAATAGCCTTGCTTCTCCCCAACTTTATTTTCATTATTTAGTACGAGAAGAAATCGCCCTCCAGCTAACACACCTAGAACAATCAAGTGTAGCCACCCTACGAATACACCCTCGCCTTTACTTTTATTACATTCCTTCTCACGTCAAAGCCAACTACCACTAAAAGGTAACATACCGAACGAATTCCCCACGATACATCATTTCGTTCGACCCCCACACACGGACTTTTTAGCTACACGCATCGTCGGAGGCAAAAAAGTGTTGATTTGTACGAGGGTAAGTCCCTTACTGGTAATCGTATGTGGTGGTATAGCTTTGTTCATCACTCGTATCACGATTCTTCCCTTGAGACTTGTTGGGATGCGCATGTTCCTCAGAATATTATCTTGGGATCGTCGGCATCCCTGCGGATTGCTCATTCAAGTTTGCTGCAACTTTAGGAATCTTTTAGGATTTAAAAACAAATACTTTACGTTAATTACATCACAAAGTAAATATCAAGCACTACGGATACTTTTAAACGTGTTTGCAGAAAACTTTCTTTTTTACCACTTTTTGTTACTAATTTAACTGCTTCCACACTGACTGAAAATTTTATTTTCATAACGCCATTTTTATCCTATTTAATGTGTGATTTGTCCATAACAAAAAAAAATTGAAATTCTATATTAATTGCATCAAAAGGTTTATTTAAATTTCAGTTTTGACACAATTGTTGCTTTAATAAATTAAAGACTTGATGCATAATATTTAAAAGACATGAAAAAAATTAATCAACTTTGTAGATTAAATTTTTATGAGTATTTTTTTATGCATATTTTAATTAGAAAATAAACTATCAAGTTTGTTTTAAAATATGTTTTGTGTTTTCACTTATTAATTAAATTTTTTTTCTAATTTTTTTTTGTTTTGTAAGAATTAATTCTAAGGCCACTATTACGCCTGCCGATTAATTACTTTAATTAAAGATATTTCATTTTAAATTAACTGCACATCTGTATGTGCATTTTTAAATACAAATCTAACAGAAATCCGACAAAATACAAAACTTTTAAATAATATAAAGGAAGCAAAGAATCTAAAGAAAATCTAACAGATCAAAAAATCCATCAATAGAGAAAATTGTTTTTGAACAAATTAAATAATCTAAAATTTCTTCAAAAGATCTGCAAGTTGTAAAAATAGGAACAATCAAAGAAAATTTTAAAAAAATCAAACAATATAAAAAATAAATAGCATATAACAAACTACCAAAAATTTAGGCGGTCCAGAAATTTTGAATAATCTGAAAAATTTCTATAATATAAAAAAAATTAAACCATGCAAAGGATGAATAGAGAAAAGGGCATAGAAATAAAACGAAGAATGTACCAATGTTTTCTCATAATTGTAATAGAATTTTAAAAATGTAAATAAAGAAATAAAAACAGAATATTCAAAGAACAGAATAAATTCAAAATATCTAACGAATCCGCACCTTTCAAAGAGTCTAAAAAATTGAGAAAGACGTATTGAAATAAGTCTAAAATATAAAAAAAAAAGTTAAATGTCTCAAAAATCGAAAGGATCAAGGCATTCAAAAAATCGAAGAATTTCAAAAAATTCAAAAGATCCAATTTTTCAATAGAACAAGATATATCCATCATACTTAAAGCATTTAAATATTTTTACACATTGTTGCGTATTTTTAAGGATTTTTGCAATAATTGACCATAGACGATTTGACCTTTTTCTATAGAACGTCCTATTTGCGGATTCGCTTTATGGCACTTTAAAAATAAACTAAAGAAAAAACATGTGTTTATTTTTCTAAACGTAAATTTGTCGTTGCTTCACAATTTTCAAACCTAGGTCCATTATAATTTAACTCTGTTGGAAAACAATGTTGAAATAGGTATTTTCTGGTAAAGTCAAATTTGTTTGTTAATTTCGCACATTCCAATGGTTTGTAAAAAAAACATGCAGGGAAATCGAATTAATTTATATCAAGAGTGCAATTTTGAGCATAATTTATTTAAAAAAAAAAAATCAAACTGCTTTATTGTTCCCTAAAGACGTAAAATTGAGTAGTTCACAACTTGTTTGTGTAATGAGAAATAAAGTAAAAAAAATCGCAGCGTACAGTATGTTTTTCGCAAGTTAACAAATTTTCTAATGTTTAAAATATAATTTGTCGCTTTCAGCACGTAACTACAAATAGTTTTGTTCAGTGGTCGTTCAATAACTTTGTCAGCGTCAAAAACAAAACAACCTTGAAATGCGGCAAATTTAACACAAATAATTTAATTTAAACTGATTCAATTGTACTCAATAATAAATAATAATTAATCAAACGTCAAACCACATTTAATCAAATCCAACACAGTTGAAACGAAAACCTTCCTTTAGGTGAATTGAATATTGGTACGTCGCGTCGGTATAATGAACCCAATAATTATTCACAATTATATTATTACCAGCAAATCTGGTGGCAATTCATGAGTTACTTCTAACTCTGCTCATGTGTACGTTTGACAGAACCAGTGATTTGTTGATCAAAAATGTGTTTCTCATAAACTACTGAAATTATTGTGTTTTCTGTGTTATATCAAACAGGTCATACCGGGTAAGCACATGAAATGGTAAAGAATTTTTTTTAAAACTTTGAAACAATTCAAGAGATTTCACAGTTACCAGAAAAACAATTTTTTACAAGTTTCAGTTGAAAAACACCACGGTCAATTACTAGTAACAACCGCAACCAAAAAAATATTGGAAAATAACGGTTTCATGAGTTTTTTTATTGTTTTTTTTTTTCCATTAACTTTACAAAAATCAATAGAGAAACATTAAACTCATGAATTTATTTTCAAAGTGAAATGAGATTTTGTTAAATTTAACATTTTGTCAGTAACAACGGTTACTACTCTTCGTACAGTTAATAGGCCATACCTGTTCTGAAATTTGTATGTAAATCAGAATCAACAGAAATAATTTTGCCCTCTATAATTTCCCAGTTCTACTATACAATCTAACTTTCTGTCACTTTGTTATTATTGCCAATAACGACAAAATTACAAAGATATACGCTCTTTATGCCATACGCCATTATGCTCCCGATGATTAAAGTAATAAAATTCTCAATAAATGTTTTAATCTTCTGCATTAAAACTGCTTGAGGGCAGTTCTGCGAATATATGCAAGATTGGTGTGAATAATTTTACTCCACAAAGTCATTTTATGAGAGAATTTTTATGATCCCATAACCGCATTTAATAACAAAATTAATTTTATAAAGCTTAAAATGCTGATCACGCTAAACTGAAAGTAAATCAACATACTGTTTAATTGCTGATGATTGAAATTTATATCCAACTTTGTAACAATATGCAAGAGTGAAACTTACGGAACACAAGTATTACAACAGCGTTTGGGGACAAAATAATTATAATTGTGTTTGTAACAGATAATTGCGTTTCAACAAACTCGTGATTTGTAGATCGACTGCTTGCGGCAATAACACATAAATTAATCTTATCAAGCGAACAAGATCGATGAAAATTAAGGCTGTTACCCGAAAAATTGTGTAGCTAAAGTTCCTCAAATGTAATTAATTTTTTCTAATAAAATTAGATTTTTTATTATTACCAATCAACAGTCGTTCCAAAAAACAATCCAAGATGACGCTGTTATTAAATTACAGTTTTCTCAATTTAACGCGAGCTGATTTTCTACGAGTAATATAATTAATTTTCGAATAACCCAAATACAAAATTAGGTCCGTACGTGGAGCAGATGGAACAAACCCAGTTCCTTTATTTTAGCTCATGCCAGAGTTCCTCTCCACATCAGTGCACAAAATTCAAATTTAATTAGCGGAATGTTGTCTCGGACACTAAACGAATACAGTTGACCCGACCTGTAAAAGCAGCTCAATACTTTTTGGCCCAACATTTCAAAGGTTACGAAGGGAAATAGCCGATTCTAGAGTAATAGACTATTGGACTTTCTGGATTGTAAGGTGTTTGAATGTTGCAGCAGTTTCATTCGGCGAAATCAGTATCTGAGTTGTCCTATGGCTTTCAATTTATATTTTGTTGCTCGTGGAAAAAACGCTCATAATGTTGCAGTTGTTATCAATGACAAAATCGAAGAAAAAGTTAATTTTATTTTGTAATGGTTTGTAGAACGTCGTCAATCATCCATGATCTTTCGGAGAGGAGTAAGTAAACTGCTAAGGTATTTAAATAAAAAAAATTGACAGTCTCATGATGTATGAACCGTTCGTCATTGTGTAGCCGGTTGTCAATCTGCTGCAGACTTGCGATCGTCGATATCATTAGTTATGATTCAATCAGGCTAATCCAAGTCCGGACATGTATGATTGATATCGTGGTTCGTTTAGGACGCCTTTACAGAGGAATTTAGCAAAAATGTCGCGACAAGAAAAAATGATGTTTATGTGTGTTGGGTAGTTATTTCTCATACTCACACTAACAATCAATGACACAATGTGAAAATGTCCTACATCTTGATTAGAAAAATTGAACATAGAAATGCTATATTTAATTTTAGCAAGCAATTTGGAAACGGAAGCAATTTAAAATTTTTATTCGTAAAATTTAATTACAAACTCACGCACGTCAAATATTCACATACACAGAGTGTCGTTATTGAAATACAAGGGTTAAAAAGCTCTTATTCGGTAGCTAAGGTCCGTTAATGCATGGATTCTCGGCAATATAAAATTTCCAAAAACCGAGTAAAGTTTCATCCCAAACCATAAAACTCTAATAAAAAATTAATTATGTAGTCTGTGAATTGAAATGGGGGCCGCCAAGGGATCCTCGAGCAATACGTCCCTGAAAAGCAGTAAAAGACTGTTTGTGCAATTTTGATGAGACTGGCCGCAGTGTAGAGCACACGCAATTTGTTTTTGTGTTTTTATGTCCATCTTTATTACATCTAGGCAGCAGCTGTTTCGCGACGAGAACATTATGTCTGAGCAGGACAGTACTTTCACCATACAATCCAGAAAAAGTCCGACGAACAAATCCTCGTGATAGACTAACACGCCCTGTTGAATTTAGCGGGTGTACACCAGGAAATGAGAGATACCACGAATGTTTACCGGACTCTTGTGGACGCTGAATTCGTTCCATCAATAACCCACATGATGTTTGCTTGATATGTTAACATTTCGGCCGATCATAACAATTTTATTTCGCTTTGTTACGTCGCGATAGGCTTTACGGCCCAATTTGCTCTCGATTTAGATGCGTAAAACAATTTTTTACTTTTCAATATGGGCTCGACGATGAACCATAAAAAATGTTACTGGTATAAATTACAACCGACCATCTACCGATTTTCGCAATTTGTCGGGAAACATTCCAGCCAATTCTACCGAAATTAATCAGATGCCAGTCTTATCTCCACTGCCATTTTCGTATTACTTTATTCTAGACAGATACTCGCTCTCTACAAACCATAAATATTCAAGGCTAAGTATCATATCAGTAAAACAAATCAATTTAGACCTAATACTTACATTACTAAAATTTCCATTAAATGTTAAAGCTATTGAAGTAACCAAATTATTCACGGAGGTGACTCAAGTAAATTGGTTTTGTTTTTACCAGACAGTTGTTTGTATTGACCAACCTATTGACAATATAATATCAATAACATAATCACTTAACAACAAGTAAATTCGATAACATTACTCCCCTCAAGCACTATTTTCTTTATTAAATATATTATTTCAGTAACATGTAATGTACATTTAACCGTGCTCCTGAAATAAAAGATAAAACCTTCTTGCAACCCGTAAGGTGAACAATAACAAGTTCGTGCCTGAAGCTATTGCTGTGAATATTGAAAATACGTTGTTCTACATTAAGAATTCAACATAATATTCTATATTTGCAAGCAGAATTAAGAATATTTTTCTCTAAACAATACAACAAAAATTAAGCATTTCTTGGAAAACAATGGTATTTTATTACGAAATGTAGTACCAATGTTTTTTAAGGAGAAAAGTACTAGAACCCATTTACGGGTGAAGAAAATATATAGACACATCGACAATTACGTGAAAGAGGATTTTTATTGATATATTTTTTCCAAATTTTATCCCGACTTTTGAGAATTATCGAGAAATCGTCCGAACCAGCGAACAAGATACGAAGTTATTTCCACCCCATTAATTTAGAACATATTGATAAATTTTTTCTTTAATATTTGGACGGAACCTCGAGCCTTAAATTACAGAACTAAATGTCATCCGGAGAAATTTAGAAGACGAGTATTTTATAGAGAAGCGTTCGTCGCTTGGTTCGTTAAGTTAAAAGCTAATTTTAACAAGCCATTTTTGTAAAAATTTGGTAAACTCGCTTTGATCTGAGTTGATCTATGAACGCACATTACACGTGCACACTTTGAACCAACAAATTATTACGTCTGCGTGCTTGTGACTACAGTCATAATTAAGCAGAACGGTGGAATTTTATGGCTCCGCATTGCCTGAGGAGAAAATGGAAACAAACGGCAATTATTTTGGTCTTCATTAGGAATTTTAGTACCCTGCTGATCATATACTAAAATATTCTCTTGGTGAAAGGAGGCCGAAATCATCTTTGTATTTCTCGTTTTATGGTTATCTACATTAAGAAATGTTATTACTTGTTACCTCGGGGAGCTACAAAAGTATAGTTGACTTTCAAAAGTTTGGCGAATTACAGCGTAACAAAATTTGTTATTTATTTGCAATTTTGAATGACAGTCTATCTCTACGCTAGATCCAATTAAGCGTTTTTTAGTGTCAATAAATATTCAAATATAAATCACTAATAAATCTAAAATCTAAATTTTATTTTTTTATCAGTTGTAAAAGAAGACAATGTGGCTGCTAACTCAGCGCAAATTCTGTCCGAATTATTTACTTCAGTCTTGGAAAGTAAGCTCTATATGTTTTGTGCAACAGTGTAGGGGGTCTCGAATTGTTAGTTCAGGTCTTCAATAAAATACAAAGTAAATATTTTCTCATTTCGGGTAAAGGGAAGTATACAGTATACGACTTGCAATAGGCGATGGATAAACAAAATAAAAATATATTTGTTTGTATACAGAACCCGATGCGAGCATGAATGCTTCGAGTAAACATTTTACATGTTCGCCCTGTATTTAAGGGTGCCCCCGTCTTTTGTGATACAGCCCCAGGCACACTTGAGAACGACCTTCAGCTATATTTTATAATAAAACTTGAGTTCTGAAATTCTTTCTTTGGTACTTAGGACACTGTTTGTGAACATCACGTCCTTGAAAAAATTTATCCCGACTGCTAGTATTCTATGTAAATCAACACTGTGCATCGAATTTATAAATTGAATTGAATTTTTATGCCCTTTATGGAATTAGCCTGCTTTAGCCAGCTCCCCTATTGGAAATTAAATTGGTTTCCTGAGCTGAAATCCAATGGCGACGTATACATATTAATAAAACTTGCTATGGTTTGTGAGCAGATAAATTTATCGCAAATTGTAGAAACTTTAAGCTTGCTAATAAAGTACTTCTTCCTATGGGTATTGCCTTAGCTGGAAACAAATTTATTGCTGATTCAAACAGTACCAATCATAGAATTATGAGACTCTTAATGGAAATGAAAAAACGACAATTTTGGCTTTTTGAGTTTTTGTGTTTTAAAATGTTTTCTCTCATATGATGGTCCGGTTGTTAAAGAAATGTTTAATTTTTGCTATTTGGTGCCGGTGGCGGCTACGCCATGTGCGTCGAATACTCTCTATCCTCCTCCGCCGCCGAGCTCACGATTGCAATAATCCTCCACCATCTGCCGCCCAAATAATTGCCGCCGACCAGAATTATTGTGCTTTAGTTACTTTTAGGGTCAGTAGCAAATGGAACATATCCATCATTTTGAAACTGACAGCGTCTGTTCCTATGGTTTCGACCCCCACGTATCTCCCCCAAAACAAATAAAATATGACACAAGCGCTGAAAGGATAAATAAGATCTTTTAGTTATCTCACAGGTGCCAAAAGAATGTTGACTCTAGTATGAAATATAGCCAGGAAGATATGATACAAGAAATGGTAAATTTTATTAGACAAAAAAATTAATACGGCTCGAGGGTTGGACGCGGCAGTTTCCTTTTATTGCTATTTATGCTTTGCACACCCACGTTCGAGGCGAAAAAGTTATTATACTCACAGAAAAAAACATCTAATTCCATTTGAGGGTGCTGCGTTTATACAAAATAATATCGTTAATGTTGGTAGCACTGTTGACCCTGACACAGTACAGAATGTGGAATAACATGAAAATAAATTTAAAATGTCGCAGTCCCCGAAAAAAGAATAGAAAAGCATGAAATTGATTGGCGGAATAAAGAAACAGAAAAGAATACAAGAAGGGAAATCTCCGCTCTACACTTCAGAATATTACATTATAAAATCAAATTTATTTCGTTCGATCTTTGTAATCATACAGTTTTCGTCCAATATTTTAAATTTGGTAATAACCTTGCGGGCAAAAAGAAAAATACGGGTTACATTCAGACGAAGTTTGTGATTTCTACCTGATTCTGCACAAATCGATGGATCAATAATTTCACATCAATTCGTGAAATCACAATAGTTACGAGTGTTTTAAAAGAGACTGTTAAAGTGTCGATAAAGAGTAATTTAATACACTTACTACGAATTTGATAGATCGATTAATTACTTTTGAAGCTCACACAGTAAATTTTGAAAGCACTTAACAATTGTCGCAGATTTAAATATTGAATGCTCTCTACTAAACTAAATTAGGTTCTGATAAGAGAAGCATTATGAATGGAGCTACATTCTTTCCTGCCTCCATTTTTATTTCCTGCTTGTTTTTTTGCACAATTTTTAAACGCGCATGAAAAGCTCTGTACGACAGGGCTTGACTTACTTTAACTAAAAGAGTGACGAGCTATTTAATAGACTAGAGCAGAATCCTTTGAAGAGAAGAAAGCTTGTAAAAGGCCATTTAAATAGACAACACTAGCGATGCTTCGTAAGTGGTGCTCATATGAGAAAATCTCTTGAGTTACACTTTACCAGCAGCCCCCGAACTATTCAATCGCAACCCTAAATTTGTTGCGCCAGGCGATTATTGATTAAGCTCTGTAAAAATGCGTTTGTCGCTCAGCGTGATCGTGTCTTTGCAATGTGACAATTTCATCCCTTGTACCAGTCATCAATCAATTAATCTTGGCTTAACATACATGGGGGAGTAGACGTCTGAAAAGGCGTTTTCAGTGGAAAACGGAGCCGCTGTTTAAACTAACGTTTATTGGATTCACTGCAAAAAAAATTAATTACATTGGGCTTAACGACGTTGGGGTATTTCGGGAGTCAAAACCAAAACCTCTTCTTAGCCGAATGATTGACGGCTATGGAATTCTCAAACGGACGACTGAACGTTAATGCGTGGAATTAAATTTGTGCCTAAACTAGATCAGAATCATCGGATAAACTGTCTTGATGTGGGTTCGATATGGTTATGAAGACAATAGAGCTTGCCGGGTTTAATCAAATAAGCCAATAAGCTTTCCACAGCGTTTTTTCCCGGAATATGTGAATATATGTTATAACATGCGGAGACGCCGCTGGTCAGAATCGGTATTAAGCAGATAATACTCGGGAATTCTCGAGATATTTGAGACGTTTTATTAAAATAAGGCAGACTTATTGCAAGGCAAACACCGCTTGTGCTGCAGACGCTTATTTCCCGTTTAATTCAATTTATCAAAACGAGACACGGTGCAAGAGAATGGTACTGCATCAGCCGGGAACAAATGAAATATTGGGCTGTTCTCGAAGTATTAGGGGAATAATATTAAAGGGATTTGTACTAAAGATAACGCGGCTTTTTAAATTCAGAGACAAATCTCTTTGTGAGGGAAGTGCGGCAATTTCGGTTTGCTGATCCTAAATAATCATCAGGAGATAGCTTGTTCATGAATCTCATTTTAATATCAAGCATTGGAGAAAAAGAAAAAGATGCGCCACACTGCATCGTAGTCTCAACAAGAATTTTTTAATTGCAATTTTATGACCCTATTCCGGGTACCTAATAAATAAACACAATTGGACAAAAGCAAGCTATAAATTAAAAATGGGAAAGAAATAAAATTAAAAGTGTACGAGAATTAATATTAAATTCGAAGAATCGTGGAGTCAAGTGGATACCATGGCTCCAATTTTAAATTCACGAAGGAATTTCACATTCCTTACTTCTTACAAAACAGCCTAAATCTCTTTTAATTGCTCTTTTCCCGAAAAAGAAATTAAATTACTAACTCAGAACAAGTAAATTAACATAATACCAAAAGAAAGACGGAAAATAAATACCACAGCGAGAGATTCTAAATTAAGTCCCAAGAAAAATCATCATTATTAACGCTGGTGAAATTGAAATTTTATTATTAAAGATAGAGACGCGATAAGATGATTTAAAGTCGTTAAATTCTCTTAAATACATTTGGGTTTTATTTGTACTATTGAAAATGGACGTTTTCGCAAACAAATCAGAACAAACTCAAAATGCTAAATTTCCATTTCTTATCGTGCAGTAACAAAATTAATCTATAAAATAAGGTTTTATGCACGATGTCTCAGAAAGCCCGGCACTTAATTTTGATGGTAAATTCTTCGTCAAAATCAAAAAGAAATTATTGCTTAAATTAAATAAAAAAAAAACGTGTATTTTATTTGTCTCAGAACAATGTTAAGTTGCACTTTAATCTCAAGGGTAACTGAAATAATACTTTTACATCAAAGGTAAATAAAAAACTTTATATATTATTTAACTTTAGTTTATCTTTATTTTGAATTAATTATAACATCACTGGTATTATACAATTAAAGTCCCCAGAAACATTAATTTTTAGAATAGAACTCGCAGATTTTTGCAATTACAATAGTTTCCTGCAACCAAAAATAATTTCCAACCTCCTATTCGTTTAACGGTAACAAAATCAGCACTTGTATTTGGCAACACCGTAGCTGGAGAGCGGCGAAAGCAATGCTGAGTATAAGTTGCAAGAATTTTTTTTTATTCATTTTACGAATTATTTTAAAAGCTAGCGATCCTTACGAGATCATCATCTGAAGCGTCTAACAAAAATTTAATGATTTCATTCTGCCCAAATATCTTTGATTTTTTAAGCTTATAGCCTTCACTTAGATTCATTAACAGTGTAATTAATTTGCCTTATAATTGAATAATAGAACCACAAACTCGAAAGCTTGACTTTCTTAGATTTTTCGGAAAAATATGCGTGAACTCCAGTGATATTTTTTCTACTTCTACATTCTTGAAACCCGTTGTACCTTTTCTTGTATATTAGGCATGATTTTTGAGGGAATATCCTATTAACTGCCTCTGCGGCCTCTTAAAAAAAATGTAACAAAAATTCCATAACAACCTAATTTGGGTGTCACTATGAATGAATGTTTAGTTTTCAAACTGACAAATTAAAATCAATGTTTCTCTTTAAAATAGAAAAAATATTGTATTATACACGACGATTCATACTTAAAGTGGTCCGTTGTCGTCTTATATAATAAAAATCTATCAGCAAATTTATTTAATTAATTAATATTGATTAATATTTGTTAACAAAGTGTAACTCCCAAATTGTTTCGGATTTTAACGAAGAATTTACTACTGAAATGAAGTGCGATCGTTCTGAAACGGGGTATCAAATTCTGTATGAACTTTTTCACCTTCTAAAAAGCATTATTAAACATATGAATATAATCGCACGTTTTTTTAAAGCTTTTTGACAAACATATCACTATTCAAGCGTCTTCCAATTCCAATGTCTTCAAAGATATTGAACCAGTCAATGAACTGAAACTTTTATCTACCATGAGTAATTGGCCCTTATTTTCCTCCCATTCCAGTCGTCAGCCATAAAGCATTCGTCTTCAAAATAAGGGCGTCACGTGACAAAATCGTCTTTCTCTTGTAATCAGGTTAGGATAAATCTATCGCTAGCACTTTCCCGAGAATATTTACCCCAGAATGAGCTTAATGAGGAAGAGAGGATGCAAACTTTCATGCACACGACGCTATCGGAGTTGAATAAGACACTGATAATAGAAAGACATTGAAATAAAATAATACCGAGTCTTTGCAGGCGCGCTTTCGAGCTTCCAAACTCCAAAAGCTTCAATATAAGATGAGAGCTTTTGCTCATTACAACGACAAAGGAAGCTTTTTGTTTTTATTATTGAGCTTTGAGTTATTTTTATTTGGCTTTCTTAGATTCCATAGTACTTAACATTCACTGGTTGCTGTCGCAAATAAAAAGGAGTTCGTTAAGAAATATTTGATTTTGACGGCACAAAGAGAAATTTGTCACTTTTATATAAACACAATCGCACGGGGTGAGATCAAATACAGTCTTTTTGTTGACGGATTCTGCTTTATTCTCTTTGGCACTCATTTATGTCTAGCGAACATATTTTCCAGCTACTCGGGTCATAGTAACATTACCGCGCATTTAATTAAATTTGCAATAGTAAGTATTTTTCGTTTTTAAAACCCAAGACTTTGATATTTCAGTTCCCTAAAGCAACACCCTTTTTTTAAACAAGTACGTTTTGTCTGATAACAAAAAAGCAGATTTTTTTTATGCTTGTAGCTTTTACAGTGGTCTCGAACCCCAAAAGAGCAGGGAGAATGAAACCCGTCCTTAAATTAAATTATAAGTTTATTTCCATGTTTCAGTACTTGCGGGAATTAATATTTATTAAAGCTGACTGAGATAAATTCCTATTAGTTTATTATCTTAGCAAGAAAGTTTAGATTATGAATTAAACTTCAAAAACAAAAATGTTGGTTGTGTGTGGCGTAAATGTTCCTAATTTGATAGCATTAAACTCCAGTCCTGAAGCAAGCATAAAGTTTAATCGGTCGAAAAATCTAGTCGTGAAACAAATTACTCTCCGACTAAGCTCAGATGAAAAATAAGTAACCCTCGCGTTCCGTAGAGACTTCCTTGACAAATACACATACACAGAACGCTACCCTTTATAATCAGCTAGAAATGGTTGATGTTCTTTTACAAAGAGTAATCGGATTTATGCCGCGAACTCTACATTCATCATCGAGGAAACTATCAAAAGTAGAACTGTATATTAGCGGAATTTGATGATGCGGCAAGCCACTTAACAAAGCAGAGCTTTCGTTTTGTCTGCGGCATTGCAATCACAGAACCAGAGTTATTATTAACTTTCATAATTATCTTTGGTTAGACGACGCATACAAATAGTAGTGGTTCTGATTAGTTTTGAAATAGCACGGTTAATGCATTACACTAAGAGTTCAACTAATTTCTCCACAATTGTGAGTTTTGTACCCATGGATTACATTTTATGCAACACAACTTGAAATTTGTCATCGGGGGTTTACCAGTTAAACTGAATTGCAGATTTGGGAACACCGCATAATTCACAGAGTTTAGATCACCGAACTGAGGGGTTAGCTTTTCATAACACTTACAAGGAATAATTAGAAACATTATAGTAACAGAAATGTAATTTAACTTCAACAATTTAAGAAGAAAAGATTACAGTAGTTTATTAGTGAAGTCCGTTAGTGGCATCAATTAGAAAAACATTCAACCCGCATTGGGCATAACGATGTACAGTTGCTTAAAAATATAAATGTATAGGGTGAAACTTACACTGAAGAGGTGGTTGCAAGTGCAGATTTCAAAAAAAAGTAAAAAATGTAACTGCCTGGCAAGAAAACCTTACACAAAAAATTATCTACAACTAAAGAGCAATAATTATCACAAATGTAGTTAACGTACGCAGCAAATACCTGCAAAATATAAACTGTATTGTTATACAATAAAATCAGTAAATTTTTAGATACATTATATTATTTTTTCTATTTTGCGTCGTAACTAGAGCCAGTAAAGCACCCGTTTCGGTTCGTTACTGAGAATTTGGATGCTTTACTACGGCTGGTGTATTTTGTTTTTGTCATGTTGGCGGCATGGTTGTAAAACGTCAACGTCAAATGTCAAAATGTGAATGTGAGCAATGTGTTTAATAACTTAACCTCAATTGTTAAGAAATAAATAATATTAAATCATTGTACCCAACCTTGATAAAATTCCCTAAATTTCAAAAATTTTATTTCTTTTATATAAAAAGAAATTAAGTGCTGCGAAATAGAAAAAATAGTATAAAACACGCTCTTCTAGCACTTGTTTGTTCCTCCACTCGCCACTACGCGGCTCGCATCGGAATTGCAAGCGCGTGCTGGAATCAATACTTTCTCAAACTTGTATTTTAATATACTATTTTAAATTCCGTAGAATTGTTTAGTTTGATAAGATCTTTAAAAGATTAAGATTTTCTATATTTCTTTGCAGTTTTACAAATTTTAGATTAGATTACAAATTTATAGATTAGTACTATTTAAACTGGTTTTAGAACTAATGTATTAAATTAAAAATTTAAAATTTCAATAATCTTAAGTTGTAAAATTCTCTTGATTTTCTAAAACTGTTTTTTTTTTCTAAATTTGTTTCTAGTTTTAGAACTTTGAGAAATATTAAAAAGTCCTATACTTTAAAAAAAATTAGCAAATTTTAAAGTTTTTGATTAAAATAATTCTATAAAACTTCAAAAATTATTTTGAGCATAAATAATCTGTTCTCTACGAAACCCTTTCTTTTTAAAATTGTTTAATATTAATTTTTTTTAATTAAAAAGGTGGCAAAACCATTTGTGTAAATTTTTTAATTTTTTTTACAAAATTTTACTAAAGTATTCTAAATTCCATAAATGTGTAGATTGTAAAATGTATTTTACATTTTATCTTTCATAAATATTAATTTATAAATTGTAAAGTTGTTAGGAATTTATAGATCAATTTGTTTTTTTTTTTAGAACACTGTAAAAAAATTCACAAAAGATAATGAACTTAGAATTTTGAAAAATACGGTTATTAATTCATTAATTAATTACGATTGAATACTATTATTCTTCGAATTGTCTAAATAAACAATTATAAAACGCTTGAAGAAACTCTAAAATTTGAAAATAATATTCACTTAAATGCCTGTAAACCCAAAAAATTCTTCCGGTTCTTTATATTCACCAAATTCTTCAATTTATCTAGATTCTCTAAATTGTTACAATTTTTTAAGCCATATATTATCTGTACTTTGTATCTACAGTGTTTAAATTTTTTAGGTTATCTAGATTTTTCTATTTTTTTTATTTTTTCAAGCACTTTGTCAGCACGTCTTAATTCATGTTGTAATTGTTAAATTTTCTGAGGGTTTTGAAAACTTTTCAAAGTATGCAAAATGTGCAGCTACTTTATGATAAAAATACAAATAAAATGTGTAAATATGCAAAATAATAAATTATTCTTAAGCAACAAAGTAGTTGAGCATTTTTCTTGAAGTTAGGTTTTTGTCTATAACAAAAAGCAATTGTTGCAGCTTGCTGAATTCAGCCAACGGCAAATTTTGGTAAAATAATTTGTAATGTAAAAGGTAGGTATTAGTATTTTTGCAAAATTATTGTCGTTTTAAAATTGGATTAAGACAGTATCAAAAAATTGTCGAGGCCGATGAAACATTATATAAAGTTTACGTTAGTAGAAGCAATTTAATAAATTATTTACACTGATACGGAACTGTGAGAAGTATTTCTTGCCCATAAGAGATTTGAAGCGACAATTTGCAAAAATATTGATCATATTTCTCCCAAATCGAAGCTTCTAATTTAAACATTTGTTTGTGCTACCAATAATTAATAAAGTTCCTGTTTGATTTTGACCAACGCAGTTTAATTTGTTGTTGAATTTGTTTGACCTAGCAAGCCATCATATTTAATATCTGTCATCCTACAAACAATATCACCATAGGAATAAAACTTTCTAAAATGTTTACAGCCTAAATGAAACAGTAACATGTAATACCGCTGGAAAAGACTACTGTGTACCTCACATTTTGTAGTTGTAAAACAACAACGGCTATAATATATTTGAAACAAAACACAATCATATAGTATGCAGTATGAAATGAGGAAGCACACATACAAGCAAAATGTAAATGAACTCAATGAATTATCCATTAAACAAATGATGGTCCACTGCAGTCCTTTATTGTAGCATCCAACCAACAACAATGCATTTATGCTGCATTCGTCGACAGAATTTTCGCTCAGAAACAAATTGCGCTTCTGGCTCGTTAAATGATAATCAATAATGGCCTTTAGTGATGCATAAAAACCACGATTCATTATCGGATTAAAGTCTTTGACTTACTGTTCGAAAATGTGTAAATGCCGCGTTTATGTCGAAAAAGTTGATAATCACCTCGAGTTCTTGGCACCCTTCGACTAATAATATGTAACGCTAACGAAGTGTTCATCCGCAGCTGCTCACTTTCAAGGCCGCTTCAAGTGATCTACACAACGCCCGTTAATTGCCGTAATAACAACGTGTCCAGTGTTTTTGCAAGGAGAATTTTTGATAGCAACCTGTGTTTATTTTGCGGGGAGTACCAATTTGAATTTTTTTTTGTTGCACTCCTTTATTTGGTATTTTTTTGATTGAAGATTTTCGATTAAACGGAGATGGAGACATGCACGAAAAGGGTGAAGTAGTTCGATTACCTAAAAGATAAATCGCTACCTAAAAAGCAATTATCAAATGGAACAAAATCGGCGGCTAGTCACTCTATAATTATAGTCGCCGAAACAGATGTTTCCAGATTGAATCGCCTCCGTAAAAACTAAAAGGTGTTTCTTCGCTCGTTTTCTAACTAGACTGTCAAAAGGAGGCTCTTAATAACTGTCACCGCGCGGTGAAGATTTTAAGGGTTGAAAGAAAGCATCCTCAATGAGTCCATTGAATACCGTCTTTATTAAATAATAACGACAGTAAAAGAAAAATTGGGTCACTTTTATTTGCTTGACGAAAATTAGACTTTTCAGTTGAAAATAATTAAATTAAAGATAGAGATTGGAATTTTAGTCCTTTCTGCGGATCGTCTTTTTACTAAAAAGCTTTATATTTTAATGAGCTGAAATGGATTTCAATTGATCGTGCTGGAAACATTTCAAAAGATACCCTCTTTTCACAACGGCAATTAAATCTACCCACTCAGTGCCATATGCGTTTCTCATTATTTCCTCGAGCTCTTTTCGGTTCAGAGTAACGTATTTATGTAACAACAAATTTTACTTTGATAGCAAGAGAAGAGTCAATCGCCAGCTCTGGCACAAAGAGAATAATTGAAAACAACACGCAATAATGGCCGAGATGTGACATTCTTGAAACACTGTGAGACTTCACAGAAGAAACAATGCTATCTTTTATTGTAACAAATATCGCATCAAACTACAAAGAAACTGGAAGCTTCTGAAATGCTCTCTAAGAAATTATAACGTTTCACTCTGATTGCTCCATACTTCTACATCTGCTGAGCTGAAACATTATCAGTGCTCAAAATTTCGTTCAATTAGAAAGGTGATTCCTAAACTCACCTTCTGCTATTTCATTTTATGGCTCTAATTAATTATTCTTACTAATAACATCATAACACTGCTCACATCTTGATAAAATTTTGATACTCCGATTTCAAAATAAATTTGTACGTTTTCAAGATTAAATCTGAAGTGATTTTGCTGCAATCGAATAAGAAGCAACATTTTCAATTAGTTTTTTTTTTGTTACAGGAGAACTAAACCGTGTTAGATAATCTGGGAAGACCAGATTAGCACAAAATGGAATTCCCAGCAACGATAAGTTTAATAGTACCTACATTATGAGCAAATAAGTGAAATTTTATTTATTTATTATCAGATAATAATGTAAAATTCTAGATTGTGCCAAAGCTTTACAGAAACATTTAATTCACTACAAAATTTATACAATAAATATTTACCAACGTCATAGATTTTAATTTTTTCGGAAATGTCGCTTACTTTAAATTTAAATTGAATAAGAGCGGGTGATTCTATTTTATGAAATGCTTCAAACTTCGAACTTAGGATCATTTAGCAGCAATATTTTTATTTTTCAGGATAAAATTCTCAATTCAACGGTACCTAACAAAAAAAGTACTTTCTTTATATTTACATTTTCATATATTACATTATTCTAAATATTTCTTACTTACTTCAGCGGTAATGCTTATTGTTGATGTATTTTCATTAATTTTATCTAAAAAATGGAGCAATGTTTGATGTTGAATAGAATTTAAAAATTTAGTAAATTTTTTTGGCTACAACAGAGCTAGAAACTGTTGCCAGTTGCATTTTCTTTTTAATACTTTATAACATAAATACAATGTGTCTCAATTTTCAATCTCATCATAAAATATTGATGATATGGGGTAATATTCAACGACGAGCATCAAGGATATAAGTAAGTAGCTGGTGGGTTTCGTCAACGATTTTCCTCCTCGGGCTCAAACGAATTTTATGGCATTTTAAGAAGAGCTGTAAGTATATTTACAGAGATGGAAGATATTTCACAAAAGATAAGAATGAAGAACTCGGCATTAAAATGGATGATGGCATTCTGAATGATTTAATGTTATAGCAATAGTAAAGAAAATCTTCCACTTAGTAGCTACACGATAAAAGCTACCTGCTTTTTATTGAAATCTTAAAATGATTAAAACGAATGTAGCTCTACGATTTTGTAATTTAAAGCGTTGGAGGCTTGAAGCTCGTTTACGTCAGAACGCACGGGCATAGTTAGTTGTTATAAGTAAGTTTTAATAGTTAGAGAGCAGAATGTAAGATGTAAGGTTCCTCTAGAGTCCGAAAGTCGGGAACAGTGCTGCTGTGAATGATACCCTGGCGCATTGCATCGCTAATTGCCAAGAACCTCAGTTCCGGAAAACTTAGCCGTGTGTTTCCTTCTGAGTGCCTTCAAGTCAAGAATATACAATTACATTGCTGCGCTGAACTGTTTCGAGGACGTCCCTTTCGACCACATGTTTCGCTTGAAATTCTGTACGAGATGTCCGTGCCAAACCTTGCTATTTGTTCCCACTTGGAAATATTCTCGAGGGTATAAAGTTACCAAGGTGATTGTTTCAACGAACCGTGAAAAAAAATTCACATGGGTTTCCAAAGCACAAACAAACACCACATCAAAAGGTGAATTAATTAATTAATTAATTTAATGGACGAGTGAGAGTTTGCAAAGTTAGGCCATTATAGTTCATGAAAAGGCATAACGACATACTGATTCTCCCACTATCGCATTCATCAAAGACGAAATTATAATTTGGTCTTCAAAACTACGAAGCGATTCTCCGTTTTTCACCAATAAAGTCTAAAAACTAAAACTGGCTTTACTTTTATATTTATAAATAGAAACTTTCGTCAGGTAGTTGTAAGTAATAACCAACTTTCATAAGTTAAATTAAGGCAATTATATCTTTGATACGGAAATCGTCGGTCTTTTTTATTTTTTTCTAAAAGTTCCGACTTAAAGGGGTCATAAATTTAACTCCTGAAACAAATATTTTTTAAAGTAATAAAAATATGTTACCAAGTCGAGAAGAAGCTGCGTGTTTCTCACTCTCATACATTTTTAATTTATTATTTTGAAGTAGACGGTGGATGTCTTACTCCAGTATTCATTTGAAGTCTCAGATTTGTATTCTTCCACGAGAACAATTTTTCCGAGAAACTACAAACAAACAAATTAGATGAACTTGATGTGGAGAACTTTATTATTCGCAGGTAATTTCAAGTTTCCCGAGAAGACAGAGAACTTTATTGTAGGCAGTTTTCCCGAGCTTAAGGCAGCAATTCCTGTTCAGCTCTAAATGACGACAGGAGTTTCATGAGCGTCTATATTTGATCACGTAAGACCAGTGTTTGCAAAAAGTCACTAACTCCTGGTGGTAATTCATGCAATTTGTAGATCTCAGGACGAATTCTACAACGTCTTATCAGAGCTTCTGGAAATCTCGTAATTATACGTGAGATCAGGTTGCAAATGTCATTCTATCTCTGATGTAATTTAAAGCTTATCTCCAGGATGTTCGAGTCGTAATGTTGTTGGGGTAAAGAAACTGATATATTATCTTAATGTTATTCCGCGATTTATTACAGTATAGTCAATGAAACTAGGTTTTTACTGGCCACCGTGAAACTCGAAGAAGATAAACAAATTTTATCGGCGACATTACACCCCGACTCTTAAGTAATATCTTTCTTTATTACATACAACAGTCGGGCGGTTAAATAGGTCAAGATTCTCTTACATTTCAAATTTTACTTTTATAACAAACGGTTCAAAGTGTTAAATGAAACATAAAGCTGAACAAAAAATGCGACGGAGGCACCTACAAAGTTCAATAATTTCGGATGGTGATTGAAAATTCCTAATTTTGTAAATTTCCTCTCAAAGGAATCGGTAGCATTACTTCCAGCTTCGCTTTTTTCGGTTAAAACACAATGCGCAAGTTTGTTTTCATTATTTAATCAATCAAGTTTAAACTTGAATATCAGTGGGTGTTTATTCCGTTCTAAACTCGCTAAAATTTTTAATGATTTTCTTTAAAAGACCACTCACAAAGAATATAATGTTGTGAAAAAACATAAAAAAACTTCAGGTGTTATTCTAATTTTTCTCAACTTGTTACAGAGCGTTCATCATTGTATGCAGTTTCCACACTAATTTGCTTAGTTTGTTTTTTTAGCCAGAAAAATATCAACTTGTTTTGGCTGATTTCCCAATTTGGAGAGATACATTCGGGAGAACGGTATCTCTTACATTGATTGTTCCTGCAGCAGTCTCGGAGCTATGCCCTCAAAATTACTGTCATCATCAGAATCACCCGTAAACCCACTTAAAGATAATCTTCACACAAAATGAGATGAAAACTTTAATGTTTCAACTGTCAAACTTGAGAAAAATGATTAATGCGAATAATTTTTTAAACTGTAGAATTGTACAAAAATGTTAAGTAATTACGCAGCAGCTGTTCATTACCTTACAGTTTCGTTTGTGCAGAGTATATTTGAAATAGAAAAACATATTTAAAAAAATTCTTTAATGAAAGGGCGCACATATTTTGCAGATTCTAATTAAATTTATTGTGAAATGTAAAATTTACCCATTTCACTTATATCCGGCTGTATATTAAGGTCTGTGAAATTATGCATAAACTGTTTATAGTTGTAGTCCTCTATAATAAAGGCAAAACTGGTTTTGTGGTAACTGCCTTTGTAAAAAACAATACAGCTACTGTAATTCTATATCTATCGGTACTTACAGCATGTTTACCTCTAGTTTATGTGGACACTGGACGCGTAGTTTTAAAAAATTAAAAATATATGGCCTAACTTAGGCCGTTTTGTTAACAGATTTTGTCACATCCCAGTTTTTCATTGTAGAGCTATGTATTCATTTCGGTTTTTTATTTATTTGTTTAATTAATTTTGTGCAAAATGATAACAAAGTGAAATTGCATTTCCCGTACGATCATGAAATGAGTTGGCTCTACAAACAACTCGCATGAAATTCAATTACCTGGAAAATATTAATAAAGCTGTACTTCTTGTTCGCATTCTCAGAATGAATTTGCCAACATGCCAGGAAAGTACCAACAACCAGAAATTCATATAATAATCAAGAAAGAACATTGCGCGCTTCTAAGCAAGTTATTCAGTTCTTAATTGGCATAGTTAGCATAATGATGATTGGCTGTTATGTTATGCTCTCGCTGTTACGCCACACGTAATCAGTATCTCGTTCGTTAAAGTTAATTAAATCGATTATATCAACGACTTCAGGTATGTTCGTGCGATGCTCTTTGCTTTTTGTCTGACTAATATTTCATATCAACGGGAGGAGGGGCCTCCCTGCTGCGTTTCTGAAGCAGCGAACATGTCTGCCGCGTGCATTTCAAAAAACGTTGAAATAATCCGGTCGTATAGACTGAACGAGCCATTGACTTCCGTAACTTGTATTAAGAGTCATAAAAATGTACAGTAAATGATCCTTGCACGATATTTTTAGAAGGCTAGATTTGCAAATCTTTCAATGCTAGAGGGCGGAATCTTAAATCATTCAACACTTGAAAGTGGGGTGTTGGTTTTCCAGGAGTGTGCCTTATTATTTCGTTCTGAATCGCATGAACGCTCCGATAATTTTCCTGTCTGTGACTAAATATATTAGATAGCTAAGGGTTCTCATTAAAGTGAAGGATGTAGGAGACAAAGGATTTCGTTCGAACAAACCGACAATAGATTTATTCTGAGGTTTAATTAGAGTTTCTTTTATTACTGGTGCAAAAACGGTCATAAGCCAAAAGAAAAAACAAAATGACAGAGCGTTAAGAACTGAAATCAAATCGACGTTTCGAATCGGACGACACTGAATGATAATGAAGGATCGTTCAGAAGAATTCTTCACATTTCACATTCCTTAATATACTCACTCAATTTCCTGTTTGCTCTCAGATGAAAACTTCCGGTATGATTTCGTAGGTCAGTTGAATCAAGCATCGATTCACTAGCTTTTCGTGAGGACCTCGTTTTTTTTTTCTCGGAGAATTTGAAGAAATTTTGCTCGTCGACGAAGGATCCCGTTACTACAAGGGAAACTTCTCAAGTAAATTAAAGGATAAAGCAAATCAACCGTATTATAAATCCGCCGGCGCAATCCTTCCCCAACAGCTGACTTTTTTAACCCTTGATCAAAGAACTCTACCAACCTCTACGGCAATTTAAATGGGCAAATAAATAAACCATTTCCTTTAGATTGCACAATAGATCTTAAAAGCACGCTTTCCTTAAAATGTCCACCAAAAATTAATCTCTTATCTGCAATCTTATAATGCTCGCTCATGGCGTATAAACTTTTATTTTTAGACAGCCACTTTTAAAGCAAAACATATCTTTTTTCAACCCGCAGTTTAATTTTCACAAAATAATAAACGAGTTGTGATCTGACCTTCTACACAATAAAAATTTAATGCTTACATTATCTACCAATTTAGAAAAGTTCCTGTTATGAGTTAATATTTTATAAAGTTTCCACTCATGAAGCAGGAAAACTCTCTACTACTTTTTGCAACTGTAGAATTTAATAAATACATATTTTTGAAACGCCGTGCATTGGAATCCAGCATTCATGCCGCCGCCAAGAATGTTCATTTCGCGTAGCGTTTTTATTCCGTATTTGGCGCATACAAATTCCATGCCTTAGCCCCTGGGGTCTCAAAGTTCGGAATAAACTTGGAAATTGTATATTAATTTCTGAGTTAAAGTACCCCAAGGGCTTACGAACTTTACTCCTTTCGCTTCGCAATAAAATCATCAAGATTTTCCTTAGATTTGCTATAATAATTCGGTCTATCAAATTAATTACTTTTTATTTGCTAATAATGCTAAACCCACCCACGGTGTACAGCTGAACTCCAACAACTAAAATCAAAGATAAATAATGACTTAATATAGATTTTACTACTCTTGTTTTTAGAAGGGGGAGTATTTAATTAATTACACGCTAAACGTTAGATCTTCATCCCGTGGAAAAATAACCTCGCTAATTAACTAATACAATGTCGTAATAACTCTGCTCTTTCATCATCGAATCAGGTATCGCACAGATGATTAAAATGACAGAAGAAAACAGTTTGAAAGAAGAAACAACGATTGATGAAAGTCTCACAGGAGTTGGCGGCTGCTGGTGCGTTCCTTTTAATTGCAGCGTCTTTGTTTCAGTTATTTCTTTTGCAGAAACTTGCCAGTTAGATCCGAACGAGTTTTGTTCCAGACTGGAGTGATAAATGCGTTTTTAATTGTCCTTTCGCTAAAAGACCGGATCGGACATTTTAGTGAGACCTCCTTGCAAACTCATACTGGGTCACCGGAATCTTCCGGACGAATAATAAGCATTAATATTTACTCCGGCCTCGCTGAAAAAGTATCATAAACAAAAGTAATTGCTAAAAAGCGAGGCGCTTCTTTCCGAGCTGAGTTTTAACATTTTTCCAACATGCAGGTAAGCCATAATATAGTGATGATAATAATAATTTAATCATTCTCACAGTTTACAACAGCAAAAAAATCTTTGTGCTAAAACAGGGAAAAACTTTTATACGAGCTTTTTCTTGATCTTTAGAAACTTAACTTGGAGATGATATTATCACTATTAATCAAATAAAAAGAATCACTGAAAAGTAGAATTAATAAAAGATTATATATACAAAATTATACACCCATCTTTTGGTTCTGATTTTAACCGTTCTGGATCTGCAGTTACTATAAAGAATTGATGGATAGAAATCAACTGCACAAAATATTAATTTTTGTTTAAAATACAAATACTTTTAATGTATTCAACGTGGCTCAATGGCTATGTGTATTATAAAATATCAATCTTCTAGGTATAAATATTTATGAAAACGTTTCGGTGTTATAATGCTATGTAAGAATACAAGACCCCATTCTAAGTACCGCACCACTAATGTAGTCTCTGAAATTCCTTTTAAGCAGTAATTTAATTCTGGGCAGTTTGGTGGAACGCACTTTTCAACCACCCCAAGTTTTTCACAATTGCGTCTATAACATATCGATCTGCCACGTTTCCTTTCTACAAGTAGTTAGCACTAAAATTGACGGAATGTCGTCAATTCCGTGACAGGTCTATTACCGTTCGCAATTGGATGTCATATGATTTCGACACGTTATCGTCATTTAAATTCAACAACCACCAGACCTGAGTCGAATCATTGTGCAACAGCTAATAGTCTGACTCGTAAATCTTCACCAAAAAAAGAAAATAAAGCGAAAGCGCCCCTCACTATTTTATAGCAATAACTGCCTTTGTGCGATAAGTGTTTATTGTAGTTTAATGATGTGACGGCGTGTGGCGCTGCAAACATTAAGCACACTTCCGGAAGCTGGCAACGAAACGGATACGGAAACCGTTGTCTACTCTACAATAAGTCATTGCTTGTGTCGTTATACTGTGGATACATAGTCTATATGTGTAAATTTATGTACACTTGTGTGTACATAGGCTTAGGTGAAATGTCTACCTTTGGATCTTGTAATGGTTGAAAGGTTAACCCGAAACAGTGGGAAGTGTCACCTGACTAAATCAGTAGAGCAGTAGAGACAAACAGACGGAAATTTTTAGGACCTCAAAGGAAGCACCAGTTGTCTCTTTGATCTCCTTACTATATTTACTTCCCTTACAACAAAACTGTAACTTAAATGAAAAATAATATAACATATAACTGAAGTAGGTGAAGTAATAATTCTTTTATAAAATTACAATTTTATGTTACCAACGTGTTTAATATTTTTTTCTTTTTGTTTTTCCACTTCCAAACAGATCTTCTGACTATATAGTAACTTATGGTCACAATTTACAGCAAAAGGTCGTAAAATTTGAAACTTATCAACTCAACATGGCGAAGAGAATGAACAAAACTCCACTTTTCGTAGTGCATGTAAGTAGTTAAAAGTTTTTAGTAGAGATAACTAGAAAACTTTCTCCCAAAAGTCCGTTAAAGATGTTTACTCTGCATCGTTTAAAAATGTCTCTTTAGAAATAAACAAATAAACAAATAAAATCGAAAGTCTTCTTTAAGAAAATACTAGTCAAAGACAAACAGAATTTTTTCGATTAAAAATTTGAACAAAACAATTATTTTGAACAATAATTGGAAAACAAAATTGATTTATTCATGAGTTTTCTGTAATAATTTAAATATAACAGCTACATTTTTTGACAACGTGCACTTCCCTGGCTTATTATTCAGTGTAAAATTGAGTATTGTTGGCAGAAAAAATTGCAAATATAAATATAAATATTATAAATAGGTAATAACAACATTGTTATGTAAATCAAATTCAATATGTTCTAATTGTGTTCAATTAAACTGATATACTAAATTAATCCGTAAACAAATGTTTTTGTTTAACTTGATTTAAATATAAAATATTAGTTTTCAATGATGTTATTGCACAGAACAGGTCAGCATACCTCATAAAATTATAAACATAGATATACATTTATTAAACATATGATTAAAAGTTAGAAAAGTAAAACTTGCGATAAACAAAATTATACTTGGTGCGAGTAAATTTTATTATCGATAATTGTATATGCGCAAACCAAAACATGCCACCTAAATGAGCAATAACATTTTTACTGCAACGGCTAAAATGGAAAGAAATGGTATTAGTGAATGGTAAAGTTAATTTTTTCTGCTCTTTAAAATGTCTCTGCTTATTATTATTAAAACATTACGGTATTGTACTTGAATAAAAAAGCTTTAAATGATCATGATTGTAATAAAAGATTTGGAAGTTTAGAATTGATGTTTTCTGCTCAAGACTTGAGCGACGCTGTTGCGGAATAACAATGAAAACTTGACAAGATGGAAAGTGAGTGCGTAGGTTCTTTGAATACAAATTATACAAATACAAGGAATATAAGAAAATACATAGAAAATTACGAGTATTCTAAAATATTAAACACGAAACGCAGAGAAAAGATGTTTTTAAAAATCCTAGTTGTTCGTATGCCACATTTTACTAAGGAAATGTAATCTTACTTTAAATGTTTTTTATTACTTCCACTCTACCAACTCATAAACTGTTTAGTATTAAAACAGAAAACACATCAGATTCCCTAAACATTAATAAAATAGCAACGCGACGTTGTCGGAAATTACATTAAATTTGCATTTGATGAAGCTAGCAAAACAACATCTCATATTTTGATAAATCGTAAATACAAACAAGAGATAAATTTTCGGAACTTATCACTGACGTACTCAGTAATGACCTTAAACATAAAACTCGGTCAGTTCCGGAGATGACTCTATGGGGATGGAGAATCACGGTGGATCATCAACACCTTGCTAATGAACAAGTTGCCTAATGACGGACCGCTGTTTACGGTAATGTGTAATTCCAGGGCTCCGGCCGAGAGTTCCGGCTCCTTCGTATATGTACTTATTAGCCACTTGTTCAAGAAATTGCTGTCTAACCTTCCGATAAGATTTATACATGAACACCCAAAGTTAGTCTTAGTTCAAACAACAACATCGAATTTTTAATTGGCAATAAGTAAACGAGTTTAAATGTCCATGAGGACTTTTTTGATCAGAATAATAATTGCTGTCATACGAAGAGCCCGCTTGTGCTACCGCAAATATGCACACAACAATTTAAATTCTCGTGACAGCGTTGCACAAATAAATTCCATTAGGACAGACCCTATGTTTCTCTAAATAACTGTTTAATAAGTCAAAGCATACACGAGTCGGGTACCTAAAAATAAACGGAACATATGCAAGCAATTTCGCGCCGACAAGTGGATTATTTGTCTCACATTTATTTATTAGTAATGTCGCTGTTTAAAATGAAAATGTAAAAAAATGTGCAAAAATAGACTTGTAAACGCTTTGTTGTTGGGTGTTGAAGCGATTCATTTATAATAAACACAAGAGTTTTTCGTTACAAACTATTTGAATAGGCGAACACTACGTTGTTTCATGTTGTGAAAATCAACAGTACTTGTTTTAAATTAAATGATGCTTGGCTAGATCCGCTTTAAGTTTTATAGTTTGTTGTGACTAATTTAGAAAAAATACGATATTTTTTAATAACCAGCTTACATTTTTTTAAGCAGCATAATTTTAAAGTAAGGAAATAAAATAACGAGAACTGCATCGTCAGCGAAAAGTAAACGCTAATAAGAAAACTACCCTCTTTTTCCGTAAGCAGAGACTTTGTTCGTTATTTTTGTTAGTAGAGGGCCAAAATAATTCTGCCATTGTGGAGATGCAAGCTTAGAAAGAAATAAAAAACGCTTTTTGGAAAACTGGGCAACTACAAGAATGTCTTTAGTTTTGTTGTGTCTTCAAAGTCTAATCTTGCAAAACCTTTTATCGAAATCAAAGCCAAATTGCTCACATATCGCAGTGCTCCTGCGATTTACTGACCATTCTAAGACCTTAATAATAAAGTTCAGCTAAAATTTGTCCTTTATTATAAAACAAACGAGTGGAAAACTGCACATTGAAATAAAAATCACGAATTGCAAATTAATTCATTATAATACAATAATTTTTTCCTGAAAAATTACTTTGAAAGATATATTTAATGTAAATTATAACAAAAACGTGTCCGGCGCATCCACCATTATTAGCATAAGAAACTAATTTTATAACTGCCCTGTGAAATTCTTTTTTTTCATTGACTATTATAGACCACTTTTAGTCAATTACATTTAACAGAATCAGTTTTAATTATTTTTGATCAAATGGGATGTGATAATAATTTGTTACGGTTGGCTTCTCTATTTCCTGCTTTGTGATATGTTTTAGTTTTATTATAATTTGTATCAGTGATACAGCTGTATTAAATTTCATGTAAATGGTAGTGTTCTGTTATAACAAAAGCGCTAAAATAATGCATAAAGGGTTTTTAGTTGACATCCCTTTTATTATAAATTCAAATAATGTGCTAACACTTATTTTTCATTTTAGCGTTGAAAATTGGACATACTCACCTATTTTTAAATAGTATATTTCATATCGATATATATATTCATTTTGTAAATCTTCTAACCCGAAGATGTTGAAGAAATGGAGGTTGTCGGCAACATTTGACTATGGGGATGATTGTTAGCCAAAGTTATAAAGTATTCTCATTGGCTGATGAAGGTGTGAGTTGTACCACGTCTTCGTTATCGCTATACATTTTCTGCATCAAATCTTCTAGGAAATTCGTTTGAGCAATATTTGTTGCAGAGATTGACAGAATGAGCGAAACAATTAAGTTTTCAAAACAGTAAATAATCCATAGCAACATGGTCATGACCAACACAGTTAAATTAAAAATACTAACTCTTATGACGCACCCTGCATGATAAATTGTCACTTTCAATTCAAGTCGTCTAAAAAATGTTTTATGAATTTGTTTCTAAAAATCAGCTGCAAACTACGCAGACATTGAAGCGAGATAACTGCGTATATGTAATTTAATGCAGACAAGTAGATTATACGTCCCATACCTTAAATAATTTAATGAATAGCACACCAATATGGACTTTATGGCGTTTTCCCCAAGTCTAATAACAAGTTAGAGAGCGAACGTGTCGACAGATGAAATTTGTGCTGGGGCAATCATTAAAACCTGTACAAATCATCATTGCCACCAACTGGTGCTGACTTGGATTGCTTTACAGTGGACCTGTCTGGATTTACGCGAGGACTAAACACTTCCGATAGGGGGCGCTCAAATATATTACCACTAATAACGACTTTTATTGCTCGCTTGTTTTTGCCGCTCGCTTCATTCCGGAGCTCATTTTTAGCCACTCTCTTGCCCTAGATGCGAGCTTTTATTAGGACCCGGAGTTTATTCCTCCTGCACGGATTGAAGTTGAAAGCCAGCAGTTGGCAGCCGCCTATCACGTGTTTCAAGGAAAAGCCGATTGATGAGACGGAAATTATACTGACCTTACTCCTGGGTCGAATTTATTTTATTGCTGTAACTAAACTAACAGCAGTTTCTTCGGTTACTACGGCAAGTTGTATGCACGGGATGTGCGCGGGTAAAGGGTTCATCTCTCCCGAACTTGCTTTATTATTCAAAGATATACGGTTTCCGGGTAGATTTAGGGTTTGCTAACGCGGTTTAACTTACAACGTGTACGAATAAAATACATTACGGACTCAAGGTCAGAACTTGGAACATTCATGATTTCATCATTAAATTAATAGCTACACTCTTTGCTACATAAAAACCTATCAAGGAAAATTCGATTTTGGACGCTTCGAAAACAACTTAAGACAATGGAAAATTCAATAATAAAAGGGTTCTTTCAAAATAATTGCGTAAACACACTAGTAAGTGAACCGACTAAACACGTTTAGGAAATAACTAATGCAATAAATCTTTTTTATTGATTTATTAAATCTGCAAGTATTCGAATACAGATAGAATATCTTCTACAAAAAAAAAGCCGTACAAACATTTCTTACAATTCTACATAATGTTAACACCATCATTTCTATTTTAGAAAAACTGTTTGATCGACCGCAGTGTATAACTAACAATTTTATTCAAAAAGTTAGAGAAGCTTCTACTACAAAAGACGGGAAATGTGGAAATAAAAATTTGCTATTTATGTCTAGAATTTTGTAGTTGCAGCAGAAAATCTACACAGACCAGAATATATTTTCAAACCACAGTTACTAGATGAACTAGTGGCAAAGTTAGGCAAACTATCATCTAAATCGTTTGAGTAAATATGCTCTTTCAAGCAAACTCTTCTTGTCACCATTTTTACGAGACTTGTGAAATTGGTTAGATAACATATCTGCACTGCACTGTCCGTTATAGAGATCATTTAATTAAGGAATTCAAGAAATTCAAGACGTTGGAATTATCTACAAAACGGGGGTAGATTCTACATTGTTGTTGTTTGAGTACGAAGCATAATGTGAAGAACCACTTACCAATATCCAATAACCAATATCTTCTTCTACATAGCAGTGATGAAACGTCAACTAAAAGAGCGTACGAATACGATGATACTATACCAAAAAGTTTGTATTTCTGCTTATCGATAAAGGTTCAACATCCAGAATACTAAAAAATGATCTTGAAACTGGAGTTATCAGTAAATATACTGATCAAAATTTAACTGTGGCTTTTGATTGAAACAAAACTGATTTATTTTTAATTTTTATTTGTTTAATAGATCAGCTTTAGCATTTTATTCTAGCAATACATAAAATTTAAAAAAATATATAAATTTTAAAATGTTACTAATAATTGTTTCTATTGAATATATTGAACTGTCAATGGAACCGATCGATTTCTAAGCAATTTTTTGACTTCATTCATGATATGAGATATGAGAAGAAGTGCATATTCTAAAAATATTTTACCTTAAACAGGATAATTTGATGGTTGGCTCAATTAATCTAGGATCGTACTCAACTGAATTATTTTAAATGGAACGTTATTTATTTTTTCTGTTTTGTTACATTAAATGCTTTACATGTATAAATTAAACATTTTTTTACAAAATTTTGAAAATAAATATGCTCAAATTTGGTACTTTTTTAACATTATTATTAGCAATTAATTACTGGAATTTACTATGAAGCTAAAAAAATATTACCCTTTCGGGTGGCACTAATATTAGTTGATGCTATCATACAAAGTGTTCATTAGAAACACTTAATTTGTATTTTTATAATTAAACGCTAATATTATATTTTATATTCACTTTTTTACTTTATGTATCATGATGTATCGAAAAGTCTGATTTCGTAAATGCGAATACAGAATCGACCCATATCACACCATTGACCCACCCTGTATATTTTGAAAACAAAAATTTGCTTAGAAATTGATTGGTCTCATTGAAAAATTAAAATTTTTATAATCAACTTAAACCATATGCAGCTAACAAACTCCACAACAAATTGTCAAATTATCACCTACGTAGTGAATTAATTAATAAATATTAAAAGAGTTGTATCAAATAACCTTTGATCTCATTTGCTTCACGATGATACTATACCAAAAAATTTGTATTTTTGCTTATCGATAAAGGTTCAACATCCAGAATACTAAAAAATGATCTTGAAACTAGAGGGTGCAAAAGAAAAACTACGAGTATCATGAGGAAATAAAATAACAGAAAATTTCAGTAATTTATTGTCAAATGTAAAGACAGTTTTGCATACTGTCTGCACAGTCAGTAGATTTCTGAAATCAAAAATACAATATCGTCACCTGAAAGATAATCATCCATTCTTATCATACAAAATTCAACCAAAACCACATCAATTTATTCATTCCAAGAAAAATTGACGATTTGTGTGGTCCATCAGTACTTGTTGAGACAAAAAACAAACTTGGTTGGACTATTTTTTGGAACCCTCAAAAAAGACAGTCAATTTACACAGTGTTGAACTTCAAAACTTGGTAAAAAACATACACCAAGAGAAAAAATTCCACAAACGCTTTTAACGAAAAGAAGCCTAATTGAAATGTAAGGTTCTCTGGATACAAGAGAAGAAGAAGCAAACCACCTCCTATAGGGTTTTGGGATAATTTTCTTTGATGATGTTTGTCTTGTGCAAGATTTTAGTCAACTTTTCTGGAACCAGCAAATACAAGAATATGCCATCAATGGCGCATCGGTCAAAATTGACTCAAAAAACAACTCCAAGGAAAGTTGGTTTAATATTAATTGCCAAAACAAATACGCCTAGGAGCTAATGGACATGCTGGTGTTATCAGAAAGACGAAAGTGGTATACTTCACAAAAGTGTGAAGATTGATAACAGTCATTAGCCCGTTATGGAAAAAAACTTGAGGGATTATTAATTAATTTTGTAAAATAATCAAATACTAAGCTGTTGTTGACAGATGCAAGAAAAATAACTTGAGCAAAATATCTCGTATTAAAAGAGAGTTATCAAAAAGAAGTAACAGGTTTAAGGTGGATTTCACATAATGTATCCCTCCATTCAATTTCAGTATCTTCCGTTATTTTCGTTTTTTGTGTCTAACTATTTCATTTCCTTGTCGATTTAAACTTTCAAGTAATAATTTCCGGAAGCTAAGAATATCGAAGAAACAAGTTCCAAGTTTCGTATTATTTATGAAGATTAATATTTAACGGTATGTCGTCTTCTAAAAACTTCACAATTTAAAGTTTATCGACATACTTGATATTCACTCCCTTTTGTTTAAAATAAATATTAACAAAAAGTATCTCTTATCGTCTCAAAGTTCTACAATTTTAAAGTAAATTTTTATAATTAGTAAAGTCTTTTTGCTTAATCTGATAACGTTAAAAAGCTCTTAAACTAATTAATTCAATGTCAAAAAAGAAAACAAACAAAATGGAAAAGCATCACTCTTTGATTCAGAGTACACAAGGACTGTATTAATAAATTAAACGAACGTTAAGTTATCTTGAGGAATATTAAATTTTGCCAAGTAACGTTAAAATAATACAAATAACGTTCCACCTAAGGATAAAAAAACGTTCTAACTGTAAACTTACCCGAATTTAATTAATTTTTCATGTTTGTCATTCCTGGGAGAGGACTTCTATAAAAAAAAAGGAGGAAAAATTTGATATTTTTCGTGTCTGACATTTTTAAAAAATTTATGCTTTATAATTAAAAAAGAATTTTCAATTCACAAAAAATTCATTAAATAAATAAGAAATGTACGCGTAGAAATTAATCATAGCAGGCGTACCCTCCAAGGGACGCCAATTATCCTACAACATGGACTTGAAGATCTTGCACCTCCGTAAAGACAAAAGTACACGTATTTACTTATGCATAAACTTTAAATATGTCTCTCCAGCGACTTATGTTAAAATTTTATCTTGGAACTTGAAATATTAATAAATTACGACGGTTGTTGTTTCGCACCTTGGTACAACTTTTGCGGAAATGTTCGTTCCGTCCTCGCTGTTTACAGCAAACATTTTGCACAAAAACTCCTTTTCGTGCATAAAGATCCAGCCTTTATAGTTACTTCTGACAAGTTGCTTTTAAAATGCTAGATCTCTGTCCAATCACTAGATGTAAAATGATATAAAAGGTTTAAGACGCACTTAAATTGTTCCGGACAAATTAAATTTGCAGGAAGCGCAAACTGCTACTTATTTATTGATAACTAGCTAGATTTTCTTGTTAAACTATTTTCTTCGGAAATTGAACAAGTCGTCAATATCTTACGACTTCGATATTAAAGCCTTACACAGTCTCCACGTACTTTTAAACCCTGCAGCTTCGGATTTCATCATATTTCATTTTATTCTATACGAAAATGTCCAATTTTTATAAGGATCATTTTTTTCTTCATGCAGCATAAATTTCGGTCCATCATAATAAACTTAGAAGGTTAGAGAATGTAAAACCGTAACCTCACGATCAACATTCACAGTCAATTTTTTCCTGCTCCACTATAAGCACTGTGGAATTTTTAAACTTTTAACTTTTACTAAACTAAGCGTGAATCTCCAAAAAACCTGTATCTCTCTCTCCTTTAGTCATGGTTTGAGTAGTGTAATAAAATATTGCTCTACTAGCGAAATATATTACGGTTAAACAGGAAATTTGATGGTTTTTAACGTGCCAAAATTGCATGTCAACGAACACTTATATTATTTTTCTTCAATTCAGTGGAACTTTTTCACAGATTTGATATGATAGAATATTCGAACCGAAAACATTCCTTTCTTTAATGAACATAAAATGATACTTGTATTAGATACATAATAAGGTGTTGAAAAATTTGAATTATTGAACAGTAGGGTTGTCTCTCATCTCTATAAATCATTTTTTTTAATTCGATTTCATTCAATCTTATGTTTAAATCATTCCACATGCTTCTGTTTTGAAGTTTCTTGTTATGAATATTTATATGTCCAAAATAAATTACAGATGTTTGCGCTACCTACGGAAAATATTTTAACTGAGTTGTTATCCAAGTGCTATAAATCATCACACGAGAGATTTTAATTTTCTTGATAAAAAATTGGTTAAATTTGTTTCGACCACTCGGTGCTGAGACAACTGTAATATTTCACACCTCAGTAATGGTAGTGATATATTTCTAATATGTTAATAATGTGACAATCTGGTCGAGAGTTATTAGAAACAGGTGCATTCGCTCCCCGAATGCATCAAAATAACACTGCAATTTACATCTGTCAGGAACAATTATACAACTTTTTTACAAACGTGATAAAAACAAACTAAAATAATTAGTTTTGTAGAGCAAATAAATATCAATATTCAAATTTTACCGAAATACTTTCTAAAATTTTTAATTGGTAACTTATTTATACAAAAAGTTATTTTCTGTTTTTTTTTTTATATTTTAAGAAATATTTTGCACATATTTATTAGCGGCTTCAGTAAAACCATAAAATTTACTTTTGGTGATTAATAATACTGGAAATGTTGACACATTGTGATTGATTGAAATTCAATTAAAATCTGATCAAAATTTAACAGTGGCTTTTGATTGAAACAAAACTGATTTATTTGTAATTTTTAATTGTTTAATAGATCAGCTTTAGCTTTATTCCAGCAATACATAAAATTTAAAAAAATATATAAATTTTAAAATGTTACTAAAAATTGTTTCTATTAAATATATTGAACTGTCAATGAAACCGATCGATTTCTAAGCAATTTTTTAACTTCATTCATGATATGAGATATGAGAAGAAGTGCATATTCTAAAAATATTTTACCTTAAACAGGGTAATTTGATGGTTGGCTCAATTAATCTAGCATCGTACTCAACTGAATTATTTTAAATGGAACGTTATTTATTTTTTTCTGTTTTGTTACATTAAATGCTTTACATGCATAAGTTAAACATTTTTTTACAAAATTTTGAAAATAGATATGCTCAAATTTGGTACATTTTTAACATTATTATTAGCAATTAATTACTGGAATTTAGTATGAAGCTAAAAGAATATTACCCTTTTGGGTGGCACTAATATTAGTTGATGCTATCATACAAAGTGTTCGTTAGAAACACTTATTTTGTATTTTTATAATTAAATGCTAATATTAAAAAAATAAAATTTTAATAATTAACTTAAACCATATGCAGCTAACAAACTCCACAACAAATTGTCAAATTATCACCTACATAGTGAATTAATTAATAAATATTAAAAGAGTTGTATCAAATAACCTTTGATCCCATTTGCTTTTAAACTTTATTACAAATATTTTATGCAAATGCCAATATATAATTTAGATCAAACAAATTTGTACGCAAATTATATAGTGGATGTTTAATTTAATTATTAAAATTCTGATTTTTTTCAGTTAAAAATAGAAATATTCAAATCAAAAACATATAATAAATTAGGTTTTGTACTAGTGAGCATGCAGTGGGTAGTTTCTTTGTGTGAATATTATTAATTGTCTTTTATCAGTGACCCAAAATTTCAAGCCTTGCAGCACTACCATCCCTTACCTCAACCACATGAAAAACCCCGAACCTGTCTTGATAATAAATAAGCTTCAACTTCGTTATCGAATATTTAGAGCGGTCCAAACTAAATTTAAATTAGCAGCGGGGACGGTTCGATAAGGTGTATGCTCAAGAGGCGGTAAATCATAGCGAATGACACGATCGATGGTCCTAGTGTTTTATAACTTGAGCATTAATTAAAGTGGTGGCTATTGTCACACAATAATAGGGCAGCCGTAGGCATTACCAATCAATCACTATGACTGAAGTTCGGTTAGTTGACCACACCCGATCTAATTACCAGCAACGGCACATTGCACACAAGCGCTCACCTCGATACAATTTACAACATAGATTATTCAAAATATTTATGAAAACAAATCACCTCATGCATGATGTTTTGATTTACAACAGCCATTCCAATGACCGAATTAGCCACCCCCGCGTGATTTATTTCTTGCGGTGACGAGTCGTGTCGACCCATAATCATTCTCGAAACACGGATTTGCTAATTAATGGTTGAGCAAACGATGCTGGGGGAATCTACAGCAAAAATAATATACTAACAACGCGAATATTGATCAGATTTTTGAAACATGGGGAATTATAGCGGTAGCAGGAATTAATGGAATATGGTAGATGTTCAACAAGCGCAGTTGCATTAATAATGCAAGTTGTTAATTAGCTATAACAATCGATGATTAAATTTTGCATGACTTCCAGGCTGTTCATTTTTTCAAAAGTGAAAAAAGCAATAAACAGAAAAACTAAATTTATCTATCTAAATTTTATCCACAGCACTTACAGTACATTAAATTTTATCAAAAATGAAAAAAAAAAGTCAAAATCCATAAGAAAATAATTTTTTTACGCCATGGGATTTCAGGTTTCGAAATTCTAATAAATAAATTATGAATAAAAAGAAAATAATCTAGTCTTAATTTCGAATAAGTAAGCTAAAAATTGAGAATTAAAAATTCTGTGTTTATTCTTTATTTCAATATACATATAATAATTACGCAAAAAAGTGCTAGATGCGATAAAAATAGCATATACTCAAATATCTCAACATCTGAAATAACAAAAAAAAAGAATAAAACATGCCAATACTTTTCGAGTAAAGAACAAAAATTCAAACTATGTTCTATGTTCACTGTAGACGAGTGTAATAATTGTAATTTAAATTCACATAACTAATAGTGATTTATAGAAAATGTAAATGTAGAGTGGGTCAAATTATGAAAAAATTCCCACAAAATTTTCTCTTTTAATTTTTTTCAAAATTTCGAAATGAAAAAATTGAGAAAGCAAACATTTCTTAAAAAGAAAACGATTGCAGCTTTAGTTTAGTTTTACCGCAATGGTTCATTTACATAGTTTGTAATAAAGTTTTAGTACTCAATTTTTAGAAAGCAAATTAGAAATTATTAAAAAAATCGATAAAAAAAACTTTAAATTTTACGCCACTCATAAGTCTTCTAAATTTTAAATAAAAGTTTAATTAGACATATATCATATATAACTATAAAAATTTATAAATAAAAAATTAAAATTAGACACCTTTTAAAAAAAACGAAGTTAAGCAGATTTACTGAGAAACTTGACTCCAGACAGCAAAAACGCAAATTAGAATTAAATACAAATTAATGAGAAACGAATTGTATAGTATCAGTTCTAGAATCGTAAATTTATTAAGTTTAGATCTAAAAAAAATGACTGAAAAACATGAGAACTTTTTCTAATAATCTGTATAATTAAAATTACTAGAACTACAGGCTCATTTCTAGTTTAACTCGTATTCTAAACATTATAGGCTAAAGCTCGTTAACAAGTACTTTCAATCAAATTTCGTGAACTTAATCCCACTCAGTTAAACCTTAAAATTAAATCTTCTTTACACTAAGATTGTCGACTAAAGAGCTTAAGCCTGAAATGCTGCTTTATGTAACTATTTTGTACAGCAGTTTTTCTTTAAAACTTTAAAGTCTTTTATCTCAAAAGCACAACTGAAAACACAACTTCGTACAACCGAAAAAAGTTTTAAGCAAACTGTAATGGGTTTTTCTGTGCAAAACAGTTTCAATTGCACGCTAAAACTTGATAAAATATATTTTTTTACGAAGCCCATAAATTCCAAAATCACAAAATTAACAATAGAATACATTTTTTTTTCAAGTTCTTTACATCTAAAGTGAGCGTGAGGTGGTAAAACTTAATCAATAACTCGGCCAAGAAAGATAAAACTTAAATTATTATTTTCGCTTGGAAAAATAAGCAATTCGCGTTTATGCGGCGGCATTTATCATCTCGGCATTATTTTCTCTTGGGCCCAGAAAAACTTGTCGGGTCCTAATTTATGCCCCGGTTGCCCGCCAACGTTGTCAGTTCCACACTTCTCCGCCGATATCGTCTTTTTCCAGTAAAATCTTCGAGTTGTGTCCATGTGAATATTAAATGTAGCAAAAACAAGGGTGTTACGATTTTATTCGTGCCATGATTCAGACTATCGATCTTTGAACCCCAACTTTCGAACACTGTTTGGTTTCCAACTTCCCATATCTTTTATTATTATCGGTAATAGCAGCCCCCTCCAACACGTGCCCCCTGGGGGCAGCGTTTCCGCTTCCGCTAATTACCAAGCCGATAAGATTAAACATTTTTGCTGGACAATTAATGACGGCTTTTACGGACGTGCTGCAGGTATAAATTGTTCTGATTAGGGACAAATACGAGGTGTGTCAACAATAGAAGCTTCATCGAGCGCCGAAAGGGCTCTAATTGCGTATTAAGCATCGTTACTATTAGTACTACTATAGAAAATTTAATAGAACGTTTGTCTTTGCAAAAAACACATCTTTGTAGCGACAGAGTAGTGAAGATTTGAAGAATATCTCAGAATATACGTGTTTCCTACATTCGATATTACTATTAACTTTTTCTTAGTAGAAACTTCCTGCGAACGTATATCGTGAATAGTTTTGGTTTCACCCCGTACATGGGGTCCCTGGCTAGAATTGATTCGGGGTGTATTCGGTATAACGAAACAATTTCGCGTTCAAGAAACGGTTGTAATTGATGTAGTTCCGAAAATTCTGGATTTATGCTCCCCGGGTCGTTCCCATGTCAATTTCGGTGGAATTTATTTCGTTACGCCCCTGCACGTGGCTGCTGCGCCCGTTTGCAAAACACGATCCGTTTCGCTGTGTCGAAAACTGTATCGGATTGATAGAGGATGCGCCGAGAAAAATTACACCCGATCGATTGCCTTTCAGTAATTTATCATCGGTCTGTAATATGATTATTATCGTAGCTCGAGTTTTAAGAGAGGTTAATGATGTTTCGCAAAAAAAGAAGGATTTCAATCCGGTCAGACAACCTCTTGCGTAACACAGGAAAATTTCTGCCAAGAAGCTCGCAAAAAAGTCAAATTTCTTTGCGGTCAAGAATCTGTATTTGCAAATTTTCATGTGCACTTCAACATCAAATCTGAACTTTTTGTGCGAGGGAAAATAACAAAGTAGGTACCCTACAATTTATATTCCACGTTGGCATCATGATGTATTTGAAAACCATGAAACGCTTATTCAGTTCGCTAGTTTCCCTCACAAAAGGAACGGAAACATGCAACCTGCCATGAGCAAAATACAAAATAGCCAAGAGGTATACTTTTTAACGTAAATTCGCAACTACTCACCACTCGGGATATACTTTTCCGGTTCGCATTGTTTCAGATCCTGACGTGACTGAACTACAACGTCTAGTTCAAAGGGTTGATTAAATCATGACATAATATTAAGTTACACACCCTAAGCAATAAATCAAGCAAATTAAAAGAATAAGTGGTAGTTTTTATACTTGAACATTTTGATAAATGATTTATAATTACATTCAGTACGATCTCTTCGCGCTTAAGACTTGTGGTGACCTCTATTAGTGGGAAGAACAAAAAGATGAGAAGGAAGAAAGGTAAAATATTTTAAAAGATTCCTGTCAATTAATTTACTGCAACTAAATATTCGCGTTACAGACGTAGATTTATTATTTCCAGATGCAGCCATACGGCAAAAGGTTCAGCAAGACGTCCATTCTACCGCTGTCTCTATCAATGCTTACATTTTGTATAGCGCTATCCTTTAGAGAGGTACTGTCAAACGAATTTGTTGAAATTTATGAGTTTTTATTCATTTTCTTGCTAATTGCATGGTAAGACTATCCATTCTTGTGGTCCAAAAAGTAAATTCTACTTACGATTTTAGTATTAACTTAATTTTAACGTTGTTGGCTAAAATTTGACGGGTTCCACTGATTATACAAAATCCCCTCGAAGTATCCTGAAATGTGGAAGAAACAACTGCGGGCATCGCTGTATAACTTATTCGAAGCATTTAGTACGAAATATTACCAAATAATTGTAAAATTAACAATTATTCAAATAACATTGAGCACGCGCACTCTCTTGTCTTGACCGATTTGGACTGATTCGTCGAGTTACGACACATGCTAATGTTATAAAAAGAAATAAACAATTGGCATGGTTGAAGTTAGAAAGAGATGGAGAGATGTACCAATTTCGTTGATATGTTTTTTAAGAGCAGACGTACGTTTCTAATAGGATGACTTTATCTGGTAATAATAAATCTATGGTTACAGATAAAATCACTATATATATATATAATATCTACAGGGCTTTCATAAAAGAATATAGCATCCAAAGTGCTTTGAAAAACAATAGAATTGACCACATTGTCGTAATTTGCCGCTCACCTCAAATATCAACGTTTTTAATCCTAAATGACATAAAGTGTCAGAAAATAAAAAAAATTGGGTTACAATATTTTAATTAGAGATTATGCACGAATGTAAATACAGAGAAATGCTATTTAAAATTGGCGGAATTTGAAACTACTAATCGTCGTCCAGCGTAGACTCTCAACCACTTATTTCAAAGGGTTGCATTGCGAGTGGAGACGACAACTGTCAACAGTGTCAAATTATCCCTCGCTTTTTGTGTTTACGTTGCGTTTCTTTTTTCCTGTGCTCGATTTTTCAGTTATTGCTTCTTCATTTATTATAAACAAAACAGTTTTTTTCAAAACTCTACGTGTGTCGTTATTTCACAAGGTAAGTGTGAGTGGTCAAAAACAATTTGGAATATTTCGTTAGAATTTTTTTTTAGATTTTAGCAATGGGTTACTCAGTTGAACAAAATACGTTTATCGTAAAAGCCTATTATCGCAATGGGTCTTTGGTAAACGGCGAATGGGTGTATTCAATTCAAGCCTGTAAGGATGAATACTTGGCAAGATACCCAGACATTGAAGTTCAAGAAGCTTCTCTGGTGGCTCATATTCACCATGTTCTAGACAGATTTAATATCACTGGAGATGTGAAAAAAGGGAAGTCGACAGGAAGACCGCAAGTTTCAGACGAGATCGTTGACGATTTAAGGGTGCGTCTGGAACAAAATCCCCAAACATCTTTACCAAAGTTATCTTTACAATCTGGAGTACCTTTAACTACGTGCCACAAAATTGTTAAGAAGAGGTTGCATATGCATCCATATAAAGTTATGACTGTGCAAGAACTGTTACCAATTGATCCCCCTAGACGTGTTCAGTTTTGCAATTGGTTTCAACAAAATATGAATGACAACAGGATGTTGGATCTAACCTTTTTTAGTGATGAGGCATGGTTCCACCTGTCCGGTTACGTCAATTCGCAAAATTGCCGATATTGGAGTACTGAAAACCCACATCTTTTTCTTGAGACGCCTTTACATCCTCAAAAAATTGGAGTTTGGTTGGCAGTTTCTCGTAGGCGGATCTATGGACCTGTGTTTTTTCATGATTCGGTAACTGCAGACTTGTACCGAGAAAGCATTTTAGAACCATTTGTTGATCAATTGGATGACGAAGAGCTACAACAGGGTTACTTCCAACAAGATGGAGCCCCAGCGCATACGGCCCGGGCCACATTGAATTATTTGCAGCAATTTTATGGTGATCGAATTATTAGTATCGGAGTTCCAACTGAATTTCCTCCACGTTCGCCAGACCTCACACCTTTGGACTTCTCAATTTTTGGATATTTGAAGGACCGCGTGTTTAGACGCCAGTTGAACAATTTAGAAGAATTGCAGGATGAAATTATTCAACAATGTAATTTAATTAATGGACAAATGTTGAATAATATTTTTGAGAACATGAAGAGAAGAGTTAGAAATTGTTTAGAAAATAATGGTGAACACTTTCAGCATCTTTTATAATTTTAGTTTTTCAAATATAAAATAAATAAATTTGTTCAATAATAAATTATTAGCCCCTTTAGAGTATGCAACCGAATTTACGTTTCATAAATAATCCAAATCCTGTTCTACGAAAGGCGGCACACTTTTATTTGTTTTCAACGCCAACTACGATGCTATAAACATTTATGAAAGCCCTGTATATATAGTGATTTTAGTTACAGATGTTCTGAAGCGACCTCTGGTGGCGGATGCTATACAGATGTTCTGAAGCGACTTCTGGTGGCGGATTGTTACACCATCGTAAGAGTGTGGAAGTGTTTAAGGAAGTGTTGCAGTAATTCATAAAGTTTGTTCGTCTTCTGACTCAAAATGTGAAAAAGCAACGAGATAAGTATCCAATAAAACCCGCTTGATTGTTTCCGGCTTTTGTATTTTATCGTAACCGAAACAGTGGCTGGCTAATCTCATTTAATTATAACCTTGTCTCTGCAAGGTGCGTGTGTTCTGATTTTTTCAGCGTTAATTTTTATATTGTTTAGATTAGTTTAGTGCTTGTTACTTGCATACGTATAGTTCCACCTTTTTTTTATTTTATTTTTTTAGTAGTGGTAAAATTTGGTAGTAATATAACTATTCAGTATGATTCATCTCACAGATATTTCGTCACAGCGACCGAAATTAAAATTGGCCGCTGTTCTGAGTAAGAATTTGCCCCCAAAAACCTTTCAGACCAAAGGGAGACCAACGAAAGTTGAAGCAATCATTAAGGAATTTAATTTATAAAACTGTTCTGTTCAAACAGTGTCCATTTCATCAATAAAGGACAAAATTTAAAAAAAATGAGAAGTCTTTTTTATTTTCACTTATGTGACGCGAAATGGGAGTAGCATCCAGGTACTGAGATACCTCTCCGAACCCAAGAAAAACCATTTTCGCGATTAAACTCGTATACACTAATCACACTTTCATTGACAGTATACGTCTTAGGTCCACCATATTTGCACTGATAGTGGCGCCCTCATCGGTCATCTGTTTCGCGAATTTTATACTAAAGTATCATGAAACCTTTAACATACTTGCAAATTTATATAAAAAAATTTGATTTTTATTACTCTCATTATCATTAGTAGATTGAGTTCGCTAGGGTTCCGAGATAATTGGGTTTGAAGTACATGCGATGTTATCCTAGGTCATGGTATGTGGATAGGGGTTACTCGAGGTCATCGGGCGGGGTCAAGCGAGGTCATGCGGGGTCATACAGGGTCATGCGGGGTCATACAGGGTCATGCGAGGTCTGGCTAGGTCTGACGGTGTCAGGGGAGGTTAGGCATGGTCAGACGAGATCAGGCGAGTTCTGGGGAGGTCCAGCGAAATATGGAGATGAAGATTTGTCGATTTTTAGAAATTTGTTCATATCTTCTAAACAGGTCTACGTACAGGAATATAATTTTGCACGCTTAGAGCTCTTGATCCGAGCTGTTGATCGACGGCAAAACAATCGGCGTGAATCGCGTCATCATTAAGAAAAAAAATTTTTAATTACGGATAAAAGTCGTAAATACATAACAGCCGCTCGAAAAAAAATAATTTTGCCTAAATCTCTATAAATTTGGTCCTATGTTACGCAGAATTTTACGAGGAATTCAACGGTATCCTCGAAATTGACATACGAGTTCGGGGTTCCGAGATAATTGGGTTTGAAATACATGCGATGTTATCCTATTTCATGGTATGTGGATATGGGTTACTCGAGGTCATCGGGCGGGGTCAACCGAGGTCATGCGGGGTCATACGGGGTCATGCGAGGTCAGGCTAGGTCTGACGGTGTCAGGGGAAGTTAGGCATGGTCAGACGAGGTCAGGCGAGTTCTGGGGAGGTCCAGCGAGATATGGAGATGAAGATTTGTTGATTTTTAGAAATTTGTTCATATCTTCTAAACAGGTCTACGTACAGGAATATAATGTTGCACGCTTAGAGCTCTTGATCCGAGCTGTTGATCGACGACAAAACAATCGGCGTGAATCGCGTCATCATTAAGAAAAAAATTTTTGAATTATGGATAAAAAGTCGTAAATACATAACAGCCGCTCGAAAAAATTTAATTTTGCCTAAATCTCTATAAATTTGGTCCTATGTTACGCAGAATTTTACGAGGAATTCAACGGTATCCTCGAAATTGACATACGAGTTCGGGGTTCCGAGTTAAATGGGTTTTAATTATTCGATGTTGACCTAGGTCATGGTAGGTTTCTCTAAATCGTTTAATTTTGCCTAAATCTTTATAAATTTGGTCCTATGTTACGCAGAATTTTACGAGGAATTCAACGGTATCCTCGAAATTGACATACGAGTTCTGGGTTCCGAGTTAAATGGGTTTTAATTATTCGATGTTGACCTAGGTCATGGTAGGTTTCTCTAAATCGTTTAATTTTGTCTAAATCTCTATAAATTTGGCCCTATGTTACGCAGAATTTTACGAGGAATACAACGGTATCCTCGACATTGAGATACGAGTTCGGGGTTCCGAGTTAAATGGGTTTTAATTATTGGATGTTGACCTAGGTCATGGTAGGTTTCTTTAAATCGATTAATTTTGCCTAAATATCTATAAATTTGGCCCTATGTTACGCAGAATTTTACGAGGAATTCAACGGTATCCTCGAAATTGACATACGAGTTCGGGGTTTCGAGTTAAATAGGTTTTAATTATTGGATGTTGACCTAGGTCATGGTAGGTTTCTCTAAATCGTTTAATTTTGTCTAAATCTCTATAAATTTGGCCCTATGTTACGCAGAATTTTACGAGGAATTCAACGGTATCCTCGAAATTGACATACGAGTTCGGGGTTCCGAGATAATTGGGTTTGAAGTACATGCGATGTTATCCTAGGCCATGGTATGTGAATAGGGGTTACTCGAGGTCATCGGGCGGGGTCAACCGAGGTCATGCGGGGTCATACGGGGTTATGCGAGGTCAGGCTAGGTCTGACGGTGTCAGGGGAGGTTAGGCATGGTCAGACGAGGTCAGGCGAGTTCTGGGGAGGTCCAGCGAGATATGGAGATGAAGATTTGTTGATTTTTAGAAATTTGTTCATATCTTCTAAACAGGTCTACGTACAGGAATATAATTTCGCACGCTTAGAGCTCTTGGTCAGAGCTGTTGATCGACGACAAAACAATCGGCGTGAATCGCGTCATCATTAAGAAAAAAAAATTTTAATTACGGATAAAAAGTCGTAAATACATAACAGCCGCTCGAAAAAAATTAATTTTGTCTAAATCTCTATAAATTTGGCCCTATGTTACGCAGAATTTTACGAGGAATTCAACGGTATCCTCGAAATTGACATACGAGTTCGGGGTTCCGAGTTAAATGGGTTTTAATTATTCGATGTTGACCTAGGTCATGGTAGGGTTCTCTAAATCGTTTAATTTTGTCTAAATCTCTATAAATTTGGCCCTATGTTACGCAGAATTTTACGAGGAATTCAACGGTATCCTCGAAATTGACATACGAGTTCGGGGTTTTGAGATAATTGGGTTTGAAGTACATGCGATGTTATCCTAGGTTATGGTATGTGAATAGGGGTTACTCGAGGTCATCGGGCGGGGTCAACCGAGGTCATGCGGGGTCATACGGGGTCATGCGAGGTCAGGCTAAGTCTGACGGTGTCAGGCATGGTCAGACGAGGTCAGGCGATTTCTGGGGAGGTTTAGCGAGATATGGAGATGAAGATTTGTTGATTTTTAGAAATTTGTTCATATCTTCTAAACAGGTCTACGTACAGGAATATAATGTTGCACGCTTAGAGCTCTTGATCCGAGCTGTTGATCGACGACAAAACAATCGGCGTGAATCGCGTCATTATTAAGAAAAAAAATTTTGAATTATGGATAAAAAGTCGTAAATACATAACAGCCGCTCGAAAAAATTTAATTTTGCCTAAATCTCGATAAATTTGGTCCTATGTTACGCAGAATTTTACGAGGAATTCAACGGTATCCTCGAAATTGACATACGAGTTCGGGGTTCCGAGTTAAATGGGTTTTAATTATTCGATGTTGACCTAGGTCATGGTAGGTTTCTCTAAATCGTTTAATTTTGCCTAAATTCTATAAATTTGGCCCTAAATTACGCAAAATTTTACGAGGAATTCAACGGTATCCTCGAAATTGACATACGAGTTCGGGATTCCGAGATAATTGGGTTTGAAATTCATGCGATGTTATCCTAGGTTATGGTATATGGATAGGGGTTACTCGAGGTCATCGGGCGGGGTCAACCGAGGTCATGCGGGGTCATACGGGGTCATGCGAGGTCAGGCTAGGTCTGACGGTGTCAGGGGAGGTTAGGCATGGTCAAACGAGGTCAGACGAGGTCAGGCGAGTTCTGGGGAGGTCCAGCGAGATATGGAGATGAAGATTTGTAGATTTTTAGAAATTTGTTCATATCTTCTAAACAGGTCTACGTACAGGAATATAATTTTGCACGCTTAGAGCTCTTGATCCGAGCTGTTGATCGACGACAAAGCAATCAGCGTGAATCGCGTCGTCATTAAGAAAAAAAATTTTTAATTACGGATAAACAGTCGTAAATACATAACAGCCGCTCGAAAAAATTAAATTTTGCCTAAATCTCTATAAATTTGGTCCTATGTTACGCAGAATTTTACGAGGAATTCAACGGTATTCTCGAAATTGACATACGAGTTCGGGGTTCCGAGTTAAATGGGTTTTAATTATTCGATGTTGACCTAGGTCATGGTAGGTTTCTCTAAATCGTTTAATTTTGCCTAAATCTCTATAAATTTGGTCCTATGTTACGCAGAATTTTACGAGGAATTCAACGGTATCCTCGAAATTAACATACGAGTTCGGGGTTCCGAGTTAAATGGGTTTTAATTATTCGATGTTGACCTAGGTCATGGTAGGTTTCTCTAAATCGTTTAATTTTGCCTAAATCTCTATAAATTTGGTTCCATGTTACGCAGAATTTTACGAGGAATTCAACGGTATCCTCGAAATTGACATACGAGTTCGGGGTTCCGAGTTAAATGGGTTTTAATTATTCGATGTTGACCTAGGTCATGGTAGGTTTCTCTAAATCGTTTAATTTTGCCTAAATCTCTATAAATTTGGTCCTATGTTACGCAGAATTTTACGAGGAATTCAACGGTATCCTCGAAATTAACATACGAGTTCGGGGTTCCAAGTTAAATGTGTTTTAATTATTCGATGTTGACCTAGGTCACGGTAGGTTTCCCTAAATCGTTTAATTTTGCCTAAATCTTTATAAATTTGGTCCTATGTTGCGCAGAAATTTACAAGGAATTCAACGGTATCCTCGAAATTGACATACGAGTTCGGGGTTCCGAGTTAAATGGGTTTTAATTATTGGATGTTGACCTAGGTCATGGTAGGTTTCTTTAAATCGTTTAATCTTGCCTAAATCTCTATAAATTTGTCCCTATGTTACGCAGAATTTTACGAGGAATTCAACGGTATCCTCGAAATTAACATACGAGTTCAGGGTTCCGAGTTAAATGGGTTATAATTATTCGATGTTGACCTAGGTCATGGTAGGTTTCTCTAAATCGTTTAATTTTGCCTAAATCTCTATAAATTTGGCCCTATGTTACGCAAAATTTTACGAAGAATTCAACGGTATCCTCGAAATTGACATACGAGTTCGGGGTTCCGAGATAATTGGGTTTGAAGTACTTGCGATGTTATCCTAGGTCATGGTATGTGAATAGGGGTTACTCGAGGTCATCGGGCGGGGTCAACCGAGGTCATGCGGGGTCATACGGGGTCATGCGAGGTCAGGCTAGGTCTGACGGTGTCAGGGGAGGTTAGGCATGGTCAGACGAGGTCAGACGAGTTCAGGCGAGTTCTGGGGAGGTCCAGCGAGATATGGAGATGAAGATTTGTTGATTTTTAGAAATTTGTTCATATCTTCTAAACAGGTCTACGTACAGGAATATAATTTCGCACGCTTAGAGCTCTTGATCGACGAAAAAAAAAATCGGCGTGAATCGCGTCATCATTAAGAAAAAAAATTTTAATTACGGATAAAAAGTCGTAAATACATAACAGCCGCTCGAAAAAAATTAATTTTGCCTAAATATCTATAAATTTGGCCCTATGTTACGCAGAATTTTACGAGGAATTCAACGGTATCCTCGAAATTGACATACGAGTTTGGGGTTCCGAGATAATTGGGTTTGAAGTACATGCGATGTTATCCTAGGTCATGGTATGTGAATAGGGGTTACTCGAGGTCATCGGGCGGGGTCAACCGAGGTCATGCGGGGTCATACGGGGTCATGCGAGGTCAGGCTAGGTCTGACGGTGTCAGGCATGGTCAGACGGGGTCAGGCGAGTTCTGGGGAGGTCCAGCGAGATATGGAGATGAAGATTTGTTGATTTTTAGAAATTTGTTCATATCTTCTAAACAGGTCTACGTACAGGAATATAATTTTGCACGCTTAGAGCTCTTGATCCGAGCTGTTGATCGACGACAAAACAATCGGCGTGAATCGCGTCGTCATTAAGAAAAAAAATTTTTAATTACGGATAAACAGTCGTAAATACATAACAGCCGCTCGAAAAAATTTAATTTTGCCTAAATTTTTAGAAATTTGGTCCTATGTTACGCAGAATTTTACGAGGAATTCAACGGTATCCTCGAAATTGACATACGAGTTCGGGGTTCCGAGTTAAATGGGTTTTAATTATTCGATGTTGACCTAGGCCATGGGAGGTTTCTCTAAATCGTTTAATTTTGCCTAAATCTCTATAAATTTGGTCCTATGTTACGCAGAATTTTACGAGGAATTCAACCGTATCTTCGAAATTGACATACGAGTTCGGGGTTCCGAGTTAAATGGGTTTTAATTATTCGATGTTGACCTAGGTCATGGTAGGTTTCTCTAAATCGTTTAATTTTGCCTAAATCTTTATAAATTTGGTCCTATGTTACGCAGAATTTTACTAGGAATTCAACGGTGTCCTCGAAATTGACATACGAGTTCGGGGTTCCGAGTTAAATGGGTTTTAATTATTCGATGTTGACCTAGGTCATGGTATGTTTTTCTAAATCGTTTAATTTTGCCTAAATCTCTATTAATTTGTCCCTATGTTACGCAGAATTTTACGAGGAACTCAACGGTATCCTCGAAATTGACATACGAGTTCGGGGTTCCGAGTTAAATAGGTTTTAATTATTCGATGTTGACCTAGGTCATGGTAGGTTTCTCTAAATCGTTTAATTTTGCCTAAATCTCTATAAATTTGGCCCTATGTTACGCAGAATTTTACGAGGAATTCAACGGTATCCTCGAAATTGACATACGAGTTCGGTGTTCCGAGATAATTGGGTTTGAAGTACATGCGATGTTATCCTAGGTCATGGTATGTGGATAGGGGTTACTCGAGGTCATCGGGCGGGGTCAACCGAGGTCATGCGGGGTCATACGGGGTCATGCGAGGTCAGGCTAGGTCTGACGGTGTCAGGCATGGTCAGACGAGGTCAGGCGAGTTCTGGGGAGGTCCAGCGAGATATGGAGATGAAGATTTGTTGATTTTTAGAAATTTGTTCATATCTTCTAAACAGGTCTACGTACAGGAATATAATTTTGCACGCTTAGAGCTCTTGATCCGAGCTGTTGATCGACGACAAAACAATCGGCGTGAATCGCGTTGTCATTAAGAAAAAAATTTTTTAATTACGGATAAACAGTCGTAAATACATAACAGCCGCTCGAAAAAAATTAATTTTGCCTAAATCTCTATAAATTTGTCCCTATGTTACGCAGAATTTTACGAGGAATTCAACGGTATCCTCGAAATTAACATACGAGTTCGGGGTTCCGAGTTAAATGGGTTTTAATTATTCGATGTTGACCTAGGTCATGGTAGGTTCCTCTAAATCGTTTAATTTTGTCTAAATCTCTATAAATTTCGCCCTATGTTACGCAGAATGTTACGAGGAATTCAACGGTATCCTCGAAATTGACATACGAGTTCGGGGTTCCGAGTTAAATGGGTTTTAATTATTCGATGTTGACCTAGGTCATGGTAGGTTTCTCTAAATCGTTTAATTTTGCCTAAATCTCTATAAATTTGGTCCTATGTTACGCAGAATTTTACGAGGAATTCAACGGTATCCTCGAAATTAACATACGAGTTCGGGGTTCCGAGTTAAATGGGTTTTAATTATTCGATGTTGACCTAGGTCATGGTAGGTTTCTCTAAATCGTTTAATTTTGCCTAAATCTCTATAAATTTGGTTCCATGTTACGCAGAATTTTACGAGGAATTCAACGGTATCCTCGAAATTGACATACGAGTTCGGGGTTCCAAGTTAAATGTGTTTTAATTATTCGATGTTGACCTAGGTCACGGTAGGTTTCCCTAAATCGTTTAATTTTGCCTAAATCTTTATAAATTTGGTCCTATGTTGCGCAGAAATTTACAAGGAATTCAACGGTATCCTCGAAATTGACATACGAGTTCGGGGTTCCGAGTTAAATGGGTTTTAATTATTGGATGTTGACCTAGGTCATGGTAGGTTTCTTTAAATCGTTTAATCTTGCCTAAATCTCTATAAATTTGTCCCTATGTTACGCAGAATTTTACGAGGAATTCAACGGTATCCTCGAAATTAACATACGAGTTCAGGGTTCCGAGTTAAATGGGTTATAATTATTCGATGTTGACCTAGGTCATGGTAGGTTTCTCTAAATCGTTTAATTTTGCCTAAATCTCTATAAATTTGGCCCTATGTTACGCAAAATTTTACGAAGAATTCAACGGTATCCTCGAAATTGACATACGAGTTCGGGGTTCCGAGATAATTGGGTTTGAAGTACTTGCGATGTTATCCTAGGTCATGGTATGTGAATAGGGGTTACTCGAGGTCATCGGGCGGGGTCAACCGAGGTCATGCGGGGTCATACGGGGTCATGCGAGGTCAGGCTAGGTCTGACGGTGTCAGGGGAGGTTAGGCATGGTCAGACGAGGTCAGACGAGTTCAGGCGAGTTCTGGGGAGGTCCAGCGAGATATGGAGATGAAGATTTGTTGATTTTTAGAAATTTGTTCATATCTTCTAAACAGGTCTACGTACAGGAATATAATTTCGCACGCTTAGAGCTCTTGATCGACGAAAAAAAAAATCGGCGTGAATCGCGTCATCATTAAGAAAAAAAATTTTAATTACGGATAAAAAGTCGTAAATACATAACAGCCGCTCGAAAAAAATTAATTTTGCCTAAATATCTATAAATTTGGCCCTATGTTACGCAGAATTTTACGAGGAATTCAACGGTATCCTCGAAATTGACATACGAGTTTGGGGTTCCGAGATAATTGGGTTTGAAGTACATGCGATGTTATCCTAGGTCATGGTATGTGAATAGGGGTTACTCGAGGTCATCGGGCGGGGTCAACCGAGGTCATGCGGGGTCATACGGGGTCATGCGAGGTCAGGCTAGGTCTGACGGTGTCAGGCATGGTCAGACGGGGTCAGGCGAGTTCTGGGGAGGTCCAGCGAGATATGGAGATGAAGATTTGTTGATTTTTAGAAATTTGTTCATATCTTCTAAACAGGTCTACGTACAGGAATATAATTTCGCACGCTTAGAGCTCTTGATCGACGAAAAAAAAAATCGGCGTGAATCGCGTCATCATTAAGAAAAAAAATTTTAATTACGGATAAAAAGTCGTAAATACATAACAGCCGCTCGAAAAAAATTAATTTTGCCTAAATATCTATAAATTTGGCCCTATGTTACGCAGAATTTTACGAGGAATTCAACGGTATCCTCGAAATTGACATACGAGTTTGGGGTTCCGAGATAATTGGGTTTGAAGTACATGCGATGTTATCCTAGGTCATGGTATGTGAATAGGGGTTACTCGAGGTCATCGGGCGGGGTCAACCGAGGTCATGCGGGGTCATACGGGGTCATGCGAGGTCAGGCTAGGTCTGACGGTGTCAGGCATGGTCAGACGGGGTCAGGCGAGTTCTGGGGAGGTCCAGCGAGATATGGAGATGAAGATTTGTTGATTTTTAGAAATTTGTTCATATCTTCTAAACAGGTCTACGTACAGGAATATAATTTTGCACGCTTAGAGCTCTTGATCCGAGCTGTTGATCGACGACAAAACAATCGGCGTGAATCGCGTCGTCATTAAGAAAAAAAATTTTTAATTACGGATAAACAGTCGTAAATACATAACAGCCGCTCGAAAAAATTTAATTTTGCCTAAATTTTTAGAAATTTGGTCCTATGTTACGCAGAATTTTACGAGGAATTCAACGGTATCCTCGAAATTGACATACGAGTTCGGGGTTCCGAGTTAAATGGGTTTTAATTATTCGATGTTGACCTAGGCCATGGGAGGTTTCTCTAAATCGTTTAATTTTGCCTAAATCTCTATAAATTTGGTCCTATGTTACGCAGAATTTTACGAGGAATTCAACCGTATCTTCGAAATTGACATACGAGTTCGGGGTTCCGAGTTAAATGGGTTTTAATTATTCGATGTTGACCTAGGTCATGGTAGGTTTCTCTAAATCGTTTAATTTTGCCTAAATCTCTATAAATTTGGTCCTATGTTACGCAGAATTTTACGAGGAATTCAACGGTATCCTCGAAATGGACATACGAGTTCGGGGTTCCGAGATAATTGGGTTTGAAGTACTTGCGATGTTATCCTATTTCATGGTATGTGAATAGGGGTTACTCGAGGTCATCGGGCGGAGTCAACCGAGGTCATGCGGGGTCATGCGAGGTCAGGCTAGGTCTGACGGTGTCAAGGGAGGTTAGGCATGGTCAGACGAGGTCAGGCGAATTCTGGGGAGGTCCAGCGAGATATGGAGATGAAGATTTGTTGATTTTTAGAAATTTGTTCATATCTTCTAAACAGGTCTACGTACAGGAATATAATTTTGCACGCTTAGAGCTCTTGATCCGAGCTGTTGATCGACGACAAAACAATCGGCGTGAATCGCGTGGTCATTAAGAAAAAATTTTTTAATTACGGATAAACAGTCGTAAATACATAACAGCCGCTCGAAAAATTTTAATTTTGCCTAAATCTCTATAAATTTGGTCCTATGTTACGCAGAATTTTACGAGGAATTCAACGGTATCCTCGAAATTGACATACGAGTTCGGGGTTCCGAGTTAAATGGGTTTTAATTATTCGATGTTGACCTAGGTCATGGTAGGTTTCTCTAAATCGTTTAATTTTGCCTAAATCTCTATAAATTTGGCCCTATGTTACGCAGAATTTTACGAGGAATTCAACGGTATCCTCGAAATTGACATACGAGTTCGGGGTTCCGAGTTAAATGGGTTTTAATTATTCGATGTTGACCTAGGTCATGGTAGGTTTCTCTAAATCGTTTAATTTTGCCTAAATCTTTATAAATTTGGCCCTATGTTACGCAGAATTTTACGAGGAATTCAACAGTATCTTCGAAATTGACATACGAGTTCGGGGTTCCGAGTTAAACGGGTTTTAATTATTCGATGTTGACCTAGGTCATGGTAGGTTTCTCTAAATCGTTTAATTTTGCCTAAATCTCTATAAATTTGGCCCTATGTTACGCAAAATTTTACGAGGAATTCAACGGTATCCTCGAAATTGACATACGAGTTTGGGGTTCCGAGATAATTGGGTTTGAAGTACATGCGATGTTATCCTAGGTCATGGTATGTGAATAGGGGTTACTCGAGGTCATCGGGCGGGGTCAACCGAGGTCATGCGGGGTCATACGGGGTCATGCGAGGTCAGGCTAGGTCTGACGGTGTCAGGCATGGTCAGACGGGGTCAGGCGAGTTCTGGGGAGGTCCAGCGAAATATGGAGATGAAGATTTGTTGATTTTTAGAAATTTGTTCATATCTTCTAAACAGGTCTACGTACAGGAATATAATTTTGCACGCTTAGAGCTCTTGATCCGAGCTGTTGATCGACGACAAAACAATCGGCGTGAATCGCGTTGTCATTAAGAAAAAAAATTTTTAATTACGGATAAACAGTCGTAAATACATAACAACCGCTCGAAAAAATTTAATTTTGCCTAAATCTCTATAAATTTGTCCCTATGTTACGCAGAATTTTACGAGGAATTCAACGGTATCCTCGAAATTAACATACGAGTTCGGGGTTCCGAGTTAAATGGGTTTTAATTATTCGATGTTGACCTAGGTCATGGGAGGTTTCTCTAAATCGTTTAATTTTGTCTAAATCTCTATTAATTTGGCCCTATGTTACGCAGAATTTTACGAGGAATTCAACGGTATCCTCGAAATTGACATACGAGTTCGGGGTTCCGAGATAATTGGGTTTGAAGTACTTGCGATGTTATCCTAGGTCATGGTATGTGAATAGGGGTTACTCGAGGTCATCGGGCGGGGTCAACCGAGGTCATGCGGGGTCATACGGGGTCATGCGAGGTCAGGCTAGGTCTGACGGTGTCAGGCATGGTCAGACGAGGTCAGGCGAGTTCTGGGGAGGTCCAGCGAGATATGGAGATGAAGATTTGTTGATTTTTAGAAATTTGTTCATATCTTCTAAACAGGTCTACGTACAGGAATATAATTTCGCACGCTTAGAGCTCTTGATCCGAGCTGTTGATCGACGACAAAACAATCGGCGTGAATCGCGTCGTCATTAAGAAAAAAATTTTTTAATTACGGATAAAAAGTCGTAAATACATAACAGCCGCTCGAAAAAAAATAATTTTGCCTAAATCTCTATAAATTTGGCTCTATGTTACGCAGAATTTTACGAGGAATTCAACGGTATCTTCGAAATTGACATACGAGTTCGGGGTTCCGAGTTAAATGGGTTTTAATTATTCGATGTTGACCTAGGTCATGGGAGGTTTGTCTAAATCGTTTAATTTAGTCTAAATCTCTATAAATTTGGCCCTATGTTACGCAGAATTTTACGAGGAATTCAACGGTATCCTCGAAATTGACATACGAGTTCGGGGTTCCGAGTTAAATGGGTTTTAATTATTCGATGTTGACCTAGGTCATGGTAGGTTTCTCTAAATCGTTTAATTTTGCCTAAATCTCTATAAATTTGGCCCTATGTTACGCAGAATTTTACGAGGAATTCAACGGTATCCTCGAAATTGACATACGAGTTCAGGGTTCCGAGATAATTGGGTTTGAGGTACTTACGATGTTATCCTAGGTCATGGTATGTGAATAGGGGTTACTCGAGGTCATCGGGCGGGGTCAACCGAGGTCATGCGGGGTCATACGGGGTCATGCGAGGTCAGGCTAGGTCTGACGGTGTCAGGGGAGGTTAGGCATGGTCAGACGAGGTCAGGCGAGTTCTGGGGAGGTCCAGCGAGATATGGAGATGAAGATTTGTTGATTTTTAGAAATTTGTTCATATCTTCTAAACAGGTCTACGTACAGGAATATAATTTCGCACGCTTAGAGGTCTTGATCCGAGCTGTTGATCGACGACAAAACAATCGGCGTGAATCGCGTCATCATTAAGAAAAAAAATTTTTAATTACGGATAAAAAGTCGTAAATACATAACAGCCGCTCGAAAAAAATTAATTTTGCCTAAATCTCTATAAATTTGGCCCTATGTTACGCAGAATTTTACGAGGAATTCAACGGTATCCTCGAAATTGACATACGAGTTCGGGGTTCCGAGATAATTCGGTTTGAAGTACATGCGATGTTATCCTAGGTCATGGTATGTGAATAGGGGTTACTCGAGGTCATCGGGCGGGGTCAACCGAGGTCATGCGGGGTCATGCGTGGTCATGCGAGGTCAGGCTAGTTCTGACGGTGTCAGGCATGGTCAGACGAGGTCAGGCGAGTTCTGGGGAGGTCTAGCGAGATATGGAGATGAAGATTTGTTGATTTTTAGAAATTTGTTCATATCTTCTAAACAGGTCTACGTACAGGAATATAATTTCGCACGCTTAGAGCTCTTGATCAGAGCTGTTGATCGACGACAAAGCAATCGGCGTGAATCGCGTCATCATTAAGAAAAAAAATTTTTAATTACGGATAAAAAGTCGTAAATACATAACAGCCGCTCGAAAAAAATTAATTTTGCCTAAATCTCTATAAATTTGGCCCTATGTTACGCAGAATTTTACGAAGAATTCAACGGTATCCTCGAAATTGACATACGAGTTCGGGGTTCCGAGTTAAATGGGTTTTAATTATTCGATGTTGACCTAGGTCATGGTAGGTTTCTCTAAATCGTTAAATTTTGCCTAAATCTCTATAAATTTGGCCCTATGTTACGCAGAATTTTACGAGGAATTCAACGGTATCCTCGAAATTGACATACGAGTTCGGGGTTCCGAGATAATTCGGTTTGAAGTACATGCGATGTTATCCTAGGTCATGGTATGTGAATAGGGGTTACTCGAGGTCATCGGGCGGGGTCAACCGAGGTCATGCGGGGTCATACGGGGTCATGCGAGGTCAGGCTAGGTCTGACGGTGTCAGGGGAGGTTAGGCATGGTCAGACGAGGTCAGGCGAGTTCTGGGGAGGTCCAGCGAGATATGGAGATGAAGATTTGTTGATTTTTAGAAATTTGTTCATATCTTCTAAACAGGTCTACGTACAGGAATATAATTTCGCACGCTTAGAGCTCTTGATCAGAGCTGTTGATCGACGACAAAACAATCGGCATGAATCGCGTCATCATTAAGAAAAAAAATTTTTAATTACGGATAAAAAGTCGTAAATACATAACAACCGCTCGAAAAAAATTAATTTTGCCTAAATCTCTATAAATTTGGCCCTATGTTACGCATAATTTTAAGATTAATTCAACGGTATCTTCGAAATTGACATACGAGTTCGGGGTTCCGAGTTAAATGGGTTTTAATTATTCGATGTTGACCTAGGTCATGGTAGGTTTCTCTAAATCTTTTAATTTTGTCTAAATCTCTATAAATTTGGCCCTATGTTACGCAGAATTTTACGAGGAATTCAACAGTATCTTCGAAATTGACATACGAGTTCGGGGTTCCGAGTTAAACGGGTTTTAATTATTCGATGTTGACCTAGGTCATGGTAGGTTTCTCTAAATCGTTAAATTTTGCCTAAATCTCTATAAATTTGGCCCTATGTTACGCAGAATTTTACGAGGAATTCAACGGTATCCTCGAAATTGACATACGAGTTCGGGGTTCCGAGATAATTCGGTTTGAAGTACATGCGATGTTATCCTAGGTCATGGTATGTGAATAGGGGTTACTCGAGGTCATCGGGCGGGGTCAACCGAGGTCATGCGGGGTCATACGGGGTCATGCGAGGTCAGGCTAGGTCTGACGGTGTCAGGGGAGGTTAGGCATGGTCAGACGAGGTCAGGCGAGTTCTGGGGAGGTCCAGCGAGATATGGAGATGAAGATTTGTTGATTTTTAGAAATTTGTTCATATCTTCTAAACAGGTCTACGTACAGAAATATAATTTCGCACGCTTAGAGCTCTTGATCAGAGCTGTTGATCGACGACAAAACAATCGGCATGAATCGCGTCATCATTAAGAAAAAAAATTTTTAATTACGGATAAAAAGTCGTAAATACATAACAGCCGCTCGAAAAAAATTAATTTTGCCTAAATCTCTATAAATTTGGCCCTATGTTACGCAGAATTTTACGAGGAATTCAACGGTATCTTCGAAATTGACATACGAGTTCGGGGTTCCGAGTTAAATGGGTTTTAATTATTCGATGTTGACCTAGGTCATGGGAGGTTTGTCTAAATCGTTTAATTTAGCCTAAATCTCTATAAATTTGGCCCTATGTTACGCAGAATTTTACGAGGAATTCAACGGTATCCTCGAAATTGACATACGAGTTCGGGGTTCCGAGATAATTGGGTTTGAAGTACTTGCGATGTTATCCTAGGTCATGGTATGTGAATAGGGGTTACTCGAGGTCATCGGGCGGGGTCAACCGAGGTCATGCGGGGTCATACGGGGTCATGCGAGGTCAGGCTGGGTCTGACGGTGTCAGGCATGGTCAGACGAGGTCAAGCGAGTTCTGGGGAGGTCCAGCGAGATATGGAGATGAAGATTTGTTGATTTTTAGAATTTTTTTCATATCTTCTAAACAGGTCTACGTACAGAAATATAATTTTGCACGCTTAAAGCTCTTGATCCGAGCTGTTGATCGACGACAAAACAATCGGCGTGAATCGCGTCGTCATTAAGAAAAAAATTTTTTAATTACGGATAAACTGTCGTAAATACATAACAGCCGCTCGAAAAAATTTAATTTTGCCTAAATCTCTATAAATTTGGTCCTATATTACGCAGAATTTTACGAGGAATTTAACGCTTTCCTCGAAATTGACATACGAGTTCGGGGTTCCGAGTTAAATGGGTTTTAATTATTCGATGTTGACCTAGGTCATGGTAGGTTTCTCTAAATCGTTTAATTTTGCCTAAATCTCTATAAATTTGGCCCTATGTTACGCAGAATTTTACGAGGAATTCAACGGTATCTTCGAAATTGACATACGAGTTCGGGGTTCCGAGTTAAATGGGTTTTAATTATTCGATGTTGACCTAGGTCATGGGAGGTTTGTCTAAATCGTTTAATTTAGCCTAAATCTCTATAAATTTGGCCCTATGTTACGCAGAATTTTACGAGGAATTCAACGGTATCCTCGAAATTGACATACGAGTTCGGGGTTCCGAGTTAAATGGGTTTTAATTATTCGATGTTGACCTAGGTCATGGTAGGTTTCTCTAAATCGTTTAATTTTGCCTAAATCTCTATAAATTTGGCCCTATGTTACGCAGAATTTTACGAGGAATTCAACGGTATCCTCGAAATTGACATACGAGTTCAGGGTTCCGAGATAATTGGGTTTGAGGTACTTACGATGTTATCCTAGGTCATGGTATGTGAATAGGGGTTACTCGAGGTCATCGGGCGGGGTCAACCGAGGTCATGCGGGGTCATACGGGGTCATGCGAGGTCAGGCTAGGTCTGACGGTGTCAGGGGAGGTTAGGCATGGTCAGACGAGGTCAGGCGAGTTCTGGGGAGGTCCAGCGAGATATGGAGATGAAGATTTGTTGATTTTTAGAAATTTGTTCATATCTTCTAAACAGGTCTACGTACAGGAATATAATTTCGCACGCTTAGAGGTCTTGATCCGAGCTGTTGATCGACGACAAAACAATCGGCGTGAATCGCGTCATCATTAAGAAAAAAAATTTTTAATTACGGATAAAAAGTCGTAAATACATAACAGCCGCTCGAAAAAAATTAATTTTGCCTAAATCTCTATAAATTTGGCCCTATGTTACGCAGAATTTTACGAGGAATTCAACGGTATCCTCGAAATTGACATACGAGTTCGGGGTTCCGAGATAATTCGGTTTGAAGTACATGCGATGTTATCCTAGGTCATGGTATGTGAATAGGGGTTACTCGAGGTCATCGGGCGGGGTCAACCGAGGTCATGCGGGGTCATGCGTGGTCATGCGAGGTCAGGCTAGTTCTGACGGTGTCAGGCATGGTCAGACGAGGTCAGGCGAGTTCTGGGGAGGTCTAGCGAGATATGGAGATGAAGATTTGTTGATTTTTAGAAATTTGTTCATATCTTCTAAACAGGTCTACGTACAGGAATATAATTTCGCACGCTTAGAGCTCTTGATCAGAGCTGTTGATCGACGACAAAGCAATCGGCGTGAATCGCGTCATCATTAAGAAAAAAAATTTTTAATTACGGATAAAAAGTCGTAAATACATAACAGCCGCTCGAAAAAAATTAATTTTGCCTAAATCTCTATAAATTTGGCCCTATGTTACGCAGAATTTTACGAAGAATTCAACGGTATCCTCGAAATTGACATACGAGTTCGGGGTTCCGAGTTAAATGGGTTTTAATTATTCGATGTTGACCTAGGTCATGGTAGGTTTCTCTAAATCGTTAAATTTTGCCTAAATCTCTATAAATTTGGCCCTATGTTACGCAGAATTTTACGAGGAATTCAACGGTATCCTCGAAATTGACATACGAGTTCGGGGTTCCGAGATAATTCGATTTGAAGTACATGCGATGTTATCCTAGGTCATGGTATGTGAATAGGGGTTACTCGAGGTCATCGGGCGGGGTCAACCGAGGTCATGCGGGGTCATACGGGGTCATGCGAGGTCAGGCTAGGTCTGACGGTGTCAGGGGAGGTTAGGCATGGTCAGACGAGGTCAGGCGAGTTCTGGGGAGGTCCAGCGAGATATGGAGATGAAGATTTGTTGATTTTTAGAAATTTGTTCATATCTTCTAAACAGGTCTACGTACAGGAATATAATTTCGCACGCTTAGAGCTCTTGATCAGAGCTGTTGATCGACGACAAAACAATCGGCATGAATCGCGTCATCATTAAGAAAAAAAATTTTTAATTACGGATAAAAAGTCGTAAATACATAACAACCGCTCGAAAAAAATTAATTTTGCCTAAATCTCTATAAATTTGGCCCTATGTTACGCATAATTTTAAGATTAATTCAACGGTATCTTCGAAATTGACATACGAGTTCGGGGTTCCGAGTTAAATGGGTTTTAATTATTCGATGTTGACCTAGGTCATGGTAGGTTTCTCTAAATCTTTTAATTTTGTCTAAATCTCTATAAATTTGGCCCTATGTTACGCAGAATTTTACGAGGAATTCAACAGTATCTTCGAAATTGACATACGAGTTCGGGGTTCCGAGTTAAACGGGTTTTAATTATTCGATGTTGACCTAGGTCATGGTAGGTTTCTCTAAATCTTTTAATTTTGTCTAAATCTCTATAAATTTGGCCCTATGTTACGCAGAATTTTACGAGGAATTCAACGGTATCTTCGAAATTGACATACGAGTTCGGGGTTCCGAGTTAAATGGGTTTTAATTATTCGATGTTGACCTAGGTCATGGGAGGTTTGTCTAAATCGTTTAATTTAGCCTAAATCTCTATAAATTTGGCCCTATGTTACGCAGAATTTTACGAGGAATTCAACGGTATCCTCGAAATTGACATACGAGTTCGGGGTTCCGAGATAATTGGGTTTGAAGTACTTGCGATGTTATCCTAGGTCATGGTATGTGAATAGGGGTTACTCGAGGTCATCGGGCGGGGTCAACCGAGGTCATGCGGGGTCATACGGGGTCATGCGAGGTCAGGCTGGGTCTGACGGTGTCAGGCATGGTCAGACGAGGTCAAGCGAGTTCTGGGGAGGTCCAGCGAGATATGGAGATGAAGATTTGTTGATTTTTAGAATTTTTTTCATATCTTCTAAACAGGTCTACGTACAGAAATATAATTTTGCACGCTTAAAGCTCTTGATCCGAGCTGTTGATCGACGACAAAACAATCGGCGTGAATCGCGTCGTCATTAAGAAAAAAATTTTTTAATTACGGATAAACTGTCGTAAATACATAACAGCCGCTCGAAAAAATTTAATTTTGCCTAAATCTCTATAAATTTGGTCCTATATTACGCAGAATTTTACGAGGAATTTAACGCTTTCCTCGAAATTGACATACGAGTTCGGGGTTCCGAGTTAAATGGGTTTTAATTATTCGATGTTGACCTAGGCCATGGTAGGTTCCTCCAAATCGTTTAATTTTGTCTAAATCTCTATAAATTTGGCCCTATGTTACGCAGAATTTTACGAGGAATTCAACGGTATCTTCGAAATTGACATACGAGTTCGGGGTTTCGAGTTAAATGGGTTTTAATTATTCGATGTTGACCTAGGTCATGGTAGGTTTCTCTAAATCGTTTAATTTTGCCTAAATCTCTATAAATTTGGCCCTATGTTACGCAGAATTTTACGAGGAATTCAACGGTATCCTCGAAATTGACATACGAGTTCGGGGTTCCGAGTTAAATGTGTTTTAATTATTCGATGTTGACCTAGGTCATGGTAGGTTTCTCTAAATCGTTTAATTTTGTCTAAATCTCTATAAATTTGGCCCTATGTTACGCAGAATTTTACGAGGAATTCAACGGTATCCTCGAAATTGACATACGAGTTCGAGGTTCCGAGATAATTCGGTTTGAAGTACATGCGATGTTATCCTAGGTCATGGTATGTGAATAGGGGTTACTCGAGGTCATCGGGCGGGGTCAAGCGAGGTCATGCAGGGTCATGCGAGGTCATGCGAGGTCAGGTTAGGTCTGACGGTGTCAGGGGGGGTTAGGCATGGTCAGACGAGGTCAGGCGAGTTCTGGGGAGGTCCAGCGAGATATGGAGATGAAGATTTGTTGATTTTTAGAAATTTGTTCATATCTTCTAAACAGGTCTACGTACAGGAATATAATTTTGCACGCTTAGAGCTCTTGATCCGAGCTGTTGATCGACGACAAAACAATCGGCGTGAATCGCGTCATCATTAAGAAAAAAAATTTTTAATTACGGATAAACAGTCGTAGATACATAACAGCCGCTCGAAAAAATTTAATTTTGCCTAAATCTCTATAAATTTGGTCCTATATTACGCAGAATTTTACGAGGAATTTAACGCTTTCCTCGAAATTGACATACGAGTTCGGGGTTCCGAGTTAAATGGGTTTTAATTATTCGATGTTGACCTAGGCCATGGTAGGTTCCTCCAAATCGTTTAATTTTGTCTAAATCTCTATAAATTTGGCCCTATGTTACGCAGAATTTTACGAGGAATTCAACGGTATCCTCGAAATTGACATACGAGTTCGGGGTTCCGAGTTAAATGTGTTTTAATTATTCGATGTTGACCTAGGTCATGGTAGGTTTCTCTAAATCGTTTAATTTTGTCTAAATCTCTATAAATTTGGCCCTATGTTACGCAGAATTTTACGAGGAATTCAACGGTATCCTCGAAATTGACATACGAGTTCGAGGTTCCGAGATAATTCGGTTTGAAGTACATGCGATGTTATCCTAGGTCATGGTATGTGAATAGGGGTTACTCGAGGTCATCGGGCGGGGTCAAGCGAGGTCATGCAGGGTCATGCGAGGTCAGGCTATGTCTGGCGGGGTCAAGGGAGGTTAGGCATGATCAGGCGAGTTCAGTAGACTCTGACGGGGTCAGAGGAGGTCTGGCGAGATCTGGAAATGAATATTTGTTGAATTTTAGAAATTTGTTCATATCTTCTAAACCGGTCTACGTACAGGAATATAATTTTGCACGCTTAGAGCTCTTGATCCGAGCTGTATCCTCAAAATTGACATACGAGTTTGGGGTTCCGAGTTAAATGGGTTTTAATTAGTCGATGTTGACCTAGGTCATGGTAAGTTTCTCTAAATCGTTTAATTTTGCCTAAATCTTTATAAATTTGGTCCTATATTACGCATAATAGCATTGTATAAATATTTTCCATTTGAAGAAAACAAAGTACTATTCGTTTTAATGTACCAACAAAAAACTATGAGCGATGAGAGCAATCAATATTTTTTTGAAGTTTCCAATTTATTTTTGCAGAAACTGTGTTTTAAATCCTGTGAGCAACATCAAAAAATTAATAACAATTTACAGTACAAATTTTAAGAAAATCATACATAAAATCTTCAAAAATGCAAGTGAAAAATAAGGCTTCTCAGCATCACAAGCAAAATAAATTGCAAAGAGTGTTAATATAGGTATAGCTTAGGTTTAGATGAGCAGCAAAATACTTTTTTTAACAGCAGATTTCGTTAAGCAGCAATAATCTAATTAAATAAGCAAGTTATTTATTCATTTTAGTTGCTAAAAATGTCTAACGCTCAATGTAAACCAGCATGTATAAAGTGTCCGAAGAAATGTTATAGCTTTGATTTTTTAAATAGTTTACAACCGCTTAGACCGCAAACTACATAAACACTATAACTCCTAAACGGGACAATTTTTTTGTCGAAATGTAAAAAATATTTTAGATATCTGATTTAAACACCTACAGTGAAGTTATTATCCTTATAGTGTTTTAAAGTGTTGTGAACCATAAATATAAGCAAAGCCTTCACCGCATTATACAGACTATTAAAAACATTAATACATCAATTAAAAACATCTTAAGCCGGGCTTAGACTACGGGTTTACTTGGTAAATGAACCGGCTCACAAGGACCAGTAACAAGTAAAAGCGCATTTACAATACGCTTGTGGAATGGACAGACAGGAGTTGACCATACTGCGGATCCGATGACGATGGGACAGTGATCAGTTCCCACCAGTGACCAATAAACCACTCACATGGCAGTACCAAGTGCGAGTCCGGCTTTATAGTTCGACCAAGTTCCTTCGAACCACCCTGAAATCATAGAAATTTGCGTGTTACCGCAACCGGACAACTTCTGGTGTTTTCAGATTTATGGTAAGACAGCTGGCGTATTTAGACGCTTTCACGTAATACAAATTTATGTAAAGAAATACTGGTGGTAAACTATGTCTATGTGGATGCTTTTAGTTTCCTTTTTTGCTTTCGTATAAACACACTAACATTCGTCGAATTAACCGAAAAAGATCTTGAAGAAAAAGATCAATGTCACTTTTGCTTTCATTTCGAATCCCAGTTTTCCACTACCAAAAAGGGCTGATAAACACATGGTAAAAAATACGAGCGTGCATAAATTCCAATTTGACTGCAGTCAGTTGTGTGGAAGAGCCATTAAATGCACCTGTCTAAAGAGATAATAAATTGTGAAAAACGAAGGAAGGTGATTTAAATTGTAAAACTGTAGGTGCGAAGTTTCTTGTCGCTTATTTCTAGAGTACACTTCCTAAGTTTGATATCTTTGTATTTAATTATTGTGAAGAATTGTGGATGCTAGAATACAGCGGAGATGCAACACAAAAAATAAGAATAAATAAAAAAAAATCAATAGTTTATTAAAAAAAAAAATTAATAAATGCATAAAATGAAGAAAAAAGTTTCATAGAAAAATAGACGCTTAATACAAATGATGAGTAGTAAAATGATCACCTATTGCAAAAATTAAAGCATTTTATGACAAACTAAATGACTAAATGTTTAATTTTTTATTTTCAGTTTTATTTTAGTGTTTAAGGTAACTTAAGGTTAATCGCCTAATGCTCTTGCTAACATTGCCGACAAAGCTCGCCCCAAACGTGTCGTAAAAACGTTTTTAATTTTTACTCTTCACATTGGGAATAAATACTGTGAACATGCGAGTTATTTTTACTGTACACTTTTTATTGAACAAATTACAATAAAATGCTGTGCATGTTTCACTTATTGTTTCAATTTTTTTATTGCATACTTGCATTATACAATATTTAATTAATACTGATCGTTTATAATTTTTTACTGCACAAAATCGAATTGATTACTGAACGCTTTATTACTACCCTTTTACCTTTTTTTATGGTTCTTAAGGGTCTTGTCCCAATAGATGTTTTTGTTCAGAATTATGTTGTACTCTGAGTTATTTATTGTAAATTTTTTTGAAAACTGTACGTAAATTATTGCCAATAGAACTCCACAGATTGCTTTTGCAAAATTTAATCAAAGTTAGTTAGTTAAAAATAAGTTGATCTAACTCCATTCAACATTTCTGAAGGTGTAAAAATTTTATTTTCCACTTTTTCCTTTTATAGAATGAATATAAAAATTTCGACCATAGTTTGTTTTGAACTTGGCGCGCTTAGAAGTACAGCTTTTGACCTACTACGTCATTATCCTACTCAACATGTCATTAAAAAAAAGAACTACACTTGCTTAAATGTCAACATGATTACAAAAATATTTTTGTAGAATGTGAACTATTCCAAAAGTTTTACATTTATTTTAAGTTGAAATTTCAAGAAAATGTAACAACCATGTTTCTTTTGCTGCTAGTGTGTATGTTTATTTATCAAAGTGTTGAGGTTACAGCGAATGCCACCTTCAATCCTCGAAGTCCCCTCGTAAATTGTTCATTTTTACCATGGAAATTCTTGAAATGCAACGATCCAGTAGATCACAAGGGCAATCGAACAGCAAAAGAAGAATTGGGACATGGCTGTGTAAAGTTTGGTGGCATGAGATATGAAGAAGTTGAAAGGACAAAAGTGGAGTGCACTGTTTTAGATAACATCGAGTGTTTCGGAAATACAACTTTTTTTAAAGAAGGAGTTCCGTGTGTCAAATATTCTAATCAGTACTTTACTACAACTTTATTATATAGCATTTTACTTGGGTTTTTGGGAATGGACAGGTTTTGTTTAGGTCAGACAGGAACAGCAGTTGGAAAGTTACTGACCTTAGGTGGAGTTGGAATTTGGTGGATCGTGGATATTGTGTTACTTGTAACTAACAATTTAGGTCCAGAAGATGGTAGTAATTGGAATCCTTATGTTTAATACAACATGAATCAAAAATAAACGCTTTTATATGATAGAACTTTTATTTAAAGCAACGCAGATAGCATAGTTGCAGTACAAAATGTAAAACTTAAAATAAATTTATGAAGCTCCAGCATTTGAGTTGGGTCCACGACGACGTCCAAAAGTGGCGACAACATTAACAAATCTCCTATTGTACTGAATACGCCTCTTTGCTCTACCTGTCTTCTTCTTTTTCTTTTCTTGTTTCTCAACTTTTGGAGTCTGTCCTTTGACTTTACCTACAAAAAAAAAAAAATATATATTATCTATTCATCACTGTTCCATGTAAATGTCTGATACTTTTTATAGCAATTTTATAATACATAAAACCACCTCAAACAGTTCATGATGATCTTGCAAGCTTCAGGAAGATTATTATTTAAATAACAATAATAATCTGCTGTGACCTGCATCAAATAACAAAGTGGAATTTTCCTTACCTGCACGGGCAAGTGAACCATGCACTTTACCACCCAACAAGCCAACAGTTAGTTCAATATCTGTATTTTCAAAAGCTGACACCAAACTGTCATCTGAGACGGGAACACCGCTTGCATACAGGGTGACTTCATCGGTTTTTAGATTTTCCAAAGCCGCGATGCGGTCCTAGAAAAATTGATGTAACACATAACCTCAATATGTCTTTCAATTTTACCTTAATTTCAGCAATGGTTTCATTGCTTTGGCACTCAAGCATATGAGTTGACAATCCACGGAAACACAACTGCATTTTGTTGTAGTCTAAAAACGAGAAAATATTAGTCCAAAAAACTTAGCACATGGTGATAGGAGACAACCACTAACACACCAAATACTACAAGTGGAAACTATTACACAATTTTTGGCAACCAAAAATGGCTTGGTTATAAAAAAATCTTAAAACTGATGATAATGGGACGTTACAAATGATAAAATCATAATGAAAATGATAAAACCCACCTCACGATAGCATCAAAATGTCAGAAAGGAATGAAAATGGCGATGGGAAGGAAACGACAAATCTGTCAGGGCCAAATCAAAAATCCCTAGAATTTTGAGCTGGCGGTAAATTCAAAAAAGCTGTTTCCTAGTTCAATATTAAAAATATTTTATTATTATTCACATGATGAATACGGTTGGCAACACATGCGATAAGAAAAATTATAACTAATGTAAGACTGAAACCTAATACAAAGTTAAACCTACAATAAAAAACAAAAGTATTCGATTTTTGTAACAAGAAGAAGGTACACATTTCGTGTTAATGGGCGAAATTATTTATTAAAATGTTTGATTAATGAAAGCACGATAAACATAAACAATTCATTCAATAAATTAGGTATGATATCCTAATAATAACCACTACATGAAAATTATTGTACTAATTTGTTGCTCATTTACTCTGATTACTGCATTTTTTTTCAAATCAATCAATTACTATCTCTAATATACCACTGAAACTTTAGAATCTCTGTTGAAAGTTTTGTTGTTGCTGAGAGCTATTATTATACATCATCTGCTGCTGATGGAACTCTTGCTGTTGTGAAATAGGAAGAGCCTAAAATATAGTTTTGTGAATATTCAATCAAAGTAAGTGAATATTTACTTGTGGATTGACTTGACCAGGATGAGTATTTCCCGACAATCTCACTCTTTTCGCAGGATTGCCGTGATTGTCCCCATTTGTAGATTGTTGCTGCTGTTGCTGAGACTGTTGTTGTTGCTGCTGCTGTTGTTGTTGCTGTTGCTGCTGCTGCTGTGATTGTTGCTGCTGCTGTTGTTGTTGCTGCTGCTGCTGTTGTTGCTGATTCTGCCGCTGTTTGTTCTCTGCTTTTTCTTCTTGATCATCGTCGGTCAAAAACTCTCGTTTTGGATATGGAATTGGGCAACCTGTTGGAGCAAAATCATGTTTAGATAAAATTTGTATAAAATGTTATCAAAATTTTACCAGCAAAGACATCTTGTGTTGGTAAAGGATCTTCTGAAAAATACGCATCTTGCATTGCTTGTTCTGACGTGATTCTTTTGTTAGGATCCATTAAAAGTAATTTTTGTAGAAGGTGGAATGCTTTGCTTTCTGGTTTGATTTTGTGTCTGTCCATGTATTTTATCAAAGAACAGTTTATATAACTATAATGAAATGAATCGAATTTACGATTTGCTCTTTTGTTTTTTTTTTAGGTTTTTACCTATTTTTCTTGAAGTCTTTCATTAATGTGGGGTGTTCTGGCATCTTTTTAATGTCCTCCCAGTCTTTTTCTAGTGGAAAACCCATGACATTAAATATCCTGTCCAGCTGGTCATGATGGTATGGATTACTTGTTTTTATGTCTTCTTGACGACAATGGAAAATTGGTTCTGAAGTCAAGAGTTCAGCAAAAATGCATCCAATAGCCCAAATATCTATCAAAAATCAATGTTATAAACACATTATGTGATAAAATGTACCGTTACCTATAGCCTTTGTATAATGGCGAGCACCTAACAGCAGCTCTGGGGCTCTATACCAAAAAGTAACAACAACAGGATCTAAATCTGCAAGCGGTTTTAAAGGAGCATTGAAAAGTCTAGCAAAACCCATGTCAGCAATTTTTACACGTCCTCTCTCTGGTCCTTCGCCCATTACCAGAATATTTGCAGGTTTAAGATCTCTGTGCAACACCCAATTTGAGTGTAAATAATGGATTCCATCTAGAATCTGGTATAATAAAGATTTCACCATTCCCTTGGGCACCATAACAGGCTTTTTATTAGCCTTGGCAGCTCTGTGGAATTTTATGATGTGCCACAAATCATGTTCAGCAAAATCAAATAACAGCCACACTTTCCTGTCATTGTGAGATAAGAATACTCTAATGAGATTAATAACATTTGGATGCTTCAATTCCCGTAAAAGCTAAAACTCACGTTAGAGGGAAAGCTTCGATAAATCTACACTTACTGCAATTTCCCTGCAAGCAGACATCGATAAACCAGTTCCTTCTATCTGTTTTAACGCATAGTCTCGATTATCCGAGCCATCTTTTCGTCGACCTTTGTAGACATGACCATAAGTGCCTCGACCCACTTTGCAGCCTTCATAGTCGAACAAATCCTCCACCTTAACCCTCTCGTTTTGAGTTTTCATTTTAAATTCGTAATCCATCATAAGACTTGTCATAATACAGTAACCGCCAAAAATAATAATGCACTTCCACCGAAGTGCTTCAAAAAAGTTTATCTAAATTACAATGTAGAAATAAAATTCAGCACTTTGAAAATGTACTGAAGCTTCGTAAAATCTAAATTCCGTAATTTGGCTTCGTTTGTAAATATAACCAACAAATTGTTTCACGTCGATAAATGACAGTGATTACGTCAAACAACTGTCATTTTACTGTCAAATTCTCGCGCAGGTCTGTTTGTTACTGTTCAACAACGTGGTAGCAAGAATTTTTTACAATAAAAAATTATACAAGCAGAAAATTTTCGTGCTTCTAGAAAACGAAAGGTGAGTGTGTATTTTAAGATTTATCTGGGAAAGGCGAAACTCATTTGACGTCAATTTGAATTTCACGTCATGTTGGCCAACTTCGCGCAGTGATACATCCCTAGATTCATTCATTTTATATGTGGGAAATTCCGGTCGGAAAGTTGGAAAATCGTCCGGTTCTTTTCGAATTTCCTTTCGCGAAGGACAGTTAACTGCCAGTTTTGTTTTCGTGATTCCATTTCGTTGGGAATGTAAGGAAATCGTGTGTTTTTTTAACGTTTTAACGGAACCTCTGCTTCGTAAATTTCTAGTTATAACCAGTTAAAGTGGTTAAGTTACCTGCATAACCAGTGGAAAGTGACTCAATCAAGTAGTTCGTCGGCATTGGAGACCGCGCCATTTTGCATCGGGCCACATTTTTCACATTTTTAAATCGTAAAAAAGTTTGCAGAAATGTCAGGCGAGGAAACTTCAGCAGATCGCAATGTAGAAATATGGAAAATCAAGAAACTCATCAAAAGTCTGGAGCTGGCGAGAGGGTAAGTGCAACGTGGTTAGGATTCCATTTGGAACATATGCCCACGAGACTAAATTCACAAATTTTAACACAAAGAAATCTAAATTTAAATTGTTTTTTGCAGAAATGGAACCAGCATGATTTCCTTAATTATACCACCCAAGGATCAAATCTCTCGGGTTAGCAAAATGTTGGCTGATGAATTCGGCACAGCCTCCAATATTAAGTCTAGAGTTAACAGATTGTCAGTATTAGGTGCAATCACTTCAGTCCAGCATCGTCTCAAATTGTACACTAAAGGTATGTGCTAACAGCTGTCATCATCAGAGAATGTTAAGAGTCCATATTGCATGTAAAGGACAGAATTGGTTTATGCACAATGGATTGCCCACAATTTCTATCAGTTTGTAGGATGCTTAGCTAATTTACATTTGAAACTTCAATTTTTAATTAAATCAATGGGGGATCTAGATTCCAACACCTTGAACTCCATCAAAACCCAATCAGTTTTCAAGGATAGACAACTGTTCTAAGTTCTTAGATACTTTATTAAGATTGACTTATTTCACAATTACTGCTATATAACGTGCCATAAAAAAGGTCAAGTTATTTATTACAAGATTATTAAATTTCACTTGTGGCTTTACTAATTATAAATTCTCTGAATAGAGATTAAAATGGGTTCACAATATCTCAAATACATTACTTGCAAAAATGATTAAAACTATGGTATACTATTTTGTATTTATAACTATGTTTGACCTACAAGACTTGACTACTTGCAGTTTTTATGATAGTAATAAATCTACTCTGAGACTGTTTCTCAATAATTTAAGTATATGTTTATTACATATAAAACTTTATTTCTGAAACACAGATAATGATACAATTTTACATCCAACACATTTAAAATGTGTTCATGTTAATTTTCTTTGACCCTTTCTCAACATCGGCTATTCCACAGTCCGTGTCAACCTACCTACCAATCAATAAACTGCAAGTCATTAAATTCGTGCTACACTAACATCGCTTTAAAAAAAAAAAAAAAAACAATTTAGTATTTTTTATATTGTCTAAAAGGGAAAGATGTTTCCAACGCGCAGAAATTACGAGAATCAAGTAAAAACTAGAATTACGACATCTTCAAACAGGTTACATTTTTAGAATTTTGGTAGATCAAGAAGACTTCAAATTCGATCACTTAGCAGAAGTTTCATTAACACTGGAGATGAATTATGCCAATTTTTTTTAAAATTTATCTTTATAACACTTAAAATTTTGGTATTTCTAAACTAAAACCATTTCAATTAGTTAAAAAGTGATTTTCATGTCTGTATGTGAAAGTATGTGGTATTAGTTAAATATTCCCGTAATATACATAATTTTCTTTTTTGCGTCACAGATTTTCTTGTGCTTTTATTAATAATCTGTTCTTTACGATAAGGTGGTCTGGGAAGCTCACACACTTTCACACAATTAGCACAAACCAACTATGGACCGTATTAAATCGCATATAATTGATATTTTTTCTTTACAGTGCCGCCAAATGGGCTAGTAATTTATTGTGGAACTATCGTAACCGACGAAGGCAAGGAAAAGAAAGTTAACATCGATTTCGAACCATTTAAACCTATAAATACCTCTCTGTACTTATGTGACAATAAGTTCCACACGGAAGCTTTAACGGCCTTACTGGCAGATGACAACAAATTTGGTTTCATCGTTATGGACGGTAACGGTGCATTGTTTGGTACATTGCAAGGTAATACCAGAGAGGTACTCCACAAATTTACGGTAGATTTGCCGAAGAAACACGGGAGGGGTGGTCAATCTGCTTTGCGTTTCGCTCGATTGAGAATGGAAAAGAGACATAACTACGTTAGGAAAGTAGCAGAAGTTGCTACACAACTCTTCATCACTAATGACAAACCAAACATTGCTGGACTGATTCTGGCGGGTAGTGCTGATTTTAAGACTGAACTTAGTCAATCAGATATGTTTGACCCTGTAAGTTTTCTCTCTTCTTTACATCAGATTTAAAACTCAAAACTCGCAGCAACAATTTAGCGTTGAATAATTTGTACTTATTTCAATTGGTATTTCAATGCGGTAAATGTAGACTAATAAATTTTGCTGGAACGTGTATGTGGGATATTTAACATTCAAGTGGAGCGCACATATTAAACATTCACTGGATATAAGTGGTCAAATTACCAGTTATGAAAGGGCAAATCATACACTTTGTTGCAAACAGTTTTTAATGCCAACGTTATATCAAACTTGAGCAGGTCACATTGTTTCGGATTAAAAACTAAGCAAATTCCTTTCATTGATCAATTTTTGCATTAAAAAGTAGACGTATAAATACGCAAATATAAGATATTAATTTGTTCTAGTATGTATATTTCTACAAAATTTTTGAAGGACTTTAAATCAATAGTCTAATTTATAGAGATAATTGTTGCTATTTAACGATAATAGCAGCCCAGATGTTTTAGATTCAGACAAGACATACTCATAACTAAACATAATGAATCTTTCAGAGATTACAAGCAAAAGTGATAAAACTAGTGGACGTATCTTACGGTGGCGAGAACGGCTTCAATCAAGCAATTGAACTGGCAGCAGAGTCACTACAGAATGTCAAATTTATCCAAGAGAAAAAACTCATCGGTCGCTACTTCGACGAAATCAGTCAAGATACGGGTAAATACTGCTTTGGAGTCGAAGATACGCTGAGAGGTCTCGAATTAGGAGCCGTGGAAACACTAATTTGCTGGGAAAATCTTGATATTCAAAGATACGTTTTAAAAAATCACACCACAGGAACTGAAACTGTCCTTCATCTAACGCCGGAACAAGAAAAAGACAAATCACACTTCACGGACAAAGATGTATGTATATTGTATTTTGTGTTATCGGTCTCTTATCATTTGCTTTACTCAGAGCGGAGTTGAATTGGAATTGGTCGAATGTCAGCCTCTCTTGGAATGGCTTGCTAACAACTACAAAAATTTTGGTGCTACTCTAGAAATTATCACTGACAAATCACAAGAAGGATCGCAGTTCGTTCGAGGGTTTGGTGGCATTGGAGGTCAGTATTTTGTTATTGAGACGTTATGAAATGTATATTCAAATTATGTGGTTTAAACTTAGTATTATTAATCGTTTTTATCAAAATTTTACGCTGCTATATGGATAGGCATTCTGCGTTACAAAGTGGACTTTCAGTCTCTACAAGCCGATGAGCCTTTGGATGATGTAGATCTTGATGATTATTAAAGATTTACAGTCATCAGGCTCCTACATTAAGGTACATTGCAATAATGTTGTGTTCCGTTTTTTTTTTTGTTTATTATATTTTATTTTGCCTGTAGTTACTTTGGTTGGTTGGTTTATCGACATTTCTGCTCAAGAATAAATGTCACAAAAATTTAAGTACTAATGAAGTTAAATTTATCAATGTGTTTTCTTCTGTGCTAGGTGTTATGTTTGTTAGTATTTTACATGCTGTAATTTGTTTTTATTTCTTTTTCAGGTTTGTTACGATACAAAGTGGATTTCCAGAGTTTGCAGTTAGAGGAATTAGATAATGGAGAGGAGTTTGATCTAGACGATTATTAATTCCTTGTAAGGACTTTTAAACAGCATTTTGTAGGAGTGGTGCCGTTAATATAATGTGCAGTGGCTGTATTTTGCTCATAAAAACAATGTGTTGTTAAGAATTGATATAAATAATTTTACATATACATACGTTTTTAACAAAACATTTTCTTTATATCTAAAATTATGTTTATATTATTGTTAATTTGTATGAAATTACTTATTCAAGGAAAATCTTTCTTATAAAATCATATTACAACTCAAATCAATCGTTACGCAAAACGCGAATTTAAGACGACGAATCAATACTAGTTAATTTATTTATTTTTATTCTGTTACATAAACAGGGGGTTTCATTTGAATAAAGTTAATTAAATGAATTCTCTCTCCCTGGGAGATATTCTTGTATGTTTGCATGATCTGTGTATTGACTTTTTAAATTACTTTATTTTATCAGACTATATCAATGGAATTGTTTAAAATAATTAAATATAAACTTTTTCATTTTTGGGGCCTGTTCCTTTTTATAGTTCCTCAATTTCCATCTCAGTTACTGTAGATTGAAAATTACATTCCCACAAATTTGTCAAAGGCTACTACTTCTATGAAAGCTTCAGCGTTCTTTTAAATTGCATTAATGAACAGTTTGTTGCAAAATCATGGACATTTGTGATATAACAACCTTCGTTAAACACTCGTTATAATTCCCGTCATTAATGTTTGTGGTTTTAACAACAATCTGTTGATCATGAGAATTTTTTACGTAATATTCACTTATTGTACTTCTTTTGAAATAAGGATCCTGTGCAATGGTTCGCTCTCATATCCAAGTTAGTCTCCTTGAGCCGACTGCAGATGACCCTTAAACTAGGTCCTTGACCACTCACCAGATTAATGTACTTTATTTACGTTTTGTTTGTATAATTTATAGTGAATAAATTAACAAAACGAAGGAGTTTCTCTCGTAACTTTATTTAAACTACTAAAAATTGTAACATTTAAGAGGCTTCTTGAAGAGACACGTTGGTACTAGGCACGATTGGTAAGTCGTTAATATCCAATTTTGCTAGCTGTTCATCAATGTCAGAACTGGTGTTGCTTTCAGACTTCTCTTCAGTTTTCATCAGATCTGCTAATTCTTCCTCCAAATCATCATCATCTGGGAGCACTGGTTTGGAAATAGCAGTCTGGATTTCTTCATGGATGTCCAACATCTGATAATGATTGGTATTTAATATTGTTTTTTGATCAAGTTGTATACTCACATCTCCTAGTTTTAACATCGTATCTTCCACAGCATTTTCTGTTAAACCTGTTTCTTTTATGGTTGAATTAAAAGCAGAGAGCGCTTCTTTGTAGGATTTCCAGACTTGAGCATCACCATGAACATCCTTGAGTTTTTCTAACAAAACCTGAATATTATGTAAAGCGTTGGTTTTGTGTATTAGGCGTTTTTCTATCTCATGTTTCTTTTTCAAACAAGTTTTGGCAAGTTGTCTGTGACCCTTGAGTAAGTGACTTTTGACCTCTTTAACACAACGTGCAATTTCATCTTCTAGATCTTCCACATGTTTGGTAAAAATTCGTTCATTTTGTTCCAACACATAGATTGATATATCTGACTCAGAAATTTCAGGTACTTGATCCTTTTGGCCTATCTTCACCAAAAGGGATTCTAAATCTCCATCACTTTTCAAGCTTTTGACGTCAGCTTTGTTCTCTTTAACAAGATAAGTGAGCAAAAGTTTCACATCTTCACCTTGACTCAAACTTCTTTCAATTATTTTTAAAAACTCAGAAAAGTTTAGAACTTTGTTTTTATTCTTTTGTGGTATAGTTGTTAACAGTTTTTGCGCTTCTTCATGGATAACCTGAACATGTACATAGATCTGCTCTGGGTTAGTCTGGCTTGAAAATAAAGACCGTTTCACAGTATTATAAGACCATGAAAGTGGTTTTTTGACTAGATTTGTTGCCCAACCACCCCAACTTTTAGGAGTTTCTCGGATGTAGTCATCTAAGTACTGTAACTCACCAGTTTTGACTAGTTCTTCAAGAACTACTCCCAAGCAACTGGGGGGTCTGCCATGTCGGATAAACAGTTTGTTTAGTTTCTGAAGATTAAAACTGTAGACGCCATTATTAATACAGTATAAAGAAATCAGATGTTTCCAAGAAGCTATTTTTGTGTCCCAGTCTCTCGGGTTAACTGTTCTACTCCTAAAAGGAGAATATAGTGAATCTAGACGAGCCTCATCTTTGTATTCTTGTGGTAGCTTTTCTTCGGGAATATGCAACATGATAGTTTTGCATAACCTACAATTATTTGTTTATTATCTTCTTCTTTATATCACTACTACTTTTTGTCATGCCTAGAGGGCGCTCGAATCAGTTATCTAATAATAGATTAAAAAATCTGATACCGATATTGCAGCAATAATTTTGTAATATTTGTAATGAATAATGATTTATTTATCTCTCCAGGTGTGTATAAATCGCTACTAAAAAAAGAAGACAGGTATTACAGGTAACTATAAGGAAAGATGCAAATCTGTCAGTTTACGTCATACATTAAACGTCATTTTTTGCGAACGTCGAGATAGTTTGTATGTCATGACTTGGCGAGTGGGTATTCGCAAGTTATTTCGTGATTTTCTGCATGTAAGGAGTAAATAGTAACGTGCCTTCTTTTTCTAAATGACACGTAATAATATCATTGTGAAACACCAGAAAAACACTTTTTCCACTGTTAAGTGTAGTGTTGCGTTTTTTTTCTTGAAAAATCACGTTACAAAAATGTTTGAAGGTAATGGGTCTTAATATTTTTATAAAAATTACATAATTATTAAAGAACTCACAACCATCACTGACAGCATACTATTTGAATGTACTTACACACGTAAAATTGTATGCTGATTTATTCAGGGGTCAAGGGCATAAGTTCTACTTTGATCACTCCAAACAGCGTGTGCTTTTATATTAACATTAATACGGTTCATGCACACTTTAATTAATTTGAAAAGTCGCTGATTTATTTAACAATGTTCTTACAATCGCTCATTTCGCTTTCAGCAGTCGAAGCTTACAATGGCTCCTCACAGTTGTAAACTCTGTCTAAGTGATATTGTTGCTAAAATGGCAGAAGAAAATAATAAAGGAACAGTTGGAGTGAATGGAGTGGGTGAAAATGGCTTTACTAGTAGCCCATGTAAGTACAACATACCACTCAGGTTATGGTTCTAACAAAAAATAAGTTTACAAAGCGTTCTTTAGAATATATGTGTATATGACTTTATCTCTATGTACATAAGACTTTAGTCGATTCATGCTGATTTAATTGCGTCAACGTTTTTAAGTAATATTAAATATGTAGTTAGAGGAAGAGGTATTTTCTCTCTATTATTCTAATTACGCTTAATTTTGTCATCATTTTTACGTGTTTATTTCAAGTAAATTATCGTAAAATATAATTGAAAATAATTTTTATCGTTTATTGCCCATCGACAGCTTTAAATTTGTAACGTAAAGATGTTAACAACCTTTAGAAAAACTTCGTGTGAAATTTTGCTGAGGAAATGGAGTATCAAAGTCCACAGCTTTGAACAAAAAGAGCTTACATGCGATATTCAAACTTGTTAGCATCTTTTTAATTGCAGGTAAAAACAAGTGTTATTACTCATAAATACAAAACTGTTGACTCGTACAATTTCTGCATCATTACATTTTCTAAAGTAATACTATGGATTCACGTTAATTTGCTTCAAGAAAACTAAAGATCGGAAATTGGATGTGTAGTAGTCATGTTTTTAAACAATACAAGTAGATGAGAAAATCAGCGTTTTCTCTCTAAATTCTTGTTATTTGTAAACTAGCACATACTAGTAAACATTTACATACTGCTTTTTTTCGATAAAAATGGCCAGAAGATTACGCTGGCTCATTAATAATTAATGAGAAGATGATAAACCTATTTTCGCCCAAACTTTGTTACCAACGTAAAATTTGCACGACTGAAATATAGGTCTACTGCATTTATAATAATGCAAGACTTCAGAGCCACCGTCCACTGAATTTATAGCCCCGTAAAATTTGTAATTATCCTTGGTCTACAAAATAAAGACTTATTTTTTTCCTACAATCAGTTAGTCTTTATGGATTTGAAATTACCCAATCATAGCAATTAAAATGCACGTGCCTAAACTAATCACTCTTTTTCACATCAACCGATAAGTGGACTTTGTTTTCAAAGCATTAAGGCTGTAATAACTTACTATCGGAAATTAGCATGAGTAAGAATTTTTGTCTGTAATCAAAAGACAAAAATATTTTTTATCGAGATAATCTACTTTTATAAAAATATCAATAAAAGAAAAGCCGATAATATGGAGGACATTATCATTCTGATACATGAATTGCGATAAAAACAGGTGTTTCGGGTTTAAGAGTCTTAGTGTGGATGAAGAAGAGTGAAAATGGCTTCCAGCAGCCAAGAGATTGTATCACTAAATGCCTTAGGTAAATTTGAATGAATGTTGATTATGAAACGGTATTTTTTTTTCTAGCAATGCCGTGGTTTGGCATGGATATCGGGGGGAGTCTATGTAAATTGGTTTATTTCGAACCGAAAGATACCACAAAAGATGAGGATGATTCGGAACTTGAAACATTACGCAATATTAGGCGGTATTTGACGAAAAACTCCGCTTATGGGAAGACAGGACATCGAGACACACATTTACAGGTAATTAAGTTTTTCGGCATCGTTACTAGTGTCGATTCACGTTTGTGAACATAAATGACGTTCATGGTCATTTAAAACACTGCGATAGTAACAATGATAAAATAAATAGCACGAGTTATCTAATTTTGTTTGTTTTGATTCTTAGATGGACAATGTGGTCATAAGAGGGAGGAGAGGAACTCTCCACTTTATACGCTTCCCGTCAAGCGAAATGGTTAATTTTTTGGCCTTGGCGAAATCTAAAGGAATGGCCAACTTGGTCACTACCGTGTGCGCTACTGGGGGAGGTGCCTTTAAATTTGAGGAGGATTTTAGAAGGGTATGTAAATGCTGTCAATCCAAATATAGTGACAGAAGTTGAAAATAGTAGTTTCCGGAATACAAAGGGCCATGTAAATGGGTGTTCTTTTTCATGAGCGCAGTTCATGGTATTTGACCTATTGCTGTCTACCAAAACGCGAATAATAGAATAAATTTCAGCGTATTTTGTATGTCTCGCTTGTCTAATGGTATTGAAATTTTTTTTAACGTGAGGAAAAAATGTTAATGTAATGAATACAATAAGTGCAATATTATAATTTCTATTAACGATTACGTAACCTTCGATGCACTGCGTGATTTATGCACCTAATGACTTATTAAGATAATTTTGTTCGCTAAAAATAAATACGAATAAACGAAGTTGTCGCAATTGTCACTAGGATTACGTAGCTCTATTCATATAATGAGTACATTTTTAATACGACGAATTGGCTAATAGCACCAAAATGTAGCATTTATCTACCTCTTCTATTCAGTGTAAAATTTCAAGAACTGATGTGGGCCCGATGTTGTTTCTATTTTGCAAACATTATCAAATGAAACTGTTGGAAAGAATTATCATCTTTGATCATTTATTTGGCCCGTGTCTTTAATTTGCGATACTGCAAGTCCTGAAGGTTAAGTTTAGCAAGTGTCATGTCTTTGAATGTATGAAGAAAAATAATTAAAACCGCTTTGTCTTTTTGACGATGATGACCTATATAAGGTATAACATCACCGGAAATACTAGTGTATTTACGTCAATAACATCATAAACTATGAAACGTTCCATAATTCAAGCGATGTTAGACGTAGGGTATTTTAAAACGACAGTAAAAAAAGGTTTGTAGTCACATTTGTAGACACGAGACACGTTTATACAACATGGAAATGAAATTACTTTTTTCTTCAACAGCAGAAATCACGTTTCTGTTTTATGTTTTTGTTGTCTAAAACTTCTTGTTGATGGATATACAAACATAATCTACTTTATTTATCCTGATAAATATGTTTTGCTTGTTTTCTACTTTAACAAGTTGGTTTTTGGCTGTTTAACTTCTATATTTATTTGCACGTAGATAATTCACTACAGGATAAAGTTCATCTGGTTTATTCCAATCTATCTGCTCTAATTAAGATAATCAACACAAACCTTGTTGAATCCTGCAAATTATGGAAGCTTAATTACATTTTTTATTAATCGTTTTTGGAAGGATTATTAATAAACTAATTTTCTCTTTAATTAGAGGTTGAAATTGCGTCAAGATAACGAAGAATGGTGGAATTATTTTAAATCTCAACATGGGAAATTTTTTGAAAAAATTGGATTTATGTTTTTGTTTTTATTACCACAGGCCAAAGAAAATAAATGACTAAAATAGACAGTTCTGTCTTGTACGATTTTTAATACAGAGAATACGTGGAATTAAAATGAAAATATTGATTACTTTATTTTGTGATAAAATCTGGATTGCAATATAGAAAAATCGCTTACGTTCATCAAAGAATATTTTTAAGCCATTACAAGACTAATTTCGTAATTTGCAGGAAGTGAACATGAGATTAGAAAAATTCGACGAATTCGACTCCCTCCTCAAAGGACTTCAATTTACAGATGCACAAAACTCCTCTGAATGCTACTATTGGTCAAACCCCACGAACGAAACCGCATGTTCAAAAATCCAATATGATTTCTCCAATCCGTATCCTTTCCTAATCGTAAACATCGGTTCCGGTGTTAGCGTCTTAGCTGTTTATTCCGCTAAAAACTACAAGCGAATATCAGGAACAAGGTACTTATCAATTCAATTTCTAACAACTGTTCTACATTCAAAATGTTTTAGTTTGGGTGGTGGCACCTTCTTAGGTCTTTGTTGCCTCTTAACAGGATGCAACACATTTGAAGAAGCCATCCAGTTAGCTGCAGAAGGTGATAACACCCGCGTTGATAAGTTAGTTCGTGACATCTACGGCGGTGATTATGAACGATTCGGTTTACCAGGAGATCTGGTCGCTAGCAGGTAAAAGAACAGGCATTTTTGTGTTCGTTTTTCAACCTATCTTTCTCTTCTCATTGTTTCATTCGTTTGCTACCTTTCTCTCTTAATTTCTTGCATTGTTCTCTTTGTTTCGTTGGCATTGAAGTTTCTCGGCCTTGTGTAGTTTTGGACAAATGAATTCGAGAGAGAGACGCAGTAAAGTGAGTCGACAAGATCTTGCAAGAGCAACGCTTGTTACCATCACGAACAACATTGGGTCCATTGCTAGGATGTGTGCGATGCAGGAGAAGATCGAGAGGGTTAGTACCGATGATTGAGAAAGCTGGGACCGATGATTGAATCGTGGTATAACCACCGATTTGACCAATGAGGAATATTGATACAAGCTACGATAATAATCACCGGTACCGATGACGTTTAAAAAAAAAAATTAGTAACTTACGGGGGCTAGCACCTTAAAAAGTTAACAAGCAAAGATTTTTCTTGGACTAATTTGGTTTTCCGTGTAGGTTGTGTTCATCGGCAACTTCCTTCGCGTGAACCCCATCGCAATGAAGCTCCTCGCATACGCCATGGATTATTGGTCAAAGGGAACAATGAAAGCTCTATTCCTAGAGCACGAAGGTTATTTCGGTGCTATTGGTTGTTTACTTCAGTTTCATGAAGCTTCAAGATGAATCAATCTGACCTTTACGTTATGAACATTCCAGTGAAGGTGTTGGATTTCAGTACAAAAGTAAATCATGTTGGACATTTTACCGAAAAATCTAACTATTGGCGTTTTATTGTAGATTTTGTACACTGCTTTTATATATTTAAAAAAAGTAGTTTGTTCAAAGGTATAGTGGTTTTTAAAATTGTTTTTCTACGTTAGACTTTTATACATTTTTAAATAAATTTCATAAATGAAAAGAGCATGGTGTTGGCAAATGTTGGTACGTAAACTACGCACACATTTGTTTTTTATGGCTTAGTTACAAATCAGAAATTTCACAGCACAGAAACATTCTGTAATTAAATTATTTATTGATGGCAGTAAAAAACGAAATAGTTATGTAAAATATATTATTTTATTTACGTCAGACTTTTATTGTTTTCCCAAATAAATTACGGTAGTCGCGACTAGTACCGGTGAGGATTGAAAAATCTAAGATATTAACGTGTTGATCTGTTACAGTAAACAAAAACTCGGCATCGTGTGATAAACTGTAGATTGGCGAACTATTCCGGCGACAACAAGTCATAAAATACACCTAAAATGAAAATAAATGTTCAGCACACTAAGTAACAAGACAATCTCAATAATTAAAAAAATGCACCCATATAGTAACTTGCCTGAACGTAATTTTCCTGGCGTGTATCCCATAGAACCACCTTTCCATGGCTGCCAGTCCCACTAATAATAGAGTTCACGTGATCGTACTGAAAGCAGTAAACTGTCGACGGACCTGGATCCCGCAATGCTTGTTCACAATTCCCCGTCCTTAAATCCCATCTACTCAAATAACTATCATATCCACATGACCACAACAATGAAGGAGTCTCCCACTTTATGTCCAAAGTCCCAGCCCCAAAAATACCAGTACTCAATCCTGCACACACGCTTTGGCTAGATTAACTAAATTTAGATTAAACTTTCAAATTACAAAATAAAATGTACCTGGTCATATCATAAACGGTCACTGTCGTAAAATCAGAGAGTCCAGCGGTTCCGATAGCTAGCAAAGACTTGTTTTCTTCTGAAAGGGCTACAGACCAAACTCTATCGCGAAGATCAATTTCTTGGGTGAAAGACGCGTTGTCGGATAAAGGACTGATTTTCGCGTAGTTGTCTCTTGAACCGGAAACAACCAAGTTTTCATTCCAGTCAACTGAATGGATATCTGCTGCGTGATGGTTCTCAAGGTTGAAAGTGAAGTTTTGGTTGGTCAGAGACCACAGGCGCAGACTTCCATCACTAAAAACGAACGAGTTAGTACTAATTATCAAAATCTTTGAATGAAGATAACTAAATTATACCAATCAAGGGTACATCTGCAAACAAATATTTATTTTTTCAATTGAATCTGAAGAAATTTCTTTGAAATTTAAATCTACTCACGTCTGTCCACTCAATATAGAATTTCCTCTTTTCACAAAGCGGCAAACGTCTCCACGATTATTTCCCCTGATGGTATGCACAATACTCTTCGTATTAATACCATTATTGTTGCGTTTATAAGCATAAATATTGCATCCTCTACTAACCCATAACAATTCCTTTTCTAGTTGCAACCAAGGAATATATTTTGTCTTAGTGTACAACAAGTTTCTCTCTTTATAAATCCCTAATTTCCAGTTTCTTGATATTCGCAATCTTTGAAAAGGTGACAACAATCGACCGGACCTAAAATACGAAAGCTTCAAGGTCTTTCATTACAAAATAACTCAACTCACCGATTGACAACATCAGGATGCACTTGATTTGTAACAAGAGGTCGAACATCTTTATGTAACGAGTGAGCCCAATTTTCTATAATTTCATTAAATCGTTTACACGTTTGTTTAAGCCTACACAAGTCGGGAAGTTCTAAATATTTAAATATTTTTAGTAAAAGTTCAGTGGAAAATGTATCCAAAGAAAGAACCATTGTGTTCTATTTTTGCAACTATAGGAAAAAGATGAGTTAATTTGTACGTTGAAAACTTCCATATTCAATTTTCAAGATTCATTCTAACACGAGCGCTTATTTCAAACAAAATCTAACCTCAAAATGGTTCAGTTGACACTTGAGAATGACATTTGATTGAATTATCATTTGAAAACCAAACGTCACGTAGTTATGGCACAATTTTTTGAATTTTAAAAAACATACTTTTTTTAAGGCAATTTAAACCCTTGAAATGTAAATTATAATATTCAAAATATTTAAGGGTAACAAAATTGTTACGGGGAATGTTACATTCGCAAAACGATTATTGAGCGACAAACTGGTCGATCTGGAAACAGAATTATAAAAATAGCTATGAGCAAAAGGATGAGTAGACAACTTCATTTAGTTTATAATTTAACTAAAATAATAAACCTAAAAATAGATTACATAAGATAGTTAATCTACAAACCCCAAAAAACCTTTTCAACGATCATTAAAATAAAAACAGCTAATTTTACTTATATAATAAAAACACATTTTGCAGCTCAATAAGCCTTTTTCCTTCTCAAATGTACAACATTTTTGGTACCTACTTGATAAATTTTAAGCTGTAAGTATTTTATTGCTGCTACAATGACATTTCTTAAGGAATAATAATTTTCCTCTTGTAGTTAGGGCAACGCAAACTATTGTTGTTGTTTTACTTTTGAAATGGTATTTTGACATGTCATTCAAATTTCTGTCATTTTATCGAAATCTTTAATTCTATCTATTGAGGTGATCTTTTCTAAAAATATTAAATTACCAGTTGTCGAAATGTGAAAATATGTCATGGAATAATTGCAAAAAATGTGTCTTTACACATCCTGTCTGCATTACTAGTAACCTATTTAAAGTTCTGGTAACTTTAAAATTGCTCCATGGCGCTCGCACGGGGGCCAAAGGATCAACCCTTGAAGACATCGCGATGTATATGATTAAGTACTTCAGCCTCGATGGAGATATAAAAAGTCAAGTATTGGCCACTCTTAAATTTGGCGTTAAGATGCACTTCATCCAAAAACGAAAGGATAAATTTGGTCTAATCATGCCGGCCGCTTCAATCCATTTGGCACCATGCAAGTTTAAAAATGAAGAAATTGAGAGAATTCAGTGTTTGTTTCCTCCCAAATGGCAAAGCAATGCTTGTGGAGAGACATGTACTGCTAGCCAGGAGTCTTGTTGCGGAAGACATAAAAAGCGTAGACAAACACCTTGTGGTTCGCTACATATACCTCAGAATGTATCAGCTATAGCTAACAACCACCAAACGTCTTGTATCAATTGTGGAGCTTTTAATCCGAAACCTCAACAATCGAAAAGTGTTTGTAATAGACCAAGCTGTTCTCAAGTGAGCATTTCTAGATCCAGCTGCGATCTGTGCTTCCCTCCGCCCAAGAGAGCCAGAAGATGTATATCTAGACAACCCCCTCCTGTTTGTGGTCGTCGACGAAAACAAAAGTCTGCTTATGACGATTATAGTCAAATGTGTGGACATGACGAAGAAGATGAAAATATTTATCCCGAATCAGTTAGAAATTGTTCATGTTGTCAAGGAAAATAAATTAATCCAGAGATCTCGTCCTTTAATTTCCTTTCTGCCAAACTGTCGCGGTTATGTCAAAATTAGTAAGTTGATAAGACTATGGCACCACATTCTTCGAATAAGAAGCATGTGAAATTTGTCAAGTCGAGATCGCCCATTCCACGAAAAAAGATCCAGAACAGTGCTGATAGTTACGCCAACATTGTCCTACATTATTTGTCTAAATTAAAAGGCCTATTTCAGACGCCTAGAATTCATGGCGTTGAGAACTATTTTAGTAACGAAAGTTATGACATGTCTAAACCAATTTTAAAGAAGGAATCAAAAAGAAAAACTTGTTCGGATGATCTGGAATCGAAACAGAAAGCTTACATGATTGTTAATGCAGCGCTTCAATATGGATGTGCAAACGATGTTATCGAAAAAGTAGGCAATTATTTCCTCGTTAAGAACAAATCCGACCAAAAAATCGCAACCAGAACACGAAGACCAACACCAGGACCTGAGTTTATCCGTTGTGCAAGTTGCAAAAAATTATCTAAATTCTCTAGTAGATCCAGAAGCAGAAGCAAAGACAGATTACCTAGTGGACACAGAGGACGGAATAATGACTACGAAGAAGATTATACTCGCGGGACAACACGAAAAAGCATGTCTAATACGTCGATTGTTAATTACTGTCCCAAATGTTACGCAAGAAACAAATCCAATAGAAGACGGTGATTTTTGGTTCTCAGCTCTTGAATTCAAATAATAAACAAATATATTGTTTGTTTTAATACACTGGTGATCCTTAGATTACAAACTAAATATATCTGTTGATGTAATTCAAAAATTTTTGTTTGTCTTTCTCGAATTCTTTAACAGGTTGTAAACCATGTTCTTCATTGAATAAGTAAACGTAAACTAAACCGTTATCAGTGGCAATAATCTAAAAGAAATAAATCTATAAAGGCACTAATTAAGACCTGCATACCATGTAAGTATCCTCAGGAGTGCCATCATTATTTGTGATAACAGGTGATAATTTTATACCCACTATACTGTCCTTGAAGGGAACAGAATAAATGGGGACCATATCATTAAGCTTTAGGTTCCAAACATGAATGGTGTTACCAATGTCTTTGGTATAAAAAATTAAGGGATGCGTGTGTGACCACTGAATTTTTTGGACTTTGCTCTTCCCTTCTAGACTTTCCTTGTTAGAAAGGACCATTAGCGGCTTCTCCATAGAACGGAAATAAAAATTTATATCACCGTTGTCGAATCCAGCGAGAAAGTATTCGGAAGAGAAAGGACACATTTCTAGACAGTTTGCCTGTGAGTGAGTATCTACAAAAGTGGTGTTTTTTTTTATACAAATACATGGATAATACATACCGGGCAAAAATTTCTTCACGTTGGTTTTTCCGCCATTTGTTAAACAGTGGATAATTATACCGTAGTTCGTTGAGACATACAAATTGGTGGAATCAAAATGACTAAGAGCGAGGTCGGTACAGTTAAAATCATCTATTTCAGGATATAGTTTCCTCAGACAAATTTTCGCATTTATAGTTAGTATCACAGATCCCCAATGAGCTAAACCTTGATTTTCTACAACTGTTCCTAAATTTCTGTCTTTAAGAATAACACTCCAGACCACGACATCACCGTCTTCGTCTAAACTACAGACCTGGAATCGCACACTAGAAATATAAAACACTTTTAATTACAATTACTTCAGTAGACTTTTGAAAAGAGAATAAATCTTTTTCTGTTGACGAACTTGCCATCGATTGAATCGACACAATTTTTGAAAAGTGTCCAATATTTATCTCTGTAGAATAAGTCGGACTTCGAGTAAAAACCTCGCTGTTGGAATCATGAACATTCTTATGATACGAAGAGTTTTCCTTGGTATCCCAAACGACTAGTGACCTAAAACATTTATATTTAATCTAATGTTGAACTCCCTGCAGGACCTACCCATTGTTCAAACCACCAAAAAGAATATTCGGACATTCTAAACTAAAAGTACAACAAGTAACTTCCCCAAACGTGCTTAAAAACATTTCTGGGATTTCAACATTTGATAAGTTCCATAAACAGACAACACTATTACTACGGTCACCGTTTCTTTGACCGTGGACCGTTAAAATGTTATTCAATTTGTTCGAACAAAAGCAAACATCATTTATAGGTCTACCTTTGAGAATCTTTTGAGCTTGAGTATCAAAAAGAACAAAACTTTTGCTAAAAGGAACGATACTTTTATCACTTTTTTGAATCTGTACATTTGCCTCGGCTTGTAAGTTTAAAATCAAAGTTCCCGCAGAAAGTAAAAACTTTTCTAAACGGCTTTCGTTGAACGGATTTTGATGTTGTTGATCAACCACGTCACCTCCTACTCCTAAATAATTGCACTTGTATTCTTCCCAAAAATTCTCGTTTGCGTCAAATTTAATAAGACAGGGAGGACATTGCGTCCACTTATTTGTACTTTCAATTTGATCTGTTTGTACTTCTTCGTTCAAGTTGTCTTCTCCAGTTTGGACCGAAGCTTGAACTGTATTGCTTTTCCCAAAACTTTTGATAAAAATCTCGTAAGGCACTGGTGGCACGTCATACAACGTGAAACTATAAAGATCCAATTTAATCATGCTCAGAATTTCTTCCCCACGCTTGCGTCTGAGCTCCACACTTTTTCTGTGTTGATACTTTTTTTGGGCTCCCAGAAAATTAATGAATTGCAGAGATTTTCCATCTTCAAAACCTTCATCCGAAAGAGATCCCAAGTTACTTCTGTTGTGTTCAGGATTAAGATTTGCGTTTTCTTTTTCGATCGACTCTTTAATGTTGTCTAAAATCTGACGGTGTCTCGATTCAGGAAGTTCGTAATTTCCTGAATCTAGTTTCTTTTCGTCATCAGTTCCAGCAGAGCTGACTCGTTTCGGTGCAGATTTCAACTCTTCTGATTCTGTCTCAGTAGTGTCAGATGTAGTGCCAGTTGAGAGATTTATCGTTGATTCTGTACCAGAAGAGTCATACTCTTCAAAATCAGATTCATAAGAATCGAAATCGTCTTCGTACTCGACTGGAGGTTCTTCAACTTTGGCGACTGGAGTTTTGAGTTTAGAGGCAGTAGAGTGTGTTTTGAGTTTAGGTGCTTCTGGACCAACAATGTTCTTGTTGACAATGCTGCCTTTACGTAAAGTGGCAGTTCTTGGTCTGTCGGACATTGAACTGGTGTCTGGAGACACGTCACTATTCACATTTGATTTAATCGGTAGTGCTTCTTTTGTCTCTTTAACGACCTTCTTGCCATCACGGCTTAGTGCATTTGAGTACATTTTCTTGCTGGGAAAAAACTGGGTTTTGGTAACACGGCTACTTGTTGGAGTGACAGGTCTGCTCGAAGGTGGTTGTTTGGCAGTACTCGCTATTTTCTTAACAGGTGCTGGTTTACTTACTCTCTTAGAATTTTGATTAAGTGGGAGTTTTAAATATTTTTTAATTTTATCGTCATCATCGTCTGTTACTTTAGTTTGTACTCTGGTTCTGGGTTTCGGAGCATCTTTTTTCGTCGCTTCCACGGGTTTCCTCGCTTTCGTTGTCTTAGAAATTGTGGATTGCTTGGAGGTTCCATCTCTGATCTAGTGGATACGTTAAAAAAATATTAATAATCAGTGTTAAATTTAATTGTTTAATTACCTTTCTTGTAGACATATAGTAGACCAAATCTGTCAGTCACATTTATATGTGTCACGTAAACTGCCAACTCTAGAATAAGTTTAAATGTCCCTGAAATAATCAATATGAGGCAGGAAAACACTTCACGCTTCGTGCTTTTAAACGGATCAATATTAACGGCGGGAAAATAAAAACACAGTATGGAAATATTCTCAATGTCTGTTTTTTTTTTAATTCCCGCAAAATAACTTGATAACATTTTCAGTAAATCTATTAAGGACCTTACGTTTAAAAAAATTGAAAAATTCAAGCACTTTAATCTCCATCAAGTATTGTAAAGTTGTGCAAAATTTGCTTCTTTGGAAAAAAACTCCACTAATTTATGACACACAGGTGTTGTCGAAATATATGGCCAAATGGTATTACACCTCCCATTCAATTATCTAGTACAAACTCACATCTTTATGGTCGCTTTCCACATCAGGTACTTTTTTTAACCAATTTTCTACTCTTTTTTCAAACTAACAAAAAACCTTTCAGGAATGGATGTGGAGTTTATTTCTAGTCAAGTTCTTATTTTGTAACATATATTTTTGATTTAATAAAATGATCTTGTTGAAAAAAAAATCTAGAGGTTTATTCGGGCTCATAGTGATAAATTTGTACTCATCTTATACAGAGTCTGGTCCATCCAATAATATTTTCCTTCTTTAAATGACCTTGGGGGTAGGTTCCCAGAAATCCAACCCACCACCCATAGGATGCATGTAACAGTGGTGCCAGTTTACAGATACAGGCAGAATTTTTAACATTTCAGATTCGTAACCTCTGTGAATCATATCAAGTAAGTCTGGTGATTTTTATTTATTTAATAATTATGATTACATATCTATTAAAAAAACGGCTCATTGTTGTTAACAATATAAACAAAAATAATCTTTTTGTAAGCAATTAAGCACACATGTGTCTTTTAAAGGTAGAAGGTCAAAGCTCAAAGCTAGGGAATTGGTATTTAAGAATTATTGTTATTGAAAATTTTAGAAATTATATGAATTACCAAAATTTGAGAATTAAAGTCACTTAATAGTATTGTAGGTCTAAAATTTAATTGTACGTCTAAAATTTAATTAAATAGATATAATTTGGTTACTAGGAACTCTAAATCAAATTAATTGCCTATAAACTAAAATCAGTTTGACTCTGACATGAGTGTACTTTATCAAATTACAGAGATAAAATTTAATGCTAATTAAATATCTGTCGAAAGCAACTTCCAATGAATATCAATAAAAATCATCGTTTTATAGACAATGAGATATGATGTACAATGTGTTGCCTATATTCTCAACTCTCTCACTCAACTTTCCAACAAAAATTAAACTGTATTCACTAAAAAACTTGTAAAATTTTAAATACGTCTTAATACTCTCCCACTCTGGTTATGTTGCCAAAAATTAAGTAATTGTTGTGTGCCTTAACCCTTAAGTATTTTATATAAATATACTTTTCATGTAAGCACACATGTATAAACCATGGAGTAATGCCCTAGTTTTTACAACTTTTACATTTTTAACAGTCAACGACGCTTTTAATCAGGATTTGAACACTTGAATTAATGAACGTCACACGTGTCATCGCGTTAAACCCACCGACGACGTTGAGCCTACAAACCAGTTAATTTAAGCGCTGGTATTTATCAACAAAACAGAAGAGAAAGCTAATTGTGTCTGAGCTGTTTGTGCAGTTTGTCAGTAACAAAATGTTAATATTTATCGTGACTTATTTCCGAAGACAATTATTTTTAGAACTCTGCTGAATTTATTATACGCGGTATTGGTGTTGCGTGGCGCGTTCGTGGATAGTGGTTTTAAGCTGCTGCAACAATATGTTACAAATGTATCAAAAAATTACATAAATATGATGTGGCATATGCATATTAATAGTCTAGACGTAGATATTTATGTGTTCTTCAGTTAAGTTCGGTATTACAAAATCTTACGCGTGGACAAGCTGGATAAAAATAGGTAATGTTTAATTAACGACGAGCTTACATAATGGTTGATATCACGAATATAGAAAAATAATTGTTTAAAATTTTCTTTATTCTAAGAAAAACTTATTTGTTTTTCTGCTACTTTCAATGTCATGGTTAGTTATAGACCTTGTTATTGACTAAACACATGCATGTTAATGTAAGGTTTAAAGTTTATTAAAAGTCACAGAATAAAACGAGTAAAATCACATGATTTACTTAAAGTAGTAGAATATTGTAATTAATATACATACCGAAAATCCTAAATAAAAACAGATTGCTAATAATGTCAGCCCCCTTTTTTTGTAATCGGATGATAAATAATCGAATAAACAAAAATTGTAAATGATATATCAACATAAATTTACATCAGTTATAAGTGTGTTGATTTATTTGTTCGGAAGTGCGTACATTGTAGATCTAATTACCAGTTGAATTTTCTAATAATGTCTATATTTCTATTCTGTCAATCATTAAAAACTTTTTTATTGTTCCCTTTGTTTAATTTTAAGATTTAATTGCAAGAAATTAATGAATTAGTTTGAGGATTCTGCTATAAATAGAAGTGTGAATTTGACTAAGTGTGAAAACGGAATGTAGTATACAAAAAAATCTAAATTTTGTACATAATTTAAATGGATTTATTGTATAGGTAACACAGCGAAGTCAAAAATCACAACTTTTTTTTTTCTCCGGGGCAATTCGTTGTAAAGCCATTTGAAAAAATCTCTAACTTGCTGTTTACTTTGATCATAACAATAAAGCACAAAATTTATTCGTTTTTTTGTAGAATTTTAGGACTGTTCGCTGTGAAAATAATAAGTAATATTTGATGCGTGTTTTTACTGCTTTGCAAACTATTATATTTGCCAACGGATAAAGTTGTAAACCATGTCGACAATAATACTTTTAATGGTGAAAATGTTTATGGATGTAGGGTACGCATATATAAATAATTTGCTTTTTTCAATTAATATAAAAACAATGTAAAATTGTAATAAAACTTTAGATCAAATTTAGCAGAGCATATACATTATGCAACCCACTTAACTCATTCAGTCATGTATGTACGTACATATGATTCGTGATAGAAATGCAACATGTTTCCCCTTTCACATGAGTCAGTTGATAAAAGTAACTCTATTTACCTAAGCTCACAAGAGTTATTGATACTTTTATCTCATATCTGGTTATTTTTTTTAAGAATGTGTAATTAAGCTCATGAATTATTTTATTAACAAAATGACCTCAAATTTAATACCCTCAGAATACAGAACATTAGACAATGCAGTTGTAATTAAATTACGTTTACTAAAAGTCGCGTGTACGTTTCTAACAATGAATTTAAAACAAAGTGAGCAAATTAATCTTATCTTGATAAAGCTAATAAAAAATAGTTTAGGGGTTCAGAACAGCTGCATTAAATTTATTTTATCAATCGTTTTCAGCTGATTTCTTAGACAGTCATCGATGTGAACAATACCCGCTGATAGCTTGAACATGATGGTGAACCGAAAACTTTTGCCTATAAAGGCACATTATTTTTTCTTTATGGCAGGTGAGTGATAATCATAACAGTGCGATTATTTTTGTGTTAAGAGACTGTCACTTATTTTTATCTATTTAATTAATTTTTTTTACATGACACTGTTTTCGTTAATTACGTGAAAATTGAATTAGGAGGAGCTCAGGAGACAAATAATTCAATCCGTGCGTCTGCAACTGTTCACTTGTTTTCGTGTTTATGTTAATACATTTTTTCGTTTTTGATGATGGGCCTTGTTTCTTTGAGACGATCACAGTGTGTAGATAATGATTAACAAAATTGTTAATAGATATTACGTAATAAAAACGAAAAATTATTGATAGTCTGCTGTTTCTGGAATAAAACATGTTGATTTATAGATTAGGTAATCGAGATAAGTGTTTTTTTTTTCCAGCCATGGGCCCGATTTTACCTCAGTTATCTGTTTATGGAAAAGAGCTGGGAGTTTCTTCTGTCGTCATGGGAACCATTACAGGAATTTTGCCTTTTGGTTTTTTGTTAGCAAAACCAGCATTTGGATTATTAGTAGATATCTACCGAAATTACAGAAAAGTGATTTTCATGCTGCTTATAGTTGTTATGGCTGTATCGTACACTGTCATGATTTTTATCCCCCCGAGGAGAGTATTAAAACTGAAGTTCAAGAATATCAGCTCTACTGTGGATTCATGTAATGTTACAGTCAGTAGATTAATGTATAAATTTTACACAAGAAGTGATCGATGGCATGAGAATTACACACTAATCACTGTCATCATTTGCTTTTTTATAGTGTTGTAAAGTTAATTTTGTAAAAATATCCAGTTTGTTTCTCTGTGTATAAACGTTTAATCTCTTTTAGGACACTGAACGATATAAACAGTGCTCGAATACTACGATCCATGTCAAGTGCAAATCAGAGTGTTTTGACTCTCAGAGTTTTCTTGCTACAACTGATAACTCGAGTGAAGAAAATTATAAGATTTGTTTTTTTTCAAATGGAAATTTTACTTTGAAAAACTGTTCGGATCCATACTTTAGTGATGTTTCCTGCAGCAACAAAGATGCAGAGATTGATAATAACTGTTTATATAAATCTCTGTCGTTTTGGAGCTTCGTTATACTTATGTCTATTGGTACAATTGGGTTTAATGTTATCAATTCCATAAGTGATGCTATATGCTTCGACGTAATTGGTAAAATTGAGATTTTTTAACAAACTGGTACTAATTCCTCATTTTAGGAGAAGATGGTGATTATGGAAGGCAACGAGTTTGGGGTACCATTGGGTTTGGTATAACTGCATTAATAACAGGGTATATAGTTGATATATTTTCCGATGACACAGTCGACTATACACCAGCCTTCCTTACAATATTCGTTTGTTGCCTCATAGATTTGTTTGCTTGCGTTAAATTAACGGTAGGGTTGTCGCTACATCTCGTAGAAAAAAACTTACCAGCTGTTTCAGCTCCCAATAATTCCAGTACCCGCAAACATCTTCAAAGATTTGAAACGCCTTCTCAACAACCGGACTGTGATTACCTTCATCACCTTCGCAATATTTGCTGGTATTTTAGACAGCCTAATGGTTTATTTCCTTTTCTGGTAATCTCCGACACTTTTAGTACAAGTTATATATTTGATGTTTTCAGGCACTTACAAGAACTCGCGAGTGCTACGAATACAGGCAATGTTAAACTAATAGAGGGTTTAGTAGTTGCCGCCGAAACACTCGGCGGTGAAGTAATATTTTTCTCAGTGGCTGGCAAAATTCTAGAAAGGATAGGACACGTGCACTGCTTCAGCATGTGTTTCATTAATTATGCCCTTCGATTAGGGTTCATATCTTTAGCTCCTTCACCATGGTGGATCGTCCCTATAGAATTTTTCATGCAGGGACCTACTTACGCGCTTACTTATACAACAATTGTAGCCTACGCCAATGAGCTGGCACCACCAGGGGCGTCGGCAACCATGCAGGGGATAGCGGCAGGAATGGATGATGGCGTCGGTATGTTCGTCAGCAGGAGAAAAATTGTAACTAATCATGTCTCTTTTAGGGTATGCCATCGGTAGTATTCTAGGAGGAATTATGTTCAACTACCTAGGTAGTAGGTCTACACTGCAAGTTTTTAGTGCTTTTGGATTACTGTGTAGTGTCACACATGCGTTAATTCATAGGACGTTATTACGTAAAGATGTGTGTGAGAAAAGTGATGAGATTGTTGAGTACAGGAGCCCAGAAGAGGCCTACAGAGCTACTGTTGGGGACAGTTGATGAAATTTGTTGCATGAAATTATTTTACACTTAATAAACGAAGATATTTTTTGTACATACATTTTTATTGAATTATTATTAATTTATTAATTATTGATTAATTTTTTTCCAAAAAACAACCCTAAAAATTTGTTCACTTTTATAAATGATCTTCTAGATCCTATAAACGTAAAAAAGTTTCTTTTACTTTGTTTTTCTTAAATAAGTTTATAAAAACCAAAAATAGACATGTTTTTTGTTCGGATTTCACTTAAACATTCTTGAAATTTACTAAAATTAGTGTAAAATATTAAAATTTCTACTTGGTGAATACATGCAGGTCATTACGCTTTAAGGTTACGATTTATCTAAAAATTGGGTAACAAACTCATAAGTGGATTTTGAAAACTCCAGTTTTTAGACGACTTACACAAAAACGATCTTTTAAATAATTATATATTATTTTTGTGTGGTTAAAAACAATGAAAATTATAAACCAAGTGTGATCTTATATGCTACTAAGCTTACCTATAAACTTATAGATACAATTATTAAATAGTAGTTTGCTACATTGTATTCAGACAATGGTCTTGGTAGACATCATCTAAGAATTCAAGGAAGATTGTCAGTTATGCAAACAAAGATAACAGTAATCTTAAAAAAAACAAATTTGCATTTGTCATAATGTGGTATACAGAACTCATTTTCAAATGAAATTAATTTAAATACTTATCTTGTGTGTACAAGTGAGAAAATGAAGATAAATAAACGATTATTGGCCATCAAATTTCATTATTTCCTATTTATGGGAGGTAAACAAACTATTTTTGTTTAACTTTAATTAAATAAATAATAAATATCTTTTTCAGCTATGGGTCCGATATTACCACAACTACCTCTCTTTGGGAAAGATATCGGTATATCTCCAGTAGTTATGGGAACAGTAACAGGGATTTTACCATTCACGTTCGTACTGACAAAATTTGTATTTGGGCTTTTCGTCGATGTTTATCGACAATCTCGAAAACATATCTTTTTGGGTCTGATTATTACCATGACACTATGTTTCTATGGCATATACTACGTCCCAGTTCGCGACTTGGCTACTTATGATTTTAAAATTGGAAATTCAACAAATTTTTCGGTCACGTGTGAAGCAGATGTTAGAGTTGTATGCAACTCCAGTTGTTTGCCTAATTCAACAATTTTATTGATAAGTAATGTAGGGCAGATTTGTCCCATATCTCTACCGATTATGACAAACACCTGTCGATTTGTTTGCATTGAAGACCTTCAAAGTCCGGCACTATACAGATCATTGACCTTTTGGAGTTTTATCTTTTTGATGTCTCTAGGAACAATAGGATTTAACGTGATAAATTCTTTTAGTGACGCTATATGTTTTGACATTGTAAGTCTTAATGCAAGATATTATTTATTTCTGTTTTTTTAATTACAGGTTGCTGACCAAGGCGACTACGGTGCACAGAGATTATGGGGTTCCGTTGGTTTCGGATTAGCAGGATTAATTTCAGGATACGTTGTCGATCTATTTTCAGCAGATTCTGTAAACAATTATATGCCTGCATTCGCTACCATGCTCATTTTCTTTGTACTTGATTTCCTAGTTTGTTTAAAACTTGAGGTAACTTAAAAAACTATTTTAAGAGTAGTTTATTCTTAGTTGATTTAAGCTACCAATTATTGAACCTCCCGAGAATATTCTCAAAGATTTAAAAATCCTGTTGAGAGATCCGCATGTCGTTATTTTTATAACTTTCGCAGTTCTAGCTGGAATGCTGGATGGACTTGTGATTTATTTCTTGTTTTGGTAACGTAAACAACTTTTTATTTTCCTAGTGTAAATATATTTTAGGTATTTAGAGGATTTAGCTCTTCAAACCAACACTTCTCAGATCAAGTTAATAGAAGGTTTAACTCTAGCTGCCGAAACTTTGGGTGGTGAAACAATATTTTTCTTTATATCAGGTTGTCTTTTACCTTTTCATTTCAAAGACTAACTAAATTACTTTCAGGAAAAATCTTAGAAAAATTAGGTCACGTTTCTGGCTTCACCTTATGTTTCCTTAACTACGGTTTACGTTTTGGGCTGATTTATCTTGCCCCTAATCCTTGGTGGATTTTATTTATTGAACTATTCATGCAAGGACCAACATTTGCTCTCACTTATACAGTTATAGTTAGATACGCCAATGAGTTGGCTCCACCAGGAATGTCGGCTACAATGCAAGGATTAGCGGCAGGAATGGGAGATGGAACTGGTAAAGTTAAATAACTAATTCCACAAGTTTTAAGTATAATATTTAGGATATGCCATCGGAAGTATTCTTGGTGGGTTGTCATTTCGATACTTTGGAGGAAGAGCAACGTTTCATGCCTTTACTTGGGTTGCACTAATTTGCGGGTTTCTACATTTTGTTATTCATAAAAAAATTCTTCGGAGCAAAGGGAGACAACGAAAGATTGATTACGCAGAAATTGAGTAAATTTTGAATAGTCAATTAATCAGGCTTCAAAGGTTTAATAACATTATTTTTGTCGCTTTTCTGTACTTCGCATTTTTCAAGGTTGTTGATTGATGATTTTCGAGACCTGTTACAAATCTCTTAAGATTCGTAGGTCGTAGACTTTGGAATTAAATTATTTATTTTTTTTTAGATTTTTTGGATTACCTTAATTTTTGTATCCCCTTTAGATTTTCTAGTTTTTGATAATTTCTAAGTTTCTCAGATTTTTTTAATTAGGAAAATCCTTTGAATTATTTGGTTCCTTTGAGCCCACTAATTAGTTCGGATACTTAATTTTTTTGTTCTGTTTAGATTTCTTATACTTGAAAAATCTTTTGTATTTTTTGAATTCGTTAAATTTTTTATATTTATATTAAATTCTTTACATTTTCTCTATTATTCAAAGTGACTTGAAAATTCCCGTGTCTACTACAATCCGCTGATTATTTAGGCATTAGATTTTTTCATAAATCTTTGTTTTTTTGAAATAAATTTTTTTATCTGATTTTCTAAATTCTGTACTATTTTCCTACTATCGCGATTCTCTAAATGTTTCATCCTTTGTAAAATTTGTAGATTTTTTTTTCATTTTTTTGGATTATTTATATGCTTTAGATCTTTTATATTTTCGCTTTTAAAGATTTTCTGTCCTCTTTAAGATCCTTTCCAATTGTTTAGATTTTGTATTTTTTTATAGCTTGATTCTTTTTTTATTGTTTGAATAGTTAGTTTCTTTACCATTTTTACGTATATTGATATTGTTATTATTTCTTAGATTTTCTGTTTCCTCAATTTTTTCTACTCTTTAGGTTCTTTACAATTTATGGATTCACAGTTTCAAATTTTGAACATTTTTTTCTATAGTCATTTTTGGTTTTCCAGATACTGCCCAAAAACTGACTTTCGATAAAGCAACACGCCGTGATTTTAAATTTCTTTCTCTATCTTATTTTTTTAATGTTTTGAATTTTTGATACTTGATATTCGTTAAATTTTTCAGATTCTCTTTGTTCTATAGATTCAACAGATTTTCGATCAGTAGGTAGATTTTATAATTTTTAAATTTTTCTTTAGAACCTAAAAACTTATGCTGTTTTGAACAATCTTTGGTTGTGATATTTTTACATACGATTTGAAATTTAGATAGATTAGAACTGTTTTTAGAATATTTATATCAATGTAATTTTTCATTTGAGACGTTTTATTTTTTGGAATCTCAATTTTTATATAATTTATATACTGTGAATTCCTCAAATTTTCTGTATACATATTTAGATCTTTTAAATTTTTAATATTTTAGTTTAAGTTTTTTTTATAGAATTTTTACAGTGGCTAGAGTATTTCTAACTTTTGAATGTTTAAGATTTTTTTCTATATATTTCTTGAATTCTTCGTACGTTGTTTATTCGTTAAATTCTTAATATTTTTTCCACTTTCTAGATTTTTTAGATTCTTTTCTAGAATAACTAAGTTTCTAATTTCAATTTATGTTTGAACTCTTTAAATTCTTAATCTAGTTTTTTTACATTTTTAAGGCTTTTTAGAAAAAAGGGAAATCTAAGAGAATTTTCTCTGATGGACTTAAATTTAATAATACAGTTTGTTACTACTTTGTATTAAATGTTTTATGGCAAATAAGTATAGTAGTTTTCTTGCACTTTATTTTTAAGGTGATGAAAATTTTCACAATTTTACAAAACTCTAGATTTTTGTATCGTACAGCGTATTCCAAGTCATCTTTCAGACTATAAAACTTTTCCCCGTTTCCAGCGTTAAAAATCGTACGAAATAATAAATGATGTGTCTGCGTCTGTTTAGGAAAATATAAAAATCGTTTGATCGTTGGCAGGTTGGGGTGACTGATTTGATAATAAGTGAGCGCAACGCAATAGCCTTACGTGTCGCCGCGTCACCTGTTACAGCTCGATAAGGTCTCACGGCTTATGACTTCACATCCACCTCTAAAAATTCTTCGTTTTCATGTCACACGTCAGGACAGTACTGATTTTTTTCAAACATAATCTAAAAGATCCGATTTCAGGTTAAAAATACCCGAAACATTTGGTGAGTGATATCAAAACTAAGATCCTAAATTTACTCGTTGTAATTAGTGTTAGTAACGTACATACGACAGCGGAATTATAAAATGATAAAATACGTTACTGCCTTCGTGTGCATAAAGATCGGCCAGGTCATACCTAATGACCCTAATAATAATGACTATTTTAGTGGTAATTCTGTTTCCATAACAAAGTTAGGGCACACACACCTGAACATTCTCACCATTTGACGCGCAAGACTGTAATATCACCTGAAAGATAATCAACTAATACCCTGCCATCTTTACACAACTTTACCCAACTTTAAACATTACACCGTGCGGCGTTAAATTACAAACGAAAACGAACACGAAACACTCATTCGCGAAATATTTATGACGAACTTTCCTCCGGTAACATCTCACGAATCCGAATTTAAAATCGTTTATGTAATAAAATACGAAGGATTATGTTTTGACACGATATTACGAGAAATGGAAAACTGCTGGTTACATCGTTTCGGCGATTAATTTGGACAGCTATAAAAAATATTTTTGTAAATTAAATACAAACAAAAATTATAGTCCTCAGCTGCAGAATGAAGCGTGCGTTTGTAATTCAATTAATTTTGACCAGGCGCATCCACCATCTTGAATATAAATAAAATTAAACAAAAAAACGACTTCTTTTTTTTTTTCGTTTTTTCGTAAACGCGTACTTCCTTTGTGCTCATTGTTAGGTCGTACTAGATTATTATTGAATTATTATTTCATTGATATTCATTTTAGTGTAGCTACACATAACACGATGTCGATTACTGGCAGTTTGAACAAAGTTCAGACACATAACAATAATTTGATCAAGATTTTTATCGCCTAATATCAACATGTCGTCTGATGTCAGTGCAAACAAAATTCATGTCCCCATTATGATATATTACGCTCAGTTTACGCAAACCCCTAACAAAAAACAGAAAAATCTAAACAAACAGAGTCATATATTATTTTCTTTCAGTTCCATTGAAACGTATAGACATCATGCAAAGCTATGAATAAAACACAGGAGATAATTTATAGGGATCTAAAATAAACGTGGAATGTTTCGTTGAGTTTTTGTAAGGTATAACCTCCTCAATTACCTTACAGTGTATTATTGTTTCAGTCTGTTATCAAAAGGAATATTAGATCTCCGAAATGGTCATGTCATAGGTCTATTATAAACCGTAATTAATGTAGTGGTATTTAAAATTCACAGAGGTAAGCGGCTGTAATATTATAGGTTGGCATAATTCATCGGTGGCGTGTGATCGTTTCGATGTCCTATCGCGCCGAGTAATTATTACATCCGGGACTCCAAATAAACCCTATAGAATCCCTCAACCGAGCCGTGTGATTTCACATGTGGTAACACCTAATACACATCCATTTGATGATGTCACTAAGCGATAATTGATAAGATGAAACCATGCGTGTGTTTGATCGAAAAATTAAAGGGCACTGTCGACCACTAGTAGTCGTAGGAGGAACATGAAAAAATGTGTTCTCTTAAAAAGAATACCGTGGAAATATCACTGAACTTAGATTATTTTAAAGTAGCATGAAACATGAAATAGATTGAAAAAATGACGGTAATAATACGAGAGTTCAAAAAAATTTCAAAAAAATTGCGTAGCATTTTGTTAAATTAATAGTTATTAGTGTCAATTTTTAATAACAAATAGTACGAAAAAATTGTTTTTCGAATGAATGTTTATATTCATATTTTAATTAAAATTTTCTGAATGCTTAAATTTCAGTTGCCGCAAAACAATAGAATCAAATACTACTAAAATATATGAATAATACCTAATAATATTTAATAAAAAATTGACTTATTAAAAATATGATAATTAAGTAGAGATCACTTTGAATTTAAATAGTAAAGAAATTAAAAATCTCTAGTTTGGTTCAAATATTTTTCGCTCTACCACCAATGTAAGATAGTGGTAACATTAATAGTAACAAATTTTACTGCGTTGAACATGAGCCACCAACTAGAAATGGAAAAAGTTAGTTAAATTAAAAATAGTTTAATGTGTTTAAAGCAACCACTGCTATAAAAAAGTTGGAAGTTTCTTAAAGAAAATAAGAACAATTTTTGAGTTGTATTAAACACGTAATTTCAATAACTCGATGTGTATCTTTTTGTTTCTAAACTTAATAATTCAGCATCAAACTTTCAGCATTGTAATGTGCTCAAAGTCAGAAAAATAGGAAATTTTTTGAAAGAAAAGAAATGTAAACTTAAAAATAATTAGGAAGAGCAACGATCAAGTAAAAGAAAAAAATTGACGAAACTGCCAAGAATGCAAATATGTGTATTTATTTAATGAAATACTTCATAAAATTTAAAGGAAAATAAGAAAAGGCCGTGGATGTATTAAGCCAGAAATGATTAAAAGGAAGATGTTACATTGTCACATATATGAATCAAAAACATGTACAAAGCCAAATAAGTTTTAGTGTGCCTACAAAACATGTGAGAGGATATTAATATAGAAAAAGAATTAAAAGGCATAGTTCGGAATAAAATAAAGATTGGACAAGATGATTCACCAGATCACAGTCTCCGAGATCGCAGAAAAATTGAGGGAAACCTGGAGATGTTTTATAGATCCTGTTCGTGCTCAGGGTTTGGTAGAACGACCGATCATATAATTAAAATTACAAGGGTAGTGCAAGTTTTATTTTGTAATAAATTTCAGCCATAGAAGGATGACTATAGTACTCATCGGCACTTTCTCTTACTATTACGCTTTCTGCTGGAATCTGCCAAACGAATCTGTATTTTTGGAAAAATTTGGTTCTTTCAGAGAGTGGTGCCCTCCTGGTATTTACCCCTCACTAAGAGGGTGAGGATACAACCCAACCAGGAGTCCAAAACAGACCCAGAATCAGCCTTTGACAAGCTTCCAGCATTTAAAAGCACTAATACAGAACAATATCCCGCCTAGCTTATGCAAAGCAATAAAATCTTTACAATACTGCCACTACTAGAAATTAGCATCACAAAAGGAGTCTGCTAATAGCTGTAAGTCCACTACGGTTTCTTCTTTTCATTAGGTAGATGACGAATGCAAAGTACAAACAAAAAAAAATGCATTCAGAGTTGGTACCATAACATAGAAAGAATAACAATTAGCTCATGTGTTTGTTCACAAATTCACATTTTTTTTAAATAATCATAATATTTAGAATCAAGCCCTAAAAAAACATTATGGTAAATAATGTGGCAAAAAATCGTGATGGATGTAGCAAAGTTTAAAACCATAGAAATATTGAAAAATTAACAAATTAAAATTTCGTTTAATGGGAGAGACTAATTAATGCTATTAATTAAATTAATTCTAGAGTTCTATTAAACAGCTATTTCCACTTTTGTCGTGTCATTGATATTTCATATCTAAAAGTGCCTTGCAAATATTTTTCTGTTTCTTTACATTACCTTAACTGTACACTATATTTTTAAGTTATTTTTATTATATCTATTTGAAAACAATTTTCGAAAATCAAACTCCCCGTTTTGAGTTAAATGTCAATAAAAGTGTTTTTATAACAGTTATAGTAATGTAAGTTAAGTAGTATTTACCACATTTTTTCTTACATAAAAATTTACATTTGTATTTCAAAATACAAGATTACTTAATATAGGGAGTGTTGCAACGCCCTCAAAAAATTTTTTAATTATTAAGTTATAAATATCATTTTTTTATATAAGAATTGTAGTACTTGACACGATTATTTTTCATGTGTTAACATTATGTATGAATATATGTGACACTGCAAAATTTTCTTGGTTCTAAAATTAAAATGTTAAAGTGGTGACAAACTCAACTTATCTTGTTTCTGTAGCCCAAAACAAAAGAATTAAAAATTTGTGGTACTAATCGGTACACCAAAAGCTATCTGCAAAATAATTGAGAATATACCCGGAAAAATAAATAAGATATACTTACTTTTCGTACAAAATAGCACCTGTTAAAAAATTACATTTTTATGATCTTTTGTTTGATTTATAGAAAATCCTAAATATTTAAAAGTGAAATTTATGAATTTTTAAATAAATTTATATAAAATAAATAATAAATATAATATGAAATACAATAATAGAATATACCTTGTAGTTCTATATTTGCAAAAACTTTATGCAATAACATATTTTTTAGGTCAGCTTCTATAAGATTAGCAATTCTATTCATTTGTCGAAATTTGTTTTTGTATCTTAAAAATTTTGTTGTTATGTTACAAAGCACAAACAATTTAGTGTAATGCTATCAATATCTTTTATTTGAGAATCCAGTTGTTATCACTGTTTAAATTTTAAACACAAATCGACTGTAACGTTAATTGAAGATAAAAAGTTCAAGCAAATGTTAAAAATTCACTCCTGAACTGAACCGACCAGTAAGAGTGACCTCATAAATAAATCAGAAGTTGATGGTATTTATAATTGGTAAGGTTTTGATCGTAATATCTAACTGGTTTTTATTGGTCAGACTCTCTCTCATAGAGGGTGTCGCCACAACTACCCTTCCTTGGAAAAATGTCTTACGTTGCTCTACAAAAGAATTGTTCTTGATCTCCTCAGACATTCCTAAGTCCGATTAAATAATAATAAACGTCATTAGCGTCCATCGATTATAAAAGTCCTCTACTTTTATACCATATCGAAATAACAAGACTGTTCGATTATCCATAACGAGTTAGAATATTACAGGCATAAATAATAACTTATAACAAGATACAACGGAATTAAAAATAAAGTAATTCATGCATAATATAGGCCGGTTAATGCGTGTATATGGCTTTCGAACGACAGAAAATAATGGTTACTGTGTTGCAGTCATATATTTGGTCATATTATCGTCGAAGTCTTTTAATAATTTACAAACGTTCTTCATGATTTTCACCCCCAAACGTGTTGGGGTGGAGTTTAATACAACACAATGTTAAGTCTTGACAAACATACTTGTTAGAAACGTATTTCAATACCCAATAGATTCCATCGACTTTTGCGCAAGTCGAAAAAGGCGGGAATTACCGACGCCGACGCCTTCCTTCTTCATATTAAATTCATAGCAACGTTATGTTACCGTAACATGAGACCACCAGGATCAAATTATCGCATACCCTGACTATTGTCAGTGTTTATTTAGAGTTCTGCTTTTATCTTCATCAAAAGCGGTACCCAAAAAAAAACCGATAAGATTTGTATAATTTTACGATAACATAAATTTCAAGTAGTGTAGTGGAATTAAAATGGATACGCAAAACTCTCATTACAATTTTGGTGGAGGCGCCGGTAACGGATTTTTACCTGTGTCTGCGTTCTCTGCGTACAGCTTATTGAGAAGATGTAATTACTTTTTAACACCACAAGGATCAGGTTAGACTGTCTAATTTAATCACGTGAAAGCTACACAATGATTTGTACGCACTCAGCACATTTTATTCATGAATGTTACCGTTTTCAATAAAATAAAAGTCTAATAAAAAAAACTTTGATACTACACATATTAAAAATAATTAAAATTAAAACAAATAAAATCAAATACTTAATGCTTATTTTTGCAAAACTATTCCATATTTAGATGCGACAAATTCAACATTTTTAACGAAATAGCTCACGTTGTGGTTTGCAATTATTAAATGAAATCTCTACGAAATTAAAAGACTGTTTAAAATCCTGCACACAAATGTTCACCAGGAAAAAAAGATTGCGTTGCTTATTTTATAGTTTCAAGATTAATTTTTGATGGATCCACAAACACGCGTTCCACACACACTCAGAAAGAAAGCTTTTTAGATGAAGATAAATATAAATCTATGTGAATATACTGTACCTAGTAAAAATAGCCACAAAAAGTAAATTATTTGAAATTTAAAATTGTATTGTATTCCTTAATTTGTATTGTCTTTAATTTAATTTTACCAAACTGCTTTGTGATTTGTATAAATTTTCTTTTTTTTTTAAACGATATTAAATTTTCTAATAAATGGTGCGGTGACTATTTAAATGTTCTATTAATCCAAAACAATATAAATTAAAATAGAAACCCATAAAAAATTAATGAAACGAATTTACAACTGTTACAATAAAAGCAGTGATACTTTAGATAACGGTAATTGCAATGGTTTCGGAGGTATTTGTCGAGAACCAACATCGGAAAGTGTTTTGCAATTTTTTAAAAATCCGTTAAAATTCAATACTTTGATAAAATAAATAGTTTCATTGGTCATTACCACGAAAACAATTGTTGGCAGCCTTTAAAAATAAAGGAATTACATAATGGAGCCCCTACCTCGCAATTTTTTTTAAAGCGCTTAAATTTAAGTTCTTACGTTTCGAATGCACTAAAAATGCATTGCTGACTCTTATTGTGGGTCAAAGAATATTAACCGATTTTTCAGCAAAATAACTTCCTTTTCATAAAGTGATTTTTTGGACATTAATAAGAAAAACTAATGAAAATTTAAAAAATATTTGTAGTTATTGTGGCAAAACCTTGATTCGCGTTTCCCGACTTTTTCAGATGCTCTGCATTTTCAAATATATATTTTCTTTAAGCAGAAAACTTGCTGGTTTTTTAGAATAAATGATATCGGTTTTCCGCAACTATTATAAGTAGTAAAAAATATATCTCCTTGTAAAAAAGTTTGGCTTAACCAATTTCATAATTTAAAATTATGTTAAGTTAAGTTTAAATGAAAAATGGAATATTCATATAGAAAATATTGTGCCAAACCAACAACTGTGTAATATCTATTCATTTTCTTTGATACGACGATCTTATTATTCATTTATTGAAGATTTATTGAAACAACAATAAAGAAAATTTTATGTTTGAAACGTAATAAAAAATTTGAATAGGGTTTAATATTTCGAATTTTTAATATTAAGATTAGTATTTCAATGTGTATTAACAAAAATTTGCCAACTAAGTAAACTTCATCCTTTAGTACAAAATAAACTTAATGGCTTGTTTTCAATACAATCATAATTGATTTACAAATATTAAAAAAAAAACATCTTGAGATTAAATCGATTTTAATTTAACTCTGTTTTTATATCACTTAAAGTAAGATTCATATCTACCTTTTAGACTCAATAAAAAAAAACAGATAAATTTCACTAAAAAAACTTTCAGGTGTGTGAAATGTAGATAAAATGATTTATCGTTTATATTTTTTGTCAATATTAGACAGATTTTATCTAGTTCTTATCAATAAAAGCTATGTAAGACTAATTTATTTATTGAGTGCTTTTATTAAAAAAAAACCTATATTGTTAGATATTAAAGCAAAAAATCTCTCAAAAAAGCACTTTTAAAAACTGACGAAATTTTAGATAAATTTAACATCTTCGTATTTGTTAAAAATGTGTGTAAAAGTTATTTTTCCTATGTGAAAGCGTCTAGCATTTAATTTCAACCACACATTTGTGGTTTGTGAATCCAAATTTCATTCTGTATATTAAATTGATGCTAAAGAAATTAAATGTGCCCGGATTACATTTCCAAATCTCACACAAAACCTAACAATTTATGCATGTTGTGATGGTTTTATCTGACCGCATTAATTTACTTCAGAAACAATCGCACAATTTCTCAGAATAATCATAACATGAAAACACGATCACGCCTCACAACCAGCACGCAACATTTACCTTATCATATTCTTATAATTTAAGTTTAATCTACTTCCAGATATCCACACCAAAGCAGCCCCCATCCAAAGAATTTCATCAGATTGCCCCTTACCACCAACAGAAGAAATTCCATGTGTCGACAACGAAAACAAATTTTTAAACTTACCAACAAAGTCATTGTTAGCTCCATCGCCTATTTTTGGATATCCGCACCATCTTCATCACGTTCTGCAAAATGACCAACTAAGTAACAGGAAAATTAGTTATACTGTGGAATAAATTAATAGAATAATTTTAGGTACAAGAACGACAGTGACGTCTCCAGTTCCTCCGTTGTATTCTTCAAGTTTTCGAAGACAAAGAGGAGAAAAGAAGCCCATACCGGAAGAACAGAAAGATGAGAAATATTTCGAGAGACGAAGAAGAAATAATCAAGCAGCGAAGAAATCTAGAGATGCACGCAAAATGAGAGAGGACCAAATAGCGTTAAGAGCGACGATTCTGGAGCATGAAAATGCGATTCTGAGGGCACAAGTATTGACATTGAGAGAAGAAACTTCATCTTTGCGTCAAATGCTTTTGCAAAAAAAAGCAGTAGAAATTGCATCCAGAGACACGCCCATATGTGGGTCTTGATAAGCTTGCAATTTTATGTTACAGTATAAATTGTTTCATAATTCATTGAATTGTATCCAGAATTTGTAAACTGTGATTTTAAATAATATACTCAAGTTGTAATCAACTGCACATTTTAACGCATATAAAATGAAGATGAAAACTTAATTTTAAAGTTACATTTTGAATAACTTGTAAGTCCATTTACACGTTGCTAGTGTTGGAAATTTAGATTAGTGTGTTCACAACCAGTTGACGTCTCTTATATAGTACAGTATTAAATTGTTGAGTAATTTAAAGAAATTTATTAATGAATAGAATAGTCTCCACTACGTAAAGATGTGTCTACAGTTAAAAATTATTTTATATACAAATTGATCTATCTTTGTATTCATAAATTGTGAAAAATAATATAAAAATTAAATTGAGTGGTGTTTTATTATAATTGTTTCTAATTGTGACATAAGTGCGCGTTCCTCTAATCATGTTAAAAATTAAGATTACTTTTTATTATTTTTTTATTTTATTTTTTATTATTATTTTGTCTTTCCCAATATATTAAGGAGGTTTTCAGAAATGAGGATAATAAGAAAAATCGAAATTGGTGACAACCAAGAAAAGAATCTTGCAAGCCAAGTTATTTGTAAAAATTTTAGTTGTGTTTTTTTTTTATTTCCATGGAAAGTAGTTGCTACGTCTTTTTTTATCATTAACAATTTAGCATCTTTCATCAACGTCAAGTATTATTTAACTTGAATTTAAAAAGCTCTAAATTGATAATATGAGCTCGCTAATTTCGAGAATTCTTGCTCGGAGGTCTGTGACATTAAAAGTACTAGCTCACAAAAACGCTCTTCGCAAAAGCCACAAAGGAAAATGTCACGAAGAATATAAAGGGAGCATTCCGGGAGAGGTAAACATGTATTTTTCCTTTTTAACAGTAATTATAATGTAGTTTTCCAGAATTTACCTTTCAGGATTGGGAATAAAAATGCTGTAACATTAAGGTTTGTTATATTTTTTGCTTCTGGATTTTGGGCGCCCTGGGCTGTTGTTTGTTACCAACTTTTGGCTAAATAAGAAAAAAATCAATCAACATGTACTTTAAATCAGTTTTAATGGATAAATTTAGAGTTTTTTTATTTTCAAATCAAAATAAATAAAGTAAACATGCGTATTTTTATTAGGGGTATGACATTTTAAGGTTATGGACTCAATGTAGTATGGATAACTCAAAAATTTGCTCGATGTAAACATAACCTAAAATTCAAAGTTTTTGGCGCTTAAAAGCTTTACAATGAACGCAGAAGAAAAAATCCGCAACTTTGGCCAAAAACGCGACTCTGAAGGACTCCAGGAATATTTATCGAGTGTAACTGTCGACGAGGTAAGTTGAATGTGAAAAAAACGATAACCTAACTTGTTTTCTTGTAGCTGTTAAATCTTGTCGAAACTCGTCTAGCCAATGCAAATTTCGTATACACATGGAACTACATTCTCCAAGGACTTAAAGACACCACAGATGGTCACCAAAAACGGTTTGAAATTATTATGAAAGTCGTAAAAGAATTAGAAAAACGGGAGTTTTCAACGTCACACTCAAACGCAATTGTTCGCCGAATTTGCATGGATTTACCGAAGCTGAAAGTCGATGACTTGTTAAAGTTATGTGATTTTTGCATTGAGTGTTTACAATCCCAAAGAGTGTCTCAGATGAGGTAATCACTGTAGAGTTGAGGTGTGCTTAATTATAAACTGGTTACAGTTGGAAGGACTTGTTGCCTGAATTATTGAACATAATTAGTGAAAAGGAACGTGTGGAACATAATGATGAAGAAATTGCTGGAATTGAATATAAGCATCAACTCATTAATTCTATTTGTATGATGCAGTGGTTTCCCAGTAATGTCACATCTTTGACAGAAATGTTTATGTAAGATTTTTAGAATCTTGCCGCTTTATTGCTGATCACTTAATTACAGTGATATGCTATTAACAAAGGACGAGCATCAACAAGTTGTTAACAAGTTAGGAAAATATTTGGAAAAATTAACGCCACATGAAATCCCTGCATTTGTTTACCAGTTATTAAGACTTTGCAAACAAAATAACAGTAGGATCATATTTATGAAGTTACAGCAGTATTTTGGTCTGAGATACAAAGATGTTTCTGATTCCCCTGATTCAAACTCTGATAACATTAATGCCATTGGTATGATTTATTAAGGTTCTACTACATATAAAGTCAATGTGCTTATCTGCTAGCAGATGAGTACAGCTTTTTATTTAAAATACTTATAGTCGGTAGCATTCACTATGAATAATTTTTAGAAGAAACTTCTGGACAAGACATTATTGAGGCAGAAAGTACTATACTATTTCACATCCATACAGCAGCCTCTTTAGGCCAGGACTGTATCAAAGACTATTTGAACTTTCTTAAAACCATGTTAAGATCTCCAGAATTTATTATACATCCTTTTCAACTTAGTGTCTTGTTGACAATATCAACCATTCCTCGTTATGAAGAAAAAGTGTTTGAAATTATTAGATCTTGTATTACCAGAACTTTTAATGAAGAGCAAAAGAAAACTGAGTCTGCTTGGTTTAGAGAAATGGTGCCTAATACTAACAAAGTTGAAAATGTTTTAAGTCAGGTTATAGTGTCCAGGTTTGTGATATTATTTCTTAGAGTTCCATTATCTCATTCAACATTTTTTAGTGCCCAGGATAGAGATTTGATATTACAAGGACTGGTCAACTTCGCATTTGTTTTGTTGGGTGTAGGGTCAGCTTTGGGGAGAGATCCAATTGCTGAAAAACAGTGGCAGTTGGGAAATATGATATTGTTTAAAATTATAAAACGGAAGAGACATACAGCTTCTGTTATTATAGAACAACTTAGCAATAGAATAATAACAGAAAATACAGTCACGCAATACATAGGTAGGAATAACATACATAACAGTTTTTAAGTTTTCTTTCTAATCAACCACTTATTCTGATAACTACATTCAGTGAAATATCTCAAAATTAAAAATGGGATAAATGTTTTTTGTGTTTTTTACTATTTATACTAAATCGTCTTAAGAACTGTTTTTTTAATGTTTTAGAATGTCTTTATATGATGAGCAAGAATCTAACTCTTTTAATGCTGGAAAATAAAAGCACCATAGTTTCTCTCATGGAAGGACTACTTCAAATTCCAGGAAACAACGCCAAACAACTTTTAGACGCCCTCATACCTCTGACAAGAGTTTCACCAACTATAAGAGATCACTTTATTCTCCTTTTGAGGAAGGCGCTTTATTCAAGGTTTACCATCAGTAGAATAAATGTTAAATGTTTGAAACAAATTTACAGGATCCCTGAAACTCGCCAAGTTGCCGTAATCGGATTTTTGAAACTACTAACAAATTTAAAAATCTCGAATTTAGCGATTTTGAGTCAAAGCAGCTCGAATGCATCTTATGCTTCTGGACATTCCCTTTTTACTCAAATTTCTATGAGCAGAGCATCCCAAACTACGCCCAGTGCGTTTAGTAATGAAGCCTTGTGTTTGGAAGTTTTGGGTACGCTCAAAAGGTGCTTTATGCAACAAGCAGAAGTCCGGGTCCAGCTGTATGCAGGTAATTCTTAATTACAGTTTGAACCTTGATTGCATTTTTTTTCAAGGCCTCTACAACGCAGTTTGTTTAAACCCAGAGTTGGGTATTCCGGTTTTAGAAACGTTGTGGGTTCATTTTCGTGATTTTTATACCATTGATGAGGATACACTTCCTCCTTTGAAGTTTGATAAAATCACAGTTACCAGAGATGTGACTGTCTTTTTACAGGTCTGTTGATGCTATCACTGTAATGAAACTGTTAATAATGGTTTCAGGAGCCGCTGGGAAATTTGATTTACGCCATTGGTTTAATTGTTACAAACGTTGCGAAAGAAGACAGTGAAAATGCTGCGGTTGCACGATTCGTGAATATTTTAGAATCTTTGTGCTCCCGCATGAGTAAATGCGAACTGGTGCATTTTGAATTGGTACAGATTCCAGTCATTTTAAGACATTTTTCATTTGCGATGATTTCAGGATGATGGCACTGATTTAAGCGATATAATGCCTGAAGCACAACATAAACTTTTAGTTTTAAAAGAAGCTATGTGCGTATATGAAGCGTTGATTGGGTACAAATTTCATTCCTGGGAATTAGAGTCTGAGAACCACGGTAAAGAAATCAGTCACTTGTTTCAAGGTTACACCCGACTTCTGCATCATTTGAAGACCATCAACAAACCCAAAAAAACAGACAAAAAGAAAAAAGATGCTAACAAAACCACACAAGCTACGAATAACACCACTATAAAAAAAGACGGACAGAAATCTTCTAAAAGTACGAAAGTTCCAGACACAGTTTTGGATCTGGAGATTATCACGAAAATACTAAGTCTGCTGCACGAGTAAACGAGTGGAAATAAGTTAAAGTCTGAGACTAAATAATTTTTTAAGGCCCACGGTTTCATGGACAACAATAGCACAATCAAATGTTATCAAAACAAAAAGGGATTTTCACCAACATGTGATGCAAGCAACGGTTTCATTGATATCTTCCACAAAAAATAAAAAATATATTGAACTTCAAACTGCAAAAAGAAGTTACGAACATTTGTGCAACATCGCGGTGATAATCTACGAACGCATTATTAAGCGGTTCACCGATTTTGTAGATTTTGATTGCACAACGGCTGTTTTAGCACTTGAGTGTTTTCTTGTAATTTTAAACAGCGTTGTTAACAATCATAGAAGCAATTTTCAATCATTTTTGAGCAAAGTTGGTAAGGTAACGTACAAGATAAGGTAACAGTTTTTCTTAAGCGTGTGAATAGGTGGTAAAGATGCCAGCGAAGACATCAACACACAGTTAACTGATTTCGTGAAAACATATCAGAGATTGTTTGAAATGGATGAGGAGGAGATGTCCGAGGATCCCGAGATCAAAAAGTTGTCTTTAATTGTGATAAATACTTTAAATTTTTTTGCACACCAAATATCAATGGATAATAACGCATTAGCATTACAGGTAACTCACTCAGACTTTTTGATTAGTTTTTTAATTAAACTTGTAGATTATCGAATGGCTGAAGAATTATGCTGTTAATAACAGCATCAACAGTAAACAGTCGGCTCAAGCTTTTGTTACTTTGCTTTTTGACTGTCACATCAAGTTCAAAATCAGTTTAACTCTCTTTGAACAGGCGTCTGTTCATTTAGGAGATGTAACTGGCGTGATCAATGAAGTAACTTCCTTTTCTCCTTCAATTCCTAGTATAAGATTTGTTTGCAGGAAGAACATAACGTGGAAGAGTTTAAAGTTATCAATGAACTTACTGTGAACAATGTTTTTATATCTTTATGTAACAGCATTAAATCAGTTCTTGAAGATGTGGAGTGGATCATCGCTCGTTTGCGAGCGGAGCATAGCATGATCACTTTTGCAGGCGATGGTCTGGAAAAAAGTAAGATTGTTATAATCTTCGAACTGGTCTTTAGACGTCTTTCCTTCAGGACAAGAAAATTTAAAAAATCGCGAGCGTGGAGTGTGCTGTCAGTTGTGTTTCATCGTAACAATTCTGACCAATTTAAGTAACTGCACGGTTCCCACTGGAAGTTTGTCTGAAGCAACGTTGAAAAACCTATCATTGTTGTATTGTACACTAGGCTCTCTGGCAAAATATTTTGTTGTGCGATCATCAAAAGTGAATCCGGTCTTTCAAGCAGCTAGGTAATACTCCGTCTTTCTTTCACTATTAAAAACGATTTCTTTTAGATTTGAGAGACTCGTAAAGTTGGCGGGAAAGCAACTTTCGCCTGTTGTTTATAAACTAATAATGTATATTGAAGAGAGCCAAAAACAGGAAGCAGAATCTCCTAAGAAGAAGAAGAAGAACGTCGACAGCACGACGCTAAAGAGCAAAGTTTTGAAGGAAACACGCTTGATTCCTAAAGTTATTTATGAAATCGAGCAATTCAGTAAATATGTTATGCAGTTATCAAAGAAAACTAAAATTGATTTGTCAAAGTTTATTGGACAAGGAACTGTTAGAGATTTCCGGATAATGGGTTTAAAAGAGGTGTTAGAGCAGGTGGGCGATGGGGCTCCTAGTCAGAGGACCCAAGAAAGTGGGAGCAGCGACAATGAAGATGATGACAATACAGGTGAGGACACTTCGCCTCCACCTGCTAAAAAGAGAAAATGATATGCGTAGTGTTAGACTTTATTGATATTGTTTTTATTATGATAATATAGTTTCTGCATTTACATTTAAAATAATAGCTTAAATCTCTGTGTATCCTGGCCGCTTGCTCAATCTACATGGGTCGTTTAAAAGTGGAGAATAGTTCCCATGGGAAGCAAGATCGTTGAATAATTATAGTCGAGCACGAGTTCACAGACTTTTTAAAGGGAGTTAGCCAAGAAGATAGTTAATAAAGCATATGAGCTCATTCTGAATTGCTTTAGATGATAAAAACAATTCCTAGGGACGAACAGTGTCTATTTTCTTTTTTGTCCATGGAATCTTGTAAAAGTGTTAGAAATGAAGGGATAGTATGTAAGGTGTTTCGTTTAAAAAAAGTAAGCGTTCCTGTATGAAGACAGATAAAACTCCAAAGGGATGTGTCCTGAACACATGACATTCATCCACGTTGTTTATAAATCGGTGTGCATCTTTCATGTGGCCAAATAACGAAAAATGCTCAGCATTTACTTTGAAACAAATTACTTCAGTAAACACAATGAAAGGAATTTCTTTTAAACAACTTAGAATTAATGATACATTTATTACAAAAAGTGGTCTTCAACAGACATTTTTACAAGTCAGTATCAAATTTAAGTTACACTTATGCTAAAATGGAAACTTAACTATAAATATGGAGATGTAGAACAACCCGTAGAACACTTTACTATACCCATCATAACAAAGCTGTAAACAACACTTGAAATATCAAACTTGAATATACTACAAGTGTATCAACATTTAGATCTGAGGTATCCATTTCATCTAACCTGACAATTGAGGTAAGTAAACCTGGTTGTTCACGCAACAAAGTCTAAAGGCCTATTGAAGCCCCCTTTCCTATTCATATACTGTCTATATTTCCTCTTTAAAATAACATGCACACCCCCAACATCATTCCCATCAACCTTCTTTCCTTTTGTTGTATTGAAGTTGCAAAAACCCATCATCTTCATCATTTCTTGCTCATCCGCACTTTTCCCTTCCAAATCCGCGGCTGTAACAACCGGTCTTTCCGGCTGTAAAGGCTTCGTTGACTTTTTATCCGCAGACCGGGATCTGGATCTGGATCTTGTCAAAGAACGTGAGTACCTGCGACGAGGTTCTCTGTCATGCGAATGCCGTCTTCGTTCCCTTTCTCTGGACCGGTCCTTGGACCTTTTCCTTCTATGGCGTTCTCTCTCTCTTTCGCGCTCCCGTTCCCTATCCCTGTCTCTGTCTTTATCCCGTTCCCTGTCTCTATCGCGCCGTCTGGACCCATACGGTGATTTAGATCGGCTGCGTCTACCCATGAATACCTAAAAAAAAACGCACTGTATTGTTAAACAATTCAGAAAAAAGAAAGTACATTTTCTTTGAAAAAATGGGTGATTTTTTTACCTGAGAAAGTAGTAAACAAACGTCACTTTTTTGACAACTGTCAGATCGATACAGAAAAACGTCGATTTTAGTTATGATTTTTTACACGAAAGCGCTAGTGTTTCAAAATTTGGCAACTTTGACACGAGTTTGGATTCTACTGTCGTGCATTTAGAGGTTATATTCGCGTGAAATGTGTATGATTGGTTTGATGCGTATGACGGGTTGCGCCAGCGCACTGCTATTGGAGTTGGTGTTCGGTAGAAACTGCTGAGGGTACGCGAAACGAATTTCTAATTTTTAGTGTTCGAATTGTGATTGGGAGTGTTTTGAATCCGCAAGAATTGACTTAAATTAACGAAAAGACGCTCTTCAAGTCTTTACTTGGACCGCGTCAACGAATAAAATCGATGGGGCGTATGCTCGGCTGGCTCCAGTGTCATTAGTGCTATACAGAAACATTTCACGCACCGCAAGTCCAAACAGTGATTTAAATAGCACCGGTCTTTCATCTTTTCATTCAAAAACACAACGGTGAGTCTTTTTGTCGTTAGCATTGATTGGGGCGTTCTGTCAAAATGTCAGGGGTGTGTCTTCACCTGTTCCGGGGAGGCGCCGCGATGCCGTTGTTCTCTAACCTAACGCTAACATGCGAGAACAATAAAAACGGTACTTTGGATTTCCTGTGTGCGATTTTTAAAGTGATTGGTCGCCGGTTAGCCGCCAGTTATTAATCTCATTCGGAGATGTTACACCAGAGCGGGTGTCCATTATCAAACCAGTATTATAGAGGATGATCTCATCTCCCAATGAAAGTTGTTTATTATAATATGTACGGTTCCCAACAAAGGTGCACCTATAGCAATTGAAATTGTGTAATGCTTTCTGTTCTTCTCGCAGCAACTTCTTTAATAAGTTTCCTTATTCTTCAGATTCTTTGAATATTAGTCATGTCGCCCTATTATGTAAGATAATACTATCTAAACCGTGTGAAATTGGAGAAAAAAGTGCTTCTGGACGATTGTTTTTATCGCTTCATGGAAATGGGAGCGTTTATTTAAGACCTGTTCACATTACTCAACCTTTAAAATAAATAAGGTGCAATTTTTGATTAGATAGTCTTTGAAAACTATGTACTCATTTGTTTGCTCCTCAAATTTGTTGATAAGTCACAAGAGTCGGAAAGCGGTTCTTTTATCGACCTTCTGAGAATCGAGGTGAATGATCGTTTTTACTGATAAACATGAGACTTCTGTGGTTGCAAATTTCGCATTTATGAAAGAAGTTATTGTATGCAGTTTTTTTCAGCTTGAATACCACCTAAATCCAATAAGATTTTGACCGCTACCCAAAGCTCTCCAACCTTTGTATTACTACATACATCAATTGAGTTATTAATTGAAGCATTCCAGTTGATGTTAACAACGTAAGCGATGATTTAATCAACCAAACTGTCAACCGTTAACATTCTTGGACGATTATCATCATAATTGGAGCGGCTCTGCTTGTATTATGTACGCAAATAACTGTTGCCGTTATCATTTCTGGAACCAGAAACTGCATTGGTTGCAACAGACATTTTTCAGTTATCATTTCCCTTTTGAAACGCATAGTTAAGATAGGAAACTGTTGATCTACCGATTTCAAAATTTATCGTTTGATTGTGTTGTGCTTGATCGGAATTGAACATCTCTTTCTAGTAAGTTCAACAATGAAGCGTATCAAAAGCAAAAAATGGAAGAATCAAATGGAAATTTGAAACTTGAATTTATTACAAATCTCTTATTCTTTACTCTTCAAACTCAAAATATTTGCTTACTTTTACTCATTCTGTTTATTTATACTATACCATATGGTGTTCGGGGTGTTTTTAAGGTTTCATTTTAGCCTATAATGCACAAAGTGATAAGATTTAATTTAAAAAAGAAACAACTATTTTTTTTACTTAAATTTCTTTTTTTTTTTTAATTCCAAAACTTCAAATAATAATGACAACATATAATTAATTCAGCTTTTAAAAAACACAAAATACTACAAACAGTAATTTTAATTAAATCGGTTCAAATATGCGCTTCATTACATTTCCATTTGAAATAAGCGACAGACGTAAGACGTAGGTTGCTTACTTCGTACATTCCACTCTAAAACCTAACCTACGACAAACAGAAGCGATTTTTTAAGAAGTATTGTTGTTTGTTTTAGATTAATACTTTAAAACTTACAATAAACGGATAAAGTGGGATTTAACTCGTAAGAACTTTTACAGTCCCGTATATGGAGCGGAAAGTTTCCAGTCTTTAGAAAAACTATCGTTTCATACTTAAAAACGTAAAGTGATGTCATATGTCTGTTGCGATTTATTCCAATTTGTTGCATAAATAGTTGTCACCTTGAATTTTGTTGATTTTACAGTTCCGCGTGTTTAATGGTCGCAGACAATTTAAATTTCAGAGGTGAAGAACCATTGATGTAAACAGTGAATTTAGATCACTGGTGTATGTCTGACTAATTTTCATAATGTTTCAAGGATTACGTATAAAAGGTTTTCATCTAAAATGTAACTATTCTTTTTTGCAACTATTTAGTTACATCGAGGGGTCTTTTTCTTCCGCATCTCATTCAAAATGTTTAGTCTCAGTTAAAACTCTCTTTGAAATTTGAAATAGCACGCTATTAATAAAAACGACGTCAAGTGTGTTTTTGATGTTCAGTTCTCAAATAAAATGTCGCTTCTTATGTGCACATCCTCTTCCAAGTGTCGGTTTTAAATTGCACGGAAGCTACTTTCTCTTAATTCAAGATGTAAATAAAGCAGCTATTTCTCGTTCGTCGTGGCAATCAGTTAGGGTAAAGATTAGAATTTTTTAAATTTTTAGTTTTTCTAATAGTTTTGCTTATTGGTACTATGACAGTTTTATAATGAGATTGATCGCTTTGTTAATGATCTGGACATTAAAAACCTAGTATCTAACGCTACAACATTTTTTAGCAACACTCGTGGCGCATTATAGTGCTTCAAATAATAAAAACCAATTATGATAATTCATTATTCTGATAAAAATTGATAGAATACTTATTAGTTAATGTTACTCAAAATTTCATCCACTGTTTTGTGGACATTTTACATGAAAACATTTGTTACAACAGCATCGTAATTTATAGCCCTATTGATATTTATCTGCGTTTTTCTCATGAAGGAAAAAATGATGGACTAATATTTACACTTTTTTGGAACATTAAAATTTGTGCTGGGAAAAGAATGTAGATATTTCTAGCATAACCAGCTTTGTGAATATCATATTGGGAGTAAAAAATACATAATTGCTTTGGCAAATCTGCTTCTGTGGTCAGGTTTTGAAAGATGTGGTAGGCATTAAGTAAATTCTCCAACTGGAATTTGGCTTTTTTCATTATTTATTAAAGTTTTAATATCCTAGACATACATACAAAATTCGAGTTACTAAATATTGCATTGAAATCCATTGTTTTTTTAAAGTCATAATCATCAGCTCAGCGTTTACCGTACCCAGTTTGTTGAAATTTAAGAACCCCACTGACATAATTACAACATATCCGTCCTATTGTACATAATATGGAAACTCTATTTCAGTACGCATCATATTGATCATTTCCAGGCGCTATTTCTATTTTATTTGTTGCGTCTGAATGCGAGCTTTACACGCAAAGTCCAAGCTTTCGTTTAAGCCTCGTCTTGTTACTGCTAAATGAAGCGTGGGAGACTGGTGTGACTGTAATTTGTAAAATCCACAAGATCACGAGTGTCGACGATGTGTTTATCTCTTTACCACCGGTGACTCCAACTGTGACAATCCGACTTTTCAAAGAACTCTGATTCAAACTTATTTTTATTTTATTTATTTTTATATGTATTGTCGTTTGTAAGAGTGCTTACTTATTTTAGATTTAGCTAGTAAAGAGAGAAAGTGGATTTTTATTCAGAATGTGTTTGGGGTGAACGAACGGTCAGCGTGCGTCTTATAAAAAGCACTGTTTGCATTGTTTAATTTCATTTCCGATATTAAAAATAAAGAATATATTTAGCTTTATTTTTAGATAAGTTGAACTAGTACTTGTTTAAAAATAGAGATGATGGCAACATGCACTGAAGTATGAATATGTGAAAAAGTTCCTTCTATTTAAAGTTTTATTTTCACAGATAAATTGCTGATATCTATTTTACGACTTGTAATGTATCCTGAGGTAATTACTATTTGCGGCTAAAGTCACAAGGCGGCTCAATATTTTCCCAACAACTATGTATGGTGCAAGCGTGCGCAAATAAAAGTCATAGCGTGGACTTTTGTATTGAAATGACTAGAATTTTTTGCGTAATGAACGGTTAATTTCCCTTTCTGACAACTTGGTTATTTTCCAAAATGACCTGTAGACAACAAGTTGGGTTGACCTCGACGTTGTGTTATCGGTGATAAGATAGTACCCATTAATTGGAAAATAAAAATATAGATAGAGATTATGTCATGAGTTCATCCGTCGACGTCATTCAATCTATTAATTATTCATGACTGTGTTCATTTCACTTCGCATACGTTAGATGTTCATTGAAATAAAAATAAAAAAATTACTTCGGAAAATGGGAAAATCGGGTAAACATTTTATTGCACAAGAGTAGAAGACAAATGTCTCACATAGAAATTGTGGCCTCATTGGTGACCATAAGATTTATGCTACTGTCTCCTGACTACGGTCTAGTTTTTGTAACTTCCTTTGCGAACACCTGATCAAAGTAAAGACGGCAAAAATGTTGCTTTCTACCAATCGATCATAATCTAATACGTGTGCTCTACAATTACTAAACACAGATAAGTATAATTACTATATTATTATGTTTAAAAAAAAATCAATTTCGTGAATCGTGATTTATATTTGTTATTTGTAATCTGTAGTTAGTTGATTGGCTTAACGACAACGAAATGCACTATTAAAAATTATGTGTCATCATAAATATTTTCTGGTTAAACAAGAATTGATAGTGGAGACAAATATTTATCTTTATCATTGTAACGAAATTATAGACTTGGAGAATTTGTTTTATATAAGTAAATATGTATTTATCAAGTGAATAAATATGTTTCTTACGCCGGTACAAGAGGAACTGTCAGGTCATCGTTAGGAATGAAAGTTCCACTATTTTGTGGGTACTGTAATTTGTTTGGCATGTTTATTTTGGATCGTGAGAACACTTTTGTACATCGTTTTTATTGTCATTATCACGTTAAAAATCGTTTACATAAAAAGTTTATATTTTGTTGTAGAAAGTATAGTTGGCCCAAAAATGGCACGTCAATGGATGAGCCTGTTACACAAACACTGTAAGGTTTAAATTTCTAAATAAATTATCGATCGAGTTGATTTTAGAATAAATTTATTAGACTAAAAACAAAAAAAAACATCTCGGATTCATTTCTACAAAACAAAATTTTACCAATTCATAACTGATATTTTATAGTTTCTTAACGATGATTTCACCACTAAACGTGTGTGGTTCTTTATACTGTGAAATATTGAACCCCAAACTCTTATTCGTATTAGAAAAAAGCAATGTGTATGACTAAAATAATTTGATTTCTATTTTTGGTCAGGCTGGCAATGCTTTAATTTGTGCACCATTGAGAAGTTCTTTATTTGAAACTTCCGTTATCAAAGTGTTTTTTAAACACTTATTACTATTATTATGTAGTAAGTATATCAAAAACACTTGAGTTAATGTAACACAACACGTGTTTTTTTTGCATAGAACCAACAACCGGGGTCTCTCGATATCATACAGGTTTCATGGTGCTTAAACCGTGCATAATTCTAAAAAGGTAATTCCAAGAGGTCACTGTAATGTATCAACCAATTTCTATCACGGCAAAAGCTTTAAATTCTTTGTTGCTTACTCAATCTTGGTCTAAACTTATTACACTAATACAATTATTAGAACTTCACGATTGTAATTGAAACCTGGCGTCTCCTAGAAAAGTTTCGTAGTATAATCGTGACTAGAAGAAAAGTAGATAACCTCAATAAATTCCTCGTTGATCATGATTCAGCAGTGTTTATTTACGAATACTTTCAACGGTCATGGTGTACTAAGTTCCAACAACGAGGGAGAGCACCTGTTCAATTAAGCAATTGAACTCCGAGTGCTGCTCTAACACGTTTCCCGTTGTTTGATGACTCCAGTGACGTCATCTATTTAAAATGTACATTATTCTATCAGGTCGGTCGAGGGAGTTTATGGTGGGAGGTTTAATTTTGGACCGAAATTATCGATGTAACCTTGTAACGTTGGCCTGCAGCCAGATTCTCTTCTCCCTGTGTATATAAAATAACATCGACAACTAAGTTTCCAGTTGCAAGGAGAAGGCTTCTTCTATTATTTCTTTTTGGAATTCTTCTCTAAACTAAGAAATGGGCCAAGACCTTCTCAAGTGATGAATCCCGTCTTTGATGTAGGTGTTCAAATTAATGGTTTGACGCTAGACGATCTATTATGGACTGAGAGAGCTCAACGTTTCTAATTATCTGCTAACGTAAATATTAACAGCAACACGTCAGAAGGAAGTTATTTTTTCCACGAGTGTTGCTCAGTAGAAAGTGTAGTTAGAATGTTACTTCCGTTAGTAAATAGGATTCGTGTGCGGAAGTATGAATTTTTGGCAATTGAGGTCCTGCGTCTATAGTCAACCCTCCTATTATCCTCACGCAATCTAGAACATTGAACTTTCATCGGGGTTGTAGTCGACGGAAACACATTTTCCATAAATAACCACTAAAATAAAAGGGCTGCGACACCGGAAAAAGTTGTATGTGCACATCACATGTGTCTGTCTGTTGGAGGGTTCCTCGACACACCCAACCAACCGCAAAATAAATATCTGGGATTTTGTTTGGACTTTGTGGTGCATGCATTAATTTTATGGCATCCAATAAGTAATACACGAATATTATGACAAGCATGCTTGTTGCAAGTATAATTTATTGCTATATAAACGTTTGTTTTTAACCTAGATGCATGTTTGATATCTTTAATTATAAAACAAGTATCATCAATGCACGAGTTTCTAAATGCACTTGACTTACTTAAAAAAAAAAAAATGAAATGGGCACGCTGTCGCGTCGTTTGGTTTTCTGAAAGTTACCGCACACCAGAAAATTGCACCTAGTTTATAACTGAACCATACATTTCCGGCATTATAATCGGAATTAACAGGATTTTTAACGTGGGGGGTTGATGAACGCTTCGGTGCGTAAATTCCATTTACAGAAACCTTATAATAATTAAGGTCGTGGGCTTTCTGTTTGTATCCGCCACATTTATCAAATGAACTGGTCCGATCAATGTAAATTGTCTAAAAAAATTGAAAATTTGATAAAATGTGAACTTAAAAAGTGGAATGTAGTAAATGCGGCTTGCAACGCTCTATTGAGCATCGAAAAAAGAGCCTTTTAAAGGTTTGATAAGTCGTCCGTTAAATTTCTAGATTAACAAGAAGTGCTAAAAACTAAAGTTGAATGGGCGTTCAGGAACTGCAGCGTCCTACGCGTTTTTAATATACCGTTGTTTGTAGGTCAGTTTAATCAATAGCATTTAAAAAATAGCTACTTTGGTACAAAGTCGCAAAGAGCACAGAAAAGCGGTGATTAAATCGTTTCGATTTGTACCATTACGTGTATATTGGATTCCCTTTATAGCGAAGAGGGTTATAACGAGGAACGAGGTATTAGTTTTTCTCTGAATTCTCTGAACTCTGTAAAATTTTTCTACAGACGGAAGAATTAATAATGAAAAACGACGTCTTGAACTTGAACATTGATGCAATTAATAGTCTGGAACCTCGAGATAATTTCAAGTTGATGGTCAATTCATGATCTATATCTCTGTCAAAGTTATGAATTATCCTTAAGAGAGCAGACCTCTGACAACACGTCATACGTGCAAGCAAAAGATCTTGCGTTATGATAAATAATTTCCAGACGTGTTCGTGCCGCTCATGACGATTTATTAAGCTCATAAAATATCCATTACCTTACGCATTAATTTGTTACAGCTGCAGGGGATGTTACGACCACCAGCTATTTCTGTGCCAAGTTAGAATATTTGATTTGGATCTAATTGCGTTTAAATCAGTTTTACGATTATAGTCGTCTAAAAGCAATATTATTCTTCAAGAATTGTAAATACACGGTGTTACATCAATTGGGGTCACTCTGCGCGCAACCAATTTATTAAGTTACGTCGACTTTTTATTGCTGACTTCTGGGTTGTAAATCTAAAGTTATAGAGACTCTTGTGTGCTCACAATGCATTCAATCATAAAGTTATTATGTTGTTACACGGTCAACCACATATTTAGTTTGCCGCGCAAAAATTAATAAATTGTAGACATTGATAAAACTCTGGGTTTGAATCCATCGTTCATACAGTTGCTGCAAAGGAAATGTTTTAGAAGTTCAAGGACAGAAAATTAAACGGCAATGACCATCAATTGTAGTTTTTGCCAAAAACTTGGACAAAGTCTGGAAATTACACTCGGCGCAGTCACGTTTTGGTAGAGATGCGGCTAAAAGGCATTTATTAAGTTTGGGACGTGGCCAATCAAGATTTAATCAGGACCTCACACCCACAGCGAAACAATGGGGGTAAAGGCCTCGTTGTTTTTTACTGCTTGGTTCTGACTAATATTATATTCAGTACTTTTGAAGACTTGGGGGTAAATATTTTACAATAAGCTGTCATTGTTTTTTTCATAAATTGATTAAAGTTTATACACATCAACTATCAAAAATTTCTGATTTTTTGCTCCATCATGCTGCTTTGTAAAAACATTATAAACAATTATGGACCATTATATGAATCATATTTTGTCCACTTCGTTATGTGTTTATTCTTTGTCTTTCAACGTATACCACTGGTCGGTTTATTAAGTATCTTCTTTGTTTAAATAAAGGGCAAAAATTAGAAGATTTAGAATCGTCTATCTATAAAATAATTAAAGTTCAGTTTATTGAGTCATTCTTCTGACTTCGGTGTACTTTTTAATGTATCTGCGATTTATCGCATTTTGTTTACTTAAGATTACTTTGAGTTTTCTTATCGTTTGCGGTGATTTGAATGTTTGTATGAAGAACGATTCAAACTATTTGTATTGTTCTTTTTACATATAGACTGGGAACCTGATAGGAAACATGTTTTTTAGATTATGTTTGTACAGTAGCAAATACATTTTTAAACAATTCCACTATGGCGCTAAAACGTAACTTCACTTAGGTCTAATCGATAATTATGTTCGATTCAGATTCTTATTTTGATTTAGTTCATTTCATTACTGTATGCTACTGTATGCCAGCAGTAATTTCATGAACATAACATTTTTGTCCCATTCCGTTTTACGACGGCATAAACAGTCATCAGAACTTGATTTGTCCTCGACTAATTAAAATTTGACAGCTGCTACCACTAACATCATGAACAAATTCCATGGCTAGGTCGTGGTCGAAGAATTCAGCTAATTATTACCTTCAGTTTCCGTTGCCAAAAGTTGGTAAAGCGCGATCATCAAACCATAATAGCATTTTAATGGATCGGCCAGGTTGAGTATGACAATTCTGGGGTTATTGATCCTGTACCATGTCTGACCAGAAATTGCAAAAACGTCCATGTATCAGTTGTCCTGGTTGTTTTTTGTTCGCCCACGTCTATCTGTGGTGCGATTTTTAATTAACGCATTTTACGATCGCATTCAACAAGGCTAGGGCGTCGCGACGTTCCAGGTCGTTGACATTTTGCTTATGTGTGCTCCGCCAATCATGAACAAGTATTCTTGTTGGTTTTTACGACGTTGAATAAAATAGCTATCGATCAGGGCTTTGTCTTTTTGGTACTATATCAAGCTGAGCAGGCGGTTATTAATAGGATATTCTCCGTCGAGTTGAAGAGTTATGGATTGCACTAGCACAAATACATAAAAAGCGTTGTGTTGGTGCGAAGCACATTTTTTAGATAAACATCAGATTTTTCCATTTTGTAGCAGCTGCTCAGTTGTGTTAATGTCAGTTTATATGAAGTTATTTTCTTTGGTTATCTTTGCAATGTTGTAACGTATGTAACGCATTACTATTTTAAGTAAGAGTAACTACTTTAGCAACATCTGGTGTAAATTTACTATTCTTAGAAACAGGTAGCTATTTATGTACCAAGGCATAACAAATTAAACCAAAAATATCTCAAAAAGGCTATATCAAAATTCGGTTAAGTATTGTCGTGGTTTTAAAAGCACATTTTGGCTTCTTAAATCCGAGTGGGTTTCGTGCGAGTCCTTGGAACCAAAGCGTGCACAGAATAATAACAATAATTCCTGTTTCCGAGTCTGGCGGAACTGCTTCCATTACCGCAACCTGAAGATTTATTGCGTCGGCGACGATGACCTCAAGGTATACTTCGCCATGTTAACACCTACTTAAACATTGCTTCAAGTCTATTTCTGATCGTAATTGGCATTACACGATCATTTACTTGGTGGTTTTATCTTGTCTACCGAACCACAATTTATTGGTGCCAGTTTTGCCCATCTATATTTAGCCATACCGACAAAATAAAATAAAGTAGACCGTAGTATCTACAAGAGTCACACCCTGTGACATTAATTACCATAAAATCATTAAATTAAGATCATCACTCATGATATCTTCTTCGATAAAACCTGTTAGATGAGGTACAGGAAGTCATCGCTTTAATTCCACACGTGGTGTAATAAGATTATCCTTATTAGATTAGAGTTTGTTCAAGTTGAAATAAATGAGCAGTTTTTGGATTGATCGATGTAGCATTTTGTTTATCCTGGATTTTCCCGCGGTGACGTGTTCAGTTGCAACCTATTTTGTGCAGACCGTCCTGTTTCCAGGGTAACAGGACGGCGGCATTGGATCGATCCGCCACCTCCGAAACATCTGTGCCGAAGTAGACGCGTCGCAGCGAGATTCTTGACCTTCTTTCACTTTCGCCATTTGTGGTGGCTCGTTTTATTCGCAATACGTGGGAGCATTACTGCACATTATTAAATCAACAAAGCATGAACACATTGTTTTATTGTGGAAAGCGAATTACCAGCGACCTTCTGGACTGTGCGTTTTGGTGTGACCTATTTTCGTGATTGTGGGTGTCCTAAATATGGAAAACTGTTTGGTTTGAAAGGGGATATTGCAAAAAGTGAGGTTGACTTCCTACGAATTTGCATTTTTCTACTGTTATTTTGTATTTATTGTTTTTTTTTTCGATTTTTCTGTGTGCAGTTTTATTATGTAGCAAATTATGGGAATTTTTTAAATTAAATTCTTGTTCCAATTAAATTATCCGTGAATACTACGTTACATTGCTTTCCGTGTCATTTTTAATTATTCTGTGAGAACTTGTTTTCGAAAAGATAATGCAATTGTTTTAAAATAGGTTAAATTTGGGAAACTTAAAATTGCTCATACTATACTGGAAATAGAAACAATAGAGAAAAAATGCCAGAGAAAGGACACTTTTGTTCTGATAATTACACTAAGTAGATGCTAGAAATTTTTAAGTTTCAAAGTACGAGCAGTACAATTAGGTCCATTCAAAGCCACCTCCACTGTTATTTAATTTTGTTCGAGTTTAAACAAGAGACCGTTAAAAATTCAAGTGTTTAATGGCAACAAGTTACTCATTTCCTTACAAATTTCTTTGCATAAGTGCCATAATTACTACATGTTTCTAAAACCCACACCTGCATACCATCATCCACATTCATAAAACCACTCACAATGATGGTACTCTCAAACAAGTCTTTTGTGGTTAATATCTCCTTTCCCGCTTCATTGTTAATTACAAACACAAACCAGTATACGGTGAATCGATTTGAAAAATATGTTTCTCGAGGTTAATGATTGCGTGCTCTTCTTGCCCGGTCGCAGTTTACAAGCGGTGTTAAAAAACACCACGCCTTTCGAAATGTCTGTCATCAATTTTACACAGACGAATCCGTATAGTTGTCATTTATTATCATGTCATGGACATTTTTACTGAATCTCATTAAGATACAATTCCTCGTCGCTTTAAATCATACATATTTTTATGATCACATTCGTAATACAGCAATTAACAGTAATGGTCCTTAATGTTTCAGAACTCTTGAAGTATCAACTGTTTATCGGGTGTGTAGTAAAATACTACTACAAGTGCGGTTTCTTCGTGAATAAAATTAAGGAAATTGATTACATGTACTCATTTATAGATTTGATAATTTAATCAACACAAAGGAGGGTAGAGTTTTATAGATGAGTCACATTTTTCATATATTTGCAAATTTGGGACATAACGTGGGTGCACTAATCATACGCTTGTGTCAAAGGTTTCAACTTGCTAACTCCTTCTTTTTTTTTTGCAGATTTAGGATGACAGATAGCAGCGAGGCGGAAATTCCGCCCCAGACCAACGGTCTTTCAGACAGCATGGACGATGAAGAACGTGCTCGAATCAGACCTGTCGAGATAGACGCCGATGTTAAGGAAATGGAACGTCGTAAACGAGTAGAATCGATAATGAACAGTAAAATGTTTCGTGAGGAACTCGAAAGGATTATCGAAACGCAACTAAAAGACGGTTCTGGGACCACCGGTTTGATGCAACAGATCTCGGACATGATGGGCGTGAACAAACAAGCAGGCAACGTTTTCAAGAACTCCAACTGCGTCGTGCCCATCAATGACATTCGTGGCATCGAAGCAATGAGCTATGGCAAAGGAGAAAAGATCCTGAGGTGTAAATTAGCGGCTGTTTTTCGTTTGATCGATTTGTATGGTTGGACGCAAGGATGTAACACGCTTGTCACGGCTCGACTGAACCAAGACGAAGAACATTTCTTGGTTAATCCATATGGCATGATGTTCCACGAAATAACAGCCTCCAGTTTGATCAAAGTTGCCATGCAAGGCAACGTGATCGAACAGGGCACGACTAACTTTTCCGTGAATATATCGGCCTTTTCTTTACATGCAGCCGTTCACGCTGCACGACCGGACATCAAGTGTATCATCAACGTCCATACTCCTTCCGTAGTAGCCATCTCGGCCCTCAAGCACGGTATCTTGCCCCTAAGCCAAGAATCGGTAGTAATAGGTGACGTCAGCACGCACACTTATCTTGGCGGTCTCCTGGACCCAGAAGAGAAAGACAAGCTGGCCAGGAATTTGGGACCAAACAACAAAGTTCTGTTGTTGTCCAATCAGGGTGCCCTCTGTTGCGGAGAGACAATAGAAGAGGCGTTTTTCAACGCACGAAATACCGTCCTAGCTTGCGAGTCCCAGCTCAAACTCATTCCCGTTGGACTCGATAATTTGGTTTTGTTAAATGACGAGATAAGGAAAAAATTATACGATGCCGCACATAAAGCGCCAGAAAGTTCTCCCCGACCGGATCAACCCTCAATTTTGGAAGGAAAAGTAGAAAGAAAATGGCGAGTTGGTGGTGTGGAATTTGAAGCTCTGATGCGAATGCTAGATAATGCAGGATTTAGAACCGGATATATTTATCGACACCCTCTAATCAAGGGTGAGGTACCCAGGCCGAAAAACGACGTCGAATTACCCCCAGCAGTTTCTTCCTTGGGATATTTATTGGAAGAGGAGGACATGTATAGACAAGGGTAAGAATAAAAAAAAAACGAGTCACTCTGTTAATACTGTGAAATTCTGTAAAAAACAAAATTGTTTGAAACTAGGACGGCAGATTAACGGCGAAAAAGATATAAACTAGATCTTGATAGTGCAAGTCATGACCGATTTTATTTATGGTTTCATCCGGAGCACGACTTTTTATGGTCTATTTAACTGTTTTTGAAATAAAATTAACTGTTGCAGTTTTGTAATGACATTGGTAATAAGCTAAAATGCACAAAAACCGTAGCTGGTTAATTTATTGCGAAATTCTTCACAGTTGATAACACTTGACATTGTCTTAATAGTTAGTTTTTGTTTTTTTGTAAAACGGTACAAGTTGCATAAGAGAAAGAGAAAGAAGTAATTTTGAGTTAATTGAAAAAAAAATGTGTTAGTAGGAATCTTCAGTTTTGTTTAATCGTAATGTTGATAATATTAAAAAAAAAGATGAGAAAAAAAATGGGTTTTTCTCAAAGAAATAAATTCTAAGTTCCATTTATCATATTGTTGTAAACAGAAAAATAATGCCAGTCGTTCAAAAAACAACAACAGTAATAATAATAAATGCACGAGGTGTCCTTTAAAATAAAAATGATGACAATGACCAATGGGATTTATTTTAGGATCATTGACACTGCCAAAATCTAAGGGCAAAAGAGGTGTCGTCTTTTTTGACATAACTTCCAGAGATAACACCAGAAGAATATTATTTCCTATAATTTAATATGCAAATTAATATAATTAACAGTGTCAACTTTGAAAATTCTAGTTTTTCATGCAAATGAAGTGAAGTAGATAGGATAACTTCATGTATTGTGTAAATGTAAAGCAACTGGAGTCATGATAAATGTGCGTGAAACACTTCTGTAATTTTTTCCATAGTGATTAGTGTCCTTAAAATAGTAACTTAGTTTAAAAGATTGGGAAGGATAGTCCTTCTACTAACCTACGCCATCCATTTTTGTGCCTCTTCCTTTACGTGAGCAATAGCAATGAATTTTTAGTTATTATCCTAGTTCGACCTTGATAATGTGAATCAACCCAAGAATTAGCACGAATTCGCCTTCCTAACATTTGTAATTACCACGCTTTAGCGAGTTCCCTGAAGCGAAGACCAATACCTTCTCGGCTAATAACTTAACACACGAAAACTTTAAACGAGTTTTATCATGAAATTTTGAAAAGTCTTTTGGGAACTAAGTTGTAGTCACGTTGCTAACGAAGCGTTAAAGTGTTTAATTATTTTGGCCTTAACCGAACAAAGAGCGCACATTTCTGTTACTAAAGAATATTTAACTCTATTGTTGTTGACAATTTTTTCAATTGTAATTCTAAAGTAATCATCTTCTTTACAGACTGTGGAAGAAATTAGAAGGCGGGAGGAAAGGGCATGATCGCAGCCGCTGGTTAAACTCCCCGAACGTCTATCAAAAGGTGGAAATTTTAGAAACAGGCACTCCCGATCCCAAAAAAATCACAAAGGTAGAATATATTAAATTTGAAGATAAGTAATTTTATATAGAGATTTATTTCTTTATTCCTCTTGGTATACAGTAAGTAGCTTCATTCCAAGTAGGATGCTTTAACGTGCTAGAGCAGCGAAGAGTTTATGATATTTTATCGAATATATAGTGCAATTTATGTTTATGATATTGTGTAGAGTACAGATCTTGATGTGCCATTTGATGTTTTGCTACGCAAAATATTTTTTTGAATTAATTTTATTAGGTTGAATCTAACTTTTGCGAACGTTGTCTTGTCGTAAATGTCGCCAATGATCTGATGCCATATTAAGAATGCGTATTACACTTGTAATCTTGTAATTTTATCTTTGCTAGTTAAACATGATTTTATGCTTAGCTTATAACGCTAATCTCTAATAAACAAAGTGGAAATAACTATTTTTGTCTTTATTAATCCTCTCCTAATACAGCGTTCGTTTGCAAACTAAAAATAAGCTCCTTACTAATAATTTGACAAAAAATGTTTGTGTGGCAAAACCAGTACATTAGAATGGCTGATCTGGCACACATCAACAGGTTTTTGCTCTCCTTTAGTCGCTATTATTTTTACCGCATCGCTAATGTGCTGGTTTTGTCTTTCAGTGGGTCGCGGATGGATCACCAACCCATTCCAGTACACCTGTCAAAATTGATTCGGCGTTGCAGTTCGTGCCCAAAGGTACCAACCCCAAAGAATTCAAACAGAAGCAACAACAGGTAATAAAGTCGCCAATAACCGCCTCAAGCTAAAGTTTTCTTTTTATAGATTAAAGATTACAGAAGAGCCGATAAAATATCCGCAGGTCCTCAATCCCATATCTTGGAAGGTGTAACATGGGAAGAAGCGCGAAAAATGCAAGATGCTACCGTCACCCAAACTGGTGATCAAGTAGTTTTGATGGGTGCGGCTTCTAAAGGCATTATCCAGCGTGGCCACCAACATAATGCGATGGTTTACAAATCACCATATGCCAAAAATCCTTTCGATTCGGTCACGGACGAAGAGTTGGACGAATACAAGAAGGTTGTGGAGAAGAAATCCAAAGGTGAATGTAAGTAATGAAAAATATTCAACCACAATCCAAATTGGAATTGAAATTGGGCAAAGACAATGTCTTACCTTGTTTATACATGGAAAACATTTGAATTATGCAAGTTGAAGCAACTATTATAACTCACTGAATGTTCGATTTGCATATTCATAAGTTGTTATCTGTCGTTGACTTAAGACGTGCTTACCGGCGTCATAAGACAGACTGCAAGTGCAACAATATAAATATATTTAGTAATAGCTAGTGGATGACATCACAGAACTCCAACAAGTTGTTAATAATGATCAGCGCTGATATTTGATGGGTTCTTTAACTTTCATTGATTCTGAATAAAGTGCAAGTTATTTCCCATATATTCGTGCAGTTAAAAAATCTATTGCAGCAAATTAAATTCATACTTTGAAATAACACTTTATTGCAGTTTTATGTTTGTTTTACAGTGTTTACTAATGAGTTATGACTTAAAGTAAAAACTTGGAATTTCGGTAGACATTTTACATTATCGTTGAGTATGGAAAAATTACGCATAATCTATTCTGGTCACAGTATACCAACTTGAGCGTTTATTGCCCTGCTAATTAGTGTTTGAATCAATAGAGTAGGTATGTGTAACTCGTGTTTCGAAATAAAGGAGTGTTATATACACAAATGGAAAAATCAATAAATGACTTAAATGTTATTGATTAAATGTGATAATAAAGCTCCATTTTGAATCGATTTCTTTGTGTTTGCTATAATATTATGATTTTGGAGAGATCATGGGTTAATGCAATAAGCATTTTGATTATGTAAGTTTTATCGGAACGGATATTACAGAAATTCAATAATAGTTCGTTATATTTTATCAGTAATACATTAAACAAATTGTTCCTATTTATAGCCTATTTTCGCTCATTTATTTTATAGGCTTACAGCTTGCGATAAATAATTTTAAATTACGATGTGCTACGTTTGTGTAAAAACAATGCAATCTTAACGAAGTATTTACTGTTTAAGTAGATAGTTATAAAAGTTGTAATGTAAATAGAAATTCACATGATATTTTATCGTTGTTTGGATTACTTTTGCTTAATTACTAATTAAATAAGAAATCTTCATAGCCTTTGCAAAATAAATCCAAAGAATTCAGTGCGTAGAGTGACTATTAAATTATAGTACTTGCAAGAGTAGTTTATATTCAGCTAAATAAACATATTTTTTTCAATTTATGTGATTTTATCTCTTACCCTCTCAAATAAAAATAAAGGAAATTGGTATCAACGCATTGCCACAAAAGTAACCACAATAGAATTTCTAACTTTAAAAATATCTTAAGGAAGTATTCAATTCGTTCGCTTGTGCACTTTTCAACAACTGTACGTGTAAACTGTGTAAATACAATGTTGGGGGTCTTTTTTAAAAGATTTTGTTTGTAGATTCTAGAACGTTGTTCTTAGAAATAACTTCGTAGCTTAATTGTATATGGTAAAACTTCATGAGCGAACATAATTTAGCAACAATATTTCGTATTATGCAAATATGCTTACCAAATTTAGAAACCTAATCCATGCATGAATGTTTTTTCTTACGCTAGATGCTTAATATTTTTAAACAAATTTTTAAAATTGTGCAACTATAAAAAGTTATGAATGCAAATTTGAGATTGTCTAAACCCATTTATAATTTGTAAATTATCCTAAAAGCATCAACCAAGGTTAGGTTTAAAGCATTCGACTGTTATCTATTTATCCATGCTGAACTGTTTCTTTAAAAAAACTCACTTATTTGTCTGTGTCTGATACCTTTTATTGGGTTTTAAATGCCGTTTCTTAATCGTTAATATCTTCCAGTTTTTGTAGTTTGGTAGTCATAACAATAATTATAACAACAAACTTCTAACACCTAACGTCTAATTAGCGATAAGTAACGATTCAAAAAAAGTATCTTACAGTTAAATCCGCTTATGGATTATGTAATTCTTTGTGTTACTGTATAAAGCGACCGTTAATTTGTTTACTGTGTTCTCTATAAATTGAATAATAGTGTTGATCACATTGCAAGTTGATTATTGTAATGGGATTTGTAAGTGTTTTACTAATAAGCGGCTGTCTTGCATAGTTAGGCTATTTTTATGAAATGAATATGAATAATTTTGCTAAATATACACTTGAGTAATACAGTCTGTATAAATATTTTTTACAGATGACACGGACTTCAGTGAGTCGGAAGGATTATCCTCCGCCCAAATTAACAAGAGAATTAGCGACATCAGGTCACCAACTTCAGTAACGAGCGAAACAGAAGAAGAAAGCAGGGATGGTTAGTGCTCTAATAATCATCTTCGCCCTTAGTCTATTTCTTTTTTTCTAGAACCGCAAGTACTTCGGATAGAAACCAAACAAGCTCCTAAACCTAGCCAACCAGAAGTTGTTCTGAGTGATGGTGAGTTCCAAATTTTGCATTTTAGTCAATAGCAGTGAGTAGAGTAGTCGTGTCGAAAGTATATTATGTGCTTCATTGATATCTTTTTACAAGTGTATGTAAAACGAAAGTGATGGGCGGAGGGTAAGTGTTCATCACTGGACAGATTCATTTTCATTCTAGACAACAAAACTCGTTAGAGATAGACACTGACCGTTTTTCTTTGTTAGTCGTCATCTTCCATCGGTGTCTTTTGGAAATCTCTAATATTTGTAGATTTAGAGTTGATAGAACACTTTGCCTTTGTAGTGATAAATGTTGTTGATTGGTTTGCATGAATAGTTATCTGATGGTATCTTCGATATATTCTTCACACCAAGTTACGATCAGAAGTCGAAATTAGTTGGTTTTGTCTTCACTTATTTTGCATGTGTTTTATTCTCATTGTATTTTGCATGAATTAGCCGAAACGTCACCCACTGAGCGGTTCCTACGAGCCGAGCGGGTTTCCGTGAACAGCTACAAGAGTAAGTTTTCATCATCACGCTTGAGGGGCTTCGGGTTCTCGCTTCTCCTGCTGTGACTAACACCTCCTTTGCTTTTTTTAACCTTACAGAATTCGATTTGAGTTATTTTTTGTATTAACCATCATTCGTCGCTGATCACTGTTCCTTTCTTCCAGGTGTAAGAACGGGAATAGTTCAAAGAAACAAACGCTTAAACGCAAGCCTGCCTTATTACCGCACCAACAATTACGCTGGGCTACCAAAGGGCTCATATTGCATTCCTAATCCTACACATTTTCATGTAGTCCGCCAAACCTACATTGCACAACCTATGCGTCCTGTTCTTGTAAAAATTGGCCCGCAAACTCGTGCAACTCACTATGTATTCAATCGTTTTAATGTCAGTTGCAATAAAGACACACAAACTGTTACAATTAACATTGGGAATTATCGGTCCGTCTCCCTCGCCATGTCGCTACAAACTGTTACTGATTTTATTAAGCCCTTTTCTGATGCTTTAAACATACTTAGTAAACCTGACTTAAGTCACACAGGGGCTCAAACTGCTTACGTTGTGCATGAAAATAGACCCAAGGAGTGTGAGTACACACCTTTGATTGAAAATTTGAACTACAACGAACGGAGTTCTGTTGAAGTAGCAGATGATTCGAACTTCGAAAAGCAAATTTTGATGAAGTTGCAAGAGAATTTGATTGCTGATTTGACGAAAAGTAACTCGGAGTCTGAGGAAAGTGATAGTGGAGAAGAAATAGTGCAGTTTACTGAGAAAGACCATGTGACAATAAATGAGAGCTTGGCTGAAATTTCTGATTATAATTATCTCGAAAATGAAAATGCAGACTCAGCTGAGAAAGACTTTGTTACAGTAAATGACAGGTTCAGTGAAATTTCTGATCAAGAGCCACCAACCAGTGACTTTAGCGAAAATGGAGATTCAGCTGAGAGAGAATCGGTGACAAACAAGAGAACTAGCAGTGGAGAAACAAATTCTGGCTCGTTTGTGTCTTCGCCAAGTCTAGACGAAGGGATCTGCGACCTAACGAAATCCTTGTCATGTGTTCAGATAATTCCAGAACCCGACGAACACGTCATTAAACTCGGGAACATTGTTTTTGAGTACATGTCAGAGCAAGGATTTGAAGTTTCTGATCTAGTCATATTCCCTGAACTTCCAAAAGATGCCAACACCTATAAACTAATGAACACATTACGCTCAGTTTATGAAGAACTGTATGGTAATAAACAGACGAACGAAGATCGGAGTAATCTACGTCTCGCACTATGTTCCTATGTTTTAAGTTTAATAGAAAAAGACGATAGAATGATTTCCTCTTCAGACTCACTAGAGTTCCCCATGGTCTCAGATAAACTTTTTAGTGTCTCAGAGACTCTTTCCGCGATCATGGACCACTTTTTTGATTTGATCTCTACCAGGGAGCAACGGAGTGAAATTTTCGAGGATTTTGTGAGTCCAATGGATGTTGACACTGGGGACATCCTTCATTCTACACCAGAACCAACAAAAAATGAAACCAATGAAAATTCTAAGGAAATGACTTCCGAACAAGAATGCTTTGCAGAACCTCAATTTATTGAGGAAGTAACTACTTTCAAACAAGATCAGGTTCAGAAACCTGGACACGAATCGTACTGGTTTTCCATCGGTTCACCGAAAGTAACAGTTAAAAAAGCAACTCCTGCGAAAAAAGTTATAAATATTGACGATATTCCTTTGCCACCTCCTAAAGATTTTGCTAATCTACGTGGAGCGGAGGGTAGACCTTTGTCTCCTATTCTTGAAGAAGCTAATCGCAACCTCTACTTAGATTTCTTGGTTTCTGACGACGATAATGAAGTTGATATTTTAGCTGGAGGTGACACGAAGAAAATTGATTCTGTTCTGTCTAAGAACAACTCAGGTTCTTATGTCGCTTTTGACAAGCCTGAAAGTAACGTAATCATTTCAAGTGGGGTTACATTTAACCGTACAATTACAACAGTAACTTCTTCTTACGTTAAATCTGATACTGTTGCTTTCCAGAAGGGAAATTCTAGTCTTGGAAATGAGAGTTTTTACAGTGTAACTAGTCATTTCTCTGAAAGCGGAGAACCAAAAAATGATAGCGACGACGAGGGAGATTGGATGGGTTTTGAAAAAGCTAAATTTTAATCATATTTTATCTTTACGTTTGAGGTTTGCTTTATAAATAAATATTTTGTAACTGTTTGTAATAATAAATCATTGACTTTCGTTCTCTTATTTGAAAACAGTTAAACAATCACTTTGAACTGGTAAGTCCAAATATTTATTTCTGTCTACAAAAAAGACAACGGAAGGTTTAAAGCGTACGTGCACATTCTAACCCCATTAGTCATCACTGCACTGCAGGACAAACTAAAAAAAAATTAACAAACTAACTAACATGGTGGAAGGCAAAATAGCTGGAAGGTATTTATGTGTTTTTTATTTTTATTATTTTTGTTCTGCTTGGGAATATGTTCCGCGGTGGTTAAAATTACGATTTTTTACATGGTATTTTTATAGGTGAGAACACAGTGAATGGAGACCAATCAGATGCTCATATTAGTACCTTGTCTCAGAGTAGTAAAGAGGTAATTGCTTGGTGAAATAATTACTTTTGGAGTTAATCGTTTTTGTGTTAGGATCGCTCCATTTCTGAAGGGTCTCCTAAGAAGGATAAGAAGAAAAAGAAAGGATTGCGGACACCTTCCTTCCTAAAAAAGAAGAAAGAAAAGAAGATTCGTGAAGCATAGGTTAGTTTCATTTATGGCAATCATAAAAATAAGTTACTACATCGGTAATGTTGTATTGTTTTTTATAAAGTAGTCGCATTTTGGCAGTTTTGAACATTTATAGTTTGTTTTTTTTGTTTAGGTTGCCATAGATATGCTAAATTGAAATACTGTAGCAGTCTCAACTGACTCAAATATTTTGTTTTTTATTCTTGTATCTATTTTTTTAAATTTAATTAGAACAAGGAAAGAATTCAAGTTTGGAGTAAAAATGCATGTTGTACTTGGCCACTTTGTTTTAATAATATTGTTTTTTCAGGCACTGCCTCCGGAATTTTTATATTGATGCCTCCATCGAGACTGCCAGCGACTCATTTTTTAGTTTAGTATATTCGAGCGCAGCGGCTAGAATTTTGCACTAAATGTGACAAGGACTTCATTGGTCTAATTATATTTTTAGCTTTATCTGTACAGGATACTATAAAGATTTTATTATAATTATTAATTAACTTCTAAAGTGCGAAATGTAGTGGTGGAGTAATATATTTAAACGATAGAATAAACAAAACAATTTTCCATAATTACATCTTTGAAAATGTTGATAAACATTGACTGACATCACTCATTGGCTTGTTTATTCTAAGCAATATTTTTTGTTATTTATGTAAATTTATAATTGCTTCTGAATGACTGCAAATAAATAAGTTTATATTTGAGATTAAAAAATAGGCCATCATCACTTTCTTATTTTTGTTTCGTACATAACGGGAGAGGGAGCACATATTTCTACTTTATTATACATACTACATTATTTGCACAAAGTACTCTTTTTATGTATGTTTTCTTAATATTTAAGAAATAAAAAGCTTTTCTCGCTATTTAGTTTGTAGTTTTTTTTCTTTTGTAGATAAGTTTATTTCTGTGTAACAGTAAGTACAGTGTGATAATTGTTCCCTTTTTATACTTTACTAAAATATTGACTAACAAATTATGTATTTTGGGGTAATTTTGTGCTCTGGGTAGTGGCTTTTTTACGATGCTTTGTGGCAATTGCGCTTTATATAGTAACGACGAGAGAATTATTTTTATTCATATAAAACTAATAAACTATAATACACGATGTTTATATTTTTATTTAAAATGTGAAATCACTTGTTTTGTGCCGTAGTTTGTTTGATCTCATGTTTTTTCTTTTTGATGATTTACAGAATTGTTATTGTTTGTTTAGTTTACACGAATCTCACATTTTCGTCACAGAAACTGTTTGATGTCGTTTTTGTCATATCTGTAAAACCTAATCATTCTTGCATATTTCCGTCAAGAATGCCGTAGGGAACGACTAGCTGATGTTAGTACATTTACTTCTGTAAAATCATTGAGTTGTCATCATGTTATTACTTTAACACAGGCAAATAAATTATGTTACGGACACTCTTGATTTATTTAAGTAGAGGTAGAAGAACCCTGAAGACTCGAGCGCGACGCCATGAATATGGATGATAATTTCTTATTAATTTCAAGAAGGGTTGAAAATGCGGACTGCGACGGACGACCGGGGAAAAATGTAATGATCTAGAACGGTTTGATTAAGATTATATCGGTGTCATCCCAGGGTGTATATTAATTATTGGTATATCGATTTTTGTGGGTACATATTGAGGAAAACGAGATATTTGACAATTTAATTTGCGGCAGTCCTTCTGGTAAATTGCTGTGGATAAAATTCCCGGTCGTGCTGAATGGGATTCGCGTTCCAAGCAATGAAGGACCACTTCAGAGTCAGGTGGTTGTGTCTGCTCTCTTGATGTTCTAAATTGCGCCAATTTGAACCGCAATCGTTCTGGCTTTTTAAAGTAGACCGGAAGCGTTGAAAAATTCACTTCCATTTTTTCTAACGGATGCGTAGGTCGATAGACTGGAAATTTTTGGGGATGGAGAAAAAAGGGTTTCCTATTTAAGTTAATTGGGGCGGTTAAGTACGGGATTTAATGAGTATTGCCACCGCGTGAATTTTGATTGATTATAATGCTTTTCGGTCTGCGGTTGGTGCGTTGGTGCAAGCGTGACGGCTGCCTAATTATCCTTACTATGAAATTCCATTATTCACATCATTTATTACTTGTTTGATTCGCGACAGTTTATTTTGAAACGTTGTTGATGAACCTCGGCGGTGCCAAAAGCGAAATGAAAACATTTGAAGCAATATCGACGTATAATAAAATTTTGAAAAATTAAAATATGATCGAAGCTTCTTTAGTTTTTATTCACATTTTTTTAAATGTCTTCGTCCACAATTTAACGAGTTGTTTCGTTTCTCCAAATGAAATGTTATCATCGTGAAATGTAAATTAATGTTCAAACTTAACGACGCTGCTGACATGGGAAAAAGGAATGTGGCGCAATGAATTATTTTTTTCCAAAAACCTAAATCTAATAAGCCTTTATGAAATTGACAAATCATGCATTTACAGAATGTTTCCAAAGAGAGAAAATATTAAAATAGAATTAACGTCAGAGGTATGTATTTATTTTCCTCATTCCCCAGAGCTTCTCTGCGTTTCATAAATTTCCTAAATCCATACAGGCACATGATGAGCACGCAACACTGACAGTAGAAACTAATAATATTTCTCTGTGGGTATGTAGAAAAATGATTTGAATTGTAATGGCTGTGATAACAGAGCAAGAAAATTTTAAACAAATTGTGCAAGTTATTTGCACGGTTCCAACTGAGGAATATCAAAATCAGCGAAGTCAAGTAGTTGAATATTTGAAATAAAAAATACGTGTAACATGTAGAAATAATTTTGCTCAGGAAAGCTGTGAAAAACACTCCATTGACCAAACTGCCCTTTACAAAAAATCAATTTTAATACGCTTTCCTAAATTTCCTAAATGTCTAAAGGATAGATTACATAAGACTTGTGGCTAATTAGGCGGAATTATCAACGTCGGCTTTATATCATCGTTCATTTAATCCACTAAACCCAATGTCTTTTAAATGTCAATTAATACAAAAAGTATCTAAAGACTTGTAGGTATTACTTAACAAATGTTTGTTATCTAACCAATATGGTGCTATATTTTCCAGACTGCGACAATGGAGTTCAGAAAAAAATGTCAATTATGATTACTAAAAATAAAATTTAATGATATTTAAAATAAATGAAGGCATAGCGACACGTCAAAACTAATTTTTTCAACCTTGCTTTTTGGACAAACTATTTCTAAAAATTTGTTAAGACAAACAAACTTCATCATGAACTTTTAATACTTCTTAAAAACGATTTTATTTTTACTTATAGATATGTAACAGAGATTTTAATGAAACGGTCAGAACCTTATCATCCATAACGTCATCCAAATGAAAACTACCAATTTGAAAGTACGCGAATTGAAGAGATTTAAAACAAAATACGTTATTAGAAATGATGGACCCTGTGATTGAAGCATTTGACGAAAATCTGACAAGTAACAAGTTTTCGATGTCCAAATATCGAGAGCTTCAGTACAAAGAATTTTAAAGTAAGGGAATATCATCTATAGTATACCGCGTTGGATTGAAAAGGCAGGTGCAATACTTTAGCCTGCACGATCACCTGATCTCACGTCTTATGACTATTATTTATGGGAATGAGTCAAGAGCGATGGTTATTCCACACCACCAACTCTAAAGATCTAAAGCAACGAATTTGCGAATAAATGCATGGCACCTTTCAAATACTCCTATCAGTTTCTTTTTTTTGGTTTTTTATGGATTCTGAATGAAATTGTTGTGTTGATTATTTCAGAGCAGTAACTGGTACTTTACGGTATGGTAATCATTTTATTGGTAGTTTTTTAAATTAAAATTAGCAATATGGCAATCAATTGAAATAATAATATTACAATCTAATTTTCTTTCACTAGCGAAGTGGTGAAAACTGTTTAAATTTTTCTACAAAATTTTCGCTGTTTTCGATCATACGAGCTATCTTCCTTTTTCTCTCCACAGAATCATCAATTAATACATCTACAATTTTATTATTTTTGTCAAAATTTTCATAAATTCATTTATCCTGTCTTGTCCGCTTAGGTTGATAATCAATTGATTGATTCTCGAGAAAGGCTTAGAGTTTAGTAAATTTTAAAATGCCCACATTTGCACAAAGCCGCGACATTGATTTCACCATTGAGTATTTTGACCACAGCGAGAAAAATTTTCTTAGACTATATTGAGATCATCATTCCTCAAAAGAAACACTAGAAATGTACTACCAAATCGAATTAAATATATCAACATTAGCTCTTCACTAATCTTATGCCCGTTATTTTCCCGTTTCTACTCACAAAACGTATACTATTTTTTATAGCTTTCGAAACATTGCCTTGAAATCAGAATTCTTCTAAAAGTCTGGTAAAAGATTTGAGTCCAGTAAAATGATTACAGTATCGTAAAGTACCATTTACCGGACTGAAATAGTTAACTTAAACATGGATACTTTAATACATAATGATATAAAAAATAGAACGTTATACGTCAACCGTCCGGAAAGCCATTACAGAAGCACATTTCGTCGCTTCATCCAGAATCTTTTCAATTCACTATTCCAATATCTACTAATGTTTGATTTTTAAATGCAATAAAAAGCATTGTGGTCATCGAATCCTGTTTTATCAAGACAGGAAATAAGACAACTCTTAAACACAAATGCATCCATAAATGAACAAAATTGCAGCACTGCAGGGAAACCTAAAATTTCCATAATCACTGATATTGCGAGCACTAACTGCTTCTGATCACGAAAAACTCTCATGCAATATTTTTGACAACTAGCTTTTGAACTAATTTATCAAGCTTCTTTCACATGTTCTAGTGCTTACGAGTTTTCCATAATGCAACGCATTTTGTGCCATGCAGTGCAACTATTTTTCAAATGATCGAAATATTTGTTGGTGCGAACAGGTAATTGAAGTCAGAAATTTGATCGCTTTTATTTCGAGGGCGAGGATAATTTTATTGTTTTTGAAACTGACTTTTTTCTTGTAAACCTGAGCTTGGTGGATTTACGGCAAACACTTCTTTTCACCGACACTTTATAAAATCACCTCTTCGGTTACTTCCATTTTAGCTTTCTTAATTTTATAAAAGTCTGTTTATATAAAACAAAAATATTTTGCTTGAAAATTTTAGGTCAAATATAATAGTGGTGATGTCTTTTTTGCATTATGAACATTGTGCTTAAAATTAATTATTTATTTATTAAGGATTTTTAAGAATGCTGTAAATTTTCTTAATTTTATAACACCCATAATTATTCATAAAATAATAAAAGTCATAAAATTAAATCATTGTTATTTCAAGAGTTGCATTTAATTACAATTCGTCGTATTCATTCACCCTTCGCCATTTTTGAGCCAGCATAATACACTACTAGTGAATTCCAATTTTGTCCGACTGAGCTTTTTCCACGCATTTCTTTTATTCTACAATCCAGGCCACGATACCGTATTACTTTATTACTGGAATACTTTCGCGTATTCATCGCAGTTCACATCATGAACATTCCGCTTACTTCAGCACCATGATGAGCCTTTATTGAATTCAGACGCCGGCTGTCTAGGAATTCCACAAATAGCAGAGATCGTCGCCATAAGCACTTAACGACTGCAAATTACTTTCTTGGCAGGTAGCAAGAAATTTTCAGTAATTATACTTACACTCGTATTGGAACGAAGAGCTCAATAAGTTTCAACATTAATCTCAAAACATATCGGATGTCAACGAATTACGAAACGCAAGTTCCTTGTTACGTTTTTTCACAAGAAGAAATCACTGTTTTATTAGCTCGGCCTGTTTTTAAGCACGGCCATCGTTATTCTTACGTTGCGTTGCAGCTTTCTTTCATTAGCTGAGGTATTTTTCAGGCACGTTTTATTTTGAAGAGGAGATTCTTGCATTTTGGAGAAACAACAGAAATGTTCGGTAATACGAAAGTTTAATGGATTTTTTAAAAACACTTATAGACAAATTAATGTTTATGTAGTCGTGCTGTTGGAAAATTAAGCTATATTTAAGAATATTAATATAAATATTTAGTCGGCTAAAAATTTTAAAAAATTAGTTTTATGAAGTAAAACATACTAAAAGGCGAGTCCAAGTTTGCTTCACAACTGCCTGTACAGAGCGAGTGATTTTAAGTTTTATAGAACGAGTTTTTTATGCTATTTTTTCTAATTTACATCTTAAATAAATTTTTGCTAAGAAAAACAAATTTGATAATTTAGGGAATTTTTTGAAAACTTTTATTTTAACATTGACTCTTTAAATTTAAATCAAGTTAAAATCGTCATTTTTTGCAAAATTGCTAAATTAGCTTCTCTGAGAGTACAGCAAATTGCAGAAAATGCCACTGCTAATTTCCTGTCGATGAAAATTTTCTATATCCTAATAAACACTAAAACTAATATCACACTGACGTTTGACATTTCGTGTGCTACCAACCAAGAAAAACTTGGTTTACACCTTGTAACAACAGCAAATTAGAAAAATTTAATTTTTATATTAAAAATATTATTGTTTAATTTTACAAACTTTTAATTGATTCTGGTTGTGATAAAAATGTCGAAACGTGTCTTAGTCATTAAAAGTCTCGTTTCTGTATGTTATATCTGCACAAAGAAATCGTCTTGTTATATGCCATAAATTTCCCAGCGGCCGCCTGAAAGGACTATAAGTTGGGTATTGCAAATCCACTCACAAATTATTGTTATTGATGGTAATATGGCCACAGTGGGTTCAGTCATTAGTAAAATTAATTGTTCCATTTTCCAGTACATAATTATCAGAGCTCATAAACATCGTAGCATATGAACACCCAGCTGTCCGGACATTTTCCATAAGAAACCAATTTATCGTCCACGAATCAAAAATTTTTATTATAGTTTTCTAGGGTGAAGGCATCAAAAATTCGTTATTTTCCCGATCGATGAACTAAGGCCGGCTTTTGAAAATGGATAAAATAATGTTAAAAACGTGCGGGAAATAAATTCTGAGATATCATGTGGACTATAATACGGTTGGGCAATGAAAGCGGCAAAGATGGTACGTGTGAAACAGGGAGTTTCAGGCACATGATCGAGTACTAGAATTGGGGATGATATCCGATGTCAGTTGCTACGACTGCAACACGGAAAACCACTAAAAATGTTAGTTGGCCTTCACATTAGTTTATGAAGAAACACACTTTGAAACTTAAGAGATTGGAGAGCCACTTGAATTCGATTAAACACCTACGTCTAATTGAATCTTAAACGTGTTGGGAAAATTTAAAGCAGTCGAGGAGGAGATTTAAATTAGAATGGATTGCGTTTCATATCTGTGGAGATACAAGCTTTAAATTGAATCCGTGTTTTTCGCAATGGTTCTAATAATCTAGTACAAAATTTTGTAACAATGTATGCAACATTAGCGTAGTGCTAGCTATCTACGTCAAAGCAATAAAATGATTCGGCTAAATAAGTTGAAAATCGCCGAATATGATTACAGTTTATTAATTATAACTTTAATATAATCTTCCTACAACAAAGATGTCCTATATTTAATTTTTTTAAAGCCGAATTAATAAAAAACGTCAAAATTGAATAGAAAACCGTAAAGCAATAAAAATATTGAATAATAGATGAGCGTTCATAAAGTTCTCATTGAATCTTAGATTATATGCAAGCGTACAAAAAAAGAATGCTGTATGGTTTGTCTGCTATTTAATTTTTAGAATTTTTATATTCATTTCATCATCCTCTTAATGTTATTTGAGCACGTTACTTTGGCTCAAGTTTATAGTTATTTATCTAATTTAATACGTGAATCAAGAATATGTTTAAAATTTGGAGTTCGCATGTTTACATTTTCAATCGAATTGCCAGAGCAACTGAAATATGAATGCAAACTACGTAAAAACTCATTTCTATTTATACACAAAATCAAAACAGCGATTACATCTTCTTCAACTACTTTTCTTAATTGTTTGTCCACCTTTGTGGAAGTTTTTATGTCCATTCTGCAGAAAATTTTTACTTTTGGTACAAAAACGCATTCGTTGCGATGTTTTCTTCAAAACGAGAAAATTACAGAATGATGTAGTATTTTTTTCTTGACCTTTTGTGTTGCACTTTGAAATCGTTAGCCAACAGAAATCTTTTCTTCAAACTTTTATGCAATCGCACATAAATTCGAGTGGATAAAACGTATAGAGCTCCTAGAATAAAAATAGTACATTTTCCAACAAGAGATGAAATGCCGTTTTTTTCTTGAGCGGACAGTTGCCCACGAGCCGCGTTAGCGGCGAGTGAGGCAAGTCCGCGAACGAAAAAAACGGTATTTCATCTCGAGTAGGAAATGCGATTTTTTCTACGATATCGCAGTTTATAATAGATGCCTATATAAAATTAGAATATTAGAAAATTTATTTATTTTTTACATAAACTTATTGTAGACAAACTCATACCTTTCTCGGGATTTCTCAGGTAAGATATTATTGGAAGCGGAATTTGCTGCTTCAATCACGCTCGGTGGTGTGCCCGGTTCTCTCATTTTGCTTTCACAATCCATAATTCTTTATTTTTAGTAATTTGACGTTTAAAACTTGCAACTTTATTTCAACTCAAAACGAACTGTCACAATGGAAAGTACTGTTTGTACAGGCGTTTCGATAGCAACACATGCATCTTTATTATGTAATAGTTATTTGTATCACTAGGCCAGAAACTGACTTTTTGCAACTATGAGCGTAGTTTGCAGGCTAAGGCCGAGGGCCGCAGCCTGCAATAGCGAATTGTTGCAAAATAAGTTTCTGGCTGTGTGATACACACTATTTTTTGGGCCGACAATTGATTAAATTTGTTAAAAGTGAATATTTTCGTATAAATTTCAATAAAATTAAAAATCAAGTAAGTGTTAGTTTTTGACATTGTGTTCTGTAGATGGCCGTGCATTTTGCAGGTCTAGGCCGCGAAACGGTCGGTTTCAAGCGGATTTAGACGAATGCAATTTGTGTTATTTCAGAACGGAGGCCCAAAAAAAGATTTTCATCTCTAGAGTGAAAAACCCTCACTTTCATAGAGGGTAGTCCGTGGAAAAATTGCTATTTTCATATATATGAGTAGAAAAAAAAATGTTTTTCGCTTTTGATTTTCAGACGTAGTGATAAAACTTTCGAAATGTTAAAACGGTGGCAATTATTAGCTATAGAATTAGTGCATAATTCCGTAACACCCCAGAATTCAAATCTTATTTTTTTAATACAAAAATCGCAATCATATCTATAGTACTTTCGTAGAAGATGAAGACAGATGTTGTACTTGATATTGATAAGATTGTTTTCTATATTTTTTTTGCTTATTTTAACAGACTTGGTAATAACCAATCAATACATCATATTCTCAATTTTAAAAGACTGAAAAAAATAATAGACCGTTAAAAATATAAAATAGACTTCATTATATTTATTTTTAAAGAGACACCTTGGCAAACAACTAATAAATAATAAAGTAAGTTGTGTAACGCTTATTTGTTTTCTATTTTAGCTAATTTCTTGAACTTACTTCTAACAAGTAAACATTTATTTAGAATTGAAAAAATGTCATGACATTTTAATCAAAAATAATGGATACACAAGAAAATTAAATAAACTGTTTGATAAACAACAAAAATGTATAATCAAGTCGGATGGACGTTTTTTTTGTGATCGTTTTATATCCATGTATTAATCTGAATATGATTTTGTTCAGAAAAATGTTGACAAGCAAATGACCTGTGCTATTGAAACTTGGGTTAAAACTCGTGACAAATCAAGCAACCTTAGGCTAAGAATTCTAAATAAATTTCATATAAATTCACGAAACAGTAATCTCGAAAGTGGCGGAAGGTGCGTTTTTATTGATAGAAATCATTAACAGGAGAGAAGCTGTAGGTCTAAAATTAGAATTGCGGTGAATAAGCAACTTTAAACCTATTCATTTAAACCATTTAAAAAAAAGTTTAGTAGCATCCTTAATTTATACAACAGTTGATAATATAGTTCTACTGTTTAATTGCAATTTTAATTGAGGTAAAATTTGTGAAATAATGTAATGAATTGTGATTAGCAATTGACTCAAATTAATTTCCCGGCTTACTCTGTAACAAAACTTTTTTTTGAGAATAAGTGGGTATTTATTAGGAATTTTCTTATAAGTAAAAAAAAATTAAAAATTGTGCTGAATCTTATACACTACTGTTGAATTTTTAACTGTTTAGAAATCAATACAATTAAATGTCTTTTAACAGCAGTAATTGCAGAACAATGACGTAAGAAAGTGATAAAATAATAAGAAGAAAGAAGAAGAAAATTAATAAAATATTGAAGGTTTTTTGGGCGTCTACTTTTTGATATGGATAATGATAAGAAGTAAAAAATTTCTTATGGATTTTAAATAAAACTTGTAATTGTGGTGATTTTAACACTACAAAAATGCCATTTATGGAAGTTGCTACTTTTAAGTTTCTTATTACTTAACTTTAACTTAATTCGTAAATTTTTTAGAGGAAATAAAAATTTCGAGAAATTCTTGATAAAAATTCTTAGTTTTCACATTTTCATAATAAAATGTGGGGTAAGTATTTTTAAAATTTGTTCGTTAACAATGCCAAACTATAAAATTTCAAAGCAGAAAAGAAAAATTTTACCATTTTTTTTCTAGAACGAACTAAAAATTTTCAACGTTTTTCATTCAAATCTATTTTGTTACTTTTAATACCTTGTATTAATAAATGCCCGTTAAAATTTGAATTAATATTCTTGAAAGTAAATTCTTGTTACAATTTAATCTTAGGTGTTAAAACGTGATGTTATATTTATAGTTTTAAAGGAGTCTGATTGCAGCCCGATATTTCTGACAAATATGGCTCCAATTTTTGGTTATGAGGAAGTCAATCGATTTCGAGACAGAGAAAGCAGTAACTTTATTGATCAATTATTACAAAACTAAATTATAACTTCAGGCTTAGTTTGAATATTTTTGTGTAGCTGACAATCTTCACTCAATAATATTTTTTTTTGTCGCTTATGACCGAACTTCTGCTGCTATATTTCTAATCATTTAATAATCATGTATACATTAAGTTTTTTGGGCATGGTGATTATTAGTAGGAAATTGGACACAGTGCAAATGTTGCAAGTCTTAAGAAAGCAATAAATGTAGTATACCGCCATCTTATGAATACTTGGATTAATTTCCTGCAGAAAAAAAAATGGATAAAATTAGTGCGATGTTTTTTAAGTATGTTTTCGGTGAAAATAAGTATTTCTAGTAGTCTTTCGTACAAACGCTGTTTTCGGGACCGCCTGTTCAAACTATTTTTTATATTAAAAAAAAACAGTGATAGAAAATATTCTACAGAAATACGTAGCAGCTTATAACGTGACAACATATCAATTTTTATCGATATAAAATTAATTTTTAAAAGTATTGTTAAAATTGGAATCACAGGATACGATTTTTATTGATATTTTTAACAGTAATGTGATAAATAGATATTTTAACGTCCTGTTAAATTTGAACCTAATTACAGAACAAGCCTTGATAAAATATATATTTAACCATGGATAATATATTAAATGATTAAACAAAATTTCGTGACTGGCATTATATCTGAGCAAAAATTAATAGTCAAGTGTCTTTTTTCAGTATTATAAAAATTCCTCGTTTGTAGAGAAAAAAATATGCAATTTTGAAGAAATCCAGACATAAATTTTAATCAAAATAATAATGTTTGATGTTGAGTGTTAGACTATACTTTTTCCACTAATAATAAAATAAAGACTCTCCTAATAATTAGTCAATTTCTATTGTGGCATACAATACATTTTTTTGTCCTACTATCTTTAATTTGTTATTATACGATAACGTTTTTATTGTCTTTTTTTTAGGCTACTTTCCTGTTGCTTCCTGGTTAGCATTTTCCCCACAACTCCCTGGAAAAATTGACTAATTCATTATTTATAGCATTTAGTGTGGACGGAATCCTTCTAATCCCAATTGCATCCATCACCCATAAATCCTCTTTCCTGTATCCGTACTGCATCCTCATCTACATCCTCGATGGTCCCTCCGGTGTAGTCCAACAAGTGGCTCGACCATGACAAATAGCATGCGTGAGACGACCAATGGGGCTGTTTTGAGTGGGCCGGCGGGGATGATATCAGCGACGGAGACCTGGTGCTGGCAGTCGGCGCGTGGTGACCGAGTCCTTGCGCAATCGCGAATCTGCAGGACGAGAGTACGGCCGAGTCGGTGGCGCGAGTCAGAGGCGACGGGCACGACGAGGCGGCAGGCCCCTGGCATTCTGCCCGCCATGGACTAGCGACTCGCCAGTCCACCGCAGGGGCTCCTCGCCACCCGCACATGTAAGTACCCTCGCATGTCTTATGTTGCTAAGTGTTGGAAGGTTTCCAAAACGGACTTGTTGACTCTCAACGTGTGCTTTTAAACATTTTTTATATAATTTGAGTGGAAATTTTATTTTTCTCATTTTTTTTTGTTTTTTAAAGGAATTCGGCAAATAATTAAATGGCAAATTTGACTCGGGATATAACGATTTTTCTTAATTTTTGGAAATTATAAATGAATTATTAGTTTATTTTGAAAATTTGTACAGTGTGAAAATGGACGTAAGTAAATATAACAGAGTTGTACAACGCAGGAGGCTTAACTTGCCTTTTTTATCGGGTTTTGATGATGAGAAAACAAAACAAAATTTGAGACTAAAGCTTATCACTTATCACATTTCCTCTGCATACGGATATTTTTTAAAAGAACGGGAATGGAAGCACAATTTTTTTTATAAAATAATAAAACGAACCATCTAAATTTCATAATTAAACAAAAGTAGTTCATAAATTTAAACTCAGTTTTTTCTTTAGGGACAAATTGTTGGAACCTTTGAAAAACATTTAAAAATAAAAATTTGTTTCCAAAATAATGAAAATGTAAATAATAATTTTTTTTATTTCTGAATGTAGAAAAACCCTCGATAAATTTTATTTTAATAGATTTACAAACGGAATAAGATTATCTAAAAAAATGTATTGTGTTTGAAAATGTGAAATCCAATCGTTTAAAACATTCTTGGGATACTTCAGTAAGTTGTGTGCTTTGTTTTCAGAGAGCTTTGTGCTCGTTTGTACAAAATGTGAAATAATTTAATCAAATAATAATGATTTTTTTGATGGATGCACTCTTTTAATTATTGCGAATGCAAGCAATGTGAATGTTTATCGACTGTCTTTGACTTTGAAACAGTTTTTATCTGTCGTTGTGCAAAATTTTCATCCCTGAGCGAACAGAACTTGTTACCTCGTTGTTTTCCTCTTTCCACTCCGATTCTTACAGCAACAAGTAGGTAGTAGTGCTCGTAAAAGTAAAAAATTTAACTACTTCAGTGTAGGAATTCTTTCAGTAAAGAATTTCCCGCGTAAGTACTTTTGCAATGCGAACTAAATGTAATTTTAATTTAAAAATCAAAATAATGGTGGATGCGCCGGGATAGTTAACATTTCACGCGTTAAAAATGCCGGTTAATGTTTTATAAACTTTTTTGTTTGTAAACCAGGCAAAGCAAAGATGCAAGTTATAAACTAGATACAATTTTATGTTTGATGCATTGTAGGAAACCATTTAACTTTGTTTATTTGTATCAGATTTTGACGAGGACTTTGTACTCGTCTAAATCAGCCACGGGCTTTGCTCTTCCCAGATTTTTACGACAGGATTTAAGTTTTCTCTAGGTGTCTAACCAATTTTCGCTGCAGGTAGCTTTCAAGGACATTGGCTAAAAACGACGTTGATTTTATTACAAACCACGTTTAGTTTATTTGATGCATAGTTACATGTTTAAACATGCTGTTATGGTTTGATTTACACGCCAGTTTTAACAGAAATATGCCATTAGGGAAAAACACGCGAAACCATAAAATGATTGCTAAATGGCAAAAAATGTGGCATGTCTAATTTATCTTTTGTAATGGCTGTAAATTTCTATTCTTTGAGTTAATGTTTTTGGTGGATCTTTAATGAACTAGAATATGTTACCTTAATTTTATTTTGTAACAAAATTTTTAAGCATACTAAATTTTAGCATTTTTTTTGTGTTGTTAGCTTGAAATTGAAATGAGAAAGTTATATTCTACAAAGGAGGGCATTCAAAGCGTTCACTAAATAAATTGTAGTGGTTTATGTTCATAAGATTGAATAACGAGTTAATAAACACACGTTTTATTCATATTTCACAGTATTCGTAAATGTTTAATTTTACCACTAGTTGATTCTGTTAGGAACATGCTTTGCTAACAAAATCAAATCAAAGTAAAATTTACTAAATTAAAAAAAATAACGGACGCTCTTCATTTCTGTCTTAAGTTATTGTCTTCACAACTCCCTTTAAACTTCATACTTTTATCAGCTCAACTAACTAACAAGTTAGTTCTTAAAATTTGTTTTAATGTGTTTATGACACTTTGAAAGTACTTAAAAGATTCCTTAAACATAGCTTTCTCGCTTGTTTTATCGTATTTGGCCGTTATTGTTGATGCTGACTTTTTACACTTGAACGCACAGAGAAGTTTTTTAAGTAATCCTTGCAAAGTTTGTCACTATGCTAAGTTAGTATTTTTGTAGCTAAACCTCTTTAAAAGTTGTGTGGCAATCATGGGAAATTAATTGGTTGTTACGGTGATCGATTTTAACAATTCGAAGAAGAAACGCAAACAAACCGGATGAGCTGTCTAATGTTGGTACAATAAATAGAGAGTATTTACAACCTCGGTGACACTACCTTTTTTCAATTAATTGAAGTACGCCGTGCCTGTAGTTAATTTGAAGAAACGATTTTAACACAAGCCTTAATAGGCATTAGGTTCTTTTCAAGCAAAAAATCTGTCAAAATAGGGTTAAAGCGCACAAATATGAAGAGCATAAAGTGAATGCCTCTGAAAGCAGGAAATTAAAAGTTCAAACGTCTGTGCGTAAGACGAAATTCATTTTGCACCATTATAAGAATAGATCAAAGGCTATAAACGAAGTCAGCTATATTCCCATCTCAAATTAAAAATTCAAGCTACAAAGACATCGCAAGACTTTATTTACTGTGATACCTCGAGGCGATAAAACAAGATGTCTTACTATAAATTTATGGTTATTATAGAGATTTTATGTGTGCAACGAAGGTAAAAGCGGTAAAAGAGTTACAGCTTTTGAAATAGTTTTCGACCCTTGATCGACATCAGGATCAATAACGCAGCCAACAATGACAAACTGTTGTTCACTGGACCGCAATATTCGGGAATTATTATTTTGTAAGAACCTATATAACTTACGAGGAACACACGAAACGGAGTAATTCCTAAAGGAAGAGATGGAATTTTTGGAAGAAACTGAGGCGGTAAACGACAATGGCACACCAAAGTATTCGTATCCACTCAAATGATTTATTGATTTAACTGGATAGGTACGTGAAAACGAAATTTTTTATAGCGGTAGTTTTTAAAAACTAACAGTTTAGTTGTTACATTAAAGTTAAATCATTGTTAACACGCAATATCCATAACATGTATTGGTTTGCATGTTTTTCCATCTACTATATAAAAGAATAACTTTTTTACTATAGGTGAATAGCCGAATTTAGGCGCATGAAGCCAATTTTTCGTGCCATCAATAAATTATAAGTACGTAATAGTAGTATTTTATTTAGTGTTTTTTAATAATTTTGATTCCCAGTCATAAAAAAATGCCAACAATGATTGGAACGAACAATAAAATAACTTCAGGTTAACTTAGAACTAATGAATAAGTCTTATTTATTGATATGGAATATCTAAATATTTACGATAGATGAAACAAAATAATATTATTTCTCTATTTTTATTTGTGGCTTGTAAATTATAATTTTCAACATATTTATGTATGTTTAAACAATCTAGAAATCTAAAGAGCTTGTAAAGGTCAGATATAAATAATTAAAGCTACTTAAAAAATATAAAAAATAAAAAAGAATCTAAATAAACTACCGTAGGTAATGCAAAAAAATTAAAAATGTAGAAATCACTTTAAAATGCAAAGAATCTGAATAAATCTAAAATCTCTAGAATTCATATAAAATAAAAAGTACTAGGAATCTAACACATATAAGATATCCAGAAATTCTAAAAAAATTATAAAATCGAAGGAGTATTAAAAAAATGTATAAAACAAAAACGTTTTTAGAGAATATAAAAAAAGAATGAGAATATATTGACGCATTCTGAAAAGAAAAATGAAAAGTTTAAAATAATTTAAAAAATAAAAAAGAATTGAAAGGACACAACGAATATAAAGCATCTAATGTAAATATTCCAAACGAAAAAAAAACTAAAAATCTAGAAATTTTAAACAGTATTTGAAAAATTCCAAAAAATCTAGCAAATCCAAAAAAAATTGAAAAAATAAGAATCAAAAACAAAATCAGAACAAGATAATTAAACATTCCAAAAAAAAATTTAAACAGCTTTAATATTCTTAAGTTCCCGAAAGTGTAGAAAACATGGGAAATTGTAAAAATGTAAAAAGATAAATTTACAGTGCAATTTATGTGTCATTGCCGTAAAATTAATATTAAAAAAACAATTCGAATAAATTTCGAAAACTGTCACAATGTTTTTAATGTTTTAAATAAACACAATATTTTTGTTGCCATGACTACATTTATAATAATCCGCATGTTGCCATATCTTGTCTCCTGAAAAACTTTCTTTGACAATTAAATTTAACACTGTCCAAGAACAAAATTTTGAATTTACTTGTGGAAAAAAAAACGTGGATATCTATCGACAACCTCTTTTAGAGTTGGTTTTCAAATAATTTCCTACTTTGGTTAACAGGATTCGTTTTGGCTAACTTCCCGAAATTTTAATTTTTTTACTATATGCAAGTTCTTGACTGTCCATTTTTTTTGACACACCCAGTATAAAAAACACAAGTTAGTTAATGAATCATAACAAAGCGTAGGGACTATAAAATCTGAATAATTTGAAAAATATAAAGAATAGAGAATCTAGAAAATTTAACAAATGTGAGAAATTCGAAGAAAGTTATTCTAGTTATAAAGTATAAAATTAGTGTCCAATATAATGATTTAAAAAAAAAATAAAAACTATGATAAACCCTATGTATAATTTTTATACAACAATTTTTGAATATATTTGGAAGATATTTTTTATAAATTTTATCGCATCTTTTCCACTACCAAATTAGCATATTCCCAAAGATTTTGTTTTTATTATTTTTAAAGATTAAAGCGTACGTCAATTTGTTTGAATATTTATTTCTCTAATCTTTTGTTAAATATAATTTTATGATTATTTTTCAAAGCCACGTACAATTTCTGTATTCACATTAATTTACGTACAGTTTGTAAAACCTAATGACCAAAGAATTTTTATAATCCGTTATTGAAAATATCCAAATTGCAATAAAATATTTGTTGTACTATTACATTAAATAAATGCATAAACATCATCTACATAAAAGGATTATATTACTGAAATTGATATATTTTATAATGATTTGTTTAGTTGCCTTAATAAATTTTATAGCTACTAATAGTTTGTTGCAAAATTGATAAGCAATTTTTGTTAGACATGTCTAATTTTATACGTTTTAATCAGAACCACGTTTTTTAAAATGTAGAAAGCGTTAGATTCGTATTTCCAACCTATAATTATCGGCACATTTTTTTATGTACGCGTAGCTGAAATTTAACTATTGTAAAGTCACAAAGTTAAAATCTTTTCAATTATAAAATATCGACGCCACAAACAACGCAATCTTCTGTAAGCACACTAATAAAAAGTGGTAACACTGTTCATCTCCGATAAAGATATTCCAGCCCGCTCGCGCTTTGATAACATCACGAACGAATCACTCTAGAATTGAAAATTTCGAATAAAATTTTCATTCAAGAACATACTAAACTAAGCTTTAAATGAGTAACACGATGAAATCGAGTCCTTTTTTTATCCTGCTAGTAACAAGGTTAGAGTTAGGGAAAATAGAGTGTCTCGTGCCGTTTCAATCATGATAAGATTACAGTTGACTTATTTTGTTAACGTTATTGAATTTAAATCTGTGAATACGAGCAGATGGCTTCCGCGAGTCGGGTTGTACATGCAATTAGTAAAGCTGATCGGATCTATTCATAACTGGTTAGTTAAATAAGTAACTTCTGAAAGTTTTCAGAGCGATATAGTGACAGTTCGGTGAAAAGACGTACAAAATGCACCCTAGCTTTCTCAGTGTGTACTTTCATAATTGCGATGTTTCAGAGCCTTTCTTGTTTCAAGATCTATTGTTTTTTCTATTGTTTTTTCCGTTTCTTTTGAGGGAGAAAGTTATGAAGTTTTATTCTTTAACAAATTCCAAAGTTATTTAAAGGCAGATAGTAAGTTGAAAAGTCAGATTAATTCCTAATTAAATTTACGGATGGATATTCTTGAATTTAAGCGGAAATATTTCACGATTATGATATTTTAACGCAGCCTCCCTCTTCACAGACATTTGATTAAAACTGATGTATCAAATATCGATTCAGTGTAATATCATTAACTTTTAATAAGTAGCTTTAAAAATAATGGACCTCATTATTTTTGCATTGAGACAGGACATCTGTAAGTGCGAAGTCAATTTTTATTAAATCACACGGGAATATTTTAACATCACTGGAGACTACAATCACTCAAATACTCAGATATGGATATTTCCCCCTGTGATTTAAGTCGGTAAGCTGAAAATGTATTGTTATTACTACTCTGCACTTAAAAACACGGCGATTCGTCATGCTCACTCATCATAAAGTACAATGTGCTTTTAAGTTAACGGGAAAGAATGATTGAGAACGAACGTTTCTGAAAAAAAGAACAAAATACAATTATGCGGTAAAATATCCCAGAAGAATTAATTGAATGTTAAATAAAACGTACTGTATTCAATAATAATCTGAGTCAATTTTGTGTTTCAGTCTTCGGACGCTGTTACTTATACGATTTGCATGTAGGAAGCTGAATTGGTTTTGAAAACTACATCTCCTGATTTGTGATGAAACGTAGAAGCTGCTATTTAATGAAAGTTTTTGAACTAAACATATTCAAAAGTTTGTGTCTCTTTCATATCGCTAATGTATACATATTCATTTATTTTTAGAGACTAATAAAAACAAGTTGTAGGATAATTAGAGACTATTTACAAAACATCCAATTCTAATTGTTTTGTATCAAAGGAACGATGTTTTTCCTACGTTTACTGCTATTAAAAAACTTTTTAAATTTTAATTAAAAAAATGTGTTTGACAGTGCCGTAGCAGAAGATCGAATCATTTTCCAAATACCATCAGAAATGTTGAATTTTATAACGTATTATAAATTTTAACTACTAAGTAGCAAAGCATAAATATTCAACTAAAACTATATTGTTCTATAGGATTTTGCCAGATACTCATAGGTTATGAATTTTTTTTTCTATTTTGCGTCGTTACTAGAGCCAGTAAAGCACCCGTTTGGATTCGTTACTGAGAATTTGGACGCTTCACTACGGCTGGTACATTTTAGTTTTGTCGCGTTGGCGGCATGGTCGTAAAACGTTAACGTCAAATGTCAAAATGTGAATGACATTAAATCATTGTATCCAACCTTGATAAAATTCCCTAAATTTCAAAATTTTGTTTCTTTTATATAAAAAGAAATTAAGTGCTGCAAAATAGAAAAAATAGTATAAAACACGCGTTCAGAAAGCTCTTCCAGCACTTGTTTGTTCTTCGACTCGCCGCTACGCGGCTCGTATCGGAATTGCAAGCACGTGCTGGAATGCTGTTCATTAAAAATAACGATATGGCGCATCCACCACTTTTCCTTTTATAAACTATTATTAAACAGTACTATTTTTATTGCGAAACAAGACTACAATAATTTTTTTCAAAAGTTATAATTAAATAATCTACAAATTTTGAAAAAAATTAAGTGGCTTGAAATTTTTGAAGGAATACAAAAAACAATTTAAAGAGTCCAAGAATGTAATAATTTTAAGATAAAAAATAATTTAAAAAATTCCAAGATTTAAAAATACAACTTAATTTAATTTAATAAAAAGTATTTTTTATTTGGTAATGTTCTAAAGTGTAATATTATTTCGGTCATTCGGTCACACTAACACACACAAGTACTTCATAGTACTTTTAACAACGATCTTTAATAAATAAAATCAATAAATATAAAAGTATCTATAAGTTCTAAATAATATGACTTAAGAGAAATGACATTAACAGCAGTCAGCTCATGGTTTTAATTTTTATATTTATTGCAGTCTGATGTGGTAATAATACTGTTAATAATTTCTACCAGCGAATGACGAGATTAATTTTATTAACCATATAACGTAGAACGTCATAATGTAAAAACCGCGAATATAATATTGCAATAAAACGAAAACATTTTAGAGTACTCAAGAGCAATCAGCTTAGATTTACTCGGAATCAGCCTCGCGATTTTTGATTCCTTCTCCCTCGAGAAAAAGCTGGCCTAAATTCCTCAAAATGAATTCAATCTAATCCATTCCGTCAGACGTTCTTAAACCCCAATTCAAAAATACTACACAACAAAGATAGATATATCCCAACCAAATCTAACCCAATTTGTCTAGTATTGACAAAACGCAATAAAATTCTCTTTTTATGAAACATCAAATGCTTTGTACACGCTGTTTTCTTAGTCGTAGCACAGCTGGTGGCTCCATTATAATGCTCCCGTCCAAACACTATTTACATAATCACCCTCTGTGTAATATACACGAGAAGGTGTACGATACTGCTTCATTTTTAGCATATTTTCCTGCCTTCACTCACTCCTGAATAAATATGATGTGATATTCAAGTCGAAGAACAATGGAAGAGGGAATTAAAATTGACGGTGGGGCTATTTCAGATTTCAAGAGTAACACTCCATCATCATGACAGTGGTCAACGAATGGGTGGCAGGAACTCGGTTTGGCGGTTGGGTGCAGAGATGCCGGGAGTCGCGCCGCCTCGTTCTTGTCATCGTCGCCATAGCGCTACTGCTGGATAACATGCTGCTCACCACCGTCGGTAAGTTAAATTAATCATTCTCTTCTAACTGCTTAGAAATATAACGAATATTTTTCATTTTCACAAATCTTTTGCTTTTTTTAGACCTTTTCTTCTTTCTGTAAAAATTAAAAGAGTAAACCAAAGAGGTGAATTCTTTATGTCTTAGTTTTGAAATCCATAATAAGTGCACTATTGAAGAGATTAATTTTTCAAAAAGGCAAACATTTTTTTTTGTTTAGATTTCAAATTTACGTTTCCCAATTCGTTCGTTGACACTTCGGTTTAGTTCTTTGTTTCTTGTTAATAAGAAAAAATGAACAAAACGTTTTCAAGGAGCTGTCTTATATCATTTAATTTGTACAATTTAATTTTCTCTTATAGGGCGTCATCCAAGGTATTTATCAACAAATTTGTAACTAAAGTTTTTAAAATTGAAATTACTTAAACTCATTTTCTCTAATTTGCTGTCGTAACAAAGCTGTTAACGCACTCATTTTGAATGAGTAATGAGCCATTACCAAAACCAAAAATTTAGGAACTTTTTTTGGGTTGGTAACACACATCGGACAAAATGTCAAATGTCAGTGTGAGTATAAGGTTAAAGTTTCAAGCCAGATACAGACAATTTTTAAAATGTCATCTTTGGAAGGTTTCACAAACTGTCATGAAATTCCCTAAATGACCGCATTTAACTGTATTTGTGAAAAAAAAGTATTTAATAAGCAAATTAGGAAAAATAACATTAAAAGATTGCTTACGGCACTCGTGCTGCAAACTTGTGTTTTAATATAACTTTTATAAATCTTTTTTTTTTGATGTACTATTTTTATTCCACTTCAAGAGTTTGTGTATTATTTAATATTAAATCAATCAATATTACCATAAAATACAAACAAAATGTATCTGCTTATGAAAAAAAAGTTTAAAAAAATTTAGTACTATCGCTGTCTTCGTAAAGAAGTAAAGTTAACATTTACTACAAAATGTTAAGTACGAATTAACCACTTAAACTACAGACTTTAACACATTTTGACAAGCTTTGTCATTATATAAATACATATACTATGTAAAGTTTATTTCCAGGTCAAGTGTTGAAATTCTGCTGGTGACGTTATCAGCGTACTCTGTGTGATGTATGAAGAGTCCTTTGGCTCCCACATTTGCACCGGTCAAAGCGGGGCCGCTTCGATTCAGTTAATGAACATAAAGCTTTTCTTGTTAAATAGTTGTCTCTTAATATAGCATGTACTACTAATAAATGACGCAAACTGGACTAAAAAGTACAAAAACTTTCCAGTATAAATCGATTGAATACTAAATTTAGTTTTCTCATTTATGTGCGGAGCTGTTAAAAGCGGACGAAATTTCAGCCAAATCTTAGAATAACTCAATGACGAAAATGCACCTTCCATTAATAATTGTTTTTTAACTAATTTTTGCCTTGGGTAAAAATGTGCATAACATTTTCATAGAGGCTGCTTTACTTCGTGCCACAGTTTGTGTGCTAGCACTACAAAGTACATCTACCACTGAAGACATATGAGAAACTTTTAATTAATGAAACTGATAAACGTAATCCGCAAAAAGCTTATGAATTTCCAGGATTATATTCAGGTAATGCCTATGAAGTTATATAACGTAAACAATGTAAGTAACGTTAATTATTTCCACAGAAAAAATTCTCTTTTGATACTAAATATCGTTCTAAATTTTGAATCTCAAAGTCAATTAGACACTTCCACGTGAATCCAAAAAGTCATTTACGAGACCTTAAATTCCACATTGAGCGGAAACCCTTGTGGTATCCTCCTAAACCTGGCATATCCATTGCAAATGTTATCACCGACGAAGAACCTCAGCCCTCGATATTTTCACACTTCACTACGTTTCTTATCAATGTAATGGTTTTAGTTAGAGCTACAGTACGAGTTAACAAATGCGCTCATCCATTTTTAAACAGGCTGTCAACAACTCCGAATCCTCCATGTTTCTCATTGAATCAAATACATTTGTTGATCTTCCCGCTAGAGGCCGAATCAATTCATTGCTTTCCATCAACAGATAAATTATCCAGAAGTGCCTGGCGATATCTTAACCTCATCTTTGAGCGGCTAAAATTTATTGGATATTTTATTAAAAATAAAGCTGTGTTTCGAATGAAATTTTCGTATCCCTACTTTGCCTTATTAATGACTTTTGCATTGTGTACGTTGGTGAAGGGTGGATTTTTTCGGTAGTCAACCACTTCTTCTGGTTGATTGCTCAGGCCGACGTATTGCATTAAACATGAAAAGCGAGTGGTGGCTTTTAGGAGTTATCCAGGCGATAAGTTCACACCTCTCCCCTCTCGGAACCATCTCTGCAGTTCACTCTCATCGCCCTTTGTGACATTACTGATAATATTATCTGGCAACGTAAATTCTTCGATACAGCTCCTGTTCATTTTTTAAACATATAAAATTGAGGCGATAAAGCCTATAGCTGCAAATTGCATTCTTTAGAACTCGAGAGAAGTCCGCGGAACTTTTGACTTAACAAAAGCGGTGCAGTAATTGTTTTAAAAGGGAGCACTCTTGAATTGCAAGTGTAGTGAAGCAAAAGGTTGAAGTGAAGTGGCTCGACAACATAATGGCACAATTCACTGTGAGAAATAAAGTGTCATAAAATTATAGAATTTTATTCACCTCTAAAACGGAATCACCATCAAACGTTTTAGATCAAATATAATGACCAAGAATGGCACTGCCTGAAAGCAAATTTAATGGACTATTTTATTAGAAACGTTAAAAATCTCGTGTTATGTCAGGAAAATTACGAAGCACGTAAAATTTTATAATTCAATTATTCAAAATCAAAAGATGCGTTTTAAGCCAGCAAAAATTTATTTAAATGACACCAAAGACATCACGTCTAGCGCAATCTTGAACATAGTAAATTTTATTTCTATTTAAAGACGTCGTAAACTCTGACAATACCTACCCAAACCGAATGAATTAAATCGGCCATGAATTATACAGAGGAAGAGCATTAAAGTCACACTGTACGAATACGTAGTTTTACGATCCAGTTCAATCCTCCAGATTTCAACGTATTGCAAATATTCTTGTCAATTTAAGAAATCAAGCACCAAAGAAATTTAAAAAGTATTTTGTTGGAACTACAGCAGGAATAATGCAATTACATTATCTGTTGCTTTATCTATTGAGGTTAAAATATTTTGCGAATACCGCGTACCATCAAATTTACCACAAACAAGCCTCAGTTTATACGTGCGACTTACTAAACAACATTCTTTAATACCAAAGAAATATTTTTAAGAAAAGTTAATTAAAAATTACGTTACGTATTAGTTTTTTGTGCGCATTGCTGATATATTGGATGCCGAATTAAATTAAACCAATTTTTAAAGTTATCCACCATCATCCTAAATTTCAATTCTATATAAAAAAAAGTTTGCTTTTAGTTTTAAAAATTTATTTATTTATTTTTGTGGGGACTACTTTTCTCAATAATTTCTGTTAGAAAACTCTTTTTTCTCACAGTAAAAGAAATAATTTTTGTGAAAAATAAACAAAACCAAAACATTTTTTTAAACAAAACTAAATAAAATCGCCGCTTCGTAAGTATATGCGTAAGATATTTTTTTAATTGATTCTTTGTTTTGAAAATTTCTATTAGGGTAATATTAATATCTTTACTGAGCTTAGCCTTTATTTTGAATGTCTCCAAAAATATTTAGCGAATCCTTTTTTGAACTGAAAATGTCTGAAACTACATTATCTTCCGTCTAGCTAAAATTTGGAGTTCTTTTCATTTTTTTCCACAAAAGTTGCTGTTTATCACTAATTGCTCCATATAGCTAACATTTATACAAGTTTATTAAAAACTAAAATTAGATTAGATTAATTACGTTCCAATTAAAATTTTTTACCTGGCGCATCCACCATTTTTCAAAAGAAATTATACTCTTATTGGTAAAAAATCTACGTATTTTTTTTTTTTAGTTACAATTACAGCTTACTAAAGCACCATATTTTTTTTACAAATGAAAAATTTGTGGTAGCGTTAGAAGCAATTTGCTGAGTTAAAATATTTTATTAAACAAAATGAAACGAGTACTGTTGGTTTGAATTTAAATTTGGCCGTAACAGACTTTTGTAATCTACTTGAAGTGAAATTGCGTCATGGCAAACAAGTTTGATTATTAAACATTTAAATACAATCACTATGTTCCATTTATTTCTTCAACAGAGAGATTTTATTTATTTAAATATTTTAAAGCTATTATATATTATAAAAATTTATTCATAAATCAACTCAAATATTATAAATGTTTTTAACCATAGACTATTAATGAAAACAATAAATTCAATATACCAATTCTTAATTTCAATGGTTTTATTCTAAATAACATCGCATATGTTACAGCTACAATGGAATTGAATTGAACTGATTACAATATTAAATTTTAGTATTCTAAAGCAACAACTACATCTGTATTTTAATAAATCATTTATTAATATATAATAGATATAATATTTATAATGTTTATTTCCATTTTATAAGTGCCTAATAAACTAGATTAAGTATAATTATATTTTATGATTTTTTTACCGTCATAAAAAATTTAATATACATTGCTATATTTGTTACCATTGGTTAGATGAGAAGTCAAGGCTATATATGGAAAATCGAGTATATACAAATGATTACAAACCTAGAAAAATAAATAAAATTTAATAATAATATTTCAATATATTTTTTAATAATTAAACTTGTTTCTACCTAATTTACAAAAAAACAAGCGGCTATGAAGCACCAAGTTTTTAGTTAGGTCGTAACAGTTACTCCAAAAACTAAATAACTTGAACTTACCTTTATACTTTTACAAGGGCAAAATTTTATTCGCAGTATAAAATTTATTGCATGTAATGCATTTATCAAATAAAAATTTATAAATTAAATCTTATAAGTACTAATTTGATTTTTAACACGGAGAAAAATACTGAAAATGTAAAAATCAGATATAATACGGAGAACTGCTGTAAAAAAATATGCGAATTAAAAAAAAATTAGGTTAAACTTCTTTCTCATAATTATGATTACGATGATTTTTAATTAATTTTGAAGCATCTTACAGTCGCTGAAATAATTAAAAGTTTACTAATTTGTGTGAATAATATAATTGAACTGGCAGCACAATTTTCCGCAAATTCTTGAAAAAGGTGCAAAATTAAGCGTGCTCCTTTGAAGTGCATCTCTGAGAGACTTAACGATTTCCTCAATTAACGTATTTATTTTTCTTGCAAAATCCCACAGATTTCATCTTTACTTTGCACTGGTTTATCTGTGAAATGAATTAACTGTAAATGCTTGTTATCTCTCCCGAGGGTAAGAATAATAGGACGATTGTAAGGTCGAGTTAATTGTTTCGCATCTGTGGTCATTCTCATTAGTCAAGACAATTACTCTTCTCCGGGTCACAATAGATGTATCGTTACTTATCAACACAAAGACTTCAAATATAACGGAACTGCCTTATTTGAATTAACTATTGTTTCAACATTGAGACAGACAGATGGTTTTCGTTATGAACAATATACCCATAACTAGTTGACATATCTTATCAAACACTAGCAGGAAAATCGAATATTCACTGGAGGAGAAGACGCCGCAAGCTACCGGAAAAAATCTCCGCAAAGAGGATCTGTAAAATTATATTTGCTTAATGAATTTCACAGCGCAATAAGCGGAAAGAGATGTAATTATCGACATGGCGCAAAAGACTCCACGCAGCGTACATCACTATGTAACTGGTTGCATAGACTTCCATAATTTAAATCTACACTCTTTTAAATATAAATATTAATAGCTGCAATATTTTATTTTTATTACTACACCCTGGGGATTCATATCTTGTTGTAGAATTTTCATCGTTAATTTCAAATATTGCTTTGGGACGCCATGTTTTTTATCCATATAGGTACTTTTTCATGATTTATATATTTGGATCCCTGTTATAGGAATTCCGTCGTTTTATTCCATCTGAAGAAATGTCCTCCAATATTCATAATTACTGTTGGTTTGAAATTTCACTCTATTAAAGGGTACATATTAAAGATGATAGGCTGTTTTGCTCGCCTCGGGGGAGTAATGTTAGATTTTATTAAGTGTAGCAATTTACAATTAGGTTGATAATTTAACCTGAAGGCCAATGTGATGGAGCCTTAAATGGGTTAATATAAATTTTTAACACGAAAAAAGTGCCATGGAGTATAAAATGCGACAAAGTTTAACGTAAGAATGTTTTTTTTTTAATTTCTATAAACGTTTGCGAATTATGAATTTGTTCCTTTGGGAAGCATAAAGCATAAAAAATTATTCTTTTTGTTTCCTTTTCTAAAATTTTGTAAATATTTTGTCGGTGCATTAATATAGACGATGAGTTATTTTCTTCTAATAATTATTAATAATGACTGCATTTCTAATCGAAATTACAAAAATTTGCAAACTACAACTCATACCCACTTTTAACATACATCAATCGCAATTTTTATAAGTCCACGGCTTCATTCATTATTTATTATCAAATACCTTGTGTTTTTATTTTAAAACACTACTTAATTTAAAATTGTTGAATTTCCAAAATATTACATACAGTTATTAGCGCAATATAATAATAATGTTTGCAAAAACGGTATTAATTGTTATTACATAATATTGCCTTAACCACAAAACATTCAAAAACAATTTATTTTGTAGTAATATTAATTGTCCAAATGTTATAATATATTTTGATAAATTTTATTGGGAAACTCTTACATACTTTTTATGATTTTAAAAATAAATTCGATCGTATTTGCAATTTAATAAGTTATTATACTGATCGATTTCTAACTTTTATATTATTTATTAATTCGATCTAATTTTTGTGAATTTAAGCAAATTTTGTGTATTTAGAATTATGGTTATAAAAATAATAATATTTGAGAAACCCTTTCAAAAGATTTACGCATTTTTTACGACGTTTGTTTTAGACCTTAAATTTTCAAATACTACATTTTCTATTTTTCCATAAATTTATGTTATATCTTCGTCAAGCAAAACTACTTTTTTTTAATTCACATGTGAGCAAAAAAATATTTATACATATACAATATTAAGCGGTCTTAATTATAAAATTTTAGTCACACATAAACCAGAAGCTGTTGCAACAAAAATCAACAGCTACGCGTTAATTATCACACAAAAATTTTGAACAAAAAATTGGATGATTACAATTTTACGATGAAATTTTATTTCAAAAAGAAAATGTCATTGATGTTAACTACACCTTTAATTATTGATTCAATTATTTCAATGAATGAAAATTTTGTTCTCTGTAGCAACATCTTTTTGTGCAGAATAACATTTTTTTATAAGATTAAAATTAATTAATCAGTTGATTGCCTAAAAATTTTCATGTTGAATTGTCAAAAACAATCGTTCAACAGCAATTTATGGAATTGTTTCGAAGTTTTTTGCTTGCTCTTGCTATGGAGAGAAATATTTTTAGTGCTTTTTTTTCCTTACTAAAATTTATTAATTGACATTTTTGTCATTTTAAATCCAATATTCGATGATGTACACTCGGATTAGATCTTTCAGTTGTATATCAAAGCATTTTCTATTATCTACGTTCGCTATAAAAAAATTATATCTATATATACATAGAATTTTGTTACGGTTTTTATAAATTTCTTTCTTGCCATTCGTTTTTTTCCATAACTTATTTTAGACGGATTTTATGCTATTTAGTTTTTTATTTTATTTTTTTAGAAGTTTTTTTTTTGCCTTTTTAGTTTGCTTTAATGTTTTATTTTTGAAATTTCTTATTGTATTGTTCCAAATTAATTTTCATCAGCCATTTTTATATCGACCAGACTGAACTTTTGAGATTTCAAACATTCAAATGATTTTTTCTTCTTCATATAGGTATACATTCTGGAATTACATTTTTCTAATACGAATATTCTGTACAAACAAAAAAAACGAATGCAATACCGTTGTTAAACTGGGAACTTTTTTCACTAGGAACGCAGAACTTCGGCTCCGTTACCACCCACTGAATACCAGTTCAGGTGCGAAGCAGGAGCAAGTGTTAACAATTACGAGTTAAAGTAGGAAGTCAATTAATTATGCAGATAAGCAACTTACCTAATCATTACTTAATTCGTGGAAAATCAATATAAACGTATGAACTCAGTTTCTGTTGGAGCAATTTGTTTTCTTGATTAAAATTTGCAGTAGTTTAAACTAATTATAACTTATTTATACAATTATCGTTGCCTTCATATTTAGCAGGCTAAGTGAGAATTCCTGTCCAACGTGCGAACACAATGAATAAACACAAATGGGTTTAAAGACAAATAAAGGGATGTCATAACATTTCAGTGTATAGCCTATGCAGGATTTTGTAGCATTTCTAAGTAATTAATTTTACAAAATCGTGTCGAGATTAGAGAGTTCATTTTGCATCATATTAAAAATAACACTTCTTGTAATCACCGGATTAAACCTGGAATGTGTAAGTAAAGAAAAACTTCAAACGCCGTCACGGTTTGTTACTCTGAGTTCAAGCAGCTCGTGGCACTTACATAACGTCACGCTCGAATTGCATATTTTAGACAATAACAGCTTAGATAATGAAAACGATTCTGAAATTTCTCTGAAACCAATATTGCAATTTATGCAGAGTGGGGAAGGCAGCAATCCGAACGAATATAAGCTGGTTTTAAGAACATGAGTTTGGTGGATTTAATAAAATAGTAATAGATTTAAAAAGACGGTAATACCTTGTCCGCGATGGATATTAAGGACACCTAATTGGAATCAGTCACTATGGCGGCGCGACGTAATTCAAGTAGCTCTCAGTAGCTCATCATAATCAATTCCGAAATCAATCTCGCAGGCTCAAACACTGTTGATCGTTCCGAGTCGCAATAGCCTTATAATCGGCGTCTCACGAGATATTGCCTCTTAATCACTCCGAGTTGTAAAATTACCAAGGGACCAGAAAGAAGTTTATTCTGACGGCAGACACATCCTACCAGTGATCATCAATTTCTTAGGAAGCAAAATTAAAAAAGGTGTACAACAATAACTAATCTGCTCTCACCGTCGGTTTAATACAGTAAAACTTTCTTAAGTGACACTGAAGAGTGAGTAGTGAAAGTATTACAGATTTATTGTCAATTTCTAATACATCTTTTAAGACTTTTTAAATCAACCTTCCGAAAGACCTCATACAGAATCTCAGAATAAAAGCAAACCAATCAAGAAGAAAATATTACATCATGTTGGACAACTTGACTTATTTTTTCCTGCAGTTTTATTACATTCAAAGTCAAAATGAAAATTTTGATAAACGAGAGATCGCCCTTTTGCTAAAAGCCATGACTGCAAGCTGCTTGTGATTATTATTACAGCAGATCGATATTAATCATTTCTATTCCGATGAGCAAACAGTTTAAGATTCATAACGCACCGAAAAATAAGACTTGAATTTCCAATAGTTGCTGCCTATAGTTACCCCAAAAGTGGGTCGCAACTATTGAAAGTAATTATTACGGCGAAGTTATACTAGAAAGCCCACTTGGAAGTTTTAAGCAACGTTAATTAAAGTTCGAACTCTTCAATAGCACAGACGGAAGATGGAAATTCGCGTGCGTATTGCTGGAGACGTTTGAACTAATTAGAGAACAAATTCTACCAATTAAGACATACTTCTTTTGCGAATCAATTCTCTCAATATTAGCCCGTCAAATAATTCCCTATTTCAATCTATTTTCAAGTTGGTAGTTACAGTGTTTGCACTGTGACCACTTTCCTGACGTAATTAGACCGCATTCCCACCTTGTCAATATTTGTTTGGGAACAAGGAAATTTCTTTTGCAACCTCACGATGCCCAAATAATTCTTTTATATGAAACACGCGCCCAAACGCACCTTCCACATACAACAGAAATACGATACTAACATCTATATTGTTACATTTTGCTGTAATGAACGTACATCCACATGAAAAGGATTAGGAAATTAGAGAACTAATTATAAGATCTGCTAAACTGTTTGCTTCCCATAGCAGAAAAAAATTAACCTGGAAATTAGAGAACCATTTATTAACTGCTTCAAGAACAGACTTTGTTATCCTTGTTATTCTTTCCCGATTTCAGTACCAATTATTCCTGAATTCTTATACGACATCAATCACCCCAACGCAACCTTGGACAAATTAAGCCGAGTCACAACAACCACGACTCCACCACCACCACCAGTTCGTTGCGGAAAAGACTACGACGTAACAACACAGTCAAATGACTTTGGTAAAAGTATGTACTTAAAATTGAGTAAAAATATTAACTTTTCGTCTTTTACGTTGTTAGATAATTTGACGACGTTCGCAACTACGATGGATCCAGAACAGGAAGAAAAAGAAATGCGTCACAAAGATCTAGTTCAAGAAACCGTACAGGTGGGAATGATGTTTGCTTCGAAGGCATTTGTGCAGTTATTGGCAAATCCATTCGTTGGACCTTTAACTCACAAGTAAGCGACCAAATTACCAAACAACAGCATTACGATCGACGGGAATTAAGTAACACAGTAATGACTTTCTTGTTGTTTTTTCCGGCGTATTAAAAATTCTCTTAGATAAGCGTGTTCCAATTATAGTTCTTGCGTTTAATCGCCTGTCAATTGTAATAACACTTGTTATATTTACAAATTCATGACAAAAATCTTATATCATTTTTTGATAAATTCAATTATTTTTAAGTTGGAGAAAGCAACATTTTCTTTATTCAATTTCCATTAGCAAAACAAAATCGTAACTTTCATACTTTTTACAGAATAGGCTACAGCATCCCCATGTTCGCAGGTTTCATCATAATGTTTCTTTCCACAATAAGTAAGTAAATTTTTCCTTTGATAACATAAAAAAAGTTAAATCACTTCCAATAGCTCTGAAGAATCCACTTAATGAAAAATTTCGTTGATGTTTACATAATCAACCATTTTAATTGTAAATTTTCACGGTATCGTCGTGCCAAGACTGAGTAAAACAAATTAAATTACATTTTCAAAGTAAACTTTTATAATTAAAATGTTTAACTGTCTCTTATATTTAATAGGATCGACGAAATTTATTTGATATGGGACAAAGAAGCGATGATGTTGCTTTTTGAAAAAAATACGTGTAAGGCTATTAGAAGAGCTTGAAGACCGTAGAATTTTACGCGATAGACGTGTTTTCGATTCAATGCCATAGTTTCATTTCTGAGCCTCACTAGGTCACCCCAAATCATAAAACCATCTTGAATGTTCTGATTAAACACCCCGGCTGTCGATAAATTTGTTATCGTAAAAGGACGAACATCTGAAGGCGCTTTGTGATAATTCCACGTATAAGTGGTCCTAATTAAATCACTTCCGGAAGCTGCGCTAATAGGACTCGGCTCCAAGACTAATGGAGGTGCGCCGTAGACAAAATAAAATACGACTCGCATCCCTTCAAGGGTAAATTCCCTACAATTTTTCCCCTTTGCTGCTGATCCGGATCAAGTCTTTGACAGTTCAAATCAGCGAAATGACTAATTGGAATTGTCTTTTTTTCAGTATTTGCATTTGGTCGAAGCTACAGCGTTTTGTTCATAGCGAGGGCACTCCAAGGAATAGGATCTTCCTGCTCCAGCGTATCCGGGATGGGAATGTTGGCCGAACGTTACCCTGACGACAAGGAACGAGGAAATGCAATGGGGATTGCATTAGGAGGACTGGCGTTGGGGGTGTTGATAGGGCCCCCTTTTGGAGGAGTCATGTATGAGTTTGTTGGCAAGTCGGCTCCGTTCCTTATTTTGTCGGCGCTGGCACTTGGGGATGGACGTAAGTTTTCTGAACATTAACTGTATTTAAAACTGAGATAATTATTATTGTTAAAATGATAGGGCTTTAAAACTACCTTCAAACTTCCGGGGCACATATTTTTTGAGGTTATTCTTTATACATAATTAAATCAGAAATCAAAACCGTAGTTTATTTCTTTTTGTACAAATGTTTCGACAAGCGTTTATGGAGTAGTTATGTGATTCCTATAAGACGTTTATACGGTTATGCTTCACGATTATGAAGGCTTTTCCCAAGTGTTGATTTCATTCAGTCACTGGTTCCACTGCAATAAATTTGTCCCCGTTATACGTTATATTTCTGTTACACCAAATCTGTTATTACAAATTTTTAGACGTTTTATTTAGTTTCTTACTGAATACTATTAAATAACAATTTCACAAATTTTAAAAAACTGCATTAATGATCCATCACTAATTTAGTTATGAAAGAAATTGCACCAAATTATTGTTACTAAACAATCTTATCTTTCAGTACTCCAGTTATTGATGCTACAACCATCGGTAGTACGTCAAGAATCCGATCCACCATCACTGAAAGCTCTAATTACAGATCCCTATATTTTAATTGCCGCAGGTAATTTAAAAATGCATAAACATGAACGTTTTATAAGTGGTACATTTGTAAGGTGCTATAACGTTCGCCAATATGGGAATCGCAATGTTGGAACCCTCTCTTCCCATCTGGATGATGGACACAATGGGTGCAGAACGATGGAAGCAAGGAGTCACTTTCCTTCCTGCAAGTATTTCGTATCTGATTGGTACGAATCTTTTCGGACCCTTGGGACACCGAATGGGACGCTGGTTGGCAGCTTTATTAGGACTGGTCATCATCGGAATCTGCCTGATGCTGGTACAAATTCTATCGGACGTTTCATTTACGTTTTTTATGAATCATTTTTTCAGATACCACTTGCGACAAGTATGAATCATCTGATCGTCCCGAACGCCGGACTTGGTTTTGCCATCGGGATGGTTGACAGTTCCATGATGCCCGAATTGGGCTATTTGGTTGACATTCGACATACAGCCGTCTACGGCAGCGTCTATGCCATTGGTGACGTCGCTTTCTGCCTCGGTTTTGCTATTGGTAATAATTTAACATAATCAAATCTTGCGTAAGAATACTTTCTTTATTAGATTTTTGTGGTTGTTTTCAAAGCGAGTTTCGGTATTTGTGCGTGTTATTTCCTACTTTCTCATTCATGCAAAACTCATTTATGGTAAAGCGTTATAAGTACATGTGTGTCGGAAAATTGATAGTTTGTAACTACTTTTTCTCAAAATTAGACAGTGGTTTGAAGGAGAACTATCGAAGACATAAATTTTAAATTTATAACGGCATAAAATTGAAATTTATAAAGATATAAATTTTAAATTTATAAAGGTATAAATTTTAATATTATACTTGTTTTTCGTAGGTGTTGAGCGTAAATAACGAAATTGGTGGCGTGGTTGACACAACGCGTTATAGCATGTGTAAAATATGCTACATATCGTCGTCATACCTCACAAATAAATATCATTAATTTTAAGAATTTTTTTTACATATAAAATTTGCATAGTGGTTTATTTTCTTCATCTAAAATTAGTGTTTCAAGATTTGGAATTTGCTAATCTAACATTTTTCAATTACTAGGTCCAGCTATGAGTGGAACATTAGTCAAAAAGATTGGCTTCGAATGGATGCTTTTTGGAATTGCCATACTAAATTTCCTCTACGCACCGTTACTCATTAGTTTGAAGAGTCCACCGACAAAAGAGGAAAAGAAGGTAATTTTCCACGGTTTATTCATAATTTTTAATTAAAAAAAAAGACAGACAAACGCTCGGTTGATTATTCACTCACATCTACAAGGCTCTCCCTCTGCCATGGGTTTTGTTACATAAAAAATTTTAAGTGTATCTGTCGAGCCTGATCCTTTTCGCGATCCAAAAATAGCAATGATAGGGTCTCCTGCTTTAATGAAGCCTCTCCATTTTCCAAAACTAACACCATAACTAACTCTCATTTCAAGATCCTTATACCAATCATCCAATCTATCAAAAGTACAAACCAGCGGTACAATGCCTCTATACATGTTTGCTAACCTGGCTGTACGCTCATTACGAGTTATTGCGATTATTGGACAAGTCGGACGATATTTTGCTACGCAAAATGCTGATTTACCAGATGTTGTTAAGACAATTATGGCCGTCGCTAAACATTTATAAGCAGCTTCAACTGCTGATATAGCAACAGCGTGATATGTCTCCAGAGGCGGAACGAGTAAATTCACAAGTTCGGAAAACATCATCTTGTTCCAAATTGTCGATTCGGCTTCTTTGCAAATATTTGCGCAGGTAAGAATTGATTCGACAGGATACTTTCCTTTTTGTGTTTCATTATTTAAGACGACGCAGTCAGCGCCGTCCAAAATGGCATTGGCTACGTCTGTGCATTCAGAGCATGTAGGACGTGGTTTTTTTGTCATAGACTCAAGAAGTTGGTTTGAGCACATGACAGGTTTTCCTAGTTTGTTACATTTGGTCATTATAGCTTTTTGGGCCAAAAATAACTTCTCCATCGGGAGCTCAATTCCCATGTCTCCTCTTGCGACTAAGATACCATCAGCAGCCTTGTTGATTTCGTCGAAATTTTGCATACCTTGTTGGTTTTCAATTTTGGCGATAATACGTATGTGTCGTCCTTCGGGACCTAATAAATCACGAATCTCACTAATAGCACTAGCTTCTCGGATAGTTGAAGCAAAAATTATGTCGACTTCATGTTTGACGGCTAAACGAATGTCTTCTTTATCTCTTTCGGAAACCACGGGTAAATCAGTCGCAATCCCAGGGAGATTTATCTTGCGACCACTGCCGATTGTTCCAGTGTTCTGTATGGTACAGGTTAATACTGATCCTTGGACATTGGTACACAGTAAACAAATCGAACCGTGATCCAAATAGATTTGATTACCTATTTGAACAACTTTTTGTATGTTGTCATAATCCACATACAAAACCGAAGCACTTCCTTTTTCATAATATGCTCTGTCGGTTGTTAGTTTTATTTGGTCACCCTTTTGGAGCACGATTTCCGCTGTGGGTCCTCCTTCAATATATCCAATGTGAATTTCAGGACCTTTAAGATCCAAAGCTAGAGCCAAAGGAAAAACCATACCAAGGCGTTTACTGTAATTTTCTACTGCTTGTCTCACATTTTTTATCATTTGCTCGGTAAGTTCCTGAGGACCGAAAGAACAGTTTACACGGGCAATATTCATTCCGGCTTCTAGCATTTGTTCTAAAACTGGCACTTCCATACAAGCTGGTCCAATCGAACAGACAATTCCTGAAAGGCGCATTTCAGACGGTGCTGAATAAATATCTAAACTACTGCAATGTTCTAAGAAATTATTTGCGTTTGCTGCAATTTGTTGCCGAGGAGGAGCATTATGGAAGTTGTCTTTAGTCTTGTTAGTGTCGAAAGCTGTGCTCCACACCATTTTAAATTAAGATAATTAATAGAAAATAAAATGTCAAAAAAATTGTGTCAAAATTTTGTAACTTGATTTTATGTCTTGTAGAAAGTATAATTTAAGTTCTTTGACAAGTTGTTGGAGTTCATTATGATTTCAGTTGCCCAAAATATTTTAGATTTTTATGCCAAAAACTCTCAGATTCTTAAATATTTCACACTTTTTTATAAAACTCTCTTCTAAGTCATCTTTTTTTGTTATCTCATTATTATTATTGCAGTCCTTGCTGATGGAAGAAAAAACATCCGTGCGGTACGTAACGTACCAGAACGAAGAAGAAGAGGAGTAAATAGCAATGTCGCGCTAACTACGAAATTCTATGAATGTTCCAAAGAAGAATCGCGTGTGTGTAAAATAATACGATGAGGTTGTTGGAACATGGTCTTGTTAAATTTTCACGCTCTGAGAGCGTATTTGAACAGACTTTCAGAGTTTATTTCGTGTTAAGTTTAACGCATTGTAAGATAAAGATTGTGCTTCTATACCCAAAATCGACATGTTTGATGGGAGTCGCACTTTAATAGAAATTTTTTAATTCGAGGGCCCTCGTCAGGGATTAATGTGAATGGCTGCACATAATCCGTTCCATTCTGGAGACGAGGCAATCAGAGTCCCTCGAAGCACAAGAATTAATTCTTTGGCGTGATGAATGTTGAACGAAAAAGCGCTCCCATCTTAAGCCCGGCTAATGATTGCCAACAATATTAAGTGTGTATCTTATTTGTAATACGTGTAGCAACTAATCGGCTGAAATATGCATATAAGAGAATTGCTGAGCCAATCAAAACACATCATTTTGGAAAAGCCTGGTGTGCCGGGGTCTCAGCCCTGGGAATGCAGTAAGGGGACCTTAATGTTTATGCTTATTTATCGTTAATGTATAACCAAACAATATAACCTGTGACTCGGTCGTTGTGTTTTATCTGTCTGTCGTCTCCGCAGATATTTTACCTTCAGGAGGTCCGAGCTCCTCAGAAGATTATTGTGAAGAGACAATAATCATCATTGTAATAATCAGTCCCAATATACCTGTGACCAAATATAAACATTTTCGTTTAAAAGCTGGTAAGGGTCCGAACAACAAGGGCAATCATGCTGATACGCGTGTTGCCGTTACAGTATTATTGCTAAACAATAGGGCCGCAAGGTGGTACCTGGTTTAGATGTAGTTTAATTGCATGTTATTCTTATAGAGATCTATATAACACTCCATATGTAGAGTGGGTATTACTGTACTTAATGTTTGATGTTAATATCTGTATAATTTGTGGTGCAATAAATGGAACAAAAGTTATTAAACTTACGACGTGTTTTATTGTTATCCCCCCGAACCCACTCACGATAATAATCAAATGATTTGCACTATTGCAGACAACCTTTCTAACTGTTATCACTTTCTGCATGATAAGTATACAACCGATAACTTAAAGTGATAAAAAAAATCCTCGTGTGAATTCAACCACATTCTTCAAAATTAGGTTATTATAAACTTTTACCTTTTACTTGCTACAGGAACATATATAATTATTGCAAAATTATTTTACAAGAAATAAATTAGTTTTTTTTAAATTTCAATCACTTCTTTTTTTGATTTAACAAACTTAAATTTAAAGTAGGAGCACATGACTACTAAATAAAGACGTGCAAAAACTACATGATTTTAATTAGAAAACGAAAGTCACTATCGGTATCTGGTTGTACAAAAGGCACAAAATACAAGAAAAGAAAGAGAGATTTCTTATTTAGAAAATCAAATCAATGTTTTTCTGAATATAGGTTGCTTTCTCAACTCGGGTAATAAAAACTATGTGAGTAAAGAAAACCAAGTAATTTATTAGTTATCAAGTTCAAAGACACAAAAGTTTCAAATGAAAGATATTTCGATTATTTCTGCTCATCTTAATCTTATTAGATTGTCTTAAGAGTCTGATGCCATAATTTTTCCACCCTTCTTATAGGTAAATAAAAAACTTTTTTCATAATTTACTGAAAGCTTTTAGATACTTAACCACTTTTTTTATAGAGCTTTATAGTTTCCAAAATCTTAGACTTCTTCACAACTTTATTTGAAAGTGATGACTTTCGTTGGCATTTTTTCAAATAAAATAATATACCTAAGTATACAAATATAAAGAATATAATTAATTATAAGTTCAAGTGTCTGTCAAGTATTTTGGGTTAGTTTAGATACTAGTAAGAAAGCAATTAAATTGTCTCTTATAAATCAGTAGCACTAATATTAAATTGTGTAAGTTTTTGCAACATTTGTCTTGCTGCAAAATCTAAAACAAGTTGCGTAAAATTCCAAATAAGGATAAAAGTATTTTAGAAAACTAAACCTAATTAAAAGAGACATTAAAAAAACATTGCGAATTAAATTATTTTATTATTATTTGTGAAAAGCATTTACATCTTGCGGGAAAATTCTCCCACGCACTTGATTGGGCATTACATGAAAATCTAAATAAAAATCTTACAGGTCAGTTCGATTATTTAAAATTGTGGCACTTAGCATAATTTATGTTAACAACTTCCTTGTGGACTAAGTAAGATACGACATGTTACGACCTAAGTAACAATGCCGCTTTTTGTCACTAATTTTTTATTGAATAATTCCATTAAGTATTTATTAAATCCATATCTACTTATTTCCCTGCACTTGATGAAAGTAATTCGAGTTTATGTAACGTAAGTAAGAATAAAAATACAAAACACCAAGCCGGGACACTTTCTCTATGACAAGGGCAACGAATTCGCGATACATGCCCACCCACCATACTTATAAAGCAGCGAACGAAATGGACAAGGGTGCAGTGCAGTTTGTAATTGTGTTGGAATACCATGGACAGAATAGTTGTGAGTATTTATTATTTAATTGTGGTTTAAAAGTGTGATGCTGAGAACGTGCTTGGTAAAAGAAAATGTTTATATAATTTACAGTGATTGTTATTAGAACTAGTAATTTAATCAGTCGAGATAGGTACATTTAACTAAATGAAACTTGAGACTACCATGTAATTAAAATAAATATTGTTGAAAAACAAGTTCCACCGTGGTTCTGTAAAGAAATGTATTTTGGTTAACGGGTAGTAGTCAGTAACCTCACCTATATTACTTAAAAAAAAAGCACTTTGCAGCTTTATATTCAGTATCAGTTTAAAAAACAAAAATAATGGACGTAGTAAGATAACGCATTATCAAAAATTAAATGCTTCTAAGTTGTATCGTTTACAATATGTATCTACACTCTAGAACAAGTGTTGATTATTTTCGCATGCATGAAATTTCAGCAGTCTAACACTGAATTCAATAAATTTTATACAACATATCTATGCACCTGCTTCAGGAATGTTACTTCTCTAATAATAATAACGAGTCAGTCAAGCTAATCAACTATAACAATTTAATATAGCGTATTTTACGCCTCAGTTGTTTCCGATTTTTAGACCTGAAAACGAAGAAAGCTGCTTCTTGAGGGTAATTACACAGTTGTTACACAAACACACATCACTAGGTAAGGTACGGAATTAACATTGTTTGCTTGGTTTAACAAGTACCTTCCGTAACAAAGAAGGCACTTTCTTTTTTTGATAAAAGTTAACGTGTAATTATCGGCAGTTTACAAGAAGGGATCTGTTATTTTATACATAATGAGCAACATAACACAAGAGACTTTTGAATGTTTATATATTTTTTGTTTCCATATCTCTGTTTTTCTCCGGTGGCCAAAATATTATACCAATTATTAGGTATTTTCATAATTTTGAAAGAACGAAAACTCCAGAATTCTTCAACACATATTTATTTACACCAAACTTTTTTTTTCTTAATAGTATTTCAATAATATTCGTACAAAACTGATATCTCCATGAAATTCTAAATTAGTAAACCGTAATTACTTCTCTACGTTTTTTTTTTATTTTATGTAGTCACATTTTTCAGTAAAAATAATAAAAAATAAAATTTTAATGAACCCTACTAGTTATCTATGGATCAGTTATTTTTAAATAAACATCAATAATCAAACCAAAAATCACAAATCGGGTTTAATATAAAACAAAACATAATTTGTTTTCCATTAAAACACACTCAGGCAGAATTAATTAAAAAAACAAATATTTATTTTCAAGCACTGTTATGTAACTTCCCACCTAAATGGTACTTTTTTCAGCTTATTGGACTTTTGGCTTTATTCTCGCCCTCCCTGTCGCAACACTACGGCGGAGGTGGAGAAGGCCAATATCAACAAGGTCAATATCAACAAGATCAGTACAATTACAGAACACAGCCACCACCACAGATTCTCTCTCACAAACAAGCCCTTAACCACGACGGTAACTTCAAATACTTATTTACCTCAGAAAATGGTCTTGCCCAAGGTGAAAGCATTGCTCCTGATGGTAGCAGAAACGGAGGTTATTCTTATGTAGATCCTACCGGTAGAAAAATATCCGTGAAATACACAGCGGGCAAAGAAGGCTTCAGAATTCTCGAAGCCGATCATCTTCCCAAAGCTCCACAACCTCTAGCTCCAGTTCCTGGAGCCGGTTTACAAGTTCAAGCAGCTCCTCAAGGATATGGACGACAAGGGTACGATGATGGACAATATAGACCTGAATTGTACCCAAGACCTCAAGCACCACAACCTTACGTCCATTCTGCAGCGCTTACACCGAGATCCTATCAACCAGCTCAGGCTCCTCTTGCTAACACCATTGGAAATGGAAGAGAACCTGAATACAATGATGAACCTGGAAAACCACACAGTTTTGGTAATGGTTACGTGTTTGAATTTGCGGGGTAGATTGAATTAGAGTGCGGAATGCAAACAAGCGCTCACTGTCTTTTACGGTGGTCTTGTAGGCTTTAGGTATTGTTGTTTGTGTATTGTTTTATATGTAATTTTTAATACGATTTTGTACATATTTTATGTGATACAAAACTCTTTTTTGGCAAATCTATGTTTAAAATATCAAACTAGATCTTTTCTGTTCTTGTTCTCAATAAAAGAATTTTCCCATGAAGTCCTTTTTTTAAATGTCCTTGTTTTCTATGCTTCTATAAACATCAGATAAATTTATTGTGCCTCAGAATAGATGGGGATGTCTCATTTACAATATTTTCGTGTAATCGAAACATTTTTATTGAGTAAAACTTACACTCGACAAACTTTGCGAAGTCTGCAATAATTGTGCACTTCTAATTGTTTTTGTAAACGTATTTGTTCTTTTGTAAAAATAGAACTATGCTGCTAATTGCTAAATAATTTGACAACTTTTCATGTTTATTTAATTAGATATCACTTAATGATTGTTAAAAACACCATTTAAGCTAACTCGATGAATGTGATAAGGACTATTAAAAGTATTTATGGAAAATTCGACGTCTGTAATTTTTTTTTAATTGCTACTTGTTTCTCCCCCCCTTCCCATTTATTATATCTGTCTTCAAAAATTTATCTTTAAAAATGTACTCATATCATTTATGTTTTCTATTTCCTTGTTGATTATTTATTATCAATATTGGTCGAATTTAAAATGAAATATTGATATCAAAAGTATAGTAGTGTCCTCGAAAGATAATTTGAGGTACCCGGAATATCTTAAAAGCTTGGCAACAAAATTTGAAAACAATATTCAACTAGTCAGATTGTTTCTAGGGTATGTGAAGTTCGAGTAATAAAATCAAGAAGTTAAAACAAAAATATAATATTATTTATTTAACAAAATATAAAAAGAACTTCGATATTGTTACAAACGTTCACATCCTTCAAAGAAAAGAATTTAGACACCAATATTGTCTAAATCGATAATTAAAGGGCTAATTTTTTACCCTTAGATGATTATTTTCTGCTTAGTTATATAAAAAAAAATATTATTAGAAAGCCTGTCCGTGATGTTTAAAAAATATTTTTGATAAAATCAACGAGTTCAATTTTCTGTTCAATATTTTGAATTTGAGCTTCAATATTTTGAAGATTTTGAACACTTCTTGTGAAACAACTAACGAAAAATACCTGCTGAGCAACCTCTTCTTTGTGTAAGCAACCAGTAATACACATTGTGTCACAATTATGTAGTCTATAAAAACATCTGTGGTTAATTAGTTAAAGTCACTCTGTGTCTGTATTTTATAAATAAATATATAAACTGTAGTAAAAATGCAATTGAATCCATTTTCATTTATTTATTTTAATTATTGTATAACATCTACATAATTTGAGATGCATCAGAGAAATAAAAAAAAACATTTTACGTAACCGTCACCGTATTTTTGTTGTGGCATCTTAAAAGTTGTAAAGTTTTAAGTTGTAAATAAAAGTTTTGTTTACCAAATTTGACGTCAACATAAATCTGAAAAATGGTGGGAAAGTTTCAAATCACAGTTGGTTACCATGCGACAACACGAAGCTTCGTGTCTGCGTCTGCGCGTTGCATAACGTCAACACACCGAAAACAAGTTTAGCTCTGTGGACGCCATTTTAAATGCAACAAATAATATTTGATGGATCAAATTAATTAAATAAATACTAAAAACCAAAATGGAAGAAACCGATGTCCCCATGGAATACGACGGTGCTGATGTCGACGGCGTCGCCCCAGAAGAATTCGATGAAGATGGTGGCTTCGAGAACGACATTGAATTAGGGGATGACTTCCAAATACGCGGTCGCGGACGTACAGGGTTCAGGTATTCAAAATTAAACCACAAACATTTTTTCTAACTAATATCAATTTTAGGGGGCGCGGTCAACCTCGCGCTTGGCCCGGTCCACCCGGTCCTCCTGGTCCACGAGGTGAAGGCCCCCCACGTTTTCGAGGTAGGGGTTTTGGCCCTGGTGGACCTCCACCGTTTCGTGGTCGTGGAGGACCTCCTCCTCCAATGTTTGGTAGAGGAGGACCTCCAAGAAATCCTCCACCAGGACCTGGATTTAATGGGCCTCCTAATTTTAATGGACCTAACTGGGGAGGCCCTATGGGACCGCCTGGAACGATGGGAGGACCTCCCAATTTGATGGGGCCTGGACCAAACGGACCACCTTTTGGACCCCCTGGAATGATGGGGGGACCCCCTAATATGAATAATGGGCCGCCGGCGATGGTAACACAAAGCGGGGCAAACACCAATGGGCCAGGACAATTTCCACCAGTGTCACAAAATCCTTCTTCAGTATGTTCAACCAATTATAACAATATATGTCTTAATTTAAAATTATTGTTTTCAGGGATTAGATGCAAATAGTGAGATTTGGGTAGAAACTAAAACAGCAGAAGGCAAGTCTTATTTTTATAATGCTCGTACTAGAGAAACAACTTGGACTAAGCCTGAAGGTCCTAATGTAAAAGTAATCTCTCAGGATCAAGTGGAAGCTATGGCGCAAGCAGCCACTACAGGTTTAGCACAAGGGACATCAACTGCAGCTCAAGCGGCGCTAGCGCAGGCTAACGTGTCAAATAAGCCTGATGGTACTAGTTCTCTATAACTTTACACATAACTTAACATGATTTCTAGTTGAAACTGATGACTCTAAGACTGACGGCAAACCAGCACCAACTGGAAACCCCATGCAACCCAACATGTTAGCAGGGCCCCCGCCAGGAATGCCTCCATTTGGTGGTCCTCCAGGTCAATTTGGAGCACCTCCTTTTGGTCTACCTCCACCGGGATTCCAGGGAACGTGGCCGGCTCCAGGACAAGCACCGGCGTGGCCAGGTGGACCTCCGGGCGCTGCTCCTTGGGGTATGCCGCCAGGTCTTCTTACAGGTTTACCAGGAGCTATTCCGGCAATTGACGAAGCCGCAGTTTTGGCTAAAGTCGATCCTGATATCATCGCCAAAGCAGCAGATTGGAGCGAACACAAGTCTCCTGATGGAAGATTCTACTATTACAATACGAAAAAGGGGGAAAGCGTGTGGGAGAAACCTCAAGCACTTAAAGATTTAGAGAGTAAGTTACAGATTCCAGCTGATATTTATAGATGTAAATTTAAGCAACTTCAAACGCTAAATGTTAATGTTGGTAGGATTATTTAAAAAAAAAAAAAAAAAACACGACAGTTGTCGATCCAGTTACTGATTCCTGAGGCCCAAATTCAAGTACTGGTTGTTTTGGGAGTGGCTGAATCGATGTTAATCACAAAAAAATTTTTGCTCCCAACAATTTGTTTAGAATACAACATCACACTAATTCAAGTGTGAGGCTAACATCCGTCATTACTGTCATGTGTTAGTGATAATTGTGGTAACTTAAATTTTGCTACCCTAAAGCTGGGGGAGCGCCAAATTTGTTTCAACTTTGGGATAAATACCACACAAAAGTGAATAAAAAGATATCAAGAGCAAGAAAAAACAAAAATTACAATTGAATTTTTTGGGTGACACCAACCAAAAAGCTAAAATAACTTGACAGCAAAACGTTATTTTATTTTTATGTATGAACAATAGAATTTAAAGAATTATCTTTTAATATCGTAATGTTTTTTTGCAGCTGCAAAGTTAGCGGCAGCCCAAGGGATTTCGACACGACCAGGAACTGATGTTGTGATGGCAAACGTCGAAACAGGTAAGCCAAATGTCCCAGCGGTCCAAGTAACCAATGGAGAAGTCGTCAAAGACAATGTAGTAAAGGAAGAAGAAGACAAACTAAAGAAACTACAAGAAGAATCCAGAAAGAAAAAGGAGGAAGAAGAAAAAACAAAAGAGATTAAAACCCAGGACAAGTCCAGGCCAGTTTCTAGTACCCCAGTTCCTGGAACACCTTGGTAATTATAAATTAAAAGTACTTATAAAATAAGCGAAACTGCTAGAAGTAAAACTTACTTATGATAAATCTTTAGATTTCAAAATTTTAATATTTATGGCACTGTTAACAAAAGTCTTCTTTGTTTTGGCATTTGACAATAGTTTGGGCACTTTTGATAGTTCTTTAAATTGTATTTTCCATCCTAGGTGTGTTGTTTGGACTGGTGATGGACGTGTTTTCTTCTACAACCCATCATCTAGAACTTCAGTGTGGGAGCGGCCTGACGAACTGCTGAAACGCACGGATGTAGACAAAATGGTAGCTACACCTCCAGATTCCGTTGGAACCCAGTCGAAACCAGAGACCGCTGATAGTCCAATCAAAAAACGAGTTTCGGATGACAGTGAAAGTGAAGAAGAAACTCCAGCTAAAAAGACAAAAAAAGAGGAAACAAGTAAGTTACGTAATAACAAACATATCGTCTCTCTAACATAAAATTAGGTACCAACGGAACCACACCACAATCAGCTCGGAAGATCGACATCGGAAAAGAAGCAGCTATCGAAGCAGAAGTGAGGGCCGCCAAGGAACGTGCAGTGGTTCCTTTGGAACATCGAATCAAATCATTTAAAGAAATGTTGGCTGAGAAGCACGTCTCCGCTTTCAGCACGTGGGAAAAGGAACTTCATAAAATCGTTTTCGATTCAAGGTATCTGTTGTTAACTTCTAAAGAACGAAAACAGGTATTTGAAAAGTACGTAAAGGAAAGAGCAGAGGAAGAGAGGCGAGAAAAACGGAATAAGTTACGGGAGAAGAAAGATGCCTTTAGGAAGTTATTGACTGAATCACATCTTCATGGAAAGTAAGTACAACTGTTGGAGGGAATTTTAATGACTTTTCTTTTTCAAGGTCTTCATTTAGTGACTTTGCGCAAAAATTTGCAAAGGACGAAAGGTTTAAAGGAGTGGAGAAAATGCGTGAAAGGGAAAGTCTCTTCAATGAATACTTAATTGAAGTAAGAAAACGGGAGAAAGAAGAAAAGAACCAACGTAGAGAGCAGGTGAGAATAACTTGAGTTTTCTTTTCCAGGCACAGGTACAGATTTAATGTTGTTGCAACAATGGAACATTTAACAACACTGTATATTATCATTGTTGTACTTCATTACATGCGTAAACTCTTGCAGTAGCATAAACAGGCGATTGACCCATCTATCTTTCATGAAGAATACTGCAAGTTTGCATGTTTATTGTAAGAATATAAGACTATAATATACTCTTAATTTTAAATTACGTTAATTATATCCATAATACGGTTATTTCATAATAATTGTACAGAATACTAAAATTATTTACAGGTTTTCAGCACTCGGTATGTAGATATTGTGTTAGATATTTTTTATGGATTGAAAATTGTGTGTTTGTCACAATTTTTATAACCGACACTCTAACGGTCATTACTTTGTAGTGAAACAAAACAAAAGTTCGTTATATCTCACATCCCTTTAAAAAACTGCATTATCATTTATTAGATGCACTAGTTTTACTAAAAAAAATCTTGAGATGTTGGATCGATGAACTGTTGTTTTTAAGCGACAATATGTAACCAGCCACAAGCCATTTTGTTTATGTTAACATCTGTTGGTTTGTTGTTGGTATTTGATCGATTTTTTGCCCAAATTTCGACCAACCAAAGAACGCTATAACAGTTTTTGTAAATGATGAGTCTCTTATCCAGCTTCATTACTTTTTCAAGAGATGTGGAGTGCGGGTGAAACACAGTTACTTCCGTTACCCAAGGCTCGTGTTCGTCGTGTGAGAGAAGTCATCCCAGGTGACAGCGCTCCTTGCCGGCAATGGGGCTAGTTTTTATTTAACGGTACTTAACCTACAAGTTAGTTGTTACTCTTTTAAGAAAATTATAAATACAGTAATAAGTATTACTCAAACAATCTTTATCTTGTGTACCATTAAATCAAATAATGCACAAACAAGCGACAAAAGTGTAATCTTGTTTTCAGTGACCTCTGTGGACCGCTTGTTCGAGTTTTCCAAAGAAAGATCGAACACATATCACACATTTTACCCGTTTGTATAGACTAAACAGTTGAAATGTTTTCGATCATTAATCAGCCCACAAACTTATTATTTCTTTTTCAGGAGGAACTTAATATTTTTTTCTTTCAGGTTGGAAAGCTGCCGTAGTTCTAAGATAATGTAATGTAAAATATAATAGATACATAAATTAACTGCTGATTTCCCTAATTTGACGAGTTTCGTGCTTACAGGTAAAGAAAGACTTCTTCGCAATGCTTCGCGAACATTCAGACATTGATCGTCACTCTCATTGGGCGGACGTGAAACGGAAAATTGATTCTGATTCTCGATACAAAGCGGTCGATTCTTCCGGACAACGCGAAGATTGGTTTAGAGAATATTGCAAGATTCTAAAAGAAGAAAAGAAGAAGGCGAAAGAGAAAGACCGTGAACACAAACGCGACAAAGAGAAGCATAAGAAAAAGGATAAAGATAAGGACAGGGAACGTCATTCCAAAGACGACAAAGAAAAAGAGAAAGAACGTGACAAAGAAAAATCAAAGAAAGATGAAGACGGTGAAGCCTCGAATAAAGAAGTCGAAGAAACAGAACCCGAAGAAACTGATGATGAACGAGCTCAAGAACAAAAAGAAAAAGACCGACAAGCCAGAGCTGAAGCGAGTTTAAGAGAGCGAGAAAAAGAAGTGCAGAGGACACTGGCGACTCATATGCGAGATAGAGATAAAGAAAGGGAGCAACACAAACGTGACGAAGCTATACAGGTAGAATGTTAATAATCAATGTAGTAAAATATTTAAATTATATTTTCAGCATTTCAATGCTTTATTAGCTGATTTGGTTAGGAACCCAGAGCTCAGTTGGCGCGAAGTTAAGCGCATTTTAAGGAAGGACCATCGGTGGGATTTGGCCGATTCTTTATCGCGTGAAGATAAAGAAAAATTGTTTAATGAACACATTGAACACCTTCTTAGGAAGAAGCGAGAGAAGTTCAGAGAATTGTTAGATGAAACCCCAGAGGTCACTTTAACCAGCAGTTGGAAAGAAATCAAAAGAATAATCAAAGAAGACCCCAGATACACCAAATTTGCTTCCAGTGAACGGGTATGTGTTAAAGTTGGGTTTAAATTAGTATTAATTTTTTTCTTTTAGTGCGAACGTGAATTTAAAGACTACCTTAAGGATAAACTAATAACTGCGAAGGGTCAGTTTAAAGAACTACTACAAGAAACCAAATTAATTACTCATAAGTCACTGTCGAATCTTCGCGAGAATCAAGGATTTATGCAAGAAATTGAAGACATTTTAAAGAATGATAAAAGATACTTGGTTCTTGATCATATTCCACAAGAAAGGACGCAGTTGATTTTAAATTATTTGGAAGAACTTGATAGAAGGGGACCACCTCCACCGCCAACAGCGAGTGAACCCAATAGGAGATCAATAAAATAATATACTGTTGTATTTATTATTACATTAATAACGTGATTACAGATGTGTATTGTATTTGGACTACATATTCCAGTTTGTAACGATAGCGGTTTTGAACTGATTTGTTGTACAATTTTATTTTATATTCTAATAGGAAAAAAATACACCTAATTCAAAGCTTGAGAATTTTTCTATTGATATTTCAGGGAAGTGACTTGTAATGATCGGTTGAAAATATTCATGGATTTGAAAAGAGATTTTAGAAAAAAATGGCATTATTCAGTTTGCTCGGGATGTTTGTAATATTGCACATTGTGGAACCAGTGTGTTTCTTTAAAGACCGAAATTAGATAGGTTTTTTAGGGGCAAACAGTACTTTAACAAACAAATTTTGAACTTAAAAAAAACTAGCTTCAAAATATAAAACGCCAATAAACTAAACTTTAAAAAAAAATCTAATAAAATTCATAACTATTTACTTCTACTTATCAGGATAACAATAAGTGAATGTTTGATATCGTACAGAAAATAATGATATAAATTATAAAGATCATTCCAGTCATTTTTGCACTTTTACAGGATTCACTTGACGGTAACAATAATTTCCGAGAGTACGTACCTTCAATAAAATTTGAAATTAATTTATTTATTAATTAATTAATTATTATAACCATAAAAATGTTTTATGGTCTAAATAATTAGTGTGTAAATTAATGTTCTTTTTTTTAATTTTTCAATGAATATCAATTTAGAATTTATGCTTGGATTTGTTGAAAAAATAGTATAGTTTTTCAAGCAATAAACTTAAAAAAAATATAATTTTTGCATTATCACATTAACATGAATTTCAAAACGGTGTCTCAACTGTTCGTTATCAAACTCCTCAAACGCTTTTCTCAATGCTTTGTCAACACTCCACGTTTACCGCTGGACTTTTTATTTTTAAATCGTTATCTCTTGAAAAGCTCGTTAAAGTACAGTTTGCAATCAAACAGGAAGGGGAAGCAATATATAATGAATTTTTTGTTGTAAGTACTTCAGAAAAATGTTTGGATTAGCTTTTCTTATAGTGATTCAGCTCTCACTTGGTGCACCATCATCAGTGTACCCAAGGGCTACAGGTGAATAAAATAATAGTCCAATACGCAACAAAATTACTCGTTTTTTAGGTTGTAGCATTAACTTAGCCCGTTTAGATCCTGAACCTATCGTTGTTTCGAACAATGACTTCCAGTTTCTATATGCTGAGCCCTCCGAGGGGTCAATTTCAATACCTGCAGGTGGTTCTGTGGTCATATCATGTCCAGGTGGTCAGTTGAATGTGGCTTCTGACACGACCATTTTTGCGAACTGCAGTTCTGGCACTTCGTTTACCGCGAGCAGTGGAAGTTTTGATTTCAACAATTTAGCATGTTCCAGAAAACCATTTCACACAGCCAGGTACACAGGACATTCCTGTGAAGCTGGGGGTAGAGAAGTTGAAATCGGTTTTGTATTGACTGACTACAGTTTTGCACGGCAGATTTTGATTTGTTTCGACGACGTGAACAAAAATACTTTGTACTCGACGTATGATCTAACTAGGTCTATAAATCATCATGAGAGTGGTGTTGAAAGGCCTAGTTTCATCGAAGATAGTTTTTATAACCTTGGGGTGAAAGTTAATAACTTGTACGTACGGGGAGGGCAGCGAGAGACTATCAACAGTCTTTTAGGGCTTCCTGCAAACTCTACGAAGTACATTGAAGACTCAAGCGATTTCTACTTGTCTCGTGGACATCTTACTGCTAAAGCAGACTTTGTTTATGCACCTCAACAAGAAGCTACTTTTCATTATGTAAACGCGGCCCCACAGTGGCAAACTTTCAATGGAGATAATTGGAATACGGCAGAATCTGATGTTAGAAACTATGCGGAAACTTATGAATTAGATTTGAAAGTGTATACGGGAACTTATGGGGTAACGACTTTGCCTCATGAAACGACAGGTGAAGATATACCTTTGTATCTCTATGTGGACGATAAAATCAAAGCATTGGCGGTACCAGAGCTCTATTGGAAAGCTGTATACAATCCAAAGACTAAACAAGGAGTTGTTTTGCTAGGTATTAATAATCCCTATCAAAACAATACTGCAAAAAGTATCATTTGCAAGGACATCTCTTCGCAAATAAAGTGGTTACATTGGAACGCTACTGATATAAAAGCTGGATATTCGTATGCTTGTGAAGTCAACAATTTTAGGACCAAATTTCCCTATTTACCTGAATTTGAGGTCACGGGTTTACTGCTGTAATTCTATCACGACTATTATTGATTGATAAGAATTAAAATAAAAAGGAAACCAAGTATGACGATAATCATTGTTATTATAAAAAATAAACGTATCTTATGTTATGTATAAAACTTTTTGAAAAAAATTGTTTTTTTTTTTTTATAATAATTGCACACAAACTTGAAAAATATGTAATAAAGATGAACCTATAGGTAGGTTATTTTGTTAGTGAAATTTGTAGTTAACACTTTTGGGATGGTAAAAAACACTCATTTTTCCAGGTTTAACAAATTTGGTCTTGCTGGTTTTGAACTACTTTTATATACGATTGTCTGATAGATAAAAATAACAATTATTACTAAAGTATTTGTTTCGACTTAAAAACAATGCAATATGTTGTTGAAAGTTTTGACGTACTTTTAGATAAGACCACCTTGAATGTTGATAGTATCTTTGCTATAACATTTATCCTTAAAATTAAACGACAGTTTATACATTCTAAAAGAAGAAGGAATGGCTTAACTTGGTTATTGTAGCAAAAGGGATGTAACATTATTTTCTGTTTAGTAGTTACTAGATTATTTACACAAAAAAGAATTAAAACATCGCTACTAAAAACTATCCAAACCTTTCTATGGTCTAAGCAAAACATTACGTTTTTGTTTAATTTAGTTTGCACTCAAAAAACTGTTACACCACAATTATCTTAGAATGACCAAAATTTTTGAGAAAAATGAACTGGAGGATTTCATCGAATTTGTTTTTCTTGTCTCAGCATTTAGCTATGCAGAATATTCCGAAAAGTGTTCAGATCCAAATGAGGAGAAATGGAATTAATTTAAATTGATTAAAAATTAATTAAATATAAATCACAGAACAATTGCAAAAATTGATTTTAGAGAACAGTACTGCTGCTTTTTATCAAATGTTAGTTTCACATAGGAAGTTTTTAAGAATTTGTTAAAAAATTCTAAGTCACTGTTGGTAATACATAAGGACATATATAATGTGTGCGATAAAAAATACTTTAAAAATTTACATAAAACAAGATATCAAAAAAGAAAAGCACCAACATATACGATAAAAATAACAAACGAGTAACCAGTTAAATACTTTTAATTACCTTTTAATTATTGTTACTTTAACGCTTTTTGCTCAATAAATAATAGATCAAAATTTGGATTATTACAGATCCACTGGATTCGCTGACCAGAGTTCTATTGAAAAGCTGTATATAATTTAAAGACTAAACAAGAAGTTGTTGTGCTGGACCTTAATTATCCATATCAAACAAAATAATTTCGAGAAGAGTAGGTATCATTTGCGAAGACATTAATACAGCTGCTCTAGCACAAGCATTGTATGATTGTATGAAAATTCAAATAAAGAAGAAATCAAGGATCTATGATAATAATAATGAGGTTTTTGAGAAAACCTAATTATTCTTATAATAATTTTGGTATAATTATTCCTGAAAGAATAAGCATTTTGGGATGATAAAAAAACACGAATTTTTCTTTCATTATTGATATTTAAGTACTTCTATATAGTTCAAAAATATTTTTGTAAAATAGAAAAAAATAAAAATTAAACATCAGTGTAGTTCATCTACCGATAACAATCGTCACTAATGTTTCCGGTAAGATTAAAAAACATTGTAATGTTTGTATTAAGACTTTGACGTATTTATAGATGAGATTTTTATGTTCTATGATAAGTTTAAGTTCTATGTAAATTTTTTGAGATTAAACGAAGGTTAATACGTAGTTAAGTGAAATTATTGTCTCTGTGGTTATTGCTACATTATTTGCACAAAAACGAATTAAAATATCGTTGGAAACAATTCCGAATTTTCTGTCTAAACAACGCTTGACGTGCTTTAATTAATAGAACTAGATTTCATAAAATTATTAGATGTTATATTTGGTTGTGTAGATAAAAGATGTGATCCTGATTTGTTTTTGACTTTTTCTCTCTAACAGGGTTATATAACGTACACCCAAAAAAATGTACAATTTCAATTTCTAAATTCGTAGAATGTGAACAGAAATTAAGTGACTATTAGAAAACTTGTAAAAATAGAATTCTAGAGAACTACACCACTGCATTTGAGTAAACATGTTTTCTACCTTCACAGTTGTCAAGAATTAGTTAAAAAAATCGAAGACTACTCAATGGAGTTAACATTCCAACCACCCTTAATGCTACTTCCTCAGTAGTTCCCATCTTTATGACCATACTTTCCTAATCTCTTAATTACTTGAAGAGTAAGCTGGCGGTCGCTTTGATCAGTATTGTAGATACATTATTTGCATTTTAGTTAAAAGGGATTAAGCGGATATTCAAAACGGTTTCCGTTCGCAGATGCTGAAAAAAAGTTATCAAAATTTAATTAATCAATCACAAATATAAGTTTAATATAAACATATTTTCTTTATTATTGTCATAACAAAATGTACAAAGTGTGAAAAAACATAACGTCAAAAAAATAAATGTATAAGCAATATTTAACTATTATCACAATTAGTATACCTCATCTAAAGGGGTTGCTATATACCCATTTATAGTTTTTCTGATAATAACACCAATTTTTTGTGCTTTAGAACTAAGCACGTCGCTGTCTTCAGAAGTGGTAACGCCGGTAGAATCTTAAACACAAAATAATATAACAAACTGAAAAATTATTCGATTAAACATACTTTCTCGAACTCGCCTTTGACTAGTATTTGTCTTTTTCGTTTCAATGGAGCTTTCTAAAATAACATTCCTTAATGTAGGATCATGCTTTTCTGAATCATATTGTAGATTGATATGGATATTTTTTAAAAACGACATATCTGGTTTATACTCGGCTACTTCTCGTCGATAGCAGTTTGATACTTCCAGAAGAAGTATTGCTTTGTCTAATCTGTTTTGAGCAATTGTTAGAGCTGCTCTAGCCTGGTATTTCTTTAAGCCGGGAAATCTAGCTAATAATAATTCTACATTTGTTATTCTCTGATGTTCGGCTAACGAAAACTGAAAAATAAAAAGAAATTTGTAATAATCACTTGCTGTTTGGAAACATTTACTATACAGGTGTCCCAGTAATATTATACCAACGCTAGTGCGTGTTAAATGGTTGTTCATCAACATAAGTTATTTCATATGGAATACCCTATATAATTATTATACAGTTAAGATTGTATGCTAAAACCAAGAATTGTTTGCCAACTTAAAACCAAAAAATTTCAACTAAAATTTACAAAATCATTTATTAAAATTTTTATAAATAGTAATCAAATTAATAACAAGGTAATAAAAAATGTTTCGTTTTTTGTTTTTTTGAAAAAAAAAACAGATTTTTATACCTTCGTTAAAATGAAAAACTAATACAGTCAAAATAAAAAAAAAACTGAAACTGGATAAACGCGCATAGAACTAAAAATTGGCACAGACCTTAAATACATCATTAGTTGAAGATTTACCACAAATAAAGCAAATTTATGATATTTTTGGAAAATTATTTAAATAATGAAATAACAGGCAGTTGTTTTTCGAAAATGAACAAGCGAACGAACTCAAAATCGCAATATTCATAAATGAAAATTCATAAGAAAAAAACGTTATAAGGCCTTTGTTGTAAAAAATCAAATAATCTACAAAATTTGTATAAATTATTTTTACGATAACATTTTTTTATCTTTGACCTTGAAGAATTTTTTTAGCACAAGTGGGATCGATAGATTCATATTTCATTTGTAATGGTGTATTTTAGATCTGTACCAATTTTCAATTCTATACGAGTTTTCAAAGTTGAATGATTATTTTGATAGGATTATGATTTAATATATTGCAAAACTAGGTAGAAAATTAAATAACTCAACGACTGTAACTGACACATTTTCAAGTTGACAACTTTGAAACCCAAAATTTTGTCACTGAGATTAATTTTAGTAAAAATCTAATCACAGCAAGATCAGGGTGTTCCTAAAAAAAATTTTTTAGGAGTTCGCACAACCAATAAATTTAATGGAAATTATTTAAAAAAATGTTTTCTTTTAAACAGTTTTTTTTTTAATTGTGCCAGTTAATGTACAAAATCAACAATTGACACAAAGTAATTAGTTACAATTACCATATTATTTTAAGAGCTCAACATGTTCACGTAGTTTTCATATTGCCATTTGCAAAACGTTTTATTATCAGAAAAAAGTAACACGTAAAAAATCACAGTTCCCCCATGATACATTTATAAACACAATAATTATAAACATAATTAACAAGAGTTATCAATATTATTGAACGATAAAAAAATTGACCCAAACTTTTTGAATGTAACAGATTAGAGAAAAAATTGGATTGAATTGGATCATTGAATGTTTCGTACATTCAAAAAGTCCCAAAAAAGAATGGATTTGATTGGGGATTTTTTTGCAGTTTTCCACGTGCACACGACCACTCGCCGCCACTGGTACGATCGCCGCCTCTGTCAATTAAAAATCTTTTCCAACAGTTCTGTGTTTTCCAAATCGAATGTATCTTGTAGATATTTACAGGTAAGTGTTTGTAATAAATCAAGAGATTGTTTTAAGTGCAAAATATCCGCAGCTACGCAGTTACGCGGGAAATTTAGCGTTTTTTAAAAACACAACCTAAAAAATGTAAAATTTTCCACAGTGAATCTTACCGGTTTCTGTTTGTGAACACTTTTTGTCGAACTCAAGAAAAGTGTCGGATCCCCATACTTTTTCATTTTTTCTTGCGTTTTCCATGGCACTGCCAAAACAGGGTTAAGAACTATTTTCTTGGTATTTTCCATTGTTAACTTCCAGAGATAATATAATACACTACACTTGTTTAAACTATTTAGAGACCATTCAACAACGGAACAGCAAATCAGTGTAACCACCCAAAAATTGCAAAACTCCCATCGTCTTCCCGGTACTTCCAGCAATGTTGCCTCTCTTGACCAAAAGGGAAGGGATGACAGTTTTTCGGCGTTAATTTGAATTTACTTCAAATCAAATTTCTTTCTTCACGGTTATTCAAATAAAACCAATTTGTTTGATTATTTATTTAAGACCTTTGTAAAAAACATTTTTTTGGTATTGGAACAATTTCTATTGAAGGACGGGTAGATTTTCTTTACTACACTTTTTAATGGTTGATAAATCTTCAGGTTTTTCTGGGAATGAACTAATCACTATGGTATTGTTTGATATTCCTTGTAAATTAAGACTCAACGGCGATTCTGGAAAAAGAAGGGAACAATTTTAGACATAAACTATAAAAAAGAAAAGTCACCAACTAAAGATTTGTGTGAGACTATTTAAAACAATAATTTAAAAGAAGCAATTTCATTTTATATTCGTTCTATGGAATGATAGATTTTACTGAAGAATTAGAAGAAAATTTTAATATACAGAGTGATTCAAGTAAAAGAGTTTTAATGTAAAAGGTGTGTCCCTGACTTCCAATTCATAGTCTACCTACCTGTACATCTTTCATAATTGAAAAAAAAAATTGCTTGTTATGGAAAAAAAACATCTCATATACAAAAAAAAAATCCTAAATATATCTTTTTTATTCTTATGGTGGCAACAAACAGGATGATTCTGCTAAGGAGTTATAAACTAATATAAATTTGATCCAGCATATTTTTAATATTTTGAAACGTGCGTTGATATAATACTTTTTCAAATAACAATTTCAAATATTTTTTATTCTATTATATAATGTGATTGTACAGAGTCATCAAAAAGAATCTCAATCAAAAGCAAGCGTTGTAAATTTATATATAAAACCTTCAAATTCATAGGCGCCGACAGCTCGTGATCTCAAACACTACTTAGTAAAAAGTTATACTCCGTGAATTTTGAAAGTTTAAATTAAAGCTATTGGCATCATTTATATTGTTTGATTAGGGCACATATTTTTCTAATAAATAAAACCTACATTTCCAATGTCATGAAAGAGTTTATTATCAACTTTAAACCCAAGTGCGACGTCACTGTCACACAATTGTGACATAACGCTAACCTCAAAAATGGATAAAAAATGAATCCTACCATTCCAACAATTTTACTTTTGTATTCTGGTATTCAGATTATTGTTGTAAACTAATGGAAAGAAAGACTGTACAAGGGTTGGGGAGGGCTTTCATTAATAAAACATCGGTAACAAGAAAACACATACGTTTTGATTAAACAAATTCGTCTAAAACACTCTCGATTTGTTTTCATTTTGATCACTCTGTATATAAGATTCAAAATTTGGTGTTCGCAAACAAATTGTATAAATTGGTAATTAATGGTAAAATTAAGATTAATTAATTAATTAATGCAACAGTTTCATATAAACAATTAAGTTGTTTTAAATTTTATACTCCAAACTTTGGTAAATGTAGCCCCTAGTATACAGGATGTAAAACTGGCTGTATATTGTAAAGTTACTGTCAATTTTTATTTTCAACAATTTAAAATCTTAGAATATCAAAAAATATTCCAACACTAACCTAGAGCAGTGCTAAATGATAAACCAGAGCTGGAACCAATAATGAATTTTATAGAAAACAAACAGCTATTGTGTTAGGAATTCTAAAACTACTTTATCGCATAATAAAGTAGGGGGTGGGTATTTCCTGGAAGGGTCGTGCGGCTGGACTAATTGAGCCAATTTAAGTTTTGCTGTTTCGAACGACAGTGTCATAGTAAGCCTACGATTGTAAAGACCGCCTCCATACTACAAATAAATTTATAATTGTTAATGCCAAGTTTTTTTGGACAGTTCTTCTGGATAAACGAAACCATAAAAGAGCTCGTTATTTCAATTTAGGCTAAAAATATGGAATCGTGATGTTTTTGTAAAACATACCAACACTTAATTGACTTCTTTTTGACTGGTTTTATTTAGATTGCACAAATTTTTAGAAAATTATTGCTCTTGCCAGTATGATACTGCCATTGAATAAAACTGTTGGCAGTTGTATCCTTCGGCTGTCCAATGTTATTCTTGTCTTAAATATTATGACTAAAAAGTAGTGTGTTCTTTAAATAAAAACTAAAATTAATTATTAATAGTTGTAGTTCAGAGAGTGTTATTTTTAACCAAGAGAACATGGTATCTCAAGCCCATATATTATTTTTGGCAGTATTTTGTACGTTATATTCATAAAGTAGTAATAATTGGTCGCATGTTTTTTTCTTACCTTCTCGTTTTTTTTCCACATTGCTGTCACCAACTCTTCCTTCCTTATTACTTGTCAAAGTTTCTTTTTGTGGGTCTAATCTGCTACTCATTTTCACACCCGCAGTCTCATTCGTATTAATTTTGCTCGTACGACTTTTTTGAAACAAGTTCTTTTTATAACACAGCAACTTGCATCTCTTAGCATACAACATTTTATCAACAGCACAGAAGAAATCGTTTTTGCATAACACTAAAACTGTATGTAATGTTGCAGGATGTGTGTCCGGGAAAAGTTGCATCAAACGAAGAAAATAGAAGAACTGGCTCGACGATTGCTGGATTGAAGGTAACGATCTATCTTGCGACCGTGGCATCCCTAAAGGCATTTGTCTGTTAATCTACAAGCAGTGTTTATAAAATGAGATGATAATAAAGAAAGTGGTTTTACCCAGGGATTATTTAAAAAGCGGTTTGCTAACGACGGGTCGTTGTGGGTGGAAGGCCTATTTTTATGCCAAAGTGAGGAATGATAAGGTTGGGAGGTAATCCAAGGACACAGGATTGGTTGCATTCGAAATATCTTTGGGTTTTTTTGTTCTTGCATCACACGTAGAATTGATAGAAAGTTGGAGGAAACGTTTGGGGGACCGACTTCGTCAACAATTTTTACTAAGTAAACAATATTTTGTTTTTTGCTCTGTTGTTTATATTGTTGTTTTTTAAGGAGCTGACATTTATTTGACGGAGAAAACTATGATCGTTAAATTTTTTCAAAATTGGGGTTAACCATGGTAACTTTATGCAATAACGAACTGTCTAGCCATAAACTTGGCCATCAAAACGGAAATCTAATTGCGGAAAAATATTTTTAGTTGGCACTTTCCAATTCTATTGAACTGTATAATAAAAGATTTAGAGCTAGGAAATATAGTTTACAATGTCCATCCGAAAACTCTTAATTTATGAATGATCATTTATGGTCTGGGAGAATACCCTCCGGTAGCATGAAAAAATGCAGCTTAGTCATAAATTTCCTAGTAGAATCCGGTGGGAATTTCTGAACCGGGTTTAAATTTAAGATTTTCCAAAAAGACGGCACGACTGAATCATTGCATGAATCCTTTTAGTTCTCACATTAGCATTTTTTAAACGTTTGTAACAACAAATGAGATTTAATTTTAGACAGTTTTAAACTTAAAAGAAACGCTGAAAGAGTTTTCTTCGTTTTCCAACAACTCCGACCATCATATCAAATCATAAAAAAATCTATCACAAAACTTTGGCCATGAGCTGAGAACCCATTTACCCATCACTTACCTTTAAGCATTTAACTATCTATTTATTGCGTAAAATAAAATGCTCATTTCGCCATCAAAATACCACTGCATAAATAAACGTTCCTCCAACACGGTTAAAGCAATTAATAGGTTCTAATTTCGCAAGTTCGCTCATCAAGCTTCAATCCAAACATTTTCCGTTTATTCAAAGTAAAAATATACCACAAGTTGAAAAGTTAGTAGTAACTTTTATTAACTTCACGTTTTACATCTATTGCGTTGGCGCTCCAACAATCTCTAAATAGATCCGGCAGAAATGTTTTGTCTTTCAGTTAAGAAATCATGTCAATCCGTGTGAGCTTTTTCTATTTTTTTAATTGTTGATTTATATGTCAGATGTTATAGTATTTATACATTGTATTATCCCAACAACTGGCACTAAACGACGACCGTGTCCAAGGCTCACATGCTTGAGCTGCAAATAGCAGATATCTAAACGTGAAGTGCCAAAGACGAACGCGTCCACGCATACTCGCAGTATCGCATAAAGTTAATGTCTTATATCAAGTTATGAGTTTCGTGAAGAAAATCTTCACTAAGATGAGTGGCAACGATGTGAATGACAATGAGTGTGAAGAAGATGATGATATTAGTGAAGACACCTCGACCGAATCTTCGGATACGGGAATTTTCACTGGATTGAATAGTGATCTGGAAAGCTCGGGGCATAGTATTGATACCGATTGTTCACAAATATCAAATTTTTTCGGATATTGGTAAGTAAAAATAGATCGTAGGCTAAAATTGGCGCTTTTTTCGCTTTGTTCATTAAATCGTTTAAAAAAATGTTTAATTTTGAGGCTCCAGTAAAAAGTTATTTAAATAAATAATAAATTCGAATTACTGGCAAAGTTAATTATGCAGTTTGATTAAGGATATCTTGTAAAAACCAAAACCCTCATCGATTCACCGCTCAGCAATTTACAAAGACATCCTGGAATTCACGAACCGTTACCAAGCACTATAAAGTTTCTAAAGATAATCTATTATGTACATTGACGCATTTTCAATAAGCCAAACATTCAAAAATAGCCAAATTATGTTTTGACAATAATTTACTATCAAAATAAAGGAAATATTTAACCGGTCAAGTTACTACGACTTATCAGTAAATAGCTTGACCCATTTTAAGGACGACTAATATAAACAATCGTGTTTAAAAAACGCATAAAACTATATAAATATTAGAATATCTTCTACATCAAAAAATAGAACGTATTTACACTGATAGATTTCTACTTTTCAATATACTTTTTAAATGTTCCGAAAAAAGCCTTGCGCTTTCGTTTCGTGATGAAAATCTATTCCTGGCTTGGGTCAACGACAGATCAGACAGCAACTGCACTTTATATCCGTCCAACGTTTTTATCACCTGAATTGGGTGTTACTCAGAATATACACGTATTTCTTTCTTCTAGTAATCTATATTAATGTGTTTTCCAAAAACAGCGTCAAAATCGGTTATTCTGGAACTGAAGAATGGATTTGGACTGCTTATTTTAAAGGCCAACGCTTTAATTCCGTACAATTTAATGCTTCCGTGTATTTTTGGCAGTGTCTTTTATCGTTCGAACTAATTTTTTTTAGATTAGAGAAGTCATTGTTTTCCTCATTGTGTTCTATCTGCCAAATTTCTTATCTCCTTGGTAAATACACGTATTTGACTTAAGTGTTCGATTAAATTTAGAATACCCTTAGATAAACATTTAAAAATGCACAACTCATTCTGCGTAGTCTCTCTTTAAATTACCTATTTGCGATGCACACTATTAATAAATCGGAGAAGCGCAGTGCTACGAAAATCGCAAATTGCAATGTGTTTTCGAAATTTTTTCGTCCGTCGAGAAACTCCATCAACGTTCGTAAATTTCATTCTTAAACACAGCCGACAATGAACTAAAGAATTTTTTTTTTTTCACAAAAATTCTGTCGACTTTTGGCCGTCCTTTAAAAATTTACTGATAATTGTCGTTCTTTTCGTCAAAAAGCCAAATTAAAAATGAAACGGAATTTGTTAATTTGCCACCAACACGTTGACAAATGTGAAATAAAATTAATGAGGTGGGTACCCATCTGCTGATTTATGGAGAGCTGTAAGTGCGTATCCTAAAAATATGATATTTGGGTTGGACCAAACACCGGTACAAAATATCTATTGTTAAAAATGTAATCAATTACCGAAAATTGTAAATGTCTTATACGCGTTCCGGCCCATTTATAACGTTGCCTACGCATATTTTCTCAAAATTCTCTTCTAAAAATACAAAGTGTTTGTGACCTTAACACCGTGGATAAATCGCCGTTCAAACAAAAAGAAATTCGAAGCAAAACATCGCGAGGACCGCCCGACTTGTGCGGAACTTGCTGAATTTTCATACCACTGACGTCTATCGGCGTTAAATTTAACTAAGTTCAGCGTGTTTTTCAGATACCTAGAAAATGAAAAAAGAGATTCGCATTTTCTTTGTTTTTATAGAGATAATTGCGAATTGTTGTATTATTTTTGGAATAGATGAGTAAGTAAATGACTACTGCAAAAAAACGAGGTCGCAATTTTCGCTAATGCCGGGTGTTGTAATCGATATTTTTGTTTTTATTTATTTTTAAAAGTTTGGAAAAAGGAAACAGTATTAGCATGTACTGTATTCTTATGTTTTTTCTGTATATTTTAGTAAATTGTGGTGCTTATTATTTTTGTAGCTGACGATGTGACTTAACGGAAGCAAATATTATTTTATAATTAACATATAGCAAATAATCAGGGCCATTTGATTGTTGAATTACGTGAATTGAAAATTTCTACTGTTTGCTTTTTTCGTTTACGAAGACGCTACATGGTTTTTTAGAGCTTTGTTTCGAATTTTTAAATTCTTGTTTTGTCTGTTACATCTAAAAACTATTTCTTGGCTTGCACTACGCAATTATTAATGTGTTGGCTTTTGCATAATCCGAGTAGCGAACATAAAAATGTTCTCTTCAAAATACCCAGCTGTGATTAGGTGAAAATATTTTGCTTTTTTACTGCATCACACGAAAAACATCCCTTGTCACATTTAACCCAGGATGCCTCATTTGTAGCTACAGCAAGAAGAAAAGAATCACCCCAATTTAACATGAAATAGTTCACAAATTTACTATTGAAGTTGAGATCTAAAACGTAAATGAGAATTTGCAACATTTTTAAAATTTGATTGATTGATTGATTTGAAGCAATGTAACAAAGACCACTTTAAAATAATTAAGCTAAATTTAACATTTTTTTTGTAGTTTATATTGTTGCGGTTTAAATAAAGGTAAATTAATTCCATACGGAATTACCTAAAAATTCGCTTGATTATTTAAAGTTTGTTGCTATTAAAACTGTCTTTTTTTTGTAATTTTTCAGAGAAATCAAGAAAATTATTCATTTTTTGTGCGTTAATCTTTCGACACATGCAGACAAGTTTGTCATTTTCGAATGCTTATTGCTATTAAAATATTAAGATTTTTTCACCTTAAAAGTGAAAGCTACCAAAAATAAAAAATTGGAATTGGAATTATTGAAATGTGAGAAGAATCCTAGTTTTTGATCCCTCTTAAGTCTTCTGGACTAAAAATCGTTGAGAGAATTTGTGATTGAGTCATCTTTGGATCCAAAAACGTATGTCTTTTATGACTGGTACGTTATGTTGCGGTTTGTTATTATTAGGGCTGGTTTGTGCTTACAAGAAATGGGAAACATTTATTATATTTATTACAACAGTCAAATAAAATAAATCTATTTTTCAAGAATGAAATCTTGTTTTTTTACTGACATTTTATTTGACATTTATAATTGTGAATTAAATATGAACATACGTCTTCGGTTTCGAGGATGACTCGATTACAAATTATCTTGATTTCTGGATACCTACTTATGGTTTTTTACAGAACATTAATTAGGATTTATTCTTAAATATTTTTTTTAACAAAGCAGAACAGTAATTTGCAATTTTCTGTACCCACAACATTAAACTCTGCAAGTTGGTTAGTGTATGTCGGGACTCATAATTAGCTGCAATATACACATAAATAAAAATAGAAACATTTTAATTAGGTATGTACCACTTTTTATGACATAAGAACATAAATACGAGTGTCTACGCTTTTTCATACCTGGAATAAGGAAGTTCTATAAATACCTCATTTTATCGTGTTATGTGTCTGGTTTAATTGTAATAAATTAAGCAGGTTAACTTTTTTGTGCAAACAGTATATAATACCAAATTTTTATGTTACAGTGGACACCGTGTGTCCTGCAGCAGATAATTTTCAATTAATTGCCCCAATTACCCCAAGCGTTCTGTTGTTATCTAAATCGCAAGGCCGTTCTATTCTAGAATGCTCTATTTTGATCTTCTCGCCTTATTATTATTAAAATTTTCTTGTTGGAGTTTAAAGTTACTCTATTTCCAGCCTCTCCCCTCCATCAAACAACTGGATTTTCCAAATATTTCTTATTGCTTTCGAAACTGTTACATCCATCCTGACTCCACAAATATCCTCACTCTTTTGCCAGAGTCAGACCAATTCCACTCTTCAGATAAAAAACCGATCGTTTCCATTCAAAAAAAAAACAGTCATGTTTTTAAGAAAATCTTGAGTGAAGTGGCCGATCTAAATTTAACCAGTAAAAGTGAGCGTAAAACAAACCAAACTTTCAGTTGAGCTTTACGAATCGCCAAGTGAATTCCCAAAAAACCGACCCATGTCCATATCGAAAAATGTTCAGTTTCTTTAAACGATCCAAGAAAGAGTCCGGTAAAACAAGAGACACAACGTCAGAAATGTGTAAAAATACGAGCGTCGAGGATGCGTCGACGCCGTCGGAATTCGGGTTACGACAAACACCTTCGAATGCAGTGTCCAGTGAAGTGACAACACGCGACGAAAAAAACGACTCGAACGAAACCATGTGCGACAACGCGTGCCCCAGTGCTCCCATGGGGACCATTTCTTATGCCGCCATGCTCAAGCAACCTGAGAAGGAGGGGCGAAACATCTGTGTGAAACCTTGCGGACATGGCACTACAGCCATCGGCCCTCGAATCCCTGTACAGTACAGCAGAAGGGACACCGGTACGCCGCCTAGTAGTCCGAAAGAAATGAGAAAGATCCAAAAGGGCGTGGTACGACAGAACTCGAACGAGGCAGCGGCAGGAGTTACGAGACAAAATTCTGGAGAAAGAATACCAACGGCTGCCGTTGACGTCCTCGTGAAAAGCCTGACTGATACTACTTCTTTAGTGAATGGAATCGACAATGAAGCGGAAAAGTATGTTTACGTGGTTGTGTAACAGCATGTAGCGACTATTTCGGGGGTTTTGACGTGAAAACTGATTCAACACGCCCACAAGGATGCTAAATTTAGAGGAAATGGGAGATAACAGGTTTTTTGCATCCGGATTGCAGTTCAATTTCATAGTGGCTAAGACGAAAAGACGTCACATTACGTCAAATTGGATAGTAAAACCTTGTTTGTGTCAGTTATTTTTGGAAATGCGGGGTCCAAAACGAATTTACAACATGGATTTCGCCAACTGTAAAATATTGCTATAAAATCAACACAAAATGATAAATCTTTTCACACCTAGAGAAATGACTAAATTTTATGTTCTGCGATGGATTTGAGGGAAGGAAAAACGATTTTTTTTTTTTGCAAATGACTTAATGTTTTTTAAACATCATGCCAAACGGAAATGGCTTTGATGTGCTTTCAAACTTTATAAAAACATGTTCATTTATACAGTTCTAAAGTACAACTTTCAAGTGGAATTAAAAAACAATTAGTAACATAAAAAACCAAAACAAAAAAATACCCGCTTCTTATACCATTTAATAGATAAGAAACTAAGACAAATTAGAATATTTTAAAAAAAATATATATATAGCTTGGTTTGTGAGTTTCAATAGTGTTTTTAAAATTTTTAGCTTCAATCATTTTTTCATTTTTTTTAATGAGCCTTGATATTTATTGATAAAATAAATTTAGAAAAATTTTCAAAATATTTGCTCCTTAATAGTGATGAGAAAAAAAAATCAAAATTAACAAAATTAATTGCAAACATTTTAAATTTAATTTAATTAATATACAGGTTTTTCTATAAAAACCACATATTAAAATTTAAGACCGAGAAAAATAGGAGTTCCTGTGAAACTTACATTAAAAAAGTTTTGTAAAAATTACAGCTGCCAATTCAAATAGCTCTAAATTTTCTAAAATTAAAAACATTTTATGAGGAATTTAAATTTTGAAATTAGTACAAAAATTAAACAATAACATTTATAATTTACTTATAGTGTTTTAAAAAAATTAACTATAGATAAGCAGAACTTTTAACTTTAAAGTATTCCAATGTTAAAAAGTTTTCAGTGAGATATTTGATACAGACGTTTAGAATTCTATAATAAAACCAAAACTTCTATCATTAAAAAAATAAATAAAAAACAATACTATAATGTAATTAAAAGACCAAAAAATTTATGTACTTCTTCTGATGTTATCAAAAATCTTAAATAAAGACTAGCAAAGAATTCTCAGAACATGGACAATTCCTAACAAAACTAGGAAATATTGGCAGGAGCAAAATCAAATATATTTTTTTATAATTGTTTTATTTCCTTAGAACAAACGACAGAATTAAACGGTCGAATTCTAACCCTGGAAAAATTTCAACTACTTAACTACTATTTATTGATCCAAGCACTTATAAACGCCGTAAAACTCTAGATCTAAACCAGTCAATGTATTTAAAACTTAACACAAACTTTTCAGGAAGAACTTAATAAATCAAGAGGCAAAATTTCAAAGTCAACTGAACGATTTATCTAAGCAACTGTCGATCCGCGATGCAGAAGCAACAAAACTCCGCTTCCAGATGGAAGAACTCCAAAGAGATGTCTTCGCCAAAACTGCCGGAATGGATAGTAAGTTTGTTTACATTTCTTTAAGCAGAGCCGCTTTTTTCCCATCGCTTTATCGAATTTATTTCGTGCAGCTGAAATTGCATAGTAACACCAAATGTGATATTGTGAATTTCGAATTCTTGATATGATATTTTCAGGACTGGAAAGTGAGCTTCAAGCAGCACACAGAGAGTGCGAACTTTTGCGCCAGAGGATTCGTTCTTTGGAGACTGATTTAGACACTTATAAGAAGAAAAATGACGAGTTGACTACGGAAATAAGCGTAAAATCAGGTGAGACCTTAAAGACGAAAAAGAAAGTGTTATCGCATTATTTATTTTCAGAAAAACTAACTGACTATGAAAAAGAAACTAATGCCAAAATCGAAGAGCTTGGTCACATTATAAAAACGCTTGAAGCAAAAATTGAAACTTTAGAAAACCAGCTGGAAACACTGCGGCAAGAGAAGGAACAACTGGAAGAACAACGCACAGTCATCTTGGCTGAACGAGATGCGGAAAAACAGAAAGTCGAAGAAATAATGGAACAAGCCACTGCTCAAAAGCAGGAAATCGAAAAGAAGTGGAAACAAGATTTTGAAAAACTTCGGACAATTAATATAGTTAAAGAGCAACAGCTACTCGATGACTTTGAGTGGAAACTCAGAGAAGTCCAACAAACTTGCAAGAAACGCTTAGAAGACAAAGACAAAAGCATAGAAGAACGTCTACAAGATGCGTACCGAGAAGCAGAAAAAAAGATGAAAGAAGCAGAGAAGATGATGGAACAAATAGAAACAGTAAAATCGTACGAAATTGAAATAGAAAAACTCCGAGGATTAACAGTGGACCAAGAGAACGCAATCAAAGAAATGATGGAACAGCAGGAACAAATGAAACAAGCCGAAAACAGTTTACGCACTGAAACCAAAAAGCTTCGTAATTTAATCGAGTTAGAAAAGGAAAATCTACAACACATGCAAATGAAACATCACCAAGAAATCGTAGATAAAGAGCGAGCATTACAACAAACTCTTCACCAGAAAAGAACAGAAATTGCTATGTACTGGGAAGAACGACTTTTAAGAGAGTGTGGAAGACTAAAATCAGAACTGGAACAAATTCACAACGAAGAAAAACACTACGCCATGGAAGTCGTCAAAAGAGACAAAGACCAAGAATTTCAAAAAGCACAAGCAGAATGGGACCGAAAAATGAAAGAGTACCTCAAAGAGGTTAACAATCTAATTCTGATTTTCTTGAAACGTCAAATTGTTTATTTTTAGATTGCCGATCTAAAAAAAGCACTTATACAGAAGGACGAATTTTATCGTCGTGAAATTGTCGCCGCTCAAACAAACACAGATCGGGAAATAATGGAACTGAGGCGTTTGATGGACAAAATCGATATGTGTCACCACAATCGGTTTGAAAAAATGGTCCATGAACACGAAACAGAACTAGGTAAACAAAATACAATAATTTACTTAGTGTTTTTATTTAAAATTCCAACACGATCCAAGTTTAAAATAATCTTAGTTTTCGAGCGACCGTCAGATAAACAACTTCCTACTTTCAGAACGCATCAGTGAAGAAACCGAACAGAAAATCAAAGAAATTGAAGTTAATTGGCAAAATCAAGTCACTTCACTCAGCAATACTTTGGAGTTGGTCAAGGAGCAAATGGAAAAAGAGTCACAACAGAAAATCGAGTCGTTAATCGAACAACATCGATCCGAATTAGGTATTAAGATTTTGATAGTTTGATATAGTTTAACAAACATTTTCAGACTCACAATGGGAAAATCTAATTAGTCAAAAAAGCGAGGCTGTTAAATTAGTTGAAGATGAATACGTAACTAAATATAAGACTTTGGAAGAACAGTTCTTAACCCAACAAAAATCGCATGAAGCTCGTGAAATCGATTTGTTGAAAGTTATTGATAGTCTGAAAAACGAACTCGGAAGTAAAGATTCGGCATTAGACGATTTACAAAACAACGTCGATACTTTGGAAGGCGGTATCCAAGTACTGAACCAAGAAATTGCCCAACAGAATGATCAGCTCATGAAATCTAAGAGGGAGTCGGATCAAAAAATAAGGTAATGACATTGTCGCTTGCAATAGTCCTTGTAATCTAAAAATAGTCAGAGTACTTAGCCAAAAACTTCAGGTCTACCACAGCATGATTGATGTATTTTCATTTTGTAAACTAATATTAGCTGTACTAATAAAAATTATTTTCCCATCCGTAGATGTACTAAAGATCCGTCAACGGATATATCCTACATAGTGCTTCTTTTCCCATTACTCTCATGGTTCTTGTCCGGTTCTTTCATTCAAACCTTAACTTTCATTTTATTGTCGTTGTTTTGTCTCTTACTTTAGAAATTGTTGTCTTTATCTGCATGCATTTATTCCCCTTGTGTGATCCTAATGCTTTTCCTTTCCAATCGATTCAGAGGTCTACAAGACACAATTTCCAAGCTTAACGAGCAACTAGAAAAAGAGAGGGAGGCCTTCAGACTCAAATTTTTGGGAGCGCACAAACAATCGCAAGAAAGCATCAACCACTTGCAACGTAAATGCCAGTGCCTCACAAAACTGTAAGTTGCCACGACATGTTAGACTTGTGCTACATTTTGTTTCATAGATTTGAAGAAGTGAGACTTCGTTATGAAAGGCGAGAGTCTCGCCAAGAAGACTTGAACATAATCTCAGACTTGCGTCAAGTTATTGCCGAACAAGAAAAAGATTTAGCTTGTCTGAACGAAGAAAAAAGGTACTTCCAAATGCGGCTTCTGAGTTTAGAACGAAGATCGGAAGGGAACGAATCAGGTGAGGAGGAAGCATTTGAAGATGCCGAGCAACCTAAGAGTGAACCACCAAGTTACCCACCCAACGGTGTTCCACCACCCTCTTACCCTAATTTACCTGCCCCGCATACTTTTTCTATACCGCCTACAATACCAGAATGTGATGAATAATTTTCTTATATACTAAGTTTGTAACGATTTGTATTATACTGTGATTGTATATAAAATACAGGAAAAAAGTCTAAATAAAAACATTAAAGCAGAACGTTGCTTCAGTACTCATCGTTGGTGAATGGGTGATTTGGATGTCCAAGAGCTCTAAAAAATATTGCGTCATCACAACAGAATTAGATGCTTAAAAATAGCTTACTCGACAAAGTGGCACACTCTTCCGTTACAGTCAAAAGTGTCAATGTGTGCGATGTCGTCAGAATTAAGTTCAAAATCCCAGATGTCGATATTTTCTTTGATTCGTTGTTTGTTGACAGATTTAGGAATGACGATGTTACCACGCTGTACTTGGTATCGAAGAATGACCTGAGCTGGTGATTTTTTATATTTGACAGCAATCTGTACAATTTTTGGGTCTTCTGTCAATTTAGGGTCATCAGGTTTAGCCCATGGTCTGTCCGGAGATCCTAACGGACTGTAAGCTGTTACCACAATGCCTTTGGATTTACAGAACTCGATAAGTTTCTTTTGGTTTAAATACGGATGACACTCGATCTAAAATCATTGTTGATTCCAAATTATAAATTATTAAACAGTCTACTCACTTGGTTGGTAACTGGAGGGACGGTAGCAACCTGTAGTACCCTTTCAAGTTGCCTTTTATTAAAATTGGACACTCCAATTGACTTGGCAAGCCCCTTTTTATACACTCCTTCCATTCCTTTCCAACAATCCACATAGTCAACGTCGCTGAAGAGATATTTACCGGCAGAATCAACAGGGTATAGGTCTGCACCTTCCTGTAATGTTACAACTAGACAATTGTTTGTAAAAATAGAAATTTACGTACCTTGAAGGCTACAGGCCAATGGATTAAGTACAAGTCGAGATAATCTAGTCCTAAGTTCTCCAAAGTTACGCGAATGGCCGGTTCCACCAAGTCTGGCCTGTGTGAGTTACACCAGAGTTTGCTGGTGATGAATAAATCTGGCCGTTTTACCACACCTTCGGCAATTTTGGTTTTGATTGCTTCACCTACTTCTTTTTCGTTGCCGTAGAGATGAGCGCAATCGATGTGGCGGTAACCGACGTCGATGGCATCTTTCACAGCTTGGGTAACCTCACCAGGTTTAGACTAGAAAATTATTTCTAAGTTATATAGCCAACAAGGACAAGGGCATAATTAAGGTTCATATTTTGAAATGATTTAGAATAAGAGACTCACTTTCCAAGTGCCCAACCCAAATACAGGGTATAGACGTCCATTGTTGAAATTAATTGTTGGTACTTTAACCATTCTGTACAGAAATCATAAACTGTTAAGTGATAGACAATGTAGAGCGAATTAAAATTTTATATTTGTGTCCAATCTAAGTGAATTTGAAGATAAGACTATTTAGTGTGCGCAACGAAGGTTAACATTTGAGTCTCTTTTATAACTTATAACATTTGCGATATTGCTTACATTAAAATTGTAAGAAAAAATATAATTTGAAATTTTCATTTGAGAAGTGATGGAACTTTCTCCTTGGAACAATGCAAAAGATATAAAAACCCATTTTTCATGACGAATTATAGGATTATTCTAGCTTAGTACTAAGTCTAAATAAAATTGTTTAGAGATAAAGGTTTGTGTTAAAAAGTGATAAAAAAATCGTGAATGTCTAAAAGAACATTCACGTCCACATATCGCTAAGACTATTCGTAAAACATATAAAACTGATAAAAAAGTTATCTACCCTTGTTGCCATTATGCAAACTTTACAATTTTTGTAACAAAAAGACGAAGCATTTTGTTTAGAATAAAATTTTTAGATTTAACTTAATTTTGCTTGTGTTTGAAAAATGGAACTGAATTGAACCTTTTTTCCTAATTTAATAATATGTATTGTATTTGCCCATCAGATAACACAGAGAGTAGTAACTACGCAAATAACCGATGAAAATTTACAATGACCTTACTATTAAAGACATTCTCGGAGATAGAGGACAGATAGAGAAAACTAACAGATTATCGTTATCAATTTGCGTCAAACCCACGAAAAAGACGGACTTTTGAGAGAAATTTATGATAATGAGCAAGTGAACAGATCGTGAGAGCTAAATTATGTAACCAGTTTGAAATTTTATTTTAAGTTAAATGCAGTTTAAAAATTCCAGAGATTTTTCACGTCCTTTAATTTTTAATTAATTAAACAGAAATTGTAGTACGTACGTATATTTTTTTGAAGTAAGTAACGAAAACAAAGAAATTGTTTTGATATTTTATTGCTAAATTTTTGATGATTTTTTATTATTTCTTATTCACCATTATTAAAAGGTTCGCTCTCAAAAATTGATGTAACATATATCATTTTACACAGATTTCAATCGAATTTTTATTAGAAGTAATTAACCATAATTTATTAATGCTCTACTAGTTGGTCACTTCTAATCTCTGGCAACCTTTACATCACTATAATTAGAAACAGCATCGCAAAGATAATAATAAATATTATACAATTTGACCTCCACATTCTTTTTTTCTGCTGCAAAGATTATAACGTTATATAATTTTTATCTCTGAAAGTTGCACTTCATAGCCTATTACCTACTTGTAATATTGCTTTTTCATTGGCTTTGTGTTTTGGGGTAGATTACACAATTACGAATATTTGTATCTACGAAAACACTTACAGTTATCAATTCAATAGCACTTATTTTTTAAATAACGTAACCTCATCATGCAACAAATTGTATTGCACGTGACACTAAAAAAAATGCAAACTTTATACCTTAACAAGATGCAAAACTTGTATTTTTGTATAAGAATAAAATTGTTTTTCGGGGCATTTTTGTGGTACTCCCTGTATAATTTTTTACAAATAATTAAACAATAACAAAAATATAATTATAGCTATAAATCATAATACTGTATTGCTGCTTGTTTGAAATTGTTTCCATATTATGACTTTATTATCAGTAATAATCGATACATAGAAATAATGAATGTAGAGGTATGCTATTGTTATTATCGGTTTAAATATTTGAGCTATTACTAATTGTTGCACATGTGTATTGTGACTAATAATCAAATTTAATTTGTTTTCATGGTATAAAAGAAAATAAGGAAATGAAACAAACTTTTTATCAAAGTTCACTAAGATATTTGATATAAATATTAAAATTACGTATCTTAATGTATATTCTTGTAATAATTTGATTTTTAATCAATAAAGACTTACGGGAATCAGAGAAGGATTGCATCATCTTATCCTTTCGCACAACACCTACCTACTTGTATACATATGCAGAAAATATTTCAGACATTTACAAGAAAACATTTTTATCAATCGATATAAGATATTTGGATTGGCTATACCTACAGAAAATGTTTGGATTTTTTTAGATTTGAACGAGGTACTTTTCCGAAGTACCTAAAATGGATAAATAATAATTATAAAAATACGTACTTATTAATTAAAACTAATTTTAAAAAAGCAAATATTCATGCAAATGTTCAAGCAAATTACATACAATACATTATAGCCAAACAAAAAAAAAATGTACATTACTAGAATACAAAGTATGTAAACAAAAGCTCAATAAAACAAAATTTAAATACAAAAAATATAAAACTTAAAATACAAAATAACAATTGTTTTCAAAGTGTATCCTATTTTTTTCTGTTAAGAAGAAAATAAAGTACATATAGGTCATTCCCTGCTATAATCATGATATTCATGAAATTTTTTTCAATTACCTTAAAGATATACCACAATTCTTGATTCACACTCTGTTTAAAGAAGTTGTTTAGCAGTTTTTTATATGAATGTTTTATACTGAGGTAATACTGAGGTAATTTATACTGTAATAATACTGAGGACTTGTGGTTTCTCCCATAGAAAAAAATTGGAAGGTAAAAAGCGGAAGCAAATAAGTGAAAATATTATTTTATTTTAGAATTTAAACAAATACAGATATGAAAATTGAATACTATGTGCTCCAGTCACATCGGTATTGCCATACCGATTAATATTCATCATTAAATGGCCAGTCTTTGTGAGTGGTCGCACTAAAAAATAACTTCTATAAAACTGGCATTTTTGTTACATCATATACTTACTCAGAATAAGGGCAAATGCGTCCGTTGCAATCAAAAGTATTGATCTGTTCGATGTCATCAGTGCTGAGTTCAAAGTCCCAAATATTGAAATTCTCTTGAATTCTTGATTTAGTGACAGACTTAGGGATCACAATGTGACCTCTTTGCACCTGATATCTCAATACAACCTGAGCGGGAGTCTTATTATATTTTTGCGCAATACTTTTAATTTTTTCGTCTTCCAGAAGCAAAGGGTCACCAGGTTTAGCCCATGGTCTGTCAGGCGAACCCAATGGACTGTACGCTGTAATGGTGATTCCTTTAGATTTGCAAAATTCTGAGAGTTTTAATTGGGTGAGATAAGGGTGACACTCAACCTAGAAATGGAAAATTTAGCAACTATCGCTAATGCAAAAAAATTAACCTGGTTAGTTGCTGGAACAATAGTAGCATTTTGCAGAAGACGCTCGATTTGGTTTTTATTGAAATTGGAAATACCAATGAGTCTAGTTAGACCCTTTTTGGAGACCGCTTCCATAGCTTTCCAAGTAGCAACATAGTCGTAATCCGCGTAGGCAGCCTTTCCGGTTTCATCTACCGGAAACAGATCGGCACCCTCCTTAAGAGCAAAAGGCCAGTGAATGAGGTAAAGATCTAAATATTCCAGCCCTAAGTTGCTGAGGGTGTTCTTGAGAGCAGTTTCCACAATCTCCGGACGATGATAGGTGTTCCACAGTTTACTGGTAACGAAAATATCCTCTCGTTTGATAACTCCTTCCGCAATTTTTGCTTTGATCCCTTCTCCGACTTCTTTCTCATTTCCGTAGACGTGAGCACAGTCAATGTGACGATATCCGATGTCTATGGCGTCCTTGACCGCTTGAGTTACTTCCCCAGGCTTTGACTGCAACAAAAAGGGAAACAAGCATAAAAACGATGTGACCTTCAAGCCTCTGCATGCAATCTACGCGATTATGCTAATTGAATCAGCTAATTTACTGAGTGCGTAGTGTGGTAGGCCTTCGTTAAATATATGTCAACCTTCATCAGTTACATAACAAAGGTAATAACTAGCAACGCAAAAGCGGCAATGTAATTTTATTGAGTACTTGCTTCGTTTTCGGTAATTTTGTGTAACTCATGTCGCTAAAGACGGAAATATTACCTTCCAAGTCCCCAATCCAAAAATAGGAATAGGGATTCCTGCGTTGGTTTGCACAAATGGAACTTTAGATGCCATTTTGACACAAGTCACAAAATCGATATTTGACAAGGTGTTTGCACTCACGATAACTAAGCAGGAAAAGCGGAGCGTTCTATTCGAAGGAAAATGTGCCAGTGTGAAGGTCGTACGGAATTTTTAGCATAGAGCGCATGGTTCGGAACGTGGGTAGTGTAGGGTTGATTCATAATCGAATTTTTAATGAATACGACTTCCGAGGTGTAATTAATTACAGCTATTTTTATTGGATATTATACAGGTGAAAGTATGGAATGTAAATTAATACTGTTCTTAACAAGAGTACAAGACAAAGATTTTCGTCTTGACACTTCCAAACAAATCGTAAAATTCTTTCCAAAGAGGATGGACTCGGTAGCCTGAAGCGGAAAATTCCAGACCTAATTTTTCCATTGTATTTAGCAAAGTTCGAAAATAACTTAGTCATGTTTTGAAAATAAAAAATAAACATAAAAAATAAACATTCCCCAAACATGTTTGCAATAATATTCAACCGAAATGCTTCAATGAAAATTCAAATGCTTATGATTTAAACACTTAATTAATAAAGTGAATACAATTTACTTTTGACCGTTATTTAAAACTCTAAGCCGACAGGTTGTTCATTTTGACGACTTTTTCACGTAAAACTTTAATCAAATACTTTGTTTACTTTCTATTTCGTTTTATAGCACCCACAAATTATAATAAAGGAACTTGTACTTGTAACATAACGTTATTTGCTAAAGACGATAAAGAAAGCTAATGTCCACGGTCCAATATCCTGCCCACACAAAATGTATTGCTTATTATTATTACTATTTGTTGATGTATAATTGTTAATCGACGTTTTGATGCATTACACTTGTTTTGAAATATTTTGAACCCATGGATATTTTAATTAGATCAAATACCATTTGGTCACATTGTATTTATTTATTTTTATTATTGTATTTCTTATCTAAAGTTTTAAATAAACATGTCATTAAACTTGCAGTTTGTTAAAAAATTCACATGTATGTTACTACTGACACAAAATAAATAATTCAGAAAAAAACTTTGTGGGTAATTAAAACTCAAGTAACGGTAACAAAAAATGGAGAAGATTTTACCAATAAAATCGAATCGTTATTAATCAAATATCCACAACATTAAGCAGTCTAAAAGTAGCAAAATAATCAATAACATATCGTACGACTGATAATGGACACTGGTTTACACCAGTTCTTTGAGCAAGCGGTCAAATGTGTTTGTGTGTTTTTTTCATGCCGATTCTAGATCTGTTTTCCATTCTGAATTGTGGAATATTATTTTTAAAATTACTTATTTTTAAGTCATAGAAAGTTTAAGGGTGATTATTTTCATCACGATTCTGGTTCTTCTTTTGTACATCTTGAGTGACAGGGTCTTCTTTCTCCTCTCTTGTCTCTTCTCTCCATTTCTATCCCACCTCAAACAAACATGTAGTGCTGATTAGGGGCACGGCCGCTTCTCTAATTCCAATTTCATTTTTTATACGGATTTTAATCTGTATATGTCTCTTGCGCTATTCGAAATAAATATAATTACACTTTCTATTCACAACCTTTTCCTGATCTCAAATCTTATTTGATCCGCGTTCATGATTCACATCTGTATTTGTAATTTGTTGTGGGTAATTTACGTCTTTCTCTTTTATTCAAGATTATTGTATATAGCGCTCTAAACGTCATTTAGTTACACCATTTAGTGGTTAATTTTTCTTTTAAGATCTTTTTTTTGTCAAATATTATTCCTAGGTATTTTCATCAATGCTTTGTATCTTCTTACTATAATTCTTGTTCTTTAAATTACGCACCTACATATTTCTTTCCATACTCCTTTTCGTAAAACTTTGTGTATTAAACAATTTCTTAATATCGATTGCACATAAGAACAGCTTTGTATTTGTATCTCATATTTTTTCTACTATCTGCATAACTCCAAAAAGTCATTATTCTGACGTCCACTTATGAGCCGAAAAACGAGGATTATGATTAATTTTTTGTCGTTTTTTTAACAATTCTTTCTGATATTTTGTAGGCTACAGGTTACAGTGGTTCTTTATCGGTAGTTATCGCATTTTGTACTTTTATTATTAAATTTATTATCACCTTTAGACAATGACATGTTGTTTTTTTATATTGTTTGTTCTACTTTTATAGTTTTATTATCCATTTCCCGTATTTATTCATTTCCGGTTTTAACTTGTTTACTCCTAGACCATTTTCTGTTTCCAACATCTAACAGCTGGTTGCATTTTTAAGAGTGTAGTGTCTTCCAGCAACTTAATTTTTTCTGTCTTCTTTCTCTTTTTATTCTATTTTGTGGGCACATTACTTTCTTGTGGTGTTTTATTTATTTATTGTCTATCCACCTTTATTATATATCTTGTTGTTATCTTTTCCTTGAGTTCTCAGGAGTTATTGTTTAAGGTTTATTTTCCTCCATTTTACCTTCTAATATTTTTCATGATTTTTTTTTAGAATTCCTTCTTTTCTTTTTATATTTGTTATATGTTGTCTGTTTTTCTCCTTCTTAAGGAAAATGTGCAACAGAAACTGAGCAATCTGAGCGTTTTGTTTTGTTGGTGCATGATCGATATTTAAGTTACTGCCTTTTTTTTACTCTAAAATTCCTTATTTATCATTTTCCTCTATTAGTTTTCTCTTTATTGTTTGAGCTGCCATATAGTATTTATGGTATACCATAAATGTAAAAAACAAATGTGTTTTCCTGCTCTTACATAGCGACGATTTTCAAATATAGATTTTATTTGATCTACTATAAATTTAAGCAAGCTCAAAATTCCGTCTATTTTTTTTAAGAAACAAGGCAGTTAAATCAATTGAAAATTTTGTAGATAAAGAAGTAAAATATTTTCTAAGGTTCTTTAACGTCTATATGTAGTAATGAGCCCCAAAATTCTGTTTAGGCCAAAGAAAAAAAAAATTAATAATAAAAATTTAACAATTTAATAAATTTAGAAAAACAAATAAAACTACATACTATATACAATAACAAAATTTTGTAAAGTATAACTTTTAAGTTGTCAAGATTGGCAAAAAAAATCACAATAATTAACTTAATTAAGTACCTTAAATGTTGACAAATAAAATATCACAAAAAATTTGTTTATTGCTATTGTAAAAATAAGTTCAAAAAATGTACCCTCAAAAAAAGCAAATATGGTTACTAAAGGATCAAAAAAACAGTTTTCAAACGTTAATTTGCTATTTACTATTTTTATAGGCTTAAGTAGACAGTTTGTTATTTTACTACTAATCTATTGATCATACACTAAAAATTATTTTTTGAGGTGTCATGAGTAGTTTTCAAGTTAAAATAGAATTACATTTTATTAGTGATAACCTGATAACATTAAGACGCTTGCGTAAGTGGAAAAGTTCCACATATATATATAATACTGCAAGGTTATCATGTTTATCACATTTAACTTAAGTGATAACGAGATTAAAAAAAAGTCACGGTAAGCTTTAAAGAAATCACAAAATAATCAATAAAAGAACATCGTGGGAAAGATTATTTATTAATTATCAGGTGGATCAATATGCAAACTTGTGACATTTACAACAAGTAAATGCAGGTAGGACCGTTGAACTAGTATTCATCTCCATGGGAGAAAGGATGGTGTTTGTGATCGAACGCGCTACAAAAACAAAATTATCACAAAATTATTACAAACTACAGAACTTACTCGAAATATGGGCAAATCCGACCATTGCAGTCAAAACCATTGATTGTCTGGATATCTTCATTAGTTAAGTTAAAGTCCCAGATATTAAAATTTTCCTGAATCCTGGATTTCGTAACAGACTTTGGAATTGTGATGTGTCCTCTTTGAACTTGATACTTCAAGACAACTTGGGCTGGTGTTTTTTTATACTTTTGTGCAATCTGTTTAATTTTCGCGTCGTCCAAAAGTTGTGGGTCATCAGGCTTGGCCCATGGTCTGTCTGGAGAACCCAATGGACTGTAAGCGGTGATGACGATTCCTTTCGATTTGCAATACTCTGTTAGTTTCAACTGAGTCAAGTATGGGTGACACTCAATCTAAAAAGCAGAGTTTAATTCACACACTAAATCGTCATTGTGTAGTTACTTGGTTTGTTGCTGGAACAATGGTGGCATGTTGAAGAAGACGTTCGATTTGTCGTTTGTTGAAGTTGGAAATGCCAATGGATTTAGTGAGACCTTTTTTCTGCACTGCTTCCATGCCTTTCCAAGTGTCAACGTAATCGACATCGCTGAATGCGCACTTCCCGTTTGCGTCCACAGGGAATAATTCATTACCTTCCTGTTGACAAAATATTGAAGTCCAGAAAATAATAAACTCAATTTTCAAACCTTCAAAGCGAATGGCCAATGAATCAAATAAAGATCGAGGTAGTCGAGACCTAGAGCGTTGAGTGTGAGCTTAAGATTCTTCTCAACCAGATCTGGACGATGGAAGGTATTCCACAACTTGCTGGTAATGTAAAGATCTTCACGTTTTACCACTCCTTCTGCAATTTTTGCTCTAATCGCTTCTCCAACCTCTTTTTCGTTTTCGTAAGCATAAGCACAGTCAATGTGCCGGTAACCAATGTCGATGGCATCTTTAACAGCTTGGGTGACTTGGCCAGGTTTTGACTATAAACAAAAAAAAATTAGAATTAGTAATAAAATAATCTCGAGTATAAGTAAAAGATAAGAATTTAGTAGTTTATACCTTCCATGTTCCTAATCCAAAAAGAGGGAAAACCTGACCGTTGTTAAACTTAATCGTCGGAACTTTACTCATTTTTAGTGTGCTTAATAAAACTGAGCAATCTTTGTAACAGTGTTTGTTGAAGGAGGGCAACACTCGAACTATTAAATTCTACCATATCACACGTTATTTATACTGCCTGAATTTTACACATGCGAACTATCATAATTGCAAATCGGTAGCGATAGAGACAAAAAAAAACAAGGTCTTAACCACAAATATTTACATTGGATCAATCTTTATTGTGTCAGTCATCATATAGTGATAAATTTAAAGTTGATAAAATAAGAAAAATCAATGAATTCATTTTACTATAATATACTTACTTTAAATATTTCTTCCGTAGGTAGTAGGTACACGTTTTGGAATTTTATTTTCATACTTAGTATTTACTACTGCATTTGATATTAATATTTAAAAAACAATAGATGATATCGAAACATGTACAAATAAGAAGATAAATAATAAAATGGATAAGTCGTGTAAGTCTCCGATTTTGCTAGCTTATAAGTTAAGTGACATGTTATGAAATATCAATATTTACAAATGTTTCCAAAAAGTATCACGTACTGGAGATAACTAAAGATCTAGAAAGAATTTTTCCTGAGTGTTTTATTTTTCACAGATCTGATACTTTTCTTGTGTTACTATCTCCGACGTCTATTAAGGGTATCTAAAATTTTTAGTCTCATTGCATGTATGCAATTTTAAAATCTAAGCATTGTAAATAGACTTTTATACAAGTCGACAAAGAAATGCTCTGTTGGTGAAATCACTAACTTTTCCATATCGGAAAAATCTCTTCATCTTCGTTTATATTTAGGTTTATAACATAATTTAAATGTAAGTGTAACATAAAAATACAAAAGTTTTCCAACATACTACCTGAAGCAGCCTTTTCTAATTCATGAACTCTTTTAATCCTTGAATTCTTTAGAGTGGTCTATTTTTATGCATTTGTGGTCAAACAAACGCCGTGGAGCCTACCTTACTATGAGGAGATTATGACGTTATTTTTAATCAACAATAAATTAATAAGCTTTTGAAACCAGAAAGGCTTTAATTTTTTAGGGCTTATAATATTATTGCATTACACGTATTTTTATGTAATTTTGCACAAATAAACAAACTAAAAATAGATTATTATTAAAAGATAATGATTTATTCAATATTTTATCTTATAACGCTCAATTATTTACAAATATGAAAATGAACGTAAGATAAATTTAATCTGCCTCTATTCTCAGAAATTTTAAAAATTCACAAAGTTCTTCTGTAAATCTTACGAAAATCGGAATAAAAAAATTAACTAATTTCTTTCCTTGACCTACATCATTTCATTTCGATTACACTCAAAAATTTTCCACCGTATCGATAATAAAAAAATTGTTGGCAGTATTATTTTTCCACCATTACTATATATTTTGTATGTTATCAAATCTATATTTCATTACCTTATTTCTACCTATCAATATCCTTTCTATTCTTTGCTACCACGCTTTTATTAAAGATAAAACAAACAAAGCATAATTGTTTTTTCTATCAAGATTAAAAAAGCTACGGGACACTTGTAAAGATCATAAGACAATAAAATTCCAGTCTTAAGATTATGGTGGATGTTTTCCATTCTGCTTAGTATTTCTGACAAGTTACTTTATCGTTTATTTTATTAATATCTGTTACGGAAATGATGCAATATCTTTTATCTAAAAAACTATTGTTTAAAAAAATTAAATACAAAATTAGTGAGAGAGGTTGATTCACGTGTCTTCATTTATAGATTTATCAGCAGGTAATAGATACTCAAAAAACATGTGGATTTCCTTGAGCACACTTCTAACCTTATCATTTATCGCAAATCTGGTGACTTTACAAAATTTTATTAAAACAAAAATTGAATAAAACTGTGTGTAGGAAAATTGTACTTAATGTGTTTCAACGGATATCATGTTTGCAATATATTTCAAACAATCATAATTATAAAAAAAAACATTAAGTGCAGAACAAATATATATAAAATATCAATATTTTCTCGTAAATATGTTGCTCATAAAATGGCATATAGAAATTCCGATAGCTTACACAAAATACATTTTTATCTATTCTGTAAAATTTTATGTTTATTAGACCATATTTAAGAGCTTTTACTAATTTTAAATAAATTCTGCTAAGTTTTATTTTTCTACCCAGCAAATACTTAGAAATGGGTGTTACATGTCCTATTAAGGCTGCGATCCCGAGATAAATTTCGACTCACTGAATATGCCTTTGGGAAGTGCTGCCCACTGTCGTCCCTAAAATAAATTTAATAGTTTTTTTGCTATTTTGTAACAGAGGACGCTTTTATGTACCTGCCTATGCCAATAGTTTTCTTTTTTAACACAAATTTTAACCCTCTAAGGTCAGAATTCAGAAATATCCCAGCTGCACCCATAAATAAAGCCATAAACCTTTAGAGGTCTCAGACACTATTTGCTTTAAAATGTAATTCTTTAAGTTTTGCATTTTACAGATATTATGAATCTATTAAATCCAAATTTATAAATGATTGAAAAAAAAATTGTTTTAATGTTTCTAGCAGTGGTATTTTTTTAAGCAGTTTTTTATGAGAGAAAATGTAGCATTGGTCAACCCTTTTTTTAACATTTTGATACAAAAATTACTAGGTACAAACACCGTTCCTCGCACAAAAGAAAGTAATAATCTAAAAGTTTATACATGATGTCCCAAAAGATCGCACTTAATTTTATTGGTGAATTCTTAGTCAAAATCTGAGTGGACTTTTGAGTTGCACATTGGTTAGGCAATTATTACCATAATGAAACTTGAGCAAACCTTATTTTGATGTCGGTTTGGGAGTTTTTGAAATTTTTTAAATTGTTTTTATTTAACTGAATCAAACAAATTATTATTTTTTCATCGCCTATCGCCTAGTAATTAGTTACTTGCATAGACTACTCTACTGATTAATTTTGATCGAACCTATTTTATGTTTATTTGTGTGACCTTTTTGTTCTTTACCTTTGAAAAACAACCATAAGCGTGTACAATATTTAGGGTACTATCTATTTTTAATTTTAACTCTAAAATGACACATTATCGGAATGATGATTCTTTTGACAATAAATGTTCTAAAAAAACTACTGCAAATTAAGCTCCTTTATAAAATAAATAAATAAAAAAATAAAATAATACATTTGGGTCCATAAATACTAACAGTGATAAATAAATGTTTTAGAAATATTCTTTGATGATAAAATAAAACCAGGTCCGATAGACCCCCTGCTGTCCGGAAACGCAGGATAATCCTTAACATCCTATTAAAGTAAAAACCAAGTGGTATTACGAAGAATTTCTTGTCTTCTAATTTGTTACCCCTCTTTATAATACTCAATAATACTGTGATGGTTCCCAGGCCCCAATTTTACGGTCAGTCCGAAATATTTGAATTTAATTTTTTTACATCGGAGAAGCGTCCGATAAATTTTTCCCAGCGGGTACTGCAAGGCGAATTGCTTCCAGATGTCGTCCCTCCGAGAATGGTCAAATTCCAGAGTTTGGGCAAGGTCAGATTTCTTAAAAAACTTGCATTTTGCAACACACAAACCCTTGTCTCAAATTGATAATTTTGTGATATCAAACCGATCGAACGTACTCTACGGTTTGAGCAAAACGCGGACACATCGGAAGCATCGTTTGAATCGGACTTAGATTAAGTTAGAGTAAGATTAGGGAAGAACCGAGTTGTACCTGTTCCTATCACTCGGGGAAGAGGCTTAATTAAGTTAGTATCATTTGTCGTTGTAATTTGGGTACCGGCCGTTCCTTAATTAGCTTTGCAATTTGACACATTAGCAGTAACCATCAAGTAGGGGTAAGACGACTTACGGGGGTAGTTGCGGACCAATAGGATGAGCGCTTTGGATACGCTCGTTTTCGAGAGTTTTTTCGATCTCCAACAGTTATAGTCTCCAACAAAATTAAAATTAGGATAAAAATCGTAACAAAACAATTATCTAATTTATATGTTTAACCTCTTATTTGAATCTCCTCCAAGCTACACCCCAAAATGTAAACTATCATGTTTAAAAAAATTTACAATGCTTTTCGTGTGGTCATTTATGATTTTCTTTATAAAATGGTTCGAAATTTAAAAATATTTTATTTTTATATATAGTCCAACTAAAAAATCATAAATTTACGGGTTACCACAACAAAAACAGCTTTCCAAAAAAAGCTATAAATACTTAGTGAGGGTTTATTTACCTAAAGTTTTATTGCGATAGGAACGACATCCCTAGACATGCCAGCTGTTTTATTATAAATCTAAAAATACATCAAATATTATTTTTTTCATCACTACAGTTTTTTTTTTTGATAAAAGGTATGATTTGAAAACCCATTTCGACAAAAATTTCGTCAACGTTAAATAATGTATTTATATTTTAATTAAAATAATAATCAAACCGTTGAGATAATACTTAACTGTAACAGAAAAAAAAACGAATGTTTGGTACTTTATTCGCTTCAAGTACCACATTAATCTTCTGAAAAGTCTTAAAAAGCCAGGTAAGGTTTTCGTACCAAATATTATTTCGCTAACATAATATGTATCTATTTGAACTAAATTCTGTCAGTTAAAGCGTAAATTCACAATTTGGCACCCTATGCTTGCGCGCCCTCTTTTAGACGGTAGCTGAACAATGTTAGTACCATTTCGACCACGGACGCCACTCCACGCAATTCTATCCGAAAAAAATGTTAGAGAATTTTTCAGAGCCAAACATGGCAATACCGTTACATTAATCACTTAAAACGTTACAGCAAAATGTTGCAGAAACTTGGGAAAAGGGCTTGTATATCTCAGTTTTTTGATTTACTTTTATTTTATGCGTTAAAAAAACATTGAAATGTACACAATTTAAACCTCTAGGACTAACCAAAATGTAACAATGTTTTTTTTACTATTAGACTCATTATTTTGCAATAAAAAATAGCAGACGCCCTGCACACATTCTTTAGCTTTCCAACAGTACCCAACTTTTGTCATTTTATCAAATATCTTGCCCATGTTTGGCCCTGAAAAATAGGCACGTAAAATCGTGATGCCACTCCCGGTTTACATGGAGTTTTTCCCGCCTCTTTTAGTCCAGGATCGCACCCTTAAGTTTTCTAAAAATAATTTGATAAAGTTAGATTTTCTTTTATAACATTGTGTGTTCTGTAGTTTAAACCTTAACACGTTTTTATGACGTTGTAACGATGTAAGTTTTATTTTAATAGATTTTTCTGTAGTTACTTCTCAAAAACACAAAACTGATCTAAAAGAACGACTTTAATAGTGAATTCAATTCAAGTAACTATGGCAAAATCCATGATCGTTCGTGTGATTAGAAAACTGAACAAAAATGATCGCTGCCGATCAATCTACATCATTTTTATCAACGAATTTTTTGTCAATATTAAAAATTACTTTATCATGTTACATGCAGAAACTAAATGTTTAAAATTTTAATTTCCTATTGCACTTTGCATTAAAATTCACGTTACGAAGGTAATTAGGATTTATATCAGATCTGTATGACTGGAACCGATCGATTTCGTATTCGCGTTTTTCTCCTTGAAAACGAGCTGAGTTAATAAAAGTGAAAATGAGATTAGATTAATCAATCATTTGGAGCGTTATTGCAAAAAATTTTTGTCTAAAGCTATAAAGTCCACAAAATTAATTACCTCTTCCACCCAAACATCCCAAAAAATCAAAATAATTTGTTGGAAATTTTTTATAAGCATCCTTAACTTGTCCCCAAACATACACAAAATTATAAGAAAATTATTGGCCTATATCTAGTGAGAGTTAAGCTAAACTTTACATTCCCATAAAATATAGTACGTCATCATGGAAATTTTATTTAGTGTCGGGAAAGATGAAACATAAAAAAAATGAGCCACCAAAAAGTACGCTAAATCCTTTTCTATAAATTTAAAATATAAAAGACAATGTGTGGAAGTAATAATCTAAGATGTGTATTAGAAAACATTTTTTTATTTATGAATGAATGCTTTTCTGATAACTCTTTTAATTATTACCCCACTAACTATAGTTTATATAAATGGCTTTTCTATAAGACAAAGCTATTCAGTTAAAGTCCATCATAGAGTGAGTGTGCAAGTTCAAGTTGCTACTTCTTCGAGTGTGACAAAGAGGTGGTAAGTTTTGCCTGACTATAGTAACTATGCATTTCTTGGAACTTAACAGAAGCGTAATTTCAATTTTTTTTACTAAAAATGTTTAAATTTTTGTATTAATGTAGTTTCATGGAAATAACTACTTAGCCTTTAAAAGTGAGTGCAATTAAATAAAATATGAGCGTTTATTCTAGTGACTAAGCAGTTTGAGTAACAGTAAAGTAAAATTGATAATAAGTAAAAAAAAACAGTTTCTATTCAGGGAAATCGGAGGACATTTAGTAGTTTACTATTTATGAATATGGTACATAATTTCAGGAAAACAAGAATGTAAAATGTGTTTTTCTGTTTATGAATAAAATAATTCAATAATAAAACAGAAGAAATGAAGCAGAAGAAACATTTTTTTACGTATTTTACAAAATCAGGTTAAAGATTTGTAGCTTTTGTTATCAGAAATTAGAATTAGATAAATAAAACTTCAATTCATTAACCATAAATTTTATGAATTAATCCTAGTGACTATAAAATTGCAATATTAATAAAAGTTGGTTTCATTTCGTTTAAGAACTACTAATAAATCACTGATTTTTGTTATTAGTAAAACGGAAATTCGCGCCCAGATTTGAATATCAAAACTGTCAATATAAGTTTGCTACTAGCCGCTTACGATGTTAAGTTTGCCTACTTTTTCGATTAAAGATAAAATAATTACACAAGTGAAGTTAATTAAATCTGTAAGCATATAAGAGATAAGATAGACATAATAGATTTTATATTACATTCTATAACAAGTTTTAAATAGTTTTCTCTCCAACCAGTGAGCACTAAAGACATGGCAAAAGTACCTACAGTTACACTTAACAACGGCCAAAAAATCCCCATTTTTGGCTTGGGCACATGGAAGGTAATGTAAAATTGTTTTAATTCTCATTGTCTTTAATTTTGAAATTTAGTCTAAACCAGGTGAGGTCTGCCAAGCTGTGAAAGATGCAATTGATATTGGTTACCGCCACATTGATTGTGCCCACGTTTATGGAAATGAAAAGGAAGTCGGAGAGGCTCTTGAGACAAAACTTAAAGAAGGTGTAGTCAAACGTGAAGATCTCTTCATTACAAGTAAATTATGGAATACGTTCCATAGTCCAAGTCTAGTGGAATCTGCCATTAAGGAAACTCTTGCAAATTTAAGATTAGACTATCTAGATTTGTATTTGATCCACTGGCCTATTGGATATAAGGTACCGTTTTATAATTTATTCAGTATTATCGAGTAGCTAAAAAATCAATCACTGATTGATAACCTCTATAGAGTTCAAATTTATTATTTCAGTGTTGTGCAAGAGTTTATCAGTATGAAGTATTTGAACAGATTTTTAATTTTGATAACACTTTGTTAATATACGTTATCTAACATTGAAACATAATTATTACTGAAAATAACTTTGATTCCAGCAGTTGCTGCCAATATTGGATTTCTTTACAGGGTCAGTTTATTGTCCTCAAACCTAAACTAAGCATTTTTTATTTATCCACACAATTATTTATTAAATAACCAGTCAAACTTATTAGAGTAGAAGGTGGAATTAGAACGTCGTATCCGTTCCTAAATGTATTTCTTACAATCAATATTTCATTAGTTGGGTCAATCAAGTCAAAAATAGAAAAAATGAATTGAATAATGTAACATTCAAAGTTTTATTTTTGATTTTTTTGAAGGAGAGTTAAGAACAGACATGAGTTGAAGATTCCATCATATACCTCAATTATAAATTTTGTTGGAGTATTTATTATCTTGTGAATAAATCTTTTCTATTGCCAATTTTTGAGTCAGTATAAATTTTTGACATAAAATAACAAGAATAACTGTTTTAGAAAGCAATGTAATTGTTGTTTTAAAGAATTGGCTTATTATTCTAACTGGATATATCTGCAAATATATTTTCCTTATTTATTCTAGCAACTTCTGAACATGAATATGTTGGTCATTATGATGTTATGCTAAAAATCCCCTTTAGTTAGTCATAAATAATTATGAAATTTTAAACGTTGAAGGGATTAAATTTTCATAATGTTTGCTCAAAAAGCTTACATTTTATAAAAACGGTTTCAATAAATTAACATAAAGTTGAAAGTTTCAGTTTGATGAGTCATTTTGTAATTATGGAATAATTTGAAATTCCAATTAACATGAACGAGTCGATTGCATTTTCCAAGAATAGACGGTGATACTGTTTTTCAAAACATACGTTTATAATATATTTAATTGTATTAATTTGTTATTCATGGACAGGAAGGTGGAGAACTTTTCCCAGCTGGCACTGACGGCAAGATACAATTCAGTGACGTCGACTACGTCGACACATGGAAGGCTATGGAGGCTGTTGCCAAAAAAGGTCTAACCAAATCTATCGGCGTGTCTAATTTCAACAAAACCCAACTCGAACGCGTCCTAGCCGTTGCTACCATCAAACCAGTTATAAATCAGGTAACCTAACATGATTTTGAAAGAATTATGTTTTATTTAATTATACTTCCAGATTGAGTGCCATCCATATCTGAATCAAAGTAGATTGATTCAATTTTGTCGATCGAAAGGCATTGAGGTAACAGGTTACAGTCCATTGGGTTCGCCTGATCGCCCATGGGCGAAACCTGATGACCCTCAATTGATGGAGGATCCAAAACTCAAGGACATTGCACAAAAATACAAGAAAACACCTGCTCAAGTTCTGCTGCGTTATCAGATTCAAAGGGGAGTTATCACTATTCCAAAATCTGTGACGAAGTCGAGGATTGAACAAAACTTTAAAGTTTTTGATTTTGAGCTAAGTTCTGAAGACATTAAGATCTTGGATTCATTTGATTGTAATGGAAGATTCTGTCCAATGTTTGGGTATGTTGTTGTTGTTTGTTGAAATCAGTCTACTTTTTTATTTTTTTTTATTTCAGTGGTTTGGGGCACAAGTATCATCCATTCGAGAACGATGAGTACTAAAGTCTAGTGACATTCCTAAAGGTTTTATTGTAATTTTAATATCACTTTTAGTTCGACTTATTATCAATTTTAATCAACTTGTAATTTTATATATATTTGAATAAATATCAACATTGTTTTTAAGGTTTATCTTCAATAGAAGTTCCACATTTTATAGTTAAATAAGTAATTCTTTAGCATTACTTCATTACAATTTGACTACCAAGTGGGTCATTCACAAATTAAACACCTTTAAAGTATTCCTCAAAAATTTTGTAATTTATTGAATAAAATAAAGAAATACAAACGCTTGCAATTTTTAGAGAATGAGGTTTGAAGATTACCCTTGGTTGTCGTCGTCGTTATGAAATTTGTGTTTTTGTAATCCTAGTAAATTACTGCCATTATTCTTAGTCCAATTTATATTTACAGTAGTCGGCAATAAATTTTGACCGTCAGTGTCATTTTTTGACACGATGACAATTACTCCATTGTGAACTCCTCTTAACCTATAACAATATAATTTCTGTCATTAAAATTTCTTAACAAGTTGACCAAAAGGTAGGATCCAGAACTCGGAGAATGACTGCATCACTGTCGGTGCGACACATCGCAAACAAGAATAAAATGATGTTGGTGTCATGATCAATTTTAGATAAAAACATTTTTGACTTTTTGATGACATTCGTTGTTATCAAACAGGGGAATATTCCAATTTCTGACAATTCTGTCAATTTTTCAAATGACATGAAAATGACCAAAATTTATTGCCTTTATCAAATTTCGAATGTCTTAGTTTTTTTATGAATACGACACATTTTAGAATTAAAATGAGGTCCAAGTGTCAAAACTCGTCCAAATTTTGAGAGTGCACACAGAATTTGACAAAATTTGTGTATTGGTTTGTACCGCCTAGGGATATTTTTACGACTTATACAGTGACGGCTAAAATAAAGTGGTACAAGTCTTGAAATGCATTTTTTCAAAAATTTAGTCGTGTAAAGCGGGTGAATGAAGTAGACGTGATGATTTTTACTGTAGGCTTAACGATGACATTAATAAAACAAATGAAATAAATGACATTCTTTAATTTTTCAAAATGCACCAATGAAATTACAACATTTCGGCATCAAGACATTTTCAAATGAGTAGGTACATGTAATCTCGAGTTTCATTTCAATTAGCTACTCACAATAAGAAAATAAAACAAGTGAACTGGCTTTGGTAGGCACAGATGACTTATTAGTAGTTCAATGTATTAATTTTTGACCAATATTACAATGACAAAATCAAACTGTACCACTTTATTTTGGGCGCCACTGTACATTGGTGTTCACATTGTTGATAATGACAAAAGCACTGTCAATAATGTTTTATGATTTACGTTTATTTATAATTGTTTAGGGATGCAGATAATTATTCCCATTTCATCTTCTAAATGCTCTAAATGACAGTAACTTTGTTACAGTTAAGAGGGTTAAGATTAAAAATTTGAGAGCTTCTCCACTCTAAATTTATTACCAACCTCCGCCAAAAATACCCAAATTTACCTATACTGAGCTTTCATATACACCTTTTGCCATTAAAAATGACATATAGATTCTCAGAGTATTTAACATTTTCTACTGAAAAAAAAAACTTATTTTCTAGCTAGTTAGATAATAAGGCGATAATATTGACACCATTTTTTGTTTTGATGTAAAAAAATTCCTTCACCACATAATGAGATTATGTTGAATACAGTCCTGTCTGTGAAACCATGTGATCTTATTGAACCAATGACAATCTAGATTTATATTCGCGCCAAATCGAAGTCCAACGGACGTTGTTTTGTAGCCTGTGTTATCTGTTTTTTTTTCCAATAAAATAAGAGAACTAAGGAAATTTGTGGATATTCATATGTGGTAAGTTAAACATAAAAACGTAATCACAAACTTAATATATACTTTCAGATTTTGTGTCTTGTTTTTTGATAAAATGAGCACAAAACTACAATGCGAGGATTGTGACTACACAACAAACAATAGTCGTCATTTAAGACAACACATTAAAGACAAGCATACAGACTATGACGATATTGAGTGGTTCCGATGTGAGCAATGCAACTTTAAAACTAAGCAAAAGTCTAACTTAACAACGCACCAGAAATCCCATTCCGAAGCTACATTTGAATGTGACGATTGTTCCTACGTTGCAAAGTTAAAAGCACATTTAGACAGACATGTTCAAGCTAGACATACTGTTAAATGGTTTGAATGTGACACTTGCCAGTACAAAGCTAAAGTGAAATATCATCTAACGCAACATATAAAAAGGATGCACGCAAAGGAAGATGATTCTGAGAAGTTGGAATGTGAAAAATGCTCCTATACCACTACGAATCGAGGCTATATGCAGAAGCATTACAAACAAAACCACTCGTCTAAAGAAGAGAAAGAAGAGTACGAATGTTCAGAGTGTTCATTTAAAACAACCTGGAAAGGGAATCTCACAAGACATATGAAATCCCATGAAGAGGACAACTGGGTTCAGTGCGACAAGTGCTCTTTCAAAACTAAACAAAAAATTAATCTTTCAAAACATTTGAAGATGAGGCACAGAGAAAATGAACAAATTTTGGAATGTGAGCAGTGTGCGTTTACGACGACCTTCAAATTATCGATGAAGGATCATGTAAAAAAAGTTCATCCTGAGTAGTATTGTTTATTTTAAATAAATTAATTAAACAGATTATTGATTATCTGTTAAACTTAAAACTCCACGCCCTCAAAAGGATAGTGCGGACACTCTTTTAATTCTTCCGCGTGAACTGCTCGCCCATCGCAGTTAAAACTATCAATAATCGTCATGTCTTCATCGCTCAGTTCGAAGTCAAAAATATCGATATTTTGTTGTATCCTTTCGAAATTTGAAGACTTCGGAATTGGGATTGTACCAAGCTGAAGAACGTAACGTAAAATGACCTGTGAGGGCTTTTTGCCGTACTTTTTCCCAATAGAAACGAATTTTGGATCATCTAATTTTATAACTGGCTCTCCGGGTTTAGCCCAGGGTCTTGCAGGGGATCCCAGTGGGCTATACGCGGTTATATGGATTCCACGATCAGTACAAAACTTGATTAGTTTCTTCTGGTTCAAATTTGGGCTCACTTCGATCTGAAAAAAAAAATCAAATTAAGAATATTAGAAACTTCAAAATAAATTACCTGATTCATAGCAGGCTTAATAGTGGCATTCTGTAATACTCGCTCCACTTGTTTGCTGTTAAAATTAGACAATCCAATGCTTTTAGCAAGTCCTAGTTTTACACACTCTTCCATTCCCTTCCAGGTGTCCACGTAATCATAGTCGATTCCAACTGCATCTTTAAAAGGTAAATGTATATTCAGTTCGCCTTCGATTTTTTGAGCTACGGGCCAATGAATAAGATATAAATCTAAATAATCCAAACCGAAATTTTCAAGCGACTTTTTACAAGTCGGAACAACTTTCTCAATTTCATGAAAAGTATTCCACAGCTTAGTGACGACGAAGAGCTCTTCTCTTTTCACGGTGCCATCGGCGATTTTCTCTCTTATCGCTTCTCCTATTTCTTTTTCATTTCCATAAAGCATAGCGCAATCAAAATGCCGGTATCCAATGTCAATAGCGTATTTGATGGCCTTTTGAACTTCACCAGGCGCTGACTGAAAACGACGATCGAAAACAAATTGTTTTAAGGTTCACAAACTTACCAGCCACGTCCCTAATCCCAATTGAGGGCATTTTTGGCCGTTGTTGAGAGTAACCAGAGGTGCTTTAACCATCGCAATTTGCAATATCTTCACTCACGCTTGAACGTTTTTATTTACTGCTGTTAAGCAATGTTTGCTTGTGTCTGTAATCAAAGTAATGGTGATTTCCGATAATGGAATGTTCAAACAAATCCATGGTCGAAAGATAAAGATTATCCTCGCAACAAGATTTTTCAGTTTAAAACTGAGACTTACCAATTGCAACTTCGTTGTAAACTGAATCTGATCACTGCAAAAATTTTCGCCAAGGACAAAACTAAAGTGATAGATCATGTGATCAATCATCAATAACGAAGTGGTTGTTCAGTGTTACCGCGCTCGTTGACCGTTTTTGCAGTAGCACCAAAAATAGTGCACACCTGAATCGATTCATGGAATTATAATCTTAGTAAATTACAAATAGTACATAAATTAATCTCGCACTGAATCAGCTTCAAAGGAAATGGAAATTTTTAAATATCAGCCCACACAGTGTTTAATAACTGGGTCGGGCAGAATTTTATTAACAATAAAATGACGTAGTTTCTAGAAGTTCTGATAGCATCTACCTGTGGGTGTCTGGCGACATTCCGGACTTTTATTACAAATTTGGCTAGGGCCCTTCGATGGGAATGCTATATTTTGACGTTGTACAGATATTTGAAGAACTTTTACAAAATTTTGCATACTTAAATATTGGAAAATATATACTTTGGGGGAAAAAAGGAAAATTAAACTGGTCTGTTTTACATTCTTCATAGCATTGTTTTATTAAATTTAAATTAAATGCGAAAAAGCGTTTTTAATGTTAAAAACTTTGGAAAACTTGGAATTTCAGTTTAGGAATTTCTATTTTCGTCGCACTTGTAATGATAGTTTTGAACGGCTGCTTCTAATAAAAAACTGCAATTGCAGCGGATCAAATCAAAGTTTTCAAATTGGCTCTACATTAAAGCCTCAAAGAAGTTCATAAAGGGTCTCCACAGAAATTAAACATACAATGAAAAATGTGGACTAAGTGTATTAATCTATATCAGTTAAAGAGATCACAATAGAACACAAACCAAATAAATACCATTAACAATCATTAGAAAAACATAGGTAATATATAAAAAAAGTGAGTAACAATTATTAACATTTGCTTACAAGTATTAAAAATATATAAGTCGTGCATCTGATGGACTCTGTTCAATAGGGCAGTATGGGCATTTCATCCTTTAACAATGCGTGTTTAGTAATTTGCATCAAAAATAGATAAACTCACTTATTTCCATTGCACAACTTGTTCAAAGCATCTCTGGAAATCACATGTCCACAAATAAGCCTCATTGGTGGGTTGTTCTGGGTGGATTGCTGTCTTAAGATTGGACAAGCAAACATTGAATGATATCTCCCGTCACTACCTAAGTCTATCTCAATCTGAAACAAATTTGTTTTTTTTTTGTTTGTTTTAAAGGCAAAGAATTACTTACTGGCAGTTCATCTTTTCCATTCCAGATTCCTGTGACTTGTCTCTGCATCATTACTTGTTTTATGTTAAGCAAAGCAGGTATAGCTGCACAACCAGCATTAATGCACGTTCCAAGAGGGCTGTTTACACTTATTCCTAATAACTGACAAGCATCATGAGTAAACTGTTCGTAAATTTCTAACCACATTTCTGAATCTAGTAAACAACTATACGGGGAGCTGCCGATGCCGTTGGGAACATACAAAAGCATCCCCATTAAAGTCTGTATGTCTATTAAAAAAAAGACACATTAGAAAATAAAACTACAGTTTTGTGTCTTACCTTTTTCATGTCTAAGTACAAATTTTCTAAAATGAATTCTTGCATAAGAAATAGCATCTGTTTGATGGGAAGCACCTTGTTTCAACAATTCTATAAATTTTAATCGGTGTAACTTGAACTCTAATGAAGAATTTTGCGCTTCAAGAGAATCGCGGTGAGCAGTAGCCCAAGCTAACGCTGGTTCCAAGTCTTTATTTTTAAGGCTATCAAGAATATGATTGAGTTCAGTAAATGGTTCTTTGTTATGTATTTCAGGCGTAAGATCCGCGTCAGCCACCAAAGCCTCAGCTACATCTTGCATCCCCTGTCTATATAAATGCTGGCAAATCACTTTATTTATTAAATTAATTTTGTCAGGATTTGCGAATACATCTTCTCGACTGGTAGCTGAGAAGTCAGCAACGAAGTTCCGATCTATAGCTTTCCCGACTTTTGACACTGTACTGTGTAAATCTCGGTGATCTGTAGTAAGTCGCGATACAGTTTCTTTCACTTTTCCCATGCAGTGTTTTATTATATCTAGTTGGACACTGGTTAACGTGTGATCTTCCGGAGCTAAAACGTGATTGTCCCGGTAATTATCATATAATTAGAACTCTTTGTTTGTGTTGGGGGGAATGACTGGGAACTTTTTAAAAATGACTTACCATTTTCTAGCTCCGTTTTAACGCGCTCGATATGAGTTACCAAATCTGATAAAATTCGTCCGGCATTGCCACTGATATCGCCAAATTTTGATAAAACCCTGTCTATTTCTTTTTCAACAGCCAAACAAGCATCCATACTTAACTCTTTACAAACTGTCACTGTCACAACTGTCAACAAACGCAAAATGCAAACTAAAAATAACTAGATTTTGGTAAGTTGTCAAAATGTGTATTGTTGGTTGCAGAGCTAACTTACAACGAATTTTTCTTTAGTGACTCATGTGTAATTGTGCTCATGTGGGCAAGTGTGATACTCGGTACTTATCGTGAGGTGTGTAACAGGAAAACTTTCTAAGCAGGAAACAGAGCGAAAATTGGTGTAGTCACTAGTCAGTAAGTTATGCGATTGCTGACGCGTTCATCCCCTACTAAAATGTTCTTTCGAAGACTCTTTAGGTCATTTAGAATGGAGTCAGATAGTGAAGATGATATGTTATACTACTCTCATCAAAAGTTGTCCAGTTTAATTCATCAAAAAGGTAACAAAAACGCTGCCATCAAAGAATATCTGGAAAACTTGAACTATCAACCAGTCAAAGACTTCGATCAAGGTAGTTGAAATTCACTTGTTTTCAAAACATAACCTCACTTTTAAGGTCTGGAGTGGTTTAACGTTTCTGAACCATTATCATTTTCAAAACATCTCAAGGGAAAAATAGTTGTTTTGGACTTTTTTACATACTGTTGCATTAATTGCATGCATATCATACCGGATTTGAGAGAAATTGAAAAAGAATTTTCTGTGGAAGATGGATTAGTTGTGGTATGTTTTAACACCTTTTAATTTCAAGTTCTTTAGTAATTTCTTCATGCAGATTGGTGTTCACAGTGCGAAATTTGAAAATGAAAAAATCTCGTCAAACATCCTCGCTGCTGTGCAAAGATACAACATCAGTCATCCTGTAGTCAATGATCATAACTCACAAATGTGGAAAAACTGTGAGGTCAATTGTTGGCCAACACTGCTAATTTTGGGTCCAAATGCTAATCCCATTGTCATGTTAATGGGTGAAGGCCATAAAGAGAATCTAAGAACTTATATCACAGCTTCCCTAGAATATTACAAGCAGAAAAAGAAGATCTCTAACCATCAGATACCGTTCAAATCAGCTTATCATCTTCTTCCTGATCTAAAGGGACCTCTACTGTTTCCTGGAAAAGTCGTCAGTTGTGTTGGTAAAGATCGACAAGAGATATTGGCCATATCTGACACGGGAAACAACCGAATCATAATTCTAAAACCTGATGGGACCATTTTATATCAAGTTGGAAGTGGAAGTGTCGGTCTCCGCGACGGTGCTTTCAGTAATTGTGAATTTAATGCTCCTCAAGGCCTTACATTTCAAGATGAGAATACACTGTTTGTTGCGGATACGGAAAATCATACTATTCGTAAAATTGATCTTAGAAATCAGATAGTTGAAACTGTTGCCGGGACGGGAGTTCAAGGACATGACCGCGTGGGGGGAAAATTGTGGAAACAACAAGTAATTTCGTCTCCCTGGGATTTATGTATTTTTAAAACCCCTGACATGGACATGACTTTTTATCCCGATGGGAATCCCCCATTACGAAATGTTTTAATTATTGCTATGGCTGGAACACACCAAATTTGGGCTCTATTTTTGGAAGACACGGTTTGGTGGAAATGCACAAAGTATGCTGCTGGTAGTTGTTTAGCGATTGCTGGTTCTGGGAAAGAAGAAAACAAAAATAATGCTTATCCTCATGCTGCTGGATTTGCTCAGCCTTCTGGATTAGCGCTCTGCAGTAAAAAAAAGGAGTTATATATAGCAGACAGCGAAAGCTCAAGCGTTCGACGTTTGTCTTTGATTGATGGGAAAGTTACGCCCGTCGTTGGAGGCGACCGCAATCCTAATGTAAGTAAAGGAAATTAAAAAAACGTGTTTTTTTTTTATTTTGTGTTTTTTAGAATCTGTTTGCGTTTGGCGATAAAGACGGTACTTTATGTGAAGCCAAACTTCAACACCTTCTGGGCTTGGCAATGTCACAAGATGAAGATACACTTCTAGTTGCAGACACATACAACCACAAATTGAAAAGAGTAAATATTGCTGAGAATTCTGTGACAACTATCACAGTCCCTGCTGTAGATGCAATTGACGGTAATGAAATTCAGTTTAAAGAACCCGCTGGTCTTTGTGTATCTTCAGATGGTAAAAAGATATATTTAGCTGATACAAATAACCACAGCATTAAGATACTCAAAATTGGCCCTGATTATTCCATCAAATCTATAAGTAAACTTGATTTGACCCTATCAGACAGTACATCAGATGAGGAACAACTTAGACACCAAATATTAAATGGTCAGAGCGTCGCAGTTAGCAGTAAAGGAGGAAAGTTAATTTTTAACATTGATATTGTTTTCTCTGGTGGCTTAAAGCTAACTGATGATGCCCCCCAGAAATGGTCAGTTAAGCTCCCAGATACCATCTGGTCGTGTGTACCTTCTAATGGTGACACAGTGAAAAATATTGACGTTGTTGTAAACGTACCAGATGGTAAAGACGGAAAAGTTGATTTTGTTTTTGATTTGGTAACATGTACAATTGAGACATGTTTGCCTAAAAGCTTCATTGTGCGAATTCCAGTTCAGTTAAAAAATAATGTTTCAACTAATGTTGAAACTAACATAAGAGTTACTTTGGACCCAAATAATATTCAAGTATGTTAGTTCTTAAGTTTTATACTTATATTTAACTTTACGGATTTTAAAACAATGTAATGTGAATTTTGTTATACAATGCTAACATTTTTATTTATGTTTTAATAAAGAATGCAAAGAGGGCTATCTGTTTGTTTTGATCCAAATAAATGAAAAAATTAACGCATTATTGGGAAATAGATACACTTGATGCATTCAACTATCGCTTATAGGAATTTGGTACATTTGTAAATTCACGTGATATCGGAACTATAAATTTTAGCAGTTACGTCGAAGAAATTTAGTTTTCCTGAAAAAACTCCGGTGTTTTTTGGAAAAATGAGATTTATGTAGATGAGATTGCATAACTCTGGAGCTTAGTGCATTATATGTAAAGACTTTGATTACAAAAACTAAACTTCCAGTAGTTACCTTTAATCACTAATCTACAAAAAAATTACATTTAAACGAATTTACTTAGCAAGAGCTTCTAATTCTGCAATTTCTCTCTCAGCTGCTTGTTTCTTTTCAGCAGCAATTTTCTCATCTCTGATGGCTTTTTGCTTCAATTCGACTTCTCTAAATGCAGCTTCTTTCTTAGATAATCGGCTCTGATGGAATGCCCCGTAGACGACTCCCAACGAGAGCAAACTCCATCTACCAAACTAAAAAAAGCAAGTTTGAGGTTAGAAAGTTATGTAACTTTGATAACAGCATTTAAACGGAAATAATAGTGCATTCATTTGGAATACAGAGAAAATTATTACCTTGATTAGAGGAGAAACACGAACCGGAGCTGGCAAACCTGACATTATTAATTTTTTTGTTACTTTAAACTACAAGTAGAAACTGAAATAGGCAACTGTCAGCAATGGCGTAATGACAGCTGTCAATGTCAGAAATTTGAAACCAACAAACTCAAACAAAAATAAAAAGTACTGATCAGAATGTATTTTTTGTTTCAAGGTTACATCTTTATAAATTTAGGAACCTCCAATTCTTTAAATTACAAAAAGTAACAAAAAAAAACCTTGTCGGTGCTGACATCTAGGTACAATATAAAAAAAAATGCGTTGGCACAACTGTAACTTGAATATCCCTAACAGGGTGACGTTTAAAATTACGCATGTTTTCTACTCTTTTTCCCCTCCTCGATTTTAGTCTGTTATTTGAGTGGTCCGAGATAACAGTGTCCAACACTACTGTTAAACTTATGTTAATATTGTCAACATACTCATTCAGTATTTAAGCAGACCATGTGCGTTGGGTGATTAACGAGAATTTTTTTTGTAAAATCGAAAATAATATTTACAATGGCGGGTATTTTGTCACTGGTTTGGTTTGTTGGTTCGGTGCTAATAACACCGTTTTTGATGATTTTACTGTGTATAGTTTTCCTGGCATCAATTGGGAAATCTTTAGGTGTACGAAGATTGTACGTGAAACTTCTTTTGATCATCTTTGAGGTAAGCTCCCTTTAAGATCAATCACGATTCACCGAATAAAATACGTCACAAACTTTGCATCTCATCATGTATTTAAATTTGTTGGACTATGAACGTGGAATATATGTCTTCAAAGTGAAATTTGGGGAAACTTGGAAGACGGTGAAAGTGTGATGACGATGGTTTCTATTAAAATTGCGAACCAGTGAGTTCGTTGGCAAAGACGTTGGAACATGCCTCCTAGACTCTATTTTTAAGGGTTACTTCTTCACTACATCAAATTTAATGCGAAATGATCTAAAAGGGTACATAGCCGTTTTATATTTACTGTTGAATCAACCAATTGACTTTTATTTCAGCATTAAAGGGCTGTAAACAAATAAGGCTCCAACAGAAAATTTTCACATTAGAACATGACGAAAGGGAACTATGACCCGTGACTGTGGATCTTATTCACTTTCAAGTATAGTCATAGTCATAGATTCGAGGACTTGTCTTAATCTGATAAGAGATATTATGAGAAAACTAACGTGTACTCGACTGTTTGTGTTAAAGTTTTGTAACGTTGGAACTTTAACGTCGTTAAATTAAATTAAATGATTGATTGACCTATTGATTGAATTCTCTTGTTTTTTATAAGGTAGAAAAATATTTTTTTAATTATTGCGAGTTAAATGACAAGCGTATTTCACATTCATATACATGTTGAGAAAACCAAACTGAGGCTATCTATATTTTTCAATATTTAAATGCATTCAGATCTTTAGTCCAAGAATACGTTGCTCTTTCCTCATACGTTTATATGTAATAATTAATTTAATGATTAATTGATACATAACGATAAGAAAAGCATGATTTTTTTTATAGTTTGACCCTCGGTGTGTCGTTTGTTATCACATTCTGACAAAGAATTTATAAAGGCAGCACAGATGGTCCAAAACTTAAAATGATTCTTCTTTGAAACTCTCGAACATTTTTTGAATCTGTAAGCAATTTTTATTTTATCGCCCCCTTATCGTTTTTACATAACTTAACTATGTGTTGTAAGTTCAGTGATCAAATGAGGACCGTACTATCTTGACACAACAGCTACATATTCACTTGCAATTTTTTAGCGAACTACTTCCTCTAGGCTATAGGAGGTCACTTGTTTAACTATAGTTACACGCAATTTTACAATCTTTAAAATAAGGAGTGTAAATTTGCAATGTTAGGTCAATGTAATGAAAGTTTTTATAGTTTAGGACAATGCGAAGACCCGTAAACAATTTGCAGAAACATTATTAAACGTATACTATTGTGTTGTCTCGTGGGCCAGAAATATAATTATTAAATGCAGAGTCAAACAAATCGCTTATTTAAGTAGGAATTCCCATACTTTTTGGCGTGTCGAGTTGAATTTGGGTTCTCTGTGAAGTTTTCCACTCGTTTCAATCTTTTGTTACCCTTGGTCTCATTATTTTATTTCTTTAAGGTTCCATCATTTCAAATATTTGTTTAACCAATTTATTCTTATTTTTTTTAAATACATACCCGCGCCATCTAAACTGTCTTCGTTCTATGGCTGCTTTAAGAGGGTCTGTTTTGAGTTTTTCTGTAAATACTTGGTTTTTTATTTTGTCATTCTCTTCGTTTTTTCTTATATTCTTCTCAAAAAATCGCATTTTAGTATTGTTAATGTGATTTCCTTTCTTTGTATTAGTCTATGATTCGTAAGCTGGCTAAAGTTAATTTTACTTTTGTCTGTTATAAGTTCTGAGTGCAGAAAATTACTCTTTGTGCTATTATATAATCTACTATTTCTTGTTATCACTTTGTTTGTTTCATCTAAGTGTTTGAACTTAGCCAGTAGTTCTAGTTGTTCCCATTTTACTGTGGCATTTTTTTTTCATGATCTTTCGAATTATAGTTATGAACTTTTTGTGTTGATGGGTATATTTATGGTTTTCAGTTTTGATTAAAGATATTTATGTTCTCATATAATTGTGTCTATGTTTCTCCAATTATTTCTTTATCATAATGTGTAATATAATTAATTAGTTCGATACTTGTAAGTTTCCAATATCATAAATTGTACTTTTTCAGTTTCTGCTTGCATGTTTTGCTCCATCGTCCAAAAACAGATATGTACTTTTTTCGTAGATTGGTGTAATAATTCCTATTTGCTTACCTTGTGGTATTATTTTTCTGTTTTTGTTCATCCATAATGTTTAGAAGTTCTTGTTGATTCTTCCGATTTATATATTTGACCATTTCTGAAGTGACTTCATCGTCTCTTTTTGCTTTTTCCATGTATGTACAGTATACCTATAAAAATATACCTACATTATTAATTAGCTAGATCATTGTTTCCGTTCGGGAGAATTTGTCGATTGTGGTACTAAAAATAAAGATATTTTTATAAAACAATTCAGTAATGATATCTTTGAAAAAAAGGAAGGCGTTGCAACACCTTGTAAGGATTAATTTTGTGCAGCGTGGCTTTGTGGACAAATTCTAAAAATTGATCGATGACGTAAAAATAAAACTCCGTTCATAAATAACAATCACTTTTGTGATGATTTTAGATTTTCACACCGTTGTGAGTGCTTGTATTAGAGTTTTTAAAAAACTGAAAGAATTTTGTTCTTTTGATATTAATAACTTGCCTTATCTAACACGCTATCAAAGACTTGGTATTATTCCATAGTTGCTTTTGTTTAAGTTGGTCGCTTAAAAAATTAATTTATCAATTAGTATAATGGGGTGAGAGATGACTATTAATTCATTCGTAAATGGTCAGATTACTAAGCAGTCCTCATCTGTACAGTAGCAAGTGCTGTAAACAAATCGCAAACTGTCGCTTCTCCCCTAGATATTAATACCATAACTGCTTTTGTACACATCGATATTTCCAGTGGTCCCATAGTACAGTTGTATGCTAGTTTATTACTGTCGGTTGGACATACAACATAACTACTGTGCATTACTATGAACTGGCATTTATTTATATTTCGTTTTTTAAAGCATTTTAAAAGTACTCATTATAAATAAGCTAATCTTGAAAAAAAACGTGCATACCGTTTTAATATCAGCAGTATCTAAAAATAAATATTACAATCAATATTAATTATCTTATAAGAAAAAGTCAATCAAAAATTAACCAGAGGTTCGTCAAATGACCCCATTTGGTCAGAAGGATATCCACTGCAATAAAAGCGATAATTATCTGAGTAGGTACTTCTGTAGTTGGTAACAAACTATATTATGGACATGTTTTTCTTATCATTTGGCGTATCGATTGGTCAGTAACACGTGAAAAGCATGATTTTGGTGAGAAGCGATAACACCGATTTATATAATTCTTGAGTATTGGTATAAATAAATTTGATACGTTTTATTTAATATGGGGCGAAGTGCATCATGTTGAAAGGGTGGGTGTTGGAGTGGGAGGAACCGACATATTTTAGGCCTGTTCGTTGATTATTAATTACATGGTGCTAGGGTGTGAGAGCTTGTCAGAACAACGGAAATTAAGTTTGAGCTTGCAATTAAGTGGTGTAGAAACGAGGAATTTTTGATTGTTTATAGAAATTACAGCCAAATTGTGCACATAATGAATATAATGTACCTAGTTAGAATTGATAAAAACAGTTTTATGATTTTTTTTAATAACATTATTAAAGTAATAATTATTTTTGTGTTATTTGTATTTCTTCATTGGTTTTTATGTTGCAATAGTCCACTTACTTAGTGTCGTTGACGTAGATAATTATATGTAGGATATTAATAATAAATAATAATTTAAACAATTTGGTGTATTATAATTGTATTTTTTTAATTATCGGTGCGGATATAGGTAGTATTTTAACAGTTCATTTAATTTTTTTTAAAGAAATTCTGGACCCAAGAAAAATTATCTCATTTTTTAGTTGGCCTTTTATGATTTAATCTACTTTTTCACATAAAACCATTTACTTGTTTTCCAGCGTTTGCTGAGTTTACATGATGATCCACTTTATTTACTATATGTAGTTTTATTTTTTGTATGTGAATTTGAAAACTAAAAAAGAATGTTGGTATTACAATGTTTCTAAAGTTACCTTGTCGCAGTTGATAAATAAATAGTTTTGTTTGTTTCACTCATAGTAAGCGTTCAGTCAGATACTCAGCGTAAAAAGGACATTTTTTCATATGGTTTTTATGGACTCGTGGAAAATTGCATCTTACAATGAAATACATTCTTTTGTTTGGTTGTAATTAACTCTTATGTAAACGTTATTTAGTAGAATCGCAACCGCCGCTTGTTTTGCAAAAGAATAAAAATTATAAACATGTACTTTGCTGATAATGTTAGTTTAGTCATTCAAGCAACTTTTTAATTTTAACAGGACATCGTTTCCACATACATTTTCGGTCAATGTTCACATGATAAAAAATCTCAAGTAGTGGTTTTCCAGTTACTATCTTATCACTTATCTCTAATCTTTTTATATCCTAAATGTAAAGTTACCACGAAAACATTGTTGAGACAAAGTCCATAATGAAGCAGAAATAAAATTAGTTACCCACAATTTCATTAAATTATTATGATAAACTCAGACAAAACTTGAGAATGTTCACATGAATTCTTTCTTTTTTCTCTCTAGATGTTGACTGTAAGAACAAAGTACACGCTGCTATATTGTTTTTGTACTTGGATAAATTTATCTACACTAAAACAAGTTCATTTTTTTGTTACGTGATGATTTTTGTTTGTGCAAAGGTAATGTTTACAAGGTTGAAAAGATCTGATGGCAATGGACTTTGATTTCGTTTAATGTACAAATTTGTCAGTGAATGGACTCGAGTTATATAATCAATATTTTGGCATAATAGAATTAGTTTATAAATCATCGGTGTTTTTTTTTGTAGTTTGGACGTGCTAATATCGAAACCGCCCAAAAAAGTTCACAACTATACGATGACATCGACGAAGAAGAGAAATCACCACCCACCAACGATCCAAAACCACCGAAAACACCGAATGGCTTAAAGCAGCCAAACAATGGTTACGTTCCAAATGGAAATTCAGTTATCAGTAGAGATGATAAGTTGATTTTGGTACCAGAACCACCCGTGCATAATAAGAATGAAGAGACGGAAATTTCAGAATTTCAGGTATTTTGTCAGGTCAGGTTTAAGAACGTTATGTTTTATAATCGTTTTTTAGGATTACGATTTGAGTAGTATTTTTGACTATTTAAAAGCTGGAATGGAATCAATAATCGAAGATCAGGTAACATCGAGGTTTGAAGCTGAAGAATTGAAAAATTGGAACTTGTTGATTCGTACGAATCGGCGGTATGAATTTATATCATGGAAGTTGACAGTGATGTGGGTGTGCGGATTTTTTGTTAGATACTTCTTCTTATTCCCTTTACGCGTCACCATCTGCTTTTTCGGGGTATGCTATTTTCTGGATAAGTACTAGTTTTATTGTAGACAGTAAATACCATATTGAAATAGCGAGGAAAACTTCGATTGACTTCTTTGTTTTGTGACACGGGCGAACGATTAGAGTCCAATTAACGGGAGATAACTAATAACTTGACGACAATTTGATACAAAAATAGAAATGTATATTTCAGGTTCAAATTACTCTTCCCAGTGACAGTTTTATTGTTTTGTTTTTTTATTACACGGGTTTTATAGAATGGAACGAATTATTTGTAAACAATGTAATGAGAAAGTAGATTATTGAATTTTGATAAACATCTAGGAGAATTGTGGCAAACATATTAAAATGAGTGGACCACGTCCTGTGTCAGATTGATTATACAACCTGCATGACCATGCCAAGGTCAAGGCATAAAAATAATTTATTTTAGTTTGATGTAAAGGTTATCATGATTATTACATCTTTGCTTAGGATCAGGAAATAATGCAAATGGTTTGTGTATAAAAAGATCGATCGGTTTTGATTTCGTCACTTTTGGGGTAACCTATTATTGTAGTGATATCTAAATTTTAAATAAATAATACTGGAACTTAATAATTGAATAATTAAATTTAAAGGTGATTTGGGCTTTAGTTGTCGTAAAGGCTTCATATAAACTATGACAGTAATAATTTGGAAGCAGTTTCTTTGTATATTGTTCCAAACACGCAAACCATATGAGAATTGTCGTAATAAGTGTTTTATGTCGACGAAAGACACAATTGAAACGCTTTCCTGGCCTAAACCCACTTTATTATAATTAATATCACAACAACATTACTAAATTGTTACAGTGGACCCTCGTTATAACGTGAAATCGGATATAACTTGTAATACCTTAATTGTTGATGATTGTAAACAATTAATATTGTAGTTTCATCGTTCATTGCGTATTAATTATAATTATCATTATCGGGAATTACACTTGTGTGTGCTTAAAAATAGCAGGAAATTCGAAATTCTGTTACTAAGCTCGTAGTAGCGTTTTTTGTTTAAGAACGGTCGTTAAAACAGTGTTATATTAAACCTATAACAATAATACCGTCGTAAGCTTCCACAAAAGTTGTTAAATATTTATAGAAGATAATAACAAAGTTATGTTAGCCACTTGAATTTTTCCTCCCTGTTTTTAACATTGTAAATCTCCATATAACTAACAAAATCAACAGCTCTGTTGGATGATCGCAACAACAGCTCTCCTAGGAGCGCTTCCGGACAGCCCCATGAAACGCTGGGTTAACGCAAAATCATACATAATAGCTTTTCGAATAATGGCCCGTTCTTTAACTTCCGTTATTCGTATTCACAACGAGGAGTATAGACCAGCTAAAGGTTCAGTGTGTGTTGCCAATCACACTACTCCTTGCGATGTTCTTGTTTTATCCACAGATAACTGCTACTCTCTGGTGAGTCGCCGGAACTGGAGATGTCAAGGGACTTGTCTTAGTTTTAGAATTGTGGCTTTTGTTGCTTCGTGCTTTGTGTCTTAGAAAGTTGTGTATGTTTTTGCAGGTTTGGTGGTTAACGTTGTGTACAGCGTTAGTAGGGTACGTGAAAGAAGGCCCGTTCAAGCAAAAATTAAATAAGTACGTGTCAGTTATGTGCTTTGGAATTTTATCCAATGCTATATCTTCAGTTATTACGTATCACAATGAAGAGAATAAGCCTAAGAGTTGTGGGATATGTGTCGCCAATCACACGTCACCGATTGATGTACTCATATTAATGTGTGATCATTGTTACTCATTGGTAGGTTGCTGCTTAATTTATCGGTTGATGGTGCATGTAAATTATTGTTTCAAACCTCTATAGGGTCAGGTTGACCTCATAAGGATGATTTTTAAATAGAAAGTGAAAAGATGGCGATACATTCTTTAACGCTAATCAATTTTCAAACACGTAAACCTGTTATTTTTATTTCGCTTCAATTATGAAATATCACTAATCTGTTTTTCATAATTACAAAGAGTCGCATTAATAACTCACGTTTCTTTGCGATGCGATCCCAATTATCCGTGGTTTTCATAATTCTTTGTTTACGATTCAACCAATTTTGATATTTGGCGATTTTAGTCGAAAGGTTAAGTGAAAGTTAATCGAATATTGTCTATGCCGACAAATTTACAATTGGATGCACATAGCACATGCTCGAATGAAACGAAGCCCAAGTAGCCTTTGGAATTTGAAATTCGTTGGTAGCACTGCGTGTCTGTTCCAAAGCCAGTTTGAAATTAAATATTCCTTGACATGCAATTATTCAGTTGTCTTTTAAGCCAGTTTTAAAATGTTAAAATCAATAAAAAATAGTAGTAGCAGTACTAAACTTTCCAATATCTTCCAATAAATATTATATTGGCATGTGTATTTCAGGAGGTAGCCAATCAGAATGTAGTTTTTTGTCTTGAATGGATCTTCAAAATTAACTTTTTTTTTGTTTCCATGTTATTACCCAAAAAAGTATCTTTATGACATACTTTATTTCCCTGTAGAGGTTTACCGTTTTATGTTGTGATTTAATAGATGATTGTATTATTCCGGGTGTTATTGTAGATCGGTCAAAGCCATGGAGGCTTCTTAGGAATTTTACAGCGAGCTTTAGCACGAGCGTCTCCCCACATCTGGTTCGAACGATCAGAAGTTCGAGATCGGCACGCTGTCGCTAATAAGTAAGTGAATTTAAATTTAATTGCTGTAACTTCTGCTGACTTAACTATCTGTTTTTGGGGTCTATTCTGTAACTTTCCTGTTTATTTTAACAGGCTGTTAATCAAAATCAAAATTTTGTGTTTAAAATAAACAGAACGTTAAAAAGATACAGGTTAGACCCCACTGTCCACAGCCTAAATGTGGAAATTTGTTTGTTTAAATTTTGCTTTGAATTACAAATTAGTGGGATGAAGGATTTACATTCCTTTGTTCTAGATGTGTTAGTAATGACCGCGTTAGAGTTACGTTCCGAATGTAAATAATTTCCCAAAAAATGTGATTTTGTTAAAGAGAATTTTATATCCATATTATGAGATTTCGCAAAATGCAATACGAATGTCAGAGGACGTTAAAGTGCATTGGTATTGGAAATCAATGCCTATCAAAAATTGTTCTCATTAAATGCAGACGACTATTAATAAATGTAAGAATGAGTGAATAAAAGCGCGCTGATAAAAATGTATGTATTAAATTATATGTTAAAAAAATACACAATACGAGAACAAAGGATGGTGAAATTAGAATCTGTTTAGTTGTTTACTTATAATCAATAGCGATTATTGATTATCAAATTTTTTGTTTGGTGCAAAATCAATAGAATTCAAAAAAAGTTTAATTTGATTTTAATAATAAAAGTAAAGATATGTTGATTGAATACAGTACGAGTGAACTTAGGATCATTTTGTTAAAAACAACACACTTGTAGTCAGATATCAAAGATGAAACATTAAAAACACTTATCAGAAACAAGATCTTTGAGATAAACAAAACACTTAACTTTGTAAAGTAAGAAGTATGCTTATAAAAAGCATTTTTAAATTATAATTTAAAATTGAATTAAATTTTTAAATAATAATGTCACGATGCCAATAAGACTGTAATAATACGAGGATAAGACTAAGTTTGAGTAAACTTATTAATTTAGCCAGTTTCAAGCTTAAAAATATTTCGGAACGATAGCTAGTAATAACTTAAACTTTGGTTACTATTGACTCGAGTATTTATCTTGTATCCAATAAATATTTTATCATTAAACTAAGTGGTGAAGTGCGACCATTTTTTGTACAGTTTGTGGCAAATTATGTAATTGGATGGAAGGAAGTTTATCTCACTCTTATTCATAATACATGTAGCCTTATAAAATATTACTTTCTGATTTCTTTCCATAAGTAATAGATAAACAAAACTAGACACGATGCTTCTTATTTAATATTTTTAATGTACTTCTTTGCCTTATACAGATTGAAAGAACATGTTTCCAATCCCAACAACCCCCCAATTTTAATATTCCCCGAAGGCACATGTATCAACAACACATCAGTAATGCAGTTTAAGAAGGGCAGTTTTGAAGTAGGAAGTGTAATTTACCCAGTGGCCATAAAATACGATCCCAGATTCGGCGATGCATTCTGGAACAGTAGCAAATACTCAATGATGCAGTATTTGTACATGATGATGACAAGTTGGGCAATTGTTTGTGAGGTTTGGTATTTACCACCCATGCGTCAAGAAGAAGGAGAATCAGCAATCGATTTTGCAAATCGAGTTAAAAGTGTGATAGCCAAACAAGGCGGATTGGTCGATTTAGTATGGTGAGTGTTGTAAACACCGTTGGCGATTGTTATTAAATTTTTTTCAGGGATGGCCAACTTAAACGTACAAAACCAAAGAAAGAATGGCGCGAACGACAACAAGAAGAATTTAGTAAACGACTTAAGAAAGAATAAGTTTTTAAAAGCTTTTAGGGTGTGAATGTTTTTTATTGCGCGTAAATTTAGTGTGATTTACTTTTTACATGAAGTATCTAGTCCAATAGATTTTCCTTGCGTTACAAAGTGATATAGTTAGATATTAGATTCATATTAGCGATGTTATGGTTTGCAGTAATTAGCGTACATTCGAAGCGCACGGCCTAGGTGTCATTCAGTTCAGTTCCAACGCTTCAGGTATTTTCAAAATTGCTCATATTTGTGTAATTATATGTAATTCAGTTTTGTTAGGGATTCTATAACTATTGACAATATTAATGAACTGAATGTGGACTTGCTAATTTAATTTCTCTACTGAAAGCTTCTAAATGTACCTCCCATAAGTGTGGTGAACTGATGCATTTATTTGTTATATTTTTATAATATGGAAGACTTATCATTGCAGAGGCCTTTTTGTAACTGTATAAAATATATATTGGCTACAATTCTTTCAGTAGTATAAGTTCTAGTTCTAGTATTTATTACATGTAAATATGATTGTATATTATAGTTTTGTATTATTCCTTGTAATAAATACATGTTTACCTACTTTGTTACAATATTGATTCATTCTGCCCTTTTTTCCTCACTTAATTTGACACTTTTTTTGAAAATCTCAACCAACTCCTCTGTTGCTGTCTTTGGTTGATTTAAGGGACTGGACAATTCTTTATTTGGATACTCTACTAGATTTTCTGCTGGGTCCTTGAAAAGATAAGGTGTCCATGGTCCTTGAATGGATGGATGATCAGTATGAAGCAATTTTCTTAATCTAAAGTCAGTAGTGTTGCCAGACTGTGTCTTTAACAAATTCAACCATTTAGTTATTTCTTCACTAGAAAGATTGCGACAACTGATCCATTGTTTATCCCCATTCACTAAAAAAATAAAATAAGTAACAAGCTTTGGTGATCATTATCTTCTAACAGAATTCTGCAGAAATGACAGGCGAACGATGTCTTCGTGGTTTGACGTACACAACGACACCAGGATTATTTTTCGAAAAGTCGATTAGCTCTGTTTCGATGAAATCTCTGGAAACAAAAATATACAACTCTGTAGAAGTCTTTGACGGAGAAGTTACCTCATTCCTCTGCTGGAGCCGTTGTTTTTGCAGAATTTTAAAACAACTCTTTGTAGTTGACAGACATATCGTCCGACTCCGTTTTGAGACGGAGTTCGAATAAAACCAGATTTGAGAAAAATGTGACTGTTAGACATTACACTTTTTTGAATTACCAAAAATAGGTTAGATAAACTGTCATAAAATTTCTAGGTTAGCTGGGTCGGTAATGCAGAAATATACGGAGTGCAGTGGGTTCTTCCATTGATATCCAATAGAGGTCACAATATGTGTAAAAAAAATCTACATTTTTAGGAGCGAAATTAACTTTTGTGGAAACAATTTTAAATTCAAGTGTTTGTTTTGGAAAAGCAACATAATAGCACTACACACAGACAAATTTAGTGTTATTTCTAAACAATGAATGGCAGCAGTCGACCATTTTGCTACTAAAAAAAAATAAAAAAAAAACCTACTGTAACCATTTAGTTGGAAAGTCTTTAGAATTCAACATTATTTACGTAATCAACATGTCCTCAATTAATTTTCACACAAGTTTTCAAATAAATTGAACCGTAAACACGAAACCTGAAACCTCTGAACTAAAACTGAAACTAACCATGATATCAGAAACTGCAACAAAATATCCGATTATCAGATTGCTGTATTTCAGTTCGACTAATTCGTTAAAATAATAGTTCATCCAACTTCTCTGGAATGGAAATTAACGAATTTCTGGCCAAATATGGGAGGCACAGTTGGAAAAAATTGGTCACTTTTGACGTAAAAATGCATGAAATTACATAAAAGACATAAAACTACCAACAACGCATTAACGTTGACGACCACTTTTTTAAAATTTTATAAATATATATATCTTCATAAATCATAAAAAACGGTCGTCAACGTCAATGCGTTTTTGGCCGTTTTATTAATTTTTATTTCAAACCACTCGTTTATGTTTTAATTAGAATTTATTAAAATTGTGAATCAATAATAGGTATGAGTTCAGTAGTGCCGAATTGAAGCAATAAAAAAATAACCGTTTGTAAGTGCGCAGTCAAATTTTATGTTGTAGAATTGGTTGCACTAAAACATAATTTTCTAATATGAAAATCAGAGTGTTTTTTTTTTATTTTTTAACAGCTCGTTTTCGAACAGAATTATTACACGTATTTTTTTATTCTTGTCTAATTGTCACCAAATTTCGCGTACATGCACAGTTAGGTCTCAAATTTGACGTTATATAGTACTAAAAAATTTGAAATGACTGTGCACTTACAAACGATTGTCAGTGTATCACACAGAAAACCAAACAAAAACTAAATTGAACAAATGCAGTGATACAAATTTAGCACGAGTGAAATTATGTCATTTTTTATAATATAGATAGGTATTATACTCTCTATGATAGTTTGTCAAACTTTTACGAAGGAAAAGAAATTAAGTCAGTTATATTGCGCAGCTAGTGTTGAAAATTACTTGCCTGAAAGTGGTGTTACAAATTACAAGAACCAGAAAAGTACTTTTTGCGCTGTACATTTCCGTCAATTATACTTGAAGATTTTTTTCTTTAGATTAAAAAAGTGATTTTTTCTTGGCAAATACTAAACCATCAATCGCTTTTATATTTAGTATACTTCTCCAAATTCAGCTGCGAAAGAGTTTTTCAAACTATCAGTTTTTTGAGATATTTTATTAAAATTCGAGAAAGAATTGAAATTATAAAATAACTCAATGAAGTCAAATTAATTTATATTCAATAATTTATTGCTAGCTCTGGTTATTATTCTAATTCGGTTTATGGAATCTCTCCACGCTTGTCTCTATAGTTTTCATTTTGACAAATGAAAGAAGAAAGATAAATTTTTTGAAATTTTACCAAATAGAAAAAAGCATCTGCAAAAAAAAAAAAACAGTCATTGTAGTTAAAAATCTTTTAGTTTTCCTGGCGTTGCGTTTGTTTAAAAAGATTTTTGAGTAATATGTTCCTACAGAAAAACCAATTTGTTGTATGTGCATGAAAAATAAACAAAAATTTTTTTTCACTTAATTGTTAACGTTATTTTTTTCATTGTTTTGAAAAAATTGTCTTACGCCCATTATTTTTTTAAATAAAATTTTTAAGGACATACTCTATACTTATTCTAAAAATAAACAACTTATTTATACAAATGAGAGGACAAAATAAACTATCGCCCATGAAAAAATAGAATATTGAATGGAAATGCGAAGGCGCACATACCTAAATATATTATTTATAACATGTATTATAAAATAACGCAGTTAATAATAAATATTTCGAATGGTATTCGGATTATTAACGCGTAAAATTAAATATTTTAATATGACTGACCAATTAATTTATTAATATTAATGATAATGATAAACTAAACAAATGTCAAATGCGTTGGTCACAATTTAAATTTCTATATGTACAAAATTTAAACCTATTTCGTTCTACCAAGACTGGTGAGGAACAAAGTCATGCAATATTTCAACTTAAACTAGTTGGTGCTTATTAGCTCTAATAAATTTTTCGGTACTAGGATGCAAACGTTAAAAATTTGTGTTGCATTTTTATAATAACAGATAACAATATTTATTCATAAATTAATATACAGAAAAAACATAAAAGATTGGCTCCATTTTTATTTCAAGATAACTATATTCAAGTTCAGGGTTTATAATTTCACCTTTCATTTTTAAAAATTTGATTTTCCAAGAAAGTTTTGCATCAATTCATTAGTCTCGTTGCCTTGTGATATTTTTTCCGAATTAAAGCTCTCCGTAATTAAAATTCGTTCGCTTTTCATTTGATACTGAACTTTTGAAGTTTCTAACATCAAAATCTCTCTAATTTTGGTTTGATGTAAAACAAACTTTTATTGGTTTTTATGTATCCGGTCTTCTTTTAAACATGATTCGATAATATCGAAAAAAAAATGTGGCCGGATTTATTAAAATATGAGAGGAGTTGTAATAACATTTGTTATAGTTTGAAGTTGTTAACTAGGTAATTAGTGATCTATTGAATAAAATTATTCATTTATCCTTCTGTTTCCGATTCCTGCTCTATGATGTCCGTTGGTTGTGCAATGATATAAGTTGGAAACTCCGCCTTGGTATTGATTGTTTCAAAATATTTCCGTAAGTAGATTTAGGATCAGTGCGATACGAGATCCGACTGCACCTTTCGCAAGGTTTGTTTGATTAAACCACATAATTCTTTCGTGTTTTGAATTCCCCTGCTCGAATGCGAATTACAAGTACGTTTTCAAAAGGGAGTGTTTAGAAAATCAAAGGCCTATTTTCGATTAAATCTACCGACTGTACCTAAATCCCATTTTAATTTAGCAATTTAATAATAAAGTGGATATGTAGCAACTTTTCAATGTGGAAAAATAAAGGGCGGCTAGCAGCTATGAAAACGAGGATCGTGCCATTCACGCGTCGTTGACCAAGCGGGACCGCATGAGGCCAAAAGTCCAATATACCTACCGGAAGTTTCTATTAATTGGTTTCGTCTTCATTAAAAGTTTCCTTTTTATATTCCAATCATTTTAGTTTGTCCCAAATTATTGTCGGAGAATTTTTGAAAATCCTGCGTCTACGACGTGCACTGCGAACTCGTTAACAGGACGCTGACCCAAGGATGTGATTAGCATATTACATAAAATGCTGAAAAATAAATACTGGTATAATTGGTGCTTTCACCGTTGTCACTGGTCTGTGTCTTACTGCTACGCTGAGGACAGGATGAACAAATCCGCCGCAGAGATCGCAGGAAATGCCTTTTAATTCATTACGTAATTCAGTAAAATCGCTTAATGCGTGCGACCGGCTCAACGAGGGAAAAGTTGTAATAGGGAGCGAATAAGAATTCTAAATTCAATCGAAATTTCGACGACCTTGCTTGATTCGTAATCTTGTTACAGCCGCCTTTTGTAAATAGAAGGATTTTCATTGTGTATGTGTCAAAGGCTAATTTTATTTTTACCCTTGTTAAAACTTCTGATCGAATTGGGTAAAGACTTTCACGCGGACACTGAAAGTGGCAAAATTGCGTTGTGGAAAGAGGGGAGATCGCACAGTTTATCGAACATAAAACATAGACTAGTAGCACAGACTTATCACCAGGTGCGGCACCAATATATTGAAATGAATAAATGATAATAAGCAAATATCACGCATACATTTTTACATAAGTTATCGATCATTGCAGAAATTGAGCACGCTGTTTAATGTGAGAAAAAGTGGAAGTCTAAAGATGAAATTGTGATTTATGTTAAAGAAATTTTATGTACTTCTTTCTTCGATGAGTCTCATTTAGATGTGCTTATCTAAAAAAATATTTGGAGGTATTAAACCATTTAGAGTTTGTTACGCTTTTAGCTTAACAGAAGCGTTAAATAACGTGGCATTTTTGTGCCTTTCACTTTGGTTAGATAGGGAACGAAATTAAGTATTTTCCCCTATGAGATAAGAAGCGGCGGTTTAGAAAAGTGTGTTGATAAAATTCATCTATTTATTTAGTGAAAAAATTTGCGTATGTACTTTTTGTCACGATCGGTTATGTATAAAAATTCCACAATAGAAAAGTGCTCAGATTATGCCTCCATTTTTATTATTTAAGAATTTTTGTTGTTTTTATAACCTACTGGAGATAAACATTTAAAAAAAAAAAACACTAAGACTATACGCCTTTTTTAAAATTAGGTCTTTGATGAACATCGATACGCTATTTAGCCTCCGAATGTCTGAACAGTCTGCAAATCCATAAAATTGAAGTTTTCATTAATAATATGAGTAACTTTAGATGAAGTAGGCCACCTAACTGTCGATGAATGTAACGAAATTACAGCTTTTTAGAATCCAAATTTTGGTTGGAATTGAAGAAGTGATCCATTTGGGATTACTTATACTGTGATTTTTTTATGACTGTCTGCAGGGATTTACGTGGTAAAAGCTTTAACTCATGTTGATGCTCTTTCTAGTGGGAATTTTACAGTAAAATGTGACTGAGTTCTAGATTTCATTATTTGCAATCAATCTCAGTTATTACCAAAAGTAAAAAAAATCAAAAAGTAAGATGTAGTTATTTAATAATAAAATTTGAAATGACAAATCAACTAAATTTCTCAGTTCTTTGAAATATTCTGAGCCTGACTAATAAATTAAAGAATTAAATTACAATGATTTAATGCTTATTTAGACCAAATTTGTCTTAATTTGTATGTTAAAAATCCGGTCATAATTTTTTTTGATATTTTCGTCTAATTTAATAAAGGATCGCTTACTTAAAATTTTTATAAACTTTTTAAGGTCTTTTATTTTTCTTCTATATTTTTTTGTGATTTATGAAGTAGATTAAATTAATTAATAATGTAATTAATTATTTTTAGAAGTCTTAATTATTTCTAGAAGTTTATAAATTTTACTTTAAATGGAAATTTTAAAGTAACATTTACAGACAAATGGAAATTTTAAAGCGAAATTTACAGACATTTATTAGAATGATCATTAACGTGAGGTAAAGTTTTTCCAACGTAAATGACCAGTGATAAAAATGCTTTCTTTATAAAAACTGGGATTTTGTTTACAAAAATATGCACTAAATTATTCTAAGGCATGCTACAAGTTTTAAAAAAATATATAAATATATGTAATGAAATCTTCAAATGGTTAAGTTATTGCACTGCTTCAATTTTTTTTTGAAAAATTTAAAATATTTATTTTTTAATTTTTTTTATTTTTAAATTCATAAGCCAATGTGAAAATTTTTAATTTATTAAATCTATTTTTTTTTATTAATAATGTACATATTCTAAGTCCTACAGAATAAATTCAAACGATACACTCTAAATTTCTTAAATTTTTTAATTTTTCTTTTAACTTTTAAAATATGTTTTAAATGTTTTAAATTTTTGTACTGTCTAGACTTTTTCAATTTTTAAAATTCTTTTTCGAATTTTTAGAGTTTTTTAGATTTTTTGATTTTTGTGGAATTTTTATTTGTTTTGAATTCCGTGGATTTTTATACTCTAATTATTTTAGATTTAGATCTTCTAGATTCTACGTGTTTTCAGTTTTTTGCCTTATATTAGAATTTGCAGTATTACGCATGTGAAATTTCCAATTTCCTTATATTGCCTGAATTGTACTTGTCTTTTGAATGGTTTGGATTATTTTCTACCTGTATTCTTCAAAGACTTGGTTAGAAGATGAATGCCAAAATTACATTTGCATTTATCAAATTATTTTGAGAAAAATGAGATCAGTTCTGGAGTAAAGTACTTCATTATTTAACTAAATTGTTATAAATGTATTATGGATGTAAATAATTATTTCGGTCAAAATACAGAAACTGTATATTTTTGTTATTAATAAGAATAACTAGTTTCTGCACCAAAGTACAAAGGCTAGCAAACAATTTTAATTGCGAATGAATAAAAGAACGCACCATTACTTTTTATCTGTAATAAAATTAATAAACTTAATTAGATTTTTGTTGTTACCGAATTATTTTATTTTATTGTTGGTATGATTTTCTAGTTAAGATAGCTTTGTGACTTTGAACCTATTTTCCACCACATGGTGGAGGTCTCGGAGCACACCATGCAGCAGGACATACCATAGCAATCTTCTTATTATTTCGGAGCTTTGTTTTTTCAGCTCGAAGAGCAAGTAACTCTTCCCACAACGCTTTTACACTATTTTCCAAAGTCACAATTTGCTGCTTAAGAGTTTTTGTATTTTCGTTACATTTTTCCATTCGATTTCTCACACAGTCCATATCGTTTCCGCATTCTACATTTTCATCCAAAGTTGAGGTGACTTGTTGCATTTTTTCTCTGAGTATCTCATTTTGTTTATTAAGACAATTCATTTGACACTGAAAGGAACATAAGGTTTGTTGCAAATTATCAATGATTTGTTCTTTGTTGCGTATTTCACAGATAAGATTAATGGGTGAATCGCAAGCAGTTTGTACTTGCGGTGGTGGTGGTGGTGGTTGTTGAAATGGAATATTTGCAGGAGTAGGTAGATTGCAAGATCCTAAGCAAGCTCGAGATTCGTCTTTTTGTTGATTTTCATCACACACTATAAGCTTGGGGATGTTTTCTTCGGTTAAACCACAAAATAAGACTTTTGGTAACGTGTCTTCTTTGCCTCTACGATATGATGCCATGTTTAAGGATTCTACATTACAAATTTCGACATGTTCAACAAAATGACTATGATGACAGCTGGACAAAACTTGTTGTGTAACTAGGAGATTTTCCTAATAATAAAATCTCCTTTAAGTGCCGAGCATGAAGCTTTTTTGGTAACATTTACACCACCTGTTCCTAAATAACAAATAAAAAATTTCCATTAATTCCCAGTAAAACTTTCCACACTTAGCGAAACGCAGGGTTGATAAATAATAACAGAGGAAGGAAATTACTTGACTGTAAATTTTTATTTTTAATGCCGATTTTGCTGCAATTCACTATCTCAAACGTAATATACATTAACTTTATGGAGGCGTAAAAAATTTTAGGTGGCGCCTTTGGTACTTTAATGATGGAAATAAATTTATTCTGTGTATTTCGAGCGCTCAATTCTTATGTGTTTTACATAGAAAAAGATCCTAAAGCAGAACGTAATTTTAATTTTAAATAGATTTCTCTATTTTTTTATTCTGGAATAAAAAATCGTTAAGCAAAGGAAAAATCTCGAAGTGAACAAACAGCATGAAAATTTGATCCGTCTTAAAATAAGAAGCTAAAATATGTCATCAAGGAAAATTATTTGTCCGACGTAAATCTGTCGTTGCTTCTGAGAACGAATAATGACGACAATTTATTTTGTTGCGTTTAGATGTAAAAATATCGTGAGTTGTTTGGTTTAACAAAAAAATTTTAATCTGACGCTACAACACGTAAAACAGGATGTAACCCTAACCCACAAATCCCTCCGTAATTCAGTTTTTATTTAATATAGTGCGAATTTATCTCTGAAAGAGAAAGAGAGACGAAGAGAATTTAATGCAAAAGCCTTCTATTACTACCATATGCTATATAATTTAAATGAACCTGCTGATACCATTGTGCGCCTCGCTTTCCTCAGTTTTATTAAAACCACCTACTGTGTATACAAGAGATAAGAAAATTTGCGTAATTTCTCGTTTGCGGAATGAGTTTGATTTAATGTGTCAATCATAAAACTTATTAAGAAAACAAAACATTAAATGAAAAAAATTGAAATTATTTTACTCTTGATGGAGTTCTTTGTTGTATACATTAAGAAATAAAAATAATAATCAGCAGACTGTTAATAAAGTGTTTCAACGTAATTTTCTCAACTACTGTAAGACAAAAGAAATTTTAATGATAATGTAATTTAATGCTCTCAAATTTACCAAGGAATTGTATAAAGTTTGCGCTGGGTTTTATTATCAAAATTAACATCACCTTTAGAGTTTAAAATTCGATTGTCATATCAGATTACATTAAAGTAAACTTTACATAAAGGTTGGTAAACAGGGTGCCATTTTGTTTCCTTTTGTGATTGGGTAATTTTGACAATCCAACAAATCAAATGACTGAATACTTCGCATCTCGTCCAATAGAATTTGTTCTTCAACAAAAAAAATTCTGTGAAATAAATTTGTATCAATATAATTTAAAACAAATTATATTGATACGATACAAAGATTTAACTTAAATTTATTAAAAAAAAATAAAGATACAGTTGTTACATATATGATTTTCCTTTCATTTTTTATCTTTGGGCTTGTCGCGGCGGATTTTGTTTTCTCTTTCTGAAACTCTGTAATTTCAATATGATAACTGTCCAGTTGTACATATGACCGAATCGATTCTAGTGACGGGTGTCTAATAAATATTAAAAATAATTGCTGTTCTTCTATTCCAGGAGCTAGGCACTGTTTTTAACCACTTGCTGATTTACTTAACTTCAACAAGCCATGAATAAAAATGCTGGAGTTTCCTCGGAAAAATAAATTGAGAAAATGAAACGTTAATAGTCGAAAAATTAAATAAGTGCTTTTATTGCGGCCACTATTTTGGTTTCGATTGCTAATCACAATTTTTATTTATTATTTTATTTTTCAATTTTTGCTGAATTGTTTTCACAACGAATCTTGTGTTCTGGTGTCGATTCTACACTGTTTCTTTAATTTTAGTGCAAATATATATATATATATAAAAATTCTCATTTTTTTTATTTTGGTTTTTGTTGTTTATTGAAGTTTTGTTGTTAGTCATGGTCCCTTAATATTGAATAAATATGTATACAAAAAATTAATGTTCAATTATCAAGCCAAAAATAATTTTTAACCAATTTTTTTTTAAATAGTGTAAAAATGAGCTCGTAGCTGTTACAGACTCTTTTGGGGCCGTTAAGAAGAATTTTATGGATTCATTTATTGCTGTATTTCTTTTGTGACAGTTTTTGATCTCTTTCACTTGTGATTAATATTCTTTTCTTAGGTAAGCGATTAATAGAAATCTTGAAACGATATTGGTTTTTTATTTCGTGGAACAACAAAACAAGACTTTTTCAAAATCTTCTTATTCATGCTCTTGAAAACGGAACAAGCGTTTACATTTTAGCTATTGATTTTGCAGGTATAACTACAGTACCTACCTTTTGAGCTATTTTCAATTTCGGAAATTTTATTGACACAATTAAAGTCATCCCTCATGATTTAATTGTGATGTAAAATATGAAATCGTAAAGTGTACTCCAAAAATAATATGTTGTGTTTATAGACCATAGCAGCCATAACTGTTGAAACGTAAAAACATGCATTTTTCTACCCATCTATGTGAAAACTATCATCTTCTCACGACCTACTCCATGTGAAAGTGTAATTTTTTCTCTTTAGGACGAAAATACATATTTTTATCTCTAGTGGCGAAACGGATTTATTTCACAGAAACATTCTTATTGTGTGGTCTCACAAGAGTATGACTCCATTTAATTCAGTTTAGTTCTCATATTTAACATAAATTAAATATCCAATGTAGACTTATTAAAATTCGTAGAAAAAATCGTATTTACATCTCGATATAAAATGAGTTTTTTTGCAAGGTTGAAAATAGAACATCGCTGTCGCTTATATTAACTCGCACATTAGGCAATGCGTAATTTTATTTTCATTTCTTGTTATAAGATATAATAATTTTAATTTATTTTCAAATTAAAAAAAAAAAATGTAGTGTATCTTTGTCAGTCGTGGAAAAAATGTTATAAACACCACGAGTGCTACGGATTTTACAGATTTCCTTTAATTTAGAAACTACGTCTAAGCCTCTAAACTATTATTGTCAATTAGTGTACCAATTCAATCCAAGTTAAAAAAGCTTAGATTCAAATATTACAAAATAATAAAATTTAATAAAATTACAATAATAATTAGTAACAATTTTGAAACGTTGAATTATGAAACAGTTCGTTTTCACTGATGCAAAACATTTTGAGCTATCGGGTTTATTTTATTTATTTAGCTTAAGCTGCTGTTATAGAAAAAATTCTCGTCATTTTTCTTATTCTTCATATATTTGTCTATGTACCCTTGAACAGCCAGTTTACATCCTCCGCGTCTCTTCAATAGCGTAATATCGCCTCCTCAATCCACCAACACTGTTGTAGAAGCTTTTGTTAGCAGTGGCTATTGTATGCTTTCCAGTTAAGAAGTAGATCCGATTTTCTGTAAGATATTTTACAAATGAAAATACTTATCGTTTAAAATGATACTTAATCTTGTAGTAAAATAAATATCTATTACCTACTAATAATTTCAAGAAGAAATTAAACAGGATGTAGGTAATTTTATTCCTACTTCATAAATAAAAAAAACACTAATATGAACTGTTTACAATAAATTACGAGATTATAAAGTAAATTGTTTATAATATTTAAAAATGCATCAATCTAATGAATAAAATAATGAATAAAAAAAGATACAGATCGCAATTATTTCGAGCACCATAAAGCAAGAGAAATAAAATATGTTAAAATATTCGCTTATATAAACATTGTCTTTTTAATAAAAATGTTATAATAATATAAAATAGGAACTAGTAACACTTAGAAAAGAACATAGTAAATATAACTAGAATATGGTATTCAAATGTCAAATTCAGTTAAATGTAAAGTTGACCGTCGCATTTAGTTAAACATTAAGTTTTCCTTATTATATTCTTGAGGACGTGATTAGATAATAATCTTAAAACTTAGGCGTAATTTCGTCTTTAGGCGGTAACGCTCAAAAACACCCTTTTTAGTCCCTTGGTTATTAAATAAATTAATTGCTAATTTTCTGAATTAACATAAAAAACGAACTTTCAATATCTATGTTAATAGCTTTTAAATGTGTTTTTAATTCTCGATATCCACTTGGTAACATCAAAATTTATTGTATTATTGTATCAGGCATAGTTACCCCATTAAATTAAAAAAACCGAATGTGTTTTGTGTAAACGATGGAAACGAAATTACTAAAAAAGTTTCTCTTTAGTTTTTTTTTGTGTCATAAGCACATATTCCAACAATTTTTTACTAAAACAGCAAACATGTTATTCGTTATTTTTTGTTAACGCAAATTTCTGGAATATACCACCTCTGAAACCCTATAACAGATAGTGGTCTCGACAATATTTTTGAAATTTCATGTTTATTTAATGTTTAATATGGAACAATAGAAGTGAAACGTGAATTACTGCGCATTATCCTGAAATGAATTCTGTTGAAATCGTGCTTGCACGAGTGAATTTCCGTCAAACTAACACGATTTGCCGATGTGGAGGACGCATGAGTAATATAATGAAACAATTTTTGAGGAATAGTTTTTTAAGCACAAAACTTGAATAACATTAAATGTAAATCTAAGTTTGTAGCTCCAATTAGCTTGATTTGAAATGCTATCTTTTAATTGTAATTATAATTGGTCCAGAGTTGTGTAATTAAATTAAAAAGTATTTAAAGTCAATTTTTTGACTTTACAACGTATTTATTACAGTTTTGATAAATGTTTTTTTTCTAAAGACTACAAGTTTAGTCATTTTTAGAAAAAGTGACACCATCAGAGTTAATTCGAGTTCTAACATGGTTTAGTTGTTGAGTTATTTTTTTCCGTTAAGTTACAAACAAAATATCAACAAGTCTTTATCATTTTTGGTCACTTGTGCAATGATTTTCACGGATTAAATCATAATCTGATGCTTATTTTTTGTCTATCAATGTTGCAAGTGTGTAAACTATTATTGCTATATTATTTATTAAAGAAGGAATTGATACAATACTGATTTATCTAATAAAAACTGTCACTTCGATTTCATACGTCTAGTTTTAAGACAGCGTTATGTTTGTTCGTAGGTAACATTTAATTTAGCCTTAGAGTTTGTGGCAGTTGATTGATAAACACTCAAATCTCTATAAATAAATATTTTAATTAATATTTGTGCCATTCAGCTGAATCTGTTGAATGATGTAGAAAGAGAAACGAGTAAGGCGAACAAATGTTAATTAATTTTCCATTTAAAGAGATTAGAGCCATCCATCAAGTTATCCTGGTTGTATTGAGAGTTATTCGGATTTGTTATTGACACCCTAGTTTTGAAGGATTCCTGTTATCAGTGGTTGCAGTTTGATGAAATGATTAACGCCCGTTAAAACAATGTTTATATTGACATATTTTCCGATGGACCTGGTAATTTATCCAAATGGAAAATTCATGTATATTCGATCCGGTAAGCCTTTAATATGTTGGTAGGATGGAAAGTGGAATAAACACCGACATGGTGCGAAAATAACTTTGTTATCGTATTTGCATTGATATACCCACGTTGACATTAACTAATTTGAAGCAATTTTCTCAAAATGCATTATCCAACCGTTGAATTACTATAATTTGCGACAGTTTTTCCTTCTAGTTTCACCACAAATTACTTAAATTTTCGTGTTTTTAATATGGCGTGTCCTCTCTTGAAACAGAGCTGGAAAGCATATTAAAGCGAGCAATTTCTTATTCCATCAATTTATAACAAGTTCGTAAAACATTTAAATATATTGATGTTGAGAAGACTTAGAGACACGAAAGGAAACAGACAGGTGTAAGATAAGTTTTCGTTCCCTTAGCGTGCTGGTGGGTACCTATAAATCGATAATCTTCAATTTTTAATAATGCACCCGCATGGAATCGTATTTACGTAATTACAAAGCTTCTTTTTATCGAACAAAGTAAACGTTTCCTTTTTGTATTTTCTAAACTTACTCTGAATTAATTAATCAAATTGCTACCTGTCACATTTTAACTTGTATTTACCCAAAAATACATAAACGTCTTTAGTTGTTCGAATAATTAGTATTTCGACGCAGTGCGAGTCTCTTAACTCTGGCTTAACACGAAACCGTGGTGTAAATGAATATTAAACTGAAGGGCTTTCTATGTTTTCCTTCTTGGGGAAATACTTACTAAAAGAGAGTGTTATAAACAGGAAGATTTAGTGTTATGATTTCAAGTTTATTTATTTTGTTAAATTCTCAGACTTACATAGAAATGAAGAAAATTATACCTATACCTGCGAAAACAAATGAGTCCATATGAATGCCATTATAAGTTTCTTTTTATTAGAAAGTAAGTTAAGACGTTTTTTGTAATATTTTCTAAAAAAAAGAAATTTATCAAGATTCCCGTGTCTAGTATTTAATTTTATTACCTATACCTGCGAAAACAAATGGATCAACTTTTATGCCATATGAATACCGTCATAAGTTTCTTTTTATTAGAAAGTAAGTTAAGACGTTTTTTGTAATATTTTCTAAAAAAAAGAAATTTACCAAGATTCCCGTGTCTAGTATTTAATTTTATTACCTATACCTGCGAAAACAAATGGGTGAACTTTTATGCCATATGAATACCATCATAAGTTTTTTTTTATTAGAAAGTAAGTTAAGACGTTTTTTGCAATATTTTCTAAAAAAAAGAAATTTACCAAGATTCCCGTGTCTAGTATTTAATTTTATTATTTAGGATCACTTATTGCTGTTTATTAGCGTGTTTTTGTTATACATTAAACCTCGAATTTTATATTTCCGTTAAACATTAACGACGCCTTGTCAAAATACTAAATATATCAAAACCTGAGGACATCCCAAGATTTTGAAATCAAAGTAATTTCGAGAACACGTGTCCTACATAACCACATCTTTATGTGTCGATCTTAAGTTGTTTATAACATTTTTAATAATTTACACCCGAATTTTATGACAGAAATATCTACATTTTCATTGTACATATGAGTCTTTTGGCTTGTAAAAATTACCCAACAACTCAGGAAGATTTATTTCTTAGACGGATTGTTGGCATAATTTCTCACTTGGTCTCCAATAAAAAATATTAATAGTTTGCGGTGACTTTATTAAACTTAAAAGCGATAAAAGTGAAACATCTCGTTGGTGTTTATTAATATGTATTCAAAAAAGTTGAAAGTGATTTTTTGAAAATTGAAATTGTAAGCAACGCTAGATTATAAGTTGGAGCTAATTGTAAGTAAGCTAATTATAATAGTTGCGTGTAAATTGCTTGCCCTGATTTTCTGTAATTTATTAGATTAATATTCTGCCAAGACGGTTATTTAAGAACTTGCGGGTGGTGTGACTAATAGGAGTAAACTTGGCAGTATGTCTGTTCATACTCAAATAACGTTATATTAATTTTGAGCATGATATAGTTTTTGATTATTTATTTTTACTTTGCCATAAATTTATCAGGGTACAGTCATCTGTAGCTCTTTAATGTTGTATCTATTGTTGTAATGTTTGCTGCCATTATATTTCTGTGAATTATTTGATTGAAATTGAAAATAAAATTGTCGGTACACCAGCTATGAAATTATAAATTTAAATTTCTGGAATGTGCAAAATGAACATTATTTGAATGCAGATTAGACAGAATTGTCTATATTTGTAGCGATTTTACTTCCAAATCGAATTAATTTGACAGATCTTTTTAAAACGATGTTCAAAGCTGAAACCACCAAACTATGAATCTAGTAACGGGAATTCATTTAATAATATTTTTAAATTCTTTAGAGGTATTAAAAATTTGTTTGGTGAACGCTTTCGGTTTGCAGGATATTTATTTTGTACAAACACAAAAAGAACATAAATCATTCATGACAATTAAATGGGAAATATGTGCAATAGATTTTATGTACTTTTGTGGTAGTTAGTACATATTTAAACCAACTGACTTCATCAATAACGAAATAAGTTTTAATTGAGGACAAAGTATCAAATACACACAAATGATGTTTAGTAATAATTGATTTATCACCCATGACGAGTAAAACCGATCTGAAGAATGTTCTACTTCGGTTTCACGAGTGATATCTTCGAGGGTAAACCGCACCATGAATTACATTTAACACGAGGATAATACATAGTTTGAACATTAGATAAACAGTTTGGGTAAACAATCTGAGATACCTCATTTTGTTTTGCTTGCATTTACTTTGCCCCAACGTTCCAAACAATTTTTTTCTGAAGCTTGAAATGTGAAACTGCTAAATTATAAAATACCGTTAGCAACAGACCAAAACGAGGTGATACAATTTTCTGTTTTTTATCACCACTGTGATTATATTTTTAACAACTCTTTCTGGTCAATGGAAAGTGTCGAATTTCTGTCATGTGACTCATGAATCCTAAATAAATATTTAAATTATTTTAAAAGATATTTTTAAAATTTTGGAATGTTTTAGAATGTACGCCTATTTCAGAGGATTTGGGGTGCGATTCTAGGGTTCACATGCAAAAACTCGAAACGGAAATGTAGTATGCTATGATCAATATTTAACACTTTCCAAAGTAAATTTGGTTAAATTTTTGTGTCACTTCAGTTCCTATTTATTACAGAGAGACAAAAGTGAGGTGGTTTAGTCTTTTTATGTCGTAATAAACGATAACAATTCCTACTGGATTATATTCTAGACGACCATTTAAAGTTGTAGCAATAGATTCACCAAGATATTGGTTTAGATTATTAAGGTTAAGTTATTGAGGTTTTTTAGGTTTAATATTTAGGGTCTTCAATTTCAAAATTTTCGCTTACTTAAATTTTAAATTTTATAGATGTTTTGGGTGTTTGTAGGTTGTCAAACTTTTACATTTTTAGATTCATAGACGCTCCTCGGGCTCCTCGGGTACTCAGTTTTCAGGTTGCTAGGGTCACGAATTTTCAGATCCAAAAATTCTGTTCTCTTATATTTTGAGCTTATAAAATTTCACATTTTTAGCTTTTTTGTGGCCTTTTTGTTTTTTGAAGTTTCTCTTGAGTTATCGCATTCTAAAAGTTAAAATATATTTTTATAATTTTAATTTTAATTTTTGTTTTTGCAGGTTTTAGAATTTTTAGGTTCCAAGTTCTGCACAGATATTTTATTTTTTAGATTTTTAGCTTCTCAAGTTTTTTAGGTTTTCATATTCCAAAGTTCCAAATTTTTAGATTTTTGGGATTCTTGTATTCTCAGATTTTCAGAGGATTCGATAAGCTTTCTGTTTCTAAGACTTCAAATTTATTAGATCATAAGATGATTGAGTTTTAAAATTTTCAGTATTTTGTTTTTAAAATTAGCAAGAGGCACAGATTATCAGTTTTCAAGTTTTTGGATTTTCTACTTCTAAGATTATGAAATTTTCTAGCTTCCCAAGTTTTCAGTTCTTTAGACATTTAAGTTTTCAGATTTTTACATAAGTATGTTTTTAGGCTTTTGTTGGTTCTGGTTCCTAGGTTCACACATTTTGATTTTCCAAGGTTTTAACTATTATATTATTATTACTTCAGAAAGGTTTTTGATGTTGTTATGTTGAGATTGCTAACTTACTGTCTACAAAAATTCTCTAAAACTGATCAGAGGAAATCCAACAAGATCCTGCATCTTATGTCTCAAAATATAAAATGTTTGTTTACGACTGTAAAACGACAAGCTACGTGACGACTTACGATCACATTGATGGATTATGTTTAAAAAAATTTCAAACAAAGAGAAAAACACTTAAGGTATTAAAAAGTTGGAAATGTCTAGACCAGCAGAAGCAACTGTTTTTTTTTTTATCAAAATATCTAATTGTAGAACACCATTACCAACGCGGAAGAAAATGACTGAATTAGAGGTTTACCTTTTTAAAAAAAATAGAAATATTACGCAATTACATTTTATTCGTTCAATAAAAGTGATAGAGTGTAGAGTCCTAACGCGGTTGATTGGAAGAACAGTTTGTCCAATAAACGAATTAATTTTTTTAGTACAAACAAACTATTTTTTATGACCTATAACTGCATTACCGGATCTTTTGGAACTGTATGGAAACAGCCGTAAAGGCAGAGCTGCTCTTTTGCTAAAATAGTCTCAGGATCAAATCACGAACCCAACTGCTATTAAAATAATAGACACTTAACTATATTATTTTACTCCCAATGTTCCCCGAAGATAAAGATAGCATTTATATGTGCGTGTACAATAATTTGACAGTTATGATTGATCAGAGAAGACAGATTGACGGTGCTAGTGCATGTTGGCACACCCTTATTCTTGAAATTCTCGTGCCGTCTCCCATATATTTAACACACGTATGCATAGATTGAGGCTTCCGTCCTTGAATATAAAAACAATGTGTCATTTCTTCTATATTATCTTGCCTGGTTACTCAACTTTACATACGACAAATAATTAAGCCCTCCTTAAAACACAAAAATATAAAACGTAATCAGTCGCTGCTGTTCCTTTAATTATCTAATAAAAGAAAACTTACCATTTAAATTGTAAATGAAGGCGAAGCTCAGAATTTCGAGTAATGTTAAATATTCAAAGCGGTGATTATTAATTTAGGGAAACATTCTATCCTAGTGTTAAATTCGACAGTATATATAATAGATTATTTATAGTTGATTTGTAAGTGTAGTGTCGAGTTGCGAAACGAACATCCTTCTTTCAGTGTATGCTTTTAAAGAGAAACCATACGATAGTGTCCGAGATAAATTCTAAACTTGTTCAGAATTTCCCTCGAGACCTACAAACCAATCTGCCTTTCTTGTGACTATTGTTTTCCAGTCAGGCTTGCCAAATACTTGCAAATACAGTTGACTGTATGCTACTGGAGAAATTGGAGATTAAAACACTGTTTTAAACGTGAAAGATGAAAAACCGTATTTCATTTATACGTTTTTTTTTACATTTCTGGTTTTCAAACAAAAGCTTTATTAAAGTACAAATTATTGCATCCATTCGTTAAACACCTGAAAGAGAATTAAACACAATTAATACGATTAAAACACACTTTATGATTGTTTAAATGTGCTTATTTTCACTAATGTTGACTAATTTGAACAGTTTGTCAATAAAAAGCTGAAAATTAATATTATTTTGTATTTGGATTAAATTGCTACAATTCCCTTGTGGATTCCCAATTATTTTATATAAATAAACAGGATAAAAATATGATAAATAATAGTAATCAAGTATTAGTGTTATTATTAACGAGCCAAAAAATAGATAACACTATTGACAAGAGTATGCTCTGAATTATTGGAAAAATCTTCGTTTCTCTTTTAAGACTTTACTAACTTTACTAGATTTACAGGTAACAGCAAAAACTATTAGTTCCCATTTTCTCGTTCATTTTAATAAACTTCTTATTGTTAGAAAGCAAAAACTTAAAGATAATGATGGTTTCTTTAATTTTTTAAATAAATTAGGTACATCGTGGGGTGTTACTTACATTGAAATAAATTCTGGGCGTAGAAATTCGGAGGAGCTAGATCACCCAAATTTTCAGATTCTGAATATTCAAATTTGTTTTTATGTTCAAAGGTTTCGAGATACTCCTGGGGGGCTCTCAGTCAGCCAATCAAAGGAACTCTCAGGTTCACGCTTTTTCAGAATTTAAATTTTCGAGCTTTTCTAGATTCTTTTCAGATTCTTATTTTATTTAGTTCACATTTTCTTTGTATTAGATTAAGATTTCAGGTTTTCAGGTTCCTCAATCATCAAGCTTTAGGTTTGTCAAATAATCAGTTTGTTAGTTTTGTTTTTATTTGAAATTTGTTGGTATTTACATTCTCCAAGCATTTAGGGTCTTTATTTCTTAGGATTTTAGTTTTTAGGATTTCCACAATCTGTCTTCTCAGATTTTCAAATTATCAATTTTTTAGTTTTTTTTTATTTTCTTAGATATTTAGGTTTTCTGGATCTCGGTTTATCAGATTGTTTTTAGGGTTTCCATTATTCTAAATTTTCATATTGTTTATTGTAAAAATTTAACATTACACAAACTCTCAAAATCTAAGACTGATATTCTATTTTGAAATTTTTACATTCTTGAGATTCCTAAATTTCAAGATTCTTAAATCTTGAAATTTTGAACTTCTTTGATTCTGAGATATTTCGATACCGAGATTCCAAAAATTTTTAATTTCAGAGAGTTTTAGATTCCGAGATTTGTAAATTACGATATTCCTTAATCCTCAGATTTTTAAATCTTGAGATTTTCAATTCTGAGCTCTTTATACTCTGAAATTTTCAGACTTTGAGTCTAAAATTTCTTGTTTTGAAATTCTTAAATTTGCTACATTCCGAGTTTCGAAATTTTTTGATTCTGACTATTTTAGATGCTGAAAGTTTTCCAAGTCTGAGATTTTTTTTTGAGAATCTTTGATTTTAAGCTATTTAGATTCCGAGACTTCACGATTCTGAAATTCCACGATTCTAAAGTTTGTGAGTTCTGACATTCTTCGTTTTTAGAGTTTCAACATTTTTCAACTCTGAGAACTTCTAATTCTAAGATTCTTAGATTCTGAGCTTATTAAAATCTGTAGTCTCTTAATTCTTTAATTTTTTAATTCAATCTCCTATATCCTGAAATTCATACGATTTTTTTGATTTCTTTTTTTTTGATTTTGGGTAGAAACAAAAAAAATGACATTTTGGATATCTGAAGACCGAGAATTGGAGAATATGGAAAATGGAGAGTTTGAAATTTTATGCATCAGACAGTATCAGAATCTGATTTTTTTTGTAATTTTTAACCATTTCAGAATTTTTCAGAGATAAGCAATTTTTTTTATTGTTAGAATAGAGAATAGGCAGAGCTACCAACACATTTCCGTTTGTAAGAGTCGCTTGCACTCAGGTTCCATCAAATAATATGTTTTTTTTTAAAATTTGCCGAATTTTGTACAGTATTATGATAATGATGGTTTATTTAATTTTTTAAATAAATTAGGTACATCATGGGGTGTTACTTACATTGAAATAAATTCTATCTTTTATTTCAACTTATGAAACTTTATGAAACTTAATGAAAATTTTAAATGCAGTAGAAAACTTGCGAGGTCTTGATACCTTTAATTATTATTTGTAAATTATAATTTTATTCAAAACACAGTATGTAGAGATTTTTTTTTGTTGTATTTGCCATAAAACAAAAATTGTGAAATTTCGAACTTATAAGATTTTAACTGAATAATTTGTTGATTAAGAGCTTTCGAAATTTTAAATTCTTTAGATTAGCTTTTAGGTTTTTAAAATTGTCTAAACTCAAAATTTTCGAATTTCTAGTAGAATTGTCATTATTCGAAATTTGTTTATTTTAGTGAAACTAGGCGCTATCTTGCGACTAAAAATTTTTTTGTTTGTTACTATAAAAAAAAAACAATTCTAGATGAGTAAACTAAAAAGCTACCGAAAACAAAAAAAAACAGAACTCTTCTAGATCTTTTATTTTCTTGTATATCCCCTAGATTCTTTAAATTTTAAAAATCCTTAAGATTCTTTTAACATGCTTTAGGTATGCTATTTACTTCTTGTTGGCATTTCTTCAATTGTATCAGAATTTCAGCAAAACATTTTAAAACATTTTTACTAGGAGAAATAAAAAAAAAAACAAAAATCTTTAACTCACATTTTTTGTAACATTGTGACTCTAAATTTATGGCATGTTATTCTAAAGACAGAACAACCACTGGAATGTCGTTTTTCATTTTTTTTTTAATTTCAATTTTTAATACTTTTTTGTTATGTAAATAATATAAATAATGTTTTTTTTTACTTGATATACAAAATATGCAGTTTATTTATGAAATATGATAATATTATCACATAAAATTTAATGCATTTGCTCGTTCTTTGAAACCACGTTTTAAACAGTAAAAAAATATTTTTGAAGGTCCTCAAATATCTAGCGAAATTCTGCAACGGTAAGATTTGCATTAGGAAAGGAATTCTTGTATACCAAACGAGTTTTTTCAGTAGTAAGAAACAAAAAAAATGCTAGCGGCAAAATATGAATTGTATGAGAGATAGTTACCAGTGGTAGTCTCAATGCGTTACAAAAAATTCATCCACCCATAACTGCTAAATATGTCTATGGGTTGTATTTTTTACCTTTAATCAGTTGTTCCATAACACCAAAATTGGCAGAACATACAGCTACGGCGGATCGTCCAGGTCAACACAACATCCACATTTAAATTCATAAAATCAGAGATCCATCGTATATATTCAAAAATAACTATACCAAAAACTATAATTGAATTTTGGTTAATTCAGTCATTGTGAGCATAGAAACTGTTTGTTTAAAAAGAATCCCGCAGTAATTCCCTACTCTCTACTGGTCAAAAAAATTGAAAATTTCCGAAATTCATACTCGATGGAAAAATAATGCAAGACGATTGGAGGGAAATTATATAAATTTTGCGTTAATTGTGAAACTCGTAATTAACTAAAAAGATGCAACAAATTTTGGATCAATCAAAAACAGGCTTAAATCTATTTGTAATATTGTAATTTCCGTCCTAAATAATTTTTTGAAAGCGTAAAAATAAATTTAGATTTGTAAGAACCAGTTAACTTTTCTTGAAATTTCTGGTTTAGAGAAGACACCGTTTTTAAAGATATATAAATCTTATTAAGCTGTCCAAAGCCTAGGATAAAAATAGCAAGTGACTCGATTACCTAAAAATGAGAAAAAAATTGAAAAAAATAGGGAAGCTCGGTTGACTGTCAACATTGCTCTAACCTACTTTGCAATTTCTTTACGTTTTAATAAGCAACTAATCAAGCGATATAGTGTACTTAATCAATAAACGGTACCGTAACGTTGCCGTTTTATGTAACAGATTTTTTTGTAGAATTAGTGGAAGTCGAGTTGACTCGTAGCGCTAAGTTATTTATTTTTATATAGGTCATAAAAAAGATATATGTCGTTTATCAATATTGGCCCTTAAGGGCATGTAGGAGAAATTCTGCGAGTTATATACAGTGTAATATTAATGAGATGCCATCAGTCTGAAATTATGGCAGTTCTGATATTAACGTTGCTTGCCATTATTATCTAATGACATTTTAATGTACATCTGTATCATTCATTTCCTGCACCTGTAAAGACAGAGAGACAGGAATAAAGTTATTACAATTAATTAAGAAGTATTATTTCAAGAAATAGTGAATTTATAACCTCTCATCCTGACAGGGTAAATGCCAGTGGGATTTAATGAATGATAACTAGTGATTACTTTCTTGTCAGTTGTACGAACAATACCGTTGATTTTGAGACATTTAATTAGGTGTGAATCAATTAAGCAAAAGTTTCGTGTCTGCAAAAAAAGAAACCAGTTTTTAATGTCCCCCAATTATATAATTCCAGTGATGGTTTATAATTTTTATTTGACTACGTGTTTGATAGCCGCTATTAGTTAAAATCGATTCCGTCCACCATGGCAACGACTACTCAATACAGACAACCTAAATCAATAATATTCATATCAAACTTGTTTAAATTGAACATGAAAGGTACGCACTTTTTATTACCGGAAAGACGACATTTTTCTGTTGTGACATTATGTCTTTTCTCTCTAAGAACCGTGACCGTCTTAATGCGGGTGCAATTTGTATGCAGCACAATATAATTTTATTTTATTTATATTTTAAATGACGTTTCAATTACTTAGTTTCAGGAATTATCTGGAAATAAGAAATTTCTTTTATTATTTATTAACTATGATTTATTGTTAGTTATAAACTGAAAGGCTGCTTCTGCAAAGCACAGAACAACGGTTGTGATCATTTTCAACAATACTACCGGTACGAAACGAACAATGCTTGATAATTTTTCAAATTATTATTTCTGCTAACATGTCGTGTTGCTACGTTATTGAATATGAAATAATAATGTAAAATAAAATTGCTACGCGGGATGTCACGTCATTCTTTATTTTATTTTTTCTGAGAATAGAGTCGAGGAAATGAGTGGATACCCAGCTCAATAATTACCGTAATATTTTACTTAGAGTATTTAAATTTTTTAGAAATAAAGATTAATGATAATTTCATGCGATTATTGAGTCGAAACAATAGATCATTTAATGGCAGGTAAAAATCACTTAAGATAGGAAACGATTTTTGCATTTTGGTAATGCTTTGTGCATTAAATTTTTATGCTTAACAGAAAAGTAGGTTTTTCATGTTTTGTAATAATATAAAAAGAAACATTCTTTCCTGCTACTTTCATAAATCTAAATACTACTATTTTTATTTCTAGAATTTCTGTGTGCACGCTTATATGATAACCGTTTTTACTTTGATAAATCATGAAAATAATTATTTTTACAGTTTTAATAACCACTTATTTTTTAAGATAATGAGGCAAATAAAGATAAAGAACAATGGATTATTGCTGTGGTAGAACCTATTAATAGGTACCTGCATAGCTCTAGTGTTACTGCTGTAGGTGGAAAACGATACAAATGTGTTTTTTTTTTTTTTTAAATAAAATTGTGTTAAAATGTAAATATTTCAAAGGAGCACTCCAAATCGTCTGTCATCTAGAAATAGGTATATAAAAGTTACTTTTTTATTTTTGTTCTAACGATTTTTATAATAAACTTAACGTATTAATTCACCGTTTGCCTTCAATTTTGGTAATAATCATAATTGTTATTATTTCGTCTAAAATGGTGTATAATCATGAAACAACTCCACATTATGAGTATCATAGCCCCTAAACACACGTAGTAATTAATATTGTATTGTAGTGAAGCTTGTAGGTATATTACGTCATAGCGCATTCAACCATTGCCAATGTTAATGTTGTAAATAAATTAACCGACATTTAAATAATATAAAAAATGAAAAGTAATAATACAGTAAAAAACAACTTTTGTTTAACAGAATAATAAATTTTGACATTTCAGAAAGAGGAAATTATTGGACTGTGGCCAATACTAATTCAAAACTTATTGAAGTCATTTATTTTCTGGAAAGTGTGCAAACATTTGTTTACGAGAATTGTTTTAGCCAACATATTGTCTTCCGCATGTGTGGTTACAGCAGAAACGGAGTTTGTCAAATTTGATTAGATGAAAAATTATATGTATCTAAAAAGAGCAGCTGTTCAGATTGTTTAAAGTAATGTACGAAGCTAAATCAGTTTCTTTGAAAGAAACAGGAGACTTTTGTTTGATCTCAACTGATGCTCTAGAGGCTAGAATAAATTGTTTTACAATCTACTAATATATTCAATAACCAGCAAACCCTATTTTTATTTAACCCAAATCGTGATTGTATGTTTTGCGTTATATTTGTTTTTTGTTTTTTGTTACTTTTCTGTAATTAATGTGTTCCTGACTTTTTCGTTATTACTGCAGTTATAACTTAACATACGTGATCTGAGTATAAAAGCAAGTGTTTAATTGAATTTACTTTAACCACGGTATTTGAATTTTAGACGTAAACATATTTTGTGCTGCGGATAGTAACTACACAGATGAAATATAACAATGTGATAGAAGCACATATAATAAAACAAAAAATTGTAAAATGCAGTCATGCTTTTAATACTAAAAGTTTTAACAAGTTTCCGCGACAATATGGTGCAATGCATATAAAATGAACTTTGATTGAGTGTCTAAAATTGCAATTGAATTTTTGGGTGCGCAAGCAACCTTTTTATTTAATATGGTTTATGCTACCGTAAATAAAGTAGTTCTAAAGGCTCAGCAGAGCCGATTATATGACCAGGATAATGCTGATAATAATTTATTTAATGCTTAACTAGATTTTACCGCATCGTAAGAATATTTATTCCAGTACCAGAATTCATAAATTATGTTTAAATTTAATTCGTGTTTGAAGTTTAAACGCTTAAACATTACCTTGATTTAAAATTGGTGGTCGTGTCATAATTTTGCTGAAAATCACCTGTTCTGTACTGTCCGCGAGTTGAAAAGACCATTTATCTGATTTATAAGAAATGATCTGATATTAAACTTTCTATTACGAATTGCAAAGTTTGAATATTTGATTAACGTGATTCGCATTTCTGTTGTGATCCTTTTTAAAAAAAGGAATACAGATTTAAACAGCAAAATGGTTGGTAGCATTTTAATTACTCTGATTTAAAAATAAATGCCAAACAGATCTGTTAAATATTTTCTGAATATATGTTCCGTCAATGTCAAAATAATTACACTGCTTGATCCTTCTGATCCAGAGGTAGTTTTTCTACATTTACGTAATAGAAAAGTTTTTGGCGGTGTTATTTTAGAGAACTGACTTGAGTGAAATCCTGGTTTTTATTCGAGAAACATTAAGTATTCGTGCCAACATTAAATTGGTTTTGGAGTAATAAGTAATTTCTGTTATAAAAGAAGTTGAAAAAGTAAACGATTAATTAATATTTGTTTTAGAGGTATTTAAAGTTGTAAATACTTAGAATAATTTGGTAAAAGCTGTACCTGTTATTTATACAGTTATAAATAAGTTAGATTGTTCCTAAAATGTCTTGTATTTTAATTCAAACAAGTTATTGATAAAGTTGGTTAATGTATAATGAAGGTTAAGGCATAGGATAATAGGTAAAGTGGTGGTAGTTGTTACCATAGCATTATAGAGGTAGACATTGATTCGTTTATCAGATTAAAGTGGACAAATAGATCAATTTGTTTTTGGTAGCAAAAACAATTTGATTTTTAAGTATTCGGTTTGTGTTGGTGATTTGTTGTAAGTGGCGTCGCGTCGTTTCGGAGGTGACGCATCTGTTGTCCTTGCGTAAGAATAATATGTGTCACCGTGTGCGGCAGGTACACGACGGTGACCGGTGGCGACGGTGGCGGCGTCGGCGGCGTCGGTTCATGGCGCATGAGTATCAAGGTGCGCGCGCGGTGCCAGCTGCCTACCTGTCGGGTGGCGCGGGTGGCAGTCTGAGGCAAGCACTGACTGCGACACCACCCCTGGCGCCGCCACCGCGATTACAGCACTGCAACACCTACTCACCTGAGTGCCCCACCCCCACCTGATCCTCCGGCTCGGCTCGCCACGACACCGCGCCACAGTCTAGCAGCGACCGCCAGCGGTACCGGAACGGAACTGCTGCTCTAAGCTCATCAGCAAACACAACCAAGTTGTGCCGCAGTGTTCGCTCTGTCCGTGTTCGGTTGCTATCAGTGCATGTGCTTCCCGGACCGACGCCAGTTCGACGTGCACGTCGCCGCCCCCGGGACTTACTAGCGTGAATCGTGGAGACCGCCTTCAACACCACGAAGAGAGGCCGGCATCCTCTGGGAGACGACCTGTCCCCGACGCCTGCCGCCACTCCGCCGTCCCTCAAGAGGGCCCGACACGACTCCGAGTCGAGCAGCCCTCTCGCCGCCTCAGACCAGGACATGGAAGCGCCTCTCGGCGTCGCTCTCAGTCAAAGCATGGACTCCGTCAACACAAACAACGGCGAGGAGGAGGTGAGTGTTTACTTATTCTTCGGCGCAGCCACCAAAAGACGGATCGTCTCTTTGGCCCGAGGCCAATTTCTCGGCAGACTGCACGTCGCACGCGATGCACCATGCAGGTGGTGGCGCCCGCCCCACCCTCTCTTGCGTAATCTACATCGCGTTCATCTACCTCTTGGAGGTGCTTGTTCTTCAAGGTTCGATGATGCGTGATCTTGGCTTCTCTGCACAGATACACTCAACATTTGATGCCGGGTGGGCGTGACTATCATGCTTCTTCGTGCCGTATTGTTCTGTGCCACGTTCCTGCTTTATTTTTGCATTGAATGAACCAATCACGTTAACGAGACCACGAACCGAATTCATTCTTCTAAATGACTTTTCCCTGACATTACATTAGACGACATCCGCTAAAACTCGAAACTAAAATACATTCTTTGTGAAAACCACCTGTCAGGTACACAACCACATCCATTGTTAATAAAAAAGCGACTTTTACTTAATTAAAATTGTAATCATAAAAATGCACATAAAACGGTGAAACCCTGCAATGGTGACTAATTGTTTATACTGCAACAAATTATGAATTGTAACGCAAAATTAAAACAATTAAGACTGTGACAACAGTACTAAAATTGAAACAGAATCAAGTCTGTTATTTTATATATTTTCAAGAGAGACCTCAGAAACAGAGCCAATTAAAATTTTTTACAGCTGCGTATATTGCTTACCAATTCATAAACTTACGTTATGTTATAAATTATAATTTGTGTAATACGTTCAGACATTTCTAGTTTTAATGATCGCGTGTAAGGAATTCGTAATTTTACCCGAACGGTGGATATACCTCTGCGTACTCATCGTCAATACTCACACATATTAGGAAATCACTAATTATTTATCGTGACACTTTTTAACTAGTAAATAAATAATAAACACACCTTAACTAAATCTTCTATCAAATATTTGAAAATTGGGACAATAACACTACTCAGAAAGAGTTTTATATTGATATAAAACAGCAGTTTGAACTGCCAGGTCTTCAATGATTCAATTTAAAAAAATAATGGAGCAAAATTAGAAAAATATAAAAAAGTTTAATACGTAGGCACTTATTTAAAACTCATTGACCTACTATCACTATCCTACGTGTATTCTTAGCCATTTTTTTTATTAATTTGAGCAGATGATCTAAATTTATCAAGAGCTTTGTAATTAATGTGCCAAAAACAAAAAGAAAAAAGACTTTGTTAACAGCAATAATTGTTATACGTTTTATAATAAGACGTAGTAGGTGCAAAAGTTACGGCACTGACTTTTTTAGAATGACAGAATAAAACAAATTTTACAGAAAAAGTTTTTTTTAGGAATGTTAAAAATGATGTCTCCAAACATCTAAACACATTTGCAGTCGGCATTCAAACATTTCTGATTCGTTGTTTCATGTCATCCACTATTGTTTATTAGTTGCGATAAATAGATTTTTGACAGCGCTCTATGTAAAAAATCCATAGGTTTAAATCTGGTGAGCCTGCCTAAGTAACAGGGCCATTTCTACCGATTTAAAGATTTTTAAAGAGGTGATAAGTGAAATTCGGATTACTTGGGCAAGATCTGTTCAAATAACACATTCTGAGTGGCACGTCGTTCAAAAAATTTTCTAAATAATTATTTAGAAAATTCGCGTTACGAATACCATTGAGATTGTTCATGAAAAATAAGCGTTTAATTAAACGATTATTAATTATTGTTCTCCCCCAAATATTTATCTTTATTTTGATGTTTTTGTTATCGCATTTAGTGGAGATTCACAGGCGCCCAATAATGGAAATTATGTTTGTTTACGTGAACAGTTAAAAAAATACTCATTAGTAAACCAAACATTTCTGAAAAAAAAATTAATTTCCTACTAGCTTTCCGTGGGACCATAAACAAAATTTGGTTTTGTTTTGAGTATCATCAAAGTATGTGGGGACGCTTGTTCTCATGCAGGTTCTGGTGAAGTTTTCTATGGTGTAGACAGAATTTTATTTGATATTTTTCACTAGGTCTGCGCTCCTCGTAAAAATTCTTCTGTTTAGATTAAAAGTATGTCCTTTTTTTCTTCAACAGCAAAATAAAAAGGCTTCTCAGCTGAAGAAAAAACACTGTACGAACATACTTATTAATCAGAAAATTGCTTTTCAATTTCGGTTGTTTATTAATTTTTTTGTTTTTGTACGAGCAAATACACGCTGCTCATATTTTGGCCCCTACTTACTTTTCCAGTTGTAACATTTCTGAATACGTGGGATTTTATTAAGCATTTTTCGATCACACTTCGCTATAGCGGAATTAAAAAACGAATTGATTTGACACGTTGAAATATAAATAAACATATCATGTAATAAATATTTGTGTTATAGTTCGAGCAAAGAACTATTTTTAGGTTTGACAATAAGCAAAGTCTCTAATCTCATGATTTTCTTTTATGTAGTGTTAAGACTTGGCGTGAGATTAAATGCATGCGAATAATTTAAAAGCTATTCAAGAAATAGACCGCATTATGATGCAGCAAATCGTAATAGTTTTAATGTAAATGTGCAGCAGGTGTCTCTGGACCAGTATTAGGAATGTTGTTACACGTAATTAATATGATTAATTTTGATTTGAAAAGATTGATTTTGTTGCGTGACGGTACGATGTGTTAACATTGGAAAGTCTTTCCAGCGTTAAATTAAAATATTTAAACCAGGAAAATGGCAGAAAATGAGCCATAAACTTTCTTTTTTACATTACGCATTTCCAACAAACAGTTACCCTCATATTTCAAAGCTGAAATGGAATCAAATTCGAGAATAAATAATTTTCCTGGAGTATGATGAGATCGTTTCGGTCCATCAATACCGATAACGATAATGGCATCTCCGTAGATGTCAGTGAGATTACGTTCGATCAAATTCGAATATCGGTCGGTTTTGTAACAACCGGCGCTGATACGAAAATTATGAGTTTCACGTGGTACAAGTTCCGAAACTTCGCCAACTTTTCACTAAGCCGAGTTTTCAATCTCAATTTACCTGTTTACACCGGCAATTAATTTCTCATTTTAATTCGTACTAAAATAACGACAGCTTTGAGGGTGCTAGCCATCTACGAATCTGCAACACTAATCTAATTTTCTCGTCGTAGAGAGAAAGTTTCCCGGATGCATTTTTCACTTTGATTAAGCGTAAATGCGAATTGTTAACAGTGTGAAAGTGAAAATGAATGGAAGCGTTACTGATAGTTTAAAAAAAGGGAAAACGCGTGTTGTCAGGTAAACACCTAGAAACACTTAGAATATCGAACGAGCCAAAAGAAACACCTGTTTTGGGTTCAGCTAGCTGGCAAAGATATCAAAATAACTTGCTTCCTGTGAAATACTTCATCGCGAGAGCTGTTGCGGTCAAATGACAGCTGCGAGTGTAATCACAGCATCAGTTTGTGTCATCTATACATATTATGATGTATGGTGGCATTAGGAAAATCGGGTGTTTTACTGACACTTCCACATTTCCATACCGTGCCGACGCTCCAACACCTCTAGATGATATTTATGTAGTCTTACACTAGATACAATTACATGTTTATCATGTCATACAAAAGACATTAATCATCGTGTACCGTGATACCAGCTGTATGCTTTTAAATGAGCGGAACGTTTGAGCGACTTGCTTTATTAACACAAGAATTCACCTTTAGGTTATTATAATAAAAAATTAGGTTAAAGACTGGTCTGAACTTACCTCACGCAATGTCTAGATATATAGTTTATATCACGCCTCAGCTTTCTTGTTATCATTACGTAATCATATTTTCAACCTTTGGCTGTCAAGATAATCGACCTGTGTAACGCTAGTAGTGTGAAAATTTCGACCTAATTAAATATTTGTATTTTTTTGATAGAATAATTAGGTATTCAGCAGCTGTTTTCGTCTATGATTAATGTAATTTTGGAACGAGTTCTGTCCAAACTATTCTTTCACATCTGCTTTTTCTATCACTTCAATAAAACGAAGCTATTATTACGATTGAAGGCTTTGCTGAAGACATGCTAGCGGTGGAGCAATTTGAAGTATGTCTAGGAAATTTTAGATGTCTATCACGATCACGTTCTAGTTTGAAATCCCAACAAGGAATAAGATAAATGACATGTTTTACGAGACCCAAATTTGATGTTTTGTTCTTTGTGTTCCGGACAAAGTTACTTGAATGTACCGTGTAATTTTAAGTTTCGGTTTCAATAAAAGAATTTCTGCGTTCTTAGCTCGGACAAAAAACTACTCACTGATGGTCATTCTTAAACTTTTGTGGTCTTATCCCGCTTGTTTTTTATTTTTAAACTATTTCTTTCGGTTGGAAATAACGAAAAACTCTACTACAATAATATCTATTATTATAGCTACAAATTGCTCTAGAAATCTCACTGAAGGTGAAAAACAAAATTTCAAACAGGAAATTGTTCTTAAATAATTATTAATTATGTGTACATATTTCATAGTATAGAAATCTGGAAGCTGACAATTATTTTAACTACCACTTACTTCATATTTCATATCTAAGCGGAGAATATTTACATTAAAGCTACTACTAAGTGTTATTATTACTATTAAATGTAGATATTAATTTCCAACATGTCCGTTTCAGATAATTTGAAGTAGATAATTTTCAACTTTGCCTTTTCAATGCTGTTCATAATTCTAGTTTGTTGAAAACAAATAGTTCAATTTTTCCGCAATTTCAAGAAGGTTCCTTTAAAATGTTGTTCCGGTATGTGTCGACTTTTCACATTTTATTCAAATAACTGTTTATCATGTCAAGGAGAAAATGTTTAAACTAGTTAGAACTTAATTATAGGGTGTATTTTGAAGAGCCATCAACCAACGTTGAAGTGTACCTTGTTAGCAGTAACACTTGTTCATCAGCGCAACAAAACACTCACTTGTCGCATTTGATATTCAGTGTGTTTTTGTCGTTATTAGTTTTCATGATTATATTCTCGAGTTGCGACGATCCCATATGTGAAAAATTGTACGCCTACTGATGTTGCTTAACCATGCCAGAATAAAACTGAAATTAGTTCAAGATTCTGTTTCATTTAACTTAGTTATTAAAAACGTCTCTTGGTGAAAGTCAGTTATTTGCAGCGTATAAAATTTCTGTTTGTGCCAGCAATTTTATCAGCTCTCGAACAAATTTTAATTAGAATAAACAGAAATCGCAATAGTTATTTCCTTTCATAACTGCACAAGATAATTATTATTAGTCACCTGGTGTCTGTATGTCAGGTAAACGCCTCAATTTAAAGATAATAATTATAACTTAATGATACTAACGTTTTTAAATCAAGCTCCTGAGTCAATTTAATTAGAATTTGGGTCGATTTTAATTATCAGAAATTAGTATTTGTGAAAACGATCGAGCTGTTACATCTAATTTAAAATATGGGTTTACGTGGTACAGAAAATTAATGAAAATCCGTGAGAAGTTGATTGATTTATTCGTATATTAAAGACGTGCAAAAGTGCCATTAACATACCATCGAAATATTTTTCTTTGACAAGCGTCGATAATTAAATAAAATCTCACTATAAAAGGAACTGGAAAAAAAATCTCGCGCTGGAAGTTTCGTCGCGACATGCAAGTTACGAAAGTTCTGATTAGAAAGTGTGATAATTTAGCAGTGCATGAAGGGACAATGCTGATTTAACACAAACAAAGCCCAAGAGATGCATTTTGCGTGAAAAATTAATTACTTAATTACAGTGGCGTTGGAAATTAAAGAAAATCCATCAGGAACGATGAACTTTTAGATTAGATCTGGCACCGACTAAAATGCTACCATAACAAACTATTTTTCTTCAGATGCAAGACTTTATTGTGTTGAGGTCACTAACTTTACGATTATGTTGGTTGTGAAAACAATGGCAAAACTAGAAAAATGTTGCGGGTAGTTTGTCATCGTTTACGCTTCGGATGAGGACGACAAAAATGGAGCACAACCTAACAAAAGAAATTTGAAGTAGTCATCAACTCATCAGTTTGCATTTACACGCGGAATTTTATAAGAACATGTTTTGAATTTATGTTGTGTGGTATGAAGGCAACAGACCATATCTAGACCAGTTTTAACATGCAGTCACTTTGTCGAGGATTTAAGTGGCGGGAACCAGATAGTGTTGTATTATTTAGATTTAAAGATCAGAAGGACAAATTATGAATTTAACATAAGAAAGTTTCTCTATTAATTTTTTTGGAGGTAAAATGTTATTTCGACCACAAAGGATTTGTAATCGAATTGAACAAATATTTTAGACGCATTCTTTATTATTGACTTGTAAACATTCCATTAAAACCTCAAAGACCTACGCCACACATAATTTTGTGGTTGCTCACATGCGTTTCAACATCGTTCTGTCGTTTTCAAGCGCTTATAATTGGTTTGCTTTTAAATTAATCGTAGGATTTTTTTTTGTCTTTTGTAATAGACTGGACGAGCTTGGTTATAAAAAAAATATCTACTTATTTAGTTCTGATTAATACCATTTATTTTTAGCATAAAATGCTTAGAATCATAGCTATTTTAAGTCATACTGCCCATTATGTAAACTAACAGACATTGAAGGCCGCCCTGTACATTTGTCGAATTAAGTTAATGAGTGCTTCCTCCAAAACTTTTTTTTAGGCTTTGTTTCGTATTTTTTGTTAGTTTAAACTTGTATCTAAACTATTTGTAATTATACTGGATTTCTGTAATCTACGCATAATTCTTGCTCACGTCGTGTTGCTAGCTCAAGGATGATTTTTCACCTTCAAACTGTTGCCTGAAATTTCAGCCCTGTTTCGCTGCAAGCTAAGTGGCTTTTTAATTCGATTTTCATATGCAATTTTCCGCTTCTATCACCTCCGTCATCGGTTCAAGTGCGGAAAAATGAACAAAATTTAGTATCAGTGTGGTAATTAAGCCATTTTTCTGCTCATTATTTTTGACCTTAGGAATTTTCAGCGTGCTGTACTCGATTTACATAATTTAGCAATTTTTTTGTTTTATCTACTTTTATCTGTGTTCAGGTTCAGTACCCAATAATACAAGGCGGCTTCAGGAAATGACATCAACATTGTCAATTTAAATGAACCATCCTGCGCGACTGAATTTCTGAATACAATGTGTAGTTAATTTGGGATGTGATATAAAGTTTTCATTCACTCTTGTATATTTTAAAATGGTAGCGTCACGAAAATGGTTCAACTAAGGGTCGTCTCTAATAACCTACACTGCCATGTTATTATACATAATGAAATTTTTTAGAACGTAATAAACGAGTCATTTTTATGTTCTTCCAAAAATGTAAATTATACCGCATTTCTTTGAAGGTTGTGGATGAAGTAAAATGGCAGAGTCCTGGAAGTAATGTGGCGGGTAGGGAATTAGAATGGTAGAATAACGACTGTTAAATAATTTTTATGCAGCTATGTAAGTTATAAAAATAACCCCGGAGAACAGCAAAAATTTGCTTTTATTATGCGGTGTTGGAGATTTATTTAAAGCCAACTGTGGTAATTTAAGGTTTCTTTGAGCAGAAAAAAATGGAAATTTGTGACCTTTTTATGTAATAAAAATGTTATTTTAACCTTTAAACAGAGCTTTTGAATTTGCAGGTAATGAACACTACATATTATAGGAGCTAGGAATTTACAATATTCACCACCGGCAGTAAAAATGTATAGTGCTTTTCTTGGTTTCTGTTTATTATCTTTTCAACAATCTCTTTACATAAAAGGGGCACAAAATTCCATGCTACATTTTCTATCACGAAATTCTACGCAACTTTTGAATGTGAAATTTCGCGATAAGGAAATATTTCGCTTATTATTCTTAATCACAATGGGATTTTACTTGAGATATGTTGTGGCACGTACATTCACCTAAACCGTGTCGGACAGACAAGGCTACGTTTTAATGGAACTGTACCAAGAACGCTTTCTTTGTCTTGTAACAGTAAATTTTCATTTCATAACAAACGCGGACGATCGATATTGGGAGGAACCAATCGCGAATTCTATTCTAGAGTCGGCAAAAACTCCATGCCCCTGTAATTAACTGGTAGCTAAGTCAATTACGGGATAATTGGGTATGTTTGTAATTCAGATAACTGGAAGAGTCGGCTTTTTCTAACTAATTTGAGAACACTGCCAGTCTTGTATTTTACAGTTACTCGCGACAAATTATGGGAAATTCAATATTAATTGCTGCTTCATTTCTATGTTAATATGTCGTGTTTCCGAGAAACATGCAAAATGCTGCCCTACTCTCCTCAAATACGACGCTAAATCTATGGTATTATCAGTCATTACCGCGCTACTTTCACTGCTTCCACTTCCAATTACGTAATTTTTCTCCAACGGTTGGTTAATAACACTATAAATATTATGCCAGTTCCGCACCTGAAAATAACTAACTACGTGAGTCCTTCAAGTTTATGGTCTTAATGAGGAAGCTCGGTATTGCCCCCTTCTGTAAGGGTTCACACGAGTTAGTTTAATAATTGTATTTCTGGACGCATCTGCCTCGTATCAGCTTTGCACCTTTAGTTTTATTTGTAGGTAACCAAAGAGAGAGACGTAGCTGGAAATCCGCCTGTGCCTCGAGGAAGTAGCGTGGCAAAGTGGGTTATATTAATGCATCTAATTTTTACGACATGTACACTGACCACATTTTAGTGTTATAAATTATCCGGATTATGGATTAGTTTACTTTCTTTATAATTGATTTGACTTTCTATAAAAAGGAATTTAATTTGTGCTGCGTCTTTAATTATAGCTAACCATCTTCTTTCACGCGTTTACCGAAAAAAGACAGAACTCTTATAACGGTTTTCTCCGATCAAATAAATTGGCTGGTGAATAATGAATGAGCAATATCATACGTATAAAATTTGCAACGTTCTCGAGTCAAATCGATGCTGAAATACAAAATACTTCTAACATTTCATTTCAGCGAGATGCAATTGCATTTTTTGACGTCAGTTTGGGAACGTTCCAAGTTATTTGTTTCATTGCTACTACTTCAACAAACGTATTAATCGAAACATGTGCTAAGTGTTGGGTTTTAGACGCGAAATTCCCTAAACTATTCGTATTTATAGTTACGAGGCGAATAAAACATTTAAATTGTTAACAAACAGGTGTTCCGTTGAATTTATAGAACTGCAGCACATAAAGAGGAGCTGTAAGAGGGAATACTCAAAGTGAATTAAATTGAGTCGATGGAATTTGAAGTGTGAGGATGTGCAGGATCAAACAATATGGGTGAAGGTAACGAGAAAAGTGTTGGATTTATTCTGTTACCAGCAGGTTGAGCGTCGAGCTCAAGCTGTAAAGATAACAGAATGCATTTAATAGATTGGATTTGTTGATAGCTGATTATCTAGGATCTAGAGGATGTGGTCGTGGTACTGATCATTTTTTCAAAGAGGATTCAGATCAAGGCAACTTTAGAACCGTCATTCTGTAAGCGTTTGAAGCCTAGGACAAAGCCTCACACCTACAAACTAAAATGAAAAAAATTACTGGAAAATTGAAATGATTACAGTTTGTGACGACACTGTTTCCTGCTACAAAATTTTAAGCAAACTGAAATGTCATGCTTCAACAAGTCTAAATCTAGACACTTCTGTCCTCAAATTATTAATTATGAATTTCATTTTTTATGTAAAAAAGTTAATTTTTTTGACCAAATGGGATTCTGCACGAATGAATACAATGCACTGATGGTATCGCATATTTAATTTAATTAAATAAATAGTTATAAAATTTTAGTTTTTATTCTACTAAGACTAGTAAAATTGTACTGCAATTTACATTTTAATAGGAAGTATTATTTATTTGAAATACCAGGCGTCCATTATTCTTAAAGAAGAAATTGACAAAGCAATAAAGGAGTATTTTAGCTATTGAAAAAAAATCTGAATATTTTATTCAAATATAGTATATAGCACTCTGAAATTGGCACCTCTGTTTTTGAACGTATACGTTACAGCCCAAATTAACTAAATATTAAAAAAAAATCTAAGCCTAGGTACAAAATTAAATAAAATTAAATATACGTGGAGAGTTGAAAATAATTCATTATCCATTATTCAATAAAATAGCAGAATTTCGAGTAAATCAAATTACAATAATAATTATGAGCAACAGCGTAATGTACCATAAAATATTACATAATTTGGTGAAACTTTTGCGACCTAATTTTTTAATTTGGATATTTACTTACAAGCGGATCATATTAATTGATCGAAACTTGTCTGCATTCGCATTGTTATGCATTTCATCATATTAAATAATAGATTTTATTTATAGCGAAAAATCAGGAACCACATATCAATAACAATTATTAATCAGTTACTAGTCTAGTTATGTGGTACTAGTTGAATTGCGACCTGCTCTGATTTCCTTCTTTCTGTTATTATAATGTAAAATTGAAACCAATTTCAAAATATTTGTTAGCACGATATGCACCATAAACACAGTGATAATATTCACGAATGCATTTGCGTATAAAAATATGGTCGTATAGATGAAATCAGTGCACGAATTTCGTTCGTTTTTATAGTCGCCTTATCGTCAACAATGCCCAAACTCCATTAATCATATTTTAATTTTCTTTATCAGCCTAAAGCGTTACGTAAGGAACGTTCTAGTTAAGAAACGACTTTAGCCATTTTCGGAGTCAAAGGAAAATCAGGCAGTAAGAAGCTTATTTAACACCAGCGTTGCCACTGAAACTGTTTACAAGAAACGAAGGAACCGCTGAAGTTTGCTCATCACTACAGCAGCTGTTTGAGTTCCCGTTTCTACTCAAGTCGTGTGTTTCTTATCATTCGCATCATTTCTCTCGTACTCTCCTTTTTTTAATACTGTCATGAATTAGTTGCGTTTTACATTGTCAGCTATAATTAACAAGATTCGTTTTGTCGTGTTAACCAGAAAGCGGGCGAGGCGCAAATTAACGTGGTTATTTTTCTAACAATTTGGAGACAAGAAAAAGTAAGATAAAACAACGTGAAAAAAGCTCTCTAGATTTTCTGAATTCATAGAATAAGCGCACAGTTTGTAATTTAAGATCTTGTGATAATTTTCCGGCGACAAAAACAACAAAATCAATTTTTTTTTAATTTCTTGTTGTAACAAAACTTAACGCACTCATTTTGGATGCGTTAATGAGCCATTATTAAACCCAAAATCTAGGAACTTTTTTTGGTTGACAACACAAATCGGACGAAATGTCAAATGCCAGTGAGTTACAATTTCAAACCAGATACAAAAAAAATCATCGGTGGCAAGTTAACGGTGACGTTTTCTGAACTTTAAAATAAAAAGTGCACCAACTGTCACAAAATTCCTTAAGTTATCAAATTTGATTTCATTTGTAAAAGAAATGTATTAAATATGCAAATTAGAAAAAATAGCATAAAAAACTCGTTTTATAAAACTTAAGAGCACTGGTTCTTACTCCGGCGATCGTGCTGCAAACTCTTTACATAGCTTTTATAAAACTAGTTTTGTATTGTTTTATAATATTGTGTTACTTTATTTCATAGTGTACATGTAAACCTGCAACTAGCTTAAGTTCGTACGCAATTGCGTGCTCAACTTAAGAATTAAACTCTTTTTACGGTGACCGTTTTGATGCGTGTGGTAGTCGTAATGTTCTACATTGTCTAGAGGCGTTTAAATTTAATTGTTTATAACATTATGCTCATCTCCTCGCTTTCATCAAGTGGCGAACGAGCCGCCGCTGCCTCGTAAATTTATAAAACGGAAAAACAGTGAATGTAGTAAAACCGTAAACAATGCGTTAGAGATACGGCACCTGCAAGTTGTAGGAGTAATTTCATGGGTGACGATTGCATCTGTTTGAAAGTGAATAATAGCAGCGAAGAATGCATCAAATATTAGGAAATGATTGTAGAGTTTCATTACATCCTGTAAGGAAGGCTGCGGTTTTAATAATCTTCGTCTGGGAAAATACGATCGTTTGGGTGCCAAGTGCACACTGTGGAATCGAACACGTCGTTGTGGGTGTTATTACAAAATAACTTCGCCTACACTTCTGATTAGATATTCGTAAATTAATTATACATAGTTGGGCACCGACGCGATGATAAGGATTTGTGATCTATTACGAAAAGCTCCCCTACGGTTATAGACGCTATATATTATTGCAATAACGTTCATAGCACATCTAATTTCAGTCCATGTTTACTAATAGAGAAACTTGGTCGACCCTTTGAGGACGAAAGCATAATACACACAGCATCCGGATCCAAACCACTTTGAAATTACAAACCTTGTACGAAACACCACTTGACAATGACCGCTACTGTAGACTATTTTTACTTGGAAAAATTGTTCCATGCGACAGGAAAAAGATAAACTCACCACTCACCCCAGTTTACCATGAACACCAGTTGGTCGGGTCGAAGAACCATGTGCTTAGGGCAGCTGTCATCGACCAGGTGAGACGACAGGTTGTTGCCACGTATCCGACAGATGCTTGAGTTTGTAGATAAAACATGTACGCGCACGAGGCGCCACTGTCCTCGCCATTCATCCCTTCGAGTGATGCTGTTAATTCCTGATTCGTCTTTTACAGCTCTCGGGAGAAATCTACACTACAATTTGCCTAAAACGGCCACAAACTATGCAGGGATAATAAAATCCAGAAGTCATCTTTTTCTTTTATTCGAGTTTATAGAAAGTTGTGAGTGTGTCTTTCACGGTCTAATACGGATGAAATGTTGATTGGCAGACAGAATTGAAACAAATTTTCAAGTCGACAAAACTTGATTAAAAATTGTTTCACAAAGAAGCTTCGATACTGAAACATCTAATTGAAAGCCTACGATTTTGTAAAGTTTCCGTATGGGTTATTTGCACTTTTGATCTGGCACAGAACAAAGTCACAAAAGCATAATAAAGATTCGAATGTGACGTTCATATCGAAGCCATTCGCATAGGCCCAGTAATCGAGAGTAAAGTGGATAACTGGCGGTTTCCAGAATGCTGGGTAGTTAAATAATATTTTTACATTACTCAATAATTGAAGAAGATATTACGGCAAGCAATAAAATGATTAATAACACGACAATTAAAATGAGCATGTAAAGAAATTGCATGTTCCTGCAACCAAGGCGGATATAATAGTAAACTTTATCGTTTGTATCTAAAAACCTGTTTCGCGTCAAAAACCTTAATTTAGTCGCCGACTTCTTAGAACTTTCTTTTAATGTGATTATTCTTATTACATTTTCATGTCACTACTTCTCTGCAAGCAAAGCTCGGAACCTCGATCAAAATTGACAAATTGATTGTTAGACCAAAGATGATTTAATGTCTATGTACAATGTGTCACATCTTTATAGTATTTCATAACATAAACCAGATAGCATAAACCAATAGCTAAACAACTAATCTTTTGTTGTGTTCATTCGTACTAACAAAATTCTAGAACAACGTATTTTGAAAATATACTTAGTTTTCTCTGCATACTGTAAACTGCACAGCTCATTTGTGTTGGCGTTATTGGATTTCGTGAGTATGTGGGTATTTATTGCAGGAGTATTAATATTCTCATAGATTCGCACCGGATAAATGAGGGTTTGTGACCAACTATCCTCGTTCTCAGAATTGATATTCGGCTATAAACCTGTTTATGATCCGCAACAATAATTATATTGTCTGTTTAGTCAAGAAAACTAATTCAAGTACATGTCTTTTCGTGTCGTAAAATCCATAGTCGAGTTAGTGAATAGACGTCAGGAAAATACAAACTCGCTTTCGTCGCTGCAGGAGAAATCAGAATGAATGTTGCGCTTGAGAGCTTAAAGTAGTTAAATAAGAATGACACAAGCAACTTTTCGTACGTTTGATGTAAAATAGAGCATTTCCACGATTTTTATAACACTTTTGGTTCCAGAGTTTGAGTACATATTCATTTTTGAGCCACATTTCCTACGATCGCCGAACTGCGTATTAAAAACACACCAAGGTTCTATATATAATAGTCAGTGTTGAGGTTGCTATTGTTATTATTAAATTACCTGTTACAAATAAATGTCCTTGACATTTTATGAAATGAATACGTATGCACTATTAAGTCGAACCACCCATTGGATCTTTGTGCTCTTTCCGATGTTTCATTTCCAAATACAATTAGAAAAATTTATGATCAATTGATCACTCGTCACGGATGAAAGTCTGTAAAAATTAGATTCTTGGCAACGCGCTCGAATTTTTTATCATAGAAAATATTCAACGGTTTTTGAGATGATGGGCGAATTTTTGTGCATCTCCTCTTGTCTGACACGTAATATTTTTAATTTCCAAAGTACGTGCGTCATTTTATACAAAACGTGAAGATATTTAGACTCCGACTATTTAGTAGTTTAGTAGAAGAGATTATGCTGAAAACTGAAGCCCTGATTATAATCCTTTTTAGAGTAAACATTTTAGTGCAAAACAGATTAATTAGACCAACCTTGTTTTGGAATAGGTATGTTTATTTATGATTCTTTTACCGCTTTTGAAGTTATTTTGGTTGAGTCTGTTTTTTTTTGACACTGTGTTGCAATTAATCATAAATTTTGCAAATTCTTGGGAAATTTTGTTTTCCTGTTTCTAGCTCATCATAAATCAGAAAAATGGATCGGAAGATTTTTAAAGTAAACCACATTTCCGCGTCAAAATTACATATTTGTTTTGTCGGAAATATAAAGTTTTTAATGCTATGTTCCGTTATTAAAAAAAAATTATTGTGCAAAAAGAATCCTTTTAATAATTCAAGAATAAAAATGAAAATTAAATTTTTGAAACTAATTCTTTCAGTACGCTTCACAGTTAGTTAGTAATCGTTATATTTCGGGAGTTAATTTCGTTTTTAAGACGTCGTCTTAAGGTAAATAAACATTTCAGTTTTTATAATTTGAAACATTCCCGGAGGATAAAATTTATTTCTCATATTTCACAGGACAGCTCACAATTAATTGACGTTCTATTTTCGATTCATTTTTAGCTGGATAGGGTGATAAATGGCGCCCGTTTTATGAATGAACCTCAAAAATAGGTTAATCGTTCGAAAATAATCTCACAACACCAGGAAAGAATTCGCTTTTAAATTTAGACCTCGAAGAAATCTCCGACAATGTGTGCACTGGTTCAAATTTTTGCCATACCTGCTATTTTCCGTAAAATGTTTATGTCTTCTTGTGAGTGAACTCGCTTGATCGGCGTCGGAATTTTTTAATAAAACACAGGTCACGAGTAAAAATATCTAGAGTTCGGCCCTGGCGCGGTTCGATATCCTGCCACACCTGTTGTATTTTATTAATGCAATGGGAAGGGTACCTGCATCCGGTTCCTATCTATGGCACATGATACAGACAGGAAACACATTTTGCATGATTTTGTGTAATTGTCATTGGAGCGCATTGTATGTTTTTTACAATTTCCGATGGAATTAGGGTCGTTTCACATGCGTGATTTACTTTCGTGTCCACGGAATTTGAAATAAATTTGACGCATTTATGTGCCGTAAAATATTATTTTTATATGGTTTAGATTTTAAAAATAGTAGCCACGTCCCACGAAATATCACTTGGCTGTAATCAATTTTGACTGGAAAATTTGTATATGAATTTATAGTGATCGTTGCGATTTGGACTCGTGCCACAGTTTTTTAAACCACTTAGAAATGTCATCGTTTAAGAGTACGTAAAAAGCTACATTATTTAATTGGCGCTTATTTTATCAAGGTTCAGAAACTCGAAGGTTTTAATTAATTGATTTTTGTTAATTTGTTCTTACGTGATGATACGACGAGTTGAGGGCAATTAACGAATGAACTCATCACGACAGGTCAGTTACGGGTCATTTATTATTGTGTGTAGGACTGCAATAAATACTCACCCAGTTAAAACTGTGAATGAACCCGTGGAAGTTGTGTAATGCATCATCGTTTGTGTGAGAAAAATAAATACATTTAGAAAAAAAAAAGAAAATTACTTGGTCATTAAAGTCGGTTTTTGTTAAAATCTAAATTCAATTTTTTTTTAATACGAGAACTATTTCAGAACAACTCCGATGTAGAAACAGACAAAAGGTGGAGTCGCTCTTATTTTTTAGCTTCAATTAATTTTTTTGGGAAAAAAATGTCTTCCAATTTTTTAGTACTGTTTGAATAGGAAATCCGCCATTCTCTTGGGCGTGATTTTTCACAACAAATTTATATTGAAACGAATTTTTCTAGTAATGTTTGGTTGCATAAATCTGAATTTTTATTCACCGTTGTATGACATTGCGATAGGATGAAATGGAATCTGTGAATTATGAATTTTTTATACTTTAAAACTCCAATATGGACTCAAATTATTTGGACAAATGAAATAGTTTATGGCGTGGTATAAACGCACTGAAATTAACTTGTACCGGGTGATGGAAATACACACATACTATATTAGACATTAGAGTGTGCGGGCTAATTATTTTAGCCTAGTTATTTTAGTTATTTTAATTTCAGATTTACATTTGAACGATGTTTTTGTTTTACATTTTTTCAGATTAATTAAATTCTGAAAACGCTTACAAAATGAACGAAGGATACTGTTTGATTTTCAAATTCCCGCATTCGAAAAGCATTGTTTTTTCCGTAAACACAGTTGTTAATAAAGAGATCTGTTTTTAATGGATTTGTTTAGAATTTTTTTTGTAGAACATGGTACTTTTTCTGTTTCTCGTCGTATATTAGAGGAGTTTTGTAAAAACTTAAAAATCTCTTATATCTGAAACTTCTCGACCAGTTACATTTATTTTGTGCAAGTTGGAATAACTTGTAATAAATGGCGCATATTTAAACTTTTTGTAAATCGTAAAAGAACACTGTCGTATAAATAAATTGTGTTGTACTTGCAGCTCGTGATCATTGGATAAAGTTTAAAGCCTCTAAAATTAATTAATTTTTTTAACGAGTTTATTTTTTGCAGTTTTATTATAGTTGATGTGAGATGTTATATTGTCAGAATTAATTTCTGTTATTTTATTTTCGAACTGACTTTACTGGACGTGACCGATCGACCATGTTTCGAAATCTACCAACCAACAAATGGTTATCATCCTAATGACTAAAATTTTCAATACACAACGTGAGGTTAATTTAATTGGATGACCTATCAATCGATAAATTGTTCGACGACGCACTGTCTGCTACATATTAAGCCTGAAGCATTAATATTAACAGTTCGTTAGTTTCTGCAAAGACATGTGGAAATTTAGTTATACTGATAACTTGTCGTTTGGGGCTTTTTGATAAGTAATGGCGGTAAACATGTTATCAATACACGTGGGTAATTTCTAGTAAAGGCAGTGTTTAATACACGTGAGTTTTAGAACTGGCTGTGTTAATAGGTACTCAATTCTAAATGTGTATAGAATCTTCATATATGTCAGATATAAGCTTCTTCGATTATAATTTGTTGCCAAAACTTTGATCCCACAGTATCAAACAAAATTACAAAACTTCCGAAAGCTCTTCTGATGAACGACAATATTGTCGCCGTCTGTTTACTAAGATTTATATTATTTGTGTCGACGACGTGACTTAAAACTTGTTTAAATCTGCAATTTATCGTCGTGACAAACCTATCAAATGATACAGCAGAAGAGAGTTAATGTTTGGCGCCTCACTTACTCTTCTTTCGTTAAACGAGTGATTAACAACATGAAATTCAGATTAAAAGATAACTCGTAGTGTTTCGGTGACCACAGCCAACAGTGTCCCGTGCCAAAGATGCTTCTTTGAACTTTTATCTCATCAGATTAGAAACGCTTACGATGTTTACAATTTATAACAATGACAGTGATAACGATAATTTCAAAAATCTGCACTCACATCTGTGAGATTTTTTCATTAAGGCTAAAGAATAAACATTGCGCTCGATTCGCTACAGTCGTATTATCTGTGGGTTGCTATAATTGAATGAGTTGGTAAAAATACACTGATTGGTGAATGTAATGTAAATTCAAGGATATATCCCACAGATCGTGTTAATGTTAATCTCTCAACAATTAAGCGTGTTACTTTATTTTTGTTTAAAATTAATTGTGTCGAAGTACGTGTTTACGTATATGGGGAGTTGTAATTGATTGATTCCACGACTAATTCAGGGATTACGAATATTAAGCGAATTTCCTACTATAACACTGTTGCAATTAGTTGCATTAAGAACAAGAGTTATTCAATTAACGATTAACCAACGTTTCAAACTTCTCCGTTGATGTCAATAACTCGACCATAAATAATGATCCATTCTGTGGAATGCTTTGAATTTCTATCATAATAACGACCTCTGCTTAAAAAATGTTTGCTTAATTTAAACTTCGTGCCTCACTTCACACTAACATACCCTTAATATTGATTCGATCTCTTTTAAAAAATCATAACGTCGGAGAAAGCTTAAAATTTTACATCCACTAAAAAAACATCACAGTCGAATGTTTCAAAATGACTTCTGGAACTGCACGCTCATGTATTTTCCAATTATTTATTTATGGCGTGTGTGTTTGCATAGTGGAATAATTTTCAAACCGGATGATTGATCGGATAAATTTTGTTTGATGCAATTTTTCAATATGAGCTTTCAAACTGAAATATTTATTTTTAATTTGCGGTAATGTGTGGTTACGCCAATAATGTATTTCTAATAACTCGGTTATTGTTGCACTTTCGGAACTGTTGTGGTGCAGCAGTGTTTAAAATTCAAATTATTGACTGCTTTCAGTATTGATTTCAGAGGAAATTTAATTATTTGGTGGGCGATTCTGTTTCTTTCAATAATTTAATATATTTTTTAAATCCAAAGTCTTTCTTTCTCTCATTCAATAGAAAAACTCTTAAATGTCAAAGTAAAAAAACTTGAAACGTCAACAAAGCTTTTGGTTATATTTGTGTTAGTGTTTTTCCTGTCTATAAACAAAATATTTATATGTATGTGTTGTTTCAGGTAAGCCATTTTTCCCAATTGTTGCGTCTGTCTTAACATTTTCGATGTAAGTACACATAAGTTTTGATTTTTTTTTCTGAAGTTTGAAAATGTTCCAAGTGTTTAAGTTGGTCAGCAAAATTAGAGTTAAAATTCGGCATAAAACAAACATAATTTTTTCAAGAGTTGCTTTTTTATTTCAGCTTCAAAATCTACAGATTTATGAGAAATAACTTTATTAATCTTATTAATCTTGGTATTTTTATCGTTTTTACTCTTGTTGTTACTACAATTTAATGAATGTTGAATATTTGTAATTGTATTTCGTCTTGGATATTTAAAAGAAGTTTGCCACGAATTTCTTTCTTCTTGGGTTTAATGCATGTTCGTTTTGTGAGACTTTCATTAGATTTTTTAAAATTTAAACTTTTTGTTTCTTATTGCTAGTTTGAAATACTTTTTTTTATCTATATTTTTATTTCTGTTATTTTTTTTTAGTGTTTTTTCTGCTTCTTTATTTTTTTCTCATTTTTATAAACTCAAATACACTGAATTTTCACAAAAAACCGACATACTCTTTATTGAACTGCCAATACTGTTAACTAACTCCTATTTTTTTTTTCTTAAGTTTTCAATATCCAACTTCAGGCAAAAGATTTTATCATATTTGACTCGTACAAACTGCCATCAACATCTAATTCTATTTTTTTTTTGATCCGCAACAATTTTTTTCTTTTTTTATATATTTACTTTCACTATGTAGTCAAAAATTTCCAGAACGATCTTCTTGTTTTTTTTTTCTAGAAGGTGGTCAGCTCAGTGTCAATTTTTTTTTTTTTTAATCTGTGGTTATTTGAGAGGATAGTTGTTCTTCTTAATTCTTTTGAAAAATTGTTTTCTACAGTGATTCTAGCTTTTTTTCTTCTTATCAGATTTTGGCTCTTCGTCGTAATCTTGTTGGTAATGGAACCATTCTTATTTTTTTATCTTTATCTTTAACTTTATCTTTTTTTTTTATTGGTTGTTTGATACTTACTTTATCTTTTTTACTATTTCGGACAGTTTTCTCCTGTAGTTCTCCTTTTTTAATTAATTAGATATTTTTCAATCTCAGAAATTCTTTTTATATATTTCTGAATTCGACGTTCACAAGCTTGAAAAAACCCAATGATTTTCCATGCATTGCGTTGCCACCATTGTGTATCACTTTATATTTCAACCCACTTTGTGTGTAAATTTTTGTAGAGTCGAACTGGAATGTTTATCAAAGAGATCGAACACAAAATCCAACATTTAGTGTATAGAAAAATCATTTTTAAAACTTGAAAATCCATGTATGATTGGACCGTTAAATTTAAAATAATGAAAATAGTGACCGTCAGACTGTTTCGTGCATTTACAAGCAAATGATTTGTCGAAACAAAACTGCGAAAGTATTTCGTTCAAATTTTATTTCATTTCGTTTGTTAGATTTATGAACTTGTTATACAGGGTGTTAGACATTAGTACCAAAAGAAAGTAATTCTTGATATGCTGCATTTTTTAAGCGTTATTGTTTTTAGAAACAAGAGCATTTTAATTATCCTGTTGTACAAATGCCTACAATAAAATTGATATTTTACGCACAGTCATATTTTTAGTATGTGCTTATCAGCCTTGTTTCCTTTTCAGTACGCTGGGAACTATCGAAAAAAAGCGAATCGAAATAAAAACGGTGACATTGAGCTTAGCAAGGAATGCATAATTAGTTGCAGTTTAGATTTACGTTGATTACAATAAAAGGAGCCTTCCGTTCAAATTTGATACTATAAACCTTGAACACTCTGTATAATACAATTTTCTTCAGTTGTCTTTGTATTATCCTTGGTGATAATTGCAACAAATAGTGTAACTAGAAAAGCCAATAAAACCACAAATAGCTAGCAGTAAAAAAACACACACTGCTTTTTCTCTAGAAACATCAGGTTGCTATAAAAAAAGTTTCTAACAAGATAACATGATGATATGATTTATAATTAAACGCAGAATTTCTGACAAACGCATCAAAATCATAGATACAGGCTGCAATACTGAACCTACTAATCTTGATTGCAATTTAATTATGTGAAGCTAGAATAACAGCGAATTGGCTTTGTAAAATCTGTTTATCATTTGATCACATATCGTTGATGCAAGTTGTGTCATCCACATGAAATAACTAAGTCTAAATTGCATTTATTGTGAAATAATATGTAAATCGTCGAACGCTTTGGTTATAATGACCTTGCGTTCTAGTTACGTTTGTGCACAGGACTGTTTCTTGGAATGTTAGGTCGGTTGTTTATGAGCACAACATTCCCACCTAATTCACTCCAATTTGCTTTATTCTTCCTGAAGAAAGTTACAACCGTAGGGAAATAGAAGCGCATTTCGGAATCAGTAGACATACTTTCGGTATGTCCTGTGTTGTGATAAACTAGCGGTGGCTGTAAGTACCTTGGTAAAGACAGGTCCCATAATACAAGGGAAAATTAGCCATTGTGTTTGGTTTGTGATCGTTACCGTCGTCGAGAAAGACTTATACGAGTAAAGTTAATTATTTGCTTGAATAAATACTGCAGTGTTTGTTAAAGGCTGGATTACTCTTTTTAGGATTGCTGCACGAAGTGGCGTGCGGTATCTCGTTTTTTCCATTCACAAATCGGTACCATAACTATAAAATCACGTTGTTCAGGTGTTTGTTGATTCTGCTCTCCTTGGCAAGTTTACAGATTATTCTTGCATAATTTATGTGCATCAGCCACGTTATTTCGGGTGTTGGACATGTTTTCTCTTATTCTTGGACCAAGCGACCGACTAGAAATGGCTCGCATCCGCTTATTCCGGAAAAATTTAATAACTTTATACATCTAAAAGAATGTTGTGCCTTTTCAGAAGCAGGCAATCTTTGCGCGCTTTGACATTTCCGAGATTTCCGTAGGTTGATTCTGACGGACGTATTTCTCATTTTGTCGGATACGAATACCTTAAGTTGTATTAAATTAGAATTCGGAACGTTTCAGGCTGGTCGTCATATTAAATAAAATAACTTCCAACGTCTTAAAATATCACTGCAATATCATGTTTTGGGCATTTAATTTCATTGGGAGCAGCCCAAAGATGGATATTATATTACCTACAATTTTCAAGATGAGACGTCTTGCTCTAAAATGTTATATAATATACGTCCTGTCTCTTTGGAGCCTCACGTAAAAGTGCACGTGTTCTGCATTAGACGATATTAATCTCTGAAAAAGAGTCTTCAACGGCCACTGCCCGAAGATCCATCAGTCTCTGGTTCATGCAACTCGGAAGTCCTCCGTCTTTCCCACGTAACACCGTGTCTAATTCTTTTGTTGTTTTGTTTGTTCATGCCGATCGGTCACGAATTTTACCGCTCGTAATTCTTCTACCCTAATTTCGCGTTTACTACTCCGGCCGCATGACAAAACTCGACATCGTGCTCAAAAAAATTCAGATACAGCTGCGGGAAATTTATTGTAATTGCATTAAAGTCATCCGTGTTGCTCAAAAAATCTATAGCGACATGGCGACGCCTTTGCGCTGACGGAAAAAAAATCTCTTTGACTAATGTGCTCTTTTACTATTTTCAGAAAGCTCGCTTGGAACTGTCCGGAATCAACATTTTTAAATATATGACTCCTACACATTAGTTCTTACACGAAATTATGTAAACTATTTCTAGTATTTTATAATATGGAGATCTATAAATAAGGTTCTATAAAAGTTGGATTTAAAGGCGCAATAACACAATCCGAATTTATCATATACAACTACGGCGGGATTTGTGGAAGAACTCTTATTATTAGGGTGTTTATAGCTATTTGATGTGGTTACTGGCGCTTTCAAACATTCCTAGAATTAATTACCGGGAAATAACAGATAGAGATTTGGCTTTAAAGGAGAGCTTCGTTCTAATCATTAGAAATTGTTCTGACAAGTGTTACATTTTCGTAGTTGAAGAGTCACAAAACATGATTACCTAACTGCTGACTTAAAAAAAGCTGCTTCTTTTGATCAACTTTAAAGTTTAATCCGATGGCTGATTTATTTGTGTAATTGAAAAGAGCAATCATGATTGAATTTGAACTAGAGTGTTATTTTTTTCTGTCCAGTTTGGTAATCAATTCAAAATTAACATTAGGAAACTGTGATGATACTGTGTAACTATGCAAAACGTACGGTTTATTCAGATCGCTCTTTATAACGTTTCATATCTATTGTTCGAAACTGCAAATTCCATGTCGATAACTTTTTACCATCCTCAATTCTCGTCCAGAGTACAATCCGTTATGAAGGACCGCATGCCAAATTCAGACTACATTCAATGACATCTGGCGTGACAGCAAAAAACAACCCGGGAACGGCTCTATTGCCGAAAAAACGTTCTCTCCGTAATCGAGATCATCTCAATAAAACCGTGACAGCTATTTTCGATAAATTGGAATATGCAATTCATTATCCCTTTCAAGTTTTTTAGCAGAAAATACTGGAAATTTATTGTGTGATTTTATTCGTCAAATGCAAAGAAAAAACGCCGTGAATGACGTGACTAATGTAAGAACGATGTTGCAATTGATTGCGTTGCAGCTTGGTAACATGTTTTCGTAAAACAATGGAAATGTTAACGTTTTCAAAATAGACTGTGGGCAAGTTATGAATATGCCAAATACAGAGACAATTCTGTTTGCGCTGAAACGGGAAAAAGGGAACAAAAGCGGAAAATTTCAATAACTCGAATTAAATTTTGTGAAAATGTATCGATAAAGGTTTTACGTAATTGCAAGGATTTAATCAGATACCAAAAAGTGGTAGTGTTGGCGTGGCACGGATCGACATTTTTGTAAGACAGCAACCATATGACATAAATTAAATTAATAACGCACCATTTACAACATTAAAGTAATCTACAAGACAGCTTCGCTGTTATGCTCGTATGTGGAAGATATTCACAATTTTGACTTTGATTCATGGGCGTTTACCTTGGTTTTCTCTGTATTCTGAAAACTAGTATTACCTTTTTTTTAAATTTTTTTGGCTGAGCCTCAATCGCTTGCTTAAACTCTGTAACGCTACTCAATGAACGACTAGCTAGCTTATTGGAAATATTTGCGATCTCTGATTGGAAGTTAACATGACTTTCAATTTTAATGAGCTGATGTACTTATGACTTAACTTATGACTAGTCTTATGATATTCCATGTAGAATTCTCCGAATAATCTTTGCTTTATTCAAAATTTTGATCAATGTAACGGAACAGGCAAAGGAAAAAATCTATAAATCCGGCGATGGTTGCCGTTAATTGCCTCTGTTGCCTTATCTCCGCATAATAATTTTCTTGCGCATCTGATTACAGTAAACAGTTGCAGACCGTTCTCCTGTTTCTTAAATCCGATGTGAATATAATTAAGCACAGGCATAATTGTGATTGTTATCACACCAGCGCTTATGTAAAGCAACGGTTCCTCAGTTTCGTCTAGATTGGCTTGTGATTTATTTGGTTGGCGATGCACTAATTAAAATGTAATCATTTATAAAGTGTGCAAAGAAAATTAAAGGGTAATAAGAAAACGGCTGTAAGTTGGGTCAACATTAATTATTGCATAATAATTCATCAGAAATGCCGGTTCGGTTACCAGAGATCGACTTTGGAAGTAATTTATACACGAAGGAAATTAATCGTTGTTTTTATTTTGTAGCGTGTAGACTATTGTGAAAATTACATTAGAGGTGGGATTTACCATTTTCGTGTTTGGGAAGGACGAGGAAACTGATTCCCCTCCAAACACAAGGATCATGTGTGTACATAAGACGAGCAAATTGTTTCTGCTTGTACACCTATTTTAATTAAAATTCGTGATGGATTTATGGCTTGTTTTTTGTAGGTACAATTTTAAAATATTTACTTTTCTTATTAAATTGTTAGAGGATCGGGTTATCCTGAGTTAGACGAAGATCGCAAGGGATGACGACACATCGATCGTTTACTTTTCCGCCTCGTTGAGAAGACAGATTGCACTTTTCTTACTTGTTCCAAATCTTTTAAAAGCTTAAGCATCACCACGGAATCTATTGCAAAATTCCACATATGTTTTTATCTGAACCCTAAATTTATTTCTTTGTGTTTCGTGCCTCCCACAGATGTTCAACGCGTAATAAAGTTCCTAGTTTAATATACACGCGCGTTTTTTTTCAGATGCCGCCAATTTTTGCATATTGTGAAGGCGTAACATTAAACCCTGAGATGCTCTTATAAGAAAAACAATGCTAATTTAGCAGCTTAAATTTGGAATATTTTAATTTGAGCTTCTCAATAAAAAAATACCTAGAAAATGTAAAATAAGTAGAACCGGTGCTAAATATTTCACCAATCTTTGTGCAGGAACGTGCGGCACGGTTGGCACGTTTAATGGAAATGATCTCATTAGATAGTTTGTTTACTTTTGCAAACACCAATTGTATTCTAAGTGATCAACTTTGTCTTGTAATTTCATTGAATTGTTCATTCACGACTTTAAGAAAAACTTGATTTAATTCAGGAACGGCTATAAATTGGCTTCCTACAATATTACCACCACGACCTGCCAAATTACACCTCCGCCTGTTCGGAAATGAAAAAAATTTCATTTTTTGATGTCGACTGACAAATTTTAAATTGAATTTTTTACGTCTATCTGTGTTTTATTATAAAAGCGTTTCTCTTGATCAGGGAAGGTATTGAGATTCCCGCTTTTATAATACAGAGTAATATCGAGGGTGTCACGGCAGGATCAAATACATCAAACGGAGCTAAAGTTTAATATTGTTCACGATAATAATTTTGCGAATTCCTATTAACACGTTTTATGTCTACGCAATTATGTTTAAAATTTTAAGGGTAAATGTCGTGAAGATTGCGCTTGTGCCGCCTCTCTTAAAAAAATGCCGTTTATTACTTTTTCGTCGTTGAATTTTGAGATTACAAAGCTCTGCTGTTTCATTTCTAAGCTTAATTTTTTCATTCTGGAACCAGGAAACGACAACGAAACAGGAGGCGACTGCAAGAGTAAATAATTTGGATACATGATTAAAAGTGGTAAAATTTAATTTTAAGAAGCCAAAAGATCTGATCTGATTAAAACACGAATCGTGTTTATCCATAAGACAAAGGAATTACGGCGTAAAAGTTATGCAGTTGTAAGCTTTATTTAAATTTATTGGTAGTGAGAATTGTAAAGTTGATACGCATCATTTTGTCAAGGAAGATTATTTGAACCCTGAATAACCACGAAATAAATAAATAAAAAAATATTTTTGGCTATTAGCTGCATATCATTTATTAGTGTCAGTTCATTCAACACTTGAAATAAGAAATGTGGTTAAGTGCCAAATAATCGAAATTGAGTTATTTTCAAAAAGCTCTTTTAGAGGGAACGTAAATTTATCTAAAATTCTATTTCAGTATCTTAGATGTAACAAAATTTCTATCAAAGCGCACCAAAACCTGAAATATGATTGGTTTATTTTAACTCAAAGACATTTGCTACATTTATTATTTTGTAGGTTTACTCCAGCATACTAATAACAAGAAAAACTCTAAAACTTTCCGAGAACAGATTTTCTATTCGGAACATCATAAATGAGCAATATTACTACGGTCATCAGTAACTTGTCATCCTCATAAATCCATTACCTCCTACAGAATGAATTAAGAGCAACCCCACCACAGTTTCGTTTGAAATTATTTAACTAAAAGCTTAACTGTAGCAAACTTGGCCTGTATTTGTGTATAAAAAAGTGGATTAATACACGAGATCCGTCATCCCTCCATAAGCCCTTCAGTGGACAGGAACAATAATAAAAAATTCCATCCGGCCTGTACAAACAATGATGGCACACATGATCAACCAAGCGCTCAATTCGGTAGAGATCAGCTTCCGTTAATGTCATTCATCGTTCATTCTTGTGCCGTTACCTTGACAACCTATCGGCCTATCTAATCCTTCTATATCTAACGAGCTAAACATATTAAACCAATATCGATATTCGATGAGTTAAGCAGGTGTATCGTCCTGGGACCGTAAAGCAGGATAACTGTCGTTCCTCGGCAAATGGAATTATAACAAAAAGCGCGCTGGATCTACACAGGGGAAAAACTCCGGAAAGGAATTTTGTTAATAATGAAAAGTATGCAAAGAGCGGCTTTGTTGACTCAGTTTTAAATCGGTGCGGGTCTATGATAGATGCGTTGTCTATTTGCACTCAATGGAGGGATTAAAGTTTCAGGATGGCATCGAAACATAAAAGTAATTAAAGTTGCTGCAGGTCCCTTCATAAGGCAGAAATGACCTATAAAGTGGAACATCTACCGGCTGTTCCGTAAAGTCACTTTCCACTTTTACTACTTGAAATACCGAAAGTTGAACGCCTGAAACTTCCTGCTGCTTGGACGTTGGAAGAAATGAAAAGCAACCATACGAAACGGCTTTTAAAAGTTTACCCAATTTAGGAGGACTAACAAACGGAAGCAAGTTTATTTCTTGGAGGAATCACTCGACAATTTGACATTGAGTTAAACAGACTAAATAAAATTACACATAAATTACTGCACCAATTATTTTCTTATTGAACTTGAAAAGTTATTGTTACACTATTTGTTTTCATTGGAAATATTTTGCACATTTATTTGTTTTTTTTAAGTCTGATTATTGTGACTAAATGCGAGTAAAATGTTTGGAAAATTATTCCGTGATTTTACAAAACCGTTAATTTTTAACCGCGTGTTTTTATAATGGTAATTTTTGCGCTAGCTGTCTAGTTTAATTTGTCAGATAAAATGCTGTATGTATACGTAAGTATATTAAAACGTAGAAAACCCAAAACCGCACTTTCAAAATAGACAAGTAAATTAACAAATTGAACTTGTCTGGAGAGCTCTGTGAAATAACATTTGTTTTCTAATTTTAACTGACTGCCTCCAGGTAAATCTATACGAGAACGTTCCCTTTGTATTTACTGAATTGTAAAAGTAATTTGTAAATTTTATGGATGATGGAGTTCGTAGTGTAATTATCGATGAATTAACTAATTTTCGCTCTAGGCCAGGTTGTTTGTTGCAAAAGCTCCTGTAGAGGTTTGATTCTGTAAATGAGTGCTATTTTAAAACTTCTTTTGCGTAGTGCACGCGAATTGGAACTTTGGCATTTTAACGAAAAATCCCTTTATGTTAAACTTGATCGTTTTACCGGAGAGATTTGAGGAAATCTTTGTTCGAGTTTTGCTATATTGTTTTTCACCTGTCGGGACAAGGTCGGGCATCAGCAAATTCTATTGAAAGTTCAAAGAGACGTGGAAGTTGAGAGAATGTCCTTTATTTTCTGACATGAGTTTGTTTTAAACCGACAGAACAAACACAAAATCCCTTACTTACGTTTTTTGAAAGACAAAAAAATCTTGAGCTGACGTTGTTGAAACTTTATCAAATGATCATTTTATTTTTTAATGCAGGTCCATGGAGACAGTCGGAAAATCCTGGGGAGTTTGCTTTCTTATACTAACATATTGATTTCGTCAATACTTTAGTGTTACGGACACATTCATTGTGATCTGACCGGAAGTTGTCCGTAGAAAGGAAGCACTAGTTGATATATTCGTTCAACTGCTTGTTCTCAAGGATTTCCAGTAAATTATTACATTATCTGTCACTTTGCGATATGTGTTGACCACGTTCACGTAATCGTTGTTAATGGTTTGTTTTTAGTTTTATTATTTATTGGTCCCGAGTTTGCCCGTTTTGGAGATTCCGATTACTCCCCCGACAGACCATAAATTACACAATTACAGTATGTTTCTGCATTGGTCGGATAATAATTTTCAACTCATTGCCACTTTCAATGTAATTAACAACTGTAAACGATTTTTCGCATAAAGAAACTCAGTCCTTGCCAACAAAGTTGGAAAGTTTCTATTGTATAAGTTGTACACTTTGTGCATAATCTTATTATCACTGACAAGTACAGCGAGAGTTATAAATAATTATCACTAAGATTCTCTGTTAAAAATTCGAGCACCTCTTTAAGAAAATAATTGATGGTTTCTCTTCACTGCGCTCGCAATTTACCTATAGGAAGAACACAACGGTTACGAATCAGAAAAAAACTCCAACTTCGTCTTTGAAAAGATCGCGAATAAAAAGAACGCTATTGAGGCTCAATATCCGAAACCCTACGCTCTCTTTATAGATATTTTTGAGCGATGAACGTTGCTCACGGAGTATGTTTCAGGTTTAATTAATGCTGTAATTAAACAAAAACTAAGTACAATTTTGAACTTTTTTTTAAAAACATTTTTGGACCCCCACATCATTATTGTATAAATACATCACATACTCAAATTTTCGGCCCCAGTTTCTTTGTGACATCGACTTTAATTTACATTTAATCCTAGCAGTGCTAAATTGGGCGCACTTATGTTGAAATGCAAAATTTTAGATGTGCTTTTTAATTGGATATGCAGAATAACGATCGTTAATTTGCTCGTTCGCTATGATTTTCAAAGACCGATGCAATTAGCGTTAAGGACAGGTTTAGGATGTGCTAACGATCCATTTCTGCCGTGACTTTTTACGCGTATATCCGAAGCGGAAAATTAAAAATGTACACCCTATTTTTAGATTTAGATGTGAATGTGGCGTGTTATTTAAATGATTTGATCGAGAGAGTTATTGAACGTAGATAATAAAATAAAAGCTCTACAAAGACATGTTTCAGAATTGAAATTAGCAGTTAATGAACAGATTACTACAGACTTTAAACAATAATATGATGTTGGATGTAAAATTATAGTACGATAATTCAATAAGGTATTATCATTTCGGATGTGATTGAAAATTGTCAAATTACGTCGAGTTATGATGTAATAATTTCAAATCTACTTACTTCTACTTAATCTACTTATACTAAAATTAACCAAATGAGAAGAGGCTCTCCTTACTAATTTTTTTTCGTTCAAACTTGGTTAAAATTTTTGCATGTAAATACTTCAAATTTAAATATGGCTAAAATGTTGGTTCTCTTTGTATTCGTTGACCTGATCCCAAAAAAGAACAAAGCACCACTTGTATGCATTTTACTGCAATTGTAGCATCAAAACACATTTTTATTCGGTAACCAGTGTTAAGCGTAATTAACGTAATTTCAACATGATTGTATTTTTGGCCGAATTCCTATTTTTAATTCAAACTAAGCTACCATTTACCGTTCGAAAAAACACATAATGTAGATAAGAATGATCATTAACTTACAATATCAAACATGTTTATTTGACTGAAAATGTGATGAATGCACGATAACGTTTTTTTTTAATATGACTATTTTCATTTTTGTTTGTTTCAGGTATGTACATTTTACTACTGTTTTGACATCGCCAACAATGTTACATGAAAGGCCAACGATGGCGGTCGTAAGTAACCATGAATAATACATTTTTAAGTACCTGCTGAATACAGTCATAATTACTACTGTTTACCGTCCTGACCTAATTTATTCAAACGTGAAAAATGTATATCAGCGACCTGACACTGAACGTTGACAACATCAAAATTATCTGATCTTATAGTTCCATTGAGTGTAAAAAGAGAAGTAGTTAAAAGGTCCTCAAGACTAAGTATTCCATAAATTGTAATTAACGTGTGCGGTTTTGCTAAGGAAATTGTTGGTATAGTTGCGATGGAAGAATTTTTTGTTGTGGAAACGTTAACGAGTTTTTATACAAAGCCCTTCTAAGTTGGGACAAAAGCATTTTGTGATATAAACGACAAGTTTTCCTTAATTAGCTATGACAAGGTTTTGTGTTTAACTATCATTTTGCTCCCGTGATCTGTCAGAATTTTTTTTAATAACGTTTTTCTTTGTATCTGCACGCTGCACATATAATTCACATTTCGTTGACTACTTCTCGAGCTTAAATTCTTTGGCTCCCTTTGGACTGTACATACAGGAATTGCTACAATAGAGACTACAAAATAATTTATGACGCCAGGGGCAATTTTTCTTCTGCATTCGAAGAAAAAGTCTGGACAAACTTTTCTTGTGTCAGTTTTTGTTGTATTAAATTAACTATTAAGTCCATTGACTTAGCGAAAACAAATCCTCCATTCTAGTCCACCCTCGTAATTTGAACTAGCTCTTTTGTTTACGTTATCGGACTAAATGTTTACAACTCATCATAGTTAATGATGAAGTCTTATCACAGAGTTGTCCGTCACGGTCGAGTCAAAGGGATTAACTGTAAATGCGTCAGTTATAGACTAACTAATGCGGATTCGATGCGAATTTCATTTACTTAATGGACTAATTTTAAGCCGCCACGATGTCTGATCGGGGTATAGTATCGACGTAATTTTTCACCATATTAGGAAAATTTCTAGAAAGGAATGCACACGCGTTGTTGCGAAATTCCTGCGATCTACCCTGTATGAAGTATGTGAGTGATGATTGCGAAAAAGTCACAACTACCGCATGGCTGTATCAGATTATAAATGTGCGATTTTGTGAAATGATGGGTGTTAAATATAGTGCACGACATAAACATACAAGAGGAATTTCGTTACTAGATCGGAATGTGCAGCGAGTTGATGTGTAAACATTTTTGTAATTTATTCCAGGCATAATTTTTAGATTTTGGTTTTATTAGTCGTAAAATGCAATCAACCGCGAAATGGATTGCTTACCTATATGTATTTACATCCTATAAGTTGAAAAAAATTCTCATGTTTGACAGTAGCGTGGTGTTATTTTCTGGGTTTTGATGGTAGTTGAAATTGAAGCTTTTTTGTACTAACAGAAAAAAAACAGTTATTTTTATAAATGTTAACAAACTTTTATAAGAGGCAATTTTGATAGCTTTTTTGTGCTCGAAATTCCGGCTCGTCTTAGAACACAATCTTGTGATTTACATTTCAGGATATGTAACAGAAATATTTTGATATAGATCATTTGATAACCTAAATGATATGCAATTGGAGCCTTGTTTACAAAGTTCAAGTAATCCTTTCCTTTTGCGTTAGGTACTTTCATTTTGTTTGTTTTTCGTAATAGAATGACTGTTTTCTCGCTTTTGAAACGTATCAATTTATGCCGGTTGTTATATAATAATAAATGCGGCAAGCTTTGTTTTATAGATTAGTGAGAACTGGAATGTTGTGACAAGTTTAAAATTGATTAAAAATTACTTCATTTTATTTTCATGTTCAAAGTATTACCAACCTGCGTTTGATAATATTTTCTTTAGATTGCGAGCTACAGACAATCAAAAGTAAAGAAACTCTAAACATCCGGTATTAACATTGTAAGTGATAAAACACCACCTTGCTGTGGAATAGCGATAAACTCATTCTCCTGGATATTTCCGGCATTCGACACGTTTTTAAATATCGCAGGTGTTCCAGTGATTTGTGCAAGGAATATTGAATTTTACGTACTTAAACATAAATCACAAACAATGCTTTCTAAACTAATTTGAATTGTACTTGAGGTCTTCTACAATAGAGTTTCCAGCTTGAGTCCTTTCTTTGTTTGAATTATGAATGTTTTGTGAAATATAATTTAAGGAAGCGTAGAAAAGCGTCAAAATATAAATTTCATTTTAAGTCTCCAATCCAATCTGTTTTTAGAAATAGTGTTCAAATTTATTACATTAGATAATATTTGATATCTTTTCATCTCATAACATTAAATATTGTATTGGGATTTATGCTTGCACCCGGTATTTATTTATTAATTAACAAACGGGTGATAAATACGGAAAATAATTTAGAAAACAAACAACGTTTAACAGACACTGCATTAATCTATGCGCTTTAAATCTGAGTGAGCGTCGATGAATTTAGTAGAAATTCAGGTTTTTTTTAATTTATCATCAAAAAGACGATTTTGCTTGCTTGTCAAGTTTTTGTCATTTTTTCTTGTGCCTTTCTACGAGACAGCTTTGTTTTCTCCGTTAGTTTACACGGAATATTCGAAGTTTTTGTTTCAAAACAATTAGTTGAGTTAATTACGATCTACTTCCGTGACTTTTTTGCAAAATTGATTAACTCTGAGTGGTGTGAGCTTTCATCACAAGCGACAACATAATCCGTCTCTGATGAGTAAATCTTTGCTTTCCCTCTTCATTTCCTTTAAATTAACTTACATTGCTATCAACTCGGGATTCCCCTCCTTGCAATTGTTCTGATAGGACAATAATAATTGTATACACATCCATGCAAGGCATACGATATGTTGCCTCACCCGTTCCGGTATCATTTTCCGAGGCCGCCGATTGTTACATAAATGCAAATGGTTATCCGATCTTGATTGCGTCTTACCCAGTGTTAGTCACCGATTTTTTGTAACGAGACGACAATTATCTAGAAATGTGACGTAATTAGGCGGAGGAGAAATTAGACCAATTGTGAAAAGGATGAGCACGATTGAGAGGTCAAAGCATAAATTAAATGGAAGTCGGTGGGTTTATAGTGCAGACAAACTGGGAACTGTTTTCTCATTTTTAACTTTATATCCGACAACCAATGTAATTATTGATTGGAAATTAAACGCTCGAGGCATCAATCTCAATTTTCCCTCTTTCGGGTTTGCTGCCGCTAATTCATTTTACGACAAATTTAAAGTAAAAGTCCAATAGTTTATTAGGACTTGAAATTAACAATGTCGTTCTTTCATTTATAGTATTTTTTCTATGGATAAAACAGATTTCTGGATTAAATCGAGTGGGTCAAAAAATTAATTGGTTTTCATGCGGGCGGCGATAAAAACTTTGCCAAACGTGAGATTATTTCGCGTTGGAGCATTTTAATATTGTTCCCATTTGCTGATTTTTGATCTTTTAGATTTAAACATTTGCTGGAGAATAAAATATAAATAGGTTAGTAGTTCACTAAAATATATTAAAAATACAATTTAAGTCGAATTCATAGGTTAAATTTGTTGCAAATATTTCCATAAAAACTGTACAAGATGTCAAAAGTCGTACTTTTTTCTTATTAAAAAAGTCGAGGCTTGCATTTAATTTTTGACTCAAAAATATGTAAAAATAATATTTTAAGGTTGGGTCTGTCGGAAAATTTGTTGACTATCTTAAATTTTCCAGAAAGTATGAACTGAAAATGCTTTGTTGTATGCGAGATCACAGGAAATTCAAAGGACCTATGATTAGTGGGTATCAGTGATCGAGTTGTTATACCACGAGTTTACTTGTAGTTCGACAATGTAATTCCGATGCGTAGTAAGTGTAATCTTGGCTATAAAAAGAATCAAAGACCATTGTTAGAGGCGTATTTACAACTTAAGTACTTCCATTGATTCATACCCATAGATTGTGCTAAATTGGGTATGAAATTTTGTATTGTTTTAACATTGGCTGTAGGTAGGCATGTGGATAATTATTTGATTAAGATTGCTTGGATGCCTCATAAACATAATTTTATAATACATTGCTTGTGTTCTTGGCTTAAAGGCACAAAGCAAATTTAAAATATTGGGGGCAGAGTTTATCGCTTCATGCTTTCCGATAAATTAAGAAACATGTATTATTGAAAAGTAAATTGGTTTTCTATATTATAAAATTCTAGAATGTATAGGCCCCCTTTTCCCATTTATGTAATATGGCATTTAAAGAACTTCAAATCGATCTTTGTCGAGGAAAAAATTGGAATTGGCTGCTCACGTGTGTAATACATTATATCGTGTGGGTTTGTTCAAGGTTACAGAAATCAACTTCTATTTAGTGAAACCACGCGACGATAAAATTACCTAAACGATTTATTGAAATAATACAAAATGCATGTAAAACCGAATTACACACATTTATGTGGTACCTATTCAAAATACAAAACGTTTATAGCCATACTAATTCAGAAATGTGGATATATAACTAGTACAGATTAGTGTAATGGAATGACAACTCAACAATTTAATTTTTACGACCTTTTACTGAAATAAGAAAGAAAATATGGGCTTGTTAAATATAGTCGCATATCTATTTATAAATTTGTCATAATGAGACCATGCGATTTACATAACCATCTCATTGTTGGTTAATTTCGTTAGGTATATACTTTTCATAAAATAAAAATTGTTATCTTTCGATTAAGGATTTTCCGAAGGTTTTTGGGTATAGATCAAAATGCATAAATTCGGTATAATATATTCTTTGACTTACCATGTTTCCAGTCGAAGTCACCCTTGTTTGTTTTTACGACATAGAAAGCATGCATGTTCTGCCTGAAGTATCCTGAAAAAAGTCTGAAAAAGCTGCACATCACGCATCCGTCTTGTACCGGCATGGACCAGTCTCCGATACATTATTATGTTTTTCCGACGGAACGAACGGCACGGATCTTGCTTGTCACCGCATCAATCTAATAAAATATTAATATAACCGTTCCATCAGTTACTGTCTTCGTATTTTCAAATTTTTATATCAAGTTTTCGTGTTCCGTCTTTATATTCCGCGTTATGCATAATCCCCACGAAATTTAAGCTCGGGAAGAGTAAAACCAGGCGACTTTCCTAATTTCTATTCAATAACAACCAGCCAGAGAGTGAATATTTTAAGTAACGACGCTACGCTGTAATTTAGTTTGACTCCTCGCCAAAGTTCTATTGATATGAAATCGCGAAATGAATGTTACTTTAGGAAATTAGAAGCGGTGTATGTCTATTGTAACATCGACGACAACGACGCTTTGTTCGCTAAATAAACATCTGAAACATCAGAAAATGTAATCAGCTTAATGTAAACTTGTTTTCTTTAGTATTTAAATATTTACAATTAAGCTCAATATGTCTTTTTATTTCGAAAACAACTTTGCTTCTCACCTTACCCATTATCTTTTCCTTTCAAGTAATGAAGCATTTCGTTGTAATTTTTAGGTTACATTATGTAAATACAATGGGAAAAAGAAATACGAAACTGAGTGAAAAGAATTTTTATTTCGTTCTGAAAAACTAGCCTCAGGGGTCTACATTCATCTCTCTTTTACAGCTCTGAAAATACAGGGGAAATGTTAATTTTGTGATTGTGTTCAGTTTTACCAACAGCGACAGGCGGCAACGTGATAGCGAAACAGCGCAATTAATTTATTAGGATGAAACTACATTCGTACTCAAACACTGAAACTCCAACATTACACTTTTTCATGTTTACATTAATCTAGAATTTCATCGAACGGTTTCGTGGCGCTACGGTCAAAATGATGCGATCGATACTTGCACAACTTCTTCAAAAAACACTGCTATAACTTGATAAAAAGTGGATTACTGTTTTGTTTCTATGAAGTAAGTTTTCACTTCGATGATTGCGAATCAGCGAAAATATTTGCCAGGGCACGTAGGATGTCCGTATCGTTCTTTCAAAAGCCGAGGAACACTCTTAGAAACTCCGATGTTTAGACAAGGGACGGTTTTCCATTTAGATAAAAGATCCTCAATGGTGAACACGGCATCGGACTTTTTTTTTAAATATATAGAATTATTGAAAAGGCATTGACGTTGTGTACCTTTTAAGTAGACCACGTATTAATTACATTACGAATAAATTGACAATTATGGTAGAAATTCATGGTATGGAATGCACGTTGTTAAATTTTTCTGGGCTTGTAAGTGTTTTATTAGAATATTGATCTATTATTTATTAAATCTCTATTATAATGTCCATGTAACAACAACAAAAATGGTACTTAATCTATACAAAAATGTGCACATGATGAGCTTCTAAACGCACTAGAATTCACCTAACAATGAAAGGAACTATTCTTAGCTAATGTTAGCTAAGATAGCGAACTTTTGCTTAATTTTTTTAAATTTTACGCCCAATTCTTGTCAACCTGTTATTTCGGTGGTACTGCTAATTCCAATCAGTAGGTATTTTTATTCTCCAATTAGTCGTAATTTTAAATTGAATAATAGGCACAATGAAATAGTCTGAATATATATTTTTTTAATTTACACTTGTAGGTGTATTCGTGTTGTTTTTATGTATCAAATTTTTTATGTCAAAAAAAAAGAAAATGAAAGTTTTATTAATCAAAATTTTGGTATTGTGGAGGTATGTCATAACCTTATTGGAAATGACATTAGTGACAGTAACAGCAGAAATTTTAAGCATCTTTTTTAGTCCAAATTTTTTTTCCATTGCGTTTATTGTGTTCTTTAGATCTGGGAATAAAGTACGATAAGAAACACAATTAGTTATGTTTAAATGACATTTCAATATGAGCTCGGTGACATACCATATTTTTTAAGGTTTAATATATTTTTATTTTGTACACTTCTTAATGTATAATATTATGTTGCACAGACTTTTCTCTTAAGAATTTCAACCGTTGAATATCAAATTACTATTATTATCGTCCTTATCATCTTCATTATTATTATTATTCAAATAAGTTTGTCAAATATGGCACTAAGACAAGTACAATTATTTACTGAAAAGCGGCTCAAATATGGAATAATAATATTAATGTCACCTGCAAGGTTTTTGTGCTATGTGGAGAAACCTTGCCTTGTTAAAGTCACTGTCATTTATGCAAAATAGAGCAGTTGCCGCCTTGCATCTTGAAAAATTGTAAAATTTATTGACTTTCAGATGTCAAAAGGATCTACTTAGTGTTCAGTAACTGATTGTTTCTTTAAAAGTCAAGAAATGACGTTTTAATTCAGCCGTAAGCGTATGTTAATTACAATGCGTATGCAAATAAGTGTTTATTTAATTGAAGTTGATAATTATAGCAGTTAGGTCGAAACTTGTTCTAGATATGAAGAAATAAACATCTAAAATAATTGTTTATTTGCAAAAAGTTATGCGTTTTCTTGGAATTTATTAACACCTTGTTACAAAGGAAATAAACAAACAACAAATAAAATTAACTGCAGCAGGAAAAGTTGGATTTTTGTCTTATATAAGCTCCTCAGGAGCAATATTAAAATAAACTTTTGCTTCAGGCATTTCATTAGTTTTTGTTTGAATAGTTATTAGAATCAAAATTTTCGCTCATCTTTAGAAAAGACATTCAAAATTACACGGAGAAAAAGAAGAAAAAGATAATCGAAACTAACATTTTGTTTTACCAGTTAGTTAGTTTTTCTAATCAGTACACTTAATGATTTTTACATTTGTATAATGTCGTGGTGGGTGAAATTTCCAAAGTAGTTTATAAAAGTAAAATTATTAATAGGCTCTCGCCTAAAGTGGTTGAAAACCTTTAACTGAACGTTGAAAATCCTGTTTCGTGGTAGTGCGATTTTAATAATCCGATTTACTATGATTAAAAGCAGTAACGTGTTATATAGCCTATATTTTGTGTTAATGCAAGTTTCGTAAAGAAGCTGTAAAATTTTTATTCGTTTAGTTCCCGAGAGAGTTTCTTACTATATTGTAAGTGGGCTTTACATTTTAAGTGCCGCCACATAACACTAAATGTTAAAACTAAGAATGTAATGCATAGTGTTATGTGCCTGTTCAAAGTGTTATTTTCTTTAAAAGCAACTTTTATGATTAAATGAAAAATAGTTGTGGAAAGCTAAATTTTACTGATTTTTTTGACACGTCAATCCATCTATTATTCCATATTGAATGAGGTTTTCCATTTTTATACGTCTTGATAATTATAGAACACTTAGTATGCATTAAAGTATCCTGCATATATTTTTTACACGCAAGTTGCAAATTTCTATAATGTCAATAATTCAACAAAGCGCTTTCAATCATTGTTCACGCAAGCCCTGAATTTAGTAGTTACTTTGTTCCATTTCATGTGAGCAGGAATTTTTCCACAAGGTTGTTAACCGGAAATTAGGATTTGATAAAATTGCAAAAAGTTTAGTACAAGTGCACTGAGTTACGCTTTCACTGAATTTCATAATGTAATCGACTTAGTTTCTGTTGTGTACAAGAAAATAAAATAAAGAACCTTCAACGGTCGGCTGGAAACGGAATTTTTCAGATTCGTGAGTGTCTTTTATAAGTTTTAATAATTAACTTTCATTGACTGTATGTTTTAGTCTAAGTTTTGTGGAAATTATGCCAAGTTTTAACGAGTTATAAAAGATGGAAATTAAAAGTTTAATGGTTTAAGTTGGATGACAAATGCACCTTAAAATATAAGCTCTCAAGTGGACCTAGCACCTGAATCTGTGTGTATTTCACAAGTCCTAAATGCAATCGAAATAAGCGAGAAGTTGAGAAGTATTGTGAAAGTTTAGTCATTATTTTCACCCAACTGTTATAAGATAACAATATCTGAGATGATTTGTAGTTTGAATTTAATGTGAATGTGGAACTTGGTGGATTTCATAAGTTGCGAGTTTGTTTATCATAATAAAATCACATAAACGAGCGTAATGACACCGGAACATTAATTAAGGAAGGCAAAATTTAGCTAATAAAATCTTGAATACGTTCATACACAAGTTGGAATTAGATTTAAACTAGCAGAATGTTACCCCCAACCTTATTTTGAGGCGTACAACCACAGTCGAAGCGTAGTAAACGAATATTCAATAGAACAAAAGTTTCAATTAAAAGCTTTAGAAAGTTTTCCAACAATCGGTATAACACCGCTTTCGTTTTACACAAAATTTCAATAGCTATTTTAAGCCATCGACGATCCTAAATTGCTTCGTTCGCAGCAATAAAAAACAATCCGGGACGATATCTACAAGACGTGTGGAAAATAGAGAAACTTCCCGACAAAACTCTGAAGACTAACACGTATACAACAGATAATATGTGGCTCGCACCACCTTGAACCCTTACAACTGAACGGAAACCAACTTGAATTTCACGGAACTGTATACAGAGGGAATATGATCAGTTTTCGAAGAGTAGTTGCACCATTACGACACTCTCCGCTTCCCTATGCATGAAGAGGGATTGCTATAAGGGGAGCAGAGTCCTACAAGAATTTCCGAGAGACGTCGCGAGCACGAATATTTTCATGAATACTTGAAACTAGTTACACAAAGTGTCGATTAATATTGTAATACTCCAAAGAGGCTAGATGGAAAAAAGTGTACAACTTTACAATTTAAATACGCTTTTATTACTCACTCTTTGCTTAGAATACATTCATGATATGGCAGAATCACAACTGTAAGCTTTATTGGTAATAATTGCAAATATACGCGCTAACACTTTTACTATATGCTCCAGCTCAAAGCTCATTGAAGCACATGGTACTCGTGTGTATACAAAGCAGAACAAGGCTTAGCTAAAGAAATTGATATTGTAATGTAACTTCCATTTACAAATTCCCTCCTTCACCACTACATTATGGTCTTTTTTCCGCACTAGCTTTATCGCGATAACGCCAATCTGCTTTTGACAGGTAATTAATTAATTCTAAAATAAATCGAAGTTATTTCACGAATCCAGCAGACAAAACGAGTCGTCTCTGTAACCGCCACCCTGAAAGGTTTTATTTTAAACTTGGATGAATTAATTTTGTTGAATTCGAATTAAACCCGGGTTTAATTTTGAAACAGATTTCGTTCCTATTCATTTTTTTCCAATTTATTTCGATAACTTGAAACGGGGATTCGGCTCAACAAAAAATGAAAATTTCTATTTATCTCGCATGTTTCCAAGAGCCGAGTTCCAACAAAAAGTAAAATTACTATTTTTTACCATAGCTGTAACCTTGAGATACATGCGTCATATCGCTACTATATTATTTATTATTTAACAGCACACGCAGTTTACGTATTAAACTTTTTCAGGGTGTTTCTACCAAGAAAAATATAAACCATCCCGGAAACGTATCATCACTGAGAAGAATTTATTGCTGTTATGAACACTATCATTGCAATAAAACTTTAGTAGAAAACTTGAAGTAATAACGGTTGTACTTTATTTATTTGTGTCCGTGAAAGTTTTCGAAAGAGTAAATAATGCCAGCCCCACGCAACGATATTTGTTGCATTTTGAAATAAATGACGGACCAATTTTTATAGTAATTTAATTTGAAGACGAGCAGTCACAAATTATGATTTCTAGTAGTATGATAGGAGATACAATAGATCATTAATCTTGTCGCAAATCATTAATTCGACGTTGGCGGTAGTAAAGTGAAGTGGCTAGTGTTAAACGGAAGAATGAATAATGTAATAAAGATTACATGACAGGTCGTTTTTTTGTAAACAAATGGTACGAATAAAACTTTCTGACGTTTACTATGTAAACATCGCAACATTCTTCTTTCATTTCTTTAATGAATGTCATTAAAAAGACATAAACTACTATAATGTGTAAATAGGTATCTACCTATATTGCAGGGATGTTTAAATCCAGTATTTTGTTTTTAATTGCTTCATTAAACTCTATAAAAAAGATTAATGTAAATTTTATGGTTTTATATAAGTGAAGGTACAAAATCTGTAAAACAAAAAGTAGAAATGCAATACAATCATTCTATCAATTTTCGTTTAAAAATGTTTCGCTTACTTATGATGCAGACAATAAAAAGCAAATAAGATTTTATGTAGGTACTGTTTTATTTTTTATCTTTAACAGATGTTACAGATATTTACGATTAAAAATTGTCTGTATGTAACACAAAAACATGTGTTGTAGATTTAAAACGACATCACGACATTGACCTATTTTTTGTCAACGTTCATGTGGATTGATATTTTAGATGATTAACTCATCGTGACTATATCACACTGTACCTGTTAAATTGCTGCTGTATATTGCATTTAATGTTAATGTTATTTCCATGGATGAATGAGCTTCTAATGAAACGAAAAGAGCTTTTGGAGTGCCTGTGGCTTAGCTTAAGTTAGCTTCAAGCAATTTCAAACCTTGCAGTATGGATTAATGTCGCAAACAGTAAGTTTCAACGGTGCAGTAAAACTAGATTAGTAACAGAAGGGCGAATTCTAGTTTTCAGAACACTAAAAGGCTTTAAATAATATTTTTATAAAAGTTTCCGGAAACTGCGAAAATTATTTTTTTTAAATTTTTATAAAAGAAGTATTGAGGTGTGTTTGTGTGCATCAGCAGCATTATTAATTGCTCAAAGTGGGAACTTTGTTGCCTACTTGTCGAGTAATTACATCCAGGCCCGGTGCCAAATTGCAGTCGTCCGCATCCTCCTTTAAATCATTGTCTTATGGTTGGCACAATGCGTTGTGATTCCTTTTTAACACGTTTATCCCCCATTTCCATCCGTTCTTAAAATATCTCCGAAAAATCTTAACGCGACGCTCCCGAGTGGAAGCCTTTCCGGTCGCTTACCGGAATACAAATCGAACGAGTTGTTATGCTCCCGATGTTCTCTTGAAAACAAATCGTTCGTGTCTCGCTCATATTTCCGTCTACACAATTAACACTGCTGAAGTTTCCAGAATAATTGTCTCATCTACATGGACGTATTGATAAAGTAGATGACGGAACTCGAAGGCGGGTAACAATCGTAGATTAAACATGATATGTTACAAGCGGTTGCCTGGGCAACAACGACGGTTATCCGCTTCAAGAAGCAGGGTTGGGAGTAATCAGGTTACCCCGTTTGTGACAAGACAGCCAGGGTTTACAATATACATCCACCGACCAAATACACCCTTGATTTAAAATATTCAACGCAGGCTACTCGAAAGACGCAAACTGCCCTATTTACACCGGGTGCCATTAAATTGAGCCGTTGTCGATTGTCAGCTTCCATGTTTTCTTTATACACAGGAGCAGAGGGTGCAAATTGTGGTAGGGGTCGCCTTAAAAAGGTTTTACACAAAAAGGTTTCGTGCTTTTCTGTGGTTTATCTAATCAACGTTTCATGTGAAGTGGTTTCTTCCGATCTAAATCATGTGAGTCAAAAAGATTTTCCGTGGGTTTGATTCTGAGTGATTATGTGTATTCAGGTGCGAGAAAATCTGTTGTTGGCAAGTATTGAGAAATGGAAATCCTTACCGCCCAAACAATCTTGGAACTGGAGTAAGCGAGAAAATTTACAGGTGTATGAATATAAACATCCATTTTTTGTTATTACATTTTATAAAAATATCAAGTTGTTCACACGTTCAAAAATAAGCTATAACACAAAACTATGTCAGTCAACAAATGCTTTGAACAACCATACAAATTATTCCCACTAAAAAATGTCAATTTTCCTGCAAACATTTTTTTTGTATTTATTTTGATAGACAAAAGCTTTTCAAAGAACGAAAACCTTCACATACCCTTAACTTTTTCTGTTCATTTTTGTATAAACATGGGCGTTGTAATAACTCATTATTACACATGACATGCTCCTAAAGTTTATTTAGCGACAAAAAAAACCACATCAAAAATACATTTCGACATACTGCGCATCCTTCCCAAGTATAATATTATATGCGTGGGTGTGTGTTCACTTTTTTAATTATTTTAGAAATTGAATTACCAGTTTAGGTTATTTGAATTTAATATTTAGGTACTCACAAGTTATTTGGTTCATTTGGTATTAAGGACATGGACACCACTGTTTAAAAATATCTTGGATATTTTCCAATTGATTACATTTTTATCCTTAAATAGACACGTTACACGCCCCGGAAGGAAGATGTCGCTTTCCGAGTGTATATTGCGAGCGAACAAGCGACTTTCCCAGCAGTTACTAAACGTTGTCGATTTTAGTGCTTTGGCTGTCTGTTACTTAACATTTAAACAAAACATTCTTAGCGCATTTAAAGTTTTTTTTTCAGCGGGTTTACCAGCAATTAAGCCAAAAATTGTTACTAATTTTTTGAGTTTGTATTTCGAACATCTATTAAAATGTAATTAAGCTATAGGTGAATTACACCGCGTTATTCGGGAGAAAGTAAAAACTCTTCTTTTCGTTCTTTTGCAATTTTCATGTGTATACACTTCAAAGCCATTACTTGACTGAAAAAATTAAATTTATTAAAAGAAAAACTTAACTGTGTGAGAAGTTTTTTTGATTTTTGTTTCTTTTAAAACATAAAAGGTTTTAAAATTCATTTTAGAGCTTTAAAGTTAAGAAAAATACACATAATTTTGGTATTTCTATAGATTTTAGATTTTTTGCTTTTTGAATGTTTTTGGATTGGTCTTAGTTTAAAAGAATGAGATACATTTTAAGGATATTGTAGATTTTTGACATTTTGTTTTTGTATAACGCCAAATAATTTAGGCTGACTTTTTAATCCAAAATTGTGAGCAGGTATTTAATTCAGAAACTATTTTTCAAATATTTTGAAAATGTCGACAAGTTTTTATTTAAATTCACCACTGTAACTTAAAAAAGTGGTTTTGACTATTTTTTTTATTTTGAATTTAGGAACATATAAAGACATGTTAAAAGTATTTTTCAGTTATTTAATAATTTTTTTAACAACATTTTGGGTATTTTTTAGAATTGTGAACAACTGGATTTTTTTATTACATATTTAACAGATTTATGAGAACTTTTGTTATTTTTTCCTCAATAAACATATAACGAAAGGAATAGACGATAATTTCTGCAATTCAGTTTTATTTTTTGTAGGTTTATTTAGCAAAAAGTGGGCAACTGTATTTCACTTTAAAAGTTGGAGCAAAAATCTCCAGAAACAAGTTCATTTAATGTATCGATTTCATTTCAAGTTCGATATAATATTATTTAAAAAAAATATAAACTGACAATAATTTTATGATTCATGACGGATACTGATCATAAACCAATTGTTTTTACTTTGCACATTACGCCTTTGAATTTTGTTTTTTTTGTTCTTAATGAGTTACGAACGAAATATGCTCTCCAAATTTCCAGTTTCGAGCTCCAACCTTTGGGGCTCCCCAGTGAGCAAATGTATAGCTTGTGATAAATATTGTAATATTTAAATGTAACACAAAACCAAATTTCATGCGTACAATGATTTGGGTTTAGAAATATTTCAGAAATACAATCTGCTTTTGTATTTACTAATCTATTATAATATATAGCATAATAAAACGTATCACAAATCTAAAAGCTATAAACTTTGTGTGCATCTAATTTATTAGAGATGGGAAAATAATGTTTTCGATTACTCTATTACTAGAAGGTTACCAAATTATAGCCAGTGATTGATTGGATATCTGAATCTGTACGTATTTTCGTCAGTTTTTTACAGAAAATGTTGTGGATGTCTCTCTGGCTGTCCTTTCTTTAATTGCTTAATGTTGAATCGTGACTTTTATTACAAAACTACTTAGAATATAGTCAAATAAGAGACGACTCGTTTAAATACATCGAAGCATAAAAGGCAATGAGACATAACCACAGTCAGCACAACTGTTCGTCGCTTGTAATTACGTGTATTGCCATAGCGGATTTATTAGGGTAATCCTTCCCATTCTAGTGATGTGACTGCACATTATTTTCAGTTTAAACATTTTGCTGAGCTTCATATGACTACAAATGAGTTGCTTAAAATCCACGCTCTCTCTTTCAGATTTTTTCGGTGGTAGCCGTAATTTTTATGAGGGTAATGGAGCAATTTTGGGTCACATTTTATCCAACTTCTTCCACGAGATAAAGTTGTCGCTCCTTGAAATCAATAACGTAAATTCACAAGAAAAGTTGGACATTTCTTTGGCAGTAATTAAATTGTCACGTTGCCTGCGATTCCAGAATTCAATACTTTAACTTAGTTTGTGTCAGTTTATCAGAGCAATTTTTAATACGTCACTTAGAAGAGCGGCTATAATTTTCCGCTTGACCAGTGCTCGCAGAGACATTTCACCTTTTTCCTTAATTATCCGAGTAAATCCAGATGGTGCTTCGCATTATCCTTCGTACAATGCAGAAAGGATAAAGCTTTTATCTTTCACGATTGGAGCGGCTTCCGCTCGAACTCGGCGCGGTAAGCATTAATAAAAAAATCACCTTTTTAACCTAATGCGTTGCTAAATTATTAGGACGCTTCCGTTTTGGTCCGTTTTCGAAGCTTTGTTGGAAAAAGAAACACTGTTTGCTGAACGAACCGATTCGCTAATTGTAGGTAGTTGTAATTCTCATTTAAATTTTAGATAGATAGAGATTACGTGGTCGCTGTTAATTGGAAGACATTAAATTAATTAATTTAATGCAAATTGAATTTAAATTTTTTAACGTGTTCTGCAAAAAATGAAACGTGGCATCAGTAATCTATTTAAATTCGGGGGACACAAAAACGCGACTAAGAAAGACTCGGTCGATTTTTATATTATTCATTCATCTCCATTATATTAAAATTTATTCACCCCCTTTTTAGAAACATGCTTTATGTAGTCATTATGGACTTTAATATAGTGTGGTTTTTTCCTTGACTTTGTAAAGGATAACGAGTGTCGTCACGAAATCACAAACTTAGATTTGAGCGAGCGATTACTACGAATTTTGGTTTAAATATTTCCAGATATTTTTCATTTCCGGCTTTTAATGTTTCGGTGTATTGTTTGGTTTGCTTTTGATTACTCTTGTTGAGTTGGAGAGATGACACGAAATAACGAGGTTTTCATTACTCTCGCAATTGTTCTACTTTAAGAGCTTCCGATTGATTGAAACTACCAGCTTAGTGTTCGCTGGGCACCGACAATGCATTAGCCTTGTTGGAAATCGGATGAACTGCATTTGCATCATCGTTTTTAAACAACTTGCACGCAGCAAGCCACACAGCATCAAAATAAAGGCAAAGCTTCGCAGTGGTTACAAAAAATTACAAATAAAGTGCTCAGGAAAAGCTGTTTTATTGATCTTTTCCAAAGGTTCTCTTCCACAAAGTTTTCTGATAGTGTTTTGCGATCGCTACTAAGGAGGTTTTACCATCTTCTTATATGGCTTGTATTTTTGTTCAAAAGTCTGAAATTTCGTGTGTCCACAACCGCAATTTAGAATTAGCCCCCGACCATGATTTTTCCGCGTTTGCTACCAACACGTTCGTCGGAAAAATAGTGCGATGCTCGAATAAACAAAAGAGAATTAAAACTTTGTTAAATGTCTTTTCATCTTGTTACGAGAAAATTCATAATAAAATTATCGACTTTCCGTGCCAAAGAAACGCGATGGGAACCTCATTTCGCCGAACGTTGTTAACAACATTGTACTAGCTGTAAACAATTTTAAAGTGTCGTACAAACTAGATGTGACAGGTTTATTATGCGAGAGGAATGTACATTTCCGACCAACCCCAATCACTGCAACATTCCACGCCAAACCCTACGCAACCCTAAAATATTTAGAGATCTAACTATCCGCGTCGGTAAACTGCGCGTGGACTATTAAAACAGGAGATAACTAACCCTGAAGGCAATAATGTCATTGCATCGGAAACGGGTCGCATGTAGTTAGTTATCCTATGATTAAATGTTTTGAGAAGTAGACCTCTGCTTTCTTGTGTGCTCAAAAATGACTGCAATAGTAGCAGTAAAAGTAGCACACTAACGAGATTGCATAAACCTAGAAAAGGGGTAATGTAATATGCAGTTACGAGAATCCTGTGTTTGGTAATTTTTCTCTGATAATTACATTGTTCTTGCCGGCCTTGACAATCCTAGACTGTTGTGTAAAATAATGAAAAGAGCTGCAAAAGAATCGTGCCCTACTTTTTCTCCGTAATTCCCCCCAATCAGATATTTAAATTTAAGTTCACGAAGTGGTGACAGATCAATGTTTAATTTTAGGGTCGCAATGGTGTAGATTAGATACTTATCCTGGATGTCCTAACTTGAAACGGAATCCTTTGTGCTGGTAATTATCGTACTTTAATTGCTTTTAAACAAAGAATCATTGAAATTAGTCGTGCAGTGAAATTCAACGAATAGGGACGCACCCTAATCGACGAATTAGTTTGCCTGTTAGTTAATTTTAGTTCCGATTTTACCGCTCGCAAAGCAAATCTCACTTTGAACATCCTTGCTTGAGCAAACGTGACATTTACAAATGATGAATACTGTAAAGTTATTAATTGCGTTTGCATAATTAAGGTGTAAGTCTGGGCTATAAAATAGCAATAATTAATAAGAATTTTAATAAGACAGAAATCATAATTACTACAAAACAAGACTCCATGCTAGCATTCGGATACTGGAATTATAGAGTAATATAGATAGATTCAGAAGAATCAGCAGAGAAACATGAACCTATCGGAATTTCTTCTTGTATTATTATTATTAAACATCTTCTCTATGTTATCGTTTTACAAGGCAGTTCGTATATTAAAATTATTATTTCTGGAAGAAATCACGAAAAGGCCTTTTAGTGGGTAGTCTTTATAAAACGAGCTCTTTTAATGATTCATCAGTTCAACTTATTTGTGCTCATTTCAACGTTTTTGTTGTTTAAGTCAACATTCCGTTGGGATTTTTTATGGTTTCGAGTTTGTAATTAAATGTACCTTTATTAAAACAATATTCCATATTAAGTAGCTTTAAGAGATTTATTTTTTTGTCGTAAACGCAAATATCTATTTATACGTTTTTAACGCAGTCGTGATGTATATTATTCATCGAGCTTTTAGCAGCTACATGTTTTGAAAATTATTATGAACTTTGTCACTTTGTGCCGTAGTGTGATTGCCATGCGTTCATATTTGGGACTGTGACAGCAGTAGAAATAATCACAATAATAATTGCAGTCAACAGGGTGTTTACCGAGCACTTCCGATGCACAAATGCTCGCTTGTATCATCATAAAACAATAAAGACTCTATACACAAACGGATTTGTCGTTTCGATTCAACGAGTTAAACCCTCATTTCCTGCAATCGTCGATTATTGCGCGATAGGCTTGGGCGAACGAGGCGCCAGGACAAAATCTAATTATTCAGGTGGATACTAGCCGCCCTGAAATCCCATTAGCGCGACTCTCGTTTCCCTCCTGGCATGATTTTCACATTATTATTTTATATTTTCATTCTGATCCGCTTGTTTAAAAATTTCACATCTAATTACCGTGGTCTGCTTCGGACACAGACGAGTTTTACACTGTCAGGACGACATTTTTTAGGTGTGTGTTTCGATTAAGCTTCAAGAGAAATTATTCCGGCTTCTTGCTGTTAGGACTTTGTATGAGAAGTTGGATTGGGCTGACGTCGAGGGGGCAGAACGAGAGTGTCGTATTCACGTAACTCAAGTAGCATATGCAGAAGGATTCGTAGTTCGTCAACGGTGGAATGGGACCCACAAATTCAGGGCAAATGCTATACGAGCTGCTTTAATTAAAGGATTCCGTAATGAGTTGTGGAATGTAATGGAAACTAATGATTGTGAGATTTTAAAGCACGCATGAATAAACGAGAATTTCTGAGAAAACTTTGGGATTTTTTCTGCACGGAAATGTGGGTTGCAGGCGCACACGCATGTTTTGGTTGTCTTAATATAGAACTTTTCTGTTTAATGTAGTTCGACTACTACATTTAATGTAGTCGGTGGTCCAGGTGCTCGTTGCATTATTGACCCATTAGATAACGATTAAAATTTAGTTGCAATTAAATCTTCCGTAAACCTGCTACAAGCAACATTTAACGGCAGTTCGTATCAGTCTCCCATTTTTTTAATCTTGGAGAAACACCAAAAAAGAAAGATGTGAAAGTATTAAATGTTTAATTCAATCACACTGTAATATGGAAAATCTGGAAAAAAATAAAGAAGAAAATTAACAATTTATGGTTAATCACGTCGTATATTGCTAGTTTACCTTTAAATTGTTTTTTTTTCTGGTTGTACTCTTATGTAAATGACTTTATTGAACAAAACAATATAAAATGTTTAATGCTGTTTATTACCTGGATATAAATAGTTTTTATTAAGATATGTCCTGGTATAAAGTCCTCGTCGGTCTTTCCGTCGTTTTTTCCATATTATATTGATGTCGCAATTTCCGTCGATAACCACAATTTAATCGAGCTCCATCAAATTTATGAGTTTAAGTCGAATCCATCAGGATGTTTATGCTGCGCGACCGGAACAGGCAAGTGAAGAAGTTAACCGGGCGTAAGCTCCACTTCCGCAGCATGTTTTTTTTCCAGTGATAATTGTCCACTTCCGTGAACACCAACGGTCGTAACACAAAGAGACGTCTACGTCTGTAATAAAGTGTTTTTCTCTTTGTAAAACAATTTTGAAATACGGATCGAAGAAAAGTTGGAAATCTGTAGTAATTATGTTATAAAGCGTGGTAAGTCGGTGCGAACGCGAAAAATGTCCACATCGTAAAGTGTTTTCAATAGAACAGATAGGTTCAATGTTTTAAATTGCGTGGGGAAACAAGGATGTAAGCGATACAGAGCAAAGTCTGCTGCGTACGAAAATGGCTTTAGAAAAATCCCCTTTTACACCAAATGCTGAATAAACATACCGTCTCTATTGGGTGCTATGCTGGGAATACTGTTCCTAAAGGGGGATTTTTTCCGCGCACGAGAGGAGCGAGTATGAATGATTTAACGTTGCATTTTCCATGGAAATGCTTTTTATCCCAAGACATTGTTAAACTGAAAGCGAAATTATTTATTGCGTTATTATTAGCCTGAAACGTATATTTTCTTTAAACTCTTGATATGACAACGTTTTATGACTACGAAGGGACGTATGTGGAACCGTGGATTTTCACTGCGATTTTTCAGTCAATACAGCTCACCTTAAATAGACAAACCTGTTATCTTCTTTTGCTTGTTGAGCGTGGGAACATCAACATAATTAAAAAATGAAACCACCGAAATTCAAGTCGATTCTCGATGATTGTGAAACTTTGCTAAGAGAAGTGTTGATATTCTATTTTTAAAAACTTAACGCATTTTATAAACGTAAATTGAGTAAAGTAGTTACATTTCTTGCTTAGATTTTGCTACATTTTTCACGTGCGACTTTTGTATTATAAAATGTCAAGAGCTTGAAATTTCGACCCTCCTTGGATGAATTCCGCGAGTACCTTGTTCAGAAGCAATACAAACTCCGTCTGTCTGGTTTAATTTCGTGAAATAATTTTATGGACGTGACGCATTGCTAGGGTCTAGGGACTCGAACTGTTTGCTACTCATGCGAGATCGCGTGCTTTTGCTAAATATTTGTTCATTTTTATATTTCACCACGAAATGAAACCTATAAATATTGTCGTTTCTGTTTATCAAGCTGTTTATAACGGTTAACAAGAGACCGGGTTGAAGTAAGTATGAAATTTCCAAAAAAAAGAATGAAATAAAACGACAGAAAGAAGGAATTACTTTGAAAATGAAATTTTATGGCGTGTTTGACGGAACCACTTTCGTGCCGCAAATTTTATGTTTCAGGTGTATTGATTAAGATTATATTCTAATAGTATTAGAAGCTCTTTCAAGCTTTTATTTTAGCTGTCGTCTGAAACTACCTTTCTGTGAATCTTCACACGTAAACTGAACAAAATCTGAATAATTAGTGATTTTTATGTATTTAGTATCGCCACTTTGCTTTTGCGATAATCGACAGGGGTTTATTAACAAATATTCTGTTGACTGTTTACTTTTAATCGTTCGTTTCGCCGTAGCAAATGCCTTTAATTAAAAATTTAACGTTCTTTACACAGGATTTTTGACTCGACAGTATTTGATGTAAAAAGGCGGTGTTTGTTTGACTACAGATTTAATTTTTGTCTCTAAATAAGACATTTAATTTCATTGCAGTTAATTTTCACAACGCTGTGAAATGATATCTTCAGAAAAAATCGTCGTATTGATTTTAAAATAGGTTCGGTTTAAACTGAGATTTTCTATATTTATTGTGTGTGTTTATGCATCGTAACGATTTTTTTTGTTTCAGGTAAGCGTAGTTCTTATGTCGATTATTTTATCCTTAATCAAACTATCTTCGTGAAAGCCACGTGAGTAAAATTTTAAATTTTCGAGTTTTATAAATTAATCATGGGCCGACGTTCTGCTCTTTATCAACAAAAAAGTTGCATCAAATGCATTATTTGACGACAACTAAATCACGTTACTCAAATCACTTATTTTTTTTGTCTAAAGTCTCTTTTCTGTTGCACCAATAATAGTGGGATTTATTATTTTCCTCTCTTTGAGAGTTTCAAATTGATAAACCTACTGAAATTTGAAAATTAAAATTCTCTTTAGGTATACAAAATGCTCCTTGTACGAATTAAAAGCTTTTGTTGTTGCTTTTATTTGCTTATACTGTGTAGCTTATTTTTGCACGTTTAAAGAAGGGCAAACTTTGCTTGATTCTTTGTTTTATGGTTCAACACATGTGTTCTCATTCATTTATTTTCCATTTTATGAGGCTTTTCCGTTTAGAATTATTAAATGGAACGCTCATATTTCCGGGTACCGTCTCTGAGTTCTATTTAAATAAATTATTTTATTTGAGGAACAACAAAATAACAGTGAAACGGTATCAAAAGTGATTTTCGTATTACTCATCTTATAACTTAATTTAGGCAAGGATTACAACTTAGTAAACTTATAAGGATAATAAATTTATAGTTACTTTCTTATATTGCATTACTTTTTTTAATTTTATTATGATGATATTTTATTATGATTTTTTAAACTTTTTTAATTATGAAAATAATGTATTTTAATCATGATACGCTGGACAAAACGAAATATTTATTAATTTTTATCTTTTTTTTGAAATTAAATTGTCTTTTTTTTTCGTTAAGATATATTCTGAACATGCATTAAACATTTCAGTTTTTTATATTTATTGTGTAGCAAAAAAGAAATTTTTTTCGAATCAGTTTGAGATTGTGGATTTGAATATTTTATGTTTTTTTGGGCTTTTATTGTGTCACAAAAAGAAATTTTACTCAAATTAATTTTGAGAGTAGAGACTCGAATATTTTATTATTTTTTTTGTGTCTTCCGATTAAATATAAATACCGATAACTGAGTGACAGCAAAATTTTTGTTATTTTAAAAGTGAATTTTCTTTAAAGCGTAACTTCAAATAAAAACCTTAGATACTTATTACAACGAGGGATCAGTTTGTTATTTAATATTCATCAGGGAAAGTTTGACATGACATTTTATTCCCCACGATCTCCAAGTCGAAATTGTACTTAGTGAAATACGAAATTTGGAACGAAATTTAAAACTCCTGTCAAGTGTTATCTCTCAATACGGAGGACTGAATTATTTTTGAACTAATTGAGCGTTTTGATTTTGATTTTATGATAATCATCTCGTGTGGGTGTATCGTTACTTTTGATCGGAATAACAAAGTCTAGACAGGGGAAAATCGGATGATATTGTTTATTTTTGTGCTTATGCTTGAATCTACAATATTTATTACAACAAACCTCCATAGTAACTGAGGTTCTCTCATCTTCATGTACTTATTGTAACCACAGAAACAGCTTTTCTGCCCACCGCTTCCTTTTCTATCATTTACTATGAAAATTCGCCTCAAAGCAGCTGCAAGGTGCGTGGTATCGACGTTTCCATACAGAGCTTGACGTTCGTTCAAGCTGAAAGCTCTTGTAATTAACTCAAGCGGACGCGTTCGCGCGTGTAGACAAGCCCACTGTTTGTACCAACACTGACCATTGGTCGTACACCTGTTATCTAAGCCCAGGTGACCTATAACTTCCGTGCATATATTTACCCTCTCTAGTCCGCTTACGTCTTCACACAACATTAAGCAAAGCTCGGACCAGATAGCTTTGTAATATTTTATGATGTATCGGTTTAAGCACGGACTCTGCGACAGGATTTCGACGATATAAATAAACTCGAAGGCGGCACTGTCGACTTCAATAAGAAACGATTCCAACCAGCATGAAGATGTTTCCTGTATGCGGAAAAGTGACATTTTGTTTCGATGTTTCCGTTATGCAGTAGGTACGAAATTAAATATTAAATTTTGTTTGTGGTTCACGGGTTTTATTATTGTGTCGGCTTTGAATACATCAATGTTTGTTTCAATTTAAATTGTTGCCGCACTTAATGTTCAATCAATATGTGTTGTTTATCTTTATTCAGAAATGTTTTTATTTGGGATGGCTGCGGTTAGGTTTTAGTGCTAGCAAATTTTTGATCACCGAATAATTTGACGTGTAACCTCGATGGTAATTTTTGATCTTGAAAGGCGAGTCTCATTTTCTTGTTTTAATTAATTTTGATGTTCTTTGTAATAATTTTTGTTCACATAAAAATATGAACGTAAAGTAATGAATCACATACTGAAATACTTTCCCGCCAAGAAATCTGGACCACGTTTTCATTGGTTGTTGACTACCATGTGATTAATGCGTTCTCGTGACAGCAAATCCCTGTGAAATCGGCCTCATACTATTATCTCGATGTCAAATGTTCCTGTATCAACGAATTAGAATTGCTTTGATTTATACATGATGACATTCTAGTGATTAAATTGAGCATTTATTTATGAATGTTTAGTACTAGTCTCATTTGTAGTGATGGAAACAATTTGTCCGTCGGTATTAGCAGTTCCAACGCAACAATTAACAAAGTGTCTTGTTCTGTTTTAAATTCCCATAACAATTTAATTTGCTACTGCAGATGCAGTGTGTTTGTTATTATTAAATGTTTTTTGTTCGATTGCTTGAATGCTTTCACAATTCTAATTATCAGTTTATAGCGCCATGTAAACAAAAAGTTGAGAACGTAGTAAGCAGATTGAATATAAATTAATTAAAATCTTGCTCAGTGTAATTATTGTATTAGTGGAAACACCACTGGTTGGCTTATTATGTGCATTAGATGGTGTTAATAACAGTTTCATACTTAATTAAATACGTTGAGAGAGTCAATATTGTACCGCACAGTTGCATTTCTCTATGTAGGAAACAGTCTTTTTACATTTTATTAACTATATATTACTCTATTGTTTGTGATAGAATTGTTCACACAATTAACTTTATAATATGACACAGTTATTACGTTCGGTTTCCCCATATTGTTTGTGAAACAAACAATGGAACTCACTGGGCTGTTTGTATATGAAAGTTACTTGAAACATTCATTTGTTGGGGAAATATATTTCCAATTACAACCCTCTCAAAGGGGCCGCAATTACTTTTTTTTCAACGCTTTTATATTCGTTTTTCGTATTCCAACTCATAAATAAGAGATTCCTATCCAAAAGTAAATTTTTACAGATAACATTTAAACCCACTAAACCAATAAAAACTTAAACTTAAGTTAATTTGTTGCAAATTCATACAATTAAGACGCTCACCTGGAAGCTACTTTGGAAGTTACAAAGCGTAACAATCTTCTGGTTGAGATCGATGCAAAATTTATTTATTTTTTTAAAGTAATGGACATGCTTTGAAAATTACCATCCAGCTGCAAGCATTGAATTAATTTTCGTTAGTACGAATATGTTTAAAAAACACGTAATTTAATTTCCATGCAAAATAGAAAACTAGTTTTTAAATTTAAAAGATTAAGATAAAGTCTGGAAATTTCATTACTACTCTGAGAGAATCGGAATTGTTGTGAAAGTAAGTGCGCTGAAATTAGATCTTTATTTTGATGCTAATCGATAATTTCTTTTTTCAGAATAATAGAATCAGATTTCGTTTACAGGAAAGTTGGTAGTATAGAAAATGACCTCCAAGGCATTTATAAAATAATTGTTGAATGCAGGTGCATATCATGTTCTTGCAATTATGGTGAAGGCAAAAAAACTACTTCACATTTTTATGAAAATCAACCAATCATATCATACCTCAGAGTAGGGATTATTTTAATCAATTGATATTTGTTAATAATTATAAAAAGAAGGTCCCACTAACTGGCTAGATTTGGTTGCATAGACTATTTAAATTATTCTTTGGAACTCTTTCTGGTTACGGCAGTAACTCAGTTAAATCAAAGCTAGACGTTTTTTCGGATGTACCATTTGGTTAGTAGTTCTCTGGGCTTTACCAGGAAAGTTTTATTGCACAAACTTTTAATACAAACCAAAGCAGGAAAATAGTAATTAACATTTGCTTTGTGAAGATTGTCTTTTAATTTCATTGTTATCTCAAAATCGTCTATTGTTCACACTCGGTGTTACAAGATTTATTTCTCATTTTCTTTACACGAAAATCTTGATTCTAATGAAAAGTTATCAAGAAAGCATCTAAAATAATTATTTATTTCGGCAATGTTAATTCAGCAAAACTCTGTGACAGTAATATTGTTTTTAACATTTTCAGGGCAAACTTTTTACTTTAATAAAAAAGGTTGATGACACTTAACACAGTTGTGGTAGATCCTTTCGTTAGAATAATTTGTTTGGTTGTCACAACTGTTCTTAGAATGGCAATTCAGGAAACTGTGTTTATCAACATTGATTTCTTACAGAATTGTTCTGTCAGTTTTAAATCGTGTGTTGCTTTCTCTGCAATTTTTACCGTGGCAGTTTAGCATTTATTAAATGTGGAAATAACGTGAACAATTCTTTTCGATTTTCTAGTAAACTATAGCAATTTCAAAGCGATTTGTCAAAGTATGTGGGTAATAAAAGGTGAATATGCAATGAAGCAACTGATAAAAGTTGCCGACTTTCTATAAAAGATAGTTATTTTCAAACTGCAAGACATGCGATTACTCATATTCACAAAAAAGTAGATTAATTACCTGAAAATACCATGAAGCATGACCATTGCAAAAGTCATTGTACTTGGATAACTTGTTGCGAAAGAATATTTTACAATTTTTTAAGTTTCTTTGCGAATTGTTCGACGCCGACGTCCTAAACATTAATTCGATAAGTAATGGCTGGCGACTTTGGTATTAATTGGATCTTTAATTAATCCGACGTAATTATGTAGGGAATAAAATTTATCGCCAGTTAATGACTTTTCTTATTTATTATCAAGTTCTCTTAATCGCGCCGACAGCCCCCACGACGCATAATATAAATCATCTTGGACTATATTTTTCCGTTTAATAGCGTCTGGGCGACCAAAGGACCAAAGAGTGCAGACTCAGGAAGGCGCCGGTACCGACGTCGATCGGATCATCAAGAAGCAATTGGTTAAATGACTTAGAATGGCCTCGCCACCTACTTTAATACATCATCATTCTTATATACCACCACACTTCAAAAACATTTCACGCCATTTTTCATCATCGTTCTCGATTTAAGTCGATATCTGATGCGGAAGAAAGGGACTCGAAAACCGCAAATCGAACAAACGGAACGAAAAAAGAAAAATATATTGTGAGAGAGCAACGGTTGCTCCATTGAACTCTCTCACAATTTAAATAGATACGATTAAACGGCTGAGTTTTTCTAAATCCTCTGATTTAGTGCTACTTTGAGTGATTAGATCTCGGGATTTATGTTTATTTTTTAGTAGAAAAAAAATTTAGAGCATGTAGATTTTGTGCCATCGTTGGGAAGCATCAACCCAGTTTAAAGAGGAACGTAAATTCTGGCGCACAATTAAAATGCACAGCTTGTACAAGTAATTTTTTGCAATTTCGTTTTCCAAAGTGGCAAGTGAACTGTACGTAATAGGAGTGAAATGGTTGCGGTTTACTGTTATTTCAAAAGAAAGAGTGACGCTTGGGATTTTAGCGGAACGATGATTATCAGATTTTATTTTTGAAATGGTAATGTGGTATTTAATGGTAAGTGGAGTAAACAGACCATGATGTTCATCCAAATTAAGTAATATTTACACTAGCAACGAAATCGAAATCGGAACTATTAATACTGTTACTACAAAAAAGAGAAGTTACTTTCGTAAGTTTGATTTTTTCAAGGATTCATGACTCATGGGGTTTTAAAATAATTTAGGTTGCTGAAAAGAAAGCACAGTTATTTTTAATTTATTTTTCAGCAAATGCTGAAAAACTGAAAATCAATTTTTGCGCTTGTCTTCTAACCTTTGTCTGACAAATTCAAAGGTGCAGTTGGTTGTCTTCTTCACCCACATAGTCGTTTGAATTCATTTTTTTGCCTCTTTAATCATTATATAAATTTTTGGCTATCCGAGATCAAATATCGCAACGTTCACTTTTTTAAATAAATCAATTCTATGGATTTCCATGCTCTAGAATCGAGTTTTTCTCAACATTTTTGTAGAAGGTTTTGACCGAAAATTTAATTATTTATTTATCTGACTTAATTGTATAAAAAGTTTGGAATTAAAAAAAAAATGCTTGACGGGTTTTTACGGTATTTTCAGTTTATAAATTTTTATAAGTTTTATTGATTCTAGCTGAACAACGGATATTTAAGTAGGTGTATCAAACGAGTTGCACTGCTAGGTCTACTTTAAGAGAAAACTTATAATGAGCTTTAAGAAAAGTCATAACAAAGCGATAAATATTTTTAATTTAAGTATACTTATGGCTTTGGATATTTTGGTCATGTTCTTCTTTAGCAGTTCATTAGAGTAACGACACTAAATTATGATTTTAAATATTTACAGTCAAAATTAGAAAATTTCAACAGTTTAGTTTCAAATTCTCAAATTTTACGCTGAAATTTTTATATTTATTTTTAGGTTTTAGTATGAATCATAAGAAGGCAAGTCATTAATTAGACTTTGTGAAAAAAGGAACTTGTAAAAAAATCTTGTGCAAAGTTTTTTAAAAATCATGTGGGCCGAAACACAATTTTGAATAGACGAAAATTTTTTTTTAATAAAATTTGATTCACTTTTTAAATATGTAAATTCTTTTATATATGTAGATGATTTATCAACTCGAAGTTTACATTTGAGAATGTATTATTGGCATATTTATGTAATATCTCTAATATTAGAAAACCACCCATTAAATGAATATTTTATTTAAAATCATTCACTCAGATCTATCAAGACTTTATTTACTTTTATCTACCAAGACATTGCATAAGTAAAATTCTCATTTAAAATCATTTTTTCAATTATAGGTACCTATTCCAAAAATGCTAATTTTGAGCAATTTATTTAGGTAGGTTGGGATAGAAACGCTTGTCTTTAAACCAATTTTACATGAAATTTGCACTTCACTTTTTCAAATAACATTATTAATTATTATTAATAACGTTAAATGGTACAAAAACACGTTAGAAGACTTTTGATTCATCTCAAATTTACTGTTAAAATGTAAAGAATTTTCCTGATCGCTTTATTATTATAAATGTTTTTTTTTTTAAATAAAATAATTCGTTTTTGTATTCGCAGCCAGAAGTGCCAATATGATCTAAATAATTCTTTTAATTTTCAATGTATAAATCATTTTAGCAATTATTGATTTTAGTATTTCTCTTGATGTATGAAATGGTTCATTGCAAAAATATTATCGTTTTTTTTCCGGAAAAAGTAAATTTGGTCGAAGGATTAAGAAATATTGAACTAAATTTAAATACTTAAATAATCATTGTCCCCCAATTAAAAATAGGCTTTATGTTTTGATGATTAATAAGTTTATTATTAGCATACGGTTTTAAAATGGCTAATTTTAGAGCTACATATAAATATTATATTTATGTTACTCAACGTTGGGTTTTAAAGTTGTAATCGCTTTAAAAATTTTCACTTAAGAAGAGAAATTAGAAATTACGAATTAAAAATATCATTAAAAGTCTTTTCTAAGCATTTGACTTTTAGAACATGTGTTCTCTTAAATCATAAATTTCTTTATTAATAGAAATTCCTAATAGTGCAAACACGTAATGCTGATTTGTAATAAATCAATATAGTTTTATTGGTGGGATTATTATTGTGCAATTTTAGGATATGAAAGTCAATAGGCATACCGCTTGTTATAGATGATTGATTATATTCTTTTCCTTTGTTTGGTTAATTATGCAAATGACACATTAGTCACTGATAATGATAATACTGCTCAATATGTTTGTGTTGGCTGTTTATTTCGCATTTTGACGATATAAAAATACTTTAGTGGGTTCCTAATGAATGATTTATTTTAATGCAGTGACAATGATTTATACAACCTGAGCCGTTGGTCGCCTTTTGAAACTATTCTTTTATATAGTTGAGATAAAATTGTGTATGTAACACAGTCCATAAGTACTTTTAAGCGCAAACAGGTTTAATATACATTTGAATTCGTATGCTGTTGTTTGTGTTGCTTCCTCACGATAGATTTTCAATTCCTTGTTTTGACAGGGTAAAAAATAACATGTTTTTTTGGTTCGCTTTGTTTATTTCAGTGTGGTTGTATTTAACTTTGTTGATAAATTTACCTGACAAAAGTTATTTCTGTTTATTGTTTTATTAATCAAAAAAAGTGGTAAACAAACTCTAACGTGAACTATGTCCATGTTTTTGTAAACTTTTATTATTCCGAATGGGTACATAATTTCAACTATTGGTGACAATCACAAAACTTTATTTTTAACATATTGATGAGATCGAAAAAACTTACATCGTGAAGGAAACTGCATTATGGCGACAATACAAGAAAGTTAAAGCTTCAATGTCTTTAGAATGCAGTCCACATAAGAATGGAGATAAAAGTATGGAATATCATTTTTCATAGCACATCCAAGTTGACGTATATGACTGCAACACACTTAGCATAAGCGAATTTGAATTCAGTCATATGTAAGGACTCACGTTAATAAAATTTAAAATGTCATTTTTGTAACAAGACTGGAAATGAGTTGTTTATGGTTTCGGTGAGCAAGTGAAGTCTGATAAAGCATGTTAGTCGACCCGCTTAGTAACAGCCTATTTATGGAGAATATAATATTTTATGTAAAATAACCTTTTATTGCAAAGTTTGTTATCGTTCATAGCGCCTGGGGTGATAAAAGGAGACTATCGTGCTAGTTTGACTTTGAAACGTTTTGATAAAAATGAAAGAAAAATGCGTGGTTGGGTTGAAACTAGACATCAATCACTTGATAAAGGTACAATAATGTGCATTTATGAGTAAAAGGAATGCGTTCGCGTGCCTAGACGGCATCTTTTCCAAAGAAGAAAGTAACAAAAATCGTGTATTACGTTGGTGCAATTCCGCTCTACCGGAAGCAATCCATTTTTGAAGTCGATGAAAATTCAAAGCGCGTTGGCAAATACGCATACTGCCTGATTATTATGCACAACGTAATCAGCATTCGGTTCATGAGGGCATATATTAAGTCTAGAAGTTGCTGGAAGCACACTTACTACGTTCCTTATTAGGCGGCGGATCTGCGCAATATTTATGCAGTTTTTTCCTGTAGAACCAGACAGAAACGACCTACTTCTAAGCGGTTTAGTTCGCAAAAGCAAACTATCCTAACTCGACCAGGAGAAACTAATAATGCATTTAATATGTGTTCAACAATAAACCTCTAATTAGCCATGAAAAACACATTTTCCGAGCTCGGGAGTGTAAAACGCCATTAACAGATTAGGAAGGGTGGAAAGTTCTCTAATTGAGGAAAAACATCTACGTATAAAGACCAACATGATATGCGTGTTTTATTTTACACAAATTTCGCGAGTCACATGCTTTTTAAATAACTAGGCGGTGTGTTAGTGGTGAAATGAAACGAAATATTCGCAACGTTTCGCTCAGACGCAATATTGTATTCTTTCAGGTTCAAAAGAAGGCGCTGTAATCAATCAATATCAAAAGTTATAAAGAAAGTTTCGAGTGAATTAAAATATTCAATAGAGAGAAAACGGCACATATTTCAGAATGGAAGGAACCAGGAAAAATTTAAATAACACTGAAAACATTAAGTGAGGGAAAATGTTTTTCGAAGAAGTTTGCTATATCGGAGTTGAATTATAAATACGAACAAAAAGGAGCTGAATTATATACGAACAACATGGTGTATTTTGACTTCGATAAATAAGAAAATTCGGAACTGTGTGGTGCAGGAAAGTTTGAAATAATATCGCAAGGCATTCGGAGTTAATGGAAAATAGCATTAAACTGTTGTGTTGCAAAGTTAGCACTTTTTGGATGAAAAATGAAAGAAACTAACTTTTTTTTGTTACACAACGTTTTTTCTTAATATTGGCGACAATCATGTGAATAATAAATGTAAATTTGGTTGGTTTTTATGTTTATCGTTGTTCATAGTGTTTACAACAAAAGTTTATGTTCATTAATCATGCATGGAAGAAAAAAAATTGGTGTTCTGATTGATTATGGTAAAAATGGAATCTTTTTTGTTTCTGTACGATAAAAATCCCAAAGCATTAAAAAAACATTTTACAACGAGTTAATGTTTTATCTGACTTAATCTTTGGTTGATTTAAATAATTTTAAAATATTTTTTGTGAAGTTTTACTACGAACATTAAACTTATTAAATTTCAAGTATAACAATATGTAAATCAGCAAAGATAAACCAACGTTTTAATAATATGTTAGTAAATGTTTTTCTATTAAATGTGCATTTTATTAAAATGTATCGTCTAGTTGAAGACAAAAATAATTTTTATTGTGTTTTATAGTAAAACTTTATTCTTTAAAAAGCGACCCATAACAAATTATTTTTAATTTTATACATTTTTTAAATAATAAGGTTACCCACTTTAATGTATACTGTATATTTATGAAAGTAATAAAAAATTTAAATAATAAAAACCTAAATAATAAAATAATAAATTTTTTGCGTGCTTTCTAAATTACACCCCACTTTATTCTCCTCAAATAGGGAGTAAAATAGCACTTTTTTCTCTTGAAGAAAAAACGCAATCTCATAATGTATCTAATTGTCAAATGCGGTCAAATGTCAAAAAAATCACCGCTTTCGTCTTTGGTTCTTAAGACACTTACTATTACTTTGTGTATTGCTTTAGGTTCAATTATTATATGTTAAACAAGTCCACCCATTACTGCACGATAAGACAAAAAATATCGTCTAACCAAAGTAAAAAATTATTTGTGTCATCCAGCTATATCCATTTTTTTTACGTTAAACGATTTTCGATTGACACGTGAATAAATCTATTAATGCTTTTAGCTCCGAACTGCTATTTTCAGTGGCCGGACAAAGCTACGAGTACGTTTCTAAATTACATAGTCGTTTATATGACTTATAAGTTACATTGTCTTTGTTGAACTGCATTAATTTCTGCTCCGTTGCGGATTTGTATCTGGAACAAGAGTCTAATTTACAATTGCTTTAAATAATGAGCTACGAAAACAAGATGTTAAACCTTTAGCAAAGTTTATGAAGTGTACAGATATCTGTTTGATTTTCTTAGTAGAACGAGGATCATCATGTACTAGAGACTTTACTGTTAACAAAAATCTACTTCGATCAGTTTGTTTTGCTGTACTGTATTTGTAAACGCTTAAAGAAACTTAACTTAGAAATTATTGGAAAAGTGTTTTTTTGATATTTCGTAAACCTTTGTGGAAATGCACTTTGCGGGCGTTGTTAAAAGTTAATTTCTTCAGATGTAAATAAATGTATGCCCTGATAAATTAAAAAAATCTAGCTCTTGCTGCAAAGTACTGATAGAACGGCATGGTTTCATTTTATGCGCGATTCGAATCGGAATATTTTCTTGCAAAATTTAAAACAACCGCATTACTGAGAGAAAGTCAAGGATTTATAAAACAGAAGTGTTTTTCTGTCAAACTAATTACAATTACCACCATTTCATCGATCTCTGTGTAACATGAACATAAACTCTTTCCAGTGAGATTTCTAAAGCTGATTTCTGTAAAAAGGGTCACTTTCAGTTGTAGGTGCTACTTTTAGGTACAACACTTTCCTTTTAATTACCTTTGTAACTCATATAACGCGTGTTCTTATCGATCCATTTAAAAAAGGTCGCCGTCCTTTATTTAGATTTCCGATGGAGATGGTCTACTCGTACACGAAATTTTTATTCACGAACGCCCTTGAACCTGCAAAAGGTTCTATTTTGCTTAATCCACAAGAACGACATTCGTGGTCTTTCTGCTTTGCCCATATGTTTCAATAAGATGCACCCTACTTTCCATTCATACATAAGAAATATGTGAGTAAAATTTATGGCCTAGGTTTTGTAGCAACAATTTCCTGAATGCCGCCCCGAATCCAGGTCGAAATGCATTAAAGCTAACGTGCAACGGTTGCTGTTGGCCTCGCATTACGGTTGTGCGTGTTAATTCTCTATGAACAGCTACCCTTAGGAGAGGGAGCGTCGAGACGTCAGGGTGTGCCTTCAGGGTGCGGTGGTGTTGACGTCACCACTAATGGAGAGGTGTTAGCAACTGCACCGACCTCGTCGACCTATTTTAACCACGTAAACAACAAGGACAGGGTGGTTCTACAAGAATTTTTGAACCAATGTTTTACAAACTACACGAACTTTGACCTAAACAAGAAAATTTATTCACTTACGTTTTTACGTATATTTCCTTTCATTTTGGTTTCTTCCAAGGTCTGGTTTGTTCTTCTTTCTCTTTAGTCCTCGCCCGCTTCCAAGCTCACCTATTCTCTTCGTTTTTCTAGTTGCCGTGTTCAACTCCACGTTCTTCGATTATTTGTAAAACAGACGTTCTTCGAGCTGAGCTTGTATTTGTTTCAAACAATTTTCTGCGAAAGTAAGCTATCAAACGTTTTGTACGTTTACAAAATTACCAACGCCTAAGCGATTTTTACGCAAAATTGGCAGCAAAATTTAATAAATGATAAGCCCGCAGTTTTTAATTAAGTTAGATGCAGTGTTGTGTTTTCATCAAGTATTTTTCTCGTTCATTGCACAGTACGGATTTAATATTATTAATTAAATTAGGTAGATTTCTGCCTGAAGTTGGTTTCATTAATTTGGCTATCCCACACTGTAATAAGATAACGCTGTTAAATGACCGCACGTTTTATGCTCTTCTACTGCTTAAACTTGTTTTTCATTAATTAACATATATGGCGTGTTCACTAGTTTTGTTAACTGTATTAGACGTTGTATTAGATAGTGTTGTCGGAAAACTTTATTAAGGATAAAGAATGTGAGTTTGCCTGTTGGATTATGTGCATGGTTAATAAGGATTACACAGGAGTCTATCCATATTTAAATTCACTTAGTAGGATTTTGTTGTTTAATCATATTTAGGTTGAACGCTCAAATAACAATTAGAAGCTTTGTTGCCCTTCATCAGTTTTTATCGACCGCTTCTACGTGAAATAATTAATCACGAAACAGACCGGAAATCAAACAATTATCACTTTTAATTGCCTCATAATGAAGACGTTTGTTTATTTATAAATCACCGTGACATAGAAAAGGAAATGATTTTAAAATAAACACCGTTAAAAAATAAAAAAGTGTAACATTTTAAAGGTTTACGCCGTTAGCTTTTTGTAGGTCTTCCGTAACAATAATCCACAAAATTTTGTTGTTCTCACGCTGTTCGTTACAGAAAGTTTGAGCATTTAGGTCGACAGAGGAAGATACTGGTTCTATCCATTGCGAAATAAAATGGTTGCTCTTTTATAAACAGACTTCAATTTTTCACATTCTGTTTTTTTTTTTAACAGTAGTGAAACCTGTAGTATTTTTCATAAATAACTTTACGAACTGATTTCCACTTCGGGCTGAATACCAACATTAACTTTATTGAAAGTTTTTATAAACTTTAATTAAATGTTCGGACGAGTAAAATACTCTGATAAGAAAGGAAGGAAAGATGCATGACATAAGCAGATGTCTATAGAAAACATTTTCATAAAAAATAATGTTAAAAATGATTTTTGCCCTCTCTGATAAAAGTTAATCAGTAGTATATTTTCGTCCCAAAATAACTATCGGAAACATTTTTCAAATATGCTATTGCGTAGTAGAAATGTATCGATATTACAAATTTATTTATAAATTGCCTATTTAAAAATAACTCTATTTCATCTTAAAAAATAGGTACAGCTTTTTATGCAAAACATTTTCGATACATCGATTCGATATTGTTCGAAAAGGGTTTAATTCTAATTATAACAATGGATTTTTTTATTATTTTTTTTAATTGATAAATGGTATTGGTAATGGTATTTTATATAATCTTATCTGAGATACTTGCAATTGTAAATGGGACAACGTGTTGTCGGCTGTTGTTCGCTTGTTGCAACTCTTTTACAGTTTTTTGATTTATTATTTTATTATTTATTTATTTTTCAAGAATATAAAAATCTCGCCTCGATATCAGTGGCTATTTTGGAGAACATTCGTCATTTGAGTAATAAAAATCTGATGATTTTAAGAAAATAAAAATTGAAAAAATTGTATATAATATAGTTAAAGATAAATAAAACAGAAAAAAAAAGTTGATTTAAATTCTATTAAACAAAGAAATAAAAATAAAAGACCAAAGAAATCGTCCATTTAAATGTCTCATGCGATTGAATTATACATAATTTAACTACAGTTCAAATGATTGTAAGCTTAACAAATTCGTATGAAACATTTCAAAATGAAACAAAGAATAAACAAAGAAAAAAGGAAGAAAAAAAATCGTTGATGCTTATATCAAGCGATTAAGATAATCTGAAATCAAGTCATCTTTGAAATTGAAAACGTATGTCCATATTTGATTCACACTTATAAATGTCAGTTAAAAAATTTTATTGTTAACATTTTTAAGAAAAGTACGTTCGTAAATATTTGACAGTAAACAAAAAATTGTTTAGATGTTCAATAATATTGTAATAAATACAATTTTACTGAATGTAAAAATTAAGAACAGAATTAGAAACCTATTTGTAATAATGATACAATTATCGTACGCAATTGCATAATTAAAAATCTTTCCGACTGTTTTTCGCTAAATAACTATTAGTAAGTTAAATAAGTTATTTTGGAACAAAAATACTCAATTAATTTTTATTGATCATTTTTAACATTGTTGTTTCTGGTTCTTAATTCTTGTATGTAAAGAAGTAAAAAAAAATATTTTGTCATCAAATTTTTTACCTTGAACTAATGTAAGTAAAACAAGAACTATGCTTCTAAAATTTGAATTTTTGCCTATATCAGGTAATAAGTATAATGCGTGCCTTTGATCTTTTGTAACGCCGTGCGATTTACACAACAAGTTCTGAAAACTACTCCGTTTTGAGTATTAAAGCGTTGTTTTAAACAAACTTTCAGTAGAAAAAAATGATTAAAAATTTAATGAACAATTTGCAAGCGAAAGCAAGTCACGGATTATTTTTACCTCGCTTGTGTTATGCTGACTCACCGGAAAAGTCCCTTTAACGTCCGAAAAGCTCATGGTAGTAAAACCTTTTTTACTAGTGGTGCTTTGTCAGTTTTTACGTGTTGCATTGAAGAACGGCAGCAACGGCTCATGTTTTATTGTTTACAAGACAGTGTCCGTAGATACCTTAATAAAGATGGCGTAATACCCCGAAGAGCCATATCGTAGACCCGTTCATGGCAGCCTCACCAGCAAATCTAATATTTATTACACCGTAAAATATGTACCCGAACATCGTGATTGAAATACGAGTTTGATTAGCTTAAATCTAGCGACATCATAAAGGGGTGCAAATTAAATGGGATTCTCGGCTTTCCGACCGCTGAAGTCAAGAGGAAAACTGAAAATTTGTGTCCTGGAGCGGTGTAAAATCTCCACATTGATCATTATTGACACATAAAGTCAGACTGGGAGAAACTATAAATTTTTAACATTCAATAAAACCGAAATAAGGTTTTAAAAACAGCTAAAATATGTTATGATGAGTCTGGCAACGTTTCGATAACATAAGCCGTTCGTGTCGGGGCCTAGATCCCGGTATAAAACTAGTCTCTCCAATCAAAAGTTTTATTGGTTTTACAGAAAGTTTGTTATTGGAAGGAACTTTATGATTCCCTCATAATGATTGCACGAAAGTGGTACTAGTAAATAATAAATTTGGTTTAACTGAAAGTTACGAACACGTTAATTAGGAGGGCTACGCTGATTTTTACATTAGAGTCTGGAAATATTTGTGCACCCTACGTGCTCATTTCACCCTCGTGCAATGAGTAACAACGATTAAAGACTGGTTTGATGATAAAACATCCATTTACATAGTGTAAACATCACAATACCAAACACAATAGGCCATTCTCGATAATGATTTCGGCAGTATTGCCAAAATAAAACGTTGCGAGTTAGCAGAGGGGAATGCTAAATGTGCTATATAATTTAAACCAAAGCTTTCATACATTTCACAAAGTGTGCCCGTTATGACAGCTGGATGATGTCTTAATAGTCTCTTATTTCATTTAGAACGTGTTGCCTTCTCAAAGTGTCGATTCTAATATAAGAAATTCTTTGTGTCTTCGTACTCCGCTTTTTAACTTATATTGTAAATTTACCGAAGCTATGACTTGAGCATAAAGCAGAACGTTTAATGAGAACTTGTTGACTTTATTCAAGAAATATTACTTTTTTTTTACACTTTGTTAGTTAAATTTTATTAAATACTAAGAATGAAAGTCATCTTTGATTTTAAACAACAAATTGATACTTTATTAATATTTAATTTTGTCTGTTTTTAATAAGCAGGTAGTAATTAAACCGAATGAAAAGCTTCTTCAACTTTCACACTAAATAAAAGTTGAACCACCAATTGCTGCATGCGTTAGTTTGTTAAAAATGTTTCACACAACTTTGCTAATAATAGATAACTCGTGTGATACCATTCATTTACCTCTAGTACAAATTCCATGATCAAAGCAGAATCCTGCATTACACAGATGGATAAAACAACCGTCGTTCCGGTCTTCCTCATTAAAACTAATTAATTTCTCTGCGTCATCCTAAAACCTGTGGAATTTAAAAGTTTATCCTCGTTTAGGAATGAAATATATTCGTAAATGTCAGAAGGACGGGAACTTGTAACTAGGAGATGAGTCTAATTCTCCGGCCAATAAAGCTAAGTCGGTCTTGTTTTAGTCGTGCTAATTGCACCAAGTCCGCTCTTTTACTACTGTGGAATGCGTTCCCTTGGTACAACTCGCGAGTTTTAATTTAGCTACTTAGAAGTTCACAGGTCAGAACCTAAACCAGAAACAAAGGTGAAAGATTCTTTTACCGCAAGAAAATAAAAAAAAATTGTAAACTATTTATTTACAAAGTTACAAACCGTCGGTTTGTTAATTTTGTGCTAGCACAGGAAATATTTTGAATATTTGAATTTTAAATGTAGTTTAATAAATTGCACGTTGAGAGGGCGGCCGGTAGAATTTGTCGCCGATAAAATATTCTCAGATGCAAAAATTATTCCATAGCATGCATTTTATGTGTTGTTGAGGTATGTGTGAGGCTTTTTCGCCTAAATTAAAAAATGGGTAGAGCACGATTTATCATCGTTTACATCTCTTTTATTACCACGTTCTATACAGTCACGCAAAATTGTATAATATCACCAACGCCTCTCATATAATGAGTAAGTTAGTGCGCCGTGGACTAATTAAATTTAATTTTGGAAGCTCTCAACTCAAAAATTAACACAAACTTCGATTAAAAATTAACTTCCTCACCTGAACGAGCACAGAAAGCGCTCCAGCATTTATCAACAGGATTAGCCTTAAACTCGTTCATGTAAGAATCTTTTTAAAAGACCATCATCCTTCCACGATCTTAAGCTCGATGTAAGACGCTTTTACAGCGACATCTCGGCATAAGCCGGCTCTGGTGCGAGTTGATCGTTGCGATTAAAGCTCCGGAGCAATTCAACACCCCTATACAACCGGATGAAACTTTTTCCAGATAGCAATTTATCGGTCACAAGATGCCCTCGAATATCCTCAAATTGCAACGAAGGTTGTCATTTCTTTGCGAGTCTTAAAGTGATAATTACGTGACCGGTTTCCTTTTTTGTCGACTCTTGATAATGACAAAGCGGCGCTTTTTATTGATAATGTTAAAGAGCCTTGATGTGTTGATCTGTTCCGTCACGAGATTGTGACGCGTGTTCGCATCTAACTTTCATTAGTAAGTAATTATTTTCTTTAATTTTTTTAATAATAAAGCTACACGCAGAGCTTGCGTGGGTTATGGGACAGACGCACATGATGTTTTGTAATTTGGTCAGGGTTAGTATAACTACTACTCTCTACTCTGAGCTTATATAATTTTAAAATCTTAGCAACAGAATAACAACGAATAAACAAAGTCGGTTTTCAATTAATTTGGTTTAAAATTTAAATTTCAAGTAGAATACGCAACATTTCAAATCAAGATAGCAAATTTCAAACCTATTTTGCATTTTTACTTACCTGAGCCTACACAAACTATAAATGTGGAAATTAAGCTATTATTAAGAACTTGTCAACTGGGCAGAAAATGCATATTTTCCACGCTTCACATGTCAGGTTTTGATACACCTTGGTGTTAGGTGTTCAATTTTTGCGGGCGGCTGCTGAAAAAACCGAGGCAGACTTTTTTCCAGAGAAAAGTACAAGACAGGAAAAATGCTACCAAATGTGCAGTGATTGATAATACAAACGTAAATATTAGAAAGTTAAATTCCATGTTAATAATTTTTATTATACATGATTGTGAATAAAATAGTATACAAATCTTGGCGGAACTTCCATTTCTGTTACCAGACTTTCCACCTTGGGCCATAGTATACCTACTGTTATTGAAACTTGTAGTAACAAATCAAATTTCCACTATACTGCGTCTAGGATTACATTATTAAACTCGATACGTGAACTACAGTTAGGTTGGATACTTGTGCAAGCTAAAAAATCTGTTCCTAATTTGACTTTAGAATGGCAGTGTTGTTGAAATTGGCAATTTTTCTATTTGGTTACAATTGTGATCGTCTAATAAAAAAAAAACACATCATTTTCTATTCTGTTCGATCAGTGGAGCGTGATCACAAATACATAGTCCTGTTACAACTAGTTTTTAACAAGGTTTATACTTTTAACACAAACCGCCAGTTCTAACTGGTTAAAATTTGTACCCATAACAGAAGCTTAAGTTTTTGCTTGCACTTTCCCATAATTTAATTTTTTAATTTAATCGCTTTGTTTTATTAGTACGAGGACGCTATCATATCAAAATCCACTTATCGTCGTTATAATTATTATGCTGATTCAGCTTCCCACATTAACGCTCATAATGGTCAAGTTTTTGTTCAGGGACTCATTATTGATGATTTTACGAACAATAAATTAATTTCTCAGACTAGAGTAATTAGTTTTGACCCAAATCGCCCATCTGCATCCCAAAATCCTCCCTTAAAGTTTGCACCGTTAAAATACTTGATTTAAGTAGGTAATTACGAATCTCATAAAATTTAACGATTTGTGGTATCCAGAATTTTTGATGAACGGAAGTTTTATTATGAGTCGAATATCCAAAACTTTAATGAAATTTGTTGCGTTGATTTTTTTACACGACCCATTGTTGGACATCGGCATGCAACCCAATTTTGTGTTATTACGTTTTTTTCAATTTGCAAGGACGTTTCACGTGGGCTGAAGGTTGCGTCTGTGAAAATAAAACCGACAACAATCACAACTGTGAGTTCTACTTTTCTAGGAATAATTGCGATTATTTATGCGAAAGCTATGTTTTATGATAATCGTGCTCACGCTATTTATCGCAGAGAAACGTGTACCTTTTTTAATTAATCACGTACTTTACTCATTTGCAACACAGTAAAAATTTTATATATTTTTTATCGTTGCGTTACTGTTTTTGAAATTAATTTTGGTCTCGGCGGCGCAAGTAGAATAAATCTCCGGATCTCGGGTTTGAATCTGTGATTGACTTCCAACCGTCAGAAAGAAATGTCTGGCAATTGGCATTTCAGGAATCTCGTGAGGCGCCCACACTTTAGGTATAGTGGGACTGTGCAACGTCTAGTTCCCTAAGGATTCGATGTTTACACTAAAGCTTCCATATATTCAGACACTTTGCCTACTTTTGCTGTCTAAATCTGAGGATTCGATTTTGTAAGTTGTGTTGTTGGGTGGTTTAAATGGTTTATGGAAAAGTAACGAAACGTAATACAATAACAAATAAATCAAATGCCAAAGTTTACATTTGTGAAAGTTTCTGGTTACCATCGGCTTTGTTATCTCCACGTGAACGTGCTTCCCAATTTTGAGGTTTTAGTCGGTGGAAACTCTTGAATTCCGGATATAACAAGGATCCTCGTGCTTCCGGACCTTCTGTCGAGTATCTTGTGTCGCAATTTACATATTTTATCGATTGGATTTCAATAGAACCTTCGTTTTTCGACTAATCCCTTCACCTTGTACGATCTTCGACCAAACACGGACTTTAATCATTTTCTCCATTGTTTGTATTCACACTGAAAGCCCGAGGATACGTTTAGATATTAAAACATTTTTATATACTAAAGATAATTTCAACGGTCACAACTTCATTGTAAAAGTCAACAGAGATAAAATAGATTACACTTGATCCACATAACGATTTGGCTTTGCCAAAACGTCTGTCAAAATTGGAAACGTCTATTACGGAAACATCATTCTAAATTCGTTCACCGCGAAAATTGGCACTGTATGAATGAATTCTCCGGGGTATAGATTTCCAACGCCACGAGGTGAACAATCGTATTCAAGATTCCTATTTGTATAAACAGAAAGCGCGAGCAACAAAAAAAAAAACAAAAATAAATTTCGAAACAAAATGTGCTTCTAGTGTCTCTTCTATTTTATTAAAAATAGTACCAAATTCATACTGTTTGTTTGATTGGAACTGGGAAATAACTAAATAAAATTGATTTTAATTTCAACGAAATGCGTTTATAGCTTATTTAATTACACAAAATTTCATGTATTTGTCAATATTGGCTAGCATTAGTTAAAAAACTATCTGTGTGTTTTATTACACCACGGTTTAAGGGCAAATTAAATTTAATTTGGTGTAATCGATTGTTATGATTTAGTAATAATGAAGAAGTTCAGACATAAAGAAAACAGTCTTTAGTAATAATTTTTTGAAGCGCAAATTTGATTCTCTGATTAATAATGTTTTTTTTTTTGTTTCAGGTCAGTATCAAATTAATTCCAAGGTTATTCGTAAGTAACTCTTTCATTAAGTCTGCTAACACGAATGTACGAGAAATTGTAAGAAAGGTCTCAGTATACATTTACATATTTAATTTTTTTTCACAAACTATAAAGAGCTCTGAAATTTGAACTGTAAACTTAAATATAAACTTTTAATATTTCTTTAAGTTTTGTGTTAAATTCGATGTGCTGAGATAGTTGCATTTGAATATCCTTCTTTAAAAATAATGAATTTTTGAATATATTTTTTTATTCTACATAAATTTACAATAATAGTAATGTACACTTAGTGCATTTAGTGCAACACAATTTTTATTATACTTACTCGCATTAGAATCCTCGATTAAAACACGCAAAAGCGTGCGAAATCAGATCTTTGAGCACGCCGTGTTTTTAAGTTACGTAGGTAATAAGAAATATTCCTTACATATAATACACAAGCTGTAGTGGCAACAAATGTGCATAACAATGTAAACAGCTGCTAACCATATTCATATAAAGGTTCAAGAATCAGAAGCACGCGCTACTTCATAAAAATAACATATTTTTATTTTGGAAATTTGTACATTGTAGTGCAGGTATAATAAAAAATAGTGTATGCTATTCGTGCATAAAGCGCTGGCGCCGTTTAAAGGAGCCCGGTACGCATCGAGCTTTTACACCCGTCGCGCTTACTTTAAATGATTTCTTATACATTTATAACTGTGGCGTATAAAAAATAAATTAGTGTAGGACATTTGGAGTCCTAAAAGTTAAGTTGTTAAATAACCATCTTCGTTTGTCGAAATTTAAGCGATTAAACTATGCAAAATTTTCAACTAATATTTTAATGCAAGTTTTTGTTTACAACAAATAATTTTAGAACTAGATATATGAATACAGCCTTCTTCAAATGTATGAAATATCTTTTATTCATTACTATGTTGTCTGCTAAAGAAATTCGAAACAATATTTTTGTGCTTTCTACAATAACATTTTCAGTAGTGAGAATTATTCCTCTACTAATGTAAAATTTGCATGCACAATTAAAATGTAAATGAATGTTTATTTTAAGCGGAAGAACGCTGATGCGACAAAGATTTCCCAGTATAACGATCCCATTTTGAAAGCTTCGTGGTTGGTACATGCATCCATCGTGTACAAGTCATTAGATGTCTATTTCATTCTAAAACAAAAAGAAATGTAGTCAATTCTTTGTTCCTTTAAAGTAAAATAATTGCAGGTAGATCGTTAAAACTGGCGTATGGTGGTGCATACTAAAAACCGTCAAGATTAGTGGAATTGTGAGTGAATTTTCCATCATGACAATAATAAACAATGGACAAGCCTTGAGCTACCAGGCACGATAGCCATTTATGCAAGGCAGTAAATTAATCAAAATGATGAATCACGCAGTAATACCATAAACGCATTAATTTTTTTATTATAGTTGACATTAGCATTACCTCCCTAAAAAAACAATTTCAATTCGAAATATTTTAATGGAACACGTTCGTCACAGTATTCCAGTAACGCGTTTTGTTCTGCTAATTGTAAAGTGTGTCATGTGGTTCTAAACACCTGTAGAGTAATTTACACCATTTACGTTGCTTCTAAAAGCACTACCAAGCTTTCAATAAGTGACGCCGATAACGAATGGTCTGTCTAATAACAGTCGTATGACAAAGTCGTCCTCGAAAAAAAAGCTAAGAGGAGTCATAAAAACACATATTTCGAGGGAGTCGCGTTTCTTTTCATGTTATTGCGTGCACGAATACACGAGAGGGAGCTTAAATTTGATAAAACAGGTTACAGTTCTACGAATGTGTATATATGGGGTGCTGTTAAAAAACAAAGTTCTCCTAAATTATTTCGATAAACAAAAAAAAACACATGATTCGTAATTTGTCGAAGCGCTCGCGTGATGAAACTCGGCTCGTTTATCCGTTTCCAGCTAATGGTGGGTAAGTTGGAAATGACTTGTCAATAGTTAACTTATTAATGCGAATCTGTAAACAAATAATAGAGGAGTAAAGGTATATATAATTTATTTAGAAACGTTCGGCTTAGTAGGTTATCGATTCTTATGGCTTTATAAAATATTACTGATTGGACTCTATGAAAAGCTTTCTCGTTTGTTTGCATGGTATGTCGTTTCCATGTGAACCATCCGTTTCGGTTGTGTTCTTTTCTAAACAATTAATTCGATTAGGACCTGGTCTGCCACCCTTAAACACCGATCAAGGCAATAACTGGACAGAAAGCATGAATTTTTCATAGTCTGACCGCTTTGATGTTGACTTACAGTTTTACCTCAAGTTTCAGACCTATTCGATATTTATGTTCTGGTTGCTATGAGAATTGGTCGGCAGCGACGTGGGTATTTGGATAATTTTAATTTTTAAACGACTTACGGTTTTCCTTCGCCAGGGAAAACTCCCTCGGAAATTATTCGACTCGAAGTTGGGAACTTAATCGTTTTTGTCCATTTAACCAACAGAAACTTTTATTCACTTTACTTTATTTCGAAGAAATGAGAACTTTGTAAAGTAGCACAAGACTGATCTCCGATTCTACAACATTTTAATAAATTGCTACACTCGTTTTACAAGAAATTGATGGGTTGAAAAATTACTAATGTGGTATAATTTGTGAGGTGACCTCCACTGTAATTTTATTATTCACTTATTTGTTGGTTAATTTCACGTATGATTGGTAATAACTGCGACAAATATAGCGGCGCGAATCAATAATGTGTGGGACAGACCATTCGGTATTGTAATAAAATATTTAGATTCTGACGTTTGCTCGGTATTTAATAAACAGTTATGTTTTCAATTATACACAAAAATGGACGATATTGGTGGCAGGAGCACCAAATATGCTATTACAATTTTATCACATATTGGAAGTTGCTATAAAATTAAAATTGCCCAAAAATCTCTCATTTAAGCTCTGCTAATAGTTAAATGGTTGATTTAGTTAATAGGTGGTCGCCAAGTGGTCAAAATTATTAAAATTCGCTCAATTCTAACAACTAGTGTTAAATTATCGATCTACTGATTTAATTAAAAATAATTTGATAATAAAAGTTTTTGAAAGTAGAGTGTCATAATTAAACTTTCTTAAAAAATCATGACATTTTTTTTGTAGAAATACGTTGTATACCAAACCAATTTTCACGTGTTACATGTAAGATTTTATTTACTGTCGCCTTGGAAGGAAAAGAATTTGTTTTGTTTTTTTTTTATATTCGCTAAAAGTTGAGCTTTTGACTGAGTATGAGAAATAGTTTTTAATCAAAATTAATGAGAAAAGTGGCTTTTCCAGGTAATTAGATAAAAATTCTTCTCCAACCTGTCCAAACAACAAATATTTGAATTTTCCTATTTTTTTACAAAAGGAGATTTAATTTGGTCTGCCTAATCTAGTGTCTCAATAGAAGGTATAAAAATATTAATATCCGTCATTAAAAGTCAACAGACATAATAATAATTTCATAGTCATTGAGACGCTCCATCTTTGTCTTTGCACGATCAAAACGTGCTTTCTAATACTCACTTGCCATTCATGTAACGCATGTAATAACTGTCAGAGTTATAGAGTCAAAGTATGTAGCACATGTGCAATTTTGCTTAGATTGTTGTGAGATACGAGTGAAGTAATGAAGACTTTACTATTACAATTCAGGATACATTTCATGTATTTTAATGCAGCGTCATAACGTGAATGCACTTTGATAAAAAAAAGTGGCACTATTCCAAATACCATTAGTAAAAGTTTCGCTTTAATTCAATTTAAAAATTCACATGATGGATGTGTTTTCTTCGTAAAACACTTCCCAACAATTTTTGGGCGATGAGATCACGAAACTTGGAGCGATGTGTAACCAAGCTACGAACTCATAATTCCTAGTAAAATTATCGGCCCCAATGAACTCGACTTTTCCAGAGACAATATTAAAACATTTTAATGTTGTAACAGCAGTTTTATGGGGCATTAAAGCAGATATTTTATGGTGTGCATTAACCAACCGTGATTTGCCCGTGCCCAAAAAGTAAACAATCTTGTCAACTTGTATCTATTTTTTCGTGGCGCCAAAATAAAACTTCACACGATCGTCAATGCGAACATTAGGGGAGAATATATATGGTGTCATTAAAATAATAGTAATTAAGTTGATGATGTCCCGGTCAGCACATGTGGTCTCGGGTTACCGATCCAATTAACCGCGACCGCTTCGTCAAAATGTGTACGTATAATATTCTGTAACTAGGTTACAACTACGTGAATCGTTATAAGACCATAAATTCCAATTAAGAAGTTCGTTGTTGGGAAAACTGCCTAAAATATGTCTTAAGGAAGATGGCAAAGTTATTGTATATAACCTCTTTCATACCAGTTTTGTGTTGCTAATGGCTTCCGTTACACAACATAGCGACTTGTTCATTAAAATGGGCACATGAATGCAACACCGGATTAAACTCGCACGTGTGAGAAATTTTCTAAATTAAATCCAACGTGAAATGGCGCGAGACGACGCTAATTTTATCATGGCACGACTAAAATTCTTAAAAGCCCGACTATGGAAAGTAAGAAAGTTTCTAAATAGAAGTATCGGAGAATAAATAGGGAGCAATTCCCGTTTAAAAGCTTTGCGCTATGAACAGCTGAGATGCCGACTTTCAAAGGGAAAAACGGAGCTCGAGAATGGAAAGTTAAGTGTGAATAATTTTACGGGACAAAGTGGTTTTATTGACAACCGGCACCGAATCTATTGCGGTAATTAATTGCTTTATCTTAAATCACCAAATTCTAATCAAATAGTTTAAATAATTAGACGTTGTTATCGATTGGAAAAAGTCTAGATCATTCTGATGCAACTGTAATTAATATTATGTTTACATTTGTAGTCCGTACTAAACCTTTTAATTAGTTATCTAGCGTCAATCATTAACGTTTAATTTAAATTATTTAATATGTATGAGCCAAAGCAAAATTATGATTAAATCTATTATATTTATCAATTGTTTATTAACGTTTATAAAGTGATGATATTTTCAAATGTATACATTTAACGAATTAATTAACGCTGAATATGTGCTCCAATGTGGAGGAATTAAGAAAATTAAGAATTTTATTTGTAACGTTGATTTAAAGTGTGTATATATTTAGTTTTTTTATAACACCGTTTATACAAATGGCCAATATATTAAATATCAACGTTAAATCTGTGATGTTTAAGTCGCAATGATAACAAACACCTATCATGAAAAAGACATGTTACAACATAAAAAAACTTTGATTAAATTTTGATACTTTATTTGCTAACAGTATCTATCTTTATTAAAAATCTGAAGAATTTTTTTTGTGTTTTTTTACTCATTGAAAAAATCTTGTTTTAAAAAGGACCAAACTTTTCGTGGTAAAACTTTTAAATTAAACAAATTTTATATAATTTATTCTAGAGATCCCATTAATCGATTGTGATAAAATTATGTATCGAATTTTGACATGTAATATAATTAAAATACAAAATATTTAAGACAGCTATTTTTCGCAGATTTTGTAAAACGATTATCGCGAATTTATTTCAAAAATTATAGACACAAACGTGTAATTAACAAAGGAAATTCTTTGACGATAGCCCTGAAATGCATCGACATTTATGATTTTTCTTACAATTGTTAAGTAACATTTTGTAATTCTTGCTAAGTTTAACATTTTCAATTATCACTGTTTATAAAAGTAGAGGCAAACATGGGAGTTATTAAAAAGCGAAAAATATGTAATAAAATTTATGAAAATATGCTCCTAATATCAAGGGGATTTTATTGCAAAATATTGTACAAGATTGAATAAATGTGCAAAGTTATGCAATGGAACCTTCAAATTAAGAATTTTTTATTTGATTTTCTTAAATTTTTTGGTATTTTTCTCTTTAGATATTTTTGATAATTTGAATTTTGATTTCTCTAGACTTCTTCTAAGATTGGTTGACATTTTGGATTCAAGGAAATTATTTCAATTTTATGAATTTTGAGTATCATGTGAAATCATTGAATGTTGTGGGTTCTTTGTATTATTTTTAAATTCTTCGAATCTTTCAAAGTTTTTAGATTCTCCAGGTTGTAAGAACTAAATTTCATTCATCGGATTTTTGTGTTTTGGCTTTACCTAATTTATTTATATTTTCTAAAAAAATTTATCGATTGGATAATTTTTATCCCCTGAATGATTCGTGCTCTTTGTTACCTTTATATTTTTGCAATCTCTCAGATTTTTAAATTTTTTATATTTTTTGTATGCTTATGTATTTTTTATATTTTGTGAATTTTTTACTAGATCTTGGATCTTTTAAGTTTGTTTGACCTCTGAAAACTTTAGATTTATTGTGTTTTTTTTTAATTAATTTTAATTTTGATTATTTAGATTCTTTATAAATTCCATACATTTTAAATTTTTGAGATATTTAAAATATTTTTTTTGCATGATTTGGTTTCTGTAGATTTGTTGGATTATAAATTTTATAACTTTGTATTTTTAGTTCAATTTTCTATTTTTTTTCATATTTTGAGTTTGATAGATACTTCGGATCTCTAAATTGATAAAATTGTCTTGAAAACATTTGAATATCATTAATACTCTAGATTTTTAGATTTTTTCTATATCTTCATAAATTTTAAAATTTTAGTTTTATAGTTATTTTTGTAAAGTAAATTTGTTTTTAGATTGTTAATTTTATATACATTTAATTTTCTAGGCTCTTGCTTGTTGCAATTAACTTTTTTAAAAATGTTGTTATAAATAGACATAATATGCAAACTAAGCAGTTTATTTAGTAAATATAAAGGCAACATGTGCAACACGTGAATTTTCAAAATAATAAATTAGTCTTGGACAACAAGCTAAAAATAAAGCTCTATATGCATTTTTCATTAAAATTTGCTTGTTAATTTTAATTAATAAGTTAGCAGATTTAAATTAACAAGATCTTACTACAAAACAAACAACAAATTTTGCGTGTGTTCTAAACAGACAAGAGGCTGTTTCCGAAATTTAAATAAAATAAATAAAACTCAAATTTCAAGTATCACATGTTAGAAGAAGAATGTTTTTTTGTAGATATTGATTGTCCAAAATTGTAGCAATATAAATACTTCTGTGAATTGATTCAGATAAATTGAGTATTTCTCTTTCATTCCGAGGATAAATAAATAACTATTTAACTCATAAACCAAGGAATATTCAATTTTCAGGGCATCATCATACGCGGACCACAAATTGGAAATTCCAACGTATAATTTAACAGAATACAATACAATACAACACCGGACAGTATTGGATTAATTTCAACTTACATTTTGACTTTTGCTTCCATTGTCTTGTCTTTGACCTACCAACACTGTCATCCTCAACAAAGCTCTATCCTTTTTGCCACAATCTGTAGATTAATACATTTTGTAAGTTTGGCGTATGGAATTTTAATTAATTTTCCTCATTCCAACAAATTGTTTCTTGATTCAGATGTAAACGTCGAGTGGTCAGCATGCAGTAAAGTGTCACAAAACGGCCTTTAATGATGTGTCAGAAACAGCAGGCGCCACCCTTCATCCTACACGCCTCTATTCGGCATCGTGCCGCTCCTATCATGTACACGCCGTCTGCTCTATCCATTGTCCTGTAGGACCTCATTAATTTTATTTCAGTGGACAAACATCATTGCGCTGGGAAACAATAGTGACACCATAGAAAAAAAGTTGCGTTTTTTTTTGCTGTCCGACAGTCACCTGCTGTGACATGTGTGTGTTCAGATAAAAACGTCATTGTCGAAGGATTTAAGAGGCAGAAGATAATTCGGACATGGATACGGAAGGAATGATACATCGAATTTCCACACAATAAAATTTTAAGAGGGCTGAAATATTAAGTTTTGTTAATTTAACAACAAAAAACGTTCGTTCGCAATGAACATTTAAAATTGTGTACACAAACTCTGCGACGTTGTCTAAAGTAAACGGAATTCTTATTGAATACACGGTAAGATTAAACCGGCACCTCCGCCATAATTCAACGAACATCAAGATGTGTTCGCACGGTTGTTCAGTTTCTGTTTAAATTTGGTTGGAAGTTTGAACTAATTTGTGTCGACAGAAAAGTTTATTTGGTAGATTTTTTGTCACATTTCACTAACTAGATGTTTAAAACTATTGTCTTAACAACAGGTGTTTAGTTTCGTGTGCATTTTCAGCTGTTATGAAGATGTTAACCATTTTGTTGTGAGGCAATTGATTTTAATAGCTATAATGGAAAGTATACCAACATGGTGAAATAAAATCAACGGTGTGTTATTCCCACGAATGATATTTTAATTTAGTTTATGTTTTTGGGTGTTGGAAATTTATTTAGCATTGTAAATTTATTGAGGTTGCATTGTTGTGCCAAGCGGTACTTTAATAATTCTTTGTTATTTAAAGTTGAAATGGCAAAAGTGTTATCAGTTGTCGTTCGTAAAAGCGGAAATGCGTGCTTTCGTTTTATTCGCATGCTAATAAAATGTATTTCTGGATAAAACAATAAGTGTAACAATAATAGTGTCATATTCATATAAAATGACTGCGTCAACCACAACAAAATTAAATGGAATTGAAATAGCAATAAAAAAATTTAATACTTGGATTCTAACTTTAATGCGATACTGGATATTACTGTCGGTCATAAACCGCATAATTTCTGTTGAAATGCTTCAAATATATTTTTTTTAATAACGTTTCTCTTTTTAGTCTTGAGACAAAGCAGCTACACTTTCCATCGATTTAAGGATTAAGTTTGAATACCCATTAATTGAATATTAATATCAAATTAATATCTAAATATTACTAGCAACTCTTTTATAGAAAAGAAAATCTAATCAGATTGTAATATCGGATTGAATTAAATGAGACTATTATTGATTGATGGATAAACCGGACTTTAGTTTAAGACTTTTTGATTTCGGTAAAGTTTATTGATTATGTTCGTTTTAAATTTTATTACCATCCTGTCTATTTTAAGCCAATTTCAATAACTGTAGCCATTTCATAATTAAAACATAGTTTATTAACGTAATTAAATATCTGTAGCAGCGAGCACCAAAATATATATAACCGGAAAAATGTTCTAGTTAAATTAAAATTTAATTTCTCTAATGACATTTCAGACAGTTAAATGAAATTCATTATTCATGCAAAATAAATTGACTACTTTTGAAAGCGATTTGATAATTGAATTGTATAACTTTCAGTAGTGTTAAAACAAAAGTTCAGCTGGAATTTGTTGCTAACAAATTACACACACAGCATGAAGAAAGTCCAGCGGTAATGATTTTTAGTATTGCGTGAAATTTTCACAAATTTTCACAGAAAAAGATTAGATCTGCATTGTAATTTTCACTCTAAGTGGGACTCGTTTTCAGTGAATTATGAATGCGATGGTAAAAACAGTAAAAAGGAAACGAATCATTTTTTTTGTAGATTTTACAAACATGTTAGAAAACAACAATAAATTCGCAAAATATCAATTTTTTTTAAACATTCATTGAAAGTTCGTTGTATTGAGGTTTGCGGAAGTATTTCAAAAATTGCAATACACATTGATGATTTAATTCAACGATAATTTAGATGCAGTTTCAAAATGACATGAACACTATTGTTGCTTTGTCCTATTTCGGTATTTGTTTTTCCCGCCGCACAACCGAACGATAATTCACTTATTCGCACATAAATCGGATAGAAATCACGGAAATAAATCTCTCTGAACCCCACGAGGGGCTCTTGTAAAATACGTGGGAAATTAGATACAAAATGCAAATGTTTCCTTGAGTTAATAACAATGAGAGCGATGATGTACAACATAACTTTAGTGAATAATATGCCACGTTACTGTGAGGAATACTCACTAAATTTCCTATTAAGTGTATGAATACTTTGTTGGCGTAGAAACTTGTCTAATTCCACGGAAACTGCGTGTTTTCGACGGGAATAATCAACCCAAAGAGAGTACATTGAGACTTAAGACTGACGTCTCAATTTCGTCCTTTCTCCGCATTGTTTTTCGACGTTTCCTACTCACCTTCTTTCTGCCCTCAAGCTACCTCGAATTATGTTACCCCAAAAGAGGCAGCGGTTCCATACGCGGCTAACGTATATTTTAGAAAAACAACTTGATAAAAGCCACTTCATCTCTTTTGCATGGCTGCCGCTTCGCTGCTCCTGCACACGAAATCGACAGAAATGTTGACTTCAAAGGGCTGCAACGTTTTCTCGTAGGTACCTACTTAATTAATACGGGAAGAAATTGCATGCCGGGCATGAGGAATTAAAATGGGGTCGCTAAATGTTAAATTTGTGTTGCTTAAAAATTGGTTTTAAGCGAAAGGGGGAGATACAAATTTAGATCCTAGATAAGGATTAGGGATGTTCGAAAACAGTGTTACAATACCTTACTTAAGCGCTAAGGAGGAAGGTACTTGTGGAATGCCGGAATCAGTTCTACATTTCACGATATCTTAATTTTTTTTTCACTAAATTCACCGCAAAATTTATTTAATCTATTTATATTTAAAAGTTTATTTAATTGATCCCTAACGATCACTTTTTAATCCTATTTTAAAAGCACATATTAATTAGATGCACTTTTATTCCATTAGCCCATTTAGTAGGTGAAAATTCTACAGGGTTCTATATTTTACAACTCAGGCTAATTTAAATCGTCAATTACTAAAAAAAACTTGAAGAGGTCAAATGTATTTTTGTCCAGACTATTGATTGTGTATTTTTATTCTTTGGTACGAATAATATAAAGGGCGCAAATTCTAAATTAAATTAATGATAATCACAGATTCATTCTAAACGCAGCCAATTGAAAATTGAATTCTCTCTGAACGATAAGCTCTTGAATAAACGATAGGTCGGTCATATATTGGCTATCATATTTAGTATAAATTTAATTAAAAAGATCTAATTGATGAAATTAGCGATTGAAATTAAGTGGAGCTTCAAATTGGATTGGAAATTTAATTAATTACCGCCTGCATTTTCACAGGGTTGCATAAATAGATCTGTAATCGGTTCACCCGTTTTTGAAAAATAAATCCGTCAGAAGTTTTAACATCAACCTGTCAAGAATATTCTACTCTAAATTCTCACATCACCTGCAATTGATAATATGAAAAGTTGATGCACTCATATAAATAATTTAAACCAATTTTCCTATGCGCAAATGGATATGGAACGGTGACATTTACATCTAGCCAGTTTCCGGACATGTATTATATAATAGAAGTTAATGGTAGTTTCGGGTATGTGTCAATCAAATGTCGCCACTATCGGGGTTAGGACACCTTTCAGTTGGCTTGAACGGGCAGAAGCGTCACCCGTCCCGACGCCAACGTTTAAATAATTAAAATAACACAACTCGCCACTTTATGTCCGAAATATATATTCCATTTTGGGCGCTCAGCGCATCACGACGAGCTGTACATTTTTCATTAGTGCACAGAATATGCATCGCTGACGTCATGCTATTCTCATTCTGGAATATTAAAATGTATACGCCCCGAGTCGATCGCGAAATTTAATCAAAAAGGTGTAGGTGCCGGTTTATTGAAACTTTGCAAACAAATCTCGGCTTTATTTCAAAGAGGTTACGCAACCACAAGGTACTCCTGCTGTTTGAACATCTTATGAATTTTTAACATTCTACATTGTCAGCAAAAATGAAAAAAAGGGGAACGACGCACTGTTAGAGTTTGTACGACTGCACCCTTTAAACTTTTTATAACTACACTTGAATAGTTATTTTGTTTAACAGGATCTTTGTTGTACATACACTTTCTTTTATTTAAAGTTTTTGTATGATCCTATCAGGATCAAAACAAAAATCCCTTGATCCTATTGAGCACTAGATAAACTATTAAACTAATTTTTTTTTGTTTTATTGATTTTAGATTCTTAGTCACCGTAAGTCACCAATCGTAAAAGAGAAGTCGACAGTTTTTTTTTTAATTTCTTCAAAAGCTACTTTATATATTCTTAAAATTTGGTATTTTTTTAAATGACTTAAATTTTACTGGCGACACTTCTCAGTCTGTAAAACTTTATCTTTTAGAATATGTATGTAATATCTGTACTTGTTAGCATTAGCAGATATCTGATATAAGGAATCTAGTACGTCATTACAAGCGGATTATCTGGTAAATTAAATCAACCGTTTGATACCTAAATATATCATTCTGCTAGTGTGATAAATTAGATTGTTCCATGGACACGAATCTGATAATCGGTTGTTTGGAAGACATTAGTCCCAAGGCAAATGCCCTCCAACATGATATAAAAATATTCTAGGTATCCATTAAACTGGGGTCTTTTATTTCTACTGTATGATAATATATTACAGCAGTACTGCTATTGTTAAAATTTTAAATAAAAAAAACTCTATGAGACTGGCTGAGAATGCGCACAAAGATTATCAAATTACCCGGTATTTGGGAAGGATCGAGTTATCAAGAGCGGAGACAAAATTATGTCTGTTTAAAATTTAAGCAAAAGGTACAAAATTCTGACTTAAAAAGGACATGGATCGAATTAACAATTTCTAATTCTATTATAAGTTAAAGTATTAATTTTTGGAGACGTACTTTAAGGGAATCTTGTATGTTTTAACCATAACAATTTTTAATTTCTAAATTAGCTCATTATAATATGTACCTGAGTTGCTCTAAAAGGAACAACGCTGAAAATAATTGATGTAATACAAACGAGAGTACATTAAGCTCTGTTAGATAACGCATATCTCATATCACAGCGGATCTGATAATTATTATTTCGAACGAGACGGTGTTCTTACAATGAGTTCTATAGTAATGATAATCGATCAAAATATCTGCACTGTTGACGTAACTGAGGTTGTTTGTGCAAACATTGTAATGCCATTTGTGTTATTAAACAGTTGCTCATTTGCGACATTGTAGGACATAATATTTGTTAACAATCATTTGCCATATTTCATCGTAATAATTTAGTGTAACATCATTGTAAAGCAAAATATATACACGATAAAGACCCAGAACCTAATTCCAGTTAGCTGTATTGACAGTGGCGATCAAAGCTGTGGTTCAGACATGAAGTGCAATAGACTGTGCCAATAATAGCTTCAATCAAGCGATTCCGAAGCTTGTATTAGCATTCAGTGTTTGCTTTCGTAGCCCAAAGCCAACACCAATTATGACATTGGGCTATTCATTCGAATAAAAAATCGAAATGACTAATTTAACTAGACATGCATAATATTCTTCCGGTTCATGAAGCTTTAACCCGAGCCTTCATCCCTGATGCAATAACGGCAGATTTGTTTATCCTGCTTCTGCACGACGTGAATGTCAGGTTGTGCGCTTGCATACACAATTCGAATAAATTAGACAAACTGCGGAGATTCGAGAACTCAGTTAACATTAAAGCGACTCTGGGAGGGTGCAATATGCGAAATGAATGAGCCTGAAGCGCCACTTGAAGGATTAAAAAGCGACTTTGTCACATTAACCGATGAATGGAAATTACTGGAGCAAAAATACCGAGGAAAAATCGGTTAGGGAAATTTGCGGAATGAAAACAATGGAGTAGTGGTGAATCTCGTCTGAATCCTCCACCAAAGTGGTGGCTGTTTATTAATACCTATCAGTGAGGAGTGAAACCGAGCGAGACGACCGAATGAGAGTAATTAGTGAGTAATGAGCGAGTTCTGGAATTGTCTTACATTATGCATTTGGAGATTTCCGGAAACTGAGGATTACTTGTTAATGTGTTCTAAATTGGAAAGGCAACGCTGACCAACTATGATTAATTGTGCACTCACATCGATCAGCGGTAATGAAATTTCAGCAATCAAGGAGATTACTTGAGCTTCTTGCATTAAGCACGAATTTATAATCATTTCTACTTTACCACAGCAGAATTTTAAATTACAGTTACTAGAATCAAACAGGGAAATTAGCAAATTAGATGTGATCGACAGAAACTATATTTATGGGATTTTTTTTTATTAAATATTATTTTTTAAATTGTTAAGGGGGTGTAGATAATATTTTTTAAAAGTTTCAAATTAATGATTTACAAAGTTTGTACGTTTACATTTTCTTAGATATCCTGGAAGTTTTCTTTATATTTATGAAAACTTTAAGAGTTTTAGTTTTTAAAGTTTGTTTACTGAAAACTAACTATACTATAAGCTTGTAAATGATTTTCAAAGCGACTATGGTTTATCTGATGTTTATTTATTTATTTTTTTTTTTGAATTTATTTATGGTTGTACCATGGCGATCTAACATGAAAATAAACATACAGGATAAAAAATAAACAAAAATATTTAGTGTATTGGTTTGTTATCACAACTAGGTAATGAAAAATAAGTATTAAATAGCTAATTGTTTCACTTTTTTTAAATGATTGTTATTTTTATTGTATTTTTGCTACACGAATAATACCGTTAGTTAAATTTTATTGGTAATCTCATTAGTTGGTCAGATATTGATTTGAAATAAACACTTTATTTTAACAGTTATCGCATTCACTTTTCTTCCGATTACTAAACCACTCTGTGTATGACTGTTTTCCCTAAAAACTGCTCTTAGTAGTATAGGAAGCGGGGTTCTGGGACAGCTCGATGGCATGTTCCATCCGCATCTGTCCATGACCTTCATGAAGGTCATTCTTCTGCACCCTCCAAGACGAAGAAGTCGTCGTCAATGACCAGAGGCTGCTGAAAATTGGGCGTTTCCCTTTTGAAGGGCGTGTCCTCAGGTGCAAATTAAGGTGTTTTTTTTTTTTTTGTGGTGTGTTTAAATTTGTTCAAAAATTATTTTTTTTTTTTAAAGGACCCCGAAACTGAAAAATTTTTTTTTGCCTTCGGCTGTATTCGAACCTGTAACTTTTCCGTTGTGAAGCCGCCATGTTCGCCACGCGTCCAACAAATGTATGTTAGACTATCTAGTATAAATATGGTAAACATTCATCCTTATCACAGCGTGGTGCGTCATGAAGTGGTTTGGCCTAATCTAGCCTGCACTCTTTTTTTTGTTTCGCTCGCTTGCTTTTGTAAATCATTTAAATTTCAATAGTTAAAACTAGCCTAGACTAGCCTAGCCTAGCCTAGCCTAGCCTAATCTAATGAGATCTTAGGGTTGGAAAAAAAAACTCTGGATATATAAATACAAGATTTTATTTATTTTTTACATGTAAATGATCCATTTTTTTTCTTAGTTCAAACATTTCTATATTATATTTAAGGTTTTTTAACAATTTGAGAAAAGTATCAAGTCTTTCTTTGTTAATTTTTTTTTGGTTTAGATGTTTCCTCGGTTTCTGAAAAAAAAATAAATAAATAAAATAAAACACAAATGTATCTTCTTGGTTATTAAATAACATTTTATTTTGTAAAAATGCGTGAATGTACATGTTTGGTTTGATAATGATTTTTTACAAATTTCTCAAAATAACAACTTGCACATAAAGCGTGTTGCATTTTGGTTTCTCCTCGACAATTTGGACATGTATACTTGATAGGAACTGGCATGATGACTTTAAAACTAACTTAAAAATATGTTTGAATATATAAAATGTAAAAATATACAACTATAACAAATTAAAATCGTGGGTGTTTGTTTTGATAGAGTGTTTGGATATATTCTTTATATTTGCACAACATACAAACAGCATTTTCTAAGTCACTCTCTCCTTGGCATTTAGGACACTTGTATGTTACAGGTATAGGCATGTTAACTGTAAAAAAATATGTAACAAATTGAAGAAACAATTTAACTTTATGTATATATTTATATAAAAAGGAAAAAACAATTAATACTAACATTTAAAAATTTAATAAAACAAATTTTTAACCATCCTCAATTATAGTTTCATCAGAATCATAATCTGATTCTTCTATTTCATGAGGAAGGTTATGAATATGCCTTAGTGCTTTCTTAATTGAATCAGGTAAAATAGATCTACTTATAACTCTATTTACATCATTTTTACTTAATTGTCTAGGATTCCTACATAGTGCTACTAAATGTCTCTTTTCTTCCCAATATAAACGGCGTCTTTTAAAATATTTTCGCAAACGCTCTAAAAGAGCTTCCTCGTACGTTATATTAGTTTTAACCATTCTTGGTCCTCACAACAATAAAGGATGCTTTCAATTTCACTGGAAACTTCAACTTTTTCTATCAATTCACTTTCACAATGAAAATGTATTGATACTTTGCAGAAACAAAAGAAACAATCACAATCCTTGCAAAATAAAGTTCCAAAGTTTTTAGATGTGTTGTTGTTGTTCTTGTTGTCGTTAATACGGGTTGGAACAATTCTCTTTTTTGTTGTAGTTGTTGTTAAATCCAATGGGAAAATTAAGCGATCCTTGTCTACAAAAACTTTGTACCACTTAGAGTCAAGACTGTTTAACTTTTAAAAAAAATGTTATTAAATTAATATTTTTTTAATGTGTAAATATAACCAAATTTAATAGAAAAAAAAAATTAATCAAAAAATCCCCATGGTAAAGTATCTGTACTTAAATTATTTACTAATCTTTTATCATCATAACCACTTAAAGCTATCTTTTTTTGTTGGAGCGTGAAAACTTCATGTTTTTTTGATACTATAACATTTTGTGTTACATCTAAGTTTTGATTATTGAATAAACAATCATAATAATCATCAAAAGTGATCAATTTTAGAGCAGATCTTTTTACACCTTTAGCTTTTTTTATAGTTCCAAAATTTGAAATAAAATTTGAAATTTCTCTTTTACTCGTTTTTTGTTGTATCATCTTTGTAATGCTTTTTTCTTTTTCATTGTTATCATTCAAAATTTTTATTGAATACATTTTTGATCGTAAACCAATAAAATGCGTCATAATTTTACCGTTATTTTCATCTTTCATGAGACCTAAAACTTTTTTGTTTTTTTGAGGAATGTTGTAAATGTTGTTCAGTGGGTAATCAGAAGTATCAAATTTATCAATATCGTTTTTTATATGCTCATAAATATCATCAACATAAAATAAATAAATCAATCCATCCGTATCCGTGTACATCAATTTAACATTATTTTCAAATTTTGGTAAAATATAATTGTAATGGAAATCGTACAAAAAAATTTTTGATACATCTAAAATTGACATTCCTACGTATATAGGTTTATTAAATGTTATTTCTAAACGTTTCATTTCAATCAGAATCATATTTTCATTAAATATTGTGCAACTGTGAAAGTTTGGTTGTGAAATAAACCAATTAGCACCGTATCGTCCTTTCCACTTTGTAACCAATTTAACATCCCTATATTTTTTTACATTTTCTATTGTTTTACCAAAAACAGCATTATTCATCAATTTATAAAAATTTTTCTCGAATTCGTTTTTACTTTTTTTCCTCAATTGTGTATTTAAATCTATATATTTTTTTAACCAAGGTGATTGTTTAAATTGTAAACAACGATGTATTTTAGAAATTTTTAAACCTAAATCTAATACCTGTTTTAAGTTTCTGTAATGAATAATGTAATTTTTTTTATTGTACAAAGTTGTTAATAATTTGGGGTTTTTTGAATCGGAAATTGGTGGAATTAAATGCTCAGGACATAATGGTAAATCTTTATGTAAATTAAAGAGTGTTTTAGGATATTCAAGATCTACTTCAAAAATGTATCCAATTTGGTCATCATTAGACAATGTTAGAAAGTTAATTTTATAAATATCTGGACCACTAACCCATTTAAAATCTCCCATGGGCAAGGAACAACCCATCGCAGCCCCATAAAGGTTGTTTATGTCTAAATACATTAGATAGGTTGTTGGTTCATTTGGATTATAAGCTTCTCCCATATACTTATTGTTTGCCCGCCCGTATCGATTAGAACATTGTGAAATTCCACCGCGAATACCTCGTTCAAAAAACATAATCATATCTATATCAGTTAGTAGACTCAATTCTACTTCAGTTGTTTTTAACATACTATCAAAAGATAGTCCAGGAGCTGTACAATAGTGAAGACTGTCCAATTCATATGTTTTCATACATGTTGATCTAAAATTTTCAAAAATATCAGCCAAAAGTAAAACATCAGTTTTTAAATATAGTTCAGCATATTCTTGAAGAGTTTTAATTTCAAATACTTGCCAAACTTTACAAGCATGTTCATAATCGATACCGGAAATTTCTGTATTAGAGAGCTTACTGAAAAATTTCTCTTTAGGTGGTAAACACTTGTCTAGCAATTTTTGCCAACTATCAAGATATTCATATGGAAATACACCTTTACGTGTGACTAAGTTAAACTTTAATTCATTCTTATAAAAATGTTTGGTAATAGTTTTTTGATCATCATTTAAATATGTTGATAATTTATCAATACTACTAGGCATAAATCTATACGAGTCCAAAAATCTTAATCTAACTCTACTATTAAGAATATATTTTGTAAAAGAAATATATTTTTCTTTATTAATAGGCAATAAATTAATGTAACCCTCAATTTCAGTACTGAGAGCTTTGATTATAAAATGGCTGTCGTATCCTGATAAATTATGAAAAATTACTGGAATTGTGTGAAAATCTTGATATTTTAAATTGCATGAGTTATGAGCAGCTCCTCTGTAATCCCCTGTTAAATGACAGTGATCTTTAACCTTTATGTCACTACTGTTCAAAAAAGATTTAGAACATATATGACATTCAGTTGATAAAAAAAAGTTTTTATGTTGTTCAAAAGACAATGGTTTTATTTTAAGTGGTTTAGAAAAGATTGTTTCTAATTCATTAACAATTTTTTTTAATTCATGTACAAACCATACTACACAATCTTTTCCAGTATAAGTATTAAATCTTGATAAAGAATCATTATACGAGCATTTCAAATAATATGCAATACTAAAAGGCTCATGTCTTTGGTATTTTTCACATTTGTTTGTTTTTTTCAAATCATTATAGCTTAAGAGTAAACATTCTAAATCTGCGTAAATAGCAAAAGGAACCATCAATTTATTTTGATAGTTTTTAAATTTCAGAATACTTTTATGTACAGACGGAAGTTTTATTTTAGTTTCATTCAATACTTTACAATTACGTATATGTTCCTCAAATATATTTTCACATGAAAAATGATTTAAACATCTTTCACACAACCATTTTTTATTTTTGATATTACCCATTTGATTATTTGTTAAGCGTGATAAATTTTTAATGTAAGAAAAATGGTAGAAACATTTATTACTATTAAAAGATGGTTCATCATCATCTTCATCATCATCATCAACATCAAATTTTGAAATCATAAGCAAATTAATTTTAGGTGTAATATCGCTTTTACTTAATATCAAAGGAAGAATTTTTTTCTTATTATCCAAAACGGTAAAGACATTTATTGCTAATTGATTCATTTTTTCAAATTTTGGAATATCTTGTAGAGCAATAGGAAATGATATATTGTCATATTTTAACACTTGACTAAAATGTGGATAAGATGATAAACGTGAAACATTTCTATTTGTTTGTGCTGGATACAATGCACACACAACTGACCATAAAAAGCAATATGGATCATCATTTTTTACATTAATTACACTTTTGGTGTTTTTAATAAAGTCTGGTAAATCAAGATACGTTGAAACACCCACACTTATAGGATTAAACTTATTTATGTTTACTTTAAGATGTAAAATTTCCTTTAGTGCCCATCCACTATCTCTTTCTTGAAACTCTTCAAGTTGTATTAAAATCTTATCTATAACATTCAACTTATGCCAATCTCTTAAATTTGTACATTTATCAATTATTTTATTTTGAGTTGAAAAAAATTTATACGTTGTTTCTAAAGTATGAGGTTTTATAAATACTCCAACAAAAATAACATTAACTTTTAACAAAGATTTTTTTAATTCATGTTTAATTTTTCTAGAAAAGATTCGTAAAGTTTTTGAAAGAAATTTTTTTGGATCTTTATGTGTTAAATTCGTTATCATGCCCGTTTTAATTCGATTTTTAAAACAAGAATTAACATTTTGCCAAAATAATTTTTTATTTTTTAAATACTTCACACTATGTAATTTTTGTTTAAACATTAGTAAATAATCTTTTAAAATGGCTATATTTGATTCAATTTTTGAAAAATTTTTTACACAATCTAATTTATTTTTAACAGAGTTATTGAGAAGTAAAATGGTCTTTTTCAAATAAGTTATATATTTTCGAAATTCATGTTTGCCTTTAATTAATCCACTAACCTTTTCAATTTTATAAACAGCAGCAGTTGAAACTTCATCAATATTTTTTTGACTACTCATTTTTGTATGTTTTTAATCTAATAAAAAAAACATTAAGAAATATAAATATTAAAAAAAAAAAATACTTACATTTTTTCTTAAACACACACACTCAGAGAGAGAGAGAGAGAGAGAGAGACTGGGTAATACTAATGTACTTAAACTGAAGAGACAAATGGAACATCGATTTGAATTCTAACTTTCTTATACAACAAAATTTAAAAATTACATACGTCATTTAACATGATATCTGTGATTGTTACAAGTGGAAAAGTATTAATCAGCTTACACGAGGCATTTTTTTTCTAAAAAATGCAACTTTGCTAAATGTGTCATCAATAGTTTTCATGATTCTTGTTTATCAGCTTGTATTTTTTTTTTTGTTTTGACGCAACATTGTAATACTGATTTTTAGTTGCAATTCTGCAAAAAGTAAAACTGCAATAAATTTTGATGACCTTTTAATCCTTATTAATCTGTTAATTTTAATTTTGTTTTCACGTGATAATTATTAAAGACAATTCAGCATATTTATTTTTGCTCAATTCCACCATGTTACTGAGTGATTTTTTTCTCTAATTTATAATATAAAAAGGCGTTTAAGCTACTATGTTTTATATTAGTCACAGTTGTTGTCTGTTTGAGTGATTAAATACCAAAAATGTCGTCTACACCTTGTAACATTGCAGTCTTCACTGAAGATAAGAAGCATTTTCCGTTGAAATACGTCAAACTTCTGATGCACGAGTTATTCCAGTAAGTTTTTTTTTGTTTTTTACTATTAACACTGTTTAAATATTAAAAAAAAAATGTTACTTTAATTTGTTTTTTTTTCTCCATTAGATACGGTGTGATTAGCATTAAAGAGAGCGGTGACAAAGTATTCATTTCGTTATCGTATTGTCCCAAAGCAATCACACTGAAAAGAAAATTTGGGAATTTACCTCTAAGGTATATGAGGACTAAAATGGACAACAACGAGGACTTTAAAATTATAGAGGGAATCGTTAGACGCTACAAGTTCAATTTGTTGGCTGAAGACTTTGAAGAGCAACAAGCGATTATGGCTAATCGCAAACATGTATATCTAGAACCACCATCATCACCTGCGGAAAGTGATAAAGAAGAAGAAGAAAAAGAAGAAGCAGCAGCAGCAGCAGCAACAGCAAGACCAAAGAGAAAAAGACGAAGTGATGAACCTGACACTCATCACCATCATAAACAACAGCATCTAGATAATGAAAAGGAAACTCAAGATGCACAAGATTTTATAGAAATTCTTGATTAAAAACAAATAAATTTTTTTTAAATTGTATTTATTTTTTTATTTTTTACAATATGTCCACCAAAATTGTAAGTTAAAAACATTTTCCAACGTGCAATTTAAAGTATTACAATGTTTTTGACAATGATAAGATTTAAAAATTGATTTTAATTTATCTAAAGCAGGACATCCTTCTTCTTCCAATTCCAATATCTCAACATCGAGAAACTGTTGTAACCATTGTTTTTTCTGCAGTCCTTTTACAGCAAAAACAATATCCTCAGCATCGCAATTCGCATTAGAAAAATTTCTAATAAATTCGCCTATAGTTTCATACTTGATGGTGGTGTTGTTGTCTTCGTGGTTGAACGTTATTCCATGAATGTAGTTAGTTACCCATTCGATTTGTTTACAAAATTTAAAATTGCACATTTCCAATGTTATAGGCATTGTGATGAATGTATGTGCAAACACTCCATTCGTGCTATTGATGATAGCAAGTTCCTTACACAAAAATGTTTTTCCAAATTGGAAACCTTGTACGTCTACGATGAACATTTTTTTTTCTTGGATTTTTATTTTACAACACACGAACGCGACCAGTAAGAGGTTCGTAACTGACAAACTGCTCGTGAAGAACTAAGCAATAAGCAGCAGTATTTGCCTCTATATCTCCTTCTGTATCAAATTCTAGTCGAACGTCTACGGTTGTTTGTTTGATTGTCTCGTTTTGATAAGAACAATCAATTACAATTAATGGTGCAACCGTTTTGAATTTTTCTAAATTTAATAACGGTTCACTAATTGGTTTTTTATTAAAATAATAAGACTGTTGAAATTGTACATACATTTTGTATGCTAAAGCGTACTTATTGTGTTTATAGTCTAAATTTAAATTTTCATAGGGGTATGCTTGAGAATTTAAATATAATTTCATATTTCTCAAATTGCAATGATCAAATATAGTTGCGTTCTTTTTTAAATTATTTCGTCTGTCCGTTTGAAATCCCACAATAATAAAACGTGGTTTTTGTAAAAACGTTGATGTTTTTAAGACCCAATTAAAAGAGTGATTTTGTTGTAGAAGTGGATATGTAAATAATTCCCATTTTCTGTGGACAATTTCCAAAGGGATATTTTTTTCAATAATATTTAACAATTTTAACTTTTCATAGTCAGACACTGTAACATGAGGAACTTTCCAAACAATTTTTTCAATTTCGATTTTACATTTTTCTTGTCCTGTCGTCTCAACTATACAATTTAAATCTGAATTTGAACGAATTAAAACTAACTCTTGTCGAAGATTTACCAAAATTTTTTTATAATCTTCAGCAAATCCTAGTATCATTGAAAGAGGCCAACATACATCAAATTGCCCAGTTGTATTATCAATAATTTTTACATCTTCAACTGGAAACCAACCAGCATTCATTAGAGCAGTACTTTCGTTAGGTGTAAAAGATACGTAACCTTTTATACTGCTAGTAATACCAGGATTTTTTACACGATCAATTAATTCACCTCCCAACTCAAAACGAATTTCTTCAAAAAGATGAGCAATAAAATTGTTTACCAACTTTCCTTTTGTATATACAGCACTTGCATCATGTTTGAGTAGTTTACCTTGAATATGAAGTTCACTTAAACCAGGCACTGTTAGTAGATCTTGCTGTTGAATGCCAATTCGACACTCATCGTTATATTTGAGTTCACTGCTTGTATATGCTTGATACGAATGCCATTCCAAGTTTGTTATTGAATTATCTACAGATGCTTTTTGAGTTACACTTAACAAATCCATAGCAACACTTAAAGAAAACTATTTTAAACGTAATCCTAACGATTGCAGAAAGCTTCTATTTTCAGGTGTTAGCCGAACCTTGTTCTTGTTGTGAATGACATTTTTTGACACGTTCCAAACGTTTTTATCTTGTATGTTGTTGTTGCTGTTGTTGTAGTAGTTGTTGTTAGGTACATTAAAACAAATAACCATTTTAAGAGTAATTTAATTTTTGCGTAAATGCAATGTTACCGTTATGAGCTCGTCTCTAAAATTGACTGGATTACCTAACTGATCGGTTATTTTAAGAGTAATATTTCTAATCAGATCTGTATTAATAGGAAGATAAATAACATGTAAAGGACTTTCAATTATTTTATATCCAGGTGGTTCTTTAGGATAAAACGAATGAATTATGTGTTCTGAATCTCCATTTGAATAAGAATTTGTTACAATATTACATTCAACTCGAATTATATTGACTCTTATTATGTCAACAGGAAAATCAGATTCATGTAATTTATTGGCTTCAAGTTTTCTTTTTGCAAATCCTAGCAAGGAAGCTATTGAGTTTTTTTGTTTAAAATCAATAACTTGATCACATTTTATTTCACATTTTAATGTATTAAAATTTGCTTTTAAATGCAAATGTATAGGCTTTTCTTTATGTTTTAAAAGCAGAGATTTTTGTATGTATTTACTGATGTCTTCTAATTCATAGCTGCCCACTGGTATTTCAATTCTATCTTTCTTATCACCATAATAAAAAATATTATTGGTTTTGTCAACATTTGGTATTGCGTTATTAACACTAAAATTCGTTAAACCGATTTCATAAAGACTATTTTTTTCTAACTCGATTGGTGGGTTATAATCAACTGATAAGTTGGATTTCTTATCAGAGAAAAGAAAATGATATGACATCTTATTGATAGTAGAACTTAAATTAAACTAAATTAAATAATGGCTTATTCTTTTATTTATATAGTCAAAAAAGACAAACAAAGATGACCACAATTATATTCATTAAATCGTTGAAAGCGTTTATGGTTATAGAGAATTTTAGAAAATCCATTTGAATGAAAATATTTAACAACTTCTTGTGGTGGCTGTAAATCACCAAAACTATCAAAATATTCAACTAAATGATTTTGTTTTCGATAAGCTACCCAATGTGTGCCAGATCCACTGTTTCGATCTAAATTTATAACACCAGTTTCATATTTTTTACGAATTGTCTTAGGAAGAGCATCTCGCGAAAATACACCTCGAAAATAAGGAATTTTATATATTCTTGCAAAATTTTCAATATCAACATTTGTTAATGGTCTTTTGGGTAGCTTTTCTAATCTAAAAAAAGGCCTAAACCTTTTTTGTAGGGTTTTAAAAATAATCCTTTTCCCATTGCAATAGCTTCCATTGTTTTGTTATGTCTCTGGGATTCAACCAATTGTTCTCTAGCTGCTTTTGCTGCATTAACAGCTTTAGCAATTCCAGCTGCCCCTCCACCAAGTGCACCAAGTGCACTGAGCCCAGCAAAAATAGGAATTAATGGTAAAAAACCACCACTTTTTGGAATTTTTATAACACGAGTAGATTTAATTTTTTTTTTCTTTTTTTGTTTTGTTGCTGTTTTTAAAGCTACAGAAATAGCATCCTTTAAAGTTTTTACTTTACTTTTACGGATTTTTTGTCTAATATTTTTAGTGACTTGTTGAAAACTTGATTTTCTATCTTTCTTCTTTGTTTTCTTCACTGAGGTTTTTCTTTTTTTATTACATCTTTTTTTCACTACACCCATTCTGATTGATAGATTTCAAACAACTAAAACTTATTTATCCTAGCTTTTATTTTTTAAACAAATTTCATACGTTTTGATAAAACATTTTCATTATCATTTACAGTATCTAATAATTTACGTTTTCTGCTTTTTCTTGCTTTAAGTTTAACACGTTCTACCGGATTATCATCATTTAATTTTAATTTTTTGTTACTTTCATTTTCTTCACCTGAATCATTTTCATTGTTAAGTTTTCTTTTTACAGCTTTTTGAGTAGCAATTGCATTATTCATTGGTGGGTCATTATGAGTCATCATTATATTGTCAATATAATCATCATTTTGTTTTTCTTTTTTATTTTTCTTAGATCTTTTGGGTTTTGATGGAGTTTTAGTTATTTTCGTCTTTATTTTTATTTTATTGTCGAGAATTTTTTTTTTTCCTTTTTCGAGACTATTGATGCACTTATCCATTTCTTTTATGCATTGATTAAGAATTTTTGTACAATTTGTTGTTGTTGACAAACCCATTCCTAGTTTGACTTTGGTCTTCATTGCTCCTGCAACACCTAATGCTGCTATTTTCTCTTTCCAGGAAGCGTTTTTAGAACGAAATCGTTCTAATGCTTTGTTTGCTAAAATTTTATCTGCTTCATGTCTTAGATTTATATCTTTTGTTTGATCATAAGCAATATCATGATCTTTACAAGCAGCGTCAAGTCTATTTATACCTACTTCTCCTCTGTTCAAACGTTCTTTAAGTTTTGTATTTGGTCCACAGAATTGATAGCCACCTGGAATGTGTAATTCATGTGGAATTGCATACAATGTTTTATCTAAAAATCCACTACCACTTTGATAATTCATAGTTATTACATTAAGAAGATAAAGAAACCAACAAGCTGATGAATAGTTTTAATAACACTGACATAAATAGTTATGTGTATGTTAATTTATATACAGTTTAGAGTCATCATCATCATGAAGATAGTTAAACAAAAAGTGTCTTTACGTATTGAAAACAATGATTTAAATAATGAAGAACATAGCTCCAAACACGGTGTGTTATTTCCATCAACAATACGGTGTTTAGTTATTGGACCATCAAATTGTGGAAAAACAAACGTTATTATTAGTTTGATAGAACATCCTAATGGATTAAAATTTGAAAATCTTTATGTATATTCAAAAAGTCTCTATCAACCAAAATATGTTTATTTAGAAAATTTATTAAAACCTATAAAAGGAATCGGGTACTATGCTTACAATAGTAGTGAAAATATTACAAGCCCATCAGCTGCCAAACAGAATTCAATCATTTTATTTGATGATGTAGCTTGTGAAAATCAAAATGTTATACGTGAATACTTTAGTATGGGTCGTCATAATCAAATTGATTGTTTCTATCTTTGTCAGTCGTATGCTAAAATTCCTAAGCATCTTCTAAGAGATAATGCAAATGTTCTTGTTTTATTTAAACAAGATGAACTTAATTTAAAACATGTTTATAATGACCATGTTGGTACTGATATGGCTTATGATATGTTTAAAGAAATCTGCAGTATTTGCTGGAAAGAACCGTATGGTTTTCTATCTATTTTTAAAGACAACAACCTTAATGAAGGAAGATATAGGCAAGGATTTGATCATTATATTTATCTAAATAAATAAGAAGCTAAGTTGTGTACTGTAACAATCAGATCAAACCTGTTGGTAGACCAGATCAGAGCTGTTAGTCAACCAGATCAGACCTGTTTTTAAACCAGATCAGACCTGTTTTATTTCAGATCAGATCAAATTAGTTTTATCTGAGAAAAACACATTAATATTAAAAAAATAAAAACATGTTGAATAATATTAAGAGTTTGAAACAAAATCTTATTGAAAAACGAAAAATTATTAGAAAAAAGTTAAATTCATTGAAAGAAGGTGAATACCTACAAGAAAAAACCTTCTCACCCATTACAAAACATTTAAAGACTTTGGAAAATATTGTTACCAATGAAAAAAAGACTAATCAAATGCAAAATGATTCCTCTTCATTACCCTTATTGAAAAAAAAGGAACATAAAAAAGAAGAAAATATCTACTCTACACCAAAAAAACCTAAACAAGAGATAGATTTTATAGATGACGGTGATGTTTTTACAAACGAAGATGATATTAGTGTAATAGAAAACTATCCATCACCACAACAACAACAACAACAAACACCAGAAGCGTCGAACGTAACAGACATTGCATTTGATGAATATTATGAACAATATACACCATTACCTAGAAAATATTTAAGTGAAATGTTAAATGATACAGAAAACAATTTTGATCATAAATATGGTATAAGACACGATCCTGAAATTGAAGCATTTTTTATCGGTGATTCACGTTTAATATTTGAACATAACAATCCTAATATAATTGTAAAAAACAAATCATATAAGGGAACCCAAGGCTTGTACGAATTATTATTTAAAAAAGCACCACGGACATATACAAACGAAGATCTTCAGATGTACAAAGACATCCTTGAGAAAACCAACGCTCACAAACGATATTATCAATATAATCAACAAATCGATGGAAGCAGATTACCAAAATATAAAAATATTATAGCTCCATTAATGTTTAATCGAACAAAATCCTTCTCTACAGGTGGTTGTTTATTGAAAGAAGTTAATAATAAACCACTTGAATTTGTTTACTGGGATAATCCAAATGAATTAGTTGATAGATTACGTTTATTAGTCGCATCACAACAAGCAGGAAATTTTGGACATCGAAATGAGATTATCAGTATCATTGAAGAATTAAGAGAGAATGGTATTATTGAATAAAGGAAAAAAAATGGTTAAAGTTAAAAAAAAAATTACTGAAGCAAAAAAGCAAGTTGTTGATGAAATACATCGACAAGCAAGAATAAATTTTAAAAGACGACATGTTATTATTAAATCAATAAATGATTTATTTCAAGCAGATCTTGTTGAAATGATTCCTTATGCAAATGAAAACAATGGTTTCAAATACATTTTAGTGGTGATTAATTGCTTCTCTAAATTTGTATGGGCTTTTCCTTTAAAAACAAAGTCCGGTGAAGAAGTTACAAAAAACATGGAAATCATACTTAAACAAGTGCAACCTGATAATCTTCAAACTGATATGGGTAAAGAATTTTTTAATAAACAGTTTGAAATGCTAATGAAAAAGTATAAAATAAATCATTACAACGTTTATAGTGAAAAGAAGGCTTCTATTGTTGAACGAGTTAATCGCACATTAAAAACTCTTATGTGGAAAAAATTTAATTATTATGGACATTATAAATGGGTAAATATACTTAAAGAAGTAGTTGATGAATACAATAATTCCAAACATAAAACGATTGGTATGAAACCTGTTGATGTAAAAAAGAAACATGAGAAACAGCTTTTAGATAAAGCGTACAATCACATTAAAACTGTTAAGTTACCTTCCAAGTATAAAGTAGGTGATCATGTACGCATCTCTAAGCTTAGAGGAATATTTGATAAAAAATATATGCCAAATTGGTCTACCGAAATTTTTACAATTAAAAAAATACAGTTAACAAATCCTGTGACATATTTACTCACAGATTTTAACAATAAAGATATTAAAGGTGGATTTTATACAGAACAATTACAAAAAGTTAAACATCCTGATGTATATCTTGTGGAAAAAATACTAAAAAGAAAGAAAAATAAAGTATTTGTTAAATGGTTAGGTTTTAATGATACATATAATAGTTGGATTGATAAATATAACATTGTATAATTATGTAATATAATAAAATAAATTATTCTTATTACATATTGTGAAAAATTTTATTGCATCAAATATTAATAAACAAAATAAAGGAAAAATAAAAAAAATGCTGATAACTTCAGATTAAACTATTGCCAAATAAAATGTTGCATTTTATAATCAGCACGTGATAAAAAAAAACTGTTGATGACTAGCAATAAACCACATTAGCAACTGTTATGTGAGTTCATTTGTGCAAAATTGCATATAATAATCAACACGTGTATGAAACAAATGTGACAACAAAGTTTTCCATAATAGAACGTAACAGAATATTATGTATATAAACCAACTGCTTTTTGGAGAAAATAATCAAACAGTGTTAAGAAGCAACAGTAACATGAGTGATGGTAAGAATGTTTTCTTGTTTTACTAAAAAAAAATTAATTAATTTTTTTTAGAACTTATCCAGTGTCCATACGTTAAAGACCATTGGGTCAAAGCTTCCCGCCTCTCAGTACATAAATATAAGTGTATGAAGCGGTTACAGTTTGTGCCGCCTCAATCCTACACAACCAATAATGAACCTCAACCTCAACCTTATGAAGAAGAAGAAGAAGAATGTTGGGATGATTGTTGTGATGAAGGCTATAAACCACAAGTAACAGGAAATATTGTGAAGGAAGTTCCATCATACTTATCACGGCGCGAGAGAAAAGACTTTCGCACACAAGAAAGGTTGCGAATGAGGGCTCTTCTTCAGTCAAGTAATTAAACGTATTTTTTTTGTATAATGCTGTATTTTTATTTATTTATTTTTCAGAAACAAGGGATCCTAATATGTAATTGTTTTTTTAATATATATATAATAAATAAAATCAAATTAGTAATTACTTAAATGAATTTTTATTTTTATTTTATCATTTATCAATACACATAAACAAAACATGAGTCTATATTATGAGGTTTATCATATTTTTGCGTTAATTCTTCAAAAGTGTTGAATTTTTCATTTAGATAGTATATCTCCTTATTTCTTGCCAGCTCTTCCATCCTAAAATTACCACAATACATCTTCGACTGTCTAAATGTTATAGGGTAGTAATTCCAGTGATGACCAATTACAATACCAACTGTTTTATTAGTTAAATCACGAATTCGAGTTCCAAACGTGAATTCTTTTACATCGAAATAAAAAGCGGGATATTTTCTTAACACAAATTTATCACAATGAACTTCATATAGATAAAAACTACCATCTTCTACTACTGGCAGGGAAAAATTTTCTACCTGTACTATTCTTACTAACTGATTTTCATGACTAAAGTTTACAACAAGTAAAACAAAAGAAATGAAAGCAGCAACGGAGATATTTTTTTTTAAATACATTATACCGCTTTAATTTTTTACACAACCAGTTGTGATGCTTCATAAACGATGATTACAACTACACTGTTATGAAGAACTAAACTTTTTTATTTTTATAGCTGAAGATTTGTCTATCAAGCCTCTTCAACGTACTTATTAAAATATTTTTTTTTTTTATAAAAATGAACTATCAGATGGTTGCAGATTTAAATATCTATTTTGTAATTTTACAGGTAGATACTGATAAATTTCATACAATGATTCTTTAGAGTTTACTAACAACATTAAATCAAACAAATCAGAAAGTGAAAAGTTTGAATCGTTTAAAAATTTTGTTATACCATCAGATAATTTGGTTAAATTACTTTTAGTTGTTTCTATATTCACTAACAGCATATGTAACTTATTTATAAATTGATCAATTTTTTCTTTGTCAACGGATTTCTCCAACAAATTCGGGTTGTTCTTATAACTATTTTCGATGATCTTTTCATTCAATTTCGTTTCAACTTGTAATGGATAGTCGATAAAATTTTCCATATCGTTATCACTATTCACCATCATTCTTCAACAAACACCTAATCTCGTAAAACTAGAAAACAGTAATGTTTAAACAACACACTGTTCACCCTAATATTTATACACAAAAATCACGTGAATCAAAACTGTAATTTAAAAAAAAAAATTAATCAGATTAGATTAGGCTAGGCTAGGCTAGGCTAGGCTAGTCTAGGCTAGTTTTAACTATTGAAATTTAAATGATTTACAAAAGCAAGCGAGCGAAACAAAAAAAAGAGTGCAGGCTAGATTAGGCCAAACCACTTCATGACGCACCACGCTGTGATAAGGATGAATGTTTACCATATTTATACTAGATAGTCTAACATACATTTGTTGGACGCGTGGCGAACATGGCGGCTTCACAACGGAAAAGTTACAGGTTCGAATACAGCCGAAGGCAAAAAAAAATTTTTCAGTTTCGGGGTCCTTTAAAAACAAAAAAATAATTTTTGAACAAATTTAAACACACCACAAAAAAAAAAACACCTTAATTTGCACCTGAGGACACGCCCTTCAAAAGGGAAACGCCCAATTTTCAGCAGCCTCTGGTCATTGACGACGACTTCTTCGTCTTGGAGGGTGCAGAAGAATGACCTTCATGAAGGTCATGGACAGATGCGGATGGAACATGCCATCGAGCTGTCCCAGAACCCCGCTTCCTATACTACTGCTCTTACTGCATTTCCGTCAGTCGCCATTCTGCTGCATCCACAAAACACCGTTCTTCTTTCATGTCTAATTTCCGACGAGGGTGGATACTTCATTAAACCGAGAGAGGATTTTGTAATTAATTGCCGAGTCCCGTCTAATGATATAAACAGTAAGAACAAAAGGCCTAACGAGATATTCCAAATGGAGAAAGAATGGAAATAAATCTAAAGTAACCTGACTGCGTTCACGATTACTCGCTAAAATGTTTCGACCTATCTAAAAGCGCTTACCGAAGATAAAGGGGGCGAAAAATGATAATAAAAATGCTTACTGGAATTCAATTTGACGTTAAATAAACGCCTCTATTTTTTTCCCAATTGCACGTTTTTATCGAAGTCTACTTATGTTGTCGAAAATTTAAGAATCGAGTACTTTAGAGGTTTTATTTAGGCTCTGAATACGTTTTATAAAAATGTATTTTTAAAATAAATGGTAAGATTAAACGCAAACGGAGGCAAAAACTAAAGACTGGTTTAAGCTAAATGAAACACTCAGACTTTTTTCTGACTTAGACATATTTTTAATTAGAAAAACGAACGTCAGATTTGCAGCGGCTTTTAAATTTTCTGTTCTTCTACCACTGAATACAAGAAATAAAAAAAAGGGTTTGCAGCACCAGCAGCATCATTTAGTTTGGTTATTTTCTGAACTATACCTTTGTCTACAGATAGTAGTTTTACGCTTTTTAACAATGGATCATATTTAATTCATATATTTAAATAGTAACGAAATGTCCATCAACACACCAGTCTAGTATAAAATAATTATTATTTCATTAAGTGCAAAAATAAACAAATTTGTGCATTTATTGTTTATCAACTCCTCCGTCTGTGTAAATTCCGTCTTGTTAACCATGTTCTTTTTGCTATGAGACGCAAATATTTGCCTGACGTAATTTTCTTTGCCTGTTTTCATTTCAGACGAATCTGACGTATCCGTTTCATGTAATCTTTCCTGTCTTCTTCCTTCATCGTATTTTCTGTCTTAAGTGATGCGGAATTGTTTTTTCGTACGTTACATATCTCATTTAGGGTTGTTGTGGTTCTCTCATATTTTGATAACATGGATGCCTCCCTTTTATTATTTTTTTTTGTTGTGCGTTTAGAGGGAGACCGAGATAAACTGTGTATTTTGTTTCGTCCGATAGTAATCATTCGATATTTTATCACAGCGCTGGCATTCAATTCACGCTGCAAGCGTAATCACTAATATTATGACTCGTTGAGTTTTCGACACATTGGTTATTTGAGAAATGAATGCAGTAGGGTGCGACTTCACCCAATAATTCATTAAAACCTTAATCGAATTATATGCAAAGTTTGTAATGTTTGTTTCGTATTAATATCTGCGTTACCGACAGAGTAATCCGATAGTAGAAGGCAAACAGATTGTTCCGATAGCAGAGTCCTTGTTTTCAGGACGATATTGTGTGCGTTTAATTTGGTTTGGAGTCGTGTACAGGGCGGTACCTACTATGCCACTCTTGAATTATTACCAGAATTGATGTAAGCCCGGATCCCTAATTAAATTACTGCGTTCAAATGTTAACGGATGCCAAAGCTTAATCCTCTTCAGGTACTAAATATTATGTAGGTTGCTGCTTCATAGCGCAAGGATTAGACTGCAACTTACACGTCATCGACGTAGCAGCTGAGTTTTAACGTTAAAAATCAACAGATAATAGGATCAGATGTTGTCTTATTTTTTGTTATTAAATTATGTGGGTTTTATCTAACACCTCCTTCGTTTGACTTGTCTACCACAAGATTTAATATTTACTTCAAAAACGTTCTACGAACTTTATTTGAGATTTTCTCAAGCAAAATGTAACGTCGCCAGCGGAGCAAAGTTTCTAGCATAAAACGACGATATCACTCTATGCAGTATCATTTCATTTTTTGTTATCCGAAAGAATATTGTTGTTCTTATAAGCTAAATATTTCAGAATAACCTCCAGAATTTTTATATGTAAATTTTGGATGTATTTTCTTGGTTGTATTATCTTTTAATAAGTCAAGTCGTGGTTAGCCGCCGACATCATAACAACGGGCTAATTGAATAAGGAATATCGTGGTGATGTTCGTACACTTAATTCAAACGGCCCAAGGACATGAGAAACCGCTTCATAAACTTTGAGCAAAGTAAGCTATCACATAGAAATTGCCTGAAGAGTTGATCTAAGCGAAGCGGAGTTATCTTTTGGTGTCCTATACCTATAGGTAACTTTAAACTGCTAACAGAAGTACAAAAAAACTCGGCATTTACTCTAATTGTTTGAGAGATTCTCAAATTTAAAAGCGAGTCAAGTTTTGAGAAGTTTTTCTTTAACAACAGGACGCAATTCTTGCTTCAGCTTTCCTAATCCTAAAGTCAATTGTGTTTTGCATGAAATATTCTTATGAGTTCGCCGGTTGTAATGACAGGGTAAATTGACAGAAGGGAGGATAAATAAACCAAGAGTCATTCACAGAGTGAATGAGTGGAATTTCGTATTCTGATTGTCTAAAAGTTGATGGAGTTCTATCCCAAAAGGGAAAAGTAAGAGGCATTGTTTTAGCGACGACTCGTTTCTCCGTGTCTTTTCATGACCCGAGAGCAGTCTCCGAAATGCCGCAAATTATTTATTTTTGCGCGATGTTGAATTGAGTTCGCGTCATAAATTGCTAACAATTTCTTTTCACAAGTTACATGAAAATCTATTTCATAAGGAAGAGAGCTTCTTCAACAAACACAGAATTTAATGAAATAACCTTTTGTCACGAAAATTATTATTTTATTAATATTTATAGATTGTTGTGATTGTTAGTTTAGCATTGTTTAGAGAAAGGATGGTAGAATAATAGTTAACTAGCTAACGGCAAAACAACCAATCAATGATGTATACAGCCTAAATTAGCAGCAACATTTAACAAGTTAACATGTTTTTTTTCTATTTTTTATACACTGAATAATATCTATCAACTAGAAGTTGATTCTGGTTCAAAAAAAAATTTTTTTCGTGTTCTACAGAAACATGTTACCAATTTTTGGTGAATAGAGCATTTAAAATTTTGCACGATAATTGATTGATAGATGAAAATAAAAGACTCACTTTACCTTTGCATGAATACAGTTTTTTAATTGATGTGGATTGAACGTTTGTCTAATTTTCTAAAAAAGTTTGTAATTTAAAGTAGGTAAAACTAAAAAAAAATAAACTAGCACTTTTTTTGAAACTGTATTTCTGCGTATTTGTTCATTCAGCAGACTTTTAATTTACCAGAGAACACACGATTGCACACTGTATTATCTCATTTGTCGATTGACGAGTTTCTCGAGGTGCCTTTTCTAATTTATCTTGTACACGTATTTGCTTTAAATCATGAGTAACTTCTCTAGTTACACCAAGTTCAAAAATAGTTTTCCAAGAATCCTTAAAACTTAATGCTCTACTTTATCTTATGTGTATGAAAATCCCAGCAATTTATTCAAACTCGAAATGGATAAATTAGGTTTCCCATCCGTTAGATATGTTTTTATCGAAAAACAGGGGAGATTAGGGACTCCTATTGATCGTTGGGAGGGCATAAAGCCAGGACCGGGCACCAGGTAAACTCCGATCCATCAATTAGATCTCGAACATTGATTCATTCGAAACTTTACTGACATGAACAAGTAAACAGAAGAAACAAAGTTGCTAAAAGCTACGTTAAAGTACGTTTGCAAAGAAATAAGACGTGCGAATTCCCGAACCTGAGTCAATTCGTTTTGTCTAACGTCACGTTTGAAACTTATGCTTTTTAATAGTCACACTTTGATCGGCATGGAAGATGAGCTATTTCAAGACGTTCCTAAGTGTCTTCCGGAATGTCGTTCTAAAGCACGTGGCATTCCGATCGATAGTTCGTATAACTCGTCTGATATCTCGTTGTAATCACACTCAGGATTCCCGGAAACCACGAACAAATTATGAAGTAATCCAGTTAAACCCTATCAAGCATGGATTAATCTGCATCGACTGATTCTTGTAAACTGCCTTGCGTTCGCGTTCCACGGGGTGCGATAAATTGCGAGAACGATTGGAAGCAATCAATGAAAGAGTGTTTTTATAGCTGCGCTGTCGGTTTAAACATTCCTTCGCTCATTGATCTTCACGACTCTATTGCTTTGCGATATAGACGTTTCAATTCTTTCATCTACATAACATGTGCTTTTGCCCGAAAAGGCGGAAACGGCGATACATAAAATACAGGAAAAGAACACTGTACGGACGAGTACCCTCACCCTCTACACTGAGCTGCATTCGATTCTTATCGGGGGAAATATTTAAGTTCAATCTGGGCTTTTTTTGAATGAATGTTGCAGATCCCTTTGAGATCGAAAACGTTAAAGTCAATCATAAAGTGAACGTCAAATCTACGAAAATAGAAGAAGAAGTTGTTAACAAAAAGTCTTCGAAACAACTTGGACTGACTGCAGTTCGCTAAATTAAGTAAATAATAGAAAAATTAAAAATAGAAAAGAGAAGTTCTTCTGTCAATTTTGTCTGACACGTAAATAGTTTGATATTGCTACAAATCAATTTCTTTGATTGACACCTACTCACTAGTTTTTTTTCTAGCATACATTTTTAACTCAAGTGACAAATTCTGGCTGGAAAAATCAGTTGTTTCCTATTTTGTGCAACATCCGTCAAGCCAGTTTTTTCCATTTTTTCGCAGTGCTGAAAAATTTGAAATTTGGACATGACTTGCGCCAAGATGATTTATATAATAACACGTAATGTTGTTCTTCAGGAAGTGGTGTAAATACATTTGATATTTAAGGACTTTAAATGATACCGAGCAAAACTGATGTTATGGTAAAACACTACTATTCTAAGTTTCACCGTTTCCGAGTCAACTAGTTAAAAGGACGTAGTTAAATCTTGAAATAACATGATTTTGAAATTAATGTTTTTCCACATAAACCCTATAATGGTGGTCATGGAGGTTTTTTTCATTTTTTTTCATTTTGCGGTTGAAATTCCGTGAAAAGTCCCGGTGTGAACTGCGAACTAGAGCTCTCGAAATATTTTACCGCTAATGAAGGAATTTACATCCACGTTTCCATCCTATAAATCAGTGCGGAAGGGTTTATTGATGGCACTTAATCTAAATGAATCCATAAACATTCCCAGCACCGTAACATGAAAAAATAAATAAAACATCACCATGGTCATAAAAGAATGCGGTTGAATTTAAATGGATGCCGGTTAACCACGCTTCCAAATTTTTGACGGTTAATTTCCAACACCCCTCTCGTCCTGTTCCGGGTTGAATTCTCTCAAAATTGCGTTTTCAGCGCTTGTGCATCAAAACCCGAACTTTGCAGAGGCCGTAAGTAATAATAAAGTTTGCGAATGTCCGAAAAGTTATTGTCTTTATTTCGGAAGTCGCGAGATATATCGTTTCATTAAAGTTGGGAAGTGGCGCATTAGAGGGTATGTGCATCTGGCTTGGCATTCATCCGAACGAATTAATTAAGTTTTAAGTTAGGAGCAGTGCAGTGTTGTTAGTTTTTTGACGAGGTGAAATCAATTTCCGCGATTGGACCACCTTCGACGGCGGTGCACCTGGCAGGTGGTGGCGGCGATCGATGCACGCGGCGCCAAGATGGCGGTTGGGGCTTGTAGCGCGGTCTCACGATAAAAGCGCAACACCTGTTTGTTCTTCATACTACACAACCAACTGACATTTATCCGTTCATTAAATCCGCCATGCTGCCAATATGGTGGCTACGTTTTTGCATACCAAAATAGCCCGAGATTGAGTGTTTCGCATCAAACGCTGCATGATCTAGAGTAAATAACGCTGAAGATGATTTACGACCTCAATGAAAAGCAAAGTTGTTATCTAAAGATGCGTTCTTTGAAGCGCGCTCTAGAATTTATTATCTTCGCGGAGAAAAAGAAAATTTCCGGTACGGATTCTCCATTGTGGAAGTTTATTTTCGACTACCCCGGTTTGCGACCCTGTCCAACAATTATGTATCGGACAACGCTGCCACTGATCCGAAAGTCATCGGCTTGCGGTAAATTACTCACACTTCCGCACACAAAAGCCGTATCGACCGCTGCCGCCTCCAACGCAGGGAGAGTAACGTCCATAAACCGACCACCACACCGCAAATCGCGTAGACGACCACACCACAACCCTTTTAAAAATACTAATTCTACTACCACAAAAGCTTCAAAGCGCCGTTGCATGTATCTTGATTGACCCAAACTTTTTTCAGTGAAAACACATTTTTACGAATTTTTAACATGTATTGTGTTAGAGGCGCACTTCACTTGGTCGTCACTATACCTGTTGTTAATTTAATTAACTATATTGTTGGGTTTTATCAGACGCTCCAGAGAAAATGAGCGTAATTCAGATCAATGAATCGAATAATGGTAAAATATAAACAAACAAGCGGATGTCCAAACAATTTATCACGCTCGAGTGAATCAAGCACGGAAACGTATTCACCGATACACGAAAAAATTGTTGCAATGTTACCACTAATTGCAGTACAAGGGAACAAAAGAAACCCAAATTTGTCAGCCATTCTACAAATGTAGATATTACTCCTGCATATTACTGGCGTTCCTGTTGCTGACACTTTGAATCTTGCATATTGTAAGATGCAAAAATAAAATTTTATTTTTACAAAAGTAATTATAACTACGTTTATAATACATTTAGGTGAAAAGAGAAACTGCAATAATAAAAAGATAATGTTACAAAAACATCGGATACCGTCTAAAAGGTATTAAAGACAGCTTACAACATTTACTTTCTTATTTTGCTACTCTTACAAGATTTAATGCTCAGTAACCATATTTAAAATCAAATGTGGCAATGTGGCACTTGTCACATATAATAACTCCATGTTGTTAGTTTTTCAAAAATAGAATCGAATTGATGAAAATCGCATTTTATATTTACAAACAATAATGTAACAGTATTTTCAACTTTATCTTCAATGAAATATTGATTTGGATTTTTTTGTAGCTTTGTTGATTTTCAGCAACCAATATATAAAATATAATATTTCAAAAATTTTACAATAACAAACTCTCGCCAGTCTGTTCGAAATTATCTAAAATCAGGAACATGCGTTTTAATGCTATAATTTTAATAAGTACACAATCTGACCATTTATAATTATACGCAAAATTTTGGCTTTCTAACGACGGTTTGGAAAATGTGCTCACAAGAGAATTTTGTGATGAAGCATGTGAAAAGGTAAGCAACAGGTTTATATCAAAGTTATGTACAAAATTATTACTGGTACTGCAGCGGTACATTGTTTGAGCAAGTTTTCAATAACAGCAAACGATTCATTTTTAAGGTCACTCTTCCTAATTGTGAATATATATATTTTTTAATTTTATTGGCATTAATTTTAATATATAAGGTCGTGTACGTTCATATATGTATATGAATATATATTCATTCAAAAGAAGCCGACTGTGTAGAAGGAAGTCATAAATCCTCCTCGGAAAATGTACAGCAATCACATATTTACAAACATGAATATAATTTGCCCGTAATTATATACCACATGCACATCCATTTTAAGAGAGTATTCAAATGATTCTGCATTTTTATTTTTAATATTTTCTGAGAAATCTTTTTAGGATTGATACTGACCGCTTTATATCAATTATATTTTTATATGTGCAACCGAAGGTTTCCATTTATGCTACTTTTTAGCCAACTAAGGTCCTGGTTTAATTTTTAGAATTTAATTTCATATATTCACCGCTTTTCTTTTATCGCATATTTAATTTAGAGGTAATGAAAAAACAATTTACCAAAAATTTCCCCGAAGTTTATAAAGAACGGAAGCTTTATTTCCAATTTAGCCAAACTCGAGTAATTGTTTTACTGCTGTCGAATTTAACAAGTAATGTTCCAAAAACATAATTTCATAACGAGTTTTTAATCTAAACTTTCTCGGGTGTATTGTAAAAACAAACTTCGTTAATTTAAAAGTTATTCATGCGTTTATTTAGTGGCCAAAATAACTAAAATAATTTCATTCGTCTTTCTCTAATATTATACTGATTTTAGTTTTTTTTTCAGGTAAGATGCAGACACGATAGTATAAACGCAGAGCTCATTTCCATCCCGATAAGGTAACTGGTGGAATGTATATCTACCACTCGACTAGCTATCAGATTTTTTCTGGATTAGCGTTTTGGGCAACTTTTTTGTAAACATTTCATTGTGTTTATCGGCAATAATCCTGGCTTTTTGCATGGGTTTAGCTTTTGCAGTTTTCAATTACTTGCTCGGTTAAAAGCATCGATTTCTCTTCCTGTCGCGATAGCATCGAACGTTTGGCAAGTCACTGCAGCTTTGCATTTTGCCTTGTGAAAGGACGTAGTCTCGATGACTTGCAGACGTCTTACTAAAAGATTGTCGTTTATCGTTTTTTTTGACACCGAACTACTTGCTCACTCGCTGAGTAGACTCTCCATAAAATAAAAATTAAATTCGGTCAATCTAAATAGATCTGTTGGTGTCACTCGAGTGCTCGCTTCAAACTCCGAGACACTCTTTAATTAAATTGAAGTATTCTCGTTGCCTTTTGTATACACACGTTGCGAGAATCCAGAATGGAGAAAATAAGCATCAATTGGTCCTCTCCAGACGCTATCAGTTTTGGATACGACGAGTCTATCGATTGTGACTGTGCTTTGAATGCATAGCGGAAGCACACCTAATAGCTTCACAAAAGACCTCGATATTGTTCCAGTTCTGATCCAAATCCGGTTTCCGTTGCTCCTTTTCTGTTAACATGTGATTAATTTTCTAATCAGTTCGACCATTCAACTAGAAATTCAGAATCGTTTGTGAAAATGTCGCCGTCCCAATTGCAATTAAACAAACTGCGTCGTGTTACCTTGTTCTTGAGGTTAGACAATGTCAAAAATGATGAAATATTTATTGCTGTCGTAATCGATAAAATACAATGTGCAAGGGACATCAATACACGCGATGTGAACATTACCGGGAATTGTCTAATTACAGAATTCTCTAGAGCTTCTACAATTTGCAGAACTGGACATGTTTGCTTGTTTGTCGATTATCAGATGCTTGGTGGTAAAACCAGCGAAAAACATGCCCAAAAATAACAATAAATTTTTATTAAATTTAGTAAATTATTAGCTTTTTAGTTATATCTTGGTTTTAAATGTTTGAAGGGTATGTCTGATGTTTAAAAAATTACAGATTAATTAAATTTGTTAAGTTTATGCTTTGCGTTGCTTCTTTAACCCTTCAATGTTCCTCAGTATCGTTTATTTTTTAACAGATCAGGTTCATTCATTTTATTAGTGAATAGCGTTGGTTTATTCAGTAACCATTTATTTTTTTAGAGATGAATGAAAAGCTTTTAAGTTTTTTGTTGTACTATGAATTCAAGATCAGACCTTCGTCCAAAAGCGCCGAAAGAAAAAAATTTCTTCAAATCTAAAGTGATATATTTGCCACATAAAACTGTCAGGGGATAAGTGTCCAAAAACCTGTGAGTTTGTTTTCGTTTAAGCAGTAGATCTGTCCAGAAATAAACAAAGAGTTGAAAGCGTTGTCTGCTCTAGTTATCTTATTCGTAACATTCTCGACTGGATCAATAATTAAAAAATGATAATCCAAAAATCACGAGATCAAAGTATATTCGTTCCTAGTAAATCACTTTGATTTAGGTGTATCTCTATCTGTGATGATTTACAAGTCCGGATTTATTTTGACCGTTGGTGTTCGTCCTTTTCTGCAACGAGAATTAGCACTCTAACATTCTACAACACCGCACCAATTCTGAGACTAATTAGAATAATTAAACTGTAATTAAAACATTTCATTAAGATAAAGCGCTCGATTTTACCACTGCAACGTAACCTGTGGAGTTTTCGTTTTTAAAATACTCAACGCGAGGCCGAACATCTGTGAACTTTGGTGCGCATAATATTATGTCGTAAGGGATACAATTCATTTTTTATGGAAGAAATCATCCGGAATATTGCACATGGCGAGCGGTTCAGGGCATTAAGGCCCAGCCAAGGAAACCGTTATTAGGATTTTCCTCGTGAGACGTAAACGTATGCGCAGAGTTGCCATTCAAACCACGTGCGACAGGGCAACTTATACAACTTCTTATTGGCAACCCTTCGAAGCCCTGCAAAATATACGATACGGCCACTAACGGGAAAATATTAATAATCATATTTGACAAAATTACCAGCTGTGATATTAACTGGACCGGAAAAGAAGCTACGTTTAAGCACAGTTGATATTAAGGATGCTTTTGGCCATCGAGTTACAAAAGAAGAGAAGAAAGAATCATATGATGATGGAAGCTAGCGTTTGACATTTGTTCTTGATAACAAGATGATAAATGTCGAAATAGAATAAATTCTTTGTCCTAAAACGAAACTAGATGGTCGATAAAATTTTACAGATGTCATAAAGCGAGTTTGATGCGGCGCAATTTTTCCATAATTTTGCATTTAAAGGGATATGAACGAGCTATTTTTATTTATATTGCTATCTTGGTTAAGAAAAGAATTATTATGAAATTATTATTCTTGACGTTAAAGCGGAAGCTGTAACTTTAAAGTGAGTTGTCCCCTTAAATTTCATCTGTGATCGATTTCCGCAAAGATTGGGCTGCGATGGAGTTGTAGATGGAAAAAAGCGGTAAAATTAATCGTGCGTAAGTAAGGAAGATTAGGTGGAAGTTATTCAATTGCGTTTGCAGATAAAGTAAATGACCTGTGAGTAAATTCGGTTTAATGCCCATCTATTTCCTGGATACTCTGTCGCCATTATACAATTACGCTAAGTAATTGCTTAGAAAGGGTTCGCTCGTATTGAACTATTTCGCCGTCAAATTCAATAACAGATAGTTATCATAAATTATGAACCAACTTTCCTCAAAGAACATCCTACGACTACGTAATAGCCGGAATAATTCAAGACTTCGATTTACACCAACAATGGGTGCGTCTCCAGCGAAAATTTCTAAAGCACCAGAGAAAAGTTAAACTCGAACTAGTTTTAGAATTAGAACCGAAATTTGTTAGCTCATTCGTGTAGAATTTAGCCACTTTGTTTACAAGGAGGTATCTAAACCGAGCCATTCTCGCGCTTCGTTCGGGTCCACACGTTTTTCGTATAGGAAACGATGCCGACGTGGAGGAATTTTTCTGAGGATCGCGAGCTTTTGTAACGCTCCCCTTTCACAAATCCGGCACAAACCTGCTCAAGATCAATGGAGAGGTGACATTTGTAATTGATTTATGAGTTTTGTCATCATTCTTCGTCTTTCCTGCAATTTGCTTCTACTCTCACACTTGAAAATTGATTTCTTTCTGTTATTGCCCTGTTTTGCGAGATTTCAGGGACTGTGATTGATATCACGAAATACAATTTTTAAAACACTCAGCAAACAAAAGGGATCAGTATCTTCTCTTCGAGAAGAAAATTGGTCTATTCAACTCCACAATGTCGCATATTTGTCTAAATTTCATGTATTCACTTCGCTATTGATTCAAGTCTGCAAATCTCAAAGATACACCGTAAAATGAATTTTAATCTACAAAATCAAACGAATTGAGTAAATACGAATGGAAATAATAGGAAGTACGGCAAGCAAGAGCAAACAGTCGAAGTAGAATAAATTGACAGACTTTTTTCTAAGAGACAACCCTAAATGAGATTAACATTTTTTTAGTGAAGGTATGTAATAACTGGTAAGAATAATTAGAATCTATTTTGTGACTGTTGACGATGCTACGAATTTCAGTCGTAAAAAATTTACGGACGGAAAGTCATAAAGTAATAAAAAGGACAATAAAACGCAAGAAGAGGCAAGTCTAATAGAAATCTACAGATGAAAGCTTCAATAAATAAAAAGTCAAATTTCAGACGAGATGTAATGAAGCATCTCTTTAATGCGTTTTTAAAAGCTTCGTGGTAATATGTTATTTAACGACAAACATTAAATTGTTAAATAAATTAATATTGCTTGCAATATGGTGGACAATAATATGAGTGACAGCTCGAACTAGAGTGCTTTTTATTTAGTTTTAGTTTTTTTATTCGTTAAACATTATTTTAATTAAGTAAATTAATTAAAATGTTTTAATTTCTACAACTACATAATGAATGAAGCTTTAATTAATTTTAGAGTTGACATTATAACACATTTTTTTAATGTAGCTGTCACTGTTAATTTAAAAGGCCTTTAAAACTTACCTGTAAATATATTTTAAACCATGCAATCACAAGGGGACAAAAAAATATATACCTTAGGTACTGTTAAGCATATGTGATTTGTTTTTAGAATTTTTTTTTTATAATAATTTTTCTCATTCTGTGTTGGTAGTTGTGCCTTATTGACGCCGATTACTAGTTAAGTCAGTTGTGAATGACTTGATCATTTTAGTATCAATAAACAAAAAGACCTCTTAATCATTTCTTTTTTATTTAAAAATTTTCAAAAACGAATCTTGAAACTTAAATCTTCTTCTTCAACTGTAAATTGGACGTTGTCGATTCTCTTTCAATTATTACGTAGCTCCTAATATTGTCACTGAAAATGCGGAAGCTGTGATAAGTCGTAGCAGAATTGGCTTAAATGCAGGAAGACACAAAAAGGACGAAGCGCGCTAGCAGCGATGTCCAACTACAGAGCCAAGTTCCTATAATAAACCTTTGACAAAGAGCTTGAGAGAGCATTAACACTAAATGCGATTATTAGCGACTATCTTATCGTATAAAAGAACTGACTGTGGGCGAAATGTCTCTCTGAATTCTCTCGACAAGACTCCTTACGATTTGCCAATTGAACCAAAATATGCACAAAGTGGACGTCGGGGGAGCGTCGTTCGAAAGTGAAACACACTTCAGCACGTCATCGTCGTAAGCAAGTTCATTAGAGACCCAGGGCGAAGGTCTAACGATTCCAATACACTCCTTTGCATTCTCTGGGTAGTCCGCGTGTTCCAGAATACAATGGTAGGGTGACACTAATTATTAGCCAGCCGGAGGCTGGCGCGTCGTGCAACATCACCTCCACATTTCAAGAGGCTCTTGTTTTCATCCGTTGGAGTACAGAGCACACAATCCTTCCTATGATCAAAGAGATAGGGTGGCGACACTACAAGCTCGAAGGAGGCGTGCAATTATTATCGACTGTCGGTACATGACAGCTTTTTAGAATGCATCGTTATATTAAAAATTCCATGATTGTTGATCGAACAAAAATAAATGGCTTTTGTCGTAATGGAGAAGAGCGTCTAGAAAGAAGAAAATAATATATAATATATAATGTTATTTACTTCCAAAAAAGTATACTCAGGAAATAATTCTCACAGCTCAAACTCGACAGAAACAAGATTCCGGCATATTTGAACGACGCGAAAATAAATATTCAAAAATTGTGAAAGCATACCGTAGTGTCGGCTGTTAATTTGTGAATCGAAAATTTCCTCATCGATCGAGTGGATCCCGTCGAACCGGAAGTGTGGCTTCGGGTACCATTTTTGTCGACAGCTCGATTCAATTTCCTGGAGGCTGATGATGTTCTTTCTAAGCAAGTAGTGGCGTCTTACTTTTATCGGGTCGTCAAGGGAATACACAAATAACATAGCTCCATACCTTGGCAAAGTTTGGAGTATTATATGAAGTTGGTTCCAGATTTGAGGTTGTCTGCGAAACAGTTTTGAAGTTTGCTTTCACATCAAGTTCTGTACGGATTGATAAAAAGCTATCTTTCGGTGTGAGAATTGGTTTAGGGCAGAGCTTTTATGTTCGTTTATGAATTCAATAAGCAGTGTGTTTTTTAGAACGAGTAGCGTCCCTAGAAAATATCTCTAGTCGTTTCACGGGTGATGAACGTGAAAATTCATGGCACGGTGCCTAGTCCTTTGAAATTCCTCGCAGGATTGGTTTGTCTGACCACAATACTGCTTATATACGAACGTTCCGGACATAAGAAAGAATCCTGAATTTCCCCTGTTCGAAGTTAACGTAGCGGACCGTGAGACTAAATCGTACTCATCCAACAATGAACGCCAGAAAAGAAACTTTACCTTATATCGCTTTAAGCACTCATGCGAAGACTTATAGGCCAATGAAAGTAAATGGCAAATATGTTTCAGCATGCAACTGAACAATTCGTTTCAGAGATGACTGCCTGGCGACATGGAATTCCAAAACCAATTCCGGCATTGATTCTTCTCCACTCTCGTACTTCCTCATACGTTCCAGAAATTGATGTCGAACACGTTACAATAATGACAAATCCGATTTGTTTTTTCTCTTACACATGCAATGGAACGACCGATTTATTATCACAAAAATAATAACAATCTTGCGATAGCAATTTGACATAGAGAGATATATTAAAAATAACAAAGAACTAGGTATAAACGTCATTTTCTCATTTGCAATAAAATGATCTTTAAATAAAGACTATCTCTGAAGCAGGAATATTAAGATAGGTATCTACTCTGCTCGATGTATTTTTAGAACTTTGATTTGAAGTGAAAAATTTCATATTAACGGATGAAATATAATACATTATTTCATTTAAGAACTATTTTAGTCTTAAGAAAGCATCTAGTCAAATAATTACCATAAACAAATAACTTCGAGGGGCTTAAAAGCAATTCATTTTAGACGGCATTAAAAGCTTTGAACATTAAAAATTAAAGTCCATTGCTTTAACGATGGGAATAAAAAAGTATGAAAATTTGTTGCGTGCCGAAGATCATCTCTTTTTGTTGGGGGAAGTTGGTGCCAGGTTAACGGTCGCAATAAAATAAACGAAATAGTAAAAAATTATGTACCAAAAAAATCTGGTGTGTTCCAGTGGTGAAAAGAGCACTGCCATCTACAAAATTAAATTCCCGCCAGTTGAAGATTTTTTCGTCGATCAATCACGCACGAACGAATCTTGGTAAATAAGATGGCACTTGCTGCGCTTCACTGCTTTATTGTCGATTACTTTAGTAGAGTATTCCGTAACGCATTGCACGGATTAAGACCATCAATCCATTTTACCTTTAAAACGTTTCTAACGAGAATTACGAGAGCTTATGCTATGCCGTTAGCGGTTTAAAGTTACAACGCTTGGAAATGTCAATCATATTGAGTAAAGCTGATTTACGGGTCGTCAGATTTGTTAACCATGTAAATTTCAATTGCAAATTGAAAGGATTGCGAGCAGCGTTGCTGATGCAGCGAGAAAAATTCAAAGGAACCTACAAGTGCAAGCGAAAAAGCATTTCTTTACAAAGTTTTAATTAGGAGTAAAAATAGACCTTTTGGAACGGTATTTGAAAAAGATCCGCACTAACAAAACATGTCCTTCATGAAAAATGAGATCTCAACCGGAATGGGATAAAAGCTAAGCTCTCTCCAGCTACGAATCTCTTTAAACAACATGACAGTACTATCCGATCACTAAAATGCCACGATCGCATTAACTCTTACTCACAAATCAAACACTTCACTCTTTCCTGTGTACTTTTCGATTTTGATAAAACTGCCATAAACAAACAAGTCCTCATACTGAACAAGCTTAAGCTTAAATGTCCACGCTTGTACAACGAACCTGTTATTTACAGATAAGCTTCGGTGATGCCCGGAACATTTTCAATTTTCGATCGAACAGGAATTTTCTAGGTAAAGCTCTGTATGTGCTTTAGCATACAGCACCCCCTTCACATGAAAATGCAGCATACGATACGTGCTTTTTACGAAAGGTCTTGATATTGCTGTGGGCGCTGCAGCTTTACCAATATTTACAAAACGAGCACGAGTTTTTGGCAGTTGAAGTTTTCTTTTAACGCGTGTTACCTTAATTAATCAAATTTTGCTTTATAAATGTTTGGATTTCAGAATTCTTATTAACATTGGTTTGTGCTGGGAAGAAAAAGAAGTTTGACTTTTATACAAGCAGCTAAAAAAATATTAAGGTCATTTTATACACCAGGTCCTAATCTAAGGTGTTCCTTCATATTTTTTCGTGTATTAGAAAAGCAGAAATTACTTAGATAAATAAAGTTTACATGATTTTGACTATAATTAACATTTTTTGCAAAACAAACTATATTCTAGTAACAAGTAAACAAGTTTTACATGGGCAAACGAAAAAAAAAATGGAATAATTGGTACGTTTTAACTAGCTAATTAACAGAAGCAGAATTATTTTCTCTAACTACACTGAAAACTCGTTTTCGACCCGTTTACGAGTAACTTTGCAAAATGGAAGTTTCTGTAATTTTGTCATTATTACATTATCTAGGAATGGCTTGAAATAGATAAAATTTGCGAATTATATGAATACGTATTATTTAAGAAACTAATTTTTACAATGTTGTATCATTTTATCTACAAATCTACAAATTTTAATCCTTGTTTTGTGCCAAAGAATAACTGTTCAAAAACTAAGTGGAAAGTTTGATAGCGAACGGTAATAATTGTTGTTTATTTTATAAGAAGAATAAAGATGCTGTAAGTATTCAATTTTGCGGAGTAACTAGAAGCATTATAGATTATGCGGGATGTATGCAGCTTTCAGTTAGCGGGAGCATTATACTAAAATAGTAGGAATAATTAATCTTAATTACAATTTGTAGTTCTAACAGTAACAGTATTACAGAATAGGAACTGTATTTGCATGAATTATTATTGTGGCAAATAATAGGTCATGTAGATTATCTCACTGTTTACTTTTCACTAACTAGTAGGTGTATAGATTTAGTGCAATATTTAACTTCGTTAAAGCTTCATGCTTCATATAATGCTTGATGTCTTAAAGATGACGTAGAGTGACACTTCTTTAGACAAACAATTATGCTCTCACCACTTTAATTAAGTCTATAAGTCCATAATTGAAACCTTCCGTGTTGAGGTGTTTACATCATGTGTACCTTTAAATAGTAATTGGAGTCGGAATCCAGAATCAAAAAATGTGTGCGGTATTGATAACATTTTTATCAAGGCTAAAAGCGGCCGCAATAAAACGATCATAAGCAAAATCCGGTCTCGTTTCTCGAGCTAATTTCCTGTGCTGGTCTTCCGGATTAGACTGTTTTTATTATTTTAGTTGCGCGCCCCAGTATCTTTTACATTAAAATGTGCAGTATACATAAAATCTCTATTTAAGACTTTTTGTTTATACATTTAGATAATTTGAAACGGAGAGACAAGTGCATTACTCGGCGCATTATTAATTCCAACATGTCATGCACGTATAATGACTACATTCGGAATAGAGATTATAGTTTGCGATTACATCGTCACAAACTACCGAATTACCCGTTTCATTTCTGAAATTGCCTACGGAATTCATGATTTTGGCCGCTTATCATTGTTTAATTAATAAGGCGAGAACAAACCGGGAATAAAAAGCAACATCCCAAGGTACATAAAATACGTATTTTATTCCGCATAAGATTTCCTTCGGCAATATTCCACATCTGTTATATAATTTCAAAGTAAGGAAATGCCCGTCTTCGTTTTGTGTGACAGATGTTCATCCCGAATGTCAACTACGAAGAAAACAATAACGCAGAACTTCAGCGTCGCCGTTTAGTTTGGCTTGGGTTTAATCCCTGTAGATTGTAGAAACTCGTGTGTTATGGCAAATGTGATTTTCACCGAGTTATTTTACACGAAGTTAACTCGCACAACAATCGTACTACTTAGACTATAAAAGAGAGATATAGAAATTAGAATTTTTAGTATTTTCAGCGTTGACAGAGCGGAAAAATTTCAACGTTTTTATTTAACACCGCTGATATTTTACATTCTACCTATCAAATGTACTGGAACTTCAAATATTCAAATGGTATACGGATAAATATTGCATATTTTTTCAAACTGCGAAACAAAATAATGATTCCAGCGAGTTTGTTTGAACATGTTTTGAATTTTTAATACAAAACCAAATTAAAATTTTAATAGGGCAATGTTGAAGTTTGTGGGGTTACGAAATTTTTAAAATGTAAACAAAACAAAGTGTTTGTCATTGTTTTATATGATTGGCGGCTGATTTTTGCTTTGTTTTATTTCATCAGTAAAATCGATAAATATGAAACTAGCGTTCAACAGTTTTGAAGTCATTCTTAAATATTTTAGAGGGTCTAAGAGTTTTAGTTCTATTAATCATAAAATTTTTATCTGTGTAACGGCTGAGTTTTATTATTGTTGTTGGTTGTGTTAAAGTTTTAATCGTCTACTAAAATTCGTGCGATAAGTGTAAAAGTAAGTAATCTTGGTGAAGATAGGCGATGGCCAATCGTTGTCTTGTGAGCTTAAGTTTATACCCCAAATACGTGCCGCGCATTTGGCGCGAGTGATGAAACAAACGCGACTCTCAAACTCGATCTAAAAGCTTTCAGTTAACCTCGTTACATCGTCGGCTTAAGATACAGAAATGCTTTTATAATTAGAAACTTTTCGCAAGTGACAGGTTTTACGTAGAAAAAATCCGCCCGTATTATTGTATTAGCAGGTAGATTGCTGCTCTGAAAGGATATTGTAATTTTTTATTAACGCCTCTCTCACGTTTTATGTCTATCCTTGGAGATTATACGCATTTTCACTTAAAATATAAAACATTTTTACTAGTCATTCGGTTTGCTCGAACCGACTCGGCTCAATAAAACTTTCAAAGAATAGTTTCGTATTAACTCTGACGGTTATTAAAATTTCATGCTTGCGGAAATTGTAAAGAAAGTCTATGGTCTGCTTGGGAAAGGACCTAGGACCGATTTGCTAAAGTTTCGTCCGGATTTAAACCCTTTGCAGATTAGGAGGACCCGTTAAATAATTAATATGATCATTAATCTCATCAAGAGAAAATTTTTGTCGATTCAACTCCGCCCATTCCGAGTTTGTCTTTGAATTGACAATTACTCCAGTTTGGACTAAATTTAAACTCTATATCTCGCAACGGTAAAACTTCTTTTTCTGTTTAAATACTCGCCTTTCGGTCGCAGTTAACGAAGTACAAACCTGAACGGTTTAAACAAGGCGTTCCCTTAATACATTTTTGCCCAATTCTTCCCTTTTAATTTAATTCTAACAAGACTCCTGGGGTTTGTTCCATTCAAATTGTAATAGACACTGTTCCAGGCGAGATATAATGAGTCGACGAAGATTGTTTATACTGTCCATTCCTTCAAACAGCTCATTCTTATCTCGTTTTGAATTCCTCTCGTGGTTTAATTGTCTGCGTTGTCCGGAGGTGGAACAATTTGTATGTTTGGCGTGGTAATTAACAATCACGAGAGGATTTCGTTTTTCCAATAAAATATAAAACTCGATTGATTTCATGGGGTCTGCGAGGTACGTTTAGATTCGGTGCATATATGAACCGGAATATTGGGAAATGTCTGTTAGCATAATTGAGTTACGTGTTCTGTCGGGCATAGAATCATATGCCTGGCATAGAGCGAATATAACTTGGCAGTTTTCAATTTTACGAACGAATTTCAATTTAAAAAAAAATGCAAAAGTCTAATTGAATCTACAAAGATACAGTAACAAACGTGGGAACAAGTAAGAATGAAACAATTACCTCTTTATTCGTTTTTGAAACTTCAATAGACGCTGCTGATGAGCTTTGTTGCACGGCGATCACGTTTTACGATGTCGGAAATTCAGCGAACCAAGCTTCCAAAATATGTGGCACAGTGTTTCCTGCAATTTGTAAGCTTTTGTGATGGAGCCACTGATCCTGCGAAAACAGATCAGGAAACAAATTCTCGAGGGAGAGGAGCTTCACTGGACCGTCGGGCTTTAGGACATATTGGGCTTCCCAAGGTGACATACAATTATACAATTATATTTAACGCTTAATGACTTATAACCACCAACACTCTTTACGTAGAGGTTTTTCTTTCTGAAAATATGTTAGAGGTGATGGATAAGGTGGTCTTAACCAGTTTTTCAACTTGTTGAGTATAGTCAGAAACTTGATTGATTTGCTTAAGCGTGGTTTAGTAGCGTACATTTAAAAATGACAGACTAAAACGCTGTTAGTGAATATGTATCCTACGAGTTTCGATGTTTTTTTTTTGCTTTTTGTGAGTATCCCAAAGCACGTCCTTTACGTTCTCCTTTCCTCTGTGTCCGTCCTTTGCGTCCGCCGCCGTCGAGGATAAATGAAGCTGCAAAATAGTTGTCGTGTCAAGCGAGATTTCTTATTCCAGTCACGAGACACCGTTCCGTAAAGTAGCGTAACCATCCTTCTCGCTGTCGCCGTACAAGATCATAGTTTGTTTTCGCAGAATAACCGAACACGTTTCGTAATATGTTAGTAGACAGAATGCCACACGACCATTTGGAAAACAGCTCTCTTTTATTGCATATTTTTCAGTCAGGGTTCTTCACGCGTTGACAATAAAACTCTCTGACACCAGGTGATGAAGACGTGTGCTTTACTTTAAGATATTTATGAGATCAGTGAGTTTGTAACGACTAAAATTTTTTGGAATGATACGTTGTAGTGACGGTTAAGTTGAACGCATGAAAAAAAGATGACGTTCACAAAAGCGTTTATAGCGTTTTTGAATTATTATAGCTCGAGGAAATACGACATTGTAGGATGTTAAAGTTATCAATGGTTTGCCACATGCCAGTTTATGGTTTAAAGACGAAATTGCACTTTTGCACCACATGACGTTTTATGTTTTCAAACTGCCGGCTTAAAATTATTACTAAACCATAAAGTGAACAATTCTAGTTCTTGGAAATCACACTCCTCGTTTCAGAATTTGCCCGTCTCGTTTATTTTTAAAATGGAAATACAATGCCGGTGTAAATACTTCCAGGGTATTATTATAATGTGTGCTGTCTCTTCGGTAACATTACGCCACCTGTTCTTCTATTTTCTACACTTTTCAGAAAATGGAGTAAGTGTGCGAATAGAAGCTCACTCTGCTCCAATGCATTAAAACTTAACAGCATTAAGCTTCAAGTTAGCTCGTTAAAGTTAAAATAAGCTCGTCGTTACAATTTCATTTGTGAATTTTTTAATTTCATTACACTGATGCACTTTTAGGTAAAAATAGTGCGACAAAAGTGCAGGGGGAAAAACACTACATCAATCAAACGAAATTGCTTCATTTAGGGGATGTATACCTCCTATATCGCGGTTACGGCGTGTAATGGTATTAGAAGATAATCGGATTTAACGTTTGGCACTTGACGTAAATTTGACATGTTTAACCTCATACGTCGGATCATCCTGCGAGAACGGTGCCGTTCCTCAAGTTTATCTTTTATTATATAGCGTCAATGATAGGAAATGTAATTTTAGTTTAAGATGACAGAGAATGCATCCTCGAACATGGTTTAAATGGAATACGGGTTGTTACAAATTTTTCAAACATGACTCAAATTCTTCCACTTCTAGTTCATGGTCATTAAATTTCATAGCTTGGTGGAAACGAGCTCTAGCAACATTTTCCTTATCATAAATTCTATTGATTTTTGTAAGTACTTGCGTGGAAGAGTTGAACATAATTAGATCATCTTGTTTATAACCGCACATCCCAAAAATATTGATCAAAGCATTTCAGAATTTTGTTATTGTTGAGTTAGTTACGCAGATATAGAACATTACTTTAAATTATTAAACTAACTAAACTTCCCATTTTACATATTTCAAAGTATAAATTTTAATGGTGCGTGTTCTACCTACTAATTAGCAACAATGTGATGGTATATCTCAAGGGTAACCACCCTATTATTTTATTTATGATAATATGTACTTGCCATTCTAGCAAATGTACACAGGAGCATTTGAGGGATCTACCGCAAATAGACCGTATAAATTATGGCAGTCGAAAGGAAGCTGTAGTTTATTAATGTGGGCACCATATTCCCAATAATTCATACCGAATTTGATGGGAAAGTTGGAAAATGACAAATAGCCAGGCTTTGAATGGACAATGGATGATAATCAAAAATTGTTAAATTGAACTAGATTTATCGTCGTTCTAATGGGAGGTACTTCGGTGTAACTAATTATTATTTATCCATTTGTTTAATATTCTATTAACCAAAGTCAACAATAGCCGAAATGATATAAATTATTCAATTCTATGCAATGTGACCTGCATTATCAATTATTTAGCAGAGATTTAATTTAGCCAAACTTCTAAATAGCTAACATAAAATCATAAAAAACACAATGCGACAGCTTTCAGAAAGAAATGCATAAAATTAATTATGAGGATTTACTTACCTAAACTTTTAACATATACAGTAGAATTCACTTATTGTGAACATAAAAACGAATCGTTTATTATGTTACAGCTGCACTGAATACTGAATTTTGATACGTTTATAAAACTTTGGTTGGTGTGAAATTTTGCTTATATTGACCTATTTTCAAATAAGATATTTCGGATATTATGGCAGACTATTCATCAGTCGCTTGTTTTTCTTCGAACTCAGCCTACTTGGACAAACTTGAATATAAAAACCTTGTGAAATATTGCAAATTTACTATAAGAACCGCATGTCACTAAGAAGCAGACTGCATTTTTTTTATTTCAAGTTGAACGAAAAATACTAAATCTATAATATGCACAAAATTCTAAAAAAAATTACGTGGAAACTAAAAATGTAATAACATTTTTAAATGTGCAAAATGAGTACAGCTAGTACCTGGGTCACTTGTATGTATGCTTTATTAAAAAAAAATCTTATGCTGCTAACTATGACGTCCGCTTAATATTCTAGTTGAGCAATAAGAAGAGATTCATGTTAAAATGTTCCATGACTGCTTCAAATTTCTCTTTTTTAAAGTAAAATCTTATATACAGATTTTGAAAGGGCTATTCGTTTGCTTGAACCTAGTTTTTTGTGCTATGTTTTTTTTAAATAACATCAAAGAATTTGATAAAAATGAAGCTACTATAAGGAGCATGTTTACTCTATAGTAAAATTCCAGTTATATTATCTATCCCCCTTAATCCCTGCGCTTTATGCAACGTCGGAATTTCTTTTCCTTTGTTCTTCCCGCGCTAATAAAGTGCAAACCATGTACCTTCCAGCTTTTCGTTTCCTATCTTTTACTCGCTCGGCTTGACTCAAAGTCCGACCGCAATATCACACAATCCCACGGAGGTTTGGAAGCTAAGTTGTACAAGAGTGACGATCAAGACACATACAACTCTAATGGAAGCTGGTAGCTGAAGATAAAGCCTCAAACACAATAGTTTGAAAAGGAAAGATTGGAATTTGCTCGAATCTCTTTAGAAATTTATCCAGATGTCCTCTTTGTTTGTCGGGAAGTTTCCTTTCCCTCTATCACTAATTAGTTGGAATAATGGAAGAAGCCGTGCGAGTATTTGTTGTCTTTGTTCCGACACTTTGGCCCACTCACCATTCGCAAATAAAAGACTTTTCGTTTTTCTTAGTTAGGAAATTTCATTAGAACGTCATTTGAGGTGCCCTACTTTTAGTGTGCTTTTTAGATTTTAGGAAATTTATCACGTACAACTGGATAGTTTTTTTTCTGGAGCGAATATCAACGGTCGCTGCCACCACAACTTGCTTTTCTACTTTTTATCCTTTTTTCCTGGTGTAATCTGCATCATATCTCTCGCGTAACTACAACTTAAAACAAGTAGCTCTGTCGAAATGAAACATTGCCTCGTAAAAACAACTCATTGTCCTGGGCAAAAACCTGATGGCATGGTCAAAGCCGCCAGCTCCACTCATACTATAAGAACCTTATTTAAAATGACTCAAAACTGAGGCTTTATTACCAGTGAATGCCTTCATTAATATAAAGGACTTGGATGAACTTGCGGTTACGTCCGTGCTATATACGTTGGTCGGCGAGCCCCTTGAGTCTCTCCCTTACGTTTACGAGATATAGCATTTAAAATATGCATAACATCGTTTTGCAATATCAAAAGCCTCTTGAAGATGAGACGAGGTGCGACGAAACGTTTACTCTCGACGGTCTAAAGTAATTATTGACTCGGCAATACAGTAGATTGCAAATTAATTAATTGTAGTCATTAGTTTGGAACGTGTGCTGAAATTTCAAGTTGCCTACTGCTAAATACAAAATTTTTGGTTGCACGTTTTTATTGCGGGTGCTTAAGTTGTCATGTCCTATCCATCACTTTTCTAATGTTATTTATACATGAGCTACTTCATTCAAGTGATGGTATTAAATTGCCTACAAAGCACTCATCTTGATTAATGCGATGCTCCAGTTTTGCGGTTATGTTGTCGTTATGCTTCTCCAGACGTTTTTTTAAATACGGGATTTTTCCCCGATCCGTCGCCAAAACGACTCCCATTCTATTTTCATACAAAGCAAAGGAGCTTCTTATGTAAAGGGTCACGATTAAGAAGAGTGTGCAATATCGGAAATAAACATTATTATTTTCGTATAAATTTTGCTTAGATTGCGGAGAACACACAACTGAGACTGTAACAACCAATACAAATGGCGTGTTCAGAATGTTAAATGACTGCCTCGGAGCTTTCTTAAAATATTGAGAGAATGAAGGAATACAGATAAGTAAATAATAAGTCCTTCCTGCGGGTAGAATGACATACAACACCGTTTCAATAGAGTGCAATTTGTGCTAACAAAAAGTGACGCCTGAAACTTGAGCTTACGGTAAAATTTTCCCGTAAAACACAATCGTATAGTTACTACAAATAATCCAACTACATAATGACTTTTGTGTTGGAGGGTTAGTTTACTGAAAATTCTATTATATTAAAGAAAAAACTCTCAGTTTACAGGCACGAAAATCTTTTTTTACCAATAGAAATTATTCTATAACCTTAAAATCCTGGTAAAAAGTGTTTTAACTTTTATTTGATGGAGTTTTACTGATGACACGATGGAATAACGAGCTAAATTTTAAATATGCTAATTATGCCTCATTCAATTGGACTAATAAAATTGCCGACAGACTTCGGAATTAGTCAAAGACACGATTTAAATACGATGGATTTCAATTATTTTTTATTATATCTGTCTCAGAATCCTGGATTGAAACACTCAAAGCGTGCGAAATTAAGGCTTTAGGGTTACCTACGTGATCTTAAGCCCGTCGTGCGTGCTTTAAAGGCTTTTTTGTATACTTACTCTATAATACTTTACTTAGTGCTTAGTAACAATTTTGAAGTGTTTTTATAACCGCTGTTTACGTAAAACTCTTTAAAGTGTTAGGACTAATATTAATCGAGACAAGATAAAATTTTGACTAATTTTATTTCAAAACAGTTGATACAGTTGGGCAAAGTAAGTTTATTCGCCAAAATTACTAAACTACACATAATTCGAAGTGCTACTGTTGATTCTTGATTCCATCGCAATGTATGCCGAGTTTTTTTGTGTAGTATCTGACAACAAAACTTAATCAATGCGGTAAATCATTGGGTTTAAATTACTAGGATATAATTTGAAACATACGTTCTGTGAAACTATTAATTCAATTATACCCGATGCGCAAATTAGTTTCCGTTTTCTGTCGAGTACAGCCCTTGCATAAATCACATAATTAGGATCAGTTTTAATGAAACATTCCTAACAACATAAGTTTATACAACATACGCAATGAAAACGTATTGACGTACGCATTTGGGAATGATAACATCGAATTTTTCATCATAACAAAGTAAATTGGTTCTTCCCGTATTCCAAAATGATTTTCTTGTTGCAGGCAACAAAATGAGATTTCTCGCTGCTTTAGCTTATCCGTTTACAGAAAACCTCTTGAAAGTTTTTTAATGGTCCGAAAGAAAGAGTACATCACGGCTTCACCAAGAACACGGCAACGGCACTCTTGACATTGTAATAAAAATCGAGACAGGCCCTAGACTTCGTGGGGCCAGCTTAGAATTTATAACAGCTTTTGCCTTTCAGAGGGGTTTCAACGCTCCGAAACAAACTGCATGTCTGAAATAGAAATAGTTGATATTTACAAAGAACGAAAGATGATGAAACGAAACATTTGTAAAAGTTTAAGAAGCCACAAAAGGTTGTAAAAATTGGAAAAATGCGGTTGGAGCGAAGAACTTTCTTGAGATTTTTGCAGTAAAAATGCATCGGTTAGTATCTAACAGCAGCAAGTCAAACATCGTCGCGATTGCAATGTACACAGAGCATTTGGCAAAGCGGTTCGGTTACGTAATAGCCTAGACGGGGTTTCTGATCTGAGATAACACACGCCGTGGTGCGGTTACTGCAATTGCCGTCTCTCTATTGTTTTACCATCTGCTTTGATTGTGTGTGGAGAATGGAAACGCCGACTAATCATTTCCCTCTGTTACAATGTGTGATTGTTCGCTTATTTGCTCACGAAAATTGTATACTCTTATTGCCCCCCACGATCATAACTCATACAGCTTCCCCGTGTAGACCCACCCATTGTTTCATGACCCAGTTGTGGATGTATCGACGCATTGTAATCATTAATACGAGCCGAAAACATCGGCGAAAATAACGTTTTCCGGCTGTACACACCCCCGACCAAAATTAATTCCGGACTAGTCGAAAATTTATGGCGCGCCACTGATCGATCGGTCTGCAACTTTTGACCGAAATGTCAACGGAGTGTGGAATTTATTTGTCTCCCAAACTGCATTTATCATACTATTTGTCTCAGAAATTAAAACAGACGGTTAATCCGATGATAAGCCACTGTATAATTCACAGAACTAATTTTTAGACACTTTTATCTACAATCAGTTAATTAATAAAAGCTTTGAATTTTACCACTTTTAATTGTTAGAAAGCATGTACAAAATACCTACATATGCATGTAGTCCAAATTCCTAAAATCAATGCTCACACATTTTTCAATATTTCAAAAGTCGCCTGATAGGAATTCGCTACAAATTATTATTAATTTCTTATAAAATCAAGGAAAAAATATTTGCCGAAATGCATTGTCTACCTAAATAAGTAGTTTCAAAGTGATCACTAAGTCTAAACTACGTGCGCGAAACAGCTTTTTATGTAACGAATGGGAAATTTCCTTATGCGTGTGCTTATTACAGAACGAAGTGAACCGGAGTTCTATAAGGATGCAAATAATAAAAATATCTTTTAATTTTTCACGTGTTACATCGAAGATTTTATTTATTTTTACTTTGAAGAAGTTTTCTTTGATTTTTTTTTATTTACTGGGCGAAAAAATAACATTTTCTAACTAAAATAAAATTAATGGGAAAATAAAGTTTATTCTACGAAAGTAGATAATATTATAAACCCTGTATTGTTGTTTTTCCATTTTCCAATTTATTAAATAAATTTAACTGGAACCTTTTCCACTTGTTGAACCATGAATAAACAGGACATTTCCATGCAGCAGTAAAATATGTTTACGTTTTTCAAAAGCTTTCAAAAGCTTTGTTATAACTTTTTACATTAGTGTATCAAAATGAACAGACGTAGCCATTATCACTCTAATTGTTAATTTGGCAAGTTACCGTGATTAATTATTTATACGAACTTTGTTGAATCCGAACACGTGAATACAAGTAATCCATAATAATTACAATGTTGAGATATTTGAGGTCAAACTAAGACTTTCTGAATGTCGCTTTTCAAAGCATCAAATCTCTTCTTAAGCGAAAGTTACAATCTCGACAAAGCTCACGAATTCGGTCTGAAAGTTGTGTATGTGAAAGGGTGACAAAGTTAAAGTCCTCAATATTCTTAATGAACCAGCAGATGCGAGTTAAATTGCCGCAAAATATGAAGGTACTAACTCTGACGTGACGATTTTAATTAAATAAAATAGCTGTGGTGGCGATAAATAATCAGTGAAGACACTGTGAAACTAGGAATGTGGTTTCGGGTCGTTGAGGAACCAACGAGAGCTGCAAGTTATTGCACAGATTTAGAGAGTTTCTGCAATTACCAGATAACAACGATAAGAAAAAGATAAAGAGAGATTGAAACTATGTTGTCGATGTTTACCAAAAGGGTCGTGAAATATTTATTAATATGTACCAGCAGTGAAGTTGGGGCACGCGCATTGAGTGCATAGGTAAAGGTAGAAAGGTAGGGAAATATATAGTCTGTCAGAAGAGACCCATTTCTTGCTACGGCTACTAAAATATTTATCCATCGACTTGAGGGGCCTGGTAGCATTAAATATGAATGTCTCGAAACATTTCACGCCAATTCTACCTTCGTCATGGCGTTTCCCAGTTGGTACCTCTTCACACGAGATGGTGTGTTGTGTCCACCCAAATCGGAATCCAACTTGACACTTTTTTCTCTGTAAATTTATATGTCTGAGAGACCGCTCGGTGATAAATCAATCTGATATGGAGAAATTAATTTCGGTTTTAGTTAAACGAGCTTTTGTAAGCACAACTAAAATCCAGATTTGCATATATATCGAGTTATAATAATTGAGAGAGCCTTGTTCTAGGTGTAGAACTAAGCGAGAAACGTAAGGCTAACATCCAGGACAATTGATAATTAGTGTAAGCTTCCAAAATCTGTTATCTGTAATGGGAAAAGCTGGCAACTTTTGTATTTGTTCTGTTGGGGCAAACTTAGCTTTATTATTTAGTTTTCCATTAGAGGAGGTGCATTACGCACGGTTCATGGAGCAAACATAATAACACGCCGCGATTAAATTCGAGGAAATGGGGATGTGAACTCGCTAGCAATATGGGGGATTTTCTTGTAAACAGAATATGCGATACCCACTTAAAAGAGAATAGCTTATTTTAAAAAGGAACAAAATATGCGATGACGGGAACTTCTATGGGATTATCCCACCAAGAGCTACCGCATACATTTTATGAACACATGAAGTTTTATCTCATCTTAAGTATGTCACGTGAATCAACTGAAAATTGTTGACGACACAACTAAGTTCTTCTTTTAAAATATAAGCTTACATTAAATTAAATCGGAAGTATTTTTTAAACTTACAACAGTTATTTACCTAACAAGTTCGAAAACTTAATTTTCCCGCATGAGCACTTTGTTTGCAGCACGACTGTAAGGAGGAAAAATTAGTAACTTAGTTTTTTTAATGGTGGATTGGTAACATGATCTGTCTACTGTAACTACCTACTAGATTTTTAAAATGTAAATCAACTGTCAACTTTTTTTTAGATTATTAACAAAAATTGTTAAAATGAGTGACAGCGATGAATGTATGTGTACCCGTCCAGAAAGTGGAACAATGTGCCAATGTGTTTCGCGTCTGCAGCCCGAGAAAAGTCGCGAGCGGTATGAACGCACTTATCAAAAATTCATTAACTGGTGCTGTCAAAAAGTCGCAATACCAACCGTACAACGCAAATATCCCTTGCCGCCAGCGGAAACTAAAAAACACCGGGGTGCGGGAAAACCGTTTTTCCGAGCATCGGGATTAAGCGGAAAAATTCTGTTTCCGTACATTGAGTACAAAAATATATTTATGTGTCGTTTAGTGGTCGTTATTGATTTTATATGTTTTTCTAGATTTACCGATGATTTCAGTTCATCACGTTCTACATTTTACCGTGAACATTTATATTTTATTAGGTTTACTTTCATATTACCAGACATTAATTAATTATTTTAATCCAGTTTTTCCGAACAAAGTTTTCGGTATTATAAACGTCAGACTGTCGGAAAGTTATTCGTCTGTGTGACGTGTATAAGGGTTATGTTTGTAAATAATCTGACACTAGAGAATAGAATATGTGCATATTCTCTGAGGAAACATTTGGTAATGAACAGAAGTTGCAGTAACTTGTACCAAAGTGTCTTTAACTTTACTCTGAAAAAATAACCAAAATATCAAATGGTAAACACATCAACCCTTAAATGATGTATAATGTTTCCTTCGGCGACCCCGATGCTATCGTTTAGATACAACAGGATCTCCGAGGATGTAAAAGATTTTTCAAGTAATAGTTTCCCGAACTTTCGCTCTAAAAAAGTCTTCTGAGACCAACGTGAAAAGTATAAATCATAAACTGACTGCAGAAAAGAAAAGAATGTCAATATTTTCGCTCTCGGAACAAATCTAATTGACATCCTAACATACCAGTATCGCACATATTACTTTCTACAGAGTAATAAGCAAATTAATAAGATCTTCTTCGCATCCTAATATACCGGTTATTGAATTTTTCAAGTTGTTGACTTTGTCGGGTAATCTAACACATATGAATCACGTTCGACGTGACGCAACATCCCCAATAAACGCTAAAGTGGGTATACAAAAGGGCGCAAGCACAAGTATCACAAAGACAGGATATTTGTTTACTTGGAATGTTCATCGTTAGGTTTTGCTAGCGAACGCTTGGTTTCACGTGACACAGGTTCCTCCTCTTTCATCCTCATTTCTAAAGCTCAACGACTACTCTAAAGCTTGCGTTGCTCGCGCACGCCTTTAAAACGGTCGTCCACTGCAACAGAAAGCTCGCTTAATTATTTAAATTGCATCTCCAAACAATACGGTGCCGGAATATTAATACACCATTAACTGTCAAAATAAGACAAGTCAAGTGTTCAAACAATGGCCGGGATAGAAGCACAACTTTCCTTATACTAATCGCGTTTCTGCTCGCCAACCCGGAATTTGATTGGCTTCTCCAAAAACATAAATTCTGCTAGAGCAATTAAAAATTTACTGGGAGTTGAGAAGCATTTGTTTTCCACTTTAGTTTTGCCACTAATTCCTTAATCCACAAGCGCAAACAAAATTATTTCTTTTGTACAAACGAAAGGTGAGCTCAGAGTTCTCGCACTTTTACAAGTTTCACTACTACTACAACATTTTCTAAAAATTATAGTCTTAAGATTTGACCATTAAAAAATATTTCACTACTTGTATTTGACCAGTGCGTTATCACAAGTTGAAATTTAGTTGGTACACCTTGTGGTCGCTACTCTTAGTTCCGTGGCAAGTTTGCCTAGTTAACATACTTTCTTTAAAATAATTTGAGTGGATTCATACACAACAAAAACTGCCCACAAATAATCCTGAATGAAAGCAACAATGCGTTTTAAGAAGGGAGCTGGAGTTTCGTTTATGAAATATTTATCATACGCCTGTTCACTAAAGCGAAATTCAATAGATATTCACCCAACACGTGTTTTTCTGAAAACCAACGCTAAACTTTTTCTTTTTACACCCTTTTCAGTTGCCCGTGAATCCTCTAAATTCTACACGTAATATAATCGTTTTAATTAATTCCGAGTTTTCAACTTCCTGACAAAGAGCAGCCAGCACTGCATTTATTAATTTTCCAAGCTGCCCTCATTAATACCGTTTTTTTTCTTTCCAGGTGCGGACATTATTCGTAAGCGGACTACCTATGGATGCCAAGCCTCGGGAATTGTATTTATTATTCAGGGCTTATGAGGTAAATTTATTTCATTTTATAGACCGTCTCACTTAGTCTCCTGTTATAGATAATTTATGTAGTCCATTTAGAGCGAATCATTTTTAATTATGATGAAATTTAATTTAGCAACGCTTCGTTATCCGCTGTATTTTGTTTTAGGGTTACGAGGGATCACTATTAAAAGTTACAAGCAAAAATGGAAAAACCGCTTCGGTAAGTAATCGAAGATTGTAGCTGAGAGATCTATTTTATTGCTGTTGCAATTTTTGTTTGGCTTTTTTTAAAACATTGTCATTGGGAGGTAGGTGGAAAAATTGCAATCTGTGAGCAGTTTTTCAGGTTTTTACTACATCCAATGTGGAATTTTTTAGGCTCTGAGCGCTGTTGACGCATTTGTATATCGTTTGGTTTATATTTGAGAATTCATTTTGAACAAATATACGAAACAAAAACTCGGATAATTATATCCATGGCTTTTTTTGCACGATTTTCGTGTTAGTACGAAAAGCACGACTTTATTGATTACCAATGGGAAGCAACAATTAAATGTACAACCACAACATTGAATCGTGCACAGTTCGAACGATTGCAAAGTGTTTGATTTGAGAATTACTTTTATTTATCGCGTTTAATTTTATTTTTGTCTGTACTCTCAAAACATTTTTAACCTTATTAACTATACGCATTTTTTTAAAAAACATTCTTGAAGTAAATCAACCTAGTCCTTTTTTTTATCTTGTTTTATGGCAGTGGTAAGGTTTTACGTAAACTCTAAAGCTCGATTTTTGATCGATATGTGCTTAAATTAACTCTTCTAAAGCAAACTGCTACCAACTTCTTAACGATAAAGTTTTTACGATCTTGGTGTAGACTGTTCTTCCAATAACAGTAATGGAGCTTCTAAATAAATTAGACTGAGGCATTGTAAGAACGTCACTTTTATAAATGATAAAAATCTGAATTAATGATGGATAAGGAATGAATATAGATTTTAGAATAGAATTTGGAATACGAAAGAAAATTATGTAAATTAGAAAAAATCTAGTGAAAGAGAACGAAAATAGTTGTAAAAAATTAATTAATGCTTGTATATTAAAATTGTTTGTTAGAAACATTGTTTCCATTTCAAATATTTCAGTGAAATAACATTTTGGTGAATGCGCCGCCTTAAATACAGTTTTTCTATTTTGGGTCGTTACTAGAGCCAGTAAAGCACCCGTTTGGGTTCATTACTGATTGTGAGAATTTGGATGCTTGCTACGGCTGGTGTATTTTAGTTTTATCGCGTTGGCGGCATGGCCGTAAAACGTCAACGTCAAATGTCAAAATGTCAATATGAGCAATGTGTTTAATAACTTAACCTCAGTTGTTATGAAATAAATAATGTTAAGTCATTGTACCCAACCTTGATAAAATTCCCTAAATTTTAAAATTTTATTTCTTTTATATAAAAGGAAATTCAGTGTTGCAAAATAGAAAAAATAGTATAAAACACGCGTTCAGAAAGCTCTTCCAGCACTTGTTTGTTAGTCCACTCGCCGCTACGCGGCTCGTATCGAAATTGCAACCGCGTGCTGGAATCAATGCTTTCTCAAACTAGTATTTTAATATACTATTTTCTATTTTGCGTCGTTACTAGAGCCAGTAAAGCACCCGTTTGGATTCGTTACTGAGAATTTGGATGCTTTACTACGGCTGGTGTATTTTAGTTTTGTCGTGTTGGCGGCATGGTCGTAAAACGTTAACGTCAAATGTCAAAATGTGAATGTGTTTAATAATAATAACTTAACCTCAAACCCTAAATTTCAAAATTTTATTTTTTTTATATAAAAAGAAATTAAGTGGTGCAAAATAAAAAAAATATATTATAAAACATGCGTTCAGAAAGCTCTTTCAGCTGTTTATTGCAAACGCGTGCTGGAATCAATGCTTTCTCAAACTTGTATTTTGATATTCTATTTCACACACAATGTTCTGTTTTAGGATGCGATTTAAGGAGTCCACTCCTCTTATTCTTAATATTTATTTTCGTTAATTTAATTTATTTGTCTCCTGACGACTTATGAAAATAATTGAACAGAATAATTAAGCTTAATTAACTTAAAATATTGTGGAAATGTAAATTTTTGTTTAATACACACACAAATTGGATAACCACTCCCTCGAGCCATACAAAATCAAAGCGCCAACAGTCAGAAATTGTCTTTTGAAAACGCGTCATGTACCCTAAGCAACAGTAATTAAAATAGATGGCACCCTGTGTTAATAATTCCACGTATAATAACCCGCCTTGTTTTCAGCCTGTGGGATTTGTGACTTTTAACACTCGGGCAGGAGCGGAGGCAGCTAAACAAGACTTGCAGGTGGGTCTCCTCTAAATGTATTTGTGTTTTAACAGTTAAGTTTGTTCCCCTGTAACATATTCCCTTTTTGCCGCATGCACAGCACCGTGTGTCACCCACAGCAGAATATACCTGCTTCCACGGCGTTAGTTCTCTGACCCTGTTTGTTTCTTTCTCTTTTCCTTTTCCCAGACATAACATTATAAGAGCGGACCTTCATCCTCCACATATGTGTTTTCCCGGCAAGTGCTGACCTAAATTATTTACTACATTCGTTTATATTAGAAAGTCTTACTTTCCTTTGTGTACAACCGGGAATCAAGTTAATAACGAAAATTGATTGCTGGTTTCGCCGCGTGCTTGATATCGGGGCTAAATGATTACGGACTCCCCGATTCATTTTTTTGCAGAAATATAGACCTAGTCGCGGTGTCTAAATTGTGAAAAATTGCACCCTCGTGAAAGCAATGTGAGAATTATGGACTTGCAATGAATTTTATACAGCATTTCTACGAATTCTTATAATCAGTTTTTCCGGTATTGGGAACTTAGTGTTATCACTTTTTGACTGTTCATAGTTATTAAAAACAGAATTACCTTCACACCGCATTAAATCAGCGTAAGGTTTTGCTTGCCATTTCATAATTGTTTGACTATGAAGCGAAATGCTGAAATAATATTATGCTTTATAGAGACCACTTAGAGCTAACATCATATTTTGATCAATGTTCATCAATGATGACTATGCAAAGTGACCAGAATTACTGTGCAAACTGTTTTGTAAATGTATCATATTTATCCGTTTTGTTACACCTAATGACACAGTGCGACTTACGCAAAGGTTTTAATTCTTCACTCAACAGCCGAAATGATAATTATAATTTGATACATGTAGCAAACCTGTAAGAATGATAAAAATAGTCGCAAAGTTCATCATTTATTGACAAGCAACAGCATACATAGTCCGAAAATACGGTCACATGTGCATTATGAGAATAACAAATGTGACAGTGATACGGAGCCTGGATGTACAATGGGGCTAAATTTAAGCTTTGACGTTTCCGGCGTGGGATAACATCAAAACAGAGTACACATTTTTCGTTTCAATAAAGGATATAATTTGCTCCAAAAACTCCATTATCCATAATATACGGAAATTAATATCAAGAATTAATAAGAGGTCATAAGGGCGAGCAGATTATTTTTTCTATGAATTTTTATTAACAATTAACAGTGTTTGATATATCAAATATTAAAGAAGTGGTGAGTGATAGTTCGTTACAAGTCGAGTTTAATTTACACCCGCTCGTTTATAAATCCCTAACAAAATTGATAACAATTACAGTATTTTAATGATAAACTTTGCTAGCTACTTCTTGATGTCAAATTGTTTTAGTCGTGATGGAAAGAAGAAAGCTTTTAACTTTTATTGCTTCTAATTTAGCTCAAGTAGAGAATTGATATTTAATAAACAAACTTTAGTTTTGTTTGTGAAGAGTACCTAATTTAAAAATTAATGATATCCGTAAGTCTAACATTCTTTTCCGTCTTCCTGTTAAGACCACTAGTGTGGTCCTATTATCACGTGAATAATGCAGGTCTTAATTTTGCAAAACGTTTTTCAAGTATCCAACAATCTTTGGTAATGCATTTAGGGCAAAGCACTTACTGTAATGTCGATCACACATTGTGTTGGAGGGCGCATCCGGGACTCTATTTCCGGGATGCGCCTTCGACATTCCCTTAGCAATTAACGGCATATTGACATCACGGTCACACATTTTGTGGGCAATTTTGCAGCAGGGCGTAAGGTTTGACCCCGACATGCCTCAGACGATCCGACTGGAGTTTGCTAAAAGTAACACGAAGGTTAGCAAGCCCAAACAGCAAGCTGCTAACGCCGCCAACACGCACCCAACTTTGATGCACCCCCTCACCGGACGTAAGTACACTGCCGCCCCCGGAGACGTGGGACGGCGCTACCCGACCGCACACCCTTCCTCACCTCCCTCCACGTGGCTTCACTCCTTGTAGTCTACTAAATAAATACGAGATGTGACTAATAAACAATGCTCCGCGATGCTTGTAAATATTTATCAGGCAATGTAACCATGTTTAATCTTTGATTTTACACAATTTGCACAATGCTGGGCTCTACTAAGGATGCCTTTACAACGATATGTAAATAGCTCGGCCTAGTGGAAACGCTTGTTTGTCGGTAATGCCGAAACGACATTCGCTAAGCCGTCAATAGATGGTAATAATGCGAAAGTCTTGTCGTACGACAAGGAAATAGCCCAAGTTTCCTTCCCAGAGGAACACGCAGATATGTCTATGTTTGAGATGCAGCTCGTATTTATTGGTTTTGTAGATAAAAAAAACCTTGACAAGTACAAGAGAGAAACGTTGTTCGAACCACTAGATCCTATCATATCTATGATTTTTTTACGGTTCGGAGTATTTCGACGCGAAAGTTGTTGATTTAAAGTTCAAGTCTTAATTCTTTTATAAACGAGTAACTTATGAGTACTAAATTTTTTGTAATTAATTAATTATGCAGTGTTTAGCACCAGATTTCAAGAATTTCTGTAGTAACTGAAAAATAAAAAAACTCAAATAGTTGAAACTAAAATGAAAAAAACAGACAGTAAGAAAAAAAAAATTATCAGCATAGAAACTCTGGGATAACAAACCGGAACATTCACTAATAAGTTTATTTTGTGAAACAAATGTGTTATATTCACATTAATTGCTAAATGATACTTGTGACTTACGATATTAGCTTTCCATACTGATCGTTGCTATTATTTTATGTCCCAAAGTCTCAGAGTGAAGCTTAGCGACTCCGAAACGTACTAAATTCAAATAACAGTAGAATAATAATTTAGCTAATCTCTCCAAAGTAATAAATTAGTTAACTACCGACCTAGCCGGCTTGTAAAACACCATCCTAAAGGAATTATCATTGAACCAGTTTTAGTATACTCGATTGCATTACCACAGTAGAGTGAGCTAATTTCAGTTCCTTCAGCTTGTCTCATAATCACAGCACATTTCGCAAGAAGTAGTGTTGTTTACCCAAATCGCGTGTACTAAAACAATTTGCAACTAACAATAATTAATGGCGAATTTCTCACCGGGCTAAATGTTGGGGATTCTACCAACAAATCGCCTTCTGTGACGTCCGCCTCTTAATAAATTTTTTTGTTTTTTGATTAACCAATTCTGTTCTCTTACTAGTGTATTTTTCAGACCTGGGAACCCCCTTCTTCCCGGGTGGTCCAGAATTATGGCATCATCCGTTGGCTTATTCGGCAGCAGCAGAATTACCGGGAGCCGCCTTGCAACACGCAACACTCGTTCATCCCGCACTGCACCCACAGGTCCCCGTACGTTCCTATCTTTGACTATCTACAGACAAAACTCTGGACTCTCAGCTGCAACAAGCTGGCGCCCCAGTCCATCACCACGTTAGTTCAATTCTACTTTTTAATTCAAAGCAGATTCATTCTTGCGCAAATAGTTATAACAGCAAATTTAAATTTCTTTGTTTGTGTGGGATTTTTCAAGTAACGCTTATTAATACCTAACTGCTTTTTGTGAATCTGACTTTTTAGTATTGTGTACTTGTTTTGCGTGACTGTGATGTGAATCTGACAGTCTGGAATTTGGTCTCGATCCAAGAGACATCACGACTATTGCATTAATGTCTTGTTTTTACAGCCTCCAATGTCTTTGCCGCATCCTACTGCTCTAACTTCAGTACATGCAGCATCTTTGCCACATTTTCTACCAAGTCCTGCCTTGGCTTCTCCCGTGGGGTCATCGTCCTCGCAACCTGGTTTGGGAGTAAGCAATCCGCCTTGCTCTACACTCTTCGTCGCAAATTTGGGCCAATTTGTGTCCGAACACGAATTAAAGGAAATTTTTGCCAGGTTTGTTTACACCAAAATCTCTAACATTACTAAACCATAGGTTTAATTACAAGACAAACATGCAATCAGAGAAAAAGAGCAACCATGTTAACATAGTGCAAGTTATAGTGAGTGTAATGGACATAAGTAATTGTAACAAATTTGAATTTTCTGTTAGTGGACTCTCTTATTCGAATTCCACAAATCCGTAACGGAGGAGCTGTTGGCGCAGTAATACAGTAATCGTAATACAGCACTTTGTAAGTATAGATTTAGCGCCAATACCTCAAGTGCAGGGAAATTAGATCGAGGAACGAACAGACGAAAAAAGTATAAAGTTGGGAAACTTTGGTGACAAGTTAAATCTATCTAGTTGTTAGCACTCGTTGGAGAACTTTGTTTCCTCCTAAGACGAAGCTACTTATTCAAGACTTCCTTTATTTAGTTTGATGAAAGCTAACACTTTTCAAAATTTATAGTTTCTTGTAGAATAATGGAGTTGATATCTTACTTCATTTTGCAACACATTCAATAAAAGTTTTAAAAGCCAACTTTTGTCATTCTTTAAATTTACTTTTGTTTCAAGTTACAAATCTAAAATGCAATAATTCAACTAAGGAACAACTTCTAGAAAGAGCTTATCCAATTATTGTAATACAGAAGAAGGATGTAAGATACACTTAAAACCTCTCCATCTTTTTAGTCTTATCAGTACCTGGTGACCAAATTAGGGTACCAATCTTATCTTCTAAAATCCCCACCTCTTGTTGGAAAGAAATCACACAACTTATCTACGAAAACGTTTGGAACCACTACCTCCAAGAAATTGACATCATTAAGTTTCAAAATTTAAACTAGAATGGACAAAAGTCTTGTTAAAGTTTTTTAGGTTTAAGTTTGGAAGATCCTACAATGATCTATTGGTTATTGATAAATTTGATGTAGCTGACATTGAAATGTTGTTTTTGAGCTTAAGGACTGAATAAAAAATTGAAGATGACAATTTTTTTCGTCTGTACCGTCTAATATTCGTGCACTGCTCTCACGGTGACGAGTTTAGCATATGGATGTTGTTCTTTTTCACTATATCTTGCACTGTAGCCGTGCCCCGTCATTGTCTCATGATTCTTCTCAGCAGTAGACTTGAGATAGTAATGTAAGAAAGTCCGCGACGCGAGCACCTTCGTCTCCACCTCCCCCATTTTGGTGCCGCATGTGTAATAAATGTTCTGTTGGTTTTCTTTTTTTACTAACGTGGTGAGGGTCTGCTCTATCTAACGCACACTCTGAATGTGTACTACCCTCGCACATCCTGTAGTTAGCAGTAGTGCCCCGACACTGAGCAGCACTTGTGGTGTTCTTGTTGCACAGCTTCCCTGGCTTCTGTCGCCTGCGCATGCACAACAAGGGTGGATCCCCGGTGGCCTTCATGGAATACCAGGATGTGCGTTGCGCCGCACAGGTCATGGCAGCACTGCAAGGTTCCTTCCTACTGTCCTCCGATCGCGGCCCCATACGTATCGAATACGCCAAAAGCAAAATGGCTGCAGAGGTCGGTTGACTTGCCTTTGCCTTAGATTATCGTTTCGGGTCAAATGTCGATAGACTTCATTGGCACTTTACTAACATTGCGCCAGGTGGAACCGACACTCTTCTAACAAAACTTTTCTTCAGAGTGTTGTTTCTTCCTGCGTTCGATGTTGCCCCTTTGACTCCGTTATTAACTTTTCATATGTTCACAGGGAACAAAAGGAGAAGAAAATGGACAATCTTAATTCGTACATGCCGCTGAGTACTTGACAGAGAGCGATGGTCGTGGCTGGACACTGCTAAAGTGGTGTTGGCCAAAAAATCGCTGTTTAAAGCAAAGCTTAACTATCTCTGTTAACTGTTGTAGTTGTACTGTTAGATTTGCAGGACAGTATTTACGTGATAAGTACAGGTAAACTGCATCAAGTCGTTTGATCAGATTGCTTAATAACTTCATTTCATTGAGAATGATAAAAAATATGAAGATAAGCTAAACCAAAGGTGCCCTAAAAGTTAAGTTTTAGATTTATTATTAAATTATTAGAGTGCGTCGTGGCGTCACCCTAATTAGGGTACCACACGTGCACTGACAGTATTGTTTTGTCGAGCTTTCTTTAGATAATTACATAGTGGTATTGATATAATATAGTCTTATGGTAAACGTTTTTTTTTTTAATATATTTGTTTTTTTTTTATTATAGCAATAAACCAATGAGGAAACAAGCGCACTTGACATGTTTGGTGTGTAACGCTGACAAAAACAATTTATGTAAACATATCAGTAAAATGGCTTTCTACACCAGTCATGACAGTGAGTTATTTTAGAAAATTATGTCCTATATTGATAACATTGGTCGGCAACACTTTCCCCGTAAACATAGTGCGTCATTTTTATAGACTACAAAGCAACCAAACTGCTCCTTAAATATTCTAGGCACATTACTGTTGTTTATTTTACCCGTATTTTTCGCGTATCTCTATTTTTAATAATTTGCCACAATGCCTTGTACTTAGGTACATCTTATAATCTATAAAACTACTGTTAAATAAAAAAATATTTTTGGTCACTTCTACAATAACTGATAAGTGAGCGTGTGATTTGATACAAGTAAGGTCATCATACACATTTTAAGCTTGACAAGTAAAAAAATTTACATATCTTTACGTATGCTTAGATAATTACTGATAAGACATTTTCTAAATTCGTGAAACCGTGCCTAATGGTGCATTTTGGTCCCCACATTTGTGTTCTATCGTCTATAAAAGTTACCCAAGATTTTTACAGCAAAGGAATATTTTTGGTATTTGCCGACTGGTGTAATCTTTGATTCGATAAAATTTGCCCAATTTTAATACTTAACGGTATTTACCAGAGAGTCGTAGAGAGCTCTGTTGTTTTCAGAATATTACTTTAACAACTTTATATTATAGATGAGCTTTTGCTTAAATTATAGAGATAATAGAATATGATGCATTTGTTATCTTGCAATCAAAGAATGCATGCAGTTATACAGGAATAGTAAATTTTATAGTTTTAATTACGGTATGTATTATATAAATTTTAAGTTTAGCGTTGGTTTTGATTGTACCTTGAATATGAACATGATGTACCTATATTACCGTCGTGCACATAATTCGTCGAAAGTCTGCACTAAGCACATTCTAACCAGCCGAAAGTCAGCACAATCAAGGCGACCCAGTCAATTATACGAAATTCTAACCTAAGTAAATCAATTAGGACATTTACTAAATGTTGTAAGTTCCCTATTGTGATGTGCTAATATGGGTACATGCTTGTCGGATAACCAAAGTTTAGTTTAGATGGCCCTTAAGATAATATATAATTTATTTAAGACAAGTAGGTTATATAAGATATTGTTTTACTAGTGTTATAATGTATTATTTTTATATAATTTTATAGTTTTCTACAACCTTACTAATCACTGAGATAACAGTCGAAATGTATAATGTTGAAAACATTGGTAATTCTCTATTATCTAGATTATATTCATATAGTGTCGTAGTGCTTTTTGTGTGACGTTTATGTGATATATCTATTACTATCATTATAAGTGTATTTAGGCCGGGAAAGTCCCGGCACTTAAGCGGCGTCCAAGATGCGGCATCATCTCTAAAGTTGAACTGAGGAGTATGGGAGTCAATTAAAATTAATCAGAGACGCGTGTAAGATGATCCGCCATCTTGGACGCGAAATGCAGATAGAAGCGACCTCTTTATTCCTCGCAATCCTGGATATTTTTAATGTGATTGTTGTTTGCGAGGACCTAAGACGTCGTTCTGCGTATTGTTTCCGTCCAATGCATGTCGAAAGACATGTCGCAGCTCAATGAGCGTCGGTAGGGTGGGTGCGGATCAGGGTGATCAGGCTGGGCAGCCAGCTATCTTTGGGACTATAGAAAACATATCAGCTTAATTAATTGATAAAATTATAATACCTGTTATATGCAATCCGACCTTTAAATGTCGTCTTGTAACTGTGTTTTTTAACTGCAGAGTTCTGTGTTTTAAATTATATGTTCTTGAAATTGTGGAGTTTAGTCGGTTCCACGAAACCGTCGACTGTTCCTTCCTAACCGAAGAAATAGACGACAGTTAGACGGAACGGAATTTTGTGATAAACTTATCAACGGTAATATAAACTAGCCACAATCGCCTTCTCTGCTTTAGGTCATAGGTTAATAAACACCACTTCTTAAACATATCATGATCTGTGCCCCTTGTCAAGTGACATCTTAAATTTTTAGCAATTAATAAGGTAATAAAGAAGATTTGATAATATTTAACAAATGAATTTACAAAATAATATTATATAAGGAAAAATCGATTCTTTTAACAGCTGATCTATACTACATAAGAGCGACAACCATCGGTGTAGTTTTTAAGTCTGTAAAAGCAGCTGCTGCTGTGTAGCATGTACTTTGTACCCAGCAAGCAATCGGTGGGGACGCCACAGTCCCCGTACCTAGCCTTAGTAGTCCTGTCAATCGACCGGGGAATGCATATCTTTATTGTAATATTGAATCAAGTAGGCGTCGTAAACTTAGTTTAATGTAAACATGTGTTGAAATTGTTGGTCTAGAATTATAAGTACAACCGAGCAACATAATGGGTACTGACTTTACAGGTCAGTTGTTGTTGATACTAGTCAGATATTTGTATAACCCACCCCACCATCTTGCCCCTCTTTTTCAGATGAAAGCATTCCATACAAAGATTGTATTACCTGACAACGTACTTAGCTATAAATTGTATAGGGTCCAAAAGATGGGAAATAAATATGTATTATAAAAATTATAAAACAATTCTTTCTTTTACGTACCTCACTTCTTTCTCATTATACACCTAAAATATGAGTATATTAAATGAGCAAAAAAAAGGTTTTAATAGTCAAATTGTGCAAAGTTCAGAAAGGTAAAAAAAGCCTATGTACAATCTCAGTGTCTAGAAGAAATCAAATATTATAAACGGTGTGCCGAATTCTTTAGAAAATAGAAGTTCATTTATCAAACTAATAAAAAAAAATTGCTATATACAAGGCCTGTCTCTCGTGTGACATCCCTTGTAGACTATTAAAGACAGAATAGCTACCAATAGAAGAAGCTCTACATTAAAGTTTGATTCCATTAATAATTTATTAGAAAATATAATTTCTAATTCCAAGTTAAGCCTTTTACTTTGTTCACATAAAAAACACTGCTAATTAGTTTCGTAAGTTTTAACACATACTAAATCCTCGGTACTATTTTTTACAAAACATCACTAATTAATTAATTAAATTTAGGAAAATTTGTTATACAAGTTAATTTGTATGGCCTATAGCAAAATATGAAAGTCTGTTCGCTTTAGTTTTGAGCAACGTTCTAGAAATTAATTAACAAACTTAAAGATTTGATGAAATGAAATTCTTGCTATATTGTTTTCCTCCAAAATGACTAAGCAATGACTTTGAACCATTATTTGCCGCTCTGTTAATACATAATTAACAAAGCTACTCCTCCAACCTAACCATTTCAAGCTTATGTTTACTAACAATGGTAACTAAAAGAATGACAAGCTGACAAAATAACTCAAACTTATTTTTTTGCGATTCTACAGGGGGCACGGCACTGACCAGACGACGACGGTTTATAGCAATTTTTGTATGAATTATGATTATTTCTAATTTTACAAGGGCTGTTTTTTTTAAACGTAGACGTCATAAAGTACAATTTTCCTCATTGTGCAATTAATAATTAAATCCCTGTTTATGTATATCTTATAGGTTAAAGCCGGTTAAAGTCAAAACAACAAAAATATAAAATCTGTTGACTGGATTTTGCGTTTTAGAACAAGATAAAGTGTGTAAAAGAGTGTGAAAATTTATTAGTTCCGAATGCAACATTAAGAAAAATAAAATCGACCATAAAACTTATCTTATGCATATTATCTTTTTTAATTACAATAGGAGATGTAATATTTCTTATTTCTTTCAAAAATGATCGCAGAAGAAAATTATGGGGAATCACGAAGGTTTGGCAACATTTTCGTTTTGCTTTTAAAATCTCAAAGTTCTAATTTTTGTGATAATTACAGCATTACCTAAAACTTGCCAGAAAATTTAAATTTGAAATAATGCTGTAAATGATTAAGAGTTGTTCGCTTTGAAAAAAAAGAATTCTGGAAGCTTTCGAAAAATATATCCCACTAAATTCAACAGAAAATCACAATGGAAGATGAACAAAATACTGTAGTAATTCATTAATGAGCTAAAATTAGCTGAAAGTTGTAAAAAATTTGTTGAAAGAGACAGGAATAAAGGACTGGTGAAGAAAAACAAGTTTTTTTGCCAAGAAAAGATAACAATAAGACTACAAAAATAACATATTAATTAAAAAAAAAATGGATATATAAAACGTACTTATGCAACAGAAATACAAAAATACTAAGGTTCTTCTCAATTGAGTAAATTCTCAAAACAGGCGCAATCGTCAGCGGCCAGCTCATCGATTTTTTTTAACACCTGATTTACAAACAAAATCACGTATTTCTATCATGAATCATCTTTGTTTTCTGTCCCACTTTTTGCATTTAATTCCATCAAAAACTTTTTCTAGATCACTATCGACATTACATTCCTAAAATATTCAACATGTTATGAAACTCGGGTGGTACAAATTCATTTAAAAAAAGAATCAATATAAAAGTTTCATCTTCCAATAAATTTAGAAACCCAAATGTCATGTGTAATCTGTTTTTATCATTTGCTTTTCTTTCTAAAAGTTTGCATTGAAAAATTTCATTTAGAAAATACTGATTTTTATTAGTACTTCATTGTGTTCTTGAAGTGAACACCTATAAGTGCTAAATAACAGAACTTGCATTAACAATACCTAACATTGAAAGCGCCCAATTAGATACTTTAAATTTCGCACATACAGCAAGTACATCGCCTTTCTTGGGATATTTCTCTTTTTCTCTTCCATTTCTGGTTTAACAGTCGCAAGTTGGTTTTCAAAAATTGTCCATTATTTGAAACTACCCGATGCAAACGGTCTACGTCGACCATCAACTACTTTTTCTGCTGAGGGTGGAGCGGATGTCAGGAAACTCAAAAGTCCTGGGGGATGGCGATCAAACACGACTTCAGAAGGATATACAAAAGAAAGCATTAACAATAAAATGACGACTTTGAAAATGTTTTTTAATCTTCTTTACCATTTAATGATTTATAGTTACAACAGTGTACAGGTCAACTTTCTCTAACGTATTTAATATTTGTACCTTTAACATTCGTGCCAATAAATCTTTAATATTTTTTTATTTTTTTTGCTACAAAGAAAAGTGACAAGATTCTTTACGGTTTGTGATATGGAAATACAGTCCATTCCCACTGAGTGTCCGAAAAACTATTGTTTATGACCTGAAAGCAGCCGTAATGGTAGGTAGCTTTCAAAGTCATCAAGTAGGAGCCTGTAGAGATTTGAAATTTAAAACTTGATTATCTCGAATTGTGAACTTTGGACTAGTACTGTTCTTCCCCTCACTGATTCAATTCTTCTGATTCATCCACAGCTATTGTTGTTCCTCATTCTTCTCCTCAAGTGTTTCTTCATATTGTTGAATAAAAAAATGTCGCTTGGGGCTAAATCCGGACTATACGGTGGACGTCATAGTTCAGTAAAATCGCAATCGCCAATCAGCTCTTGAAGTGGAGCAACAAAATTTTCTGCCAGTAATTATGGAGACGATTTTCGATTAGGGCTGGTTTGAGCTGTAGGATACTATTACGGTATACCTTTCCATTTATTGTAGACCCTCTAGACATATATTCCCTTCATTATCCCTAATAATATCCCTTCATTGTCCTAGAAAATGGTTGTCACTTTTTTCCCGATGCTTCGGTTTTGCTTTCTTCGGGGGTGGTAATGCCTTGTAAACCCATAACATGGACTCTTGTCTTGTGAGGGGGTCCCCGGAGTGTGCCCAGGTGTCACCACCTGTTATAATTTTAGAAAAAAAGTTCACTCGCCTCATTTGAGCTCTCCAGCTATAGGCGAAACCTTCATTCGTCTATCCGCGAGTACCAACTTTCCACTTTTTTACAGTTTCTTCAGTTTGAACTTCGAGTGGTCGACCACATCATTTCAACGGTTTGGATCAGAAATGAAGTGGTTTTTCGACTATTGTCTTTTCAACTGTTTGGGTCAGAACTGAAATGGTTTTTGGACTATTGTCTTCTTTTGTCAAGAACTTTATCACACTGCGACACATTTTTCAGTATTTTTGTGACAAAATCGTTGTAACTTTGTTGCTTTGAGACGTAGAGTAAAAGTTTTTACCAAATCTTACTCGAAATTGAATTCTGAACAAGTTTTGCTCTTGGCACTTTCTCGCTGGTTTTCAAGAAAAAAAGACTTTGAGTACTTTGTTAAAAAGGGAACAACTGTCCATACTGTAATCGCTCCGGAATCCTAATTTGAAGCGATTTTCGGCTTGGGAAAAAGTTCTTACTAAATCTTACTCACAATTAAATTCTGAACAACTTTAACTTTAAACTGCTAGCTAGAATTGAAACGCAAAGGGCTGTGACAAAGCACTAAAGTTCTTTCCTAACAAAAATAACTTTTAGCACGCTTTACAAATATTTGAACAAGCAGTGCAATAAAAATAAATTAAGTATGGATTTAAGATGGATAGAGGTAGGTTAAAATCTAAAAGTTTACTGATGTGTTTTCATACTTAAAACAAATTAAATGCAAAATTCAAATTTTCCATTGGCACTCTCTAAATTTGCAAACTCACAGTCTGTATTAATTAATTCAGATTGTTTTTTTGATTAGAAGTGAACAATCCAGACAACAATTTTTAAAACACATGAACATTCAAACTCAATGTTTTTAAATATTTTATTTAATGAAAAGCGGGAGCAAATAGGCCCCTAGACATATTAAAAAATCTGTGTTTACTTTACCATACAAAACTAAGGGATATTTGCAAGATAGTCTTTAACGTGAGAAGGCTCCAATCTTCTAAACCCATTTTCATCACAAATACCAACTTCAATGTTATCTGCAGTCATCTGCCCTTCAAAACTTTCCTTCAGTGTTAAAATAGCAGTATGAACTGCATCATCTAACTCTAGATCTTCACTGTACCTGAATCAAATAAAACATATATTTATGTTTTATTTATTACTTTTAGTTAATTACCTCTTTTCCAAAAATGTTTTACCATTAATGTAATTCTTTCCCATTGCTGTTGCCTTCCAAGCAAAATATGCTCCTGATGGGTCACATTGGAATAAATAAGGTCTGCCACTGTCCCAACCACAAATCAACAATGACACACCAAAAGGTCTCACACCTCCTGACTGTGTATATTCTTGCATGACTGCAGCTACTCTTTGCACTAGTTGGACAGTTGGGATAGGTTCACGATAGGTGAGAAAGTATTTCTGAGCCATTTTACGAGCTTGTTTTACAAGCAGGCGATAATCGGGCCCCATACCTGAGTAAATCATACCAATATGTTGTGTCACCATCTCGACTTTATGGACACTGTGTTCATCATACAAGATAGATTTGTGTTTGTTTTCAGTAGCAATGACAACTCCATTGCATGCTGAAATAATAAAGTTAAGAAACTGCGATAAGCTGTAAAAAATAAGTGTGTTTACCTTTAATGCCCACGGACGGGGCTCCAGCAGCTACCGCCGCCAAGGCATATTCTATTTGCACAAGTTTTCCAGAAGGGCTAAAAGTGAGGTTATTTTAGAGAAGCGGTGAAATTTACAGTGATAAGGAGACTTATATTACATGGAGATTTATTGTAAAAATATGCGTGATGATAAATTAATAAAAAATCAATCATAATTACCTGAAAGTGGTTAATGAAAAACTATACCGCTCTGATGCCATGATTACTTGCAAAACAAAATACTGTTTGTGTTGGCTGCAATGGCTGTCAACAAATTCGGCAAATCATTTTCAACGGTGCGCCCTCTATACAACGGATGTAAAAGTAATAAGAAAAGAATTCTGTAAGCTAATCGTTAAATTACTTAATTAATAGTAGGTGTAGATGTCACTACTAAAACTATATTGTTAAAACAAAATAAATAGTGTAATACAATTTAAACAATAATAATTGCAAATTCCCATTTACTGACACACAAAAGAGCATAACATTTTTCCCTTTTTCCATTTTGACAAAAGAAATCTTCAAGAATATATAAATATTTCGTGAAGTGAAAACCCAATAAACAGTAACAATTAAAAAAAACCTAAATCTGTTGAGAAGGCACTATAAATGCAATAACACTAATAACATATCTAACACGTAGTCATAAAACATGAAAATAAAGATTGTTTATACTGTTTTTAAGTGAAGTGTACAGTTTTACAAGAAAACGTTCGGGAATTATTTCAATAATTTATAACTTTTTTGTTTTAGATTTATTTTTTATAGCCACCTAATTGTTGTTTTCTCTAATGTAGCCACGTTTTTGTACCGTTTTATTAGAGTTTTATTTTTTTCAATATTAGTAATTTTAAATTGAAACATCATCATTTTATTTGAAACAAAAAGGATAAAGTTAATCGTAACAAAAAAAATAAAAATAAAATTATATTCGATTATTTAATATTTTCTCTACAAAAGCCATAATTATTTTTGTTCAAATCGTTTTTTTAAATTTAATTTTTTACATATTGTAAGCATGTAACTATATAATGGCCGTATAATAGCTAGTATAATATAATAAAAAATAACTTGTTCCAGTTTGTTATACGAAGTTTCTAGGATAAGTAACTTTTTGTTTTGAAGAAGTTTGAAACTCATCGTAAAGTAAATTAACAGAATTAACAGTGTTGGTGAATAATGTTAATACTAGCACTCCCCAAGTAAATACTTAGAACTTCTCTGAAACTTGAAACATGTAAAAACACATTAATATTCTATTTAGAAAACCAAAAAATAAATGATAAGTGTATATTTAACATTTAGGTCAGAAAAACGCTTTCGTTTGAGATATCCTAAATTTGTCTTAATTTTAAAGAAAAATTAAATAATTAAATTAAACTAGAATGTATAAAAAAATAGCAACAAGGATTTGTAAGTCATAAATTTGCTCAGAGATTGTATTAAGTTCGTAGTTTTTCAAGCTACTAAATTCACATTTTTTTTTAATTCTGAACCAAAGACTGTTCCTTAGATTTTAAAATTTTAATTTCAGTCTTCTTAAATACTTCAGGTTTTAGGTTTTTACGTCGTCGGGTTCTCAGGTGCTAGGTTCTCCGACTAAGATTTTTACTTTCATTTTTTTGAATTCTTAGACTCTTTTGGCCACTTGCGTCAATGTTTTTAGCTTTGAGCAATACTTAAGTTTCTTCGCTACAGATATTTAACCAATGGTTTCCTTGTTTCTTAGAAAATACTCAATTTTAAGTAATTTCTCAAATCGTAGGTGCAAGTGACTACTAGATTCGTAGAATTTTAAATCCAAAAATTTTTAGATCTTGTGAATTTCTTAGATTTTCAGATTCCAAATACCGAGAAAATCTCAGACCCTGAGTATCTAAGAATTATATGATCTCAAAATCAAAAAAATTCTAACCTTAAAAATGCAAAGGCTCGAAATTTCTAAATTTAGAAAACCTGTCGATAAGCATAGGAACGTGTTTTAGAAATTAGGTCTTGGCTGAGAGAACCTAAAAGCCTGAAAACATTAAAACATAAAAACCTGAAAACCCATGACTTGAAATATCTAAGAATCTAAAGAAACAAGAGCTTAATAACTTTAGAATCTGAAAAGTTCGAAACCTTAACCTTAAGAGTCTGAGAATTCAAAAATTTGAAAACCTCAAAACAAGTGAAATTAAAAACTGGTGATGGTTGGACATATCATATCGTCGACATGGATGGAATACCCATAAGCGTTCTATGGTACTGCACCCAATGATTCATACCCAGAAAGTAGCCATTCTGTTACTTATTGCTGTTTCGGTGAATTCTGTCATTTTTGATGATAGCTACTAGCGTAAGCACAACAAAGCTGCTCATAATTTCTGTCAATAAAAAAGTAGCCATTTATTTTATCAATAATGTGCTCATTTTCTTTTTGACGCCTGATTATTTAAACAACAGAGGAAAGTTTTTTTCCCAACTTATCTCTCTTTTTAGGTCACCTGGAGTTCTTATTGTATTCCAAGATCTTAGACTTTAATAAATTAAGTAGTAGATGCGCACTTTGGATTTCATTCATTTTTTTTTGCTTCTTAAGTAAAGTTATTCATGGTGTCATCTGTTTTTGTTCATAAAAATAAAAATTTCGTCTTTTGTGTCCAATGAGCATTGTGTTGCACTGCGCTTGTTGGCTCGCTAATTTGGTAAAACGATCTAGCTTGTTAGCCCAGTATCGTGTAATTACCGCAAATAGAGCGAGGCGATTGGTCGAATATTAATCACGTAACTTGGGTCTACATCCAGGTATAAAGCCCCCCGTGAATCATCTACATCTATTGTTACAATATCAACAAACTATTCGACCATACACAGCGGATCGAATAAGTCAAGAGAAACAATGTTCACTCCAGGATTCAACAATGTGGCATTGTGTGTGCCCTCACCATCGGTGTCAGATCATATATAATCGTACCCGAATTAATACAAACATTAATTTCCATCGGAGCGAAGGCAAACGCCAAGAATCACGTCGCAACGCCATTGTTATAACAAGCGAGTTTCTGAATTCCATAACGTCGCGAATTTTCGCAATTCCTGGCCAATAAAGTTATTTGCTCGACTTAATTGGACGCGTTTAAATTTTAAATGCGGTTTAACGTGCTACCAGACCGACGGAATTTCATTTTACAGTTTAGTTTCGTTTATCAAAACAAGGCGTGATTTTGTACGTTTTGGCGATCAACCGAATAAGAAACTTTATGACTGACGTTATGAGAAAGAGGAGTAAGGTTTTACCCCGGTTTCGATTAATAAAAAATGAGGCGTGCGGAAATGAGAAGTAAATGGAATGTTATGAAAGTTTAAAATCCTCGACAAATTCTTTTTTAGCTTCTGTCGTCATAACACTAATTAAATGAAATTAAAAAATTAAACTTTTACTGTTGTGTAAACTGTCGCAGTTTTCACCAAACCAGCTATTTTCACGGTTTTTCATTTTGTTAAAAAACAAAACGAAAAATAAACTCAGTAATTTTTTATAAAAAATAATAAAATGATTACTTCAATATTAAAGACAGGATGCAGGTTAAAGACAGGTGCAATTAATTTAAATTAGATAAATATTTTCTTGATTACTAAATATTTTCAAGCTGTGCCTCCAGATCAGGCTCGAAGCCTCATGAAATATTCGTCTCTTTTTCTTTCTTCTTTTAATAAATTTAATATTTCGTTACCATTATATTGAATTTAAAATGACTCAGCAGCGAGTTTTATATTGCTTTTAAGCTTTACATATTGAAAATTTTATTTGTATAGAGCTCGAGTATCTATTAAAATTGAGTAGCTTCATTCATGCCTGTCTCACTATCACGGTTGATACATGTGACATGTATTTAAACGTTCAATTAATTAGTAAGGCTTTGATGTGCTATATTATACAAGATCGCATATCTGATGTTAAACTATTTGAAGCATCAGTGATTTAGAATAATGCGGGAACTAATAGAAATAGAATGGACAAATATCTAACGAGCGAAAGGTATTAATTTGAAAATAAATTATTTCTGTGTACGCCATTTGCGGCTGAATTCAGTAATAAAGTACCTGTTATGAGCAACTTTGGCGTTCTAATTAAACGGCATTAAGATATTTTTTCTAAAAAAAATAGCAGTTAATTTTTTAAAAAGACAAAATAAGAGAAAAAAAGTTCAGTTTTTGATAGTTACCCGGCTATCTGACAATGATTTCTAGTTAAGAAGTAACAACCGCACCGACTGCAGAACTAAACCAAGACCAAGAAACCACAAAACGCCATTCTCCATGGTGCTTTAGTTTCGAGTTTGTTCCCATCTAAAACTCAATCAAGTTTCTACAGTTAATTCCAATAACTTTTCAATTAAGGATGCAGCCATGGAGGAGACGACACTGTATTTTAAAAATTCAAAATCGTTCTAATAACTTGCAAGGAATATTTTTATTCAAATGTAATTTTCTTTTGATACAACATAAAGTAACAAGACTATTTAAAGCAAGCATAAAATAAGAAAATTAATCGTCGCTTCGGTTCCCTGCCATAATTGAATTGTTTCCTCCGTTCAGCGCAAAGTTTCCAAAGAATGGCGAGCTTTTTCCGTCTTGATTTATTGTCTATACAATTATTAATCTTCTTCAACCGGGTAATTAAAAGATTTGCGGTAAAATATGCACATTTATTTAAATGAATAATTTCATTACAATTCGTTTGTTAGTAATCTCAGGAGGAGGATTCATAATTTCCTTGTAATCCGAATAAAATATGAGGGTTTGTTGGAAGCTGAAGACTCGACTCTTATAAATGTAAATATTTAATGTTATTAAATCCGCTTACGAAATTTCGGTGGGACGATACAAACAAACGATAACAATTATTCTACCGTACAGATTCAAATCGCCTACGTTAATGTCGTTTCTTTGAAACTTTGTCGGTTTCGACTACCATAGCTTTCTTTCTTAAACTTTTCTTTAAAAGCTTTAGGGAAACAGAGAGCTTAAGATAATTTCAAAAGCGCACGCACCTGCTCCAGATTTTCAACAACGAGAAAGGATCGATGGTGAAAAGACATAGAGGACCTATGACCTAAATTAACTTGAGAATGGCCCTCTGGGTCGGATCAACGAAGGCTGGAATGAAAACTGATAACAGGTCTTGAGAAAAAAAATAAGTAGCCAAGTAGCCGCGTTCTACTTTTTTTTTCACAATGTTTCTTGCTTGTCTTAATTTGTGTCGTTTCTTCTAAGGATTTTCATAAAAATGTAGTTTTCAGTATGCTAAATTAGATAATAAAACTCAGGAAATTGTGTCATCCGTTGTTTATTAAAAACCCACGCGATACCAAACAAAGATAAAAACAATTTGACAATTTAGATGACACAAATTTCTTGGTTGAAATTTTATTCAGTTACCAATAAATCAGATGTTTAATTTTTAAAGTAGGTGGTAACAAACAAGCATAAATTTTAGATAATCACTATCAATTTACATTTTTTTAATGTAAAATTTGTGATTTAAATTGTAAATTGGGTTAATTGTCAACAGTGTTGTTGTTTGATAGAATTCCGTGCTTTTTTAATCATTTATTTGTTAGCATTTTTGTTATTATACTATAAAAAAACTAAATTATTGGTTTTAAATTTTTATGGGATTTTCTTTATTTTCAAAACAACTTAGAACAAGAGTGAACGCTGGTGAATTTCGTAATTAGTGACAACATGCCTAATGACCAACATGTTCTCCATGACGACCACAAAATCCTCTTTGACAACGACCATGATGACCATAAAGTTGAAGACCGTCGAAACCACGTTGACAGTGACCATGATGGTTATGGTGCTGGAAACCAAGATTTTGACAGTGAATTCTTGCATTCCCATGATTTCCACCAAATCTACATCCATTTTGAACACTGTTACAACCATTTACATCCTCATTGTTACACAAAGTTACATTATTTTTTGTAGAACAAGCGGCTCCTAAAAAAAGGTGAAAACAGAAACAAAGTAAAAAACTAAATACGAACCATGAGAGTTATTTTGTTTCAAGGAACACGGTTGGTTCTCCATTTGACAAGGTCGTTGTTCTTCTGCCATTGCTGTTCTTTTGTTTCTGCTGGATTCATAAATCAAGGTGTATTTATATGGTCATATTGTCCAATGGAGAGGGATAATTTCGTACTTAATTTGAACATCTGGAATAGTCCTGTTATCTTTATTGTCCAATCGATAAAACTACGTCAACTACTATTGTTCATTGGTAAGATTTTGTTCAGATAAGATAAAGTATACAGTAGACCACGTGACAATATAAAGTTTTGAACAACATGACTTGTGAAAAATCTCACCTGACTTTTAATTCTATTGCTCACTATACTACTCATCATTTTTTTATTGAATTATCATTAATTTTTTTCAGATAAGGAACATTTATAGTGACCTAAGTGATAACTCAGTTGGGTCGTTCCTAAATAAATAAAATAAAATGAAAAGTGTGCTAACGACTTTTCGACCAAAATATTTTAAGCAAAGCAAATGACCATAAAATTACATTTAAATGGAAAATGGGCCCGTCGCATCCACCATTTTTACGGTATATTCTTAAAATAGTGTTATTTGTTAATAGCAAAAAATAATAATGAAAAAAAAAACAGAAAAATCCGTTAGGTGCATATACTGCGGTAATAGACATTATGAACTGACGGAAAAAAACCTTCATAAATTTTACGTTTTATGTTCTAAAGCAAATTTTTGGTAAAAACATTTTCGCACTAATAAAATTTTACGTAAAACAAAATTTGGCGAATTGCTTTTAAACATAAAACACTGACAGTTAAATAAAAAAAGTAAAATATTTAATTAAAACACATTAAAACGTATTAACCCCGGAAATTATTTTCTGACACGCGCATTAAATTTCAACAATTCCAGCTCCCAGCCGCCATGTTAATTGCTAAAAGCTCAAGTAATTAATTATAGAAGTGATAACTGATGTTATATTTATTTACCAAACAAATTAAACTCATCATCCACATTGCCTCAAATTTATCGGTTGACATAAAACACATTCATACCGTTACATACTACTATAATTGCTTCATACATTTTCGACGGAATGTGACAATTTGTATACTCTTCCATCACAATGAATTCTTGGGCGTCTTTCCGGATTATCTGGTTGTGTTATATCCAGGCAGTTATTTCCGTTTTCGAAATGTTTCAAGACATTACCATCTTTCTACCTATTATGAGATTTAATTAAATTCCAAGGTTGTCACTTTAAATTTCTGTCGAGAACATGATTTACCTGGCGTTTGATCTACTTTGCTTGAGAATCAACTATGCTGGCGAGATATTAATTAGGAAAAGGGGGAAATCTATTTGCTTTGAGGTTCTTACGTAAGTGTAGCAAAGATCTAATGTGAGCATAACGTAAATTAGAAGATAAACTATAGCAATTTCCAAGTATTAAAAAAGTTGCGTCAACCTTAAAACTTGTTGACCAACAATCTAGCTCGTTTTTTGGTGTAAAACCCACAAATTGTGCAAAAAATCCCGCAAAGGTACACCATATTCAAACAATGATTTTGGCTGAATCTGCTTTTGCAGTGTTACGATAACTGCACTGCATTGTTGTTAGATCTTTGTTAAGGTAAATACCGTTTTGGCATGATAAATTATCCAACTCTGCAATGGTGATATTTTAGCGTTTAGGTTTCCATTTTGGAATTTAATCTTGCGTTCAACTGTAACCGAGCCTTAACTTCGAATTTAGCTGCAATTTCTCATAATCGATACAGCAATGTTATGAGATTTATGAGCATCAGGGATATAAAGGGTGTACTAAATTCTGCGGTTAAAAGTTTCTACTTTATGCAAGTACATTAGGCGGCAGCTAACATAAATCGATGATTAAAACTTGAAATTGTGTACTAGTTTACAGCAGTGAGATTTTCTTCAAAATTTTCCTTTTCACACATCACAATAAGAATTACACGTTGTTTGGCAAACGCCTCAGGCTTCGATGTGATGTGACACGAGCTACTAAACTTCGGCGTTGAATCCAATTTGTTCTGCCTTAAAATACCTCGTTTCCGACGTTGAATTTCTATCCCGTTACAACTATAACTTCGTTCCAAGGATGCGAAGTTGACTTTTCTACGAACGAGATATTTCGTACTTAACGCACAATTTCCTTGTTCTGCTACTTCAAAATCGGGTTTCAAGTGTGGAAATTCCTAGCCATAAAGTTGAAAATATCATCAGGAGAGCTGAGCTTACAAAACAAGCTAAAAATTAACTGTGAATAATCACACAGGTTGCAGTATCCAAACAATGATTTTATTTTTCAACTGCTCGATTTGAAGTAAGTGGATGTTGATTTTTCTCTTAAGGTTCCGTTGAGAAGATTCGATTTTCTAAAGTTGGTAATTCTTTTGATAAAAGTTTACTCTGACAAATAATGTTTGTGTATTCTTAAAAAAACATTTCTTTTTGCTCAAACAAAGTTACACTTTTACGAAATATAGAGTTAGCTCGAAAGAGATAAGAAATTCACTTTTGTATCAATCTGACTTTTACATTATTCATTCTTTGTCTCCGTTTTGATAGTTTTACAATTAAATCATTATATTGTTGTGTTTATTTTATTTTGCTATAAAACACTGTCAAATATCAACAAATTTAATTTTACGAATGGAATTTATAAAACTTGAATTTAGCTACGTGTTAAATTTTAACAATACTTGTTACTAGCGCAAATATAAAAGTAGCCTTATTATTTTCGTCTAAAATTATTTGGTTTAGAATGATTATATTATATGAAAACTCATTATTGAAATGCCAGAAACTGTCATAAAAGTGCAATAGAATGAATTCCATAAAAGCAAATTCAATAAATGGCTACGGTGCACAAAATGTGTTATGAAATAATAACTAGTTTGTTCATATTTTGATTTTTGAATCAATAACAGTTTGTGTGTTTTTGTTCAGATTGGAATCCCACAGAAGATAAAGCAACTTTATTATTTTTGATTATGTGTTTGCTGTAGACCAAGATAAACTTGTTCCTAAACAAATGCAGTCAAAAACAAATTAATCTAGAAATTTTTGCACTTCAAATAAGATTAGATGTAGATTTAAAAAAAGCAATTGTGACAATGCATTTATTCGAACATCGCATCGTCTAATAAAAAGATAAGCTGTACATTTTGTGGAAAAAATATTTTTTATCCAGTTTTTTTCTCGTAGGGTACGTAAAAGGTTCATAATTTACTTTGCTACCTTTTTTAAGCTGCAGTTTTGGATCGGTTGGAGATACTAATATCAAAACAACGTGTGTAAATTTGCCCAAAATGCGCAAAAGTCATGGGAACCGATCCTCTTCTAAAAATGATGTTTGATCCCTCGTTTTTTCATGTTTTTTATATTCGACTTTTGCAAGAGGTTCCCTTCGACAAATCCCTCGGATAATCTAAGGATTTCAAAGGGCTCATCATAATAACGCGTTAAAGTTACCTTATTACAGCGTTAAAACTCAACGTTCAATAAACTATGCAAAGCTATTTATAGAGTAGGACTAAAACAGCTTGCACGTTGCAGCCACTTGCTCTCTCTTTCGCGACTGCGAATACAGCAACCAATAATTTTGTCCTGGCATGCTAATGACCGTCAATATTTCATGTGAATTGCAAATAACTCATCAAACAATTCAATAAATATTTACCACTGTTGCTCGATAAATTTGCATGAACAATAGAATCCTAAAAGTAATTTAATTTTGGGAAATCCACTGAAATTACACACATTCTTGGGTTGTCGAGAATTGTAAATAAACAACACATGTGTACGTAAGCCTCCCTTTTCGGATGCATATAAGGTGTTTGCCTGATTTATAGAGGTAATAACAAGCTACCGTGTACTGTGACACTTTCCTGACGATAAGAGTCGGTATTCATGTGGGTGTTCTAGAGATGTCGCTTGTAGGTATAACATCTTCGGGTTTATCGTGGTTACGGACGACCGGATACAGAGCTCGAGATATCCGAGAGCTTTCTCATTCCTGATTCTCTCTATACCTATTTTGGTATGATACTTTATTTGCGTTGTGTAAAGTAACTCTTTATGTCACGCCGGGATGATACGGTTTGTTTACTTTTCACATAAATTTACATAATAACGCCGTTCTGTTTATGAGGAGCTTCTTCTGAATACGTTTAGTGGTGAATTCAATTTAATCTTCTTTTAAAAAAAACCACATGTTTGTACGTGCAACAAGAAGGAAATACGAATTCATATCGGCGTCTGCTCTCCATTTTCTGCTTTGAAGAGTTCATTGAAAACCGTCAGAATTTGTGATTTAGTGCGATGAATTCAATTACTTACTTCAAGACACTTAAATTTTGGAAGTATTAATTGAACAGAAAACAGAACAGAAAGAAAAATTTTCATTCTCAGGTTAAAATTTTTCCAGTAACTCGAAAACGGTGCGTCCTAGCGAGAAAACGCAAAGAGCAAAAGTTGTTCAGAATTCAATTCTGAGCACAATTTAGTACACAACTTCATTCTAAGTTTAAAAACAACAAAGTTCCAACGATTTTATGTCAAAAACACTTAAAATCTCTTCAAACCTGGATTCTGCGACGTCTTGGAAGGTGGTTTACGACTTTACTATATCGAAAATGCCGAAAATCGCTTCCAAATTTGGATTCTAGTTCATCTATAGTATAATCGAGTGTTGCCTTAGGGAACAAACCATTCAATGTTAAAAATTTTGATGATTCTCGAAAACGGTGCGTCCTAGCGAGAAAAGTGCAAGAGCAAAAGTTGTTCAGAATTCAATTTTGGGTAAGATTTAAGAAAAATTTTCATTCTCAGGTTAAAATTTTTCCAGTAACTCAAAAACGGTGCGTCCTAGCGAGAAAACGCAAAGAGCAAAAGTTGTTCAGAATTCAATTCTGAGCACAATTTAGTACAAAACTTCATTCTAAGTTTAAAAACAACAAAGTTCCAACGATTTTATGTCAAAAACACTTAAAATCTCTTCAAACCTGGATTCTGCGACGTCTTGGAAGGTGGTTTACGACTTTACTATATCGAAAATGCCGAAAATCGCTTCCAAATTTGGATTCTAGTTCATCTATAGTATAATCGAGTGTTGCCTTAGGGAACAAACCATTCAATGTTAAAAATTTTGATGATCCTCGAAAACGGTGCGTCCTAGCGAGAAAAGTGCAAGAGCAAAAGTTGTTCAGAATTCAATTTTGGGTAAGATTTAAGAAAAATTTTCATTCTCAGGTTAAAATTTTTCCAGTAACTCGAAAACGGTGCGTCCTAGCGAGAAAACGCAAAGAGCAAAAGTTGTTCAGAATTCAATTCTGAGCACAATTTGGTACAAAACTTCATTCTAAGTCTAAAAACAACAAAGTTCCAACGATTTTATGTCAAAAACACTTAAAATCTCTTCAAACCTGGATTCTGCCACGTCTTGGAAGGTGGTTTACGACTTTACTATATCGAAATAGCCGAAAATTTAAAACTATCTATGAATTTAATGTTAGTGCAAACTTTGACCAGTTGTTGTTACTTGAGAACTTTATTAACAATCTATTTCGTATTTTTATAAATATAACAGACATACTCATATCTTTTAAGTCGTTTTTTCCTTGGCATCCTCTATAAGCCTACGCCATCCTTCAATTTATTAATTACTTGAGAATATGACCTGTCTGACGACACCGCTTCACCAGGTGCTGGACATTCTTCCCAACTTTCAAAGCCTAACATCATCAATCTTTGTAATTGGAAATACGAAAAAAGATGGACACATTGGCAAAGTTACGACGATTCATTATTCACGTACGGTCTCGACATTTAGGAATTTACTGTTTGAATTGTCAACAAATCCTGAAGCTTTAGAGATACGTTTGTTGCTGGAACTTTGTAAAATTGCACATTAGCTTTTATTATGGAATAAAGTTGAAAAATAAGCTTTTGTTGTGAATTCTGCACGGTCATTTTCGAAGCGGATAGGAATGTTTGCGATAAAATTCCATTAATATTCGCGGCTGACACATTAGCCATATGGGACTCGACCGAGATAAAAACAAATAGGTAAGTTATACTAAAATGCTGAAAGTTAGCGCCGTAATGAACCTTATCGTGCTGCATTTGTGCAGGAATAAAGACCCAGCGCTGTCGGAGACGGTGAACAAGACAGCGATCGCAAAGTTGTAACACATTTCAATTCGCATTTCACGGACGGAAAGACGATAATTAAATCTGAAACAAATATTAATTTATTAAGAAAAATCAAATTTCTAGTCCTATTAACAGTAATTTACATTTTGTACAAACAAAATTGTAGCAGGTTGTATTAAACACTGAATCATTTAACAAAGTTTTGTTTATCAAGACAACTCCAAAGTTAGGATGACAACAAGAAAATGATTAAGTCCGAAGTAAATCTTTTTTATAGTTAACTCGACAGGACAACTGACAGGACAAGTTTTACGAAACAATTTCTGAGACATCATTCTTTTAAATTTGTCAGATCATCTCATTTTAAGCACGAGCGTCAAGTTCACTTTTCACAGATTATTTCAAAACTTCCGTTTGACTTAACACATGGTAACAAAGCTAAAAAGTTTTTTGTTGATCTTATTTTTGTTTCAAAATTCTTGGAAAGACTCTATATCGTATTATAACAATCGATACTCGTGTTTGGAGCCCCGGAACTTTCCAGTATTTACTAAACCAGTTTCCGGTGAACCGAAGCGCCACCTACAACTACAATCTCATTTTACCAAAGTTGCTTAAACACCACCACGGGATTGCATTTCGGGCTCGTATTTCCAAAACGTAAACATTTCTTCAAACGAAAATATTCGTCATCTCGAAAGATCCAGTGACAGTCGGAAAAGCTCCAGAGCTTTTTGTGGTTTGTTTTTAACCACATCCATAGTAGCTATCTTAACCCACTTAATTAATCATTATAACAGTGCGCCGAGCTATAACGACTAACCATTAATTATGTAAGATCCTCCACTCGTGCTAAACGTTCACATTTAGCGATCTAAAAATTTTAGAACCTATTAAAGCTCAAGGTGTGAACTGTGCTTTGTGCAAAATATGCACAAACTGCAGTCGTCATAAAAAAGCAAATTAAAGTGTTGAACGAGTCACAGCTGAATTACGAAGTAGCCATCAAGCAGTAATTATTACGAAATGTCGACGGTTTAAAAAGCGAAATGGTGTATGAAGCTGCCGCACAAAACGCGATGTCGGCAAAATTATTTTTTAAATTTTATTTATGGCTCTGCGATTGCTTGGTGAATACACAAACTCGCATACGTGGATGTAAAATGAAAACATTTTTAGGTGATATGAAAATGATTTTTTAAATTGGATTTAAATTTTATGAGATCTTTAATAATTATGATGAGATGAGATGGATAAGGAAAATGAAATTGTTCATTCAATCTTCCGGGAATAACGTTTCAAGGGCGCAAAGGGAGTACAAACGGCACGAGTGTTTAGTTTGGACTAGACGATTCTGAAAACCAGAGCTAAAATGTATACTTAATTTGCGAAAATTAAAGGTAAAAACATCAAAAAAAACTTTTATGAATATTTACTAGATTTAGCACCAAAGATATATAAAATGAGCGCCTCCAGGTTTATGACATAAATTTTCGTAAGGTTTGCTATCTAAATTAAAAGTATTTTAAGAATGACCCATTTTTTAATAAAACATTTACTAAACTTTAAAATTATAGTTGACTTTAATTACACTTCCATACTAGACGTGAATAATAATCAAACCAAAATAAATAATAAATAAAATAAATGCACTTTGTGTGTAGATTAATTAAAATGTCATTAGAAGCGGCCGTAAAGCAGTGCCAGCGGATGTAAGTCACTTTTGACAGGTACAATATGTAAGTAAATTCTAAACTGACACATTAGCTTTTTAGTATAATAGATACACAAATATAAATATAAAATAAAGTTTTTGTACGACTATCGGCAACAATTAATTTTTTGTACTCATTGTATGGAAACAGAATTTTTCCTCTTAATCCCGATGCACGGAAAAACGGTTTTCTCGCACCTCGGGGTTTTTTAGTTTCCGCTGGCGGCAAAGGATACTTGTGTTACACGGTTGGTAATAACTTTTTGACAACAGCAGTCATTCAATTTTTGATACGTTCGTTCATACCTCTCGCGACTTTTCACGGGCAGCAGACGCGAAACGGCCTCTTTGGTACATTGTTGTACTTCGAGTACACATACATGCTTCGCTGTCACTCATTTTGTTAATTGACAGATGATTTAAATTTTAAAAATGTAGTAGGTAGTTACAGTAGATAGATCATGTTACCAACCCACCATTAAAAAAAACTAAGTTACTTAATTTTTTTATTTCGATATTCGTTACAAAAAATATTGTACTTAACTCTTTCGGAAAAAATTTTTCGCATTCGCACTAAATGCAGCAGAGTAACAAAGTAACAAAGTGCTCATGCGAGAAAATTAAGTTTCCCAACTTGTTAGGTACATAACTATTTATGGCAACGAAAGGTTAACATTTACGTAAGTACTATATCGCGCGTAGCTATGAAAGACAATCAAAAAGTAACAATTTACTTAAGTTTTATGTTCTGAAGTTACAACTTAAACCTTGAGTTATCATATTCTTATCAAGTTAAGAACACCTCATTGTAATCTAATTTATTATTTGTCCTTGTCCCGTCGGTTTCCTTTTCAGCCCAAGCTATTGAAGCTGGTCTAGGTGATGCTGAAATCGCCTCCATCTTAATATCTCCAAGAGAACAATTTTGCTGATGTAGTAAAAACAGCTCAGTCGTTGAAAAAGGCGCTAAATGATATTAAAGCGTCCTATACCTCGCTCCTACAGAAAAAAGGGAAAGCTCTGAACATGAGATTTCATGGAGCTACTTCCGGATCTTTGAGTGGGCAAAAGGACTCTTCAAACTGGCAACGCTCGACTTACCCTGTGAAAAGAACACGGTCGCAGGAACAGACCTTTAGAAACCACCATCACTGGATCGGGTAAGTACCAAATCACTTCCTATCATGGAGTACTTTCGTGGCTGTAAAATACCCTTCCAATGAAACCAGGTCTCAGAATTATAGACAACCACCATTGAAATTGAGTCTTCTGGAGATGTCCGAATCCATTTGAAAAATCTCGACTTGCCGTTAAAAGATTTTGAAAATCATTTCGTTCTTTCTTGGTTAAAAAACCAAACGGAGTAAATTGACTTATTAAGTTCTTTTATTCTTCTTATCATGCGTTTTAAGATAAAAGATATTCAGACTTAAACTATTGAATAAGTACCTACATGATAACATTAAACCCAAAATCTGTCTATACTTAGATTTTACAATGAGTAATCTCATTCCATAAGTACAGAGTAATCAAAAAAAGAACAAATCCTGAGTCCTTGAAGGATTTTTACAACGACGTGCCCAAAACTTTGCAACGTCTTATTCGATTTGGATTTTTTTTGATCAATCTGTATAACTCTATACACTTTGGACTGTCAAACAATACATATACTTGGTACACTTTTGGGGTTTCATAATAAATGGCAAAAAAAAGCAAACTAAAACTCTCATAAAAACACAATTTTTTAGATTTTATAATTGGCAATAATTTTACACAACTTACATTAGAAAAAATTACACACATACTTATTTTTTTAAACCTTCTCGCTCATAGAGAAATTAAGATTAGATTTTTCGCTCAATTTATAGACTCTCTGGTAACAATATCTCTTGCCGTAAACTGCAATTGTTATACACTAATAAAATTAAAAGAGAAAAGAATTGTGCTCTAGAAGAACTACCTCGCAATCCAAAAGTTTTTCTATCAAGTGGGTCATAAAAGTGAAAACGTATGTCGTCTTATAAATTGATCCTGCTAATATTTTGATACTTTAAAGCCAGACATACACATTACGGACAACCTGGAAAGTTTGCCTGTACAATTACAACTGTGCAGTTATTGTCAACCGAAGTGCCGCCGTACGGTGTGAGTCAGTTACTTCAATTCTTGCAAAAGAGTGCTAAAAGACACTTTAGTTTACACCCAAAAATTGTTTTAATAATAAAAATACCAATATGATTGTTTTTACATATAGGCGTAATATACCTCTTGAAATGTGCTCCGGTCCAATCGCACAGTTGTGCCTGTACAGGTCAAATTCTGCTCCGATCGAACTGTGTAAGTAACGTGCATGCTCGGCTTAACGTTGTTTAGTTTGTATTTTTGTTATTTATGGTGTTATAAGACAACATACGTTTTTACTTTTATGGCCTACTTGATAGAATGACATTTGAATCGCTCGGTATATTTTAAGATGTCAGTTGGTGGACGAACTACATTTGTAGACCCTCTGGCCCTAATAAGATTCTTCACAGACCCTTGGGTACAAGGTTGCGGACCTGTAAATGAGAACTCAAAAGCAGAGCTGGTGAAACTCTACAGGACGACATAAATTATCTAGAGGTATTAGTCGTATTCTTTCGCAAAAAATAAAATATGGTTATTAGAGTGTAATTATAATATAACTGCTTTATTCTATGTAAATAAAATAGAAGCCGTTTTCTAGCCAACACCCTCAATTTTTCAGAGGCCTTTTCAAGTATAACAAGCCAGCTATAAAACAATTGGTTTATATATCACTAGATACGCCAACATACAGTGATTTTTTTTAAGCCATAACTATAAAATTAAACCTGGAAAGTGCACTAAAAAAATAATTTTCACATGAGAAGCTTCTCACAATTATTAATATTAAAGACAGAATTATTCGTTTAAACATGTAACAATTCATCAATTTATTTGCAGTCACGTTTTGAATTCATTTCGTAGGTAAGTACCAAAAATATCATCTGTCTTTTATACAGCGCTGTGGGTGATTTTTTGCCTCCAGCTGATATTACAAAATAAATACAACTAATTGATTTATGTGAAAAATGTCTGCAAATTAAACCCTAAGCACCTCGAGTTAATTTATTTTATATTGTGATGAATTTCTTCTGGCTTTAGAACATTTGATGAGCCAGCTAAAATGGCTAAAAATCCAACGATAATTTAATAATAACGCAAAAAGTTTCGTCTTGGGTAGCATAATTTACGGAGGGAAAAACATCAACTTCATGAGTAAAACGCAACGCAGCAAGTTAATTAAAAACTCATTTTCCTCAATCAATTATTGTTGTTGTGGCCCTCGTAAATTCCCTAAGAAAATACCATTTTCCAACAACCCCTTTACAGATTTATTCGGAGGAAAATATTAAAAGGTATAACACAGAGTTTTAATTGCTACATTAATTTTGCTCGTTTACGGGTTCAGTTCGTGTGCACCTGCGATATGAGCTTTTACGCTTCTTTAAACAACCTGTCACGTAATTTACCAACTGAAACCTTTAACTTTATCGGTGAAATTATTTCGACAATAAATTAACCAGTAGTTGTCAACCAAGTTTTCAACCGATTTGTTGAGTTTACTTAGATGTTAAACGAAGAAAGTGGGTGTAGACGCGATCTTGACATGGAATCGATAGTGCCAACCTTTTCGTGATATAACTCGAACTAGCAATTTATGTCCGCTCGCTTCTAATTGTGAAAATTCTACTTAACTTTATTTATGTCTTTTCTAATTTGTTGATTCAGATCTGGAATTATGGTAATCATTTTCGTCTAACTTAATCAGCTGTTTGCCGACATCAAACCGACCGACGGTTTTATTAAACGTCGTTAAAAACCTACACAGAAGTGCTATGTTGACACGAATACAACATACCAAAAGTCTCGCAATCTTATGAAAAAACGAGTTTATTTACAGATTTTCAATTTAATCATATTGAGCGGTCATATTTCTCGGTGTAAATATTTTAACCCTACAGGGAAAATACGAATGAGCAGCTGAAGGGACGAGTTAAAGATGATACTCCGTACACATAAATCAGTCTAGAAGTTCAACTCTTTTCACGTTGGGGTGGCTATGGCTTGCGAAGAAAGTAAAGTTTTGGTGTCCGGCCTCTTACTTTTGAATTCATTGTGATTTGATTAAAATTTGATTTATTTGAGAAAATAATTTAAATACGCATTTTGATTGGTTCAAATATAGTAAATATAATACAGTTCAACAAGTTTTACATCGATCAATCGCAAAAACTGGAAGTTTGAAAAAATCTTTAGAGACACTAATGGGCATTTCCACTAACATTAGTAAAATTAAGTAGTTCTTATAAATCAAGGAAATGATTGATCCAACAATTGTAATAAAAAAACTTATATACTGCTTATTGCTAAAAAAACGTCTGTTACATAAGTATTTTTTGCAGGTTACTAATAAAATGTGTTTGTGTTGAGAAAAACAGATTATTTTCTGCATTTAGCATTTTTTTCTGTTTTGAACCGATTCATTTCCATTTTTATTTCCTCTGCAAAAACATTCATTCTTTTATAAATATTTCTGAGGTTTCTTTAATTCGGAAATAGGGCACTAATTTATAAAAGAGGGAAAGCTAATGAATAAATAATTGAAGCGAAAATGTAACGAAATTGGGGTCATTTCTTTTAACACATTTTAAATGTGGCTCTGGAAACCTCAAACGTTTCCATTTAGGTTTATTGACGTGCGACCCTCTTTATGCTGTTGTACTTTATCTCCTCTATATTTCTATCGTTTTCCAACCTTATTCTTTTAACTTTCTATTAATTTATCGTGATTTTTGTGTCCTTGTTATTCCAGACACGGCATTTGCGGAAGGACGTGCAATGGATATTTTATTCCTCACTTTATATTGATACATTTTTTGAGCATGAGAATATGGAATCGCCAAAGTGACAGCTAATATTTCAACGACGAAATTGATAAAGTCTGAATGTGATGTTTTCGTAACAAAAACTTCAGGGATAGTTATTTCTCCGCAATGCGGTGTTGCCACCATCCAAAGCCGTAAATATTACTGCTAAAGTTGTGATATCAAATTTAAATTAGACAAATATGTACTTGGAGAAATTGAGAATATTCACGCAAATATCCAGTTTTAACAGGCTTTTAAATTGGATGAAGAGTCGTATTAATCTCGCTGAAAGCTCGACGAAAATCACCAAGAAAATTGGAGGTGTTTTAATTAGTGAAAGTGTTTTATTTTTTAGGTCTTTTTTTTTAATTAACTAGATCTAAAAAGAATCGTGTTGCATACTTGAGCGGAATAAGAACACGTTGATTCTAACTAGCTGTCAGCACCAGGAGTGTATTATCGGGAATTTATGTGGCGGTCGAATGTTTCGAGCGTGGGATATATGAAATAATCAAGGAAGTTTGATGAGGCTTTAAGATACCTCAAGCAACCAAATTTTGCACGAAACGCGGGCAAAATGTGTGCTAACACTTTATCTGACATAGCCTTACAGACATTAGCTTAAAATTAAAATGTATACAGAGGGTAGACGATTTGAGAAAATTGAGGTCATGGCATGAAAATATGATATATAACATGAAAGCGTTTTATTAGTCATCTTGAGTTAATTTAAACCTCTAAAAGATGCCACTTGTCGTGCTTCTTTAAAAAAAGAAATTTAAAAGAAAAGAAAATCTGGAAATTTAATTCCCGACAGTAATTTTTCAAGTAGTCAGTAAAATTATTTAATAATCGCGGCATGCGAGCTTAGAAATGAAGCATAATTAAAAAAATATTTTTATCATCTAGAAAGAGATTTTAGAATTGGCAGCTTTTGCGGCTTTTATTTTAAAAATATATTTAAGTCCCAATAATATTTTGTTCATTTGTCTTTGACATGTTTGGCCATTATAAACGGCTCTTTCGTTTCACCGATCGCCTCATACAGTGTAGTCAGCACATCAATTTTGGTTTTAATTAATGGCACGCTGTCCACAGTATCATAAATAATTAACAAATCATTAATAGATGTTTCGATGTGGAATTGACGTGTGCCTTCAGCAGATGCTGACCTGTGTGCTGTTGGCCCGCAATTCACATCAATCAAAAGCAACGGTGGTTCATGATGGCGTACAAGATCCGCGAAATTGAAGTCTGTGCATGACATCGGTAAATATACCACTGGTATAAATAAACTCCGTCTGTATTTTATGACAGCTATGGTCATTTATGTACCATTCGCCTTCTGATGTTTACATTTTCTCATGTGGAACTTCTTGAACTTTCTCGGAAAATGTATTAGTGATTTACAGCGGAACTTGGCTTAAAACAAAAATAGTAATAGTTTGCCAGACTTTCTAAGTTGTTCTTGTAACAAATTGGGTGCTTCTTAAGCACAGTGCCGCAACCACTTGAAATATGGAAGTAGTCAAATTTGCATGGTGTACTTAAGGGCTTGTTTCCGTTCGGTGACTCTCAGTTTGTAAAAAACAGAGGCTTGCATCTACAAGTTTTCTTAGAGATCTGATCGATATATTTGTCTCGCGAAAGCCACCTAGCTCGAGGGTTACAAACATGAGTTTTATGAAACAAAACTGCAAAACGAACTCTTAAATTCGGAGAGGTTGCTTAGAGGCGACACCACAATCCCCAAAATCCAATCGGAGAAGATCGAGTAACTGACAAAAGAATTAAGGACGAAACAAAGGGATAAATGTGTAAAGGACTTTTTTATCATTCTGAAAACAACAAAGTGGGAAGTAGACCGCAACAGTGCATTGTGTTTTAATTCATTTTACTGAGTAGTTTTTTCGTTGTGTGTTATCTGCGTCGTTATGTTAAAAAAGTGATGTTGACAGAAAAACCTTTTAATCTGATAACTAGGAGCTTATGTTCCATTTTGTAAAATCAACGACACAAAGAACTAGAGCTCGTTAGAAAAACTTCGAGCATTTCTTTATAACCTTGGATTAAAAGTTATAAAGTAGTAATTATCAAGAGGTAGCTACAGCCCAATTGCTAGTAAACTTTTTTCTTTTCATTCAGGCATCACTTTCTTCACTATAGGTTCGTGGTAATAAAAGTTAGCTTTACGTAAATTTCTCTCTTAATTACTTGGTGAGTCACGCTTTTACTTCACGCTCTATTACCAAGAATGTTACTCGTTTATTTGTATGAAAGAATCTCATTTCTTCAAGACAAGATTCATATTGAAGTTTATACAGGGACGGTGTACTTAACGTGCGTTTGGCTGGCATTCGGGTCTTTCAATAAGCCTGTCTACGGCTTTCCCAATTCAATTTCACAAAGACGAAATATTGACCAGCAACAGACCCGGATATTGGTTTCCGACACCGCCTTTTTCTAAACACCATTATATGCAAACATTTTCACACTGTTACCTGTAACCAGCAAGAGCGAGTTGTTGACTCGAATTTTACAAAGCTATTGAAATGCGAAAATCACAAAATTTTAAAAAAAAGTGCTGAAAAATTGCATCCAGTCAGTAACCTTTTTTTTTTCTATAAACAACTTCAGTCAATTCATTGCATCAAAGACATTGAAGTTTCAAATCCCGTCAGCTGAAAAAGATTGATGTGTTATAAGTGAATAAAGTCCTAGCTGTATAAAACCGTCAACATAATGCGTCAATAATTCACTGTTAATAGATTCAAAAACACACTCCTTCTTCAGTTCATGCAGTTGAGTAATGACTCTTGGGCAATAATCCACAGTCTGCTTCTAACGTAAGTGGAAAGTTTGCAGTTTAAACCCGGGAGTCAATTGTTCGATCGCCGTGGTTTGTGTCACGGTAAGCGCTCACTCAATAATCAAAATCGCAAATAAATATTTGAGTAAAACTCGAACACGGCAACGTTGGCAAACACAAAAGTGCAAGGCACTAATCCTGGAACAAAAAAGAGTACAACGTTGGCCTTTCATTAGCATAAAACCGTTCTCGAGTGAATTTACAAAGTGTTGCGTATTCGCTATTAAATATTAGCTGACGTGCGCATAACAGCGCATTAAGATGCTTTTATTGCGGTGAACACATTGTCTTCAGTTTCAGGAAGCACTCATCATAATCAACAAAACGTGCAGACGCTCATTTCTGACGTAATATCGCTACACCATCTCCTTCAGCGAATGATTAAACGGAGAGCAGCTTTCTCGGTTCAGATTAATACTGGAACAATGGAGAAATATGCAGATGTATGGATGGCTGGAACAGACGTCACATTGCTTTCTATCAAGTGTCATTGAGTTGAATCAAGCCCAATTTCAAAGATTCTGAAATACGTTGCAAACAGATTGACGGGTGAAATCTTAGAAGGCTATTTTAAAGAACGGAGTGTCGAATTGCGGGCTCAGCATTGACATTCAACGCTAGTTTTATAACTTATTTATGAAAATTTTGGCGTTACTGGTGCATGGACGAACCAAAAGCATTGCTACTTTTTAAAATTTGAAGCACCCAAAGACGTTCGCAGGACATTGTTTTAGGAGGTCTTCAGCTACAATTTTAGTTGATGGGGAAGGCGACTTAATGGCATTAAAACACCATGATGGTTGGAAAATCCAGGCCGTGGCGGAGGCTTATGTCGACAACTCCATGGCAGCAAAAGAAATGCATCAAATTTACTGTTGAATAGTATAGAAAATTACAACATATTTATACCAAGAGTGGTATTTTCAGAAATAAATCAAAATGGAGAAATGGGACTATCAACTTCAAAGTATGATGCACCAGTTACAGTTACAGTTAAATGAATAAATAAATTTAGCTAAAACTTAGACAATCATTTTTAACCCACACAAAATTTATTTCATTTTTTTTTCTGAAGTCATAGAAAAAGTATGGTACGTAACTCAAGGGTAAGGCCTATTATGTGCACTCGCGAATTACCGCACTCGGCTCACGCCTCGTGCTTACAATTACTTCGCTCGTGCGTAATAAGCTTCTTACCCAACACGTTACGTAATATGATATAAATAGTTAAGGAAAACCATATAATTGTCTTTTGCTTACTAACAATAAGTTAATTTTTCAAAATATGCTAAATAAAGGTACACTAAGCTACAAAATATGTGCTATCTTTAACTTTCTATTGGTTGGAATCCAGAAAAACTGCTACCCTAAATTCTCCTTAGTTATTTTTTTCTTTGCTTTTTATAAAATCTTGCATTTATTCAGTAAGAATCGTCTGAGCGTCCAATTAAAAAATGCGCTATGTAAAGAAGAAACTTTTTAATTAATCCGCCGTTCAAATTCATCTCTATTTGTTTGTTTTAATGAGAAGCTCCTCATTTTAATTGCATCTCTGTTAAAAAGAACAATAAGGTGTGTAACACTGGCATCGTTGTTAGTAACTTTATCCATTTTCTTTTTTTTTTTTGTTAGAGCACAGTATTCCGCGGATTTGGGTTAAAAAAATTCTAGATGAATAAATGTAGCTGTAGATTCCTATTCAATCCTCTTTACAAAACTATAAATTGTTAACTCCAAACGAAATAATTTTCTTGACTGCGCGGGTTAATCGTACAGGATAGTCTTCTGTTTATACAAGCCTTGCAATATGCATAATTCATTTCGTGTCATTTCGATACACGAGATCAAATATGTGTTTTTAGCAGCGGAGCTCAGCACTTTTTTATGGTTTATTATTAAATTGAATTTTAAATGTATGATGGCATCGTTTGTCATACGTACCCCAGCAATTTTGTTTAGAATCACGAGCCATCATAATGTCCAGGGAGTAATTAGTAGCCGAGGCGTCCAAGCATTTGCTGCATACAAAATGAAACATTCTAAACAGCAATTTTCATTCGCGTGAAGTCTCAGTAATCAGTCTAACATCCTGCAGTAATGGCCTCTGGTCTCGTTATGTTTAATTAATTTTTTTTTGGTGAAAAATATTGCCTCGGCCATTTCGGACGATCGAATAGGCAAGCGTTATTTCTGTTCATGAGGGCAATTTTCACTTTGTGAAGTAGCGATAATTCATACGTCGACCGAAGCGAAACAATGCCGAGCTCTGCTTTTGACATCCCTCCTCTTTTACGCTGGTGGGCACAATGGAGGCGTTACAGCTAAAGAGACTTTACCAAACATTTCGCGAAAATTTATTAATATAGGAATGGAATTTTTGATGGTAATTTCACCGGAATTTCAACACAATGTTCCACCTTTTTCAAAGCGACGATGAAACGCTTTGATCTGACCTATATGGTCCCACAGAAGATGAATATCAAAAACTGGAAATAATAAAAATTCCGGTCATACTTAATAGCGCTACGCTTAAACTGTTCTGTAGTGTCAAAAGCGATAATTTTCTCAATTTTTCAATGCACCAATATTGTCTCTTAAAGTTTTATAATTACATCTATAAATTAATTGTTAGTAATTTTTTTATGCTTTAAAAAACATTAATTTATTTCACATTTTTTGAGCACGCTTTGATGTTGTTTTTTGCACTTTTTAAAATGTAAGAGTACACAATTTTAAAGCATAAGCGTTTTTAACTTCTTTAATTGCGACAACAATGTCAGCTTCGTTGTTAATCCCAAAGCCCATCCAATTAGTCGCTGCCACGTTCTGCAATATTTCAAAGAATATTTTCCGGTGACGATGTAATTCACAAACGAAAACTATACTAGTTTGGACACTTGTCAGAAAGTTTTAAAGTAATTTACGTAGAAACTAATCACCCATGAAGTTTGTCATCTCATAAAATATTTTAAACAGTGTTTATATTTATTGATGTAACTCGGAGGATGAAATCGACATTAAAAATGAGAGTGGCAGATGACTTATGAACTTTTGCGATAAATCAATTTTTATTGCCGGACTAATCGCTGTGTAATCTTGTTCGGCTATAGATTTTGCCAAGGCTGTTAAAACCACGACTGGATTAGTTGTTAGAAGTTGTCGCAGTTATGTACTCCTTTTTAAAATTAATAAATAACAACGTTTTAGGTGGGAATAATAAAATTTTAAAAATGCACTGCCTTTCATCGGTAACCCACACTTTTGTTTAGAGTGTACAGATCTATTTACAAAGAGGGTAAGTGCTTCGTGGCACCGGAATTGAATATGCTAGTAGATACGCCAACAAAGCGGTATTTATGTAAATGAATTTTGTTCGGTGTCTTAATGCCGCAAAAACTCACCCTTTGTCTTAGACGGAATTACACTGGATTTCAAGTTTCTTGTCGTTTATCCGTCATCATTAGGGTTTTTTGCCCAGTTAACTTCATTTGAATATTGGAAGTATGCCGTATTGTTACGTTCACAGATGTTCATCGAGGACTCAGGAACGAAGTTGCCGCTAAATTAAGCAATTTCCATCTTAAAATGCCCCTTCAAGAAAAATCAGCGTTGACAAATGCTCGTTGGGTATAATACAGTTAAGCTTCTAAATTGATTTTCACTTCAAAAAAGCTTGTTTTTTATTTTTGAAGCAATCTTTGATCAATTTTCCAGCTTTTCAGCTAGGTAAGAACTAAAATGTAAATATTTTTAATATAATTTTTTATCTTTATAATTATATCTTAAATTTTGGACTTTACGCAGTTCAAATCAAGTCAAATCGGTGATATTTGAATGGTTGAAAACTTATCAAGGACCAAATTTTTGTTACAAAGATAGCAACGGTCTTTCCTCTCTGGAAGCCATTATCATTTTCCGCGTTTCAAAATACGACAGGCGGAAAGCAAAACAAAAGTTGTTGTCAGAACCCTTGCCTCGGAGACAATTTCTTAAAGAAAATTTTCGCCGAGTTGTTTTTTATTTTTCAAGTAATAGGTTTAGGTTAGAAGGGTGAACCGTCGCAGGAATTTCACTTGGAGAACAGGTAAGTTAATGTTTGTCAAACGATGTAATCTATTAAGCTTCATTACGCCGAAACTTAATATCAGCGTTGTCTGCAGTGCATTTTAATTAAACTAGCGAATTGATTTTGAGCATCTTTTAAACGTGTCGTTTCAGTATTCATCTCATGAACATTGTTTCGGAAAGTTATTACAGCCAAACCTATTAATATGATCAAAATTTCAATATTCCGATATTGGGAGTATAGTACTGGCTTTATTAATACACCTTTAGAGAATGCGGGCACGTTGATGAGCCGGAACTCTTCATACATCCTCAAAAACTTGCACATCACGGCATTTGATCAAAGAGGAACTCATTGAATACGTGCTTTATCTCAGGGTTCTACCACTTCTAGTGGTTTCCTGTTTTAGTTGCGGTATTAAATTGCACACGTTCCGTATGGGATTACCTAATTTTTGCGATGCAATCGCGAGGAACACGACATATTTACTTTGCGTTGCGGATCGGATTTAAGTTGTCTTTGGCGTGGACGTATGCTTGAATATTTTATGAACGTGGGAGATTAGTTCTAAGATAAATATAGAGCTCAGCCGGATGTGAACCTTGCTATTTTATTTATTACGACCTCTGGAGGAAGGTAATTAGTGCATTAGCGTGTAACATGGGTATAAACATATTTTCATACACCGTTATAAATAACACTTCTTGTGATTTTCAAAAGCACTCTCTATTCTCCGTATTTTGACCAGAGGACTATTATCGAAATATGTTTCTGCATGCATTTGCTGGGAAAGTACTCGTATAACCACTCTCGATAAAAGATCAATACAATAAAAGTATTCTGCCTCAAAGAACGAGGGTCAAATCATATTTTCCATTCTGGTATAATGCTAAGATTCACTTTTTGAACGATAGTTTTATCTCAAAATACCGAAGTCTGCAATCTTAAAAAATCGACAGAAAAAGAGAAAACAAGAAGTTTTATAAACGACAATTTAAGATGTCTAAATTGTATTTAAAATACCGCAGATAAATTGATTACTTTGAACCTACTGAGATTTACCGAATACCCATAGTTATTAGAAAAAAATTGATTTTTATTTTATTTTATGGAAAATAAACCTCCAATAAATAACACAATAATTGCCTCTATTATAAATTTACATTACTTTCTCGACGTCCACATAAGTGCATCGGTAAGCAAAAATTGCTCATTTAATCGCCCTTCGGCAAACGATGAATACTGAATGCTTATCGGATGAACCGGAATTACCGCATACATAATTGAACCTGCTAGTTTCAAGAGGAAGATAATTTAAATGAAGAGGTCAAAAGTTAAATTTGCATGTTAAACACGTTTCAAAATGTTATTAAAAGTTATTTGACTAAAAAATTAAATATTTTATTTCAAATTTTTATTGACATCGCTTGTTCACGAACTGTTTTGTCGCTGTACCTACAAAACTAATACACATATAAATTATATTAACTAGGTACAAAAACAGGTTAAAGCCTGGTTTCATTACAGTATTTGTAATTAAAGCCTCGGGTGAAATATGAATATAATAGTGTAATAAATGTGTGGTTATTTTATGTTGTTTGTAATTATGCGCATAAAACTTTTGTATCAACATTTAATGGTTTTTACAAATTAATTAATTATTGTTTTATAAGGTAGTTGTTAAAAAGTACTAAGAAAATTCACTGGCAATCTGTGAAAAAATTCTCTGTGAATTGAAACTGACCATTAAGCATTAAAAAAATTGCATTAGGAGGCATTAGAATAAATCAATGAAAAATAGTAAATTGTTGAAAATGTAAAAAAAGTAATCGTTTTTCAGTTTCGAACATAAAAATGTACGCATTAAATACTCAATTTTTCGTTTAGTTTTTAAAACTGCTGAGAAAAAATTAAATAAACTATAAAATTTTATAGTTCAAGTTTATTCATAATACCAATTATTGAATGTTAACTGCAAAAGCGTTGGTGACGGAAAAAGAATAAGCTTTCTCTTCATTTTTTCCCATAGAACTAACTTTTACTTACTTCTTTCCAGTCTATTTCTTTCCGCTTGGCGGTTACCGGACTTTTTGATTATTTTTTTTATCTTAGTTTCTTCTTAATAGTTCTCATACACTCTTCTTCGCTGTCCTTCTACAGCTTTTTTTTTCACACATTCATTTTTTATGGTATAGAAATTTTTCATAATTGTGGATATATGGAAAATTTAAAACTGCAATTTAAGATTTATCAGTATTTTACTTATTTATTTATTTATTTAATTATCTGTCTATCTATCTATCTGTCTGTCCGTCGTTCCGTCTGTCCGTCGGTCCGTCTGTCCGTCTGTCCGTCGGTCCGTCGGTTTATTCCCAAGGCCTTTTTAAAAGAATTTTTTATTTTACCGTACTGGTTGGTCCTCAGTGTTTTCAAGAAATTTCATGCTGGCGGTGATTTTAACATAAATTCTTGTGAATGTTTGGGTAGAATACCTCAAGTGTTTGAATGATGTAAAAAATTTAAAACTACACTTGCTAAAGTTTATATTCAGCAAGTAGAAAAATTAAACCACAGACGTTAAGGAGCGGTATGAAATGTAAATCTTCTTCATGATAATGCTCGGCCACATACTGCTCGAAAATGGAGTTTAAAATTTTATTTTAAGACTCTCAATCTGATCTGTCACTCTACAATTTTCCTCATTTTGAAAATTTGAATTTTTTTTAGAAAATTTTAATTTAATTTATTTCTATTTTCAAGGAGTCTCCATAGTCTGTAAAATGTGTTAAATTATTTATAATTTTTAGATTCCTGAATGTTATCCAATTGAGAATGTTTTCTTTTTCTTTTTGGGTGAAAGCAACCTCTTTGTTAGAACACTTTTATCCAAAATTCAAAAACGGATTTAAAAAGGTGAGGTTAATAAAGTTTCAGACGCTTTTGTCAAGACGACACTTTGGAGCCACCGTCCTAATTTCCATTCATAGAGCACGCCTTTTGTGCTGATTCTATTCCTTTCTTGTTTTCGCTAACAGCGTAGGTGAAACTGCGGTCGTTACCAAAACAGTCCCGAAGCTGCACCAACCACAACATGAACATCTCTTCCTTTGTGAGCTCATTGTTTCCCATAAATACATATTCAGAAAGAAAAACGTAAACGACACGATAGTGCCTTCTCCACACACCTAACATCTAAATTTATTGTTTCCACCACGGATCTAGATGCCTTAATATCCCACCATTTACTTTGCTATAAAAGTAGGGAAAATGTAAAAGAAAACGACAGGTGATATCCAATCCTTATTCAGTTTATACACATTTGATGCAATAATAGCCAGTATTACCAAACGTGGGGTAGCTAATTCTTTTATCGACTTTAGGGATGAATGGGCGTAATCGGTGAATGTCATCCGCACGCTTGGTGTTAATGGTCTCGTAATTGTGTTATTGAGTGGAAACCAGCTAGATAAGAATACAATACCAACCGCGCTGGATCATCAGTTATACACCTTTTTCGAAATCATATCGCTTTGTTCGTTAAAGACTAACGACTCCCATTAGGGTTATCTATGCGTACGCGTAGGATAATTAAATTTCGCTAATGGTCCGAATTGTGATAATTATATCGTGGACGGTGTTTACCAAAAAACGAACTAGAAAACGGACTGATGAGATTTTTTATAGTGTGGAGACTTCCTAACGAGATTCTCAAATGGATTTCCGATAATTTTGCGATGGAAGTCGTTACGTATGCATCAGAATATAGCATATGTCATGCCTGCGAGCCGTGTAATATAGTTCCACTCAATTAATGTTTGACTTAATTAATCACTTTTATGTTGTGGGATATTACCACTATATCGAGCAGAGGCTTCTTTTACAACAACAAGAACAACTTTCAAAATGCTATATGTGCTCGTTTTAATTTACATTTATTAATATTATTAATAATAATTGTATCAGTTCATTGATATCCTCACTTCAAATTCAAACAATACAAAAAATTATACAAGCGAATTTTGGTACTGAAATCTCACCGATAAAAACATAATAAATGAAATTTTTTCTGCCTAAGACCAATCAATCAAATCTCAGAGACCGAAACAAATCTCTCTTATAGGCCCCAGACAGACAAGTTATAAACAAGGTGCCACAATCAAAAATGCAATTTATCTTCCTTTTTCTGCGCTTCAATTCATATTCGAATAATGAATTGAAATCTTGGGAAAATTGTGTACATACAAATTCGACGTAATCTGAAATAAGTTTTCCAAACACAGAAATGTTGGCGCAAGTTAAAAAATGTTTCATTTCTACTCCAATAACCCGATAACGAACCGCATTTAATCAAAGAAATTGGACGATAAACTTCAATAATCCTTTTTCTATCGCAACTTGGGGAGATTCAGTTGTCAGTTTTTTGCAACACAAGAACGTAAGAAAATAAATAAAGGTCACAGATTCAAGTTGTGTCTGTTTAAAGTTAGATACTAAAAAATAAATAAAATATTATAAATATTTTTAAAAATGGTAGTTATGAGATTATGAAAATACAATGACAATAGTAATTTTAAAAAGACGTAATGATTTGTAGAATTTATAGAATTGTAACAGAATAATAAAATATCTATGAGTTTCATTTTTAAACAAAATGCTCTAGTGTTTGTAAAATATTTAATTTAGTTCAAGTAAAGCAAAACTGCGAGAATACACTAACTACTAAAATATTTTGTGTACTTTAACATTGTTAACTCAGATAAGAACTTCCTACAGAAGCATGTTGATGTCGATGAAGAGTGAAGCCCCTCGAGCCTGCCCATCCGAAGACTTTAGGCCTACCGAAGACTTTAGGCCTATCCTACAGAAGCAGTCGTAAAAGCACTAAAACAAAAATAAAACAATGGGACATACTGTTCTTAGAACAAGTTTTCTGGATACGTTGGATTAAAGTTTCGGGCTCTTTTAATGGAAAAAAAATTATAAGAATATCGACACATAGAATTTATATTTACTTTAACAGAATTTTTAATATAATGCTGAACTTGATTCCTTATTTCTACTCATTTGACTTGTATAACAATTTTTTAAATTTAATGTCGGAATTCCAAAATAATGTAGAAGGATGTTGTACCTTAAAGAATATGAATCGTTCGGTGGAAAATTTTCCATATTCCATGAATTTATGAATTTACTCCGTATCTTTTGGGAGCTGGCAAAATAGATGTCAGTTTGTTCAAAATCTCCCCCCTTGTTATTTATTATGCGTTAAAATCTAAATAATTGACGCAACTGTCATCAACAGCAAAAACCTATTAGTTGTAAATGAAATGAAAATTGTAGCAAATTAGTGGTTGTGACCAATAAAACGCAATTAAAGCAGACACTTCAGCAAAATTTAAAGTAATAAATCATAAAGCAGTCAACAGCAGATAATGGAATGAATACTCCACAGGACAGTTTATATTTTCACGGAAAATAATGGCATGCGAACACGGCACAATTAAAATAAATGAAAACGCGTTGACTTTCGTTAAAGCGACCTAAAAGAGGAAAATAATTGCACCAACCAATACTGTACGTCAAACTGAAAACACAAGGGTCGATCCCAGGACATCATCAAACCATGTTAAAGTGATCGATTGCTAATTATTAATTAGAGTAGTTAGTACGGGAATTCGATAACCCTCGTTTAGCTCCATTACAGGTACGTTTGAGAGATTGTTGCTAGTTTGAGCGTCACATCCACCATATTTAAAAAAGCAATTTGAGTATACGGCTGCAATTTTATTTTAGCACAGTACTGCAATTATTGCTACAATGTAGAAAATATATGCATTCTTTTCTAGTGAAAATCCTCCTTTGAATCAATACTTTTGATATTTTTTCTCTTTTCTGCCTTTCAGACTTCAAACGACGCCTTCGAGTTAAAATACGAGCCGTAATAAGACGTCGGTCCCGTTTTATTTGTGTGCTGACGAATTTGCAGGTGCTAACGTCGAGCATCATCCTTATGTTCGTGGAAAGGACAGGACTATTCAAGGAGAGTATCTCGTGTTACACAATGGGTCTATTGATTGGAGACCTAAGTACTAACTTCCTCGTTATCTAGGTCTCGCCTTTTTATTTTATTTAAGTGTGGTAATTTTCGTTTGCTCGCAAACTGAAATGGCAGCCACGAGAAACAGTCTAAAATAATTTACTTTGCGATTTAGAGTTGTCTAGGTCACCATTTTTACAAGAAGAAAAGTGTAGACGAGGAATATTTATTGTGGAATTTTAAATGTATGCAATATGCAAAACATACGGTAATATCTGGGTAGACGGTTAAAAAAGTTTTGAGTGTGCTTTCTTTATTCTTTTCTCGGGAGTTTGTGGGATAGAAATCTACATAAATTTAAATAACGATGTTACATTGTTGTATTTAAAACTTATACCATTAAGAACTGACAAAGTTTTTGAGTGAAAGTCTTTTAAAGTATTATTTACAAAACTGTGGAAAATGACCTACGATCATACAATAAAATATATAAAAAAAACAGATAAAATCTTTTCACGAAAGTACTAACAAAGATAACGTGCTTTATATAACTCATACACAGTTTTAGCTTAAAATTAATATTGAATTAGTTACAAAAAGTAGAACTATACTTTTTACTTCCATCATTTTAATATAATGCATATTGTATAAGGCAATACAAAGATCAAAATTAACTTTGTTATTAAGATAAAAATAATGAATTTAATTACCATACATTCAACTTTACATAAAATATTTACAAGCATGCAAAAAATTTACGTTTCTTTACATTAAACTCTAGGTCATGCAATTCGACATATATGTTTCGCCCATATATATATGTTACTTCACATAAATGGCTCAAACGTGTAGTAAAGTAAAGAGGCAAAGAAACTATCTACTTATCATTTGAATAATCAAAATAAAAAATTATTTATACTGCCATAATTGTCATATATCACATCTACCAACTACTCTTAGGCATTTAAATGTACACTAACAGCGTGCTTTACCAATAAAATCTATAAATGAGATTGTGGCGAAGAATAAAATTTAATAAAATATCCGTTCGTTAATGAACGTCAGATAAGAAAGAGAGAGCGTGTATGTTCTCGAAAATTTTGTTCATCTTTCCGCTTTTCTGCTGGCATGTTGGAGGAAAGCTCTTCACTGACCCGTTAAAGAGGAAATATCATCGTGTCACGAACAGCCAGTTGAAAGAAACTCCAACATTCGTTTCGAAAGATACAGTTTTTATATTTCCATGTTCTCGAACCGTTTACGATTTATTTTCGGTTGGTAGTTTTAGATGGTTGTGACAGGTCCTAGTACGAATTTAGCAACACAGTTTGGGGATTAAATTAATATCGATAAGAGCAGCGCGTTTTCGCTTCCTGTATTTTTATATCGGCTACGAAACAGCTTTAATGCTTTCCGCAACATTGATTTATCCAATCACACGAGACAGTTGCAATGGATCGATACGGTAAAAAAAGAGTTTTTCAAGAGAAAATTAACATTCTGTTTACAGCAAATCCCACTTCATTACTCGACATTGTTTTAGGTTATTATTGCCTTTCATAACTTTGAGTTTTAATTGTAAGGGACTCATTTTTCAAACTTGTCAGGAAAGCAGTGCGTCTGTTTCAACTTTGATTGTAAATTATTGCAGCATAAAATGCTAAAAGCGCAATTTTTACTCGTAAGAGAGCAGATTTCTTATTTCACATTTAACCAACAAAAATAATAAACTTTCATATGCTTTTGTTTTGTAAAGTTGAAGTTTATAATAATTTAAACTTAATTTCACCCTGTTAAAAATCGCTATCGTGTTGCGGCGGCAAGCACAAAAGTTTCGCTGGAATTTACTTGGGCTGCAGTGCCTGCTTTTGACATGTTTGAAACTAGATGAAGACAATTCGTATTGTGACCACTGTTCTCCGCCAACGTCAACAGAATGTTAATGAGCATTGTATCAAGTTCAACTAACTTCGTGCATTGTAATTTGATGTTTAGCACTACACAAATTTTGCATTAAATTCCAACATTAAACAACATGAGTAGTTTAAATTTAGTAAAGTGTAACCACACTTACAAGGGAGGTTCCAATCTAACGCTGTTTGCGTCTTGAATTTCCTGATAAACTGACGCCCACATATGATACACAATACAAGGGTACGTCGTCACAAATGTAAACACTCCTGTATAGTGACCTACTAAATAAATGGTGATGCTCGGGACAAAACAAACTACTCTGCTTTAAAATGAACTAATTATTGTTGAGGAGCGCTGAGACAAATTAAAAGCAAGCAGAAAAAAGGTTCCTGTTTTTTAACAAAAACATTTACATGTTATAAAATTGACTTGTATGTTAATTAGTTTAGTAATGGAATGAAGATAATGATCTTGAAAATCTGTCCATTCAATCTCAAGACATAATTTGATACCTTATTTGGCCATGAGAGGCAATCCACTTTATAGATGTCCTCAAAAATGTAACTTTTCAAGTCGAGTGCCGCGCCTGTAATGCTTCCAATAACGACTACAGCTATTTGCGTTTTCTGCATAAATATTAAATGATGCTTGAATAAATCTTTAATCTTGAACGTAAAACGAACGTAAAAGAGCATTAAATAACGGGCCAACCTTTGAAACTCGCATGATTTACTTTATCACCGTCCCTTGCGGTTGAAATTAAATTTATTTCAGTGCATAAGTAGTTCCTCACCGACATGGCTCTTATATTTGGAGAGCAACCGAAATCAATTTTTTCTTCGACACGTAATCCGCCTGGGTGTTCGTGAAATGTTCAGTAGGCTCTTTACGGTATTCCGATATGTTAGGCAGCTGTATGGCATCCTTTATCCGCTCAGATCGCGACAATATTTCTAATTTCATTTCCGGCTTTATGGGTAAAGTGGAAAGTTCGTGATCTTTTTTTAGCTTGTCTTTATGTTTTAGACGTGCCTTGTCGGTTCATGAGAGAAGAGTGGGCTTGATTAAAACTTAAACCTTGTTTACATTTTCGTATTGGTTTCTTTAACGGTGTTTAGCTTGGTAAACAGTTGGACTTTTTGGTAATTTATATTCATTAAAACTAAGCGCGAGGAGTGTCAGGAGAGTTGCATTGGCTAGACGACAAAGTTTCACAAACAAAAGTTTTATTTTTCTTAAAAAACGAAGAATGTACGGTCTATTTTTATAGTGGATTCGATAAAAGACTAAAGTTTTAATCGCTAATGTACTTCCATTAAAAGAAATTAAATTTTATATTTTTTCCTTTAATACTTTGAGTCAGATACTTTCGATTCCGACTGCGCGTATTTGAGTTTTCACTTTTTGTAAGCTTTGTCTTTGGTACTCTTAAGCACCCTGAAACTCTTTGATAAAAAGAGACTCACGTTTTTCACCATCAAAGATAAATAAAACTTTATCGAAATAAATTACAGATCGTTTTGGTTTTTGCCCCATATTCAACAACCCAAAGGGAAATCACGTTGTGTATTCACAAACTTGAACTCTTGTGTTAATTGTAAACTTTACTAATATCTCTCCACACCACCGCTCAAGATAGTTTCCAACGCGGTCACGTATTTTTGCTCCAGTCCAAATATTATCAAATTTAATGTATCCAAATATAACTTACATTAAAATTTGGCATAAAGTCTCCACAAACAGAATAATAAGTTCCTCAGGGATATATCTAATCATATTGTCTCGTGAATTCTAGTGTCGCCGAGAGAATACTAAGTTGTTTGATTCATCTTAAGCCGCCGGGACTGTTGCAAGTCCCAAACTTTTCCCGAACACATTTCATCTTCAAACTTGAGCACGGGGTCACCGGTGAAGTTTCCGCTTTCGATTCGAATTGATGACATTAGAGAGTTTTTCGTCGCAGTAAAGCGTCGCTAAATAATTCGTATCACATAATCGTTTGTAGAATTGCTACTAAGTGCGTGGAAAATTACAAAGAACAGCACGCATCAATCACTGAAGAGCCATAAAAAGACTAATAATGCGCTTTTATGCTCATTTTAAAAGTAATTTCAACATGTTTAACGTTTACGGCTGTCGTTATTCAGGTGGAATATCCCAAATTGTGACTACATCAAATTGTGTAAAAGTCGACGTTTCGTTTTCAATTATCGTTTTAAACGTCCTAGTAGATTACGAAAATCATAATTCACTCGTGCTTCAAGTGCGATGGTAAATGGCGCGTAAGTTTGGTTGCTATCGTGTTAATTAAAATCTTAAGAACAAACCTTTTGATAGATTAAGGCATATTATTAAAATGCTAAGAATCCGCGAATTGCATTGTAATAATAAGAAATTTGTAGGTAGTCATAAGTCGGTAACAAATTCATTGATTTAATCATAAAGTTGTTTACGCGCGCACGACAATTTCAACTTTCATATGATAACTACATATATAAACATCGATTAATATTCTCTATAACGTTAACATTTTATATTTAAAACAATAAATTTCTTGTAAAACCATCCAAATTTTCTAATACAGCTTTTAAATGATAAAAATTGCTTATTTAAAACAGGTTTTAAATTTATAGCGTTATTAGAGTTTACAGCTATGCGTCATAGCTAGACGAAACAATTAGGACACAATCGAGCGTTTTCTCAACTAAAATAGATTCGTTATTTAATTAATTAGATGTCATCTTACTAGCCATTTTCTTACCGGCTCATATTTAACGGGAAATGTTCTTATCTAAATTCGATATAACGAATAAATCAGCAATAAATCAAAAACGACGGTGGTTTTCTCGCCTTCTTTCATTTTTTTTCTCATTGTTACAGAATCTCGACATTAATTTTTTGAGCATAAAAGAAACTGCAGCCACACATACACTTTATGTGATCCTTAAAAAGCGTTCATTTTCCTCCATTTGCTACAGATTTTTCGTCGTCTGCTGCAAATTAATTAGCTATATAAGCGTCATCTTAATTGCCGTTTCCATTTGATGTTAAAGTGACATTTATTATTACTCTGTCTTAGCGCCGCACCCCGAACACACCTTGATTAAATAGATGTTAAGTATTTAAATAAAATGGTTTAATTTAAAAATATTTCACTCTTAAACGACATTCTTAATTTATTTTTTCCCGAATATCATTTATCACATACGATTGCTCGTTTTTTTAAACTCGTCGATCTTTAACAAACGCACAAAAATGTTTATTTGCGCTTTAAATTCGGCCTTTAAGGTTTCATGGAGTTTGACTGTGATAAATGAGATGTCAACTTATCACCGACAACCGATCACGAGCAAGCGGAAACAAACACACATTTTTACAATACTTTTCAGTTAATAGCTACATATTAAAGCTCAATCATTGCTATTTATTTCCTAAAACATCAGCAAAATATTGGCACAAATAACATTTGCATTTGAACGCACAGTTACATTTACAAAAAACTGTTTTTTATTTGAAGTCTACCGTGAAAATTTTAACACCGCTACTGGTTTTAACTCAATGAAAATAAACGTCAACTGTATGCCAATTTATCCAGTTTATCCACTAATTGACGTTTGTTTGTATGAAGTGTTAAATATCTATTTTCTAAACTTGCAAAAAAATGGCCATAAACTTGAAGGTGCATTAGGATTTCATTATTATTTAAAAGTATTACAATGTTATAATAAATTATAAATAAAATGGGAAAATCAGTTATTTTAGTTTGCCTTTACAAAAATTACATTACTCGACTTTATATAAAAATATTGGAAGCTATTTAGCTTATTTTTATAAATTGCAAGATATTCCAAGTTCTAACAAATTTAAGTAAAAAGGAATGATTCAGATAAATTACTGGCTTTCCGCAACACATTTTTTTCACGGAAACAATGCAGCTAATTTTTTTCCGAGAATCCATCAAATACAAATAAACTACAAAAAACTTGATTAAATGCAAGCTTAAAAAATGTATTTTAAGTTCAATGTTTTGTTGATGTCAATTAAATATAAAATATGCAAAAAAAATATCTTTCAAAACTGGTGGATGCGCCGGGTGAAAATGTTATGTAAATTGTAAAATTTAAATTTTATAATTAGTGTAAACAATAATTTGTATTTTATTAATTAAGTTTGCATAAGTAATAAAACTTTGCTAAGTGAAATTATTTTGTTTGAACTACAAATAATCAGAAAAATACTGTTAAGGAGAGATTGTCATTTTCGTGACTAAATTAAATTAATGTTCTTAGATTTAAAAAAGAACTTTTATAATTCCATGAGTTTTTTGTTTATAACTATATTTAATTTTTCATATTTCATAACTCTTGGAGTACAATCGATTGGTTGTAACGACATTTCAACACGTATAGTTATATTTATCATGCAACACGTTATAATTGTTGACGCTACAAAAAAAGGTTAAAATTGTCACCCTTTTAAAATATCCTTTTTTAGAAGTTGAATTAGGTTTGATATCTTTCTAGAATTTCACATATAAAACATTAAAACGTCATTTCATATGAGACAGGTCAAAATTTTAAAGCGCACTCTTTCCTCCTTCCATACGTTAATTCCAAATGAATAATTTATACAACGAGCATATCTGCACTGACCTCTTTTAATCTTGCCGACTTTGCGTATGTTTAATCGAAATGTCGTTGCTAGGTGTAAAATGACGAATGAATGTAAATCTGGTGTCATTTTTTTTCTTTTTATCAAGATTACGTTTTTTCCTCGACTCCATTGTTCTTCATGCAGCGGTCATTAAATATAAGAACCTCATTATCTCGATACGATTCCTTGTTAGTATGCCCCTATGTTCTTATGTCACGTACAAGAGATCGGCGTGGTCGCTGCGGGATTAGTCCTGAAAATACCATAATGTGGCGTTGTTTTTGTCGAGATTTGGCCGATCGCCAGTGGCGGGCGTCGTACTGGTACAACCAGGCGCCGGAACGACAAAATCAATAAGATGCGGTCTCAGCCACGGCGGTGCGCTCTCTAGACTCCTAGAATACTAATTCTATCACGATACAAAAGAACAAAAAATTGCGATTAGAAGGACCACGAAAAGCGAACTAGACAATAAATACAATGAAACGGAACAAAAACGTTCGTCGGAGTGACGGTGGTTTTTTTTCGAAGAGGGTGTAATTCAATCTCGATCCTGGGAAAAAGTACAATGAGAGAAGGACGGTAGAGGTTGTTCTAACAAGAAAGAGGATGAAATTTCTTGATGATACCTCAAATTGTTTAGTTAAGTGCGAGATGTTTATTATAATTGATTTTGTAGTTTGTTGTGGTAAATGGTTGCATGAATTGGGCTTTAGGGCATCAGGGTCAACAAACTAACATAATTCTCTGCAATGCGACTCTAATTTAAGTTGGATAACTCTCGGCTATAGTTACCTACATTATCCAGGAAAGCTAACAGGAGTCAAATTTCTAGATTTACAATACGAACACAACGCTAACAAAGCCATTAACTTGGAATTAAAACTCAACTTGTTATTTCAAAAGTCATCCAGGATGAGCCTTTATTCGATCGTTTTTACATTTTACTTTGTAGTAGAAAACAGGAAATGAAATTTTACTCCACCCCTTTAAATCTCTGGGAATTGGGAATTTCAAAGATAGACAACTCGTAGAAAAAACCTTGTTTCCAAGTAAATGCTAGTGCTGTTTTAGAAAACATTATAAATAAATGCACCAAAGGTTTATCTGATTATTTTATTTTTTTTCTTACAGCCAACTTATGCAGCATACTGTTATTAACTATGCGAAGACCTAAAGGTTAAAATTTTAAAGGTTTTTTCAATCGTGGTGATGATGCTACTCGAGTTGTGTGTTCCAAACACGTTTTTTCGGTCTTGAGGGACCTTTGCTAAATTTTTAAACTGGAACGAAAAATCTCTTCGTTTCGTTTGTAATTTTTCATCGAAAAATGTTGCATGCAGTTAGTTATACAGCCTTATACGTCATTAAGCAAGTATTTTTATAAATATTAAAAGAAATAACTAACGTGAAATGTAATACCAGAACTTTATAAATATTCATTTTGCTTCATATTAACCTCTATTAGTTTCATTAAAACTACGTCTAGTTATTATTTGAAGTGATATGCACGTCGTTCAAATAAACATCGAGCGAAATTAATTGAGCGATGCTTTATTTGAAGTTATTTAATAAACTAAAATGAAATCTTCCAATATAATAAGTCTGCGTAATGGTGCATTTAACTTGGGACATTTCGCTTTCTCTATAATTTGCTCCATGATGTATGAAGAGGTCCAGGTGGGCGCCTTGGAACGTGGTTCAATTTAATCTCTATTAATACCATACAGTCCGTTATTATTAGATATCACCCACACAAACAAGTATGTTTGTTTCCGCTTTGTGACAAAACATTGACTAGATAATAAGCTCTTTTACTACGTTAATAAATAATCTGGTCTTGGCTTGCATGTTAAAAGCCACACATTATCCCGCTACATAACGATTTATCATCGTACGTTGAATGGAAATTCTCTCGGGATTTCTCACCAAATGTGCACGAAAAGTTTGATTTCCTCATAAAACAGAGTGCGTGATGTGTATGTTTCACGGATATTAAAACATTTTTGGACGGTATAATCAGTGCGAATAAACTACGTTGTAACAACTCAACTAAAGTTGAGAAAGTTTCGTGGATGTTATTAACTCCTCTTGTGAAAACCAGAATGTGTTATTTCTTTCGTTTGGCTTTATCGCCTCTGGTGCGGAAACGCAAGTCAGCGGTTTAAAATTACGATGTCAGTGTTGTTTACAAATCCTATATTTTAGTTGTAAAACTCTTTGTTAGATGGTCAAATATTTTAGCAGTACATAACAACACTTGATCCCGAATGAGCTTAATTAAACCTCATACATGACGCTGATAATGAGGTGAAGCTTACTTACTTGACAGTTTCAAGTCGTGAGCTTCCCACCAAAAGTCGTTATGCAATTTCCTGTTAATCAACTAACAGGTAACCGACTGGCAAACTTACCAAGTTCTTCCGCGAGAAAGTTCAACTACTTGACGAATTATGGAAGATACTATACATAGAGTAAACTAAAAAGTTCTAGTTTTTTCATCTAATTCTGTTACGTTAAATTACGTTATACTGTAGTTATTTTCATTTACTTTGTTTCCATTTTAATGGACAAGCCAACGTGAGATGAACTTTATTTTGACGTAACTTTTTAACACGTATTTCTCTGTGTGGGCTTCATTGTTTTAACACTTTTATTTCCATTTAGTGACGGATTAAAACTCGCATTCCAGCAATGTCGCTTTACATAAATTAACAACTGAGGTTTTGATTTCGTTTGAAGGTTTCCGATTTTTTTCCTTTTTAAAGCATACAAACATATCAAAAACTTTATTACTTTCCATAAAATATTACCCGGTTTATTATAGAAAAATGAAAAAGTCAGCTATTACTCATCCGCATTTTTAAAAGTAATTCCACCGACAAGCTTTTATCGCTGAATTTAACCCAAAAACTAATGACTGGGAGTTACCATTATTGATGACGGTCCACATTGGATAACGATAACGTCAAAAGATATAAGATAGGTTGCCCAAACAGAAGGGAAGTTTATTAATATGGCTTCCGGGTCATTATGTGAAATTCGAACGTAAAAGATGCTTCTGCGACGTAATTCCGAACGTCATGAAATCTTATAAAAGCCCGAGGTATATTAAATTCGGTACAATAAATGTTTTCATTTTGTTGCAGAAACGAGGAGTTAATAAAAGGAGTGTGCAAAATTCTAATAACAGCACAATTGAACGTTTTAATTAGTCATATTAACGTGACTCAGTTACTTTAAACAAAGAAAAATTAAGCAAAACACATTCAACCTGCTTTAGCTTTTCTTTTTCGTATTACTTTTTCCATCACGCAGATTCAGAACATCTCGTTTCACAAACAATTTGTCATTGTGATTATCATTTTTTTCGGTTTGCTCGAAAGCTCCCAACTTTGTGCAGCGTCGTGAAGAGTTTTCCTAAAATTACGCTACCTTTTGTTCGCTGCTTCGAAAGAAAATCCTAAATGAAAAGAAAAACAAATGCGTCTGCCACAAACAGTAGAATTTTTTACTCTATGGATGAAAGAGTCATAATATATGCATGAAATTTTTAAATTTAATGTAGTTTTCGGTTAACGGCTGAAGCGACTGCGTTTATTCCGAGATGACTTATACAAGGCGAACTGAAGTGTGGTTAATATAATTTGCATTTGAATGCAATGCTGAAGCCTGGAAATAACAGGAACTCGCCTTAAGACTGTCGAATTTTACAGAGTAATCCAAGTGTAACAATCTTCATTCAAGCGCGTTGTTGTACCTTAGTGAAACATTCGTAGCTTTCCGTAAATGGAAACGTTACGTTGTTCAATGAGTCGGATGGAATTTTTGAAGCTACATTCAAGTCGAAACGAACAGCACGGTAATTCATTAACTTGTTGCTTCTTTATATTCATTAAAATGTAAAAATTTTAATGTTGCTTTAGTTTGAACTGTAGCGTTGCTACATCAATTAAGACCTAGAAACGGACTGAAACATTAAGTGGTATTAATACTTGTATTGTGCTTCTGTTTCCTGAGAGCGCCAAATTATGTTAAATTTAGGTCTGCCATCAATCAGCGTAATTACGCATAATGTATGTGCCCATTGTCAGCAACATGAATAAGTTATATGCTCTTTAACCCGTTGGCGTTAGGCAAGGGCTATTGCAGTCCAAAGTCTCTCATATAAGTTATTACAGGGTTTGCTAATGAGAGTAAATAGTCTCATGTGTAAAATCAAGCATCATTAATTGAAATTCCTTACATTATTGACAAACAATGAAAGAAAAATACAATAAACTTTTATCAATTCTATCATGATATAAGAAGATAAGTAGCTTACAATCTCATCGTATTTTTTTATAAGACAACAAAATAAATTAAATTTGCGTTTTTGGTTTACTGCTATTTTATTTAAGTAATTGAAATATCTGATTATTTATTCCTTTACTGTGGAAAGCTAAACAACGCGACGTAATCCAACAATTTAAACTCTCACAAATTTTATCTCAACTCACTATACTTATAATTAGCACAAACTTGAGAAAAATCAATACCAAACTTGAAGACATTGCAAGCTGAAAAGAGTAAAACATGGAAATTGACAAACTTTTGATTAGGTTCTTACTTTTATTTGCACAAATGAATTCCTGCTTTCATATTGATAACACTTAATTACTTCAGTCAAACTTCCAATCGTTCAGTCTTGTTTGTCGCCGATTACTATTTAATATTCCAACAAGTTCTTCGTGTTTGACTCTTTTCCCCACGTTTTTTAATAATAAACTGATGGATTAAAAAACATTTTAAACTGATGTAATATGGAAATTGGGTTTTATAATCTGCCTAAATAAGCAAAGTGCTTTGGCCTCAAAGAGAGCGAGCAGACGAGCGAAATTAAATCGATTAACATGGAGCGGCAACTGGTATATTGCCAAAGGCATAGAGGTGTAGGACTGGATTTGTGCCAGATTTGTTCGGACGGACACACGCCACATCTATACGAATGTTTGAAGGATATTTAGGCGATTTTTATAATAAAGTTGTTTTACTCTTCCTACTGTTACGAATGGATTTTATAAGCTAAGTTTTTATCCGTTTATCGCGCAATTCCTTGGCTATAAGTCATTACAGTTTCTCGAACTAAAACTAACAGGAAGAAACATTTACTGTCATCATTAAGATAGTAGGTATAAACATGTTGAAATTAGTTAAAAACTGTTTATTTTGAAGAAAAGGCCGTTTGTAGGCTTTTGTGGCAAGAAATGCATTTGTTAAAGAATAAGGTTTCATGCTACTAGAGAAAGTCTAAGAAAAGTGCTGAATTTTCAACTTGGCGGATCCTGAGAAATGCATTTCTACCCTTCTTGTAGGTTTTAAGGTTTTGATAATATTAAGATGACGCAGTCATTCTGTTAGGGAAAAATCCAAGAACAAAGTAAAATACCTCGTATGACTTAAGCAGTGACAGGTCTGTTGATGTATTATATATAAGGAACAGTCGCAGATCCTGAAAACAATGACGATTTATAATGTTGTTGGTGCGGCGCCATAAATTAAGATTGAAAGGAATAAATGAAGAGTGCAATAATAAAAGCATTCAAAAGTTTTTTTTTTGATGTACTTGTTTTGAATAAATCTGGTTAAAATCAATGACCTCTTATTTTAGTCCTTTTAAGTAGTTTAATGTGTAATTTGGCGGACTAGTGTTGTAATGTAACAGTATGAAATAAAAACATATCATATCCCCAAATACGGGTGACTATAATTGATTGTTAATTGGCTGAGAAGAACAAATAAACTTGACAAATAATTAGATTTTGCTGCTCCTTATAGTTACTTGAGCTCTATGTGGCCCTAAGTAAACTTTTTTATTCAAGGTGGTAATTTGTGAAGCGAAGCGGAGCTGAGGTTCGCAAAGCCACCGAGGATAAAAAAAAACTTACCCACGTGTTGCTCATTACGTTACATCACAAAAAAATGTGATTTTGTGTTTGCGACTGTTTATATCTGGCGCCAGGATGGTGCTATTACTATAGTGCTTGAAAAACAAATAACCGCAACCAAAACAAAAAATTTTGATTTGGAATGGGTGATACAGAAGAAATTGAAATTTTTTTCTAAAATTGATGAAGCGCAAGCATTCATTTTTACATAAAAGTCGATTTGAGCGAACTTAAACTTTAACAATTACAGTAGCAAGATATAGAAAATAAATTTTTAATGTTTTTTTAATCAGTTACATGATGATGAATTTCAGGTGAAATTTTTTCCAGAAAATGGAGCTACAACTCATATAAATCGTGGAAATTTACAATATTTACAAAAGTTTTTTGGAAATCGAATTATAAGTAAAGGGGTATATATTTTTCGTGGTTCCCACGATCCCCTGATTTAACTCCTCTAGATTTTTTAATATTTGGATTCATAAAAGATGAAGTTTACCGAAGAAGAATTAATAACGAGAGAACAAATGTTACAAAATGATTTTCAAAGTAAAAAGAAATGAATTTAATTACGTTTGGACAAAAATGGAAGTAATTTTTAGATGTTCCTTTAATTATGTCACTTTTTTTTATTTTACTAAAATTGCACTATATTAGTTTTGCTGAAAAATCACTTTTGTGGTTTTAATTAAACTAAAATTCTCATCTCATCTTCTCGTTCATTTTTCAGCACTCTCCAGCGGCATCCTTGCGTGAATATTGTGTAAAAATTTCAACGTTTTTAAATTTAAAACAGTAGTGCCGCCGTTGGTTGGTCTCGAATGCAAAACTTTTGTTGTAATTCAATATGAACCTCTCTTCGATCAATTCGAAATCTATGAGATTGGATGCGATGATTTTGCTACCTTTTTTGACAAAATTTGAGCTAAAAGTGATCAACTCTCATCTCCTTCATATTTTTCATCAATCACTTTTAGGCTGTGTTGTGCCCAAGACGAGCCAAGATGACCTTTAATTACAGCGAGCTTAGAACTGTGTTAAAGAAATTGGCGTATAATAAAAATAACCACGCTATCTCTTCATTTTAGCCTACAAAACATACGGCCGATGTCTTTTTCACTGCCATTCATTCAAGTAATCTCAATTGCAAATGCGACATTTAACTCTGCCATTTTCTTACCATGAAACTTCAAATTTGTCATTTTATAGACACGTATTACACTCTACAATTTTGTAAAGGCGGCAAAGTTCATTTATTTTATGCAGCAAATTTGACCCGAAAATAAATTATAGAAACTCTGTATATCCCGACGCGTAATAAAATTTTTGAATTACGGCCTATCATGGTGTTATTAAATTGTAAATTATTGGTACTTCTTCTAAAGTTGTTGTGTCTAATTCCTCATATGCTGCAATAAAAGTGTTAAAAATTACTTCATTATGATCGCAAAATTAAAAAAAAATAATTCTGAGCAATATTCTTTCTATGGCTGTAGTAGCTGATTATCCTTATAGCTATGCGTCACTGCTTTTTACGTTCTTGCAGTTGTTAGGCTTGTATTCACGGAATTAAACCGAGCGTTTACTTAAGATTATTGAATTTCCTTTTTTTATAAAAATAAAGAAACCCTCACGAATCTCGGTTCTCACTTCATGAAGCGCTGAATTTTATGTTGAAACGAGAATAAGAATGAGATTTTCCCCGCATACTGATGAAAGCTTTTAATATAGATCCAAACGAAAGCACGAAATGAAGATTTTTATATTTCATATTTGTATACAGAGCTCACTTCCATCAGTACCGTAATTACATTGGGTTCAAAATTCTGGAAATTTATTTTAGAGCAGTGTGTCTCTATAAATTATTTTTACAAGATTATGGGGGTCGTGACTATAAAATAAACCATCATGGTCAGTAGCAGTAATTTTGGATCGGTAAACTGCCACTTATTTCAGCCGGTCAGATACTGACATCAATTTATTGAGCAAGCATTCGATACAATTACCTGAGAAGTCGAAAAATACGATTTCTGTTTGCTTGTTTTATTTTTAATGAGGAGTAGTTTTCGGAGTGATGACTGTGTAAAGTAAACTAAAGGGAATAGCGCGCGAAGCTTGTTCTAACCCACCAAATTCTTGCTTGAGAGCTGAGGTCTCTTACCTCGACAAAGCTAAAAAGGTTTTACATCGAAAATGAACGAGAACGTATGCCAGGTTTTCCACACAAAGATACCATTAGGTTCTATTGCTATGATTGATGGCTTTTCTTGCTAACCTATATGAAAAGGAAAATGTAAATATAACATGAAAGGTTATTACTCATCTCGGTTACATGATATATTGAAATGTTTATTTTTGCAAAGAAAATCATTTTGCGAATTCAAAGATCATTGCTGACAAGATTCAAACGGATTCATTACAGTGGCCGTGTTCCAAATATGGAATTACGCAAAGAGAGAACTTGGGGCCATTGTTATTGATGGCAGGACAAGAGAAGAACATAAATTTATTTGATGGAAATTGAAATACGACAAGGTTCAATGATTTATGACAGCGTCATTAGAATTTTTATATGTAGATATACATTAGACATGCGGCCTACACTGATATCAGAGAGGTGTTTAGGTGGGTATCGTAAAACATTAGCTAGTAAACAATAGACCGAGCTATAAATTACACAGCCAATCTATGTGCTCAGAATTTTATTAGACGTAATAGTCTAAGCGCATTATAATTAAAATTAGCACTTTTAAAGGTTTCTAATAGTATTATGATTATATAAATTAACATTAACAATTTTATGTGCACTCATTAAGTTTATGTAATTATAAAGACAGATTATAAAACGTTGCATAGTTTTACGTATTGTAACAATTCAAATAAATTTCTTAAAGAAACTTTAATTATTCTTTGTTACCATCTCCTAGAGAAAAAACGAACCAAACGATCTGCACATGAAATGGCACAATATAGTAACTTTCGATTTATTTACATAATTAAATATTTCTGGCAACTGCTGTAGAAGAAACGTGCAGATTCCGATCTTTCCCAAATCGTAGATACCTTGACGTACCACAAAGAACGTGGATTGCCTTCAAAATTTGGAAAATGACAAAATCTGTATAACTGAGCCTTCACAAAGGTTGTCAAAACTATAATTTATGATAGAATTAAATTTAAATTTTAAGGTAATAGGTAGCATAATTAATCAATAATTACAAATTTGTTAACGTGTGCATTCAGTTCCATAAAAAAATGTTTAATATTTTTCATGTTGTAATTATATTTTATAAATTAACTGCACTTTCTGCATACTATTTTAAAACAATTCTTAGAAACTTTAACTACAATTTTGGTTCTAATTCCGACAAAGGGCTAAAAATCCAATTAAAAATCCTATTAAAGCTCTTTAAAATGATTGTAGAAGTAAATGAAATTTGAAATTTTAAAAAATCTTATAAACACATTGAAAAACGGATATTTACCGACGTGAAATCATTTCTGTGGTTGTTCATTATGAAGATGACATTTAAAGGCAATCAAACACTGATCTGCTTGACAAATGATCAAAACTTGAGGTAGGTCTAGTTAATTTATAAATATAAGAAAAACTGTCAAAGACTTTTACCTTTATTTTGCCACGAATTGGTCGTTTGAATCTGCCGGTTAAACCAAAGCCTGGTGTCAGATTCTGTGGATAAAATTAATGTGGTTATTTTGTCAACACTCTGCAAATTAGAACAACTTCAAATTTAGTTCGCACATGCGGAAAGAAACGATACTCAAATGTTATTTTAAGAGTGTTTAAGTTCTGGAGAGGGTTGTGCGTACCAGAAAAAAATTGGAAACGATATTTTGAACAATTTTTATACCTTAATACCTTAATTACAGAAACGATAGTTTAATTGCGCTAATAATCACCAAAATTTTTATTTAATTTTTCGTTTTCGGGTGAAATTTTTTCCCTTGCAAATTTTTTTGAGTTTGGTGCTAAATATAACTGTGTGCAACTTCACTTTTAAAAAAACGCCACGAATCACCCAGTATAATAATCTGACGATCTAATAATTCAATAATTTATTATTCTAATAAAATCAATAAATAGAAAGATATAACGAATTTAAAGTGATGTAGTTACGCGATATCCAAATATCTAAGCGATTTAAAGTTCCTATCGCATATTTTCATATTTTTCATGTGCAATAATTAATATTAACATAATGTACAATAGTTTGCTGCATATTTTGTCTACTTATTTTTGTTGCATATTTTTCGCTCCTTGAACAGCTTATGCTTCTTAGAGACTAACCGTAAAGTGAATTTTATATCCAACAACTTACTTATAACTAACTCGCTCAATTGTACGACATTTTATAAGACTAAAAATTTAAAACAATCTAGTTTCAGCGAGTATTGTAATAAGAATAATTTCGATTAAGAATGATATCAAACTTTTTTAATTATAGTGAATTGGTTTTTAATTCTATTTACTCGCAATATTAAGTCGTAAAAATTAGAAACGATTTGAGTAACTGACAATTTGCTCAGTTTATCAGAAAAGATAGGGGCTTAGATCTATAGGTAAAAGTTTAATTGTTTTTTTTATCCACTTAATTTTTCAGAACTTCAGAATTTAAAGTCTGTTGAAATCTCCACCGGCTTAGGGTGTTAAAATATAAATACCAAAGTCGCTCGGAAGATGTGGTGTTTATCGATTCGCTGAGACAGCTTTAAATAATTCAGTATCCAGTTACGACGTATCACACACGCTTCGTTATAATTCTTCCGAAGCCTTAAAGGACTTGGTTAAAGATCTAAGAGGATTAAGTAATAAGCGATGAAGTTAGGAGTGAAGCGCGTAAAGTAGCGGACGAGGAAGTTAATACTTACGTTTCCCCTCCTTATCCGCGATAATACGGATTCCCCCTCCTCCATTTGCAGATTTTCCTGATTTTCGACACTACTCTTACCCTAAATTTTGTATTTACATGAATATGTAAAACGCTCAAACTTGCTAAGAAAAGTTTTTTTCCTAAAAATGTTTGAAATGGTCTCCAGCTACGTTTTTGTACCTCACCCCCTTTCATGAAATTTACTGTTCATTCAAACGTTACAACGATAACGCTACCGACGACAAAACGATGCTTCCGACGTGGTGTTGCCACCCACTGATTTTTGTTTGGATAACTTTATGGGACCGTAAATTCTCGGCAATATTGATATAGTTGTGTTATGGTATGTTTTTCGTCGCTGTTGTTCGAGGTAGCAGAGTTTGCGGAATTTATCTCCTTTTGTAAACATGTGTTATTATTCAGGCCGGTTGTAGCATCAAATGCCTTCAGGATAACCACTAGATAAAACAAATAATAGCAGATAAATATTTACTCACTTTTGTTAAGTACAGGAGACCGCCCACTTCGAAAATTAACAGGTAGATCTATAAACCAAGATAGCTGGTGATTCAGCACGGTGCATCTAGAAATATGTAAATGTAATCAAAAATCTAGTCTGGCTAAAAGTCAAGTTTTTTTTGGCTCGGTGAAGAGGGAACACCTGCTTTAATCTTGGAGCAAATAAATGTAAGAAAATTTTAGAAAGCTTTCAGCTCCTCATATGGCAAAAGCTTCAACTCATTTATTAGAACGATTTTGATTTCAACAAATTTGCTGACGGAGACATATCGCTATTTGTTTTTTGGCATGAAACAGAATTTTATCATTGACAAATATTTCACGAAATTTTAACAGTTAAAAGTCTGAACATATTCAGGTGGGTGTATAATACATTTTTCACCAAAACCACAACCAACAGCCATTGTCCTTACATGCCGTAAATCAAGTGAAAACTTTCTCTTTGCAATCACTGGTATTTCCATCGAAATTGCGTAGTCACGTGAAGAATATCACGAGAAGTGGGCGAGATAATACAATTATTTTATGTTATTATAACAAATTAATGTCAGCAATAACGCGTAACTTATACGTCTATGACTCAGTATTTTCGAGCCTATTTACATTTTGCCTTTAATAAGCCACCCACACGACATCTTTTATTCTCTTTAAGTAACAATGAACAATCCATGATTGATTACGATAGAAACATTTTTTAATTAAAATTGTGTATAATTAAAATGGCTCGACGGCAAATCTAATTAATTTTGACACAGATGCTATCAACGGTAATAATTTTAATACAGACGAACACAAGCTTTGACATTTTAGAACTGCCTCCCTCATTACCGTCAATTTACTTGTTTTAATTTCAACCATTCCGCACAAATTTATGTTTTACGCTCTGTTGTCGGCAGCCAATCCACGACAGTAGATATTTCATTTCTGTTTTGGTCTTGCGGTTTTCATCAAAATCAATTTTGACGAGCTTTGTCGTAAAGGTTTTTAATCTGATTCCCGGAAAGCGAAATTTTTATCAGTTGCTGTCAATATTGATCGACGCCAAGAAATGAATTTCTTTTCTCGAGAAAATATGTACAACAGTCGCCGTTTTCACTGCGAATGTATATGTAAATGTATTTTAACCAGAAAGAGAATCAGAATCATTATTATTGTTCGTTATGCATTTATGATAATCGAGCAATAAGAATCAAGACACGACAATAACATGAAAATGTCTTGTCAATGAGATAATTTCTTTCGTGTTTATTTATGGTAATACGAATTAACATATTTCTGTAATAATAACACTACGTAAAAATTGCTAATTTATGGCGATTGCTCGGGTTAAATGATATTCGCCCACAATCAAGTGATTATAACAGTAATAAAAAATTTAATGAGACGTGCATTTTTTAAACTACATCAACTAAAGAATGACAATTACGTATTAGATGCAAATTGGTAATACGAGTATTTATTTGGTTACTAATTGAGTTGCTTTTTCTCGAAATGGCTCCATTAACCTCGTTAGTTCACAAGATATACATGGTACTTCATTAAATGTAGAAATAATAAATATTCCGATTTTTACCTGCTTGTAGTTACCTTGAAATCAATGGGAAGGTCTTAAATAGCTACCCAAACTTGATCCTATATTGATTTAGAGGCTGTTATCGTCGTACAAATGACTAATTACGGGAGACAAGGACTTTGTGCTGGCTTTGACACATGTTGGAGTGCGTAAGTCGACAAATAATACTAATAGCCCACACCACAAACGTTATGACAGGCTCATTTGCGTTACCACAAATTTATTTTCAGAGATTATTTTACGTGGTGTCTAATATTAAAACAGTATGAATTTTATGCTTATTTATACGTTGCACTATATTTACGTTTTATTTGACATAGTTCCAAAATCTTCAATTTATATTTATCTGTTTGATCATAGTTAATATCATGTTATAGTCGAGTAAAAGAAAGTTCACAAACCTAAGAAAATAAAATTTAGAAAGAAATTTCTGGTTGTCTATGAAATGTAGTTTTTTGCATAGCTAAGTATATAAGTACGAATGAGGGAGATTTAACAAAAATTTCAATTTCAAAACGTAGACAAGTCAATCAAACTAAAAATCTATTTTTTTACTACTGTCATAAATTAGATTTAGAAAAGTATATTGCTTTAAAAATACCACTTCAAACTTTTTTATTAAAAAAAAATATTAAAATTTCCCATTAAATTTGCTGAAGTCGGTTATTGAGTTTTTGACTCTAACCTGTTAAATATCTAGAAACTTAGTAGCATTATGTAAGCATTTTTTTTTTTTGATTAAAAATAAAAAAATAATTTTGTTATCTGAACAACATGAAGCAATTATTCTAATTTCGGATTCAGGATTAAAGCAAAACAGAATGTCAGGCTACAAGCACAAATTATTTTTAAGAACAATATATTTGAATCAAAAAGCGACTTACGTATTATAAAATTATTTCTATTTGGTATTTTTTTTATAAAAAAATTTAAAAAAATGTATTCGAAAATTGAAGAAGAGCAGTTTAAAGAGACTAAGATAACTTTTTCAAAGCGTTAAATTCTGTATATTTGATGCAATAAAAATTCGATAAAATAAAAGAATTAAAAATAAATACCTATAAACATCTAGGAAAATTATTTTGTATACACCAGCAACTAAATCATTTCTGTCATATCAACTTAACTTTAATATTTATAGAAATGTTTTTAATAAATGTTACTTAAAATGGGATTCTAAACAACTTTTACTCTTGGCATTTTTTCGCTAGGACGCACCCTTTTCGAAAAACACATAAATTTAACCTTTGATTTTAACTGTCCCTGCTGTAAATCGTTCCAGAATTAAAAATTGAAGCGATTTTAGGCATTCCCTTGATTAATAATTTCTGAATTAATAAGATCTAAAAATGTTTAAAAATCTGAATAGAATTTTAAAAACCACAAATTTAAAACTTTAAAAAGGTGCAAGAAATTAAAAAGAAAAGTTTCACGATTCCAACATATAAAAAAATTCTAAAGAAAGCAAAACGAATTTAAAAATTTAAGAATCAGAAAAACTAAATAATCTACGCAAGTGCAAAAATCCAATGTGTCTAAAAAAATCATGAGGTTTTATATATTTTTTTAGACCCGTTGCATGTTTTGTAGTATTTAAATCAGTGACAAAAATCAAAAACTACTTTTCTTATTATACATTTCTAAGATTTTGCAGAACGATTAATATTGGCATCAATTCTGTACATATTTTTTTTAATCGTTTGAGAAATAAATTATTTTTATTAATTTGTTGTTCAAAAAAAAAAAATAGAACAAATAAAATTCAGAATTAACTGATCAGCTTTAAATCTATAAAAAATGTACCTACTATTGCAAAATTTTACCATCAGAAATTGGTTTGTAAAATGTAATGCTTTAACTTGAGACGTAATCGATAAATGACGTTCCCCAGATTTCTAGAGATAGATTATAACTTTAATTCAAAATGATTCAAAAAGTGACACAAGAGATAACCAAATGTTTGCAAGAAAAATAACATTTTTTATATAATAAATTGGAGCTTTACTTTTTTTTGTTATCTTGATACAAAATTGTTTTTGTGAACTGCCATATCGAATACAACTAGCTGAGACGTTGCAAAGTTGCAAAGAAATCCTTTGAAATCGCCGTATAAAATGTGGCCAGACAAAAGGAATGTAACTTTACCATTCTTCAACTAGACGACCGTCGTTCATTACCTTGATGTTTTTCTTAAACCAACATTTTTATCCCAAAACTTGTTTAATCCAGGTATATAAAGAACGATTCGAACTTGTCTGGTGAAATATTCTTATTGTTCATATTGCAATAATTGCTTTCCTTTGAAACTCCAATATTAAATCTTGTTAATTCTAGTGCATCGCAAACAATAATAACCATGTTAGCCTGAAGCATTAAAATTGATCGTTCTCTTGTTTATTTTGCAAATTCCAAACACGCATGCAACTCAATTATATTTGTGTAAGTTAGGTAACGAAGTATCAGTGAACGTTCTTTCCAACTGTAAAATAGATGCAACGTAACGGTAATTTAGCGTTCATATTTATCTGTAACAGATGAAAGATGTTAATAAAACTCGGACAGGTTTGTTCATTAATTGGCAATTACCTCCGTGCTCTATCATCAATTACGATCTTCAACAAAATTGTTGATTGTTATCCATTAATGGCCTGCTTTTCATAGTTGTGGACATGAAATAAATTGCAGAAGTTGAAACAGCGAAGCACATTACTAATACGATTACCCATTCATTTCCTTGGACCGATGTCTGGGGCTACATTTCTGTAATTAAAATCCAACGCTGAAAACTGAAAAACATTCCCACTAAAATTATGATTCATGTTTCCCCGGCCAAGAGTGCCCGATATTCGTTCCGGTAATTCCCGGAACATTTTCTCTGTGCATATGTGGGCTCAGCAAATGGATGCAATAAATAAACGCAGTGCTACAAAGTAATAATTACGAAGGCTATGTTCTGTAGGGAATCAGGAAATGTTCTGCAATTTCTGCAACTCTGCGCTTTTTTTTCCAAATGTGCAGTTACCAGACAGACGTGGGACTAATATCAATGGGTTCACATCATCACCGTAAAATTAAAGGCTGGTAAATGACTGGTTTTATTTCAGAGAAAGAATCTAGAACACAGTGAGAGACGATTAAAAATGCATTTAGCTACCACACACTACTTTCGATGTATATTAATGTGCCTCCTCGTTTACAGTAGTTGATATTTTTTTTCAATATCGTAACTGTTTGTCTCGATGTCTGCGTTGGACAAATTAACAATCGATCAGTAACCCACATAATAAAGGCGGGACAAGAAGTGAGAGCCCTTGCTAATTGAATAAATTTGCATATGACCTCATCATCACAATGCACTGAAAGTTTATATCGAACTGATCTCTCATTTCACTCATAAAAATAACAAATGAGTTCCATACTCGTTATGGTTCATTAATTAACAATGTCGTGGGATGAACGTCAGACTTTTTTTGACAAGAACACCATTTACTTCGGTATTAATTTTACATTCTTCTAGGTCAATGGCACTGATTGTAGATATTTTCTGCCGCGTTCCTAAACAATTTAGGTTATTAGGAGCGTTACGGAATAAAGCGATGGGTAAAAAGCCAAACTATTTTCACTATTAGATGTTTCGCAATGTGGTAATGTGAAAGCTTCAGTTAGCTGAAATAGAATTAGACAAAGCGCAAAAGGAGAAACGAAATGGAGTAAGATTCATAGAGGAAATAATAAGTTAGCTGTTGTTTAACACAAAATATTGCCACAATTGTAAACAAGGAATTTTAATGAGTTTGCTCTGTTATTGTAGGTAAGAAGAAAATGTACTTAAAGTCAAAACAATTTGTCAATGAAGAAACATAAGTAGTATTAAATAAATTTAATAAATTTTGAATTCCTTAAATGAACACTAGATTGTAAATGATTTATTTATTCATTAAAAACTGTTGTCAAAAATTGGAACACCTCAGTTGGAGATACATCAAGTAGGCTTTATTAATATTTATTTTAACATTATTTAATTTTTGGAAAATGTTGGTTAAAAAAATTGTAATTGTTTTTCTCATACTTTATACACGACTTTTGCGTCTAATTTTTTTTATTCCAGTTTTTTTTTTTATTCGGTACAGTCGCATTTATCAAGCTCTTGGCGTATCGTCTTCATTCCAAACATAAATTATTATTTATCAAGTATTTCATGCCTCTGTTCGTTGCAATACTTTTGCAGTTTTGGTCTGATTCTATTTGTTTCTTCACTCTTCCAATGGACGCTAATTGTAATTTTTTTGTTGATACTATTTTTCGTGCGTTATGTACTGAATTTACCAGATGAAGGTTTCCTTTTCGTTTCTTCAAAAATTTTTTTGACCTGTTGATTGCGTTCTCTTATTAATTAATTAATTAACTAATTTTTCTGTAAATACTTTTTTGTTTTTTTTTTCAGCACTTTCTTTTTCTTTATTTCTCTAAATTTATTTGCTCTCTTATTCTTTCTTTTTAATCTGGCATGATTCTTCTCTGCTTTTTTTATTTTTTTATCTTTGTTTTTACCTGTTGTAGCATGTTTCCTTCTTAAGTGTTTTTTTTAATTTTTATCAACGACCCTCTTATTTTTTTGTTTTGTCATTCAGGTTCTTTTTACTAGGTGCACATTTTTTTGCTTCTTTTTTATAAATCGTGGCCGCTTCCTATTTCAGTTCACTATAAATTTTTGAGTTCTTTCAAGATTTTCAATTTTTTCAGTATATGAACAAGTGGTCAGTTAGAAACCAATTAATTAATTTTAATTTAATTAATAATAATAATAATAATAAGTTAATTTTCTTATGTTCAACAAATAAAACAAAACATCGACATAAACCTCAGCGTCATTTGCGACAATTAAAATACAAAATATAAAATAAACTTTTTAGAAAAGAAAAATAAATTTATATTTTCAATCTTTGTGTGTATGTTTTACTTCTGTTTTACATTTTTTTATTGCTCTTGAAACATTTAACTACTTTTTGTTGGGTGTTTATTTTTTTAAGTTTATTGCACCTAAAAAATGGCAACATTTATCAATGACACGAACATATAAATATTTATTATCGTTCGAGAAGTTTTATTATGATGACCAAATACAGTTTCTAAAGTGTTCATAAAATATGTTTTTTAAGTTGTAATAGCGTTAACAATACTGTAGAATATTATTAAATGCTAAATGAGCAAGTACGTTACTAATAAAAGCTTGATCAAGAAAGCTGTAGGAACAAACTTATACTTATGTAACAACAAGATATATGGGCATAAGCAGCTCAAAAACATTTTTGAAGCAGAATTTTATTTCTAGATTCAATTTTAGCACAGTGCGTATTTTTTTCAGCACTTGTAAAGTAAATCTTCAAACAAAAAACTTAGCTCAAAAACTTCGAACTAAAGACAAAATGAAATAAAAAATATATTACGGAAGTTTTCAGTTCGAAGTACAGAGAAACACCGCCATCAACTAACTGTGAACTTTATATTTCTAATTACAAGTAAGTTAAATTAATTTTACATCAGAAGGTTGACCCATAACAGAATTTCCCATAACATTGTAAAAAAAAAACATTGCTTATAATTAAATATCCTTAATTTAGTATAAATTCCACCTTATGAATAATAAATTTTAAAAAAACTGTGTTAAGGGTTTCAGTTACATTAAAGGTTTAGATAAGGTAGACCCATAACACTCAGAGCTAAAACGAACTAAGTTCTTTAATATCTTCGTTAATTTTTAACTTTTTTAGATTTATCGACTCGAGCGACATATCTACAAATTCATTAAAGATAATATGGTACGCTCGTTTGCATCCAGCCCATGAATCTAGATGGTTTACGTTCATTATTTTCGTTAACATCTTCTTTGTTCATTATTCGCAGTTTTTGTCGTGAAAGGAATTTAAATTTCTTATAACTTTGGCATGATTTTTATCTCAGAATATTTACGAACGTGTACATTTATGACTAACTGAAGTTCATACGTTTGAAAATCTTAAACAAGATCGCAAATTTCCAAGCCATCAAAATTTTAATTTTAATTAAAACACAAGATTTTTTCCGAACGTAATGGAAAACAAGGCTAGGTTCATCATCTATGAGAATGTTTCAAAATTTGTGAGAAGATTGAAAAGATTTGCAGCCATTGGCAACGAAATTTTTACCCACTAAATGGTACTCTCCAGAAGAATAGTTTCCATTTCTATTACCTTCGCTTGCAAAAATTGTTTATAATGAAGCGCTGTCGTTATTCAGTTTAAACTATTAGGTTCTTAACTCGGAGCCATGACGATCCCAGCCCAGGCAAATTTGAACGAAGAATATATACCGAACTCCAACACCTCCTACATTTTTTTATAAGCTTTGATATTATGAAATCTGATCGATTTGTAATATAACACGTTTTCAGTTATTGTGAAGAGCTGAATTCAGTTTTACATGTCATTTTTTTGCTTCCATTCAGAATATCCTTCGCTTCTGCGTCTGTGTCAATTTTCATTTTCATGCAAGCGTGAGTTTGCTTATAACGTTGTGTACTCTGTAAAAAAAAAATTAAGCGTTGACTGGAGCAACAGAATGTAATTCATATTGTATTTTATTACTCGTATTGTTGAAAGAGGATTTTACTCTGTATCGTTCGAAATTGTAATATGTGCTGTAAGTTTCGGTGAAAAAGTGAAAATCATCGTAAGGGAAATAAAAAGTAAAATGCACTTATTTTTAGGTTTACAGGTTGTAATAGTCAGAGCTTAAAGACCAAAGGGTATTTTTTCCTGGTTATAAATTTATTGATATAAATCTTAGAACCTACGTCTTGGTAAGTTTTAATTTAAAATGCAAATTTCTACAGCATGACGATTTATGCTTTAGATTTGTAAAGCCGTGTTTCATTTGTACACGTACCTGAATTCTGTACAAAAGCTGTAGGATTATTAAATGTGAATTGTACCAAACAACAATAGTCACATGCTAAAAATTACAACAGACAGTGTAAACAATTGTAATTTACGTTTTTAAAACACCTCAAACCCAGATATTTATTTTAAATAGATTTATTTTTAAAATTTGAAGTATATTTATTTATATATTTATATTAGTACGAGTAGGCAGTTAGCAAATTGGGTTTTTAAACAAAGGTAAAATTTCGTTTACGAAATAAAGAATAATGAAAAAATAATGTTAAAAAGTAACTAAAAAAATACTCATTATTATTGCAGTTAAAAATATATGCCAATTAGGTCTTTTTTTCTATTAAGTTTTAAACTTAAATCTGTATTTTTTTATTACAAATTTTTAAATCGTTTAGAATAAATTTTTCAAAATTTTTGTCTTAATTTCTTGAATTAGATACTTAAAATTTCATTTTTTTATATTCTTTGCCTATAATGTCAAAGTTTGCTAAATTTCTACAGTTTGTTTTAGAATTTATTGGTATTTTAGGTTGTTTTTTGACTTTCATATCTTTTAAACTTTATAGATCTATTAGCTGCTTAACATTTCATTGATTTAATTCATTTACTTTTTGAATCATTAAACATCTTGTATTTTTAAATTTAAAAATTTATGTTACCGAATTTTGGATTTTTTTCAGTTTTTAAATACTTTAAATTTCTGTAATTTTTACATTTCTTGCGTTTTTGTGTTTTCATAAATTTTATTTGTTTTGATTATCTTAATTTTGTTTAAATTGTTATTGTTATTTTTATATTATATAAAATTCTTTAGCTTTTACAGATTATCTAGAATTTCTAAAATTTGGATTAATTTTTTGCTTTGAATGTTTTTTTTTTTAATTTTATGAATCCTTTATCAGATGTTTCAAGGTTTTCAAAATCTTCATAATTTTAAAGTCTATAGAATTACCTAGCTTTTCTAAAATTTTGATACCTTCTATAGATGCATTTTTTGGAGTTTTTAGATTTTGTAGAACCTATAGATTTTCGCTAGATATTAGATTTATAATAGATTTCTTATTTTTTTTGGAATATTAAAATCATCGTTTGCATGATTTTTTTCGCTTTTGTTATGGTTTAGGAATTTTCCTAAATTTTTAGATTTTTTTTACCAGCCTTAACAAGCTTTTTAATAATAATAACTTAAAAAAACGGTAAGGCAACATAATAGCAACATAACTTAACATAATAATTAATATACTTAGTTTTTTTTTGTTATATTTTTGATAACTTGCAAAAAAATACCTAATAACTTCAAAATTAAAAAGCAATTGTTTTCTAAAAAGATATTTCCAAAAATAATAAAAAAAAATGCTGCAAAAATGTAATATAGAATATCAATATAGATATAATAAACAAAATAAGCTTATAAACTTAATTACAAATGGGAGAAAATATTGTCGCAATCCAAATTGTAGTGCAAAAATATAAGTATAAATTTCCTAATGGATAGGTTTATATAACAATTATACAAAAATGTAATGATAATTTAAAATTTTTTAAATATTATTATTATTTTTTTCTAAATTCATGTTACAAAATATTTTTTATTAAATATTGTGCGTATAAGAAGAAAAAGTATACTAGTCGACAATTGAACTGGAATTTATTAATAGCAACAAAGAACTTACGAACAAAATTCCCAATATAAAATAAAAAAAAAATTGAACGATATATTTATTTAGCCCAAATGCTTGAAGTAACTTTTTATTATATTAATTATACATTTTAATTTGTTAACTTAAGCTACTATAAATTTATAAGTTTGGATGATACCGCATAAAATAGCCTGCGCTATTATCAGATTTATGATAAGCCAACTAGCTTATTTAGGGAAGTTAGAAATCTTTACTACATGTTTATAATTTTTTTTAAACTGGTAATGTACTTAAATATCTTTTCTAAAATTTTCTTTTATATTTGTAAAAAAAATATATCAGTAAAGTTAGTTACAATAAATTAAATATTACAAATGAACCAACAAATCAAACCTACATACTACATAAATACACTCAAACTGTAAGATGTTAGCTTACCTGGTAACTATTTCTATATTTTTGTCTCACATTTCACATTCTGGAAAAAATATCTTTTATGAAAAACTATAAACATCCAATATGTACATAGTTAACTACAAGTTCTCATGAACCACAGACGTGAATTGAAATATGTATTATACAAGTTTTAAATTCTATCATCAAAGAAAAACGCATCATGGTTTATTAACCGAATTCTGAGTTTTTACCTTTAAAGTTGTGAACTTACTCTTTGTAATTACAAGTAAACTGTATTAATTTTTCATCAAAGAGCTGACACAAACCGAAATTTTATATAACTTTATGAACACTATAATTTGATCTTCTTGTAATGCAATATTAATTTTACTGTACCTGGTGACAAATTCGAAGTGTGTCAAAGAAAACTGTCTCAGTTCTATTAAGGGCTTACTCAAAGCAGTCGCTCTTGTTTGCTTTCTTGTTATAAAAAGAATGGTTGCTTTCGACAAACCGTAAGCGCAATTTTTGAAATTATCTTTTCCATTTATTTCTATTTTAGATTAGATGAACCACAAGATGTATCAGCAGATTCATTAAAAATCCTGTGGTATGCTTGTCTGCATCCGGGTCTTAACTCTAAATGGATTAGTTTTTTTGTATACTTTAACATCTCTCTGTGTTGCTTCTATTTCGTTTTAGCGGTCAAGGGAGTTTTGGTCTCTTATAAAACTGACGTTTTTTTCATGGCAGATTGTATACAAAGTTGCACTTTATTAATACATGTAAGTAGTGTGAAAATATCATTAAATCCACAAAAGTACTTTACAGTTAATTATAAAATTTTGTGTTCTTCATAATCAAAAAACTATTCTCCTGAATTTATTACACAAAAAGTCCAAATTTTGGAAAATTACTGATGTTGCCGACCATGCTTTGTATACAGAATGTGTAAACATATTGTCTACAGCCAGAAAGATGATTCGAATTTTCTTCATACAAGCAATATTTGCCGGAGTTTGTTTCGATTTGCAACCATTTACGTCAGGACTTTTACCCAGTGGATGCTACGTACCAGAAGGATGCTTTTATTATTTAGCAGCGTCAATGTGGTACATGTCCTATGTGATTGTTTTGACCATTCCGGGAACTGATTGCTTTTTTTGTTCTCTTGGGAGCGCAGTCATCGTCCAGTTTAAACTCCTAGCCTATAAAATACAAAATATGAAATTGTACTCTTGCAATGAGTTTCAGAGCAAAATGTGGAATGAACTACAATCGTTGGTCGACTATCACAATTTTCTATTAAAGTTTGTAGTGCTACGAAATTTAACTTTAAACGATTGATATAAATCATCATTCTAGTTACTGTGTGGAGTTGAATGCAGCTTTCAGAGGTCTCTTTTTGCTCCAGTTTGGAATCACCATTGCTTCATCTTCTGTATCGGTTTTAATTTTCATGCAACCGTAAGTGGTCACACATTTGTACTCTGTTTTTAATACACTGTTCTAGAGGCAACTGGACTTACAGAATAAAATTCGTGTTATATTTTACCGCTCTTATTATTGAAATGGCATTCTATTGTGTTCCGGCGGAAGTAGCAATAAATACTGTAAGATTTATGTTGCTTAAAAAATAGAAACGTTTTGCTAGTTCCACTTTTATTACAAAAAGATTTTGCATATCTACGCATACTTTTTTTTTTAGGCTCAGACAATTGACGACGCTGTTTTCGAGTCAAACTGGCACAAAATTAACATGAGACAGTTTAAAAATTGTTTAACAATTGTGATGAGAAGAGCTCAAAAACCAATAATTTTTAGTGGATACGGCCTGATTAATATAAATCTTCAGACTTATCTTTCAGTGCGGTTTGAATTAAAAATTGTAAGTTGTTTTCTAACGTTTAAAATTTTAGATCTGTAAAACGGTGTTCAGCTTTTACACTTATTTAAATTCTATGCAGAAATTGGCTGATAAATAAAGATGGTCACTTATCTACACTGAACTTAAAATATTTTGATGAAGATATTAAAAAAAAATTATAAAGTGTGCTTAAAAGCGTTTTAGAACAGAATTTTAAAAAGTAGAGTTAGTATACTACTGATTACTAATTTATTTTTTATGAATTAATTATTGTTTAAAATGTAGGTCACTTTGCAGGTAAGTAGTTTTATATTAAGTGTATTAGTTAAAGGTGCAATGTATAATTTAGTAGTTGAGTAAATAGTTTTGTTATAAATAAATATGTGCTTAAAATAGTAAGTAACAAAAAATTTGCAGCAGTGGAGTATATTATGTTCCAAACTGTTTAAATCGGAAACAAAAACCGTTCCAAAATAAATAATTAGCATCTATAATGTGAATAACTTTTAAGAAGCACTTAGAAGTTATTTACCAAAGTGTTTAGCAAAATTAAAATATATTAAATTCACTTATTATAAAGTATTATAAAGTAAATGCATGTTACAATTTAAAAAAAACGTTGCTGTTTAAATAACTTAGGTCCAATTTATTGTAAAAGATAAAATAATAAAATAAAATATGTGTGCCCACGTATACTAAAAAGAATTAGACAAATTTTTCAATAATTTTCTATTTTGCATTAAGCTTCAAATTTAAAAAAAAAAAACGTTGATGGTGCAATAAAACAATAAGATTCTTAGTTGTTCATAAAGTAACGCACAAATTCAATAAAGTCGTAATGAGAAATTTTTGCAAAACTCTTTTTACACGTCTATTTTTGGAGAATTTAATGAAAAGTATTCGGCGAGAAATAAATCAAATTACCCCGGATGTTATTGGAATTTATTTTTTGTTAGCCACGGTCAAGCAGCAAATCTAAGGATTTTTTTGCAAAAAGCAAGCTTTAAACAGGGGTACAACGATTTTATCACAAAATTACTTAAAATCTTTTCTGGCTCCTGTGACGCTTAACAAAGAGGCTTACGACTTATTAATCGCGAAAATGCCGAAAATCGCTTCAAATCTGGATTCTGGAGCGATTTACAGTAACACTTGTTAACACTCATACTTAGCAAACCACTAAAAGTTTAAAATATTCGAATTTCTCCAAAACGGTGCATCCTAACGAAAAAATGCCAAGAATAAAAGTCTCTTCAAATCCGGCGTCTGCGACTGTTCATACAAACCTCTTACCTATTTCCATAAAATTCATTTGCTTTTCTCAGACTTTCCAACATCTGACAACCATTTTTCGAAATTTCCTTACCCGATCATTTCGTCAAACTGAGCAGTTTTCTCTTGTATCGCTTCCCATAGCATACTGACTAAAACAACAAAAATTCGAAGCTGCTAAAGTTCCATAGTTCATTCTTGAAGATCCTCAGATTCTTACAATGAAACAAAACTTCAAAAATCCAATTTCTGATAGACACCAAGGCAGATTTTAATATTATTATTGATAAGAGTTTTTCGCTACAAAGGGTAGCTAATCTTCAACATAATTTTTAAAGAATTACGTGAGTTATTTATGACCGCAAACTTCTTGCAATTCATCAAGCGATGAAATACTTCAAATATGTGTGGTCATATTTATTTATTATTGTTACTGGTCACAAACCAATTACATTTGCCATCTCAAAGAAAAATAAACAGTTGAGACAATTTCGACGTTTAGATTTTTTCGGTCGATTTAAATTTGATATTCGTGACATTGCAGGAGAACATAATGTTGTTGTATATGTGCTTTCTTGTATCAATAAACTCCAAAGTTCGGTAGATTTGTGAAAAATTGTCTGTATACAAAAAAAAAAAAACGTGAAAAACTCAACAGTTTAATTAATTTCAAATCTGTGTCGCTCTAACTCAACCAGATTACTGTGTCCAAAATCAAAAAGTTTTTGTATTGCAATATATTATGCAAGTTGCTTAAACTTGTTAAATTTTGTACTGTTTTATTTTTAGGTTCTATAAATTTTCGATTTTCTCTCTTTCTTGATGTTTGTATAATCTCAACCTTTTGTAACCAATAATTTTTTTCTAATTTTCATTTTCAACCCTTAAAACTTTGTTGAATGTATATGAAATGTATTTGACTATCTCAGCACTTTAAAAGTAGATTTTTTCATGAAAATAGATAAAGCAATACAAAGTCTTACAAAAGGTAAAGGAACGGATAAAAAAAGCAAAAGAAAAAAAAGTTAAATAAACGAATAAATGTCTTGATGATATATATAATGATGACCACAAAAAAGTAGAAATCAAAAGACGACGAATACATAAAGTTGAAAATTTTAGTCTGAAATAAATCAGAGGGAATTTAGAATTTATGCAAGTAAAAGAAAAACAAATTGAGACTATAATAGAAAAACTGAAGCAGAATACAGCTGAACGATATTTATTAAAGCTTGTGTGATATTTTGTGAATGAATTGTAGAATATTTTTTTAGCAAATAAATTAAATTTATTCTGCACATGTTTAAAAACTTTAACTTAACTTTTGTTTCTCGATTTCTTGGCCCTGTTATATAGATAATTACTACATACTTATTTAATAATTTCGCTTATTTTGTGGACAACTTTTGCATGGAATTTGGATAACTGCAGAAGGTAAAGACAGTTTTACAAATCTGAAATATTTATCATTAGAAGAATTTATTTATTTAATTCATTAGAAGAACAGAATAAGTAATAATGGAAACAGAATAAACAGAGAAGTTTTAAATAACGAATCAATAGTTTTGAGCAATAAATTTTTGACCTTTTAGTGTCACTTTTATGTAATTAATTTTAAGTTGTTCTCTTGTTTTTATTGACAATTATATAAATTTTAAAAGCAACAATTCAAGTCAAAATGGAAGCTGTATTCTAAATTCTCAGCTGGTGTTTAAAATTTATTGCTCACAACTCTAGAAAGAATGAATGGGTATTAGTATTTTAAAATCAATAAATAGCTTCTTTATGTATTTAGAAAAAAAATTACAAAATTAATTTATGAATACACATTGCCTCAAAAAATTTATTTAAGGTAATAAATACATTGCACAGCTCTAAAATAAAAATAAAGTGTTTTCTAGACCAAGGATAATACGACTAAAACTCTAAAACCTGATCATTCTTTCCTGTTTTACTGATTTTTCTAATGTAGTAATGCAATGGCTAACCGCACATAAATTACAAAAATTACTTAACTTTACTAAATTGAAAAAACTGGGCGAATAACTCTATGACACCTTTTCTATTCCAAAGAAAAAAATTGCAGCACTGTGTAGTTAACTTTTGATAGTTTAAATCGTAATTCGTATCGTAATCCGCATATTTATTGCTCTTACTTGGTTGCTATTTTTTGCATGGAGCTTAAGTAAGTGTAGAAGCTGAATATAGTTTTGCAAACCTGAAAAATTAACCGTTTAAACTATATGTTTATTTTTACAAAAAGCTTACCACAACGTAGGTTCGAAGATTTATATTAACCCATCCATACCCTGTGAAATTAATTGGTTTTTGAGCTCTGGCCATTATTAGCACAAAAGTTTTTTTGAACTTTTCTGTACTTAGTTCGTACCACTTAGACTCATATATTGCGTTATCCAAGTCTTGGGCCTAAAAACTTTTTGTTATATGTCCACATTTTTTCGTGGTTCGTAAAGTGTGGCTTACAGTGTTTGTCACAATTTCTAACGGAACACAATAAAATCCAGTTTCAGTCAGTATGGTAAGGAAATATAACAACGATTTTAATCTGTTACTTAAGTCGCTCCTAAAAATAAGTTTGAGTATCTCACAAACAAATCGACATATATTACGGTTGCATGAAGATAAAAACGGACATAGATGAGGATGCGGTGATGCATATTCCAAAAAGAAACAAGAAAATGTGACTAAAAACTGCATTGAGTTCGTTACAGTACCTAAAAAATAAAGATGTACATCTCTGATACTGTTGTTTCAAAGATACGCACTTTATCAATTCGTCGTGATAGTTGACCAGCATTTGGAGATCATTGTGTGTGTTTTTCGGTGTATTTTTGCAAGAAATGTTTATATTTCTAAATCTGTAGGCTAAAAGATTGAACTGAACGATTAGAGCACTTCCGAGAGAACAAAAAAAGCAATCAACTCCTACAAGAGCAAACAGTATGATCGTTGCCGTGTACATCATTAATACAGCTATGAAAGAAAACCATCCTTCTGGCACGTAACAGCCACTAGGCAAATTTCCTGTCAAAAATGGTTGCAAATTGAAAAACAACAACACTACCGTCGCTGTTATAAAATAACTTCGAATTAATACTTTAGCAACGTTGAGAACTTTTACACATTTAATGTACAGAGTCTGATCGCTGATGTCTGTTATTTTCCAGAATCTGGACTTTTTTTCCATCAAGTTTAACAAAGCTTCTTTTTTGTGATGAAGAACTAATAAATACGCAAGCGTCTGTGAACAAATATTCGATAATGTTGGGCAGAATTTGAGCACATACTTACATGCAGCGTTAAAAGACAAGTTTGTACACATTCTGACATAAAAAATAAATCGGAATTGTAAGAGACTAGAATTCCTTTTACACCCAAAACTGTAAACCAAAAACACGCAGCAATGTTGCAATAAACGAACAAAGTTGTCCACTTAGACTTAAAAGCTGGATGCAAACGAATAAAAGCGAGCATTTTTAACGCTTCTGATGATATATCATCTGGTTCGACCAACCTAAAATCGTTGGAATTAGAAAATCGTAACACATCCCAACGCACGTTACAACTTCACGGGTGCAATCATTTTCAACACAAGAAAATTTAAAGGGTAAAAAGATGCGTCTGCTTTGCGTACGCCTTTGATACAAATGAAATAATTCCTGTGACCCGATTTTTTAAAATTATGTAGCTAATTAATTAATAATACTGTCCTTTTATAAAGTTGTACAAAACCTTTGGGGTCAGCTCTTTGATGTAAAATTAATTTAGTTTACCTGTAATTAGAAAGAATAAACTCACAGCTTCAAAATGAAAAAGTCATAACTTTTTAAATAATTTATTGCGGTCTGACTCTGTGGATAAAACTTAATATTGTCTTATACATATTTCACTTCATTTTTCTTTGTGACAACTTGTAGTTACGTATGTATTAACATATTAAATAAGTACATACTTTTTGAAGTGGAAAAGTTTTTTTTAGAATTGTTAATTAAGTAATATGAACTCAAACTTATTTAAAAGTGGATCAGTAGGTAAGATTTTTATAAATGAAAATCATTTAAATTGTTTGTGTTTTCTTTTATAACTAAATTAATAAAGTATCAGCTGTTATTTTAACAGTGTTTTAAAATTATAAATTATATGCTTAATTCGTTTTTTGACATTTAGAAACTGTTTTGTACTCGAAACTTATTTTTAATTAATTAACGTGTTTGACGATTTTGATAAAAAAATTATACATAAAATAACAAAAAAATAATATGTTAATATATTATATATTAATATTAATATGTATTGCTTTAACAACAGTATATTTTAGTAATTTTAACGCTGCATAATGAAATATCTCCCTCCAAATAAACAGACTGGAATTAATTTTAAAACTCTAATGAATAATTTTGTAGAATGAAAATATGTTTAATTCAAATTCACAAACAAAAATTAGGCACAGTGTTAATGATTTTCTGTAAAATTAATTTTGATATTCAAAAATGTTTTTTTTAATTTATAATTCCAAGTCCAGCACGTAATAGACAAAAATATTTTCAACTCTAGTATAAAGGTTCTATGTCTAGTTATTCATGTGACTAATTTGAAACTAAATTAATAATTACCAATATTTGAAAAATATTTATTATTTCGATAACATAAATTTTTTACATCTAATTTTAATTAATCCTTTCTACAAAATTGTATTAAAATTTGTGAGTTTTTTTAAGAGGAAAACTTTTGGAAAAATTTCTTGCTCAATCGATGGAAATTTGTTGATTTTTAGAAATTCCCTCATAACTTCTAAACCGTTCAGTATATCGGGATGTGTTTTTGCACGGTAGTACAACTCACCGAGGACTATCTGTCAACGCTAAAAGTTCCAAGATTCTATCGTATAATCATAGAGAAAAATGGTGTCAAAATATGGGTCCGAAAAATCTCTTGCAAATGTATGGACCTCTATAAATCTTTTAATATCGCGTTTTTGGCGACTAGTTTGGTCCTATCTTACGTAGAATTTCACGAGGAATCCAATGGTACCACGGGAATTCTCGTACGATCTCGGATTCCACAGTTATTCGCGTTTGAATTTTTGAAAAGTTGCATTTTGCGTCGAAATGGCAAAAATTTGGCCATTTCGACGATTTTTCAACTTTTATATTTGGATAGATATCGAGATGCGGTCAACGCCATCGTGTTTCTGGGGTCCTAAATGCTAAGAATCCGGTCTTATCTCGACTTCGAAAATCGCAAAATTTTTCGAAAAAATTTCTGACTCAATCGATGAAAATTTGTTGATTTTTAGAAAATCTCTCATAACTTTTAAACCGTTCGGTATATCGGGATGAATTTTTGAACGGTAGTACAACTCGCTGAGGACTATCTGTCAACGCAAAAAGTTCCAAGGTTCTACCGTATTATCATAGAGAAAAATGGTGTTCAAATATGGGTCCGAAAAATCTCTTGAAAATGTATGGACTTAAATCTTTTAATATCGCGTTTCTGGTTGAAAAAGGGTCCTCGACAAAGTTATGCGTAACTGCAAGACAACTGGAGTCGATATAAAAATATTATTTTTAAAAGAACTAGGTGCAATAAAAGAAACAAATATAAATAATTTATTGATTGGAGAAAACTTTAAACTTTAACGTAAAAATTAAATAAATTAAGAACCGGAAACTAAAAGAAAAACAGAAAGAGCAATTAAAAGAAACCATCAAAAGAGTTAGTGAAAGCAACAGTAAATGGTAAGTAGAGAAAAAAGCAGGAAACGGCATAGACTAGGAAAACATTGAGACTAGTTACACACGGCTTAAAATAAGCAAACGAAGATGTGGGATAATGAAAAAAGTCAAGAGAGAAGAACAAATCACACAAAACTAGAGAAAGAAAGCAATATAAAATATAAAAAAAATTAAGAAAAAAGAAAAAAAAAATGATAAAAAATAAAACCATATATTAGGAAAAATAAGAAAAACACGCATAAAAAATAATTAGTTTAATAATTAGAAAAAAGATTTATCCGAAAAAAATTTACAAGTAAATACTCAAAAATCAAATAAACACAATAAATAAAATAAAATTAAATCAAGTATTATTAAGTAATATTATTTCATGCCTTTATTAGGAACAAATAATGGCTATAAAAAAAAACAAAAATGATAAATATATGCACAAGGAAAGGAGAAAAGGAGGAATAAAATACAGATACAACGTGTCAAAAAAATATGGTTGAGGCATATATGATATATATATATATATATGAGGCAAGGTTCAAGAACAAAATAAAAAAAATAATAATTTTACGTGGAAGCCAGAACAGAAAAGAAATACAAAAATTATGTACAGGTAGAAGAAAAACAATTGAAGCAAATACGAACAATCGAAGTATACAAAAAAAAAGATAGCAGAAATATTCAATAAAAGAATAAGAAGGATAAGCAGATGATAGATAAGACAAAGAGAATGTATTATTTTATTATATTATATACAGTGTCTTATTGCATTCCATTACAATAAAAGGACAAAACGAAATACAAAGATGTACGGCGTTAACAGAATTGGATTATCATATTAAATGTTATGTAGTGAAGCTTATAGGAGCCATTAGTTATTTTAATTAAAACAAAAAATATTTTGCACATAGTTAAATTCGTCAAACTTTTTCTACCATTCGGTTCCCTGGTATTCTGAAATAACTTAGAATCTCGGCTCGATTTTTTTTTTGCTATTCTTGTGATTTAGATGGAAACCTATGACATAATTTAATAAAAAATGGCATAGTTACCTTTCATCTACTTTTTAAGTGCTTCAAAAACTGCTAGTAAAATTTTTGAAAAACTAAATTTAGGTAATTAGTAGGTAAATACCTATGTTCCCAATCAACTATTTACTGATTTGCTAAAATTAACTTTTGGGTGCACATTTACATTATATATAGTACAAAATTGCGCTTATTTTGTAGACAAATTTTGCATAGAATTTAAATAAGTGTAGAAGCTAAATACAGTTTTACAAATCTAAAATGTTAACCATAAAAAATGTTGCAAATAATTTTGTGTTGTCACAACTTACCTTAACGTAAGTTTGAAGATTCATAGTAACCAAACCGTATCCTGTAAAATTTACAGGTTGCTGAGCTTGTCTTATAATAAACATAAGAGATTTTTTGAATTTTTGTGTAGGTAACTCATACCAATTAGAATCATATACTGCTTTATCAAGTTCTTGAGCCTAAAACATTTAATTTATAATAATTATTTTTTTATATTTATGGTCGGCAGCTTACAGCGTGCATAACAAATTCTAGTGGGACACAATAAAACCCAGTTTCAATAATGAGAGTGAGGAAGTACAGCATGAATTTTATTCTGTTACTCAGATCGCCCCTGTAAACGAGATTACTGCAGTATTATTAACAATATTAATAAATAATTACGGCTGCATGAAGATAAAAACTGACACCGATGAAGCGAGAACACATATACCAAAAAGAAGACAAAAGAGACTTTTAAACACTTCATTCAATTCCTTGCAGTAACTACAACAAAGTAATCTGTTTCTAATAAAACAACATTAATACAAACCTTAACAAAAAGTTGTGATAATTAACCAACGTTCGTATATCGTTCCATATTTTTTCTTCGCACTTGTAAGAAGAAAACGAAAAATTTCTTAGTTTATAAGCTAAGAGATAGAACTGAACCGTAAGGGAACTTCCCAGAGAACAAAACAAACAGTCAATTCCACTAACAGTTAGAATTATCACATACGACATATACAACATTCCCGCTGCGAGAAAAAAAAACCATCCTTCAGGAATGTAACATCCACTAGGCAAACTTCCCGTTGTAAATGGTTGCAAATTAAAAAAGATTCCGGCTAAGATAGTTGATATAAAATAAGTTCGAATAAAAGTTTTGGCTACGTTTAAAACGTTCACACATTTGGTGTAAAGTGCGTAATCGCTCACATCAGTAATTTTCCAAAATTTAGCCTTTTTTTCCACCAAAGCTAACACAGCTTTTTTTTTACTGTGAATAATTAAATAATGAGCAATAGTCTGCGAACAAAAGTATAAGGAAATGTTTACTAATAATTATCTACTTACGTGTAGTGCTAGAATGCAAGTTTGAATACATTCTGACGTATAGAACAAGTCGGTATTGTAAGAAACAAAAATTCCTTTTACAGCTAAAACTGTGAAAAAACAACACCAGAAAACGTTAAAGAAAACTAGAAGTTTAACCCATTTAGAATCAAAAGCAGGATGTAAACCCATTATCCTCAGTATTTTTAAAGAATCAACTGATATATCATCAGGCTCTACAAATCTAAAATAAAAGTCACTAAAAAATGTTGTTTATTAAATCACAGTTTACCGCTTCAACGGCGTGGCCATTTGGAAAAATTTAAAACAAGCAGACTGATGTTGCAATACAGAGTGAGAAACTGCGTCTGCTTTGCCTGCGTCCTTACAACTACTAAAATACTGTCTCATGACCTATTTTTTGAATTCTTAACAAGCAGGATCAAATTAATATTATATAACAAAAAGTAGTTAATTATAGTGTTCTTTTATAAATTTCGGTTAGGGTCATTTCTTTGATGTAAAATTAATTTGGTTTACCTGTAATTATAAAGAATAAGCTCACAGCTTTAAAGTGAAAAAGTCAAATTTATGCATAATTTATTAAAGCCTGTCTTTGAGGATAAAACTTAATGTTTGATTAATATGTGTTTCAGTTTATTTCTATTTTTGTGAGTTATCACTACGTATGTACATAGTAAATATTTTTTAGAATAGTTGATGAATATGCTGTGACCTTAAACTAGTTGAAAAGTTGACTATTAGGTAAGTTTTCTAATAACTTTATATTTTTAAATAGACCTTTAGTTTGTATCTGCACGCAACTGTCAAGCTTGGAACATTTTTTTGTCATTTGCATCTAAAATTTTACTATTTTTTTCCAAATAAAATACACCATATATCCGTTTCCGGTTATGTTTAATCCACAATATTTATTTATTTATTGATTTATTTACTGTGTTTACAACTTTGCACTAATTGCACGTTTTGTTTTGGTCGATTTATTTAGGTTTCTAGAAAGAAATTATAATTTGCCACTATGCAAGTTGGTATTTATTTTTAATCAGTTTATAGATAAAAGCATTAATTATTCGTTACAGTAGGAACTGTTATTTTTCATATAACAAACTTTTGAATACTAGGGACGAAATGGATGTTGATGGCCAAACTAAACACTAAATTTCTATAATACAAAAAAAGAAAATATCAACAAACAAATTCGAAAATCTCATTTAGTAGTAACTACAAGTAAGTAGGTATCTACAAATATTATTTATTTTTCCACCGCCGGTTTATGTAAAATAGACATTCATACAATTATTTTGAAAAGAAATGAATTTCTAAACATTAAAAAAAATTAACTCACCGTCCAGTATACTCTAGAATAAGTCAATAAAAATATTCTAGTGGAATCGTTCCCAGAATAAAAACCCATTGAGTTTCTGAAGTGTCATCATCTTATGAGCAATCTAATTAAGTCAAAGACTTCGTACAACTATATTAAAAATTGAATTAAAAATTCTTTTACGATTTAATTCTAGTTTACATTAGCATTAACAGACTAATTTCAAGTACTTACTCAGATTATCATCTGGAACAATATGCAGATCGGTATGAATTTTTAATCAAATGTGTCCCTGGAGCAAAATGGAGCCATTATTTGTAATGAACAAAGAATATGTTTCTCTGCGGTTGCTGTCGTCTTGTTATCAACTCTTTCACATTTTCTCATTAACTGTCCACTTTGATCCATTTGAAGATGAATCTTGCCATCGGCTACTTTAAACAATTTTGAGAATACAGAGCTACACCTTTGTCCTATTGATAAAGCTGACTTAAAACTTTTTGTGACGTAATGTGTTGTATTTTCGTTTTTTGTCTTATTGTATTGTCAATTGCTTTTGTATTATATTCATTCCACACAAAGTTTTGTAACCCGAAAAATTAACGATTTCCACAAATTATCTGAAGAAAAAAAAACAATTTTATTAGATGATCATTACTCAATTTTACCTTGATTTGTGTAGGTAGCTTTTATATTTTTTAGTATCTTAATATCTTCGAATAAATTTTAGAAGATTGCAAGAAAAATGCTAGTGAGTCGTTCTCCGGTGGTTCTTACTATTTAAACAACATTTTTTTCTATTTCAAGCTTGTAATTTGCTTGCTCAAATTATTTAATTAATTTGTTTTAGTTTAATGTGTAAAAGATTAAAATTATGATTTAGTTCAATCTTAGTTAAAATCTTTGTACTGAAAAAGGTTAAAATGATCTGCGCTTTATTCATCAAAATTTAAGAGGATTCTTTCAGGGTGAGTAAAACGTTTTTTCAGTTTTTTAAGCACATTATTTTGTACTCTTTTTGAATTTTAATATAACTTATTTAAATTTACTCCTTTTGAGTCAAATTTTATGGTGATTATTATTAATCAGTACACAAAATTATGACAGGACCATGGGCAAAAATGATCCAAATGTCCACCACAAACTATGTAATAATCGCAATAATAAAGTAAGATTAAAAACACAGATGTCTAAGTGACATTTCAATATGAGCCCTACGACACACGCTACAATTACTACCAGCATATTTTTGTTTTATGTCTACGTAAAAAATTTACTCAGTATTAAGTAGTAAGTCTCAGTGGTGAAAATTTTGGCCAAACTCCATATTATTTTTTCCCATTGTCCTTTTAATACAATAAAGTAAAAAAAAAAAATTTCCCAAAATTAAAATGGAAACCCGTCGTGCTGACAAAGATTAATTAAATTTAATCTAAAGAAGAAAAGAAAGAAAAATTGTAAGAAGAGAAACTTTTGAACAAAATTATAATAATACGTAGAAGAAAGACAAAAGACAGATTAACGGCATCTAATTTTAGGTCAGTCTGCAAATTATGGAAGACAACATCTGAAAAAACTGAAAATAATATTTTGTCATCTAATTCTATTTTGTAATTTTTTTTAATATTTCATCTGTAACGTTTGTTTTCTACCTAAAAGAACTGTAAGAAAACCCACAAATTGGCATTACAAATTGTTATCTGCATCTGCAGTCCAAGCTGCGTTAAATTATTGCTACCAGGTCAGAAATATCTTTCGACCAGTCACTCGCCCATTGAAAAACTGAGTACCATGTAGATGGTTACAAAAAAAATATAATTTCAGTTTGCATGTTAAATTCACCCAAAAAATTGCCTCTCTTACTAATAACACAAAGATTTTAATTTGGCAAAACGTTTGGTTTTGAAACTTAAGACTTTTGAGTCGGCGGAGCTTACACAATCATGCTACCTTTTTCTCGCTTCATTTGCTCTACATTGCTTGATCATCCTGATTTTCATACTTAATTAACTTGGAATACTGATTTACAAATATTTAATTTGTCTGGAAAATTTTACGCTCAAAATAAAAGGGAAGCTGAATTACCTGCTATTCATAGATGGGAACCTTGACCGTTCAAGACAAGCAACCGCAAGAAATTTTTTTGACACATCTGACGCACAAACGCACAAGACGATGGAAGGTGACAAAGGACAAATAAACTGTTAATGAATGAATGAATGAATGATAAATTCTAGTACTAATTTTGAGATTTTACAAGCGTGAAAAGACGACTTCATTTGTAATATAAAGTACAGCATAATCATTGAAATTAAATTTTTTAAGACATTTTAAATGCATTGAGTTAAAAATAATACATTTAAAAGTATAATTGAATATTCAATATGAATGCGATAATTTGGTGAGCGAGTGTATTTTATTTGCTTGTATGAATTTCATTAAATGGGATTAAAATACTACTCCAGACAATTAAATTCGTAATAACTAAAGATAGAAATTTAGTAATATCATCGCGGTTAAAAAATTCTCATACGTGAAATTTTAACTAATTTGATCTGACAATTATCTAATAAATTTGCTATTAATATATTAATATTATTAATACATTTAATCTTTTCCCAGTTTACATTTTTTTTTGTGGACCTACCTATATACAACACTCCTAATTTCTCTCTTTGGCTGAAGGATGATGAAGTTGTCGAATGAACTGACTTCAAAGGTATCACTTTTTCATACAGTTTCAGGAGATATTTTTTTTAAAACAGTAAAAAATGTTTATTTTTATTTGTAAATAAAAGACTCATTACCAGTTTTCATATCACTAACTTGAAAGCTCCCATACACACTTTTATCTTTTTTTTCACCCTTTTAAATTTTTTTGTTGTTTGTAGATAAAAAAGTTATTATAATTTCTTGTAGAAGTAGAATGTTATAGAAGTCGAGAAACTACTTAAATTACTTTTTTTTTATAAAACTTAATAAAAACAAAATTCATCACACAATTTTAATACTAGCTGACGCGCGTCTTAAATTTACAACAGTAAGATGGTGACCAAATAAATTCTATGATTCGCTAGAACAAAAATTATTATTTATTACATGACACTAAAACACCGTAAATTTTTGATTGGCACAAAAAAGTTAGAAACCTAACTGTAGTAAGTTATTGATGTAACAAGTGGATAAAATTTTAAAAAAGACGAAGCCGAGTTTTGTTAGCACACAAGTAATTTCCTACGTTTTACATTAAATATTCATGTTCATGTGCCTAAAGTTACTCTCTGATTTTTGTAACACTTTCAAAATTAATAAAAATGTTTTTTTTCCTCCCACAAACAGTAATAAATTATTATTATTATTATTAACGTTCCAAATATGTTTTTTTTATTTTTGTACAAAAAATACAGATTTTATGATGATGACCATATTTTTACTGTAAATATTAAACATATTAATTAATTTGTTTGGAATGAATAAATTTATTATTTATTTGATATAAGAATGACTTGTAAAAAAACGACAATAATTGGCATCTAGGCTTTCAACTATATCTAATATTTTATAAATTATGTACCTATTTAAGACCATATTCCAAATATTTTATGCTATATAACAATTTCTATATTATAAAATTCTGGCTCTCTCGTGACATACTGCAGCTCCTATAAAAATCAACACTCGTGGTTCACTAAAAATTAATGATAAGATTCAAATTTGTGCCAACAAATACCAACAATTTTTTGATTTCCCTAAGACGTAAATTAGTAAATAGTAAATGACATACATTGTAACAATGTATAAAAATTACTTACTCAATATTACTAATACAAGTAAAATCTATAAAGTCACAACTTTAAAAACTTCGTCCTATAAAACTGTATAAATTTAAGATCGTATTAAATTCATCAAGTTTTCTGCAAAAAAAAGTATTTACGCAGTTCCATTTTTATTATGTACATACAGAACGAATAGTAACTTTGACAAAAACTGAAATAAACTAAAATATATATCAGAGAAATGTTTAGGTGTCCTCAAAGAAATACCACAATTAATTATTAACCAATTTCTAACTGTTTTTACTTAAGAACTGTGAGCTTCCTCTTTATAATTACAGGTAAACTAAATTAATTTTACATCAAAGAGTTGATCCCGACCAAAATTTTATACGACTTTGAAAGAGCGCACTATAATTATCTACATTTTGTTATGTAATATTAATTTAATCCCACTTGTTAAAAATTTTAAAAAAGAGAATTATGAGAAAGTAGTTCAGTTGTTTTAACGACGTACGCACGAGCGACACATTTTCTTAATCTTGAACATTTATTACAATTTGCAGTAATTTTAATCAATCACTTTTTAAAAGATTTAAATGAGTACATCACCAATGTAAACTTTGTTTTGATTTTCTTATTTCAGTTTAATATTGATATTTTTTAGACTCCCCGAACCTGATGACACTTCTACATATTCATTGAAAATACTGTGGTATGGCCGCTTACACCCATGTCAAAAATCAAAATGGATTAGTTTCTATATTTATTTTAACATTACTATGTTTCTCTGCTTCTTAACTTTAGCAGTGAAAGGAATTTTGATTTCTTACAGCACTGATTCATTTTTTCTGTGCGAATGTATACAAACTTGTTGTTTAGTCACTCATGTAAGTATATTTACATATAAACAATAATGTTCATATTTTTCTTGCAGACAATTCTTAAAATACTTCTTTTACACAAACGCAAAGACGCTATTTTAAGTTTATTAGAACAAAAGTCAAATTTTTGGAAAATCGCTGATGTTGCCAATCATGAACTCTACACAGATTGTGTTAGTCTTTTAGCCAAGACTAAAACGTTTCTTCGAATTTATTATACCACAACTATGTTAGCTGCAGTCATTTTTGGTGTGCAACCATTTTTATCAGGACTTTTACCGAGTGGATGTTACGTTCCAGAAGGATGGTTTTATTATTTGGCAGTATCAATGTGGTATATATCCTATACGGTAGTTACAACGATTGGAGGAACTGACTGCTTTTTCTGTTCCCTTGCAGTCGCGGTTATCGTTCAGTTTAAGCTACTAGCTCATAAAGTGAAAAATATGAACTTTTATCGTAATGAATCTCAAACGGTTATGTGGAACGACTTACAAAATTTGGTGGAATATCACAATTTTTTGTTGAAGTAAGTACACACTAAATACGATTGTTGATCAATGAAACAATTTTTAGATACTGTAGAGAGTTAAATGCAACCTTTACTGGTCTTTTTCTGTTTCTTTATGGAACATGTATTGCCGCTTCGTCTGTGTCCGTTTTCATCTTCATGCAACCGTAAGTTTAGTTTTTTACTGTAGAATAAGTGCTAATTTGTTTGTTTAGAGGACATCTAAGTAACAGAATAAAATTCATGTTATATTTCATGAATATGACTGTTGAAACTGCATTCTATTGTGTCCCACTGGAAATTGTGATCAACACAGTAAATTTTGTAAAATACCGGCAGAGCGGCTCTTATTTAGTTATTTTGCAGGCTCAGGAAGTTGCCATTGCTGTGTATCAATCTAATTGGTACGAAGTAAGTTCAAATCGGTTTAAAAAGAGCTTGAATTTGATGGTAAGACAAGCTCAAGAACAATTAAATTTTACTGGATATGGTTTAATTGATATGAATCTTCGAACTTATGTTTCGGTAAGTTCTAGTTTAAAATATTTTTTTTAAATGTATTTCTAATAGTGTATTTTTTCAGCTTTGTAAGGCGGTGTTTAGTTTCTACACTTACTTAAATTCTATTCAAAAAATCTCCAGTAAATAAAAACAATAATGTACATTGTAGATGATAATTTGCACTAGTTTAAAAGCATTCAAAAGAGTAGAACAATTTTATATCACCCCAGTTTTAATTTAATAACAATTTTATTTCTGATTTAATTTTAGGTATAAAAAATAGACTTTTGAAAAATTGTATTGTTTATTAAAAATCACTTATATTCATATTGTAAATTACATTGTAAACAAAATGTCACTTCTTACAGTAAATAATAAAATGCACGCTAATTACACATGAAACTTAAGCATATAACACTCATTAAAAAAATATATGATAAATGCAACATTAAAATTTACCACTAAACATCCATTTGTCATAAGAACTTGGTAACATGAAAAATTATAGATTTCACTGAAAATTATAGGCCTTAAAACGGATTGTTGTGGAACGCCGGAAAGAACGAGAAGCTGGTACAAATGAACTTAATTTATAGTCACATATATTGCTTCCTCTTAGACAATAAAAATTTACTTACCTTTTTTTAGTGTAGCTATAATTTTCCATATTTTTGTCAGTAAAAAAGACACAGTCAAGAGCCGTAGATAAATAAAGGTGTATTTCTTTGATTTTAAGTTTTGAAAAAAATAACAGCATAGGAAACCAACAGCAAAAATTTTGATCTCTTTTATCAAAACCATATTGCGCTTTGTACAGAATTTTATTACTTAGTAAATTGCCATTAAGTTGTAATTTTGATATAATTTTAAATATTTTATCGATTCATCAGTAATTAGATATCGTCTTGTTATCGTTCTTATTACGTAAAGATATTCTCTTCTACAATCATTTATAAATTCTATTTGTAAAACAGTGTCAAAATTAATTTATGGTTAGACCATTATTGAGTTGATCTGATAAGCATATTTACTATATAATTTTTCAAACGATTGTAGTTTTTTAAAACTCAAAAGTATTAATACTTCAAGAAAGTAAATGTTTAGAAAGTCTGTAAGCAAATACAAAAAATAATGTGATAACATTTTAATTTAATTTTAGTAAAGTACTAGTGCTAAAACCATTAGATGTCATTTTTCTATTAACTCGTGGAATATAACAACTCAAGAATGTAGCTTACTTTTGTTAAACAAATTAAAAATATAACATATGCATTTATAGTTAGCTAAAGTTACTTGTTTTTTAAGCTTAATTTTTTGCATTCACAAAAAATTTTTATTTGCAAATTTTCCACAAAATGTGAACCTTAAAAACGGCAATTTTAATTTTAAACCGGCGCATCTTTACACATACTCCAACTATCACATAAGTGTAAAACCTTTAAGCTTTAGACAACATTTTAAAAATATATTAATAGTAGTACTTAATATTTTAAAAAACAAGTGGGTCGGAGCACTTCCATTTGTACTATTTGTCTTTCTTTTGAATTTAATTAGAATTAAATCTATTGTTGGAAATAAAGTGAGCGATTTTATTAAATGCCTGTGTACCACTGTCAAAAATCATTAACTTAATTTTGAGATTTCATAAGCATGAAAAGACGACTTCATTTGTAATATAAAGTACGACATAATCTTTTAAATTAAATTTTTTAAGACATTTTAAATGCATTGAGTTAAAAACAATACATTTAAAAGTATAATTGAATATTAAATATGAATGCGACGATTTGGCGAGCGAGTGTATTTTATTTGCTTGTATGAATTTCATTAAATGAGATATTAAAATACTACTCCAGACAATTAAATTCGTAACAACAAAAGAGGGGAAATTAGTAGTTCCATCGCGGTTAAAAAATTCTCATACGTGATATTTTAACTGATTTGATCTGACAGTTATCAATAAATTTGTTATTAAGCTGTGAAAATCTGTTATAAATGTAACAAGCCTGAAAAGAAAATGCTTCCATTAAATGAGATTCAACAAGTAAAAACTGCAACTCATTTAAGAGATGAACATGGCAGTATTGCCTATTAATTTTGACAAACAGTGACACATTTTTATCAAGAGGTGACATATTCAAAAACTTCGTTTATATCAAGATTTTATGTTTACAGAAATTTTTTTTTGAGAATTTTTTACTTCGATAGTATATTTAATTATAAAGTACTAGCTTATGTCCAAGACTTTGTCCGCCTAAAACAACATTATTAATACATTTAGTCTTTTCCCAGTTTTCAATTTTTTGTGGATCTACCTATATACAACACTCCTAATTTCTCTCTTTGGCTGAAGGATGACGAAGCTGTCGAATGAACTGACTTAAGGTATCAAATTTTCATACAGTTTTTCTTTCGTTTATCCTTTCAAGAGTTTTTTTTTAACAGTAAAAAATGTTTTTATTTTATTTATAAATAAAAGCCTCTACCAGATTTCATATCTCTAACTTGAAAGGTACCATACACACTTTTATCTTTTTTTTCACCTCTTTTAAAAAATAATGTTGTTTGTAGGCAAAAAAGTTACATCACATAATTTTAATACTATCAAATACTGAATTTTATAAAAAGGAAACAACAACACATTTTATAAAAATTATTATTATACAAATTCTTTAAACTTCCAAGTCTGTTAATAAACACTTTTTCTTGAGCTGCTTACAAAAAATATAATATTTACACATTATGAATTTAAAATGAGGACAAATTTTTTAACAATTATTGACCTGTTTTTGTGGACATAAATTTACAGTAGTAAGAGGGTGACCAAATAAGTTCTTCGCTAGATCAAAAATTACTTATACATTACATAAACACTAAAAGCTTTTAACCAGGCCTCAAAAATTTGTAGATTGGAACTTTCAGCTCTAATCTCAGCCTATGTGCCAAAAGTTACTTTTCGACTTTTTTGTAACATTTTGAAATTAATAAAAATGTATTTTTTCTTCCCACAAATCAGGTAAATACATTTTCAGAGATTTTTGCTGTAGCTAATAATTGTCATAAATTGAAAATAGTGTTTCTTACTTGTTGAGGTCCGATGTCATTGATAAATTACCGTGTTTTCTTATTTTATTTTCAATTTTATTTACCCTAGTATTAATTCTGACAAAAAATACGAATATTCAAATAAGCGTAAGAAATTATTATTTTTATTCACGTTCCAAACATGAGTAAACATTTTGTTTTGTTCATTTTTGTACAAAAAATACGGATTTTATGACGACCATATTTTTACTGTAAATATTAAACATGTTAATTAATTTGTTTTGAATGAAAAAAAAATCATTTAATTAATTTAAGAAATTTATTGTTTATTTGATATAAGAAAGACTCGATAAAAAAACGACAATACTTGGCATCTAGGCTTTAAACTAATCTATTATTTTATAAATTATGTACCTATTTAAGTCCATATTACAAAAATTTTATGCCATATAACAATTTCTATATTATAAAATTCTCATATTATAAAATTCTCGCTCTCTCGTGACATATTACAGCTCCTATAAAAATCAACATTCGTGTTAAACTAAAAATGAATAATAAGATTGAAATTTGTGCCAACAACAATTTTTTGACTTCCCTAAGTCGTAAATTAGTAAATAGTCTAAATGACATAAAATACTTACTCAATATTATGACCTATACAAGTAAAATTTATAAGGTCACAACTATAAAAACTTCGTATTATCCAACTGTATAAAGTTAAGATCATACTAAATTCATGAAGTATTCTGCAAAAAAGTATTTACGCAGTTTTATTTTTATTATGCACATACACAATGAAGAGTAACTTTGACAAAAACTGAAATAAACTGAAATATATATCAGAGAAATGTTTAGGTGTCCTCAAAGAAATACCACAATTAATTATTAACCAATTTCTAACTGTTTTTACTTAAGAACTGTGAGCTTCCTCTTTATAATTACAGGTAAACCAAATTAATTTTACATCAAAGAGTTGATCCCGACCAAAATTTTATACAACTTTGAAAGAGCGCACTATAATTATCTACATTTTGTTATGTAATATTAATTTAATCCCACTTGTTAAAAATTTTAAAAAAGAGAATTATGAGAAAGTAGTTCAGTTGTTTTAACGACGTACGCACGGGCGACACATTTTCTTAATCTTGAACATTAATTACAATTTGCAGTAATTTTAATCAATCACTTTTTAAATTTTTAAATGAGTACATCACCAATGTAAACTTTGTTTTGATTTTCTTATTTTAGTTTAACATTGATATTTTTTAGGCTCCCCGAACCTGATGATACTTCTACATATTCTTTGAAAATACTGTGGTATGGCCGCTTACACCCATGTCAAAACTCGAAATGTATTAGTTTCTATAATTATTTTAACATTGCTCTGTTTCTCTGCTTCTTAGCTTTAGCAGTGAAAGGAATTTTGGTGTCTTACAGTACTGATTCATTTTTTGTGTGCGAATGTATACAAACTTGTTGTTTAAGCACTCATGTAAGTATATTTACATTTGAACAATAATGTTCATATTTTTTTGCAGACAATTCTTAAAATACTTCTTTTACACAAACAAAAAGACGCTATTTTAAGTTTATTGGAACAAAAGTCAAATTTTTGGAAAATCGCGGATGTTGCCAATCATGAACTCTACACAGATTGTGTTAGTCTTTTCGCCAAAACTAAAACATTTCTTCGAATTTATTATACAACAACTACATTGGCTGCCATCACTTTTGGTTTGCAACCATTTTTATCAGGATTTTTACCAAGTGGATGTTACGTTCCAGAAGGATGGTTTTATTATTTGGCAGTATCAATGTGGTATATATCCTATACGGTGGTTACAACGGTTGGAGGAACTGACTGCTTTTTCTGTTCCCTTGCAGTCGCGGTTATCGTTCAGTTTAAGCTATTAACTCATAAAGTGAAAAATATGAACTTTTCTCGTAATAAGTCTCAAATGGTTATGTGGAACGACTTACAAAATTTGGTCGAATATCACAATTTTTTGTTGAAGTAAGTACACACTAAATACGATTGTTACATAAATGACACAATTTTTTAGTTACTGTAGAGAGTTAAATGCAACCTTTACTGGTCTTTTTCTGTTTCTTTATGGAACGTGTATTGCCGCTTCATCTGTGTCCGTTTTCATCTTCATGCAACCGTAAGTTTGGTTTTTTACTGTAGAATAAGTGCTAATTTGTTTGTTTAGAGGACATCTAAGTAACAGAATAAAATTCATGTTATATTTCATGAATATGACTGTCGAAACAGCATTCTATTGTGTCCCACTGGAAATTGTGATCAACACAGTAAATTTTGTATAATTCGCGCAGAGCGGCTCTTATTCACTTATTTTGCAGGCTGAGGATGTTGGTAGTGCTATGTATCAATCTAACTGGTACGAAGTAAATTCAAATCGTTTTAAAAAAAGCTTAAATTTGATCGTAACACGAGCTCAAGAACAATTAAATTTTACTGGATATGGTTTAATTGATATGAATCTTCGAACTTATGTTTCGGTAGGTTTTAATTTAAAATAATTATATTAAATGTGTTTCTAATAGTGTATTTTTTCAGCTTTGTAAAGCGGTGTTTAGTTTCTACACTTACTTAAATTCTATGCAAAAAATCTCCAGTAAATAAATGCAATAACGTACATTGTAGATAATAATTTGCACTTGTTTAAAAGCATTCAAAGAGTAGAATAGTTTAATATCACCGCACTTATAATTTTATAACAATTTTAATAACAGTAACCTGAGTTATTACACTTTTGAATTTTAGTTTTGATATAAATTTTACGTATAAAAGATTAATTTTGATAAATTGTATTGTTTATTAAAAATCCCTTAAATTACATTGCAAATTACACTGTAAACAAAAATGTCACTTCGTATAGTAAATAATAAAAGTACAATCATATGCGTCTTTTTGTACTGATTATGTTTATATTTACAATTAGTGAATTTACACTCGTCAACAAGAAATATAAAACAATTTACTTTCTTATATTAGCATATTACTGAAAAACGCGTGGACACAGTGTGAACACAATATTTCGGGTTTAATTCTAGATATTAATTTATTTGCAAAAGACCGTTTGTTAATGACAAATTTTCTTTATAAAAAAAATAGAACGTCATCGGCTAAAGACACAAAATGTATTTTGTCATAGGATCTTGGTAACTGAAAAAATGATAGGTGTCACAAAAATTATAGGTTTAAAGACGGATCATGGTGAAACACCGGAAAGAAAGAGAAACTGGTACAAACCAGCTCAATTTATAGTTACACATTTCTTCCTCTCAGATAATAAAAATGATGATTTTTTAAAGTATTTCATTTTTTAAAATTCGAAGGTATTAGTGCTAGAAGGAAGCAGATATTTAGAAAGTCTGTAGACGAATGCATACAAATATTTGATAACTTTATAGGTACTCTAATAAAATAATTCTTTAAGATTCATGCAAAAATTATTAGGTGTTATTTTGCTATTAACTATTACATTCCACATATGTAACTTAATTTTGTTAAATAAATTGAAAATATGACTTATGCACTTATAGCTAGTTTAAGTTGCATGTTTTAAGGTTATTTTCGTATTTACAAAATATTTTTTGCAAATCTTTCACAAATTGTGAACTCTAAAAATGTCAATTTTAATTTTAACCCGGCGCATCCACCATTTCTCAAAACTTAAAATTTACACATACTCTAACAATTACATAAATGTAAAACCTTTAAACTTTAAACAAAATTTAGAAATATATTAATAATAATACTATTTTAAAAAACAATTAAATAGACGCACTTCCAAAGAATGTTCTGCAATTTCAGACATTTTAGAATTTAAAGGCTAATTTTTTTCGTTGGAAATATGAGCTGTAAAATATTTCAAAGTCCCAAAAAGTTTATATTTGAACCAAAGCCAGGAATTCTGCCAAATTAGTATCGTTAACACTTTCTAGGATAGATTCAATTTTCACATAAATTGCAAATAAAATTTGACATCGCCTTGACAGTTCAACTTTTTTTTTTGTATGAATATTAATTTAATATTGAAAAAGATATTTGTAACCATAACTATTTATTTTAACAACAAAACATGTATAAACGAAATTAAATCAAAAAGAAAAGAAATTTTGAGAAGCTCTTTACGAATATTTGTAGTGAGGTTAAAAAATACAAGCATTTTGTACAATAGAAAAAAAATTATTGAGGAAAAATGTAACCGTTATTCTATGCAAATAAAATGTATGGAAAAACTATGGAATACAACAGAACAAAATTCTGTAGAATAATTAATTCTTTTGTTGATATTGAATATGAAAATGCCCTCAAAGCAAAGAAAAGAAACCGTATGAAATTGATGAAAAGAGAAAAATTAGTTCGATGAAGATAATTACAGGAAAAGGATTAAGCATTGAGAGAAGGTTGTACAAAAAGTTCGACGGAGGCAGTGGAACACAATTCTGAATTAACTACTTTCAAACCGAACTTAATGGTACTGGCAACACAACTATGTACTTCCAATTTTAAATTCTTTTCATAAAACTTTTCATTAACTTAACTGAGAGAACCTGAGACAACAAAAACAAACAAAAATTTGATAGTATTTTCAATATCAGTAGAAATTGACATTGGAATTTAAATTATAACACCTCATATTTATTAAATTTTTAAATTCTACATAACTCAATTTGTTTAAGATAATTTTACCAAAAAAATTACTTTTCTCAGAAACATCTTAATCTTTATGGAAAAAATTTCTTTCGGTTTGTGTAGCAAATATTTATAAATTCATATTTATTGCTTATTGGGGTATTTTTTATTTTCAGTTTTCTAATATTTTTCACTATTTTTTTCAGTTGCAAAATTTAGACCTTCATATTGAAAAAATATAATCTTTTTATAAAATTTAACATGGTTGCTTAATTCATAAATTCAAACTTAGGCAAAATAAAGTTAAATATTTTTTTGTTTATGTATGACGTTCTGACACTAAGTGTTAACAATAAACTTAAGAATAATAAAAGTACAAAAGTAAAAGAATAATAAAAAGTACTTATAAAACAAGCTGTAAAACAGAACTTTTTAACACTAAAAACAGAAAAAGACGAGGTCATGTTAAAAATGTTGAAAATGTTTTTTGCGATATATGAACCACAAACAATTGGTTTTGACAAAATAAAAACACATGAAAGCACTACGATTTAATTAATACCGCAACTTTCGTAAAGTTTGTTTATTATATTCTCAACTTGTAAAAAAATTAAAATACACACCATTCAGCTCACGCACTAGCTACGATAAAAGCACATTTTACACCGACTTAGTAGCACTACGTATCTTGTGTCAGCTTCTAAAACCATCTAATTAACACATTAAAAATTTGCATATGCCATAAACTTACTCATTAATCTCTAAGTGTCACTATGTTAGTTTCTCACGTGAAAATTTCCCAAGTTTACATAAAAGTGTAAACAAGAAATGTCAACATTTCCAGAATTTTTCATAGGTCAAAGTTTAAAGTTTAAACACGTACATTTTAACAGTCATACATAAAAAATTGTTACCTACAGACAATAAAACTAACACTAGAACTCTATCTACAATTTTATTCAAAATTTACTTAAAATTCAGTCACTTTTTCCTTTTAATCAAAATAATTACAAATTAATTTTAATTCCATACAATTAGGTTCCTTCGGTTTACGTCTTTTTTATATTTAAATTTGTTATAAACAAAGAAATATTATTTGATGGACCACTTTTTTATTACGACCTTGGCCTATAATAGAAAGAAAGTGGGTATCTAGATACATTACGTACATTTTTTGCTTTTTAATTGGCATTTTTCGACTTAAGCAACGCAAAATCCCCACGTGCGTGCGCATTACAGAATTCTTACTAATTTCTACCATTGCATCCAAAAAACATTTTTTTAATGATTAGGAACTGTGAAACTGTTGAAATCTAAACGTTTTTAAAAATATAATCTTTTTTTTTTATTTTCCATCTACGTAAAACGACAGAATCTCCACTTTTTAATGCGAAAGTAGAACCAATAATCATTAGTTTATTTACTGCTGGTACAAAACAAAACAAAAATGGTAAGAACATAATTTGAAACCTAAACCAAGTAAGCTTTCCAAGTAAAAGTAATTTTAATATCAAAAATAAATATTTTAGGAGTGCAGATCCCGATGATCTAACTTTAAGGCCATTAAAAGTTCTACGTTATAAGCTTAATCCTCTGTGGATCACAATTTACCCTGTAATTAACGTTATTCTTTGTAGTATAATCATCGTGTTAGCATTCAAAAGAGTATTAATTTCTTACAACACCGTTTTACATGAGCAGGTGTTTTTAAACGTGTATTTTAATTATTTTTCTACTCTTATCTTTAATTTTTAGACAACTAGGGCACTCACGGCACTACGTGTCTACAAAACCAACATACTCACATTAAGATAACAAAAATAAACTTTTGCAAAATCAAATATTTTGAAGGCAATGTTTATGAAAAATATTAAATTAAAATCGCAACGAATATGCTTTACACACAACGTGCAACCATTTTTAACTCAAAATTTATCATTATTTTATTTCGAAGTATCTTGGCATTGTGGTTAAAAGTTGATGAAGACTATTATTACAAAATTAACATTTTAATCAACTACTACAATTTTTTGTTAGATTTTTGGAAAATAAACTAAATGCAGCACACTATTTTTCCTTCAGTTTGTGCAATTTCCATGTTCATTTGCCTGTAAGCCTAAGTCTGACAGATTTACTAAACCTCATTTCCTGGTCCTAACTTTTTAGAGGTGCCTTATTCAACAGAATAAAATGTTTGTTCTATTTTGTAGAAATCTTGATTGAATCAGCTTTTACAGCGTGCCGCTGAAATTTGTCACGAGAGGAGTAAATACCTAAGAAGAATATAAAACGACTGCTAACTTTTTTTATGGTAAGCGAAACAAAAAATCTAGAGCTCAGAAAGTAACTTTGGTAATAATCAGAACACAACAAATTATTATTTTCAGTGCTTAAAGACTCGGCCGAATTAATCTTCGGACGTTCGTTTTGGTGAGTTGTATAGATAAGTTTCCAGTTTCGCAATAACTTTTGTAGATATACAAAACAACGGTTAGCTTATGTATTTAAAATCTGACGATTTTTTTTAAGCACGAACCTAAATAATTGGATACTAATAATAAGCAGTTTTTTTTAACCAGATTAACCTTTTTGGTATTACTTTCATAATATTGAGTAAAATTAGTAATTAATAATAGTGTAAGTAAAATTAAATAGCTCAATTTAGAAAAAAAACCTAACCAATAATTTTTGTATAGATACGTACATACCTCTACATTCAAATGTTTTTCAAATTCTAAAACATTTTTTTGTTGTTTAACAATCAACATACTTTTTTTCTTTTATTTTAGTTTTTTCTGTCAAAGTATGGGACTTAGAAATACCTATTTATATAACAAGTGAAAAAAGCACACCAGTAAAAAATGTTCTAAATTTACAAGTTTTAAAACACGAACTAGACATTTTCAACATTTTTCACTAAAACCTGAATATCTGGTAAGGTTTTTACAAGAAAATTTTAAAAACATATTGACTTGCTTTTTAATTGTACAAATTTTAAAAAAACACCATTTATTTTTTTTTTCTTATTTTAAAGACAAAGCTAAAATTTCAATTTTTTTTATTAAATCTCTAAAACGTTGGTTCTCTGGCAATAATATTTGAAAAGTTTACTCTTTTTAACCTTGATAAGTTACAAAATTATAGTGCGAAATGCAACATCATATTCGAAATTTGTATTTATAGGACACAATTTTTTTTATTTTTATAATTAGAACGTAAATATCTGGTAGTTTAAACGCTTCAGTGATGAAATTTGGGCACTTACTAGCAATAGTAACATGTATTTTCTAAATTTTCGTTTTTCATTCTAATACTTTTACTATAAATGGTGTTAGAAACCTAATTGATAAAATGTAAAAGTAAAAATGATGGTAAATATGGCGCTTACTTGTAAATCTACAGACTCAAAAATAAAAGGCAAAAATTAGTTAATTAACCACAATTAATTAAGTTACAACTTACTGTTGTGTATTCTACCAATACATTTATTCTATTTTGTCTTTTCAACATGAAACAGAATTATGTGACATATTTAAAAAAAAATAACACTTTTAAATTGAGAGTGACTCGTCTGTTCAAAGTATACTGAACATTAGAGTCGCCTAAATATTCTATCCATTTTGATGTCTATAATTAAGAAAAACCAAATTAATTTTACATCAAAGAACTATTCATTTGTAATAAAGTCTAAATTAAAAATGCAAGCACGAAATTGAAATGTTCTCTATAAAGAAAAGATCAAAGTTATTAATTAGGTCTGAAACAATAAAAAATTCATTTAAATTTTCCAGAAAATTTGTTTGTATTGCATTACTATAGCCACAAAAAGTTTATGTAAAGAAACTCACAAAGATTTGTTCATTTCTAAGGATATCATGCGTTAAATCCCATTGTAAATATTTTCTGAAGATTTCCAGATAAACACTTTATTCTAATCAAATCTTATCGAAATAAAGATCGTAAACAAACAGCGACTAACATGTAAGTTTTTATCAATTTTAGTTTATTTTTACACACCGAACTAAATCTGATATTATTTCAGGTTCGATTTATCAGCGGAACCTTTGAAAATTTTACGATATGGAGGTATCCACCCCGGTCTGAATCGGTGTTGGACGACAATTTTTACTCTTGTCAATGTCTTTATCTGTTGTTTATACACTGCACTTGCTATAAAAGGAGTGATAAATTCGTACAAATCAGATTTATTTTTCATGGCTGAGTGTCTACAAACTTGCATTTTGATGATTCATGTAAGTGTCACTAAAAAAATTACCAAACTGATTGATTTTCTAGGGAATAGTAAAACTGACCACAGTTAGAATGCGCAGAGAAAACATACTTCAATTGTTGCAAGAGAAAACAAAATTTTGGAAATTAGAAAACTTCGACGACAACATATACAAAAGATGTATAAGTCTCAGCAAAACTGTGAAGCATTTGCTGCGTTGTTGTGTTGCTCTTTACATATTTATAGGCATCATTTTTGACTTGCAACCTTTTGCTTCTGGTAATTTACCATCAGTTTGTTATGTTCCTCAAGGATGGTTCAACTTTTTGATGGTTCTCTTGTGGTATTTGTCCGTTGTCTTAGTGTTGGGATTCTCAGGATTGGAATGTTCCTTCTGTTCTTTAGCTACGTCGTTAATAATTCAGTTTAAGTTACTGGGCCACAAATTTAACGCTTTAAATTTTTCTGATAACAAATCCATGTCTGAAACATGGAACGAATTAAAATACTTGATCGATTATCATAATTTTCTTCTTCGTTACTGCAAGAAAATGAATTCTACATTTCAAGGTATTTTTTTTCTTCAATTTTTTATTTCTATAGCATCCGGTGGTGTATCAGTTTTTATTTTTATGCAACCGTAAGTTTGACTAAATTTGTTAATAAGATAGAAAGAGTTTTATTTTCAGAGGTGTGTGGCTCAATAGAGTAAAATTTTTAATATACTTTATCACTACTACGGTTGAGTTTGCTTTTTACTGTGTTCCTCTTGAGTATGTTGTAAATGAGGTAAGCTACTTTAATATACTTACCCAAATAGAAAACGTGTTCGTTTTGTTACTTTTTAGGCAACTCAAGTAGGAAATTTGTTGTATGAATCAGAATGGCATAAAATAAAAGGTGTTCAACTTAAACGACGTATCATTCTGATTTTAGTGAGAACACAAAAAGCTTTGTCTTTCAGTGCGTATGGATTTATCTCAATCAACCTACAAGCGTACGTCGTTGTATGTAATTATTACCTATAGTGCCGCCAAAGATTAATTTTCATTTCAGATATGCAAAACAATGGGAAGTTTTTATACGTTCCTGAACTCAACAAAAGATTTAAAAAATTTATAATTTTATCGCCGTTCATTTCGAGAATTGCACGTCTTTGTCATAGTGTAATAAAATAAAAAAAAAGTTTTTTAGTAACGCAATAATGTAAAAAAAGTCTGCAAACGTTTAAAAAAAAATAAAAAAAATTGTTGACATTTTTAATTGAAAATTGCATTTAATACAAACTATGTTCAAATTTGTAGAATAAATTGATGTAACAAAAAAATCTCAATTTAAAATATTTAATAAAAAACAAACTTTTCTTTGTGTTTACAGTTTCATAAAGAGGTCTATTGTTATATTGTTTCTGGTGCTATTTTATTTTATTGGGTTGGCAAACTCGCTAAACTTATGCAATCAAGGTTACAGTGTTCTGTTTACACACAAATAAAACTAATTTTGACGAATTTAATTTTGTCTACACTGTCAAATCAAATGTTTTGTCAAATTAAAATGTTATCATTTATCTAGTTCGTCTTACGTCTCTATATAACAACTTCCTTCACTGAATTTATAAATTGTGTAAATGCTTAATGTGACATTAATCAAGTAGACAAACTTAAATCCTAAATAGTAGTATTTACCAAATTTTGATTTTTCGTTCCAAAACACAAAGTAGACAAATACGTATTATACTTGTTTAACAACGTCTTATTAAAGTTACGAAATAAATAATAAGGATGCAAGTGTCTACAATGATATTTTATACGGGGTGTCATGGAAGTCCATGTAGAAAATTTAACCATAAAGAGAACTTGTCAAACAAATCGATATTTTTATTTATCATTTTTTCCGTTAATGTGTAGTTTCAGAGATTCACGTTCATTCATAGTATTATTTTCTTTGATAAAACCCAAATGGAGCACCAGTTATAAGTAATTGAGCTAAGTTGGTAACACAAAAGATCAAAATCAAAATCAGATCAAAAAAGTCTATTACAACGTCTATAACATTAGAAGCTTTTCCTATTTGCCAACACATGACATGTTCTTATTGTTGTTGTTATTCTTCTGAACCTTTTGATTGTTAATTAATTAATTGATTACGAATTACCAATTTAATAGACACAAATTACCATACCGGAGACAAAAAACTTAAAGCATGTAAACAAAAATCAATATATAAAATAAAATAAATATGAAACACCCAAATAGCAGCAATGTGTGTAATAAGTGTCTAATATAAGACTTTAAGCATATAAACTTCATAAAGACTGTTTATGTAAGAATTGATTACAATGGTTGGATCTGGCAAATTAGAAACGATTATTTGTATTATAAGTAAAGAGGTAAAGAGGAGTATTATTTTTCTTTACGAATCGCAATCTTTCTAATCGAGGCGCAGCCGAAATTAGAAACGCGATGAGTAAAGAAGAAATTACTTTTCTTTAAAAATAACACATAAAAAAAAATCGGACACTTAAATAGAAATGGATTACGTTTCATCAAAAAATGTTAAAAAAATACATTAAAAACGCAAGAATCAAATTGCCGTTTCGACCACTGCAGCAACCAAATAACAATAAGTAAAAAACTCAAGTGTGGTCGCGTGAAATTTTGCAAACATGGAACTAATTAATCAAAATCATCCTGAAATTTCGGCATTTGCGCTTGAAGCTGTTGAAATCACGAGATAAATATGTGAAAACCAACAATATTTATAATTCTTGAAGGACTCAAAGAGTGTAAGGTATATCGTCGAAGAAGTTATACTTGCTTCTTTAAAATAAATAAAAACAAATAACATTACAAGTCAACAAACAAAATGTAATAATGAATTAACTTTTTTTATTAGCAGTTTTTCTAAATATTTTTAAACTTTACTAAATTACAAAATAATAGTCCTAAATGATAAAACGTCGAAATTATCGTGGCAAATATTCCGGTAATACATCTACAGAATAAGAAATTAAATTCAGAAATTTATTTTTAAAGCAATTTTTAAAGGTAGATAAAATAGTGCTTTAAATATTTATAAATAGCCACCGATTAACGATAAAACTTAATTTTGTTTAATAATTATTACTGCACACAGATTACCATACAATAATATCAAACACAAATGCAAATAAAAAATTACTCACCTTAGAACTAGTAAAATGTGTGGCAGAAAATGCTACTTTTATAACACACGATATCCATGCAATAAAATTCAATAAGATGAGTGATATTTATCCGTATCTCTGTTTCTGTGTCTCATAGTAACATGTAAATATTTGTAATATATAAATGACCATAGTAAAAGTACATAACAAGAAGTGGTACTAAGAAAGCTGTAAGTTAGAGTAAGATATAGAAAATTTTGCACCTTTTATTAAATGCGGAAAGAGCAAAAATTAGAACGAAATGCAATAATGAGATATGCGGAATTTTTATCAGTAATTCTCGGAACCATGAAAAAAGTTCTTAAAGATTATCACAAAAAGTTTAAAAAAACATCTAAAAATAAAAATTAAATTTTTACTTGTATCTAAATTTTTACTAAAATTCGAAATAGAGAAACTATTTGTATTGTCTCAAGAAATTTTGTCTTATAAGTTTAAAAAAAGACTTCATAGACAAAAATTAATTCACTTTACTCTCTTAATTTATATTTTGTATTTAAATAAAATCCATAAGAGCTACAATTTTCTGTTTGAAATTTAACTAGAATTTGTTGGAAAAAGTTTACATTAAAATACAATTTTGGATACAACACTTTTGTGGATTCGAATTGGAAACTTCTATGGTTTCGTATCAGAAGTGAAAAACCATCTATGCTCGCAAAAAATGTGCACTTACTTTGAGAGTTTTTATCAATCCTATATGACATTTTCCATAAGTGTCTTCAAATAGATAATAGTTAAAACGCAATAAAAATAATTTACATTATTACAGTATTTTTATTAACACTTAATCACGGTATCAAGAAAAACCGCTTGCCATGACACATTTAAGAACTTAAATGACTAAAATAATCCCTTTAATTAAGACAAAGCTAAATTAATTTTACATCAAAGAAACTTTCATTTGTGATAAGATCTAAGTTAAGACACGTAAAGACACGAAATTAAAATGTTCTCTAGATAAAGAAGAGATTAAAGTTATTAATTAGATCTGGCTAATAAATAATTTAAGGGAAATTGTTTGTATTGCATTACTATAGCCACAAAAAGTTTATGTAAGGAGAGAAACCATAAAGAGTTTTATCAGATTTCGTTTGTAACTAAATTTTACGGGGTTGTGAGAGACACAAAAAAAGTGATCAACATGTTAGTTTAGAATTCTGTAATCAGGTACTAAATGACTACCAATATTATTAACAATATTTTAGGCCTGATTTATCTGCGGAACCTTTAAAGCTTTTGTGGTACGGAGGTCTTCACCCTTGTCGAAATCAAAGCTGGACCACAGTTTCCACCATAGTTAATCTGTTGATTTGTTATTTATTTATTATACTTGCTATCAAAGGAGTGTTGATTTCGTATAAGTCAGATTTATTTTTCGTAGCTGAATGTCTACAAACTTGCATTTTAATGATTCATGTAAGTATCAATCAGTAAAACCACATTTTGTATATTATTTTGAAGGGAATTGGAAAACTGACAACTTTGCGAATGAACAGAAAAAATCTACTTCAATTACTTCACGAAAAGACAAAATTTTGGCGACTGGAAAAGTTTGACGGAAAATTATTCGAAAGGTGTACAAATCTCTCCAAAACTGTGAAATATTTACTTCGTTGTTGTATTGCTTTAGACATGTTTGTATGCGTTGTTTTTGACTTGCAACCTTTTGCGTCTGGAAATTTACCAACAGTCTGTTATATTCCTCAAGGATGGTTTCATTATCTGACGGTTCTTTTGTGGTATTTGTCCAGTGTCTTTATTTTGGTAGTCCCAGGAACCGACTGTTTTTTTTGCTCCCTAGCCACGTCTGTAATAATTCAATTTAAATTATTGAGCCACAGGTTTACCACTGTAAAGTTTTCCGATAAATCAGCATCTAAAACATGGAACGAATTAAAATACTTGATCGATTATCATAATTTTCTTCTCAGTTACTGTCAAAAAATGAATTCTACATTCCAAGGAATTTTCTTTCTTCAGTTTTTTATTTCTATAGCATCAGGAGCAGTTTCCGTTTTTATTTTCATGCAACCGTAAGCTCCCATCGTATATGTAATTATAATACTCACATATTACGAATTTTTTAGAGGTGCTTGGATCAACAGAATAAAATTTTTAGCATATTTTCTAGCCACCACACTGGAGTCTGCTTTTTATTGTGTTCCTCTTGAACATGTTGTGAATGAGGTTATTTTTTTGATTAAAAGAAAACAGAAAAAAAAAAACATTATTTTTCTAGGCAAGTCAAGCAGGAAATTCATTATATAAAACAGAATGGTATAAAATAGAAGATGTGCAGCTTAAACGAAGCTTAACTATGATTTTAGTAAAAACACAAAAAATTATTGCTTTTACTGCTTATGGCTTAATCTCAATGAATTTACAAACTTATATCGTAGTATGTGGTCTTATTCGTTAAATGCCAAAAATTTCTAATTTAAATTTCAGGTATGTAAAACAATGGTTAGCTTTTACACGTATTTGAACTCAACGAAAAAATTGTGAAACAATTTTCTTAGATAAACTAGATAATAATAAACTGGAACCTAGGAAAAGAAGTGCATCAAATCGAGATTCGGATATCTTTTGTAATTGTTCTTGAAATAAACAGATAAATGTTGCAGCAAACAAACAAAAACAATTTCTTACCAATTTCAATATCATTCAATATTTCTAATAATTTTAATTTATCTAGAAACTTAAAGAAATATTAACTAATAATTTTAAAAAAATATTAAAATAAATTAACAGATTTTGGTTTACAAAAACTGAGAATTTATTATTATTGATATTAAAATTTACTAATATTAAAAATCCTGTATTATTGTAAATTATTATAAGCAATTTTTTAAAATTATCATATTAAATTGTTAGCCATTATTTGTTCTAAACTATAATTTGACAAATTTACGCGTAGATATTGAGAATCACCCTGTATAAAAATTCTTTTAATGGGAATTTAACCTCCAAATAAATTGAAAAATAATAAAATTTAAAAAAATCCGCGAAACTCGGCAATTTAAATTTTAAAGAGACCGGGCATAAAGTTTATGTTTTTAATGTCACCCCAGAGTAGTATAATAATTATATGTATTTATTTTTAAAATAATTATTTAATTACTTACTTTAAAATAATTATTATATAGAAAATAAAAATAAGATGATAAATTGCACAAATTACATATATTAATAAATTTTATGTCAAATTTTGTTCTTCTCAAAACAAAAATTGTTTCCCAAGTTTTTGGAGAAGATGGAAGAGTTTTCGATGGAAGATCCGCTATAAAAATGCCAAAATAAAAATTGACAAATTGGCAATCTTAAAAAAACAGCAAGTATAAAAGTAATACAATAAGTAAACACACAACATACCTAAATTTCATAACGTGAGACTATAACATTATAATACATAAAGCAAAAAAACGCAAACTCTAAAAATATTTTACCATAAACAAAATGCTATTTACTTTTTTACATACTCTGATTTGTTAGTTTAAATGCTTTAAATGCATATGTTTTTTTTAATTTTAAATGCAAGAATGCCAATTTATTTAATTTTTATACAAAATTTTGTAAAACATTTATTACAAATTTTACAAATGTTTAATTAAGGTACTATTTAGCATTATTATAAGCAATTGATTACTGAAATTTGGTAAGAAGCTAAAAAATACATTGGTCTTTTGTATGGCACTAATATTAGTTTATGTTATTATACAGGGTATTTACTAGAACTATTTGTTTTGTACAATATGTAAACTGCTATTACTTCGTTTTTTTAAATAAAGCACTATCTTTTATTTTGTTAAGTACAATTCATTTCTAAAACTTATACTTTTTGGGATTTTGTAAACTTTTTTTAAGATTGTGACATAGATGTAAAAATTATTTATAAAGTTTATTTATACAAAAAAACTGATAGGTACAGTATTCCTACATGAATTCAGTTCGCCGAAAAACTTTATAAAATTGTTTTTCTAAATCGTATAGATTTCGGAACGGGTTTTACATAATTTAGGGATAACTTTCTGCCTGCAGATTTTATAAGGTTTTCGGTTTAAAATTTTTGTTTTTTTTCTCTGATTTTTGAATTTCTGAAGTGTTATGTGTTTTCTATACTTTTTGCATCTTCAGGGTTTTTTATTCTTTAGATACATAAAAAGTTTAAATGTTATTTATTCTATATATTTTTTTTTTAATTCTTGGGCTAATTGTATAGATGTGGGAATATTCCGCTTAACATTTTTTTATCATACACAATCTTTATTATTCCTACAATTCTAATCACTTTTACTTGTAATCTACCATTTTTGAAAAAAGTTAAAAGCTTTAGGTCTACCTGATACTACAAAATTAAATAATATAAAAAAAAGAATCCGATGATACAAAAAGATGTACAAAAATCAAGTACTTTTATTGCTCTCACAGTGGGACGTTAATAGGCTTATGCCGGCTACCTAGCTTAATCCTCATAAAAGTGTCCGGGTGCCGGCTCCTTCGGGGTTCGTTTCCAGAACCGTACTTATATATTTCTTAGGAAATGTAATAATGAGCAATAAAAGTACTTCATTTTGTTTTCAAATATTTCTAGAAATACTTTATAGGTGTTTAAATACTGTACAAAATAAGTGTTTATAATGAACAGCCTGTATGACAACTAATATTAGTGCCATTGGAAAGAGCAATATTTTTTTTTAATTTTTAATAAAATTTTAGTAACTAATTACTAATAATAATGTTAAAATATTGAACACATTGAACCACTTTCAAAAATGTGTAAAAAAAATATTTTAACTTGACAATCTTCCAAACAAAATTTAAAAAGACGATATGCATTTAAAGCATTTGATCCAACAAATCAGAATATGCAAAAAAAATAATTTTATTATTTTCTACGTTCTATTTAAAATAATTGAGTTAATTACTAATAGAACACCCCGTCTTAAATAAAATATTTTAGAGTACGTACTTCTTTGCGATATCGCATTATTAACTCACCCTGTATATGGATAGATCTATTACGAAGTAATTTTAACCAGTTTTGTTCTCAAATTGTAACTTTTCAGTGTCTATCAGTAATTAAAATTCTATGAATTTTTTCAAGTACGTGTGTACATTCAAAAAGTTCATATACTTTTTAGAGCAGTAATGAAACCGTTTTTCTAAATTTTTTGACAAATCAGGTGTTACAATACTCGGTCAGAGCCTAAACAAAAATACATAAAATTTAAACATTTGTCACATCATCACATTATCAATTTTTTCTTCAAAACAGCCATTGTCACAATTAATTTAAATAGTCATTCATTAATGTTATTTACTTACTTTGTAGCAAAAATAAAACGCGTAGGTTAAGCACGTTTCTTTGCTTTAGTTACCAATCAGATTTAAAATTTTTACACAGAAATCTGAGCAATATTAGATTAAAATCTATATGTGCTTAAAAAATAATTAAAATAACGTTTAAACTGCTTCTCCTGATAAATTACAAAAATTCTGATACACATACGCAGACACAAATTACTCTAAAAATTATTCCTTTTATTTTCAAATTGCTGTCGTGCGAAAATGTATGCTTTTGTCAAATTACGTTTAAAATATATGAAGATCCTAGAAAAATTCTTCACTTTTTTTTATCTCATGCATAAATAATAAAAGATTCCTATTAAAAATTAAAACATTCCAAATTGAATTTTAATTTTTGAAGCAACGCCTATATTACAATTATAAATACCTGTAATTTGTCTTTGCAAGTTTCTTCCACAGTGTTAAAATTCAGTCCACAAAATATTAAAGTTTAATTGCTCTCCCTACAGGAACGAAAACTTTAGAAAAACTATCCGTCCATGACACATTTAACTCTAAAATTGACTCTCATTCTTTTCATTCTAATCCTTATAATTAAGACAAAACCATATTAATTTTACATCAAAGAAATATTCATTTGTAATAAAGTCTAAATTAAGAATAAAGACACGAAATTGAAATATTTTCCAGTTAAAGGAGAGATCAAAGTTACTAATTGGGTCTGACACAATAAAAAATTTAAGAAAACTTGTTTGTATTGCATTACTATAGTCACAAAGAGTTTATCTAAAGACACGCGCTGAGAAGAGTTTGATCATTTTCTACACAACTGCATAAAGTTTTTTTGTACTTGAATGTTTTCACGTCTAAAGCAATAGAGCAAAAAAATATTATACTCAAATTATATAAGAACAGTGATTTGTACATTTTTACGAACATGTAAGTTATCTTTAATTACTGATCTATTCTGATTCGAATTTTGATAAAAACATTGTAGGTCCGACTTATCTGCAGATTCTTTAAAGCTTCTATGGTACTGTGGTCTTCATCCCAATGTGAATCGTTGCTGGAGCACAGTTTTTACTCTAATCAGTGTATTTCTTTGTTGTTTATTTACTTCACTCGCTATAAAAGGAGTGTTAATTTCATACAACTCAGATATTTTTTTTATGGCTGAATGCTTGCAAACTTGCATTTTGATGATTCATGTAAGTATAAAAACAATGTAAAAATAAACTACAATGTTTTATTATAGGGAGTTGGAATATTTACAATGGTATGGATGCGAAGAGGCAATTTAATAGAACTATTACAAAACAAGACAAAATTTTGGAAGTTGGAAAACTTTGAGGGAGATTTATACGAAGATTGTTCGAAACTGGTTAAAATTGTGAAATATATGCTTCGATGTTATTATGGTCTCATCACATTTGTGTGCATTTTTTTTGACTTGCAACCTTTTGCAACAGAGAAATTACCATCAACTTGTTATATTCCAGAAGGATGGTTTAATTATCTGACAGTTCTTTTGTGGTATTTGTCTGTTGTGGTACTTTTGGGTTTCCCAGGAACAGACAGTTTTTTCTGCACGTTAGCTACTACGCTGGTTGTTCAGTTCAAGTTACTGAGTCACAAATTTAACACCTTAAAATTTTCTGGTGACCAATCAATATCCGAAACATGGAACGAATTGAAACAGTTGGTCGATTATCATAATTTTTTGCTACGTTACTGCGAAAAACTGAACTCTACGTTTCAAGAAATTTTCTTTCTTCAGTTTTTAATTTCGATAGCTTCAGGAGCAGTTTCAGTTTTCATATTTATGCAGCCGTAAGTGTATTTATTTTTGATTCGAGTATCCAATAATTTTTTTAGAGGTGCGTGGCTTAACCGAATCAAATTCTTACTGTACTTTATTGCAACCATGATCGAATCAGCTTTTTATTGTGTTCCTCTTGAGTATGTTGTAAATGAGGTAAGTAGTTTTGTTCAACCTAAATGGGAAATACAGTTATTGCGTTTCTTAGGCAAGTCAAGTAGGAAATTCGTTATATGAATCGGAGTGGCATAAAATAAAAGGCATTCAACTCAAGCGACGGATAATTTTGATTCTAGCCAGAGCGCAAAAAATTGTAACTTTTAGTGCTTATGGATTAATCTCGATTAATCTACAAACATATATCGTGGTACGTGGTTGTAATCTGTGTTAAAATAAAAGCGTTAATTTTGGTTTCAGATATGCAAAACAATGGTTAGTTTTTATACGTATCTAAACTCAGTGAAAAAAATATAAAACCAGTGTTCATTGGTAAATTGAAAATTAAAATCTGATAACCAATCATGTTAATGAATTCTGGACGAAAATGAAGTGAAAACACAATAAAAGTTTATTGTACAAATAAAGCCACTGTTTGTTTTCATTACCTCTTTTAAAAATTGCGGCTGTTTTTCATCCACAAAAGCAAGATCGTGGAGAATTAGTGCAGAGACTGTATCCAGTGAATTCACGAAACTAAGTAAATAAAGTGAACAAAAACCAAAACCTGTTCCACTGGAAGTAAAATTTCTTTTTACTGTTCCTTTGCCGATTTTAATGTATTTCAGTTTAATATAATAAAATATTAACAAAATTTGTTTCTTCATTGGCAATCCATTCACTTTAAAGTCGCTGAAAGACTTTAAATTTCAATTCGACCATCAGAATTTTTAGAGTGTAAATTTTTTCTTTATTTTTCAAGTACACTTTAACAAAGACCTTTAATTTTTTCTTAGTTTGAATTTTAATTTATTTAATGGATTTAATGTTTTTATTGGTTTAACTTTAAACGAATTAATCTATTCTTAATATATTGCAATGATGACAAGGTTATTTGAAGGCAAAGCTTGTCGCTATTGCAACTTATAACTTGGGTGGTTTTATTGTTTTCTTATTTACTTCTTTTATTATGTCTATTATTATATTTATTATTATTTTATTTATTCTTTTATTATTTATAACTGTGAAGAACAAAGAAGGATGAAGTATATTGCCTTGACACAGTTCATCGTTGAAACTGCACTTTTCTGACCTCGCATTTTCCTTCCTTACATAATTTTTGTTATTCTCCAATAATAAATTTTAGTTTATTTCTACGAATCCTTTAGTATGTTTCCATATGTTTTAAAAATAACATTTAGTAATCTTATACACTTTGAACATTTCTTTGTGTCAATTTTTTCTTTGTTTTTATTTTTTTCTTATTATTTGTATTATCTTAAATATTATTCTGTCATGATCTGTTATATGCTATATGCATATATCTCCTCTTTCTGCTATTACTTTATCTTCATTAAAATATGTTTTATAGAAGCGGTTCATGTTTCTCATTTCTTTATATAATAAATTTTGAAAATATTTTTTCTATCTTTGCTTTTAACCTTTATTTTTAATTGTGTTGTCTCTTCCTTTGATTTGTTTTATTGTAAGGTACCTGCGGCAAATAAAGCCCGCAAGGTAATAAAGCCCACATTTAAAATTCACGCAAAAGCTATTTGCAAAAACTTTGTATTTAATAGTAATACTAATAAAAAACCAAAGATACACAAAAAACTGAAAAACACACAAGAAGATTATGCATTTAAAGATAAGAATTTTGCAAAGGTAAAGGATAAGGAAATAGGATTAATATCTCAACAGAAGCTGCTAGATGTTACCATGCATGCAAGGAAGAAAGTTTATTAGACAGTATGGTAAATCTGGAAAACGGTACCACGAGGTGCGTATGAGACTAACAAAGAAGATACAGAAGTATTTAATGCCATAGTTTATTAAAAAATTCTAATTTTGTTGATTTTTTTAGTTTAGACAAGTTTAAAGCAAAACTTTCACCTGAATAGTTTTTCAGAAAGTGTGTATTTGTTTTAGGGCATTATTGGTAGTTTAATAAGGCTCTCAATGCTTTTTGAAGTACTCACTTTTGTGTTACTTTTTTTATTTTTTTCTTCCGTATAAACAGTTTTTGGTTAACACTGTAATCTTCTTTTGATTTTATTTTTTTAATTTTTTTCAGTTCTCCTTTTAATAAACATTCTTCTCTTTTCATTTTTTTGTAATTTTTACTAATTTTATTCCACCATATTTTTTGCTTTTAATTATTAAGCATCTAAAAATAGGTCACATACACTTCTTAAAATTATTTCGATGAAATTTAACACACTTATTCATTCCGAGTTTGAATCGTCCCATTTTATTTTATAAGAAATTTCTCCTAATTTTAGTTAAGACAAGGTAGACATTTCTGCTATTTTACATCTAATATTTCTGTTTAGTGCGCTCATTAAAAACAGGTACCACCACCCTCAAGAGTGCGAACCATTTTTCTTGGCAAAGTACGAGGTGCGATTTACCACAGTTTATTCTCAAGTTTTCTGTAAAGTTGTACTTAACCAGTCCACACTGACGCTCGCGTTTTATATAATCGCGATCAAGTTTTAAATAAGTCGGACGACTGCACTTAAATTTCAAAGTTGTTTAATTAATTTACAAACTCAGCATGTTTTTGATGTGTAAATTCATCGCAAAACGCGACAATTTCCTTGTTAACTTTCTGTTAATAGGTATGCAATTTGTTACCGTTTTTCCATTGCGTTTTAATATTTTTAAGTATTTACAATTATTATATTATTTTTAATGTAAAATGTTATTATAATAAATTCTAATTAATTATTATGTTGTTAATAATTTTACGACAGTTTTAAATTGACAGTCTAAAGCAAGCCAAATCCCCCAATGACATAAACTTTTTTTTTTTAAATAAACTTATAGTGACCATAAGAGGTCAGTGAGATTTTAAAATTCGTTTGAGAGATCTCTAATAATCGTATGTACTCTTTCGCCACATTCTTCTTGGAACTACCATTCCTCTTGTTATGAATGAAATGTATTCGTGGTCTACAAGATAAAAAAAAACGATTTGCATTTTTTATCTTTTTTTTGTTAGGTTGTCTGTTCAAACACAACAGGTGGACCGATATTTATATTAATATTACTGGTAGTTCACATTTTTAATAATTGTCATCCAAAAACTTGTTGAATTCAATCACAAATATTATTAATCATAATCGTATTAGATTTGATACAAAATACGTTTTATGTAGGCATAAAAACGACTTGTATTCTGTTTAATTTAATTTCACTTTTAGTTAATTTTAACAATTATATCCACAATTTCAAATAAATAGAAACAAAATTAATTTTTAATGTTTTTTTTTTTATTTTGACATTTATTTTATTTTAAAAATTGACACTTAATTAATAATTTATAATAATTTAATACTTACGTTTTTTCAAAATTTAGTTACATATTTTTTCGGTATTTATTATCTTATTTGTTAAAGAAAATTAAAACACAAACATTAAAACTGTCTAAATTTTTAAAAGTACACTCTAAATAAATAAATCTACGAAGATTTTCAGTATTGTTCACTTCTCATTTACTTGTAATTATCTTGTATAATTTCATTTCAACAACAATATTAACTCTCTATTTTATTTTTGATTAAAAGCTTTGTTTTGAAATGAAGATTAGGTATATTTTATAGAAAACAAACTTTCATTCAACAAAAGATGTGTAATTAATTTTGAATTAATTTTATATATGTCATAAACTCACCTTGTTTATAGCACCCACTTCTTTTACTGTGGCAGTTGAAATTTATTGTTATATCTAATAATATCGGTTAGTAATTCTACACTTAACAAAATTCAATTCTTATTCAAAAACATTTTCAATATTTAGAGTTCTTAAAACAAAGTACACCATAAAACTAAGGTTTTGTCCATGACACATTTAAAAATACAACTAGACAAAGTTTTGTCGGATCTATTCCTTGTAATTAAGACAAAACTAAATTAATTTTACATCAAAGAGTTCAATTCGAACAAGTTCGAAAATCGGAATTAAATAATATTGGAACGTCTTTTATTTCAAAGTTACTAGTTGGTATAAAACACTAAAAAATTTAAGGCGAATTGTTTGTATTGTATTACTATAGCCACAAAGTTCTTATGTAAAGAGAGACTTTTAACCGAATTAATCATTTTCATAGAAAAGTCGGAGAAGAAGCTTTTCGCATCAAAAATATTTAACCCGCATCTGTCTTTTTGAAGCAACATGTGAGTTCGTTATTTAGAATTTTTTTATTATTTAATGTTTATCATTAATGCCGTTTTAGGTCTTTAAATCCAGATGATATGGCGACGGACCCATTAAAAATGCTTTGGTTTTCACGTTTTCATCCAGCTCTTAATCCCATCGGGACCATAATTTACACCGTGATCAATGTTGTTTTATGTGGCTTGATAACCTCTTTAGCCGTCAAAGGAGTACTAATCTCTTACAACACAGATCTTTTTTTTATGGCCGAATGTTTACAAACCTGCATTTTAATGATCCATGTAATGTTTACAAAAAGCGCCAGGTTTCTTTCAATTGAAACAATTTCAGGCAAGTCTTCTCTATTCTACCATGAGAGCTCACAGAACAAACCTACTTACACTGATGGAAGAAAAATCAGAATTCTGGAAAATCCAAGATTTCGACAAGAAAATGTACGAAGAATGTTCCCTTGTTGCGAAACTTGTGAAAAAACTGTTTCGATTGTACTACGGTTTAAACATTGCCGTGTGCATATTTTTCGATGTACAGCCGATTTCAACTGGAAATTTGCCCTCAGGGTGCTATATACCAGAAGGATGGTTTGTTTTTCTAGCAGTGGTGTTGTGGTATTTATCTGGAACCGTCGTTTTGATTTTCCCCGCCCTCGACACATTTTTTTGCTCGACTGCGATTTCCCTAATCATACAATTTAGACTCCTCAGCTGTAAAATTAAAGCAGCAAAATTTTACACAAACGAATCACGTAAAGAACCTTGGCAGGAACTCAAGCATTTAGTCAAATATCACATATTTTTGTTAAATTATTGCAAGAAATTGGACACCACGTTTAAAGAAATTTTTCTTTTAAAATTCTTCATTTCTATAGCCTCAGGAGCCGTATCTGTGTTCATCTTCATGCAACCGTAAGTCAAATAAGATCATTGTTTATTTACTTATTGTTTCTATTCTAGCGGTGATTGGATAAACAGGATCAAATTTTTATTATATTTCGTGGATACTGTAATAGCATCAGCTTTTTTCTGTGTACCTCTTGAATTTGTTACTAACGAAGTAAGTCTGCTGAAGGTATTAATCTTTTTACATTTCGCTGTTAGGCTAGACAAGCTGGAGACTCTTTATATGAATCGGATTGGTACAAAATAAAAGATATCAAACTAAAAAAAACTATTACTCTGGTCTTGGTCAGAACACAAAAAGTGATTGTTTTTAGTGGCTACGGATTGATTTGTATGAACTTAAGGACCTTTATATTGGTGAGTTTGTGGTCTGCTTACACGTATGTAATACAACTACTTCTTAATTGCAGATTTGTAAAACAATGTTTAGTTTCTACACTTATTTAAGCTCTGCAAAAAGTTTATCATCGTAACTACACCTACTTGTAACTGTTTTTTTTTTAATGATAGATACTGTATTGCTCACTTTTAATTTACACAATTTATGGTATGAAATAAAAATACATAAATATTTACGTCTTTTCCAATTTACTGCAATTCTCTAAAACTTATTACAAAATTTGCAATGCTGAAACAGCATTTATTTTCACTCACTAGTACCTAGATATTTTTCTCTGTATATCGTTATTTATAAAACTTTATTGTCAATAGACAACTTTTACATTTTTAGAAGTGCAATTAGACAACTCATTTTTACACGAGAACAAACAAATCTTCCTTTTGTTAGTAGAAAAATTTGTTAGGTAGAATTGTGTCTGTTCTTATTTATACTATCTTTACTATGCAATTATTCAAAAAATTATAGGTCTAGTATCAATTCTTGATATTTAAATAAACAAACTACCTATGATCATGTTTTGATAAAGTAATGTGTTTATTTGCTACGATATACGAATGGAGATAACACATATGTATATGCACGGTATCCCAGAACGCTCGTCTTAAACGAACGTAAAATCTTCCCCAAATCTGAAACGACTTTAAAACCGCACAGTGTGCAGACAGCTATAAAATTAAGACAACTAACTTAAGTTGACCAATCAAAATTGCACTAGCAATTATTCAATTAAGTAATTTATGCTGTTATGTGATGAACCTGTTAAGGCAATTGTCCAGATATTTTTCTCTTTATTTATAACTATAAGAAAATTACATGTTACCTAAATAAATAATTTATTTTTCTTACGTTCAACGTTTATTGATTTATTTATTTATTTATTTATTTATTTTAAAAATGTTTATTTTATTTTATTTAATTAATTATTGTTACTACATAAATTATTAAATAGTTTTTTTTATTGCGTAGAGAATAAAGAGAAAAAGAAATGTTACTCCTCATGCTATTTAAAATTCTTGTGGAGGTTGTTGTTTACAATAGTGACGATTGAGCAACAAATTTCCTTTTTCTCGGAATATACATTGACAAGAAGCACAAATTTTTTGAGAACTCATTAATTTAAAAAAAAATTGAGAAGTTAGAAGAGTTCGATGGAAGAGCCTGTTTAAAAAGCATGTATTCAAATTATCAAATCGGCAATATTAAAAATCTGTATAAAATAATAATATATTAATACGCAACATACTTCAATTACAAAAATCCTCTACGGCTATAATAACACCTGAATTTAATGTACAGTAGTTTAGCTAAAGATGTATGTATTATGAAATAATTTTCACCAGTTTTATGCTTCAATTGAAACTTTTCAGTATTTATCAGTAATTAAAATTCGATGAATTTTATACAGTACTTCACTACATGACGTATAATTCAATGTAGGTGCCTATATTTTTTACAATTGTATAAAAATTTTAATCTGCCTACTTTTTGTAATAAATCGCTTGTTACAAAATACTTGAAAAATAAAAATACATACAAAATTAAACATCAGTCTCGTCATACGATAATTGTGTATAAAAAACGCTTGTTTAATAAATCATCGTAAAATCTCCATGCAAATTTTCCTTCAACTGAGTTATTGTCGTACATAGTTTAAGCAGTCAATCTTTAATATTGTTTACGTATTTTTTAGCAAAAATTAAACTGACAGATACAAATATGTGAAATTACGCACGTTTCTATGCTTTATTTACTAAGAAGATTTAAAATTTTTACAAAGTCCTCAGCAATATTAGTTTAAGATCTACATATGTAAAAAAAATTATTGCCTATTATATTCATAATAAAACATTTGTCTTACAGCCCGAACAGCATTTGCTTTTGAAGAAATCTGCATGTCCAACGTTCCTTTTGCGTGGTTTTTATTCTACTTCCTTTTGAGCATGTTGTAAATGAGGTAAATCGCCTGTGTTAAACTTAAATAGGAAATACAGTTGTGTTTTTAAGAAAAAATATCTGTAAAATTGTCATTTCGAGCGTCAGAATTTTTACATAAATAAATAATAATTCTTCTAAACCGCTTCTATTTTGTTTCCAAAATTCTTTTAACTATGATTCTTTCGAACTTTGTTTTACCTTTACTTTAGCTATTAGGTTTCTAGAAGTAAATTACGCATACTTTGCTCTCCTTGGAATTATTTCGTTTAATGTTTGAAACATTTATTCTGTGTTTCTATGTTTATTTCTGTTTTTTAAGAAATCTCTGGATTTTGGTTAGGACAAAAAAGTTATTCCGCTCTTTATTTACCTTCTACATCTAAAATTTCTGTTCACTGCGGCCACTCAACACAGGCACCTCCACCCCCAAGAGTGGCAACCACTTTTCTTGGCAGATTTAGATTTAGATGTACCACAGTCTATTCCCAAGTTTTCTGTAAAGTTGTACTTAACTAGTACACACTGTCGCTCACGTTTCAATACAATCGCATTCAAGCTTTATATAAGTTTGCCTGAAGCTGCAGATTGCACTTAATTTTCAAAGTGGTTGAATGTTATTGAATTGATCTTTAACAAGCTCAGCGTGTTTTTGATGTATTATATAAATCCAAGGCAAGAAGCAATAATTTTTTTCTGCTAATAAGTATGTAATTTGTTATTGATTTTTTATTGCTTTGTAAATTTTTTAAAGTATCCATAACTATTATATTATTTTGATGTAGAAATCTATTACAATATATTCTCATTATGTACTATGTTATTAATAATTATACGACAAGTTTAAAGTGACAATGAACGCATCATATCACCCAATAAAATAGGGTTTTTTGTATTTTTTTGAATAAGCTTATCATGACATGACAAGAGGTAAATAACATTTCAACATTGTTTGAAAGATCTTTTAAAATGATATTTACTTTTTCACCGCATTTTTGTTGGAACTGCCATTCATTTTGTTTCCACAGAAATTATATATTCATAGTCTACGAAGTTTAGTTTATTACTTTTTTGTTAAATTGTGTCTACACACAACAGGTGGATGAAATTAGTATCCACCATATTTGTATTTGCATCACCGGCGTTCGCTTTTTTGGATAATTAACTTTAAAATAAATTGTTTTCAATCACAAATATTATCATACAAAATTTCGTATTAGGTATATTTGATAAAAATACTTTTTGTGTAGGCATTAAAACGACTAATTGCCTTGTATTATATTTAAAATTTTGAGTCATTCATAGTTAGTTTTAATAATTACGTATATCTATAGTTTTAAATAAACAAAAACAAACTATTTTTTGTTGTATTTTTTTGCCATTTATTTTATTTATTAAAATAACACTTAATAATTTTAACAATTTGATAAGCAGACCTGCTATAAATTATAAAAAGTTTTTACTTTTTATTTAAATTACGTCTATATTAACTCTATATTTAATTCTTTATTAAGAGTTTAATTTTGAAATAACGATCATATTTTGTAGAACAAAAACATTCATTCAACAATAAATATTTCATTAATTCCGAACGAGTTTTATACACGTCATAAAATGCATAACTCACCTTGCTTTTGGCACCCATCATTTTTATTATTGCAATCAGAATTTGTTTCTACATCTAATTATAACGTCTAGTTATTCTACATTTAATAAAGTGAAATTTTTATTTAAAAACATTTTTATTATTTAGAGTCTCAAATTACACTACGGGAAGTAAAGATTTGTCCATGACACATTTAAAAATACGACTGGGTAAAGTTTTGTCGGGTTTATCCCTTTTAATTGAGACAAAACCAAATGAATTTTACATCAAAGAGTTCAATTCAAACAAGACCTAAAATCAGAATAAAATAATAAAGAGGTAAAATTGGAACGTCTTTTATTTCAAACTTATTAATTAGGTGTAAAACACTAAAAAATTTAAGAAGAATTGTTTGTATTGTATTACTATAGCCACAAAGTTCTTATGTAAAGAGAGACGTTTCACCAAATTGACCATTTTCGTTGAAAAGTCGCAGAAGAAGCTTTTCGTATCAAAAATATTTCACAAGCATCTGTTTGTTTCGAACAACATGTGAGTTCGTTATTTAGGAAATTTTTATTATTGAATGTTTATCATTAATGCCGTTTTAGGTCTTTAAATCCAGATGATATGGCGACGGACCCATTAAAAATGCTTTGGTTTTCACGTTTTCATCCAGCTCTTAATCCCATCGGGACCATAATTTACACCGTGATCAATGTTGTCTTATGTGGCTTGATAACCTCTTTAGCCGTCAAAGGAGTACTAATCTCTTACAACACAGATCTTTTTTTTATGGCCGAATGTTTACAAACCTGCATTTTAATGATCCATGTAATGGTTATAAAAAGCGCCAGGTCTCTTTTAATAAATTATTTCAGGCAATTGTTTTCTACTCTGCCATGAGAGCTTACAGAACAAACCTACTTACATTGATAGAGAAAAAATCAAAATTCTGGAAAATTCAAGACTTCGACAAACATTTGTACGAAGAGTGCTCACGAGTTGCAACACTTATGAAAAATGTGTTTCGACTGTACTACAGTTTAAACATTGCTGTGTGCATATTTTTCGATTTACAACCGTTTTCAACTGGAAATTTACCCTCAGGGTGCTATATACCAGAAGGATGGTTTGTTTTTCTGACAGTGGTGTTATGGTATTTATCTGGAACTGTCGTTTTGATTTTCCCCGCCCTCGACACATTTTTTTGCTCGATTGCGGTTTCTCTGATTATACAGTTTAGACTACTCAGTTATAAAATTAAAGCAGCTAAATTTTATACAAACGAATCACGGAAAGAATCTTGGCAAGAACTCAAACATTTAATCAAACATCACATATTTTTGTTAAATTATTCCAAGAAATTGGACACTACGTTTAAAGAAATTTTTCTTCTAAAATTCTTCATTTCTATAGCCTCAGGAGCCGTATCTGTGTTCATCTTCATGCAACCGTAAGTCAAATAATAACAATGTTTATTTACTTATTGTTTCTATTCTAGCGGTGATTGGATAAACAGGATCAAATTTTTATTATATTTCGTGGATACTGTAATGGAATCAGCTTTTTTCTGTGTGCCTCTTGAATTTGTTACTAACGAAGTAAGTCTACTGAAGATAGTATTAAACTCTTTTTTTTTATTTCGCTGTTAGGCTACACAAGCTGGAGACTCTTTATATGAATCGAACTGGTACGAAATAAAGGATATCAAACTAAGAAAAACGATTACTCTGATCTTAGTCAGAACACAAAAAGTGATTGCTTTTACTGGCTACGGATTGATTTATATGAACCTAAGGACCTTTATTTTGGTGAGTTTGTGGTTTGTTTTTATGCATGTATTGTAACTACATCTTTATTGCAGATTTGTAAAACTATATTTAGTTTTTACACTTTTCTGAGCTCTGCCAAAAGTACATCATCGTAACTACAGCCACTTTTTATTTGACAGGCACCGTACTGCTCAGTTTTAACTTTCACAATTTGTGGTTTTCATATAAAATAAAAATGTATAAATATTCACCGTCCTTCTGATTTACCGCAAGTCTCTAAAACTCATTACAAAATTTTCAACGCAGAAAATAAGAGGTAATAAAGCATCAATTATTTTCAATGTTGTAGGTTTATTAATACTTAGTTATATTTTTTCTGTATATTATTATTATTAAAATTTAACTGTTAAAAAACAACTGTGTTTCACTTAGGAAATTAATTAGGCGCATCACTTTTACATAATCACACAGAAATAAACAAATCTTTATTAAAACTTCCTTTCGTTAGTAGAAAAATTTGTTAAATTTGTTTGGTGGCTACAATAAAGGATTGTATCAGTTCTTATTATTATTGTGTTGACTATCTAATTATTCAGAAAATTATAGCCCCGGTATAAAATCTTGATAATTAATTAAGCGAATTACCTAAAATATATTGTTGCTGTTTTATAATAATTATGTAATTTGTTTAAATGCTATGATATTAAAACTCACATATATACACAGTCTTTCAGAACGCTCGCCTTTACTTTTCAAAGTAAATTCTTCGCCAAAGCTACTTTTAAGTTGCACAATTTTCAAGCATTTATAGCATTTAAGACAAACAATTTAAGTTTAACAACCGAAATAAATGCACTAGCAGCAATCAACAAACTTTAAACCTTCAATCGAAATATTGAATAAATTGTTTATAAATATACACACATCTGAAGAGTATTGTAGAATGGTCATGATTTATTAACAACGGAGGTAAAATACCAGTTTAATATTAGTACTTAAAAAATTGTAAGATTTTTGAAAACGTTTTAATTTATATTGACTGTTTGAGAAAAGCTAATGTTGTCTAATAAAAATAATATGTTTAAGTTGACAAGTAGACCAAGATATTATTGCGTGTAATTTTTTTTACATCCAACTTGACAACCAAATTTTACCTTCATTAATACTATGCATCATACGAAGATTCTTAATTTTTTCAAATTATCTTCAGAGTCATTATATTAGTCGCAGACTTTTTTTTTATTATGGTTTTTCTTGACATACGTACTTTATTCCACGCTTTTAATGCTCTCACTCGGATTTTTCCCTGCTATATGTATAGTTCGATTTTTAGAATTTTTTTCAGGTATAAACTTTTTGAATAATAAACTGATCGAAAAAAATTAGGGATATGATATTTCAACATTATCTAAAGTAAAATTCTTGGAACACGTGACTTAAATATAAACATGTTGAATTATTGTTTGTCATAAAATTAAAGTGAAAAAACATAAGCAACAAAGAAAATTTTTCATTAATTCGACAGGAACATAAAACACGAATTAATACTGTGTTACGCCACCACGACTTCTTCTTGGTGATCTGCTAATGCCCAACCAAGCATGTTCCAATTGAGTTGAAATCTGGCGAACGCGCTGGAAACGGCAAGTGCTCAATTTCCAACATTTCCAGTCTTTCTATCACACAGTGAACACGATGTAGAGTCCATTATCATCCAAAAACTGAAACTGGGATCCTAAATCGTTGCGATAATTGTCCACAATATCATTAATTATCATCTCGCCTACAAAGAGTTTCGTGCGGTCTCCAAGAAAAATTCCACCCCAAATCATAACTATCCCTCCGTGAAATGCATGTACTTTTTGAGTATAACGGTGATCAACTCTTCTACCTGGAGGTCTTCAGATGCGAATAGTGCTCTCGTCAGAGTACATTACAGTTCCCCATTCATCTCACCAATTTACTTCGTCTTCACACCAAGCTAGTCAAGCACGTCTGTGTCCAGGTGTCAATGGAGTGGTTCTTAACGGTCTTCTGCATCTTAGTTCTGTCTAACTAATGCGGTTTAGTATTATTCTAGCTGTGACACTAGTGCCAATGGCGTGCACTAACTCCTGCCTTAACAAATTGCAGTGAGATCGTGGATCTTCTCGTCCGTTTCTGTCCCTTGGTCAATTTCGTCGTGGTCTTTCCGATAACTTCCGGTTTCTCTATATCTTTGTTGTAGTCGCGAAAACGCACTTTGACTTACATTTAAAAAATGCTGCTACATCCACTTGTCGAGCACCACCTTCTAACTTACCGATCATTCTGTTGGCAATATCGGGCCTTAAATGTCTTGTTTCCATTTTAGCTTGCATCTTTTTCACGATACTAGCGTAAATAAAGACAAAATAGACAAATGCTTGCTTTGCATTTTGTAAAACTTTGTTTTTTTCTACATAACTTTTTAATCGTTGTCACAAAAAATATATTTTCCTCAAAATTACTTAAAAAGGTTTACAAAATGAACGAGCAAAAGTTTTTCTGCACTTTTAGAAGATTTAGCTAAAAATTTAGTAATATCGCTAACTTTTTTCGATCAGCTTATTTTGTGTTATCTACCCTTTATAGATATTATTTGAAGTCTTTTCTACTCTCAAATTGGATTTTAAATGCTTACATCTTTTTTTTCTCAATGTTTCTTTATACTGTACATTCCTAAAATTTCATTTTTTTTTACAATGCACTTATATGTACTTTAACTTTTTTGCAATATGCAACATATAGGTTGTAAATGACAACAAAAGAAGTAGCTGGAAAGAACAGTTTATATTCTATAAAACATAAAAATGTAAACAAAAAGAACATTTGATAATTCTACATTTTGGTATTACCATGAAAATAAGGAGGAGAAAACTTACAAATCCGATCAAAACTTTCTGCGTGCAAAATATTCAAAATTCACATAGTATTGAGTTTGATAAATTAATGAAGATCGCTTTTCACAACAGTTCACGCTTTTCTAGATTTACACATTGGAAACGATAATTTTCATACATTACACCATATCTAGCTTCACATTATAATTACCTGCACCCCACAATTTAACAGCAGCAGGTTTTATAATTTTACATCCACTGCAATGACACGTCTTTAAAATTCTATCCTCTAATTTCCCACCTCTTGTCTAACAAAACATATGTGATTGTCTTATTTTTGTACAACATTAACATTATCATAAATAATTTAGTAATACCGTAACTCACTTAACACAATGTTCGATACGATTTTAAACACATTTCCTGCAGGCACGAGCCACATCATGAATATTTCAGCATCAATTTCCAACATAACAGAGGCGGAAAAAATACAGATGCCATTCCATGTGTCACGCTATCGCATATTAAACGCTAAGATGTGAGTACCTGCAGTAAATCTTTTTTTTGTAAAATCATTTTCAGGAATGTAGCTGAAGACATATTATACGAACCACTAAAAGTTTTTTGGTTCGCTGGTTTACATCCAGCCAAAATGAATTCAGTTATGACCAAAATTCTAGTTTTATTTTACATAAGTGGAGCTTTGTTTATTTCAACTCTGGCGGTACAGGGAACTTTAATCTTTGCGAAAACGGACCTCTTCTTCATGGCGGAGTGTCTGCAAACAAGTATTTTAATGTTGCATGTAAGGAATAAACGAGATTTGTAGATTTTTCAAACTGTTTTTAGGGTTTTGGAAAAGTTACCAGTGTGTACTGTCACAGAAATTCAATTTTAAAACTAATAAACATGCATTCTAAATTTTGGGAAGTGAAGAGTTTTAATTATCGTATAAGAAACGAATGTATGACTCTTCACAGAACTGTTAGGTCAATTGTTCATCGATACTTTTGCATTACGGCAGTGTGCATGATATTTTTTTTGTACAAACCACCGGCGTGTTACATTCCCGAGGGATGGTTACTCTTCGTGACGGTCTACAACGCTTTTATTTCTTACGGTCTGGCATTGTCAGTGGTGGCAACAGATGGGTTTTTTTGCGTGTTGGGTGTTAGTATCATCGTACAATTTAAATTACTAAGTCACAGATTTCAAAACAGTTATTTCCTATTACGTAAAAACAAGATGGAGGAAAGGAGAACCCTAACTGAGCTTGTAGACTATCACAATTTTCTTATATCGTACGTATCACAACACTAACAACTAAAAATAATTTCATTTTAGTTATTGCGAGCTCACAAATCGCGTATTTGGCGCCTCATTCTTCATCCAGTTTCTTGCTTCAAACAGTTCTGCAGCCATTTCCAGTTTTATTTTGACGCAAGGGTAATATTATTTTCTGTAGTTTATATCTGCTAACGCTGTTATTTCAGCGCTTCATGGAACAATACACTAAAGTTTGTTCTTTTTTGCATTATACTTATCTTGCAGACGTCGTTTTACTGCCTTCCTGCCGATTTTATAGAAAAATCTGTAAATATTTTTCAATAATTAACGAAGTCGTTATAGACATACTCGTAGATTGACGGTATAACCAGCGAGATTTATAAATCAAACTGGTATGAATCTGATGATATTCAATTCGAGAAAAGTTTACTTACGGTACTGATCAGATCGCAAAAAAATTTCAGATTCTCTGCTTTTGGGTTAGTGATGATCAATCTGAAGACGTTAATTCAGGTAGGTGGGTACATGTCGGTTGTACGTCTTTAAAATGAGTACTTTGCAGATTTCGAAAACCGCATTTTCGTTTTATACATATCTGAGTTCAGTGAAAAAAATTAAATAATATTTTTATCAAGAGCAACTTGCGTCAAAAAGATAATAGATGCACTAGTAGCAAATATTTTTCTGTTAGAAAAATCTAATTCTGTGTCTAGAGAACTTCATTTTTTGTGTTACTAAGAGCAAGTTTTTGTAGTGTTTTAAAACGCAGTCACTAAAAAGCAGCAATCTAGTTATTTTTTTAGATATGATTTGACATTGTAATTAAAATGTTATTAAGTTTCAGGTTGAGTTTTGTTTCCACTTAAGTACTTAATAGGTCTGCTATTTTAGGAATTAGTTGTATTTAGCTGGTTTTTGCATCAAATTTCTTACGGTTCTGTTTTTATTTAAATTAACAAAATACACTTTTGAATCATGAAAAAGCACGTCTACCTGCAATCTTCGCAAAGTTCATCATCTTTCAAATGAAAAAATAATTATTCTAACGTTAGTTGTACGAAAACCGACTATGTTACGATTATACCTCATTATGAATATGTAAACATCCTTCCGGTCTGCACTTTCCAGAGGCAACTAAGTAAACCCGGAAACTGAAGTAAATTTACTGAAACGCTTTTAAACACCTGCACCAACTTATCTAATTTTTAATCATGAGATGGTTATGGATAAAGTTTAAAACAGACGCGATTTCGATACAAGTTTGTTTTACGATGGTAATCAAAGAGGCTGGAATTTTAAAACGTCAGATTTGTCAGTTTATGACTTACGAAAACACGAGAGCTGCACAGTGAATTGTTACAGTACGTATACGTTCTTTTACTGCCTCTATCGATTTATTATACTCCCAAACGTGTAAAGTTCGCACAGCTAATCATAATTCAAAGTAGTGCATGTAGACAGATGTGTGTTGTTCCAGGTAGTGTGTAGTGTACTGATAGTTTCACATTTCCTAGTTGCATTAGCCGTCAAAATGCCTAAAAGAAGCTACACGTAAGTTTTTATTTTTGCCTCCATTATCTACTGATCCACAGCTTTAAAGTTTACTCACCACTTTGGCCGTAGGTGGGTTTGTAGTTCACAACTGAACGTTGAATTTTTAACCTGGTCATCTTTTAGAATTTTTAAGACCTCATTTTTAGTTAGTAGAGTATTCAGATTCATTGTAATTACAGTAAGGCAGTGCTTTGTAGTATTTTCAAAGACATCTTGTTCCTACCGAAGATTAAAAGTAGTCGCGTCTTGTCATAGAAGATAGTTTGACTCAAAGCGTAAAGAATGTATACAGAATGAGTTTCGTTCATTTCTCATAAAACGAGATAGCCTTTGAAAGTCGCAGATTATGTATATTGTAATTTAGATTCTCAGTTTTGATTTTTTTGCCATCTTGGTCTCATCTTTAATTGTCGATCGATGTTTTTGCACTATGGTGACTAAACTTTTGTATTATCATTACCTTTTTTTATTTGAGCACCGATTAAGTGCTTAATAATGTATATGTTATAGTATACCCAACTTTCTTATAAATAATTTTATAACAAATATGCTTCCATAAATTGTCTGTGAAGTTTTCTAATAAACACTAATTTACAACAAATTTATGAAAAAATGTAATTATTTTTCACTGCTGATCTCAAATCTGTTTTAATTGTGAGAAATATTTAATCATAGAATTTAAGAATGTAGGATTTCATTTGGATCCAAGAGCCTTAATACTGAAACCATAAGAGCTCATAGAATCTAAAATAAATTGATTATTGTCTAAAAACGTGGAATCTGGGAAAACCGAAAGATAAGAGAACCGACAATTTGCGAAAATATATGAAGCAGAGAAATTAAAATGTATCACTTTCAGTTATGGAATTTTCAAGTCTACAATTTTAATTGTAGAAAAATATTTGTCACTTTAGAATTTGAGGAACTTAGATATAAATATGAGAAAAAAGAAATTTACAAATTTTTGATGGTACATTTTTAGTCCACCAAACTAAAATGTGCAAATATTTGTATTTGAAAACATAGATAAATATGATAATTATGGAATTAGATTTTGAACAATAACCATTTAAAATTAGTAATGTAGGTACTATGCATCAGAATTCTAAATGTAAGAAAATAAATTCTAAAAGGTAAGAAATTATCTATATTTACAATATAGAATTTCAGAATATGTTATAGGTACGTATATAAAAATTTCAAATTTGAGCGTTTTAAATATACTCATAATTTAAAAGTCCTCAACATAAAAAATAAAAATGTAACAAATTTGTTTTAAGTTTTAAAATTTGGAATAAAGTCGGGTCCTCAAATTTTGTTCCCAAAGCTAGTTTCTTCCCTCTAAGTATCTTTTGTTACAAATAATGCTATCAAGCATAGACATGTGGAATTACAAGACAAATATGAAAAACCGTCATATTGAGAACTTTGTGAAAATAAAAAAAATGTTGAAAAAGTTGAGACTTTTTTCAGATCTACTTTTGATCTGAATATTAGTATTAATGTTAATTCATATAATTTACGTAGAATAAAATACGATAAAAAATGGAAATTATGTAACGTGAATTATAGGCGTATAAAATTTAACGATTTAATAGCAAAATCCTAATATCGGATCTGTTTTAGTTTCTACTGATGAAGAAGGTAGCGATAACGATGATTGTTTTTAATTGTTTTTTTCTAAGATAAGAAGGGAAAAAACTGGATAAGATGCATTAGGTGCTTCCACTGAATGCATGAGGGCTGTCTTGAAAATACAGATCTAAACTGTATTTGTACAAAATGTTACAAAAAGTAAAAAGAATTAAATGAAGAACCTAAGAACCCAAAAAATAATTTAAAAATTTTAATTTTAATTTTTAAAACTAAGAGGACAGATTTTAGATAATTTCATTAAGAATATTAATAATGGAATAGTTTCTTTGACATATCATAGTTTTTCACTACAAAAATTTGTAATATTTTTTTAAATTTTGGCGACCCTACCTTATCATCACCTCATAGTATACCTATCTAAATATTAAAGAACCCTAATAACTGAAAATCTCATATTCAGACGCTGATAATTTACAATTCCAAAATATAAAAATCAACAAATAACACAAAACACGAAATTTAGAAATATATAAAGTTTAGGCATGCAAATTATTAGAATTTTTAATAAAAATTTACGAATTTAGAACTAGTGTCTAAACTTGGAAAATATAAGATCTATGAAGTTTAAATATGAATGGGATCCGAAATTTTAGAACCGGAAAAATTAGATTATCTACTGAGAAAGTCATTCACGACACCAGATTTCCAAATACTTGCCAAAATTTTCACATTGTAATGTGTTTTTAAGTCCCTATTCAAAGATGCAAACAAATTTACAAACCGATTGCAATTTTAATGCATATACCTTGTTTATTTTGAACCTGAGGTTCAAATGTCGACAAAATTTTGGGACTGTAACTGATGCATCAGGATGTACCGGCTAGGGATATTTTTATAACTTATGTGTTGCATGCACTGTTCTGTAGACAGTTGACAACTATTTGATAAAAATGTTTTAGCAAACAGCAAAAATTAATTTAATAAATACATTTGCATCCATGGGACGTAATTTGTTTTTTGATGACGAGATTTTGAGTGTTGAAATTGAATATATTGTGTTGACAAAATAATTTTGACAAGTCTCTTACTCTCTAAATTTAATAAAAATGGGACCTTTTATAGGTTCTAAATAAAATTTATTGTTTGCAAAGATAAATGCTCAGATCATTCACCTTAATCTACGTATACAATATTTTTCTTAAATTTTTAATTTATCAAGAAATACAAACGCTTGTTGAAAATTTGCAAACGCTTGCAATTTTTAGAGAATTAGGTTAGTTGAAAGTTTATCGTTGGTTGTTGTGATTTTTACAATTGCTTTGCAGTTTGTATTTTCCTTATTAAAAATGTATCGAGATTTCAATCCCAAAAAATTCAAACGTTTAGGAACTGAAGTACCAAGACATAAAAGCTTAAAATCGGAATCAGAACACCTAGAACCTAAAATTTTCAAACATGAGTTCAAAATCGAAAATCTGAAAACCATAGAATTATAAATACGATAAATACAGAATCTGAGAATCTGAATTTAAAATCAACCTCCTGAAAAAATCTAGAATTTGAAAAATTGGATAAAAAATTTAAGACCTTGAAAACTAAACCTCTAGATTTTTAAAAACCAGTATTTGAAAATGTAAAGTTAAGTTTTAGAACTCTCTGCTCTGAAAAGCTAAGAATCTAGATTTTGAAGAACCAACGTCCAAATACTTGAAAATTAAAGCTATTGCTTACAAACTTTCTGAGCCTAAGCAAAAGTAAGTAAACGTAAACGACGTATCTAAATTTTTATTTACTAGCACCAAATGAAAAAATTTACGGTTCCATGATTGCGGTTCCGCACGGAGCAAAAAGAAATATTCGTAAACTAGTGTAATAAAAAGTTGTCTCTAATAACTTTTAATGATTATAAATAAATAATAATTAACTCCTTTTTGAAGCTTAGCACTTGCTTTCAAGAACAAAAGAACCGGTAAACTAAAACGCAAACAGCCTTGTTTTACGACGTTTATTTTTTCGTCATCTTTATCCGAGACTACAATAAAACTGTTTTTAGTCACAGTTCAAAGCAAGTAAACGCCAATTAGCTAGCTACCTTCTACAAACAACGTCAATCTCGAAAAATAATTACATAAAACCTTGAACTTCGACTGTTTTCGCAGATCAACTCTCGTACGTTGCCTTTTTATTTAAGGTCATTACTTGGCCTTAGTTTTTTCTCTCGTCATGTCGACTAACTAACGATTATTAATAAATAAAACATTTAATAATCCCTTCATAACGAACGACAGCCTTACCTAAAACAGAGCAGACTACCTGCCATATTACGACAACGACGTGATAAATAAAGCAAGAAGTGCGAAAACATGTTCGTTGATTTTAACCTTGATTTCTGGAGGTTCACTGGGGGGCGCCCTGATTTTTGATTGTTAAAATCTCGATACGAGACACCTGAGCAGTCGCTGCGCGTATTACTTTTTTCAGATCTATCTGTCATCGGCTGTATAAGGATTTCTCACTTTCGTTTTCTTTTACTTCGAGATGATGATGGCGTAGGCGACGGGTTACATCTTGTTTGAATGAATTCAGTCGCCTACCAAACATGGTCGATATAAATAAAATCATGCCGTTCGCATTCCGTGGCGGTCTGAAAAAAATGATAAACCTTGAAAAAACATTTCCTTAAAAGAATTATCTCGGAAGAAAGCAGCGGACGTACTAAGTGAATTATTTTAATTTTTATAAAATATTAGACCAGCACCATTCAGTACGTCGACGTCAAGATAAATTAAGCCTGGCAAACGTCCTGTTATGACAAAATTATGTGGTAAAAATATTTCTAGCAATGCTGGGACTTTAAATATACGCATAACATTTTATTACTTTATATAAAATATCTTAAACTCGATTTTCATCAATAATCAAATAGTGTCATTGAATAATAAAAATTCATATAAGAAAAGTCGCTGTTATTGTTGTTGCATTGACCCACATTATGTAACACCTTTAGCTATGTGTTTTAATGAAATTGACTTTATATGGACTCAGATGAATTTCACAAGATCTGTAGATAAATTCCACATTTTACGGTATTCAATATAAACAATACATTACAAAAGAATGTATGACTTCAGTTTTATAGGACAAAAGTCGCATCAAATGCATCGCTGTATTTTTCCACTTTAAATAAAATAAGCTATGAGTATGTTGTCTCTGATGGAAAAGATAACACCACGTTCTACAATGTGTATCGCGGTTCATTCTGTTATTACATTACGTCAACTTTCATTGGTTGCGAAAGCAGATGGTAAACAAGTAAACATATCCATTTTCTTTCTCCGTAAATAATTTCAGCTGAAAACGTACGCACACACGAAAAAATCGAGCTTTCTTTTTATATTTCATACCACAATTTGCGAAAATAAACAGTTAAAACCACCAACTTTTGGGTTCTGATTTCAAGATCTTACGTTTTCTTGGAAGCAACTAACGTATTTAAATAGAAGTTAATTCCCCGAATATATTAAAATTTAGTGTTTTTTTTGTAAGAAGCCACAATTCGACATGTGTTAGGCACGCAATATCTGATTTTGAAACTATCAAGCTAATAAAAAACTTTAGCATCAATTCAACACGATAAAGTTGTTTAGAGAAATACGATAGTGGCATTAATTTAAGTGAAAAGTTCTCTGTACACTACCGAGTTAATTCAGGATTACGTGTTGTCAAAGTTTGCACAAATCTATCCGATTTCAGTCATTTGACAACAATAATTCCGGCAAGTTTTCTGTAGAAACACGATTAAGTTGACAGATGTGTCTCGGGAGACTATTCCGGAGCTGCGTATAATTTGTCTTCGGTCTCGTAATAATATGGATGTAGCAGGATTTTTTCGAGATTGGCCGCGCAGCGGATGTTTCCCGGTGCTAAGGCTAAAGATTGGCTTTTGGTTTCTTCGCGGTCACATTTAGAACCATTTCTTTGTCACTTTTGATGCAATCAAACAAAACAGAATTAAGCATAAAAACATTTTATAGTTTAGTAGCATCTAATCACTATCTAAGATCAACATTACCATAAATTATTACGCAGATAAAAATGTCAATATTTTTGTTGTAAAAAACAAAACCTCTATTTATACAACGTTAGCTATAATGATATCCAAACGGCAGATGCTTTCTTAATAAAAAATAAAGGTACATATTTTCACGTATATATTCATGGAAAACTAATACGTCCAAGTTTTGATAATCGAAACTGAACTAAATGGAAATGTCAAATATAAACGTTTGGCAATTAACTTTAAATTAAAAAGCAGCGGCAACTTCTAGTTTGAGGTTAAAATTAACCACAACTGCCACAATAAATTCAAAAAGCAGTTATCGATACCCGATTGCAATTGCCAATTAAGTTTTTATGTCTTAATTTTTTGTAAATACCGTGGTACCTAATATTAGAACATATCAGTTATATCGAGAGTTAAAAACACTAGAATTGGCATAGAAAGGCATAAAAATATTACGTGCGCATATTTAATAAGCGTTACAAACAAATTTGAGATCTAAAGAACTGCATGATGTTCGATAGTTTTGATTTTGGTTCATGTCTGTACGTAACACGCGATGGGAATTGAAATTTGAAGTCTATTGGTAGCTGTTCCAATTACGATAAAACGTTTTTTTTATCAATTAAGGATTGAAAGATATGTTTACATCATTTTCATGACAATTTAAAAATGTTAAACTTGATAAACAGCAAGACTGTCAATTTGTTTCTCCAAAGCATGATTCCACTCCATTTTTATTCGATCTTTAAAAATAAATAAATATTGATTTCATATTTGTAAATGAACATGTTTAGAGTAGATCCGTTAAATAATATCCATAAAGAATCCGTGAAAAGTCATTGAAACTGTAAAACCGCATTAGGAGCAGTTATCACTATTTTTGAGAATTTGATACGGCCTTGCAGAAAAAATCATTTTTTACTGATAACAGTAATAACATTTATAACTGAAACTAATTCAATATAAAAATTATAATAAAACTGAAAGAACAATAAATTTATTAAAAATATTATTAAAAGTTTATTATTACTTTGGTGTTGATTATTTATAAAAAGAAATGTTAAATTTAATTGATAATAGTTAATAGTGAACAAATATTTGGATTATTTTTCCAACTCGATAAAATATAAGAACTAAGAACGCATAAATTTCCAGGTATACTTAGAATGGAAGAATTGACGAAAATACCTATTTTTCTTATTCTGGTGCAAGATTATAGAAACAGAAAATTCAGCCTCGAATATTTGTTTGCTTTAAGTCGGAGATTTATTTCACGACTACTTTAAATATCAAATTTGGAAGTTTGTTTACAAAGAGGTGAAATTTTCTTATCTCATGTAAGCAAAACCAAAAGAAGCACGGAGGTATCTGAACTGAATTATAGCAGTCTTTTGTATAAAGGAAAGCACCTGATACTCAAAAACGAAGCTTTTGGTTAAAAAGCGGTGCGTCAGGTTTAAGTCGAGTAATGAGTTTAAAGCGGCAGCTTTTTAAGTCGTCGAAGCCGGAGGCGTCGGTGTTGCATCTAATTCAGTTTGTGTCGTTCCTGTCTTAATAAATGAGAGCAATTTGTACGTATAATGCAAAGTCCGGAACATCTGCGGCTCCGGTTCCGCACGTAAAAGTTGTCCGTGTCCCACGGATTCTGGCATTGTAATGAGATCCGCAGCCGCGGGTTGCGCGCGCGCCCCCTGGTGGCTCGGCCTTCGCTGCCACACAGGAACCAGAACCAGATCACTTGAAGTCGTTCACTTGGTCGTTGCGGTTCAACGTGAGGCGTTTTCGTTCGAAGTGTGCATCTCACGTGGCAAGTCCTCGACATCCAGAATCCGCGACAGTGCCATGGGATACCTTCAGGATTGTGTCTTGGTGAAGGACCGAGCTTTGTGAATATTTGGTGCGTGAGTGAGATACTGATATCACTTCCTGCGGATACTTGGTGCATGAGCTTCTTCAGCGGTTGACGCGTCCGCCTTCTTCGCCGGTAAGTCCACAGGTGTTCCGTCCATGTGCTCCTGCTCCCCATTCCTGCTGCTTCCCGACGATCGATGTTGCCGGTGCCTCCGCACTCAGTTTTCCTGACCCGCAGCCGCCTGCTCCGGTCATAAAACGAATCCTTTTACTTTCGAATGATCGTGACTTTGATGCGATTTGATATGGTGGTGTGCGTTTGCCTTGGGTTATTAACCCAACACACGGACATTCTTAACATTGCTCGTGATCTCGGATGCAGGAGGTACAAGTTTTGATGGTGGAGACGGCAGCTACGGGCAACCAGACACAATAGAGTCGTTGGGTTTACCCAAGGTCTGATACTTTCCTGAGAATGTTTACGAATAAATATAATCAATAATTTTAGTACAAAAATTTGAAGTTAACATGCCATTACTAAAACTTACTCGAGTGTACTTGTAAATAGAAGAAAAGATGCAATTTATTTAATTATACACAAATCGTAGACATTTTTACAATCCCACTTATTCTTTCGATGAAATTCTAACTTATTGTTCATCTCATCACATCAAGGTTCAATATTTTTGAAGGACTTTTTATTCTTAAAAATAACAAACCTTATATGGTTACGAGATACGTATGATGTTAACTTTTAGATAATTTAAAAAAGGATATCTCGTCTTCAACAACATGAACGCAAAATTTAACGAGCGTATTTTAATGACTGGCTAAAAGTATAGAACAGGGTACACTACTTCGACTAAAAGTTTTTTAATGATTAATAAAACATCTTCGTTATTCCAAAGCTTAAATTTTTGGGTGCACGAACCCCTCATGCGTTGATCGAAAACAAATCGAAGCATTAAAAGAGATTATATTATGACCAACTTGTCATATGTAAAGTTGAGCCACATTTCTCTAATATTAATTTTGGGCTACCAAATTTTTGTTTTTTTTACTCCGATTAATGATATTTTTGAAACAAAATGTACAGTAATGCCGTCATTATATACAACAGTTAAAACGAAAATTATACATTACCAAAAATTATCAAAAACATTACCATTAAATTTCTATTGAACAATAATTAATTTTATTTTTTATTACATCATATTTGCTACGAACATCTTTTAGTAAAACTTATCTAAATCTTCAAATTATCAAAAATTGACTTTTATGCTTGGTCTTCTTAGCCAAAAGTTGCCAGTACTAAGGAACAAGCATAAATTATTCTCTCAGAATATGTTTGGTTTTAAATCAGTTATGATAGCCGTAACTGGCACCCGTGTAGTTACGAAATTCATCGTGCGCTCCGATTGTCTCCAAACTGGTTTTTAATTAATATTTGATAAAAGGTACTGATGAAGAAATAACGACTACACCTCTAGAAATAGCCGAAATGGCAAAAGTTAACGTTTTGAACCTATTCACAAACAAGTCGAGGAAAGATATGAATTCACGTATAAACAATTTATGCAATGGCAGACGCAAAAACATAAACTGTACATCGAAAATTTTTCTGCTGGTGTATTTTGGGAAATTAGCCAAATAACATTCTTATAGTCTTTGGACCTTTACGTTAAACTAAGCTTTGCCTGTCCTGTTAAATCTTCGTCTATTTTTACAAACCATCGAAAAGGTAAATGCGCTGGACAGAAAATTGCTCTTGATAAGTTTGCCCATTGCCGAAAAAAACCGCGTACTTAACTATATACAAGCTATCTAAGGGCGTCGGCAACAATTTTAATTGATGCAAGAGACATCACAGCAATTCCACTGGAAGTTTACGTCAGTATAATCCTCTACAATAAAATGAATACGGCCCATAAAATTTCGGACAACTAAGTTCATCAGCAGCCATCAATATCAAATTCTTCTAGCTGCAACACTTGCAACATTGAACAAAAAGATATTATTAAACCAAAACGCAAACAAAACAACGGAATTTGGTTACTTTTATTAAAGATGCGTATTACACAGGCGAATTATAATTTACATTACTCGCTCGCAAGCTCGCTCATGTGCCAACGTCATCCTTGCGAATAATGGACATCATATCATGCTTAGACTTTTAGGTATTTAAGGGCAAATTTCAACACATTTTTTTTATTTTCATGTTACAAAATTTTGTATGAAGTAATGAGCTAGGAGTGTCCGATATTTGAGTATCATAATGTGTAAAAAAATGTGTTGATTGTTGAAGCAAATAGTTGATTGCTTTAAAAGTGTCGTGGTTAAATGACTGAAAAAATATTAAAAAAAGAACAAAGCTAAAATCGGCCAAACGATGCCATATATTTACTTTGTCTCTATAAATAAAACCAAAAAAGTATCTGATTCCAAGAAATGATGTGTAACATAAACGGAGGTGTATTAGATAATTTGGTTCATTAAATTTAAACAAACCAAATTTAAAAACTCGTTAAGTGTTTGAAATCTGTTTTTAACTTGCCCACTTTCATTACAGTTTTATTAAAACAGATTACTTGACATTTATTTTTGCCGGATAAAATAATAATTTCGTGCAGGTAATAACAGACCGCCTTCACAAACATCTATTGTCTGTTAAGTTGGAGCAAAAAACCCTGAAGATGAAGTAATAAAACCAAAACCATCATTCTTTTTACTTCGGCTTGCACCTGTTTCAATCCATTGAAGGTCATCTTCGGTCTGTTTTTGTATTGTATTTATTTCTGGGCATCCAACGTCAATTGTTGGCCTCCAACCGGTCAAAGCACGTGAAACCAAAAACTAAAAATTCTAACCCTGCAAAACTCGAGCCATGAAAATAAAAAGACAAACGTGTTCGCGTCCAGATGGTAACTACAGTCTGGTTCTTGTCCACGCAACTCAATTCAACGTTTTATGCCAAAACATAAAACATCCCCGGGTGATTCGGTTCTTTGCTAACAAAGAATTTCGTAAATACTCTCATTTTTCTTTATTTTAATTGAGCCGGCAACTGGCGCGTTTCGCAGAGATATATCGGCGTCATCATTCAAGCAATTTGTAAGCAGTTCTCTCGAAAATAAACAAAGCAGGAACCTGCTTCTGCTATCGATTTTTTGCAGTTGAATGGTGCGGGGTGAGTCAGCTATTCGTTACTAAACGGAATTTTCGTCGTATTTGAATAAGCGCTGCCAAATCGAAGGCGTAAAAAAAACGATTTGGATAAAATACGAGATGGGAAAATTAAAGGTGTCTTAAATTAAGCCGTGCTTTGTGATGTGACGGCTTTTGTTATTTTGTTGTGACATGCCATTATTTTGGGAATTTGGAATCGGTATAAATTGCTCGACAGTTGGTTGTTCCACAATCACTCAATTTACAACAACGGAAAGGGTTTTTGGATTACCATTCTGAGAGTTGACCGAAAAAATACAATTTTGTGGAAAATTATAAGGGTGACTGGGATTTTTGGTATTTTTTTAATGATTTTAATATGTCGGAAAAACGTCCAAATCGTAGGCAGAAATTGAAGACTATTTTCGGATTTTAAATACACTTCTTAATGTATCTGCGAATATATCATTCTCACTCCTATAACTCATTATTTTACCACTTTGCACACCTTGTGTTTAACTGCTATAATTTGTGGCATTCAGTGCGTAGTTTACATCATAAAATTTGATGTTACACCTCCATGCAAACATAATGTTGACTGAGCGCAGTTGCGTTAGAAAATTTTATATGAAATATTATTGCTGACGCAAACTGTGTGTACTTACTCTATAATATATGATAGATTATAAAATTTAAAATCAGTTCAATGAACCGTTTGTTAAATATAGGTATCTTTATCGTGGTACAAAAGAGAGATTTTGCGGTTTCAAGTCTGTAAAACATTTTCACGCTCTTATTACCCGTTTGGACTTTCCATTTTTCAGTGTAAAAACATGATGATTATCAAAGCCTAACAGATACAATGACTATTATTTTCGTACGTAAAAAAGTACTCCGAGATCCAAAATTGAATTTTTAGCTTTCTTCGAGTTTATTTCAGTGAATGTTGACCTGAATTATATCTCATTTTTCATGCAGTACACTAATCAATAAACTTAGAAATTCCGGGATAGTTGTCCCATCTTACACTGTCTGCGCCGTGCGAAAAATACTGAATATCCCCACAAAAATTCTTAACACGCATTAATCCGTTTGACGTTGAGTGATTTTGTTTAATAACAGTGAACCGACCGTACATACCGAAAAGCGAAACCATTTCTAAAATTAAAACTCATTTTGAAACGCGACCTCTGCTTCCTCACGTTCTAAATTATGGAACACCTATTCATGTGCAATTTAACATGGAGTCCTCTCATCACTTCCTTAAAAATAACTGTCAACGAAGCTCGCGCATCTCCATCTGAATTTTTCATATCCTTTGCGTTCTGCCGGAAAAAGCGTGAACTCATTCTTTCCATTCAGCCGGCGTCTTCGGCGACAGCTAGAAAGAACATCTGAGACCCAATTCTCAAGCTCATGCGAGTGATCTTACTGCAGGAAATGTAATCGTATAGGGACGAAGGCGTTCATTCATTGATGATGGAAACTTGAATGAAGATAGTAAGAACCGGCTTGGTTTTTACTAGAGTGGGCATTTTCAAACAATGAATGAAATATTTCGGGATATTTCTGACAAATGCGTGGTGTTTTAAGCGTGCTCACTTTATGCAAAAAATTTGAGTTTTCAATTTGTTAGCAAGCTTTGTTGAAGCGGGGACAGGCTCAGCAAATAACACGATTTATTGATTTTAGTGGTACAAAAACTTATCGATAATTGATTTGGTTGGGTGGTTGTTGCTACCCTGTGTTGAATGATTAATTTAAAATTAAATCGGGGTAAAGTAGTTGTAACGCGAAACAAGGATTCAGTTTGAATGTTATTTTACCAACTTCGAAACGGAGGTAGTTTCTACCTTTTGATTTTTTCTAACGGTTTTTCATTTTGTAACGATGCTGATGCCAACGTCCAAATTAGAAACATAAAGCTCTGGTTTAACCAGAGATTTATAAACTGATTTGACAAATAATGGGGACGATAAATACATTTATTTTTTCTATGTGGTTGTAAAACTTCAATTTCTACTAGTCATGATTGATTAATCTCAACTGTTAAACCACACAGGAAAATGTTATTGATACTAGAATGAACATTGAATTATGGATATGACTGTCATATAGGAAATCATATATCATTGGGTTAACAGTAAAATTTTTTTTAATACTGAAACGAAACGACTGCGAGTAAAAATAGCTCAAGAATGAAAAACTGTGAAGCCAGTTTTTAGACTTATTAACATCATGCACTAGTAGGCAACATGAATGTAGTGAATATTTTGCGCTGGGATTTTTTACTGGTAATAGTGCAAGTAGCCAATATTCTTGTTTGCTCGCCCAAACATAGACCGCTATCTAAGTAATTAGCTATATCCAAAATGAAACCAGCTAAGCTTACTTACGAGATTTAACCCCTTTCCAACCGCTCAGTACACATAAACGTGACATTATACGCTTGAGACTTTCAAGACAAAAACCTAATTCATGGAAGTGGGCTGTTGAGAGCAGGAGCTTTAAATTAGGCATCCTTGGAATAAAATTGGAATGTAAAGGAGGAGGCTTTCGCAAACTTCCCAGTTTCCACATACTTTAGTCGGCCGTCGAAGATGTTACCAAATTTACGAGGGATTCTTGTAATAACACCAGCTCCCAGGAAGTTTTAACCCACAACTTCTCAACTTCCCAAACGGATTATTCGGACATTAGTGAACTGGACGGTAAAATCCGGCAAATCTCCGGCTTCATTTACACTTCGCCGCGAAGACGTTGTTGAACTTCGTATAGAGAGAGTAAAATAATTAAAGCGACCAGAGGGAGTTTTTATTCCAACGTCATTAAAAGCGTTAATGACTCCCGGAACAGAGAAGAACTCGAAAGCGAAATGCTTAAATATTATTTAATAATTTACATCGGATTTCCATTAGGACTAATATCTCTTGGCTTCTGGATACTTTCAAATCATCCATTAATTTTTCAGAGGTTGGAACTCATGGTAATAACGAAAGTTTAAGGATTCTCGCGAACGCCTTCAAATCCGAATGGGAAATTAATAAAAAATGTATTTGAGCTTCATCGATTCACGTGGACTTTCGAAATTTCTCACGGACGTGTCCGGAAATTTTCACATTTCCTTTAATTTAATGGAGCAGTTTTCTCGTTTCCTTAGCAATGTCACCTGGTAATACAATTAATTTATTGTATGTAATAAAAAAAAACCTGTGGGCACTTCGTAGCGACGCCGTTATGGTTAAATTGGAGCTTTCGCCAGACTAACATTATTTATGATACACACCACTTTTCTGATTGAAAATAGCGCACTTAAAATACCGGAACTGCTTTTCGACGTGTGTCGATGAATACTTTTAACCTCAGACACGAATGGCGAGAGATTGTGTGGATTTAAAGCAATTAGAGACCACATGTTTTCAAAGTGACTATTTTGAAACTGTTCACGACGTAGTTTTAATTACTGACGCCTTGCTTTAATCAAACAAAATTATCAACATTTCACATCATCTGTGTCAGTGGTTGATAACGTGAACTGCAGAATTTCAAATATAGTTTTTCAATGTGGCAGTGAAATAAACGAACTGTTTTTTTTTACTTTATTTTGCTAATTAACACTTTTATGAAAGTTGGAACAGTTTATTCTTTGCAAATTGTTGGAAAAATATCGATACGAATAAAATGACTGTGGTTAATTTTGAACCCCTTTTTCGTAGTTTAATTGGTCTTAAGGTATAAATATGACAGTTATTTAGAAAAAAAATAAATAAAAATAAACACAGAGCTTTGATTTAATATTAAAATTACCGGATACTCGTAGTTGATTAATTTAAATTTGCGTATTGCAAATGTGAGTCAAATTCAATAATATAATTAATTCTTGAGGGTATTTGATCTGCGTTTCGATTTTTTTAAGTCATGTACAAAATAGCAATGCTAGTCACATTTGTACGCATAGTTTATCAGTAAACTTTTTTAGTATTACACTGTGGATTTAACAATAGTTATTAAAAATCATTTACGAATAAAAACAACAATATGCTAAATAATAGAAAATAGCAATTACAGCACTTTTGTTTATAGTTGTAATTAGTTTTTATGGCAGAAAATTTCAATTACTGCAAATTAAATATGTTTTGTAAGAACTGAACAACTTTGTTCTTTACTTGAATGAATTTTTAATCATAATAGCATTAGAAAAAACTCGAGACAAGATTAACTTGATTTATTTTGTGGTTGAATAAACTTAAAACGTTTATACGGATCTACTTTCTGTTTTAGAGACATTTTAGGCTAAATAAAAAAAAAATATTGTCAAGCAATTTATGTAAAATATGTATTTTCTCATCAGCACATGATATGCTAAAAGAGGCCTGTTCACAAAATTTAACATAATTATTTATAATATAACTATTATATAGTTTTAGTTTTCGATGCGTCGCTGTGCAATATGATGCAAAAATTGTAAGAAAACTTATTATTAGAAGTTGTGATGGCGTCTGAGTGCATACCTACGTACCTCTTTTGGCAGCCTCCGCGTTTATAATTTTAATGAAAGTTAATTAATTTATTTTGACATTCCAGTTTTATAAGAATTATCTCTAATGTAATCAAATTTTGAAATTTGTTTTTTTATTTATTCTAAGAAAAATATTTCATTTATTGGTGCAACCTTGATTAAGAGAACAGTTGTCTGGTAAATTCGAAGATTGTGTCGATGAATTATTTAATGTAGGCCATTCCAGTGGTCCCAACTAGAACATCAGCTGATAAAGTTCCCATGTATCTTGCTACTTGTCCCTTTTTAATAATCCAATTGTTGGTGACATAGAATATTCATTTGTTGACCGTTATGTTAGATGAGTGTGTTTTAGAGTTAGTATCCATCACAAGCTTTATCTATCAAGATGAAAATATAACAAAAAGGATAGTGATTTATATTCGGATCAAAATAAGCGTGAACGTGTCTCTCTCCCCCTTTACGGCTTGAAAATTCTGGTTTTGATCCCGACCTTAGAAAGGGATCAAAGGCAACAGGCGAAAGTGGAAATTAAAATTAATTCGATAAGTGAGTATATAAATTACTTCAGTCTTCTTCATGACGCTTGGCAATTTTTGTCAATTCATCTCAACATTAAAATAATCAACATTCAAAAGCTACACATAAATCTGAAAAAATATTCCGTCGAAATTTTTAAACTCATCGAGCGTGGTATCTCAGCATCTCGTTCACTTTGAGTTATGACATATAGCTGCAGATTTTTTCCTATCTATTTTAGTTTCAGGCTGCACTCGTTACTATTTCCGCAACATTTGCGTTAATCTTTTCGGTGGTCGGTCAGGCAATCACGACATCTTTCCACATTCATGCCAGCTGCCATAAGCGCGTTTATCAAGTGTTTTGATCGGAAACATACGTCACGGTTTAGATGACGCGCGAATGGAAAAAATTTACACCTCGGTTGAACCTGCCCCAACAAAGCTGCAATGTTTGTAAATGTTTCAACTAAAGAGTTGGATGGAGCTATTTTAAAAGAGTCTGGAATGTTACGGTTCATTGCATTTGAACGATAGATGGACCATTACTGTAATTAGGCACTCCGAGTTGTGCAATTTACTTGAGGTTTCTAGAGAAACACTGAAATTAAGTCCTCCGTGACTTTCAATTAAGTAGAAAAAAGTCGGATTTATGCGGAGGTCGACCAAAAACTCCTATACTTCAATTCATTCCAAACTTCCTCTAATCACGTTTTTTGTTCCCAGCTAATTTCTTTATGTTCGTAATCCATTACATCCGAACTCCTTTCGGGTAACCTAATCTCGTGAACAAAGAAGTACTACAAAATTGAAGTGTGATTTAATTTATCAAGGAACATTTAAATACGAGCCTCTAAGCGATTTGAAAAGTTAATTACTGTAACCTAATCAATAGCGTTAAATTTAGTTTGAAAAAATTCAATAATTAGAGCGACAATCTAGGTAAAATGCGCCCCCACGTCCTAAATTAAGATTGCCACTGTCGGCAACGCAAAAAAATTCGTTCGAAGCACTGTGACAACCAATTAAAATATTTTCTCGGACCGCTGAATTTTAAAATTAACTTGTGTCGGTCATACGTGGACGTGTTCTAAAATCGCCTTTCAATAGTAGACATTCTTCAACCTCGCATTTGTCAACAATAAATCTACTCGAGATTTATAGCAATGCGTAGTAGTATTAATGCTAATTAGATTAAAATCCGATTTAACCCACGCACCAAGCCCGCCGATCACTAAAATTTAATACGGTTTTCCCCCAGGAAGAAATCCTGCTGTCACAATTTTGTGAACGAAAGTGGTCATTGTTTTATAACGAATTTGATTACGGGTGAACGCTCTGTGTACAGAACTAACAAGACAATGGACAATTTCACACTTTAATTATCACCATTTTATCAAAGACGACAAAGAAAGGCAATTTAAATGAAATTTCCATCGTAATTTACCGAAAACAATTCGATGCGCAATTTGTAAACAACCCGTTTTACCGCACAATTTGATATGAAACTTTACTTTCGATAATTATAACGTATGCTTCCTGTAATTTTGCACCGGCCCAAAAATAACCAGATGTATGTAGAACGAATCAATTTTCCTCACCTGACGTACAAATTGACGGTTCGGTGACGAAAAACTGTTGCTTTTTAATTAGAACCCGTAATCTTTTAGGTCCATCTTAATTTATGTCAACAATGTTGTAATTGTTAACGTCTCCTGTTATTCACGAGTTACGTGCAAGCCAAATTTTTGACGTTCACGGAATGTTGGTAGGTCTTAATTAATAACGGACGTCAAAGCATTCGGTCGTAATGTAGCTTCGAGTAAAAACACTTTTCGGATATACTTTGAGGCAAATATCAAAGGAATTTTAAATGAATGCAGATGAAATTTTACTGAAAGTCCCGGATAAAGATGAATAAAAGAATAAAATATTGACGTCCAGACGGAGATGGCAAGCTTTAATTAATGATGGATAACACAGAAATACATGTTTTCTATTTATCGAGGTTTCCCCATAAATACTAAAGAATGGAAAACCACAAAATATCGCCAGGGTATTTATTTATTTGTATGTGGGGATATTATATCCGTATTGTCAGTTTGTGTTACTCTTTCTCACAACAAAAGGGCACGACAGAAGTTTTGGTTTTGTGACGAAAAGACGAAATCAATAAATTTCGTCGTAGGCGTTAGGTCTTTGTTCACCGCGGTTTTTACTTTAAAAACAGATTTAAATTTTGTTGAGGAGTTTTCATTAAATTAAAAAAAATGAGATCACTTACTGAGATTGTTGATTTATGAACTCGTTGTTTATATTCGTTTACTGCCTACAACTTCCATTTGTAAATTTCCTGGTATCTGTATGCAATAAAAGAACAGCTTGAGTTTTGGCTTCAGAATTTTTTCATTCTATTATTTATGAGTCTGTTTTAGACTGAAACTATCAGTTGACCCAACCTACTTTCTGATCGTTTTAACTTATTGTTAGATAATTAGCTCGAACCGTCAAGAATGTCTGTCAGCTGAAAATATACTCGAGCTGTCCAAATTCAGCCAGTTGGATAAATGTTTGATTGTATAATGGACACGTGTTATAACACGGTATCGATTGAACAACAAAATTAAATTCATTTTCGACCTCGCTTTGTTTTTAACAACACAACATCAAACGTTATTAAGACGGATTTAAAATTTCGTGTAGTAACAGCCAAGTCGCTAATAATCCAGGCAACTCGTTCATCGTTGATAAAAATACGAGGTAATTAAGACAACGGTATTGTAAATACACGTGTCAAGAAGATTAGTAGTTTGCCTCTACAAAATCAATCGATAACTAGGCACAAATAATGGCTTCAAATATAAAGAGCCAACTACACCTATAAATTTAAGTAATTGGGAAATTGCTCGACTCCAACCAAAACTAAATACAGGAACTACGCAAAACTATCGCGTCTGGAATTTATTAGACGGAACATACATTTACTGCCGACATGCGAATAATTTGTTTTAATTAAATTCAAGACGACATTCTTGGCAAATGCTGGATCAATAGAAGCGGAGATTGCATTCAAAACCCTAATCAAATATCTTATTTTTCGAGCAGTTGCGTAGAAAACAACTGTTTGCTTAAAGAAAAAGGGATGTCTGACGTTTTCTCATCACCAAGGAGACGATTATCCTCGTGACCCGAAGCACCCTTAATCGTTCACAACGAGAGAAAGAAAATACTTTTTAGAAAACAAAGACATTTCTGAGTAAACAAGGGCTGTATTTTATCTGCATTGACTAAATTTGAGTGGCTTTCAAAGCACGAGAATTAATGAATAAAATATGCGCTTTTTATTAAATACGTATAAATATTAAATTTCTATATAAGGCAAATACGAGTAATTCCTATCACTTGTTTTAAACTAATGACAAAGCTCCACACCCTTAATAGTTTGAACACTGTTTCTAATTGATGCTGCCTCTCGAGTTCAGACTCACTTGTAGGAAAATGTAGGCAAACATTTTCAACGTAAATGTTTCCACTTTCCGACATACACACAAACTGTAATAAAATGTTGAACAGAATAAGACGGAGCTGAGTTTTAGATTTCAAATTTTGTTAACACTGAACAACGATGTAATGTAGTTCAGTCGCTTAGTAACCAACAGAGTTCGGTTCAGTTTCAGACGTCTGAAATTTACCTCATTCATTTTACACACCTGTAGAGGTCGGTTCTTTGACAAACATTTAAAACTAGAACGAATCTAGTTTTTGCGGAAGATACATACATTTAAAGAATGCGTAGGGTTTGTTTGTTAGTGAACCATTTTATGTTTTTATGTTGTGAATATTCATACGAATAACATTTTTGGGTGTTTGTAACTAAAAAGATAATTTAATTTAAATTTCTGCAGAAGGTTTGTAAACATCACATGTAGATTTTTTATGTACAATAAGGGCAATGTCAGTAAAAATTGAAATTTTTAATTTTCCTTTTTTTGTTGGAAATCTAAGTAGAAATGACGCTTACAGTAAAGCTCCACCTATATACTAAAAGTAGACCCTTGGGTGAAATCTAATCATCAGATTCGGCTAGTATACTAAACTTGGTATTTTACGATGCTGAAGTACAAACACTGCGCTCAGTGCAACAAAGAGTTTCAGCATTATAGTTCGCTTTGTATTGTATGACTCCATTAAGCCAAATCTGTCGCAAAGTGCTTTAAAACATGTTTTCTACTAGAAATTGAAGTAGTTATATTAGTTCTTTGAAAAATGTCAGGTTATAAAAAATAATGGAATTTAGTAAATCTATTAATTTGGAAAACTAATACTATTGTATTTCCATCTGTAAGAATCTTACAGATTCGAATTTGATGTTCTGCCAGAACTCATTTATGAGCAAATATCATGAAGTCGGGTTTATTAATATTTAAAAATATTGTATTAGATAGACATAAAGCTAGTCGTAACCGTAGTCGTAAAAAAATATTGAGACATTTTTATTAATATTGCTGGTGATGTTGGAGCTTGGGTATAAAATTGTCAATTTTTATTTCTAAAACTATTCATTTGCTATGTTAACGGTTAAAAAATCTTTAAAATGTACTCATCAGCTGATCTATAAAAATATGTGAACTGAATGTGTTATTGAATTTTCAGGCTAATTAAAGCATTTTTTTGAATATATTTTTATATGTAGATTTAATATTAATCTAATTCATAGACCGTGGTTGTCCCCTACTGATATTTTTTGGTATCTCATAAATAAGCTAATGAAAAGGATCTGATGAAACTGCAGCACGCTTACATCCTTGAGTTTTGAAACCGAAAATGAAATTTTATTGAAACAATTTTTTTATTTATTTAACATAATTTTTTTAATTATGACTCGATGCGGTAAAAATTTTTGAGCTTCGGTCCCAGGAAGGCTGAAACATTTCCCACGGATTTTTCAATTTTGTTTAACTCTAATTAAAATTTTAAGAGCTAAATTTAAGGGAATTTCTACAGAACAATTTTTACCATAAATATCAGCAATTTACAGAAATAACAAAAATATCGGCTAAAGATTTTAAAATGTAGTTGTAAAGATTTTAACCATAAACAATTCCTAAGCTGAGAATATTAAATGTGATTAATTATTATTTAATGAAAATTCAATAGAAATTTGAGCAATAAGAACTCAGAAATCTTTAAAATGTCTATATTTAAAGCTTGTGTTCTTAAAAGAATTATGGCATAAATACTTAGAATTCTGTCAGAAGAAGTGTTAGATCTATTACTGTAACATGTCGGAAAAATGATTGAATCTACAGCGTTTCTAAATTTCATAAAATTTGGAAAATCTTCAAAGGGAAAACTTATAAACATGCTCAAAATTAACTAACAGTGACATAAAAAACGCCAACATTCCTAAAACTAAAAGATTAACAAAATTGTCCTAAATCTCCAAATATTCTTTAATAATTCTTCCAAATCCTTCAGAAACATGTGTCTTTTAAAGGACTAAAAATTGTGTAAATTGCAATTGCAAGAAACTGGCTCGCTTTGCTCGCAATAGACAGTTAAAAAAAGTTAAAATTGTTTCATTGTTTATGGTTCAGAAAATTATCGAAGAAAAACTACAACTTTCATTTGCGCAAAGCCGATTAATGCAGAAGCATGCAACCAATAGAGTAGCTACTCATTTATGTTTGGATTTTTTTCTATAGGAAATGCAAGTGTTTGGTAACGTTCTTACGCATGTTATTGTTTATAAAACTCACTTAAGTGACTTCCTGTTTTAATTTAAGTCTTCTGAAAAACTTGTCCAACACGACGAATCGGGTTTGTTGTAAAGCCGTTCCATAAACAGAGCATAAAACTTCTGAAAACGTTAATAACAGGTTTTAGAGGATTTTTGAAATGAAAAAAACTTACAGTTATTTTCATATTAGTGATGTTATTTTTATCACTGACTTTACGGCGACAAAAATATTCTGTAATAGCAGGAAATAATACTGTTAAATTAACATTGGTGGAAGTTTTTTCGCTTTCACGTTTTATTAAAATAGAAATATTTTGTTGCAGTATAGACAAAAACTGACAAATTATCTTGCTGCATTTTTTCCGTAATCATATAATAATAATTGGATGTAATATTTCAAGTGAAAAGTCGACATAATTTGCTATAATTATTGATGTATTGTTTGTGAAAGCGTAATAACGGACACTAATTGAAAATATTATGCAATAAACTAGTGCCATCTATTTATTATTACATTCTTTTATATTAACAAATTAATTTAATTAACGCAGTAAAAACGTATTTCTCGCAAGGTTATGAAGACGGTATATGAAATATAGATTCATCATTACCACTTTTCTTTTTCTCTCCTCTCTATAATTTCATATTTGTTTAATTTATGATCTATAGTAAAATGAGTAACTGATTTATTTTGTTGTGAGTTTTTTTTAATGGTATGTTTGTGTTTTTATTCCTATGCTGCTTGCTTTCACGATAGAAAATTTAATAACGTAATTGGATTCCATTGTTACTATACACTGAGAACGTCTCTAATTACATATTGCAAAAACTGCTGCGAAGTATTTTCATGTAAAATTTTCACATTTTTAAAGTAATTACCTGTTACCTACAAAACTATGAGAAAGCTCAATATCATGAACCACAATTTACAGAGAACCATATTCCGATCTTACGATTCAAAAATTATTAATAGAAAATTACCGTGACATGTAGAAACTTATATCAAAGTACTTCGGACCATATTTTGTACCTGCCAACGCGTCACGTCAAAAAATTCGACGCCACTTTTCAAAAAATTTCACAAGCGTGTAATCACCTCTATTGAACGACACCATAAGCAAAACACATGAGATTCGTTTTCACCTCGTAGAGCCTCTTCGAACATCAAAATTTGTTAATCAAACCAAGTTGTTGAATCAAACTACCTATTTATAATATTTTAGGTCAACACACAAGTGTTATCTACATATGAAAAAGTGTTACCGGAACAAGTCCTCGTAACGTCGGAATATTAAAAAAACTCACAGCGCGTGCGATTACTAAAAATATTCACCACGACATAATTTCAGACGCTACATAACATTCGAGTTGTAAAAATAAAACGGCGAGAACGAGGTAGTTAATTCTTCGAGTATTTTTTCGTATTGAAGTATGTTTAAAAGCTGTCGACTGGACGAGAATAAATAAAGGAAAACTTTGCGGAACGCAGATATTATATTTAATCAAAGGGGAAGGTGCGAGAGGAAAAAAGAATAAGGTCAAAATGAAAACTCAAGAATGATCGTCTTGAGCGATTAAGTGAGTGCGCAGAGAGGGCAGCGATTTATTTGCTCAAGAATGTTCTTCAATTTTCATAGAAAGTTGCGTTAAATACATGAAATAGATAAAATAGATTTAAATAGATATATACATGTTTCAATCTTTCTACATTTTTATTAGTCAAAAACTTTAATTTTATGTAATTAAAAGCACATCTGTCACTGTAAATATCAGTTCAAATTTCATGAAGTTGATTAAAGCGAGTAAGCAGTTGGTTTCGTTGAAAAAAAAAGTTAATTTTTACACTTTCTTTATTACCTGCACATTTTTAATTACAGAAAGATTTTAGTAAAAGATTTTGTTTTCTTACTTTTTCGATAAATGCTCAGTATTTAACTGTTGCACGATCGTGATTAAATACTTTCACTTTTTTACACAGCAAAATTGACTTCCATTTTTTGACGCCAAATATTTTCAGGTACTATTTGCTCCACTTAACATCAATGATATTTTAGATACTTTTAAAGTCATTTATAATTTTCTCACAAAGAGTAAAATTGGACGCTTTGATGTGAGTATTAGCAAAAAAAGTCCCTGTTCCAGCACGATTACATTTTCCCCTATCTGCAAAAAATATTAGACCTCTCTCTGACACCGCAATCAAGATAACACCCGCATACTACAGGTTGTACATAAAAGTTGTAATGAAATCAGTGCGTCGACACGAACCGACGTTGACAAATCAACTTCTTATCGCCATTAGCGCCCTCACCCAATTGCACATGTATTTATTAAGGGGTTGCTCTTGGGTGCCGTCATCGGAAATCCCGTTTCCACTGCGGTGTCCGTTCAGCACAATGACTTTCGCCAGGTTTCCAATCAAAATTTCGATTGAAGATCGTCGTAAATCAGACAGAATTAATCAAGTCCCCTTTCTAACACACCGCGGGTAGCGGCAAAGGGGATTATTGAATCTCGGCCGAATCGAGTGCTTCGAAAGCTTAATTTACTCGGAACTTTTGTTCGACAAGGTCCCACCTCACAATTTCGACAGTTTTAAGTGTTTGTCGATGACGACCGGAATAGGAAATCGAGGATGATATTTGAAAAGTTTGCTGTTCAAAACCGCAATTACACCTTTGGGTTGCCCTGTTAACCGCCGATCTCGTCCTCATTAATTCCACGATAAACAGAACGATGGACTATGGAGTCTGTCAATTGTGGTTTACCATGAATCAAGCTGTTTATTTTGCATTTTGAGACTCCAGAGAAAAATTCTTACATGAACTAATCAAAAATTGACAACGAGGCGGGAACTTGGGGATGGAAAAAACGAAAATAAAAGAAAACGGCAACTTTTTATATTCGGTTTTATGCATCGAAGCAAAAGATTGTCAATGAAAGTTTATTAGTTTTAGAACGAACGGAATGGGGCCCAAATTTTCATCGAACTATTAGAAAATTTTGCTGAGATTTGTTGTATAGATAAACTGTAGTTATTAAATAAGTGCTGTTTAGAACTATCTAAACCAAAACTGTGGATATAAAAGCAAGCCAAATATTTAACTGATTAAGAAAAAAGACAAAGGAGAAAGTAACAAATTGTCACGCTTCAAAAATAGAGAGATTATAAATAAAAACTAAAAACTAGAAACTATTGGATTTTCTTGAAAAGCGATAAAACACAACTTTTGCTACTTTTTCAGACACAAAATCGTAATTTTGTTAATGATTTTAACAAGTAGTTCGTACCTACTTATAGTCGTTACAATTTCATATTTTATCAGAATGTTTACTGGACCTAAAAATAATGTCAAAAAGCGGAAATGTAACTGTCTGTGCAAGAATATCACTTCTCTTTCCACCTATTATTTAGCAAAACTATAAATTATTGTCTCACAAACACTGTAAGCTCTTGCAGAAGTTTCTCATCACTTACTCTCATCAATTAGAGCATCCAGATTTGTCGTGCACAATACAGGCACGAACTTCTGAAAATAAATGACCATTTTCACTCGAGAGGATCAAGTAAATCTCTGCAATTCCGTCAGAAATGAACAGACAAAATACTTCCTTCGTCGCGACACATACCAAATCGTCCTACGTACAACTCGTAACTTTTTTCCCACCCATTCCCACACACAAAGGATCAGCGTGCATTCATTCCGCTTTCAAAAGACAGGTTTGTTAAAATATGCATCCTTGCAAGAGAAGAAAACGTTGGCCCAGTCGGTCGCTCGGTCAACAGCGGTGGCGGCGGCGACCACGTCTGTCTTTCTTTGCCGGTACTCACGAAGGCCAACCACTTTTTAACCAGTTTGATTTTATTCGCGAAGATGCCGGTCTTTGGACTTGGTGAAGTTTTGTCGAAGACGGCTCAATTGGAGTTGACTGAAATACTTGAGAGAAGTTAAAAATAGTTGGGTTGTATAATGAGTTGACAAAATTTGACTTTCGTGTGAACGTCAATGTTTATTTTCAACAATGTCAACAAACTTCGACTTGGAAAGATGTTAAAGGTCGACGACAAAACAAAGAGGTTTAGACTACATTTGATGAAAAATTCAGTAGCGTGTCAAAGACTGTAGGAGCTTAGGAGTCTGAACACAATGAGGTACGCTGGACTCGCAGTTGGATAATACATAGTACAAAACAGAGATAACAAGATAATAAAATTATACTGAAGAAACACGAATTTTCATCTTGAAAATACAAACAGCGTCCATGTGATGATTTCATTATTAAATTCCATATGTTTACATAATTATCATTGCCAAACACAAGCAATAAAAAGCAGCAATGGTGGCTTTCTTGAATATTTACAACACATCAAAGGTTTACCAGATAAACAGTCAATTCCGTCTTCATAACCGATTAAGTAAACAAATATATAACGTACTTTTGTGACAACTGTTTAGACATCTAAAACCAAACGTTTGATTAAAATCTATAAATAGACAGTACTAGTTCGTAGCACCGATCAATTTTAGCTTGATCATTGATCGATTTAGGGCATCCAAAATTCTGCAGTAATTTATTTCGAGTAGCGTGTTTTTCCGATTAATACTTCCATAGTTAAATGACGGAAAGAATGAATGGAGTTAAAGAAAATATAACCTTTGGAAAAAATAAATTAAAAATAATAATTTTAAAATTAATTACTGAAGTTGAAATTACATTCTAAATGAAATAACTTTCGGATAAATATTGTTAGATTATGTATGCCCTCATTCCACGCAATCCATAACTTAACAGTTAATTTGTTTTAAATATAAAGCATCGAAAATGTCACCAAAATTAGAATTGCATTTCATTTTCACATAGTATTTAAAGTTGGTCCATTTTTTACTAATTCAACAAAAATTTTGCCCATTTTTAACTTTACTGGTACTAAAAAACCAGATCGGTTATCGATTTATTCACAAATTTTTCGAATTTCTTAAATTTTTCACATTTTATACATGAGTCTCTGGAATACCGTTCGTTTGTTGATATATTTTCATCACCTCTATCGATCTCCTCACACGAAGATTTAAACCTTGTCACCTTTCCAATTTGCTGTTAAATAAACATAGTGGTTAAAACTTAAAACTGTTTAATGAAAAGATCAAAAATAATTCAATATTTATAATTAAGCTTATAAATCGATTGATCCTATTTCGAGTTGACTTGTTTCATCCTCCCTTGATTAACTTTGTTCACTCTGAAAACCCCAAAAGACTTTTCATTGTATCTACTCGCGAACTGACGCTGTAATGGAAAAGTCGATACAAATTAACTAACAATAAGATCTTAACCAGCAAATACATTTTTAATATTTTCGTTTAAATGCCAATGTGAAGAGCGGCTCTTGCAAAATTCATAACCAACTGACTTTGTAATTGACGAAATTGCAGACTAGCCGGCAAATTGCACGTAGAAGTTGTTACACTGAAAATGCTTTATGCATCGAGCATATCAAAGCTCGAATTAATTCCAATCGTTCAACTCTATTAACTCTACTTCCTAAATTCGTACAATTCGTAGACTTAGGTATTAAGTTGTTTCTGAGAAAAATAAAGCGTAATTGAATTCGGTTGAAATATTAAATATTAATATTAAATAAGACTTGGGAGGAAATGAAGACCATTTCCTTTCATTGCGGTTTTAATAACTATAAATTACTAGATTTATAGTTGAGTCGGTTTAGTTCAGTAGTTTGATTTAGAGTCAAGTTATTTTCTTCATCTTTTAACTGAAGTCGACATCTGATCGTGGATTAATTATAACCGAACGGTTAATTTTTTAATAAACTTGATCAATTTGACGGAAATTGTTGCTTCTGGACTAGGATTATTGACCTCGGTCGATCGTGACTTTGGTCTAATAACACTAGCTCTTGCAAATCATCTCCTTCCAGTTCGTCGACAGTTTTGAAGTGAATTGGTTGTTTCTATATTCGTGGCAGAATTCCTTGTGGAGCATATTAAAAATGCATGTAGATCTTTTTCGATCATTGTCCCCATTTAAATGAAGCGTCTCAAAACCGAACTCGAGCCGTCACAACCCCACGCGTGATAAATTATGGATGAGAAGAGATCTGAAGCTTTTTATGTCTCTTTTGTGGCTCTACATAGGTGCTGCTTATTGGCAAAGGTCATAAATTGTGAACTGCTATCGGATTTTCGTTTTAATCCCTTCCAAGTGTTGGATATTTCACACACGTTTATTTCCTTTATATCGAAATTCACAGGATATTTTGGATTGTTAATATTTACCAAAAAGAGAAGAAACCGGAATGTTTACTCATTGGTGTGTATTTTTGAACGACCCATTAGCGTCTTTTTTGCGGCGTGTATAATTTCCGGCGATGCGACTTGTAAATCTGTAACGGCTGTTATTACACTAAGCTCGTTTATGTAAAAGTCGTTGGTGCATGTGAACGACGAAGCAAATAAACCATCTGCATAGTTGCTGCTATTACCTATGAATACTCCGCAGAGATATACATCATCAGAATGTAAATGCAGCCGTAAAATGCGAGGAGTAACGGTAGGAAAATCTAAAATTAATGTCTGCTGTGGACTCCAACATCCACGCCGAGTTTCCGATTATATACTGTTTTTGTTTTTGTTTCAAGTCAGGCGAGCTGGGAACGGAAATATTGACATCGGGGGAAGATTCCGGGCAGAAAACACAAACCCTCCACGCGGCCATTAAATGTAAACCGCTATCAGTTCGGATACCACTAAACACAAATAGAACATCCCATTTTGCGTTGGTAATTAATACTAGTAATAACTGGTGTTTCTTTCAACCGCAACCTCTTCGGCTAAATAGTTAAAGTGATCACCCTAATTTTATGGGGGTGGAAACAACATCAATCAAAATTAACCCTCTCTGTGAAATCTGTTGGCGGTTGGCTCAGAAATAGTTACACATTTTTATTCGTGATCTAGCAAGAGATTTTTCATAGTGTCTCTTAAATAATTTCTTCTCTATCAAGATTTTAGTCTTTAAGTTGACAGTTTCTGACAGTGTTTACGAATCGTTCTTTGGAATCGATGGTTCAAAGTGAATTCACGACGGTTATGCACACATTTGAATTCCGCTCCTTTGAACCGTAACAAAATTTAGCTTTGCTAGTTTGTGCCACGGCTTCCGTGTTTTGTCTAATCAATAACAACCCTTCTTTCACCTCGTTCGATGTATTTTATCAAATTTAATATTTGGTCGTGGTCTGCTTACTCTTCTGCAAATTTTTACGCTTAACAAATTTTCCGTTGTTTCTAAAAATACATATATTATCTAAAACACAATGTATTGGATATTGATTATTTTAAGAAAGTGAGCCTAATTTTGTTTTCATGGATTCTGATTTGCTTATGTTAACATCGACGCTTTGATGCAAAGGCGCGTGACTGTAATGAATTTATAATGCGTCTATTTAAGGCTGATATTTAGCTGAACATTTTCATGTAATCGTTCTTTCAACGTTGATGAACAGAAAGCTAAATGTTGATGTACTGGCAATGCAATGTTTAGTAGTGGGTGGGATTTTTCAGCACTACTGTTTATTTACTAGTTTGCAACCAACACATTTTAGCCTGCATTAATTAAACAATTTCCATTACCCAATATTTTACTATTTGGTTTTGTATAGGTAGCATGTGCTTTGTAATTCTTACACATGAACAAATTATCCATATAATTGAATCGCTTGTTCCAAAAGGCATGCCAACACTTTTTTATTTATTTCACAAATCGATAAAATTTATAAATAGAAAATAAAGACACCAATCTTTGATGGTACTTTTTTTCTCTTTTATTTATATAGTTGATACGTCTGTGTATATTTTTAGGAAGTTGTAAATAGCCATTTGTTGGCAGAAAATAAATACAAAGTATTTAACTTGGTAATTTACTGTTCTCTTTGCCCAGATTTTTACTTTGAGATCAAAGTGTCACTTATATTATCAAGTTTAATTGTTGAAGTAACGGTAAACTACATTATTGCAACATTGCTTTGAGTTCGATTTAAATAACGGCAATAGATGCAAACTAGCCAAAGACTTTTTACAGCTGCTGTAATTTTAGAAATTGTATTTTATCTTTGATGTTTGTTTTTTATTTATGTTCATTTACATTCAAAAAAAGCAGAAATCAGTTTTCTATAACTTAGTATCAAACATAAACAATGTTTAAAATTTTTTTTATTGATTCTTTCATCACATTTTGATGCCGTGTTTTCTTTTAAGAAAAGTAGCTAGCGTCTGGAAGTATGTAGCTGACTGCTACTTTTATTATAAACCATTTCCGTAAATCAGTGCTTTGTGTATGTATTTGCTTTGATAGAACACTTTAGATTGCTACTTTTTATTTTTAATTAATGCGACATCTTTGGGAAGTTCTAGAAAGTATCCAGAAAAAAAACGCATTGCAGCAAAGAAATCATGGAAAACATGGAAAAAATTATACGTATCGTAGTAGCACATCGTAAAATGTGTGTGCCAGAAAGTTAATAATCTAATTTGTTAATAATGCATGTTTGCTCACTTATTTTAACATCGGTTTATTCAATTTGTAGCATAAAAATAGCTCTTTAAAATTATCTGACTTTTAGTAGTCGTTTTTATGTGTCTTGGTAATGAAGTATCGCATGCATGAGTCTCATTTTGTCCGGAAATAGCCACTTTTTTTAACGGAAAAATAATAAGTGCTTAACTATGTAGTTTCAACTGTCAACTTACTTCTGAACAACATTTTGTTATAAATGGTATGGTCAAATGTGTATACTTCCAGTAAAAGCTTGTATTCATATTTCATAATTTCTAATTTTATTTTATTTTATTTTTAAATAGTAAGAAGCGACATTTAAAAAAAACTGTCGTATAATATTTATTTAATTAACTATACCAAATTTCTAAATTATATTTTAAGTAATTAAAAAAAAACGACGAGTGGTTTATTCAATGGCTTTTTAGTGGTTTATCCAAAATCAATGAAAGAAAAAAATATTAGTTTGATAGCTTATCTGGTGCTTAATGGAAACTTTTTTTTTTAAATTAACTCAAATGGCAATTTTCGGAAATTATACTTATACATAGATTTTGAGAAAAAATAAACGCTCATTTATTGTTTATAAAAAGCAAAAAATTTTCGATCAAGCCCTAGAAAAACTACTAAACTAACTTTCTTTTTTGTTTTATTGATTTTAGATAAACCACTAAGAAATACTGATGGTCATTGTAAGCCACTATCTGTGAGAGGAGTCGATAGCAATCTGATAACTTGTTCGAAGACTAATTTTTTGGAAATTTCTGAAAAAATCACTTGAAATATGTGTGATAATTTGATATAATTAATTAAATAAAAAATATTATACAACAGTAAAAATTATTTTTGAATAATTGAATATTTTTTCATGCTTCTGACTACACGTACGCCCTGTAATTTGTTGAATTAATGGTTCGTAATGGAAATGCAGGTAGTAATCAACGCGGAAATGGTTTATCTAGTTTTATTGCAATACATATACAGATTTAGTCCAACATAGTTTGTGTAAACATTTCTTGTAGCCTCATTCGAAACATCGTTCAAAATATACACATATTCATTAAACTACTATCGCTTTATAAACAAACGCAGAAAATTACTTATAGGAAAAACAATTTGAAACTGTAGCCCCAGTAAAATTCTGGAATCAAAACAGAGTAAATACTCTCGAATCAGTAGAGCATGTAAGTGTGGCGATAAATCCACACTGCTGTTTAATTCCAAATGTCATCCTGTTTGTACTCGTTTCTAGGATTTTGATAAACAACAGTCCAAAGCATGTGTTTATCCATTAATAAGCTCAGCTTTGTCTGTGATTCCTGCTTCCGAAGTGTCACGTTTGCGTTCCATTAGTGATTTCTATACACAACATCGACGATCGTTCGATTGTTCCAGTGGCAGAACCAAATTATTCCGTTTTCCATTTTGGGCTTCAAGAAAATGTCAAGTTTGTAATTTCGGGCAGTTGAAAAAATCTTTGATATATTCAGCTTATTTAAATAAAGTTCGGGAATTAAAACAAGTTTTGGAGAGCATTGCCTATTCGGTTTTTACCGATTATAGCTAATACACTAAAATGACACGCCACGTAAAATGTTCGGAATATATACTATTGACCTTGTTTCTTTGTACATAATTTATGGAAGTTAATTTGAAGGTTAGTGCGGTCTTTGTTTGGCCATCAATAAATAACCTTAAACAACGACTCGCGTCCACGGTCCACTGGAACACACTTCTTGGACTGTTCTATGATGCACGACTAAAATTTTGATGTCTATTAAAAAAAAAAACATCTTCAAAAAGAGCTTTCGCTTACACTATGAAATAAATTGAGACGTACTGTATAATCTACATGCTTTAAGTATATACGCTGGGGGGCCATTCACGAAACCTGATTTCCAAATTCTAACCGAAATTGTAGCTCAGCAATGTGTTTGCTTGCAAGTCTTTATCGAGAAATTGCAAATATTAATATTTATGTCCGAAGGTACCTCCATAAATGCTTAACCAACCATTCACGTTAATCTACGTTTAAGATATTTTTTGAAAATTTTCAGATTATAAAATAAAATAAAGAAATACCAACGGTCTGCAGTTTTTAAGGAATTAGGTTAGTGTCATCGTCCTTATGGTTTTCATATTTTTTTTGCAATTTATATTTTTCTTATTGAGCTCAAACTGAAATTTATCTTCCTCAAAAGTTCTTTTTCTTAAACCTATTACTGAAATTAACAACCACATTAATATGTGGTCTTTAGATATAGAGACCAATATTTCTATACTCTACTACCACCCAATTAAAGAAGAAAAATTTTTAATTGTTACAAGATCAGTATTTTGATCGTGATGCTCATTATATTTTATATCTCCTTGGTTGTTTTTTCTATTTGCTGTATTTGTATGTGACATTTGTTGTAGTCATTTTTTATGTGCTCTGCTGGTGAACGCAGATAATACTTAAAGCTTCTAAAATCAATAGTTCTGCAGGATCATGGTTTTTGCAAATCTCAGCAGGGAGCAATCAGTTTTTTCATCTCTACTTATTTTTTTCTAGTCCAGAGCACATGAAACACCTATTACATCCCCGACATCGAAAGTAATCGATATGTCCTGTCAGGATCACATTTAGAGAGACTCCCTGTGATGAATCATCTCCGATACGTCACAGGTGTTGATAGTTTCCGCTCTTATCCTCGATATTTTATCGTTCAGAGTCCCCGTAGTTTCATGTTGTGTGTAGGACCTTTTCGATTTCATGTCGATAGTTTGTCATAAGTCCGCGTGACGCTTTACGACGCTCAAGATGCTTTTCAGCTAAGCTCTTCGGTTTTTATGCGACTGTTTCAAGCTGAATGCTTTACGACCGTAAACTGAAATTCTCTTAGCATTTTTGCTGAAATAGATGGACCTAAAGTTCGTTGTTGGATACGGACGTTTTACATGATTGTGCAAAATGAAACCTACATTTCGTATTAATTTGTCACGTTTTGGGGGCTTTTGTTTCACGTCCGTTTTCATTTCACGTTGGATAATCGTGTACAATCGTGAAACAGACGAAGAACGAGATTAACACGCGCACTTTTGGTCAAGTTCCAGCTGGCAAAGGTTATAGAATTTTACGCCGATTCTAAATGCATTTTCACGTGCTCAATCTTTCGAAAAAATGAAACAACGTCGTTACAGAGAAGAGAAATATTACACACGTGATGGTTGCAGTCCTGCCGGAAACAAACCACTAAAATCGATATATCCACCAAGGCAACGTTGTAAAAAATTCTCCTAACCCAATAAGCTTTGATGATCATCAAGAAAAATGAGCGCATTTTTCACAATATTCAATTTGTATCGCCCAGCACGGGACAGGGTAACGTTCCGGTAGCAACAGGTTTATTGAAGTGAAGGCCTTCTTCAATCCTTAAACAAATATACCGTCAAACAAACCAACAGCTTCGTTACGACTGTTGTCGCGGCAATACCTTCAAATTGCATTTCCAAAATAAATTACCAATGACATAGGTTTACAACGTGTTATAACTGCCCATGCAAAACGAAACTGTTTTGATGGCAACACTTAAAGTTTTACGCGACGTTGCAAATGTCGAGATTTCTATACATCGTTAATGTTGGAGACGTTTATTCAGGTCGTTTTCATAAAATATTGAGACGACGAGAGTCATTGGTGAAAAAAGTGTTAATAGTTTGGCGACGTTCCGGAAACGTGTATTTTTATCGTAACATATTTATGCAAAATCGAAACGTCGTTTATGTTACGGGTTCCTGATACCGATATTTCTTCACTAACGAAGAAATGTCAACGTAGCTAGATAGACGTGGATTTACATAGCGGCCAAGTCGGAAAAAATAACTGTTCGAGAAAAAATACGACATTGGCTCTAATAAGTATCAGGATTGCGACTTATCACAATTTATGGCCTGAATCCTGCCGCCGTTTCTTTATTTTAAGTTCTCGAATAAATTTTAAAAATGTCACTTTAAATAAAGGAAACTTTCTGTACATTTTGATGAATTCACAGATAATTTTTTTGTTTTTATTCGTCCAAACAATTATAATCAGAATCGTGATAAATTTATCAAGTAAAGTGTAAAATGCACTTTGAAAAAAAAACAGCTGACAGTTTTGAATCTAAATGTAAAAGCAAACATTTTTAACTAAATTACAACTTAATTTAAATGTCATTTCCAAGGAAGTTAAGCTTCATACTCACCGTGACTTACTAATCCTGGGCTAATACGAGAGTAGCATACCAATATTCTGACACAAACTTGATTTTCTGAACATTTCACTTTACTTATGAATAGATAGCAATTTCTTATCCAAAGTACGTCGACAATTTTGTGGCGCAATAACCCTCGGTCGTGCAGGTTTTACTAAATATTTAAATAAGATCCAGCAGATTTTTTGCAGCTTACCTAGACTATTACGCGAAAAGTATCATCCATATGAATTTTGCCATTTATTTGTAAACTTGTTAAAAAAGTCGGAACCACAATTTGAACGTTTGCAGTTAGTCGAACTACAAATTTTTAACCTTCAATTGCAAGATACTTTTGTTTCAGTTAATGGATTTAGGTTTTTTATTTGAAATCTTTATATCTTAAAAACAGTATTGGTCTTTTACTGAAAAGAGGACAATTTGAATTTTCCAGATCATTTAAGTTCAATCATTTGAAGAATTATTTAATAAATGGACCTAATTTCCAAATCATATTTAAATTCGACGCTCATTTAAAAATCAGACCAATGAGCTTTATTTGACTGATTTAGAAAATCGCATTACAGTATATAACACGTTACCTAGTTAGATTTAAAGCACTCAACGTCAGCTTCTAACCAGTTACTGCCAATCATATTACTAAATAGATTGGCGATGTTAGTGTTAACCTACTTGTTCGTTGTTAATTAAAAGTTAATCGTAATTTTATGAGTTATCTTTACGATATAAAATTTATCATTTTTTTTGCACCCATCCACCGCCATCTCGAGGATAACGACGCTGAGTTGGTTCTTATTCCCTTAGTAACATTTTCTTTTGTGCCGTCTTATGATCCGATTGCTATTTTATTTGAGAGCTAACAGCAGCAGGATGCCTGTTCCGCCTCTTACCAATCCCTGCTGTGGTTGTTAAACATAAATATTGTTGTGTATTTGCTCCTATTATTCCCTTTCGTTGTATTTCATCTATATCTGTATCCATAGGGCTCTCTGCTCTTCACCTATGACAAGTTCATTCCGTCCCGAATTCCCAACTTCCGTAACACGTTCAATTGTTTGTTCAGCTGATTGATGTAGACATGTGGTTTTCAGGATCGATCGGGAACTCAACTCTCACATGGCTGTCACGGTTTACCCCAACGTTAAACTCGAGTGGTAAGTAACGGGACCGGCACTTCTTAACAGCCGCAACTTGAAATACTCTAACTTTCAAATAACGCCATCAGTTTTAACAACATCCGTCACTGGACACGAACAACGGGGTCGATGGAGGCACATTGGGAATTTGCAATTTGTTCACAAACGTACCAACTAAACAACGCATCGATCAAATGGACAACCTAGTAATGGACATGCTTTGTAATGTGCCGGAAGTATTTTTGATAAGGCTTAACGCCATTAATAATACCGTTCGTTCAAATGTACACCGGAGAGATTAGGACCGTCTCTGTGTACCTAGGACGTGGGATTGGGGAAATTTATTAAATTTGCTTAATAAGTAACGACCTCTCTTGAAATAGGGTAAACCTAGGGACTGGTACTTAAAATTCGGTCTTTGACGATGAACGACAGCATTAATCGAGGAAATGACATTAGACACCTTTGTTTCGAATTTCAATTCCTGCTGGACGTGGGGTGCAATCAATCTTGCTAATTTATGTCACTTTTTCACTGACCCTTCAACTTTCTGCAATATTTTGTCCTGTTTTCACTAATTCTCAGGATTAGTCACTAAGCTACCATTTCTGTGTTGTCTTAGCGCCTGCCAGGAAATGTATTACATAACTTTTTTCTGACTCACTTTTTCCGGTTCACCAATTGAGCTTTTTGGCGCTACAACTGGACTGAAATGTTTGTGGTGGTCGTCGAAAAGTTGGATCCATTTTTGAAAAAAAAAAGCACAAAATGTACAAAAATACTTCGCAACGGCACAAACAAAGGGAACAAAAGAATAAAAGTTAAGTTGAATTTTGGTTGCTCTGGTTTAGTTGTTGGTTCATAAGTTCATAAAAAATTCCACAGCCGCCACATCGACCCTTGTTGCAAAAAATATATGTAATTAACTGTATTTTATTGTTATATATCGATTAATATTTTGTTAGCATGCTCAATTAATACATCACAGTTTCACGTGTAGCTTCCTTTTGTTACATTTTGGTCTAGATAGAATAGAGAGGTGCAAATGATGTTACGACCATTTTGGGATAGTCACTTATTTCTCCTAGTTTAGTCTGCACAATTAGGTTCTAGTTGATGGGAGCTCCTTTGTACAATGTTATCGACTAACTAAGGAATAAAACCATTGCAAGTTAATGACCGTTTACAAATACAATGAATATTGATTATCCTCGTGAGACTCATTGACGCCAGTGGCGTGGCGTCTTCGCACGAGTCGTCCATGTATCCGTGATTACTTTCTTTCCAATAAAAGGAAAGCGTGTGTTTTCGCTGCTCTTGCTAATTAGAGCACTAAAATCGTGCTCTGGAAATTTTTCAGGAGATGACCGTCCGAACACAAAGCCAAATGAGTTGCTCGGAACATTATTATAGCTCACTTTATCTTTATGACTGATGTTTTTTTCTGTCTGTTTTTATTGACGGACGAAATTGATTCCGCACACGTTATGTTTTATAACGGTTCGTAAAAATCTTAATGAAATTTACACCAATTGGTTTTGTTATTAGTACTCCCGCAGTAAATAATTTCGAAATTAGCACTCCCAAAGGTAAACAATGTAATTTGCTTAGGCTTCGTCTAAATTAAATGTTTTCAAGATATGTAAACACTGCCATTAACCAAATCAAGCATATGCTCGTTGCCTTTACCGCCTTGTATTTTCATTGATGGTCGACTTCTATCCGTACCAAAAGAAACATTGAATCGGAAGTTGGTTTAATGCGCGGAAAATTGTTTGCTTATGAATGTTTTTTATTTGTTTAAAAACTGTAAAAATCACTCGTTACGTTTGGTTTAATGGCCGTTCTAGAATATTTCATGTTTTCATGTCGTAATTCGCAAGACATCCACAGTTAATTAAAATTCTGTGCTATAATTTCTATAAATTGATTAGTGCGTGCTAGGGGGTGTTATATGGCATATCAGCAGCGCCACAATAACGACACGGTTGATATACACCCTGGGTGGTAATGAAAGCGCGTTTTTACTATTTTGACTCGTAAATCAAACCGATTTTCTTGTTCGACGAATTTCCCGTAAGAACGAAACGGAAGTGGAATGTTTCTGGCGACCTAAAACATTTCTATGCAAAAATAGACGAAAAGAACATACTTTATAAGGTTTTAAAATTATATTTGGACTGAGGCCAGCTTAAAATTTTCAGAGGTTCTTATTGCATGCATAATATTATTGCAGCCAGCAAAGGAAAAAACCATCGTATACATTTGTAATTTTATAGTTCTAATAAAGTCGAACGGTAATATTTATGGATTAATTGTATTCAATCGGAATTTTTATCGTAAATTATAATTCTTATTTATTGTGTCTGCTTTTAGTGCTTTTAGAAATATGTACTAATAAGCACATAATGTTTCAAAGTACTCTATTGCTATGCAGTCTTTTAAAATAACCAATAATGTCATACTTTATGATCAGTGGCAAATGTTTTAGTGACATCAAAGTAAACATTGCTACTTAATCGACCATATAGAGCAATTGTATTCAAAATGTGATATGTGGTTTAAGAGAATTTCATTACAGCTAGTCGCATGTAATTATTTGAATAATTACAATTACAATTACATTAATATTTGTAATTATTTTGAATTTGAATCATTTTGCATTTTATACTTCTAAAATAATGATAAATTCATAGCGTTTTGACATTTTATTTTAGAGAGAGAAACCCAAGTCTTAAAAAACTAGAAAACCACGAAACGTGGCCATTCTGCTTTTTGCAAGGTTAAAGGGGGGAAATAGGTGTGGAAGCTTAAAAAAATTCATTTTTTTTTTCTTTTCATAAATCGATCGTAGAACTATTCAAAAATATATTTTGAAAATTTCAAAACAAAATTCTATGCGGTTTAAGAGTTATAAGCGATAGAGTGAATGTCTCTATCGAACAGTTGGAGCGTGTGGCATGTAGTACCGAGCCGTCAAGCAGCTAGTCACTCTAGAACTATTTGGAAGATATTAAGGATAAAAAACATTTTAGAAGATGATTTTTTGTTCGTTGGAAAAAAATTTTTAGAAGTGTGAAAAATTTTAAATTTCATACCGACTTTTATCGCAAGCGTTTCCTTAGGTACATAAATAAACGCGTTTTTCTCGAAATCACTTTTTTCGAATTTGTGTACACTCTAGCTTCTACAGATTTTGATCATTCGTTATCAAACTCAGCACATAGTTGCTTTATATAATTACGCTCCATGTGAACCTCAATCATAAACAATATCTTTATTTTTACAAATTTTTTCATTGCAAAAAATGGTAAAAAATCATAGTAAATTTTCACATTCCTCAGCAAAATATTAATTTTCGATATTTTTTGGGGGGATTGAGGTTCACATAGAAGAAACACTTATAAAGAAAGTAAATTTTTTTGAAAAATTGATTTCGGATGAAAATTGTGACCTCCAGGATGTACACAAATTAGGCAGTCGGATGGCGACTTACAATGGACGGCAGCTGACCTCTCCGAAATTTTTCGAGGAAAATGTTTGAAAATTTCATAATATACTCTTGAATATATGCATAACATAATTCCAAAATATAAATGAAATATATTTATTCCTTATGTGTAAAAAAAATTCGTAAAATACGCCGTCCTATACATTCACTTACACCTATTTCCCCCCTTAACAGATCGATCGAAAGATTCGAACAATCATTATCCTTGTAATTTCGGGCATTGGTTCCAATTTTTCGGTATCTAAAACCGTAATGACCTGGAACATGTGCTCTCTGATCGAAACAACGAGTTCTCTAATCCTTTAATTGACGCATCGAAATTCACATTCTTTGAGACACAAAGTGAAAGACCTGTCCAAAATTAGATTCCGTCCACTGAAGCGGAAAATTGGTTTCTTTGTCGTCGTATTCGTATTTGTTTAGGTATGAGAATCTAGAGTTTTAGACATATATTTATATCTAATTCTTTTGCGTCTTTCGTTGATATTTCTCAGTTCCAAATTAAAATGATTCCAAGGATAAAATGGACTGCAACAAGAAATCCAATTACTTCTGTCGGCTTTAATACTTGGATGATTTTTCAGATTTAAAGAATAGTTGGTCTTAAATACGAAACGAAAATATTGACGTTATGAGTGCGGATATCCTGTAAAAAGCAAACTAGGATTTCGGTTTCACGTTTTTGTATTTATCCACAACGGGTTATTTTTGAAACGGTTTGTAAACCGGCAGTCTCAAGTTTGAACAATAAAAATGAGCGGAACTAAGAACGAGAAATCCAAACTAGCAAATTAGTTTTAGTCGATTTTTTTACAAAATTAAAGTATAAATATCCTAAAACCTTTTGTTATGACGGTTTTATTTTGGTTTTCAAACTTCTCGGCAGTGGTAACATTCCGTTACTACAAAAACGCATAATTATCGAAGATATTAAAATTTAAATTAACAAATTCCTGCGGTTGGAATTTGTTGGCTGTAATTGAGAAATTGTGAAAATCTTTTGACTGAATATTTTGTAACTGGAAATAAATATGCCGATTCACCACATCAAATTGGCAGTTGTCTAGTTTTCGCCAAATTTGCAGATGGATTCACTTTTTTTGCGAGATCTTACTGTTTTATGTTTAATCCTCTTACGGCCATTGCACTATCTTTTTCTATTCAATAACAATTCCAGTGGGTTTTCACTCATCTTCCGACGAAATGCTTTATTTATGTTTGTATCGACCTTCAACTCGTTCGTGAGAAATTCCGCTCGCGGAAGAATCGTTAATAAAACGTTATTTCCGTTTTATCCTCAGGTTTTTCACATAAATTGAAGTAGGTATAAGTGCTCTTAAGAGTCCACAATATCCTCCATTACAGTAAGAAGATTGAAGACGTGGGTGGTTAATACAAAAGCCCAAATTGATCGCTATTTATTATACTGAATGTAGAGTTCTAATAGCAGTTCGTTGCGGTTTGTTGATTTAAAGATAACTTGTCCCAAGTTCTTAAAGCTACTTTGCCCTGCACCACTTCAGGTTTCCATTTGCTTGAAGAGTTTCAACCTTGATGAAAAACAACCGAGAAGGGTAGTGGAGAAGCTAGTTTTTCATTTTCATTCTATTAACAGGGTGGGACTTCAATTTTACATTATTAAATTAGCGGGAAACATCACGGTGTGGGCTGAAATCAATTATTTTTTGTTCGCATTTTTCACGATTATATTTTCTTTGTACTGTTCAAACAAAACAAAACGTTCAATTCTAACAAGCCACAAATTCAGATCTCGTTTTTCGATATCCATTTTCAGTAATTGCTTTGGAGGCTGCTTTTAAGAGATTCCTACTACCAGAAGCGAAGGCTCAGTAAAAAGTTAATGTGTTCCGCTGATTTTACAACAGTTGTAAAAATTTAAATCCAAGAATTTGATCTGGTTCCTACGATATTCATACCATTACAAAGAAGCTGTTTACTGACTTGATAGGAAATGTTTTAAAAGTTCAATACAGGACTCATCAGTTCAAACTTTCTAAAGTTGTCTTTTCCTAATTTATAAGCAAGGCTTCAGAGGAAGAAGTTCTCTAGAATATTTCACAAAACGACCTGAAAGTTTTCCTGAAAAATCCTGGGGGTATTATTTTTGCCGAATCCACATTATTCATACAATTTTTGTAAATAGTTGTCAGCGAATTTACATCATCAGAACGAGCGTTTGTTGGATTATCTTTTCGCTGCTAAAAACACATTGATTCATTTTTATTTTATACAACTTTTGACGTGAATATTACATGGCTGCAAAAAGCTATTGAATGAAATATTCGTCGACCTCGCTAGACATCATTATTTATGCGCCCTGCTGATTAAATTTTCTTGTCCTTTCATTTTATCTCTGTGCAAATCAAAAAAGAAAACATTGTCTTGAGGACAAGATAACAACCCTGGTAACCCTTTTCAGCATATTTATGTTTTACTAGGCGACTGTATGTCTAATTCCAAAGAAAAACACAATCGTTTTCTGTAGATTTACGCAAAGAAAGCCGTATAAAGAAGTTAGCTCGTTTCGTATAAAAGGTCATACCACCGCACCAGAATGACCTAGTTTTTCCCCCAAGTGAAAAAAAATCGCGTGTATCTCCTAAACCGCATTTGCTGTGCTATCAATAATCTATTTTAAATGAAGAACTAACGAAATTATTCACATTTTAAAAATCGTTGTACATGCGATCAACCTGAAAGCTTTATCTATTGGTGGGAAATAAAGTCACGAAAGCTGCGCCAAATCAAAATCAATAACGACCATACATGGGAATGTCGGACAGATCAAAAATTTACTCTCCAGTATCTGCACCGCAACAAAAAGATAATGAAATTTCCATTGTGGTTGTTGATAACGCCTCGGTACATTTTTTCGCGTCTTTGTTATTAATACCGAGCGCCTACGCTATTCTATTATCTGTTATCGTGAATCGTGATTATATCGCGGCAGCGATTTCTCTCGTTATTTCGAATGACAAAGAAGCAATTATTATGTTGATATGATTGAAATTCCGGTTAACTATAACGTAGAATTACGCGTTGCTCAATAATAAGATCGCATTTCTCCCATTTACGCCTACACTTCCCACATTCAGAAGTCGACAAAGTATGGCTTCAAATCCATGTTATGAAATGTTGTTTTAATAAATGAGATAATTGCTTCAAAATTTACATGGAGAGACAGCGCTCGTTTGTGCAATGAAAAGAATAACATTTCGAAGTACGAGGTAATTAGATTTTTGACGGTCAATAGAAGAGCGACGCCGAATTGTGGTAATATTAAGCAATAATTAAGGACTTTGGGTGGTTAATTAAATAATTAGTTAGGTGTTTTTGTGTAGAAAACAAGTTATGCCTACCAATTTAATTTACAAAAAAATGCCGTTGATCTCTAGTTAACTTCTCGGATTTGGGAGACTTAAAAAAAGTTACAGTGCTCTGTATTTGTATGTAGAGTAATTTCTAATATTTCATCTTAATGAAGTACCTACTCGGAATAAACTATTTGAATATATTTTCCTCAAGTTTCACACACCTCTTGTTAACTAAGTAATTTCATTAGAAAACTACAAAAGTACCTACATAAAATTGAAATGGGAGACCGAGTATCATCCCACATATTGTCTGCAGTGAAATGAGTAGAATACCACTTTTCTCCATACTTTATCTCCTTGTAACTTATACAATCCCACAACGTTTTGATCGACAGCTTTTCCAATATTTGCGTCGTTTTTACTCGCTGTAATAATTTCAATGTTTGATTTGCGAGGGCGACTGAAATCGAACAGGGATTTTACCCTGATCTGACATTTTCGACATTAAAAACTTGGGGAGATATCCCACTAAATCTATTGTTCCAACCATTCACAATCGAGCAGCAATCCTTTTTAAAGAGAAAACATTAAAGCATTTTAACTACGAGCATACTCGGACTATCGACAAACTAAAATCTCGAGTCAACAAAACTTTCGGAACTGTTCCAATTAAAACGTTTGTAGAGTTCTATTCAGTGTAAAAAAGGACGAACCCGACCTCTAAAGTTTGCTTCTCGAAAGCTGCCACCTGAATTATTTTAATATTCTGTGGTGTTTCCTAACTTACATTCAATTGTGTTTCGACCAAAATGCTGCTTTAGCAAGTTTCTGTGAGGTGAGTGTTATTAAATTAGCGGCTTATTGCCGAACCTGGCTTCAGGCAAATTAAATTAGTGCAAAGGCGTTGGTTGTGCGGACGATGGAAAAAGAGCGAGGACGCGATTAATAAAACGAATTTAATAAGAACGTTTCATTTCTCGTTGTCCAAACTCATAATTTCTTGATGAGGTTGTGGAAGTTTCAAATTTGGTTATTCGAGATCTTTGCGAGCGCAATTTAATGAAAATCTATGGAAACATTTCCAATATTTCCAATTTCCAATATTTTTGGCGCAAATAAACTATAAAATGAATTCTGAACGAAGTAGCTTATTTCGTAATGGGTTTCCTCGTCCTCACAAATAATATTTCGAAGTGGAGTTTTTATTATTGGATTGTGAGCCGCTTCAGTCTAATGCCCTAATTATTATCGACCATCGGAATTCATCAGTTTTGTTTTATCCAAATGCTGTCTGTGAATTAAAAAAGCTCGTTAAATTTGCTTACGTCTTCTGTTTCTTTTGTACGAAAATCTGAATTTAGTGTTTTTCAGGTGAAAACATAAAATCTTGTTTGTCTACACTTAATTATCGTTAGGTCAATATTTTGAAGGTAATTAGATACCTTCAAGTTGTATGACTGTCTCTGTAAACTGCGGTACCAAGCAACTTTTACGATTTCTGTATTTACCGCTGCCATCCAACGGCTTCTGAAACCTGTCAATCTCTCGGATTCGAGCCATACGTCCGTTATCCTTTTGCCGATATATCCATCGTCAACTTTTATCCAATGTTCCTTCCTGTTGATTTATCAAGTTTTATTAAGAGTTGAGCAAGCATTTTCACCAGCATAACCCTCCATTGTCGAAATTGCCTCGCTTTGCAAAATTACTGTCAAAACATACACGACAAAATTACATTCACCATTGGTCGTTCCCGCCCACGTTCTCGTTAAATTTGCACGCTACTGACGATTTTTAATTAAAAATTATTATTACTTGCATTGTTTATCATGCAACCAATCATGGGACTCTGATCACCGATTGGAATCAAACAAAATAGAAAATGTAACCGTAGTTTCTTCTTAATCATTTGTGGGCGATTAATTAGATCACGGTCCACAGTCGTGCCTCGTGGTTCTACCTTTTTTGTCAAATATTAAAATTCAACATGATTACTACTTAAGGACCAACTTACTTTGTGTAGGTGAAATCACGCCGACGCCGATTACAGGTAGCTAGTGTAACGCCTCTGGGGCAATTTAGGAGCGAGATTGTGTTGTCGGAGGTCGGCCCAAGCGTTAAGAACGAAATCACGTCAGTAGGTCAGTACGTTTACAATTCCTCCGGATCTCTCCGGTACATCAGTCTACACAATTTTATAACGTAAAGCTCACGGCTGAATTATTTTGATCATCTAAGAACTACTGTTCGGCATTTGGCATATCAAAACATGCAGAATACGTTAGTGAATTTGATCCATAGATTTGGTGCAAATTAAAATATTCTTCGTTCAGAATTAGTTGTTTCGCACAACTGGGAACAAAACTGATTATACTTTACATGACAATCCCAAGTTAAATATGCCAGTAACTCGGAAAATTTACAATTTTATGGTGAATTAAAAAAGAAGTGAAACCGTCACACAAAGCACGTTCACTTTTGCAACAATGGAACTTTTTCGTATTTTTGGTCATTCTGTTAAACTCTCTCGTTCTGTAACAACAGATACATTTTTATTATTTGTACATTATTATGCAACGTTGAGATAGTTTTCAGAATCGTCTTTTGATCCAACCCAACTGAACACGGTTTATTCAATCGATCGCAAAAGTTTTGACCCTATTCAGGAATTATCGTGGACCCGGACTGTAGAAATATCTGGACATGATTTATGGCCAAAATTTGAAAACCCTAAAACTTTATATACTGAATCGTTTTACATGTAGATGTGGCTGCCTGAAATTTCTGATGGCATTTTTTGGGTTTAATAGGTATTTTATTTCAGACATAAAATTTTGAAAACCATCAAGCTAGAAATAAACAACGAATCGATGCCTGTCATAAAAGAAATTACAGATCTGATTAATGTGAAATCATCAGTGAACCTGAAAAATCAAATGTCTCAACACAAAGGTGAAATTTTTAAAAAGTAAAATGTTGCTGAAAAATTTATTAGTTTATAGACAGTGCGTTTTTTCCTTCCCCCTACTCTTGCTCCCATTTTTCTGTTCTCCGTTTCAAAATGTGTTTTCAAATTTAGTACTTATTCACTAAATGTTTAGTACGCAAGTAAAATTTTATAGGTAAAATTACAATAGAACAATTACTTTAATCGGTAGATATTAATTTTTTATCAAACATGGCATTGATTTTTTGTACTATATTCAAAATTTGTACATTATTGTTAATTGTAAAGCAAAGAATAAAAAATATTAAATTATTATTTACGCACTTTTTTGTAACCTTCAACTACTATTGGCCAATAATTATTTGTTAATTCAACGTTAAGAATTTTTAAAAGTCTACTTAAGGTTTTTGCAATAAGTGGCATCGATATAGTGTTAATGATTTTAGATCATACATAAATTGTCTTAAAATAACATTTTCGTGTTGTTTGTGAAGGACAATTATAATTACAGCAGGTTACCCACAAAGGTTGATTTTGCATACTTGTAATAATAATAGTAATAATCATCATCACATACGTTTGATGTTCAGAGAGATAAGCATGTTAAATAACTGAATCGTTTTTTTCTTTTTGAGCCTCCTCGTGAAATAAAAATAAAAAATAAAAATAAAAAAACATAAAAAATGGAGAACGAAAGGACTCATAAGCATATTTTTTTTTTTTGAGAATTGTTTAACCTTTGATTACCCCGATTTATTGATTCTCGACGTACTTCATTGTTACGAGCAATTTTTCCAAGTGAAGGGACATTTAGCAATATGTATATGCTCGTTACCGAATTTCATTCAAACTTAAAGTGAATGTGTTTGGTCAATCTACTTAAGGAAAAATGTTCGAATTATTTAAGAATTATTGATAGTATCTGTTTTTCACAACAGGTTATGTTATTACGCGTTAACTACATAAAATAGGGTCCGGGAGGCCTTGACTTTTTTATGTGTTGGCAGCATTGTTGGAAGAACTGGCGTTTAACGTTTAACCTGAGACTACCAAACGCCCGCTTTGATACAACACTAGTTTTTATAAACTCACGATCAGATCGAAGCTATCTAATAAACAAAAAATTCATCTCTCTCGGTGTTACCACCCTCACTATGACATTTTGAGGTTAAACATTAAATGATGTCTCATCAACAATAGGTAACAGTGCTACCAACGTGTGAAAAAATACAACGCCCCCTTTTTCTAAAAGCTGAAGTCTTTTTCTACAGGTCTATAAACTGAGCTTAAACTGTTGTAAAAATAGTAAAAATTTAATGTTAATAATAAGAAATTAATTAAAATTTCGAATTTTGCTGTCAATGTCCAAATTAAAAAAAAAATCGAAAAATTTAATAAAGAATCCCAAGAAATGCAAGGAACCTAAAGAATATACAAAAACACAAAAGATCTAAAAAATTAGAGAAATCTAAAGAATCAAAAAAAAATCTAAAAAAAACAAATTCATGTTATGTTGAATGTTAAGTGATAATTTATAAATCGTATTGTAACAGAAGGTAGCTGACTACACAATAACATTTTTTCATGAGGTTCCGTTTTTGGACAAGCAGAATTAGTCTGGTACCACACCTTTTCATAAAATTGGGAAAACACGATAGTTTCATGATAAAATAAATATAGCTAGGTCAAAACATATTGATGAATCATTTGGAGATTCATATGGTTATTGAACAAATAAACACCAAATTTTAAAATAAATATGCAGAACTTTTCCATCAGTTTTTAAACTTAAAAACTTCTTGGCTTTTTAACCAAGAATTTGTTTTGTTTTGTACAAGCACAAAAACTAAATAAAAAAACAACCATTAAGAACTTTTTTAGTGAACTAAGACATGTCCACGTTGCTCGAAGAAAATTCTTTTTCAGCTCAACCCTAAAACTCCTCGGTTTCTTGTATAAAATTCGACGAAGTAAAAACAGAAATAAACGAAGCGTTATACCATTAAAATCCCTTATCGAAATAGCTTTTGCAACAGTGCAATTACTCACTAACGATGGAACTTCGTTGTTGGAATGCTGTTGCACTCTCTAAAACACTTTTTCTTACATTTTCCACGCTTCAGTAAATCGCTATGCTAAAAAGATCGAGATCACAGTTGGATGCCATTCTTGGGCATGAAATATGGGGTTGCAACGTCGTATTTTATCTGTGCTCTGTCCTGTATATTCATTCGGTGATCTCATCTTCTGCTCCTGGATGAAATTTATACCATGCTGTGGATGTCAGAGACAGACTCAAAGATTCGATGCGAAGCCCAGACAACAAACAAACCACTCAGACTACGATAATTAAATGCAAATGTTGCACTTGATTTTGAATGTCTGTTTTTCATGGAGATTGGGAAGGGAAGGACGGGAAAACAAAGTGTGAAGAGGGTAATTAGGTTTGACGTCGGAATGGGGCCTACGTGGCAGTTTTTTCATGGGTTTTCTCGTTTTATGGGGGCTTTTTTTACTATGAAACTGCAGCTGTATGGTTGAAAAAGAAAAGAAAATTTATAATTAGTTATAATAAAACAATGGCATTAAAGGTAACACGTTAAGAACGTCGTTAAGACTGTTAAAGGGAAATACACAAGCCTGTTCTGGTTACCGCATCCTGGTACCAACATTATGTATAAACCCCTAGAACTGACATTCAAAGCGCGGAAATGTCCACTTTAAACCACCAAATCACCACAAAAGCCAACTAAAATCCCCAAAGCATCGTTTTAAAAGAAGAGTCTCCAATTTCTTTAGGAGAAGCGAGCGATTACCATCAATTTCGTCACGTTTACTTAAACCGGAACGTTACGAATAGATCCCAATAGGAAGGAAAATGTGCGAAAATAATACATTTACATGGAAGAGGCAAATTTTCAGGTCCGCCAATCCCATTTATCGTCAGGGGGTTTGTTTCGGTCCGCTTTACAATATTAATACGATTAAGTAATTAACTTGGCATTTCGGGCTGCAATGAGAACCGCATTTCTACCCACAGCATATGTGTCCCAATAATCAATACGTCGTTTTTTGCAATAGTTTTGTTGGTTAAGAAAATCAGAGACAATTACGTTAGCATAATATACGCTACGTAGATTTGTCAGGAAATTTAATTTCCCTTTTTCCGTTGGATGACGTGCGGAGAAAGTCAATACTCAATCGTTCGCATTTTATCCCAAACATTAATTTTGTTTATCGAAGTAGTTACAAAAGCCTCCACGAACAAATCGGATGGATTTTTGCGCTGAGCTTGCGATCGTTCACGTTTATGTTCAAAAAAGCTGGCTGTAAATCATAAAGCGAGGGTCCGCGAAAATCCAGTAAAGTTAGGGGTGGACGGGGGTTTAAAATTGTATTTAATGCAGACGTATCCACTAAACATGTTCAAAAAGAGGTCACAGAAAGATTCAGGAATGCAGTTTTTACTTTTAAAAATTAATTCAAATTTTACGAGGTGTCAAAACTAATATTTATACCGTTCGTAACTCATCTAAGCGGATCTTCTTAAATGTGACGTGATTGCTTCACTTCAAAACAACAGTGACAGATCCTCAGTGATTCGTATTTTAATCGACCTAAAAGCTCATGAAGCCTCCGTTTATAATACAACTCTGAGCTTTGAAAGCTCCCAACTCAGCCACCAGCAGATGGCGCGTCCTAAATAACACTGTGCATTCTATATTTGGTACGCACATTATGCCACAGATGACAGCACAAGCAAACTTCCACAAAATGATCATGCAACCGCCATCAAGACGTTGATAATCCGTTCGATTCTATCTTAATTTATTTATCAGTTAATGCCTAAATGTAAACATACCGGATGATTGATTGACACTTTGGATCGTAGAATTCCGTCAATGTTTAAATGAGTGTCTATCGATTCATGAAGAGACGCAAGCGCGCCGAAGTTCACCCTTACCGATAAATTGTTACATTTATCTTTGCCAGACGCTGACAGGTCGAGGAAGGGGCATCGTTTAACCCCATCCCTCTGTGATGTCTGTTTCGAGGGTGTCGCGATGCGCCCAACCAATCACTTCGATATATACGATAGGGATTTTTGCAAGAAAAAAGTTTGTCCTTGGGTTGAAAATGGGTGATAAGACAAGACAAATGTTCGAAAATGACACGAAAGTGTTCTCTTTTGTAAGAGCGTCGCGGATTTTATTGGATGCGCATTTATAATGCTTAGTGTGTCAACAATTTTTGCAATGTTTTAGCGAGGATCTTGGAAAGGTCTTTTCTTCTTTTTACGTAGAGGATTATTGATTTCGTAAAATACAACCAACTTAAAGATGTGATGTATTTTTTGATGTATTTTTTCACAATATTTACAGACCGAGAATCATTGTCGAAGTTTTTTTTTTTGCGAGAAAAAAATGTAACTGTAATATTAAAACCGTTTGCATGAAATAAATAAAAACTAGAGGATCTCATCTGACGTATGAAAACTTTTTAACCTTTGAATGCTTTTTCCCTGCGCCTGTCGTTCCTCAGGATTTTAACTATTACTTTGCATAACAGTTCACCAGACGCAAAGAACATTTTTAAACCGAGGAAATATTTGCTAATCCTCAAAATTATTACTTAGTTCGTTTTAAACAATTTACAATAATTCGTTTTATTTTCTAAATTGATCTTTTTTTAACACCATTTTTACTTACGTACATATACACAAAAACTACTTACTAGTTTGAAATACATCTTTAAATCAATTATTTTTTAACCTAATAAAAATTTCTGGTACAACTTGCGGTTCTCCTATTCAACTCACCTTGTATAATACAAAATTACCCACCGGTAAATTTGACAATTTTTCAAACAAGCTTTTATACAATTCTAGTTAACATTGTCACTGTTTTTTTTTGTCGCAAAGTAATGCTTTTTTGGTTTTATCAATCAATAATATGCTTACTTTTCCAGGAAATCGGCGACAATTCCATTACGGAAAACTGACAAAAGCTGTAAAGATTTGAATCCACAATGAAAAAAAAAACTGTTTATAATCAACATTTCATTCACGGTCGTCCCAAAAATCTACTGTGGCTTGCTATTACCTCTCCTTTCACTGTATTATGAATCCACCGCAAAATCTGTTTCAGTAAAATGAAACTTATCAAATCAAACTGGTATTTATTCGAACTGTTGCACAAAGCCAGAAACGCTTATCTGGTTTTGCAATTATCCACCATCCAAAATAAAACCGCACTTTCATTCATATTCATTAACCGTAGAGAAGGTTTTTCATTTTTTCTTGTGCAAAAATTAATCATTTCAACAAATAATTCTTAAAGCACACCGTGGATTACGCTATTTGTTACATTTGTCACAATTTAATTTCCTGCTTTGAAATTGACTATTTCTGTCTAAAAATGTAACCTGCAACATTGTGCAAATTCGACGTGTGTCGGTTTGCTCTTTCAAAGTAAATAAAGTGAGTCTGTTTAAATGAATTTCAACGTCTTCGTAAATCTTCAAAACGTAACTTTTTTGCCATTATTGAAGTTTTTAACAAATTGGGCTTGGGACAGATCTGTTCTTTAAATTCCTAGGAACTAACAACAAAACATGAAATTTATTTTACTACCTTAATCTAAAAAAAATATACGCCTAGCGAAAATAATTTCATCAATTTTAGAGCTAGGACTGTTTTGTCCATATAAAATACGTACTAACCCTTAATGCAATTGTAATGAAATAATTCTGTCGGAAAAATTAAATTTCCTCCGCCAAGAGGACAGTGTAAATGCGTGTAGAATTTGTTCCCTTGCTCTAGATTAATTTCGTTAAATCTCTGAAGGAAACAGTACGTGCTTTCATGAATATACCAAGCCAACGACCTCAAAATATTCTTCCATGCAAATCTAAGAGCTTAAATAATTCATAATCACTTATTTATGATAATACCTTGTAAATAATAGAACTCGACGATGAATCTAGTTTCTACTATAGGACGGTAACGCCACCCCCATTTTAACAATGATCTAACTAATGTAACTACAGTGCGTCAGATATAATAACTTTTGTCATGGAAAGCACTCGTTAGTCATTTCTCTACGATTAAAACTACATAAATAATAATCATCGTTGGAACCGTTGGAACATATATCTGAATTCCGCACACACCGAACCGATAAATTTTTCCGGCATAGATCGACTGCCATCGAAAATTATGTTTTCCTTTTTGAACGTTATGCGGAACGTTCCATCGTCAAAAATTCATAATTTAAAGGATATCGGAATTTCAATAAATCCCTGCCGGGACTCGTACACGATGGCACTGACTGCAACAGTGTGTATCATTCCCGGAGCTCCGGAGACGACTTCAAACACGCCAACGGTTACAGTCACGCGAAATCAGCACGATTCTGGAGCTATTTCGTCCACGAAATACCTTGCACGAAGGAGGATCGCCAAACGACATTCAATCCAAATGAGTAAGTTGTAAAAGGTTTTTGTCAGATTTTAATTGAAAAATTTTTAAGGGGGGCGGGCAGTGATGCTAAAAGTTTTTCTCTACAACGTTCAGAGATTTTTTCGCTTGGGTTAATTGGAGAAAAAGTTAAAGGAGATTTCTTCTTTGATTCCTTAGCAATTTTTTTTTGAAAAAAATCATTTTATGTATTTATAATAAATAATGGCTAAACTGGAAACTAAAGAAATTTAGAGAAACTAAACAATTTCTGTAGTTTAATTTCATTTAATTAACCACCAAAATGCGATGAATGTTTTCTGAATACATGTTAAAACTTTACAGCTATTCTACTAATAGATGGTAATAGATACTTTTTAGAGATATGCTTTGGTGCCAGCGTTGTTTTGGTACGGATTTTTTTATCTCTTAAATTGAATTACATCTATCATAGCGAACACGATATGTAAGCAGACATTTTCTAAGAACTTTGGCCACTTTTTTCCGATTCTTCAAGACCTTGCGACATTTTTACAGAAAAGTGTTTTTGAAAGACTACTAAATGTTACATCATGCCAAAATATGATTTATACCAGACGTCAACCGTTTCCAGAAGCTTTTAGACATTCGCAAATAATTCATTAATTTGAAGCTTAAATTATCTTTAGGATTAAAAAATAACTGCTCTGAAATAATAAAATAACTTTGTCGAGATTCCGGTGAACAATATACAACAGTTTGTCCTTTTGTTTTAAACTGAATAACAGAATTTAATAAATCCGTTGTTGGTCTTTATATTAAGAGGAATTAAAATGAAAAACAGTTAATCACTTTTACTGAAAAGTCTCATATTTACGCAAGCCTGAACATGTTGATCCTGTATACCTAGCTGTTCATCTTATTGCTGTGAATAGTAACAAAATAGATTCTTTGGGTTATTAGATTCTGCGCTTATGTAAATATGTTCATAGAGTTGAGAATTTCAAATGTCGTCTCTGAATGAGGTCTTTGTTGGTATCCGAAGATGAAGGCGACGCATTTCCTCGCTTGGATTTCTCCCTCAACGAAGATTTTCTTCCACATCTTGTAATACGTAGTATTCTCGATGTATAAAATAAATTGGCCAGGTTCTTTACGCAGGACAAGAGAGCTAGTAATTCCTGCTGGTCGTAGTATATCCTTCGGTCAATTACGCGAAATACTATTATTTCACGGTTATATCCCAGTTTGCGTGACTATTCAAGCTCGATCAAACGAATACCGCCTGAAAGACCGTAAAGAAATTTCATTTATGTAGTGGAAGCGACCGTCGTTGTAACCAGAATCCAACATTTCTCCAGTGTATAAAGAATGATCCCATAAATACACATGTCACCTTGTGTTCACATTATAAAACATCAAGAGATAACATTCTATTCCTACATAATTAAAGCCTCCACGTATCGTGCGAACACAATAAAAAAGGGGTACACGAATCGTATTTCACTCGTGGATATTGTGTGGCCTCGGGTCTCAATAGCGCGCTTTTTAAACGAGTTGCAAGCGGGAGATGTAAAGCACCGATGGGAATCAACTTAATTCCAGTGTTTTTGGACTCGGACAACTTCAGACGTCTATAAATAATCCAGAGGAATGTTTACGGAGCATACACGACTAATTTTGCAATAAGTCTTGGAACTTTCCAGCCAATAAGGATACAAGCGAGAAATCACAACCACTGATGAGTTGTTGGTATCAAACTTTAAATAACGATCTGCAGGAGTAAAGCACAAATATTCATTTAACACTACCAACATATTATGTTCCTTGGTTTTCTTTACACTAATGTTTCTCATATTTGTGATAAAAGCTACATATTGTATTTTTCATATTTTGAGTTGTTGAATGTAGAAAAAAAAATCAAACAAAGAACTGAAATTAAAAAAAAAATAAATACACAATTGTTGTTATAAAAATCTAGGAATCCAATGAATTAAAATAAATTTGAAAAGGTTTAAAAAATTTAAATAGCACATATTTGAAAAAGAAATTGAAAATTTTAAAGAAAATCCTAAAGATTCGAAGCATCTAAAGATGAAGAAGAATCATATTATTAAATATCAAAGAGTATTTCTAACAGATTTTAAAATCATATAGTGGTTTTAGATTTGCAGCATTTTGGTGTTTCTAGATTTTTGGGTTCCCTTTATTTTTTCAAATTTTCTTGGGATTTTGAAAAATATGGAAACCTTTCAGGGATATGAATCTTTTCTAAATTATTTTTTTTTAAGGTTTTTTATTGATTTGGAATTGGATCTTTTGTTGATTTGTTGTTGTGTCGTTTCTAGAAGACTTGTAGAAATACTGTTCTAGTTTTAAACTTTCTCGTTGGAATTTAATGCCTATAACTTTCAAAATTGTAGCTTTTTTATCAGAACTTTCAAATCCTTTATAATTAAAAAAAAAACTTTTAATTAACTAACTAACTCTTTTAAAGAAATTCTAGGCATCGAACATTGTTGAAGTCAGGATTTCTATTGATATAAGTATTCTTGGAGGTTTCGATAAGTATCACAATTTTTTGAAAAATTAAAAGAACAAAAATTATGTAGAAAATTTCAAGAAAAGGGGAAAGAAATCCAAAAAAATCGAAAAATATTCTAAAGAGTCTAAAAGTTCTAACAAGAGGTTATCAAAATTCAAGAGTCGAATTACAGTATTCAAAAGTTCTAAAAAAAATTTGTACATTGTATTGCACAAATTGTGCTGTTTATTAATAAAAGTAATATCGAAAAATTTTGCTTCTTTTTGAAATTATATATTATGTCGAAAAGAAGTCTAAAAATTACAGTATCAATTAGCAAATCTAAATTCAAAATTACCTCTTTCTTTGAGTAATTTAATGCAATTTGTTTCTATGGGGGGACATTAGTAAAAAAAACGCGTATTTTCTTTTATGGACTATTTTTTTAAATATCTACATTTTTTGACAAGTTAGAGGAGGTGAAAGTTGGCTGTCCAACTTCAGAACGCCCTAGACAACAACAAAAGTTTTTTTTTATAATTTGAAACAACTTTAAACAATGTGACAGGCAAATTGAAGACGTTGTAAGAAACAGGAAAGAAATCTTATTGTTTGCTGGTTCACGCAATTGACCATTTAATTGTTTTCCGCTCAATTTATATCTTGAATTTTAAGATACTTACAAATAAAAACAATGCCAAGCACAAACTTGTAGATATTTGATTTTTTTTATTCTGTGCGTCCAAGCAGTTTCTTTTTTGCTTTTCGTTTGAAAACAGATTCTTTAGCAGGCAGTACATCGAACAATCTTTAGTAAATCCCCAACGACGTTTTGTTTCTTTCGTTCGTTACTTAAAAGCCTTCCTAAATTTAACCCCAAACCCCAACGGCCATTAATTTTCTCCAACAAATACTGAATCTTGTGAACAAGTTTGGTCAGCTACACCAAGATATACGTTCACTATTAAAACGTGACTTTTCAAAGTTGGAAGTTGCTTTCATTTATTCTAAGCTTGAATAACAACGTTAATGTCGTATTTTCTTGCCTCCCTAGTTACGGGAAGTAAATAAAAAGCAATGAAAGTAGATTTAACTCTGTGATGGACGGCGAAGTAGCAAGAACAGGTGAATGAGTTTGTTTGTACACGTGGAACGCTTTAAGTGGATCAAACAGGGTAACCTTTCATCTCTAGAAATAAGGTTAAGGAAGGTCTTCAGCCTTAAACGGAGACTTGTTCAACGAGATTTCATATATTTGTTCAAAGACCACGTAGTTCCCTAAAATGACCAATTATTGTGAGAAATAATTCAAGCGAATCGACCACGATCTAATAATAGTCCTCGTCCTATTTTACTAATTATAACTAGCCCTTATAAATTATTCTAAGCTCAGAAGCTGTAGCCACACGTGTGAATAAGGGATTATTTTAATGTGAAGAAAGTGCAGCTTAAGTAGAATTGGTTGTAGCACTTACAAACTACTTTGTGTGCAAATCTTACTATTACATCTGGTTGCATTTGAACGTGGAAAACTCTGTCAGGAAAGAAAGCCCGAGGGAACTTATTCTCAAAACGTTTGAGTATAGGCACGAATACTGAATAAGAGAACGTATTTGCCGCGGAATTCGATGATTGAATACCGTGGTCAAGGAAAATAGTTGACGTAGACTTAACTTTGCTCTTATATTCCATACTTTTAACCTTTTCTGTGAAGCAAATTCCAAAGCTCTCAAGGGGTTCATGTTATTTAATTTAAAACAGGAGCAACTGTTATCTGATTTCTTTTTGTTACCTGCTTATTAAAATGATGAACGCCCTAGGTAACCAGCTGTTGACTTGGTTACACCGCTTGGGTGGAGGGATGCATTAAAGGGTGAAGAAACCAAAAACAGGAGAAACCGGGTTTTACAATTAAATTAGGGTGAGAGTATGAGGTCGGTTTACCAAGGTTCGACTCATTCACTAAGATCTTCTTTTTTCCATTTAGTACGCAGTTTTATGGTTTATTTATTACAAGATAGCGTCTGCGTTGTAGACATTTTTTAATGGGTAATGTTTTTAGAGATATTTACCCATCTGGAATATGTCAAATGCCACGATAACGGTGTCTGTATTACGTTATCAGACGCATAGCGGAACGCTGTGGATTTTACGAGCACATTGTGTAGCACTTCTGTTTTAATTGAAAAAAACTCTAATTTCTTGCCAATAAATCTAGTCATAAATAATGCATTTAATCTAAGTTCTCGTCTGTAAGGAGTTTGTTTTAGTGACGCCTCTGACATGGTTATATCCTTGGGTGTGGTACTATACCTATATCGTGTTTACATACATAAATAAATCATTATATAAACAGTAGTGAGTTCATTGTTTAACTTAATAAATTATTCGTAATTATAAAATCAATTAGACAAAGATAAAGATTTATAGAAAGATGGTGATTTTCATTTAAAACTGCAAGAAATTGTCTCTAGCGCTGATTTTTTCAATTCTGTTTCCAACTACAATAGAACCAGATCTTGAAAATGGATTATGTACTTTTCCTATTAAGCCATAAGCTAGTACAAACATTGGCCATCATAATTTATATTGAAAACTTTGTTTTATAGTTTAAATTCAATAACACGTTTTGAGCACATTCCACTTTCAATATTTATTGGCAATCTTGTAAGTTTTGACGATGTGAGTGACGTCTTAAATATTGAAATATTCAAATTTGGATATCCATAGTTCTACGTTTGTTTTGTTTAATATGAAACTTGAGCAGCATGCATTTCTTCTAGGAAAATGGAATAGCTAGAGAAGAAAATGTATCCTGTCATGATTTTTTTATTTATATTATTTATATTTATTTATTTAATTTATACTATTAAATAATCAGAGGCCCACAGATAGATTTGTATCACGAAGATGGATAATAATATAAATTCTAGGAATTAAACTGAGTGATGAAAAATTAAACTGAGTGATTATTAAAATTTCATCTCCAAAAATGCTAAATGGAATGTTGGAAAAGTTTTTAATTATATTTTTTATCACGTCCGATCATTTCAAAAGAAAAAGAATTTCTTTTTGTACCAACTGGATCTAAGCAACTTCTTGTTAGAGATCACCCAAAATTCGTGGAAGATGTTTTTTTTCAGTAAAAGTTTCGTTTAAACAACTAGCGATTGAAACTCGCGAAAACAAGTTTAACTTTCCAAATGGATAAATTAGTAGATAAAAAAAAATTGGAAAAGGCCGACACCTGATCAACATACAAAAATCACGTTTCGAGTTTTTTTTTTTCTGTCACCCAGTTTATATTTAACCATCTTTAATTATCTATATAGTTTAGTATATCTAGTATTAAGCCACGTTATTTTTTACCTGTACTAAAATTTTTAATTTGATGTGGAAATATTGCATATTATTGTTATTTATAATTTTCACTAAACTAAATTCTAATGAAACGTGTTAAAATGTCATAATTACATGTTTTCTAGCACATTATAAACTTGATTAATCCGAGAATTGCAGCACAATGTTTGTGGCACATGTGTCTCCAGAGGTAATTTCCTAAAAGTTTCTGTAACACAGGAACTATAAGTGTACTCGTACAAGACGAAAATTGCATCACCACATCCGTACCTGTACAGGTATGCAAACCACGGTACGTCACTTGAAACAATAAAGTTCTATTATTAGCTTCATTTGCACGGAAATACACTTTTTCTTGTTGGCAGATAAACGGTAGTTAAAACACCTTGTATTTCCCATTCTCTACACGTGGGGGTAATTTGTTATAAAGGTAGGTGTCCACTACACGGTCACTTTGCAAATAACTGTCAACTGAGAGTATGAATACGAATTTTTTCTTTCATTGTACGTATAAAAAAGAAACAAGATCTACGGCACAAAATTTAGTCATGTTTTAAATTTGTCGAATACATAAACAGAACAAAAACTAATTCTGCAAACACTGTAAAGAATTTTAGCAATCATTTGACTCAACAGAAAAAAATACAATTCGCCAGCGTGAAGCAATGCAACGTACCTACTTGCATGTGTAATGCAATTTATCGTATGTTAGTTTTTGAAGTTACCGATTGATTGAGCCACATTTATTACTTGAGTGTTAATAGATATTTCAAAAACAATTATCTGCTTCTAGTTTACGACCAGGTACAAACAGCAAAGTAGATATTGCTAATTATTGCAAGTGTCCCTTGTTTCTCGAGGTTTGGCCACATCCGCAGAAGAGCTGCACGGGATTGTCATTCACCCTGTTAGGAAAATATTTGTAGACTTTTGATGTAAGCTAGAGGACTAATTTCCATACCTGAACTTCAACATCAAGACCTCTATCAGCGAAATTTAAATTCTCGTTTTCTCACAGAACTTACGGTCCTCGCATTGACCCATTCTAGACTTCCAAAAAAATCATTTTTACAGAGAGACAGTTTTCTTTCACTTTACGATTGAAAATCAGAGATTATTGTTAATAATTATTTATATATGCTCTGAAAGATTTTTCTCCTACAATTTTCGGAGCTCAGCCGGGATTAAAGCGAATTGAGGCTGACATTTTGTGACGAACAGTAGAGTGAAGTTAATTGTCAAAAATAATCTGGGGAATGAAAAGTTAGACGCGAACGAAGTTCTAGCTTCGAATGTCTATAAATTTATTTTTGAAAAGAACATTACAAAAGCAGCAAGAGACGAAAAAAAACTTCTGACTATCACAAGAGAAAAATGACGTGATTGATAACAAAACTTGAGGGTGTTAAGATTTAAAAGTAATAGTTTTAGACCTGTTCATCATGAGAAGAAGAATGTGTGAACTGAATTGGATCGTTTCATTCGTTAAAACTAAAGAGTATGCTCAAACATTGATGAAGAAAGAAGAAATTTAGAGTGGCCTTGAAGTAAAAAGGGTAAATCTAAAAATAAGCTTGAAAGAGGAGGCAGAAGAGGTAAGATTTAAACTCCGTTTTCCACACAAACAAGATGAAAAAAAAATTAAATGAAAAACAAGAATCTGGGAATCTGGTAGCTATGCACAATGGAAGATAAAAATTATCGTTACCTATAAACAAGGTTAAACAACTCAGATATTGTCTCAAATAATACAAATTAAACCAACAGAAACTATGGAAAAACAACTAAAGAATGCTAAAAAAAAAACAAACTTTAAAAGGTCAACAAGTCAAAGAATTGATTTTTTTTAAAGAGTCAAAACCTCTGGAAAACTTTAAAAAATACTAATTATAAAGGTTCCGGATAAAAACAAAAGCCCTTGTAAAAAAATGAAGACTAAGCCTAACAACAACCTAACAAGATGTTGAATTAGTCAGTGTGGCGAGTAAAGGAAATTTTGGATTTTTTTGGCATCATTCGTGGCGATAATGATAGGATGAAAATCTAGTATAGATAGTTGTAAAATTTCGGACAGAAGTAAAATGTCAATACACAATAAGAGATTTACTATAACTTCATGTCAGCTTCGCTCGAACGTGTGGCTTTCTTGAGGGCGCGTTGGATTAGTGTACAATCGCCTTAAGCCAGTACTTTGCAAAACCCCGTTTCTTCGAAATTGCACCCATGTCGGCGCCCATGGTACGATCAAGAGGTGTGCTATGCCACCCGGTGGGAGTACATTGACAATGACCTTGAACTGGGATGCATTGGCCGCGAGCCTACATTGTCCGTGTCTCGAGACTCTCCGAGACTCCTTTGTTTACTATCATGTGTGTAAGAGTGTGTATGAGTGCAAGGAACAGTTTAAATCTTCTCCAACGAATGCAAAAGCGGACGTCGGTTGTATATTTCTGGCGACTGAAAGCACAGAAATGAAACACGGTGGGGCGACACTGAGGCCAGGGCCGCATTTAATTATTTTTCGTTGTTTCCTTTGTATTTTACTGTCGACGCTAACTTTAATGTCTCAATGGTTCTTGAAGTCGTTGACACAAAAGACTTGCAGCGATTTATGATCAACAAAGTTTCGTAGTTTTCGTGTTTTATTAAGGAAATTCGAGTTTTTGCCGGGTCGAGTTCGGATAAAGGACAAGGGATAAAAACTGAAGGAGGCGCAGTTCGAAGAAAACTTTGGATTTTACGGTTTGTTTAGGGGCTTCATGTTGCTGTTTTTGTTACATTCTGAACACAAATCTATTTCCTCATCTTTCAAAACTAATCGCTGAACTTGAGTTAGAGTTTTGTATGTATTTCTCAAATTTCTTCGAAAATTCGGATTAAATCGATGTTGCATGCACTGAACTTAATCCAAGCTTATGTAAAGTTCAAACAAGTTGAAACACAAAGTTTAAAATAGATGCTGCAGTGCAAGTACATATATATTGTAAATTATACGAAGCTGTAATAATGTAATTTTTCAAGAGTTATTTTTATTATACCAGTTACTAGTTGAGATAAAAAATACATTACATGTACTAAATTTGACGATGTGCTTTTATGAGGAATCTATTTTATTTCAGGCAAAATCAATATTTCATTATAAAAGTGAACTGAACTATATTTAATACATAATAATTACAGCACCTAGATGTCTATGGTAATTGTTATCTTTAATTTTTGTGTTCATCAACATTAACAATGACCCAGTTGAACTGAATATGCCATTTTAGATTTTAACTCTATAATTTATGTCTAGCTGGCTAGAGAGGCTTGTGCTCGAATCTAAAATTAGACTTTTGAATCTCTCATGTGTGGTTTATGTATGATATATCACATTAAAATGCAAAATTGTGGAATTTTTTATCATTCAAATTTTTCTCCACATTTAGGCTGTTAAATTTTAAGAATGAACTTAACTCACCGTAAATTTTTTTACAAAGATTTGTATGAACTCATGTATTTGTTTAAAAACTAAATTTACCTATTACAGCGATGATTTTTTTAAAAAAAATGGGCACATCTGGGCCCAAGCGCTAAATTGAATTGAAGGATCTTGATCACTTCATCAGATGATTGATTAGCCGTCAGTAACTTCATTGTTTTTGCTCATGCAACAACTATTTAAATATATTCGTGTGGCACATTTTAATCAAAAATATGAGTAATGGGATGTTAATGAATGAATGTTCAAAACTTTACAACTTTAAATTATACCCTTCAGGAAATTAGTTAATTTTATACGTACATACACGGTAACGGCCTTTCAAATATGAATTATTTTATTAACAATAAAATTTCTGTGATTATGTAACATTTACATGCTAACTGTAAAATCTTACAAAGCAGATAATAAAACATGCCTTTTTTATTCGACCCACTTTGAGTATATAAATTGATAATAGTCCCGTTAAACAGAAACAGATATTTTGTGATGTGAAAGATCTAAATTTAGAAGCGTTGCTGTATCAGATGTCTAATTGTCTATAAATATTAACAAATATTTTTAGAAATAAGTTAAAAGGGACTTTCTGGAATTCGTCGTATCGTACATCGTATTTGGATTTTATTTCTGTTTTGAATTTTAAATTTTGTCGTTTTTTTCTTTTTTATTTGCTATTTAATAGTTACATAAAAATACAAGAAATAACACTATCAAATTAAATGTGTATGCCAGCTATAACATATAATAATCTGCTAAAGCATTTCAAGGTTTAAAAAAAATGTGAAAAAATATTCATGTTAAAATACGAGTAAAAATTGAGTATATATTTTTTAATATGGATATGTGTGAAGATCTTAGGATTATTCCATTCTTTAACATCATCACATTTTGTATTGAATTTAAAAAAATAAGTTTCTAGTTCATCAAACTTTTTTTTCAATTGTTTGACCATTAGTTACTAGTTTTCTAAGAAAACATGTCGGTTGAGAGCTTATTTGGTTTTGAGATTTAACCCCATTAGCAGGTTTTCGGGTGATTTTGTCTTGAGGGATTAGGCAAATGATGTTAATCAGCATTTCTCGAGATGTGCAACACAAAATAATTATTTCTCGGTTTTATTGAAAAAAAACTGCATCCATAAATCAACAAATCTATTAAACAGTGGCAGGCACTTAGAAAACGAACGTTATAAACATTTCGTAGAAGAAAGAGTAACATATAGTCGAACTTTTAACTCGGATACACAAGGGACCTTAAGTTACATTTAAGCTGGAAAGAACTTGCAATGAAAGTTTAGCTGTAGTGTAAAAAACTGCTTTTTGATGTAACGTATGTTTGGGAAACCGATCTCTTATTCTTTTTCTAAATTTTATTCTGCTACTGCATATTTTTAGAAATTAGAAAATGTCTATCTTCCAGTTTTTTTGAGGAGTTTGAATTAATGGAAACACATGAATCAATGAAAAATGCGATTTAAAACGCCACCAAAAATTAGATCGTGCTTAATTTCTAAGTGAAATTTAACATATACCCAACTGTGTATTGTTTCTTTCCAAATGTAGCTGTTTAACAAGATGAAATTTTAATTTTAAATTTACAATTTACAGTTAAAAAGTCCAATTTAGCTAGGTAGATGTCGGTATATCATGAAAGTTATCACACTTTTTATTTACCAAGTTTTTCTTCTGAATCTGAGAAACTAACCCCAGCAGTTACAACTTACAATGTTTTTTTTTTAGAAAATAGTTACGTTTAAAGCAAAAAGTAGGACACCCTTGTTTTTTGAGAAACTCGGAAAATTATGGAATTTTTACCAAATGTTTTGTGAAAAAAATCGTTAAAACATAAAACAAACCACTTTTCATTCAACCGTTATCAATGGAATGCGTCAACTAGCTTGTAATATCAAGCATAAAATTAAGAATTTTTCTTATCTGAAATTAATGCTTAATTAATTTCAATATTGACTCATTTTTGCATACGTGATACGCCAATACGTGATTTTATAATTTTTTATGGACGAACTAACAAAAATTCTTCGTATATGCAAACATCCAACAATTCAACTGTTTGAACAGTAAAAGTTGGTGATATTTCTGGGTTAGTTCTCTCGGGGTTAGCGCGAATTTTAATTAAACAATGTATGAAGCATAAATCATGAAATGGGTCTTAAAACGTCCCTGCTCCGGTCCTGGACGCAGCGTCAGGCGGGCAAGCATGTGGTGTGGTGGGTCGTGCACGGCACAGCCGGCAGAAGGGCACAGCTGCAGTCGTATTCCAACCGGCGAAGGGTGTTTGAACTTGCTCAGTATTATTCTTCCGATATCGTTGTGCGAACGCATATTCTGGCTGTGAACCATGCTTTTCGAGAGTCCACCTAGTGCCCAAATATTTCCGGCGTATAGTGTGCCACCCCCAATCGTGCCTCTCGCGCCGCCGCCCGTTAGGTAAGTCTCCTGAAAGATCACTCGTCATCTTCATCACTTAAGACGCATGCTGTGGTTCACACCGGCTTTTTGGATATTGTGTGTATATGTGGGTATTTTACACAAGCATTTTATTTGTATATAATATTATAGTTAACATCCCCGTTTTAGAGCGAGTCTTTGTCTGCTTGTCTGTTGTGTTGAAAGCGCTCAAACCTCAAACAATAACTGTCCCCCTTCGACGGGGTTGGAATATGGTCGATTTTAGCCGTTTGTGCAGACTGTACTCGGCCGGAAAGCAGCATCTTGTGTTGCAATTCGCAGCTCGAGAACCTCTCTTCTACCTGCTTGGTTATCGGTTTGGGTGCGCGATGAATTCCTCCTTTGTGTAAAAATAATCCCGTAGTCCCTTTCCACGGTTTTATTATCTTTCGTTTTCCTTCCTTGAATATGTAAATATTGATTTATCAAGAGGTGTCTGGTTTGTTTTGTTATTCCGAAGGTGCACACTAACGCATTCCAGGTTTCGACAGTCGTCCACACACCACCACTAATTATTCTTGTTATGTTAACTACCATTAATTAAACCGTGATTAAACTAGGTATAAATCTACACGACGTTGGATTTTCATAAATTTAAATAACGAATTGTTCCAGTCTGTTATTATTAACAACTTTAACTAAAAACATTCCAAGATTGTTTCACGCACTTTTGATCAAAGTAAAAATTTCGTTTTTACAAGCACACCGAGGGGTGATGGGTTTTTGACCTTACCCACCCTCGACAGACGTTCCCGAAGAAAACAAACAGGGCAAATTGTTAGAATTTATTTCGCCTTCGTCGTTTGCAGGGAAATATCTAAATATAACAAACAGAAAATGAAACACGTTACACGGTGATCTCCCAAACGCTTTTATTTTAATTTTGCTTATCTTTCCATAAACCCGCTCGGAGAATAGTTATAGTGGTGGCACAAAATGAGTCAAAATGAAAACGTTGCTAGCTCTTTGTGCAAAAATACCGTATAAATATGCAATGAAATTCTCAGGACAGACTTTTATTGCATATTAAATTAATAATTAAAATTTGCATTTCATGCTCTGCCGAACCTTCTGGCACAAAGACAATAAACCAGTACATCGAGCAGAAACGACCTCGTAGACAAAATAGTAAACATTGGGCAATTTTCAATAATTGTGAATCAATACTTATAAACCAGTTACTCGCTATCAACACTTGATTCTAGACAAATAGTTGTTTGTAGATTAACACCACTATCAGTTCATGGAACAGGTATGTTACGTCAATGTGATTATTGAACAATCAGTATTGTTCTTCGTGTTAATGTTACACTTTTTGATATCACTGACTTGTTCAGTGTTCAAGAACTGTAAATGATTACAATGCTGAGAGTGCATATTAATCTTGGACTCTGTACCAGCAACTTATTCCATGAAGACAATATGCCAAAGAAATGTAATAATAGGCTGAAACAGTTATCTTCCGCTAAATTGTAAGACATTGTCAGTTGGATGAAATCTAATTAAGTTGCATTACTTAGTTTTATTTCAGAATTTATTATTTTTTCGTAAATATTCAGACGTCGTTTTAAGCGGCTAGACACGAGACGAACTTTCGATAAAATCAGACTTGACAATTTTATGTGCGTAGAATTTGCATAGTTGAAGGACAGTGAAAATGAAGGATTTTTTTATTTTTTGGTTCATACAAGAGGTCGTAGAAACGTGTATATAATAATTGCTTTACAAATAGTCTTATGTAGTTTTAGACCAGCAAATTATAAATACACTAAAATTATAAATTATTTGAGCGGCAATAAAGATATTTTAACAGCAAAAAGTGTTTTACAAAATTGAACAATTCGATCAGATGGAAGCGGTGAGTTAATGCACGCAGAGAAAAATAGAAAACCGTATTTATCTGTAACTACAAATCGATTTAAAATCTATAAAAAAACTGAACAAAAGTACTGTGTCTTAAATTTTTTAAACGGGGATAATCACGTTGAGCTTTTATTGGACACTTGCTAATAGCATTAAATTGTCGGAGTTTGAGATTTATTTCTTTATATGAAAATTATTTCGAAAAAAGTGTTTCACTGGCATCCGTGATGTTTTTTTTTTCAAAACTTGCTGCTGAATTATGTTTCGTTTAATGGAACTGCCTCGTTTTCTTTTGCGACTAAAATTTTACTGCCGAAAGCGAATTTTTAAGTTTTACAATTCAGTTAATCGAATTGCCGCTCAATTAGATTTTTTGCTTTCCAATACACTCCCTGAACTGACAAACTTGGAAGAGAAAAAGAATTCGTCATTGTTACAAAAGATAAAGGTTTGACAGCAGATAGTTTTTTTGGCACTCTCAGATCTCAATTTTTTTAAATACATATGTAGTTATTTTGAAAAAAAAATATTTCAGTAAATAAATGGTGGCAATGTCACCAAGAAATCTTAAAACTATGGAACTGCGGTTGAAAGGTTGAATTTAAAAAAAATCTTTTTATGCATAAATAAAAGTATTTTGTAAAAATAGTAATATATTGATATCACTGTATAATTTTTTTTCATACTGTAAACATTTTAAAGTGGAACTAGCTGGTTTTTGCTCTTCGTGTTTTAAAAACTTCAGTTTTTCTCTTCATTTTAAATTAGATTTGTTAAAAAATATAGTTGACGTTACTCATCAAGAGTTGTGAATGAAAGAAAGCGAATATAACATATTAGGTATATAGATTCATGAAATTACAGGACAACCTTTTTCGTTTGAATATTTTGTACATCCGTATATGACAAATACAGAATTAAAATAAAATTTTAATGAAATATTATAAGTTAAATGAAATATTGTTTATTCAGTGTTTATCCTTTATTTTAACGGACTTTCAAGTAAAATGCGTACTTTTTTAAAGTGGTGTTAAATTCGAAAAAGCTGTTAAAACGTTGCGGAACACGCTTCGCTTCATAACATTTATTTTATATTGATGTGTATTGGTTGCATTATTACAAATGCAATGTTCGGTGAATTATCAATTCATTAATTTTGCCAAGCCACAAACATTCTCGGCCAAAACATAATGATAAAAGACATACCTGTTTATAATTAAAATAATTTTCTAAATCCAGTTCAAAGGAAAATGTAAAACTCAATAATTTTACTAAAACCCGCAATCCATCACAGCTCACCACAACACTTCTTTTTGATTAGAAAATTTCCCAAAACTTGGCCTTCGCCAAAGTCTCGTTTATTCTGATAACCACAGCTGCTAATAACATAAGGTACAGACCACCTACAGCGTTGTTATCGATCTCATGCTGAGAATGTTATTGTTCAAACTTGATTATAAAAGAAATTCATCATATTGTTTAATATTTAGCTACTAATGGCATCATTAAGGTCTTACCGAGATGCCAAAAACTTTCGATCGATACAGTTTGCTTTTTATTTAACTTAAGATTATTAAATTTCTATTTTAAAAGAACTTCGAGAATTTCAATTTAAACTCTAAACGAATGAACCAGTGTTTGCTTTATCTTGGTCTGCATTACGTAATTGGCAGAATCGTTTCAATTAGCGTGTATTGATTATTTTGCTTCCAACCAACGTGCCGTATAGAACGGATAGATAAACTTTTGTATCTTGGAATTTCATCAAGAAAAATCATTTTGCTGTCTCGAGAAGAGCACGTATTCAGACATAATTGTGTAAATGTTTGAATTAAATTTGTACAGAGCCACTAAATTAACTTTGTTGTTTTAAAATGCAAATGATAATTAAGTCAGTTTTGGTTTCCATTTGTTACTACTGTTTAGTTGAATATTTCTCAGCGCGCTAGTTTTAAAGAAAATATACGCTAATTTGTTTATTACATAAAAAAATTAGACAACAAAGTATAATACGGTTTCCAACTTGGTAGCAGTAGAGTAACATGTCCAAATGAATTTAATTAATATCCTAGTTACACAAACAAAAAGAATTTTCAGTATGTTGAGGGCATTGCGGTTTTCGCATGACAACACCGTAGGTTCGGAACTAACATCCCGAAAATTGGAGAACTATAGAGCGAGATGGAAACGAAAAAGAGGTCACAGGGATTTGTTAATTTCAACAGAATATTTTGAATGAAAGCGTTCATCTAGGCAGTAAACACTTGAAATTACTATTGTGATCGAAATAAAAACACATGTAATTTATTTTGAAAGCGCTGAAAAATCATTTTGTACGAATTACCGCCCAGTTTTGTTCCGAATTTATTAAAGAAATTTTAATCCGGTAATCCTTGGTTAACAGTTAATTTACTAACATTTAACTAATATCAACATGCGCAATCTACTGTATTAAATACATGTAATACATTTTTATTTAGATGGAGCTTTACATTATTCTTTATAACGTTACATGCAATAGATGTGCCTCACATGCATCAAAATCTACTCTGATTCTTCAGTTCTTTGTTGCTCCTCTTCCCCTTTCCTCATATCTTCATATAAATCGTACAGCTCTTGATTAGGTTCATACACTTGACTAATATGTATCAACTGAAAGGAAAAACCAGTTTTATAATTTCTATGCAGTAGTGGCGATTACATAGTTGTAGTATGTAGAATACGTTTTAGGTGTTATTTTTTTTTAATGATTCGGTGTTTATTTTTGTTTACCCGATTTTATTTTTGATAACGATACTATTGTTTGCGTTCGTTTATGAATTTAATATAAAAGTAGAACCCCACGAATAGACTTTATGTGTAGGCCCCTTCAATTATGTGATTGTAGATTTATTTAACAATGTTCCGAAAATGAACCGATATTGATTTTTAACAATTCGACATAGTATTGTAGTCGATATGAATAGTTGGTAGGTTTTATCGAGTTTTGCAGTTGTGTTTCCGACATCACTTCTGAACGGCAGTCTATTATCGTGGTTCTCGTTGTAAACACGTGAAAAGTAGAACTTTTGGGATTGATGAATTCGGTAGTTGGTGCTATTCGGAGGTGACGATCTTGGGACACTCAACTAACTTTTTTCTCGCTCTTACATCATTAACAACTATACTCGATAAGGTACCACTGTTAGTTTAGTCCGGGCGTAGTCAACATTTAGCAATTTTGTAAATGTATTAATATACCTCGATTATGTTAAGTGTTTCATTGTTTGTAGTTCTTATTTTTCCTAATTATGATGGACAGTCTTTTCGGGAACGAATGTGAAGTTCCGAAAGGACTGTCTCGATTCCTGTAAATTAATTGTAAAGATAACATTTAGTACTAAACTAGTGTTCGTCGCTGATCTTTTTAGACACGAAAAGTTTGTAGAAATCATCATGTTCATGCTACCACTTCTACTGACTGCATCACTAATCCGCCTTGCGTAGAATGTTGCACGCACTCGAATAATGAATTACAATCTCATGTGATTTTTTACTTCAAGTGTCGCAGACGTGTCCTGTTTCACATCAAGAAGATGGATCCTTCCGACAAGGCATTTCGATGTTCTTCCGATGGATCGTCCACCACCTATGAAGGTAACGAACAACGAAGTCTCCAAGTAGCAGAATGTAGAGCGTAGCGGTTCGGAAGTGTAGCCCATTGGTCGTACACTGCCTGTTTTTTTAAGTTGATTTATGGTCTCTTAGGTTGCCGTTTCTTGAACCATCTTTGCCTTGTTACTAACCGACGGCAACTACATCATTAGACTTTTCATTTTTTCCACCACTTGGTTTTTTCTAGCAGGTTTTACTGAACTTGACCACGGTGACTACTCCCTTGAAACTCCAACACGCCTAACACCAAGTGCATGTATTGATCGAACATTGTAATATTGTTCCGTAGAAGGTCTTCTCAGTTGTCGAACTCACGCACCCCTTTTCCATCGGCTTCACTTTCGATGTAGAGAAGAGGGGTGCGAGGGTGTATTGCTTTTGTTTTGTTTACTATGTTGTTACCGATGTTAAAATTGTAGCACTAGTTTTTAGTTAACTTAAGGATGTTTGTTTATTTCCAGGGTTTTATTTTTGTATTTAGACGTGCTGACTAACCCAACTAACTAGTTCACGGGTGTTTAATTGTTTCGGTTTTTGGTGTAATTATCTCTGGGAAAAATCAATGTTTGCGCTCTGCCCCTCTGCTCCCGCATTGTTTGTTGCCGCCATTTGCGTGGGCATCATCTTCGTCTCATCCCCTATTCGGTGGCATTCGGCAAGTCGCCACCAGATGGCAAAACCTGACGTCGTGACGAAGAGGCGCCACGACGCCGCCTCCGCGAACTAAAACTCCAGCAACTGTTTATCGACCGGTCGTCACTCCCTCTCCCGACCACAGTAAATTCGAGAAATGCCATTAGACAATAATCCTTTTTTTTATTATCACACTGATGAAGAATACATACAATCTAGTACAGAAATATCAGGTGCTACATACTACAACTATACATGTAAAGCAAGATAACTCTAGATCCGTTCGACGGAAAGGTGCAGAATTTTTGTGCAAACAAAGGAGGGTTAACAGTTCTGTGGGAATACAAGACAGTCGACCGCTACTATCAGCTAATTTCTATTCTAGTTGCATGATGGTAACAGCTATGGGTGCCTAAGGTGTACATACACAGTACTAAGCTAACAAGTGTCTAGAACATCTACAAGGAGCCGTGTCTACTATGTACTAGGGCAGCACCGCCATGTGCGTTCCTTTCCTTCGAGGCACCGTGCACACACTACGGCTATGAAGACGAGGTCGACGTCGGTCCGGCCGTGGTCATGTCCCGAGGCAGCAGTAGCTCGAATCAGTACTGCTGTGACAGGACAATATCATGGCCGGACCGGTGGGACGTGGCGAGCAGGAACGCGACGCGGACACTGACTGAGTCGAGGGGAGATGAGCAACCCCTCGCTCAATCGCCGCCATGGTAACCGGCCTGCGCCGCCGCCACAGCCGCGCCCCACATCACTAATGTATACACGTGCACGGGGCGAGCTATTGATCGCACGTCGCGGCGCTGCGCCCTCACATTGCTGTTCCGCCATGGATAGCACTGTCTTACCTTCCGAGAGCGCGGGTGGAGGAGCAAGTCCGTTCTCTGACCAGGAGTCTTGGAATGACGCGTCCTGGAACAGACGGGCGCACATCAAATATTAAATTTAACGCCGTGAACGGGAAGGAAATATTTATTTACGCCTCGTTTTCGGTTAATCCTCGTCTCGACGGACCGCAAAGTGTGATTTTTATGGCACATGTAGTAGTCTAATGAAATTCAGATCCCTGGTAGAAAAGTTTTATGGAGAAAGATTCATCTTTCTATAAAAGGTTATTGCTATTCCCATTATGTTAGAGTAACTGAGAAAAGTTTCACTGTAATTGTAGAAAATGTATTAAAAGTTAACATCAGTAACAAAAGAACTAAGAATTATTGTAGCTCAAATATTCGTTAAGTGAGGCTATTTACGTTCATAGAAAACACCTAGATTTTTATAGTTCCTTGAGTTTACCCATTCAATTGATGTTGATGCAATAGGACTTTTTTTGCACCCAACAATTGTTTTGTTCTTCCAAGGAACAACTAGTTCTCCTAGAGCAATATGTTATTTCCGAATATTTAAGCATTATTTTGTGGAATTTATTTGGTAATTTCATGTACAATAATAGAAATTAACTGTGTAAAGAAATTGAATACAAAAAGACCATGTCTTTTTTCATCGTTATTTACACGAGTACTTTTTTCCCGAAAACGATTTAACAGTAATTTTGGAACAATCTGACTTTGTGTTTAAAATTTTTGAAGTATCTAATTCGTTATCTTATATTTAGGGTAACAAGACAACTTTTACTGTTTGAGATACATATTACTGTTTGGTAAAGTTTTTTACATCTGCTCCAAAATGAGAAGGGAAATGATATTTTCATAACGATTTTAAGAATTAGGTACATATTTACCGTATAACAACCTTAATTCGATTTTTAAACCAAGTTTACATTATTAGGACATCAAGCCAGGCTAGTGCAAGTCTTATTAATAAAGCACTCGTAATATTGATTAATCTTGTTTTAAATAATGCAACATTTTTATAGACCGCAAAAGGTTATACTATTCACCCTTAAAATAATAACTAGCTGGCTCTCTTAATTAGGGAACTTACAGAATGCAATCGGTGTTAAATAAAGTTCGGATTGGCCAAAAGGTAAACATGCATACGTCCATAACTGCAATCAACACGATCGGGATCACCTGTAACAAAAAAATGATTATGAAAAGTTTATTTTATTTTTTTTTATTTTTTTCAACAGTTCCGCAATGGGTGAAGGCAACGGCCTCATCGAACATGATATCCACGGCTCATTGGTACCCATGAATGGTAGTCACTCGGGTTCCTCAGGACGTAGTACTCCGAACAACTCCAACGATCCGGCACCAGGAAAGCTGTTCGTGGGTGGTTTAAGCTGGCAAACCTCCAGCGAAAAACTGAGAGAATATTTTGGAATGTTTGGAAACGTCACCGATGTTTTAATAATGAAAGATCCTGTCACACAGGTATGACCAAAACATAGTTAATGATTTTTTTTAAATAAAACTAATTTTGCAGAGGAGTCGTGGTTTTGGTTTTATTACGTTCTCTGAGCCATCTAGCGTCGATAACGTGCTCAAAGTGCCCATTCATACACTTGATGGTAAAAAGATCGACCCGAAACATGCCACACCCAAAAACAGGCCAAAACAACCGAACAAGACGAAAAAAATATTTGTCGGTGGCGTAAGTCAAGATACATCCGCCGACGAAGTGAAATCCTACTTCAGTCAATTCGGTAAAGTCGAAGAAACGGTAATGTTAATGGACCAACAGACGAAAAGACATCGCGGTTTCGGTTTCGTCACGTTCGAGAATGAGGATGTGGTGGACCGTGTCTGCGAAATCCACTTCCACACAATAAAGAATAAAAAGGTAGAATGCAAGAAAGCTCAGCCGAAAGAAGCTGTGCAGGCCAGTGCCCAATTACTCGGCAAACGACTCATGCTGAGTGGCTTGGGAATGCGGATGGCAACCCCCGCGGCCGGCGCGATAGCCGCCGCTGCCGCCACCAACCCGTTGGCTGTGGTTCAAGCTCAGGCTCACGTTCAAGCAGCGGCCGTTGCCGCCGCTGCCCAGGCCCAGACGGCCGCCGTCGCCAGTTATGGCAAATTGTTCGGAGCTTATCCGCCGTTGGCAAGCTACCGATATTCGCCTTATCCCATTCCGGCGGTGGGTGCCGGTGTCGGAGCAGCGGCCGCCGCGGCTGCCGGAGGCACCCCGACACCCGCCTCCGCCGCTGCCGCTCCCGCGCTAGCGCCTCCCGTCGGCGCGAGCCCCTATCAAGGCTATAACCTCACCAATGTAGACATGTCTAGCTTCCAAGGTGTGGACTGGGGCTCGATGTACGGCGTAGGCATGTATGTCTGAACGTAGTTGACACGTAATATTGCTCACTCTCTCGTTTTATTATTATTATTATTTTGGTATTTTTCTGTTTTGTGTACTTTTCGTATTAGTGTTTTTAAATGGGCCGCGTGCCCGCTGGACTTCCAAACGAAACATTTCCAATTGTCAATGGCGGCGTCTCGTGCCTATTTTGACTGTGCGTTTTGATATTTCGATTGAACAAACATGTGTATATAGAATATAGAATCTCATTTGCATTAATGCTATGGGCAGTACAGACTAGCATCACACCGGCTTGTTTATTCCTCCTGATTGAACCGATGCCGCCTCCTGCTCATTTAGCATTTAGCAATAACTCGCAATAATCAGTATTAAAACAACGTCAAAATGATGTTGAAATTTTTCTCGTATTGCTCTGACCTACCTGTGTATTCCTCTTCGATGGCAATAAATTTTGATTGTTCCCTTCTTTTCTTTCTTTCATAGTTCGATTTCAGCAAGCACGCCTATTTTGTCGCAAGATCGGGTTGTGTTTTGACTGTACTTAAATAATAATAGGTACTTAATAATAATTTATTACCGATTTGACTGAAACGGCGATACTTAATTTATATTTTAACGATACAAAAGTATGTGGTTTGTTTTGCTATTTATTACTGTTATACTCTGTTTATAGATCTCATTGATAATAGCGAGTAAGTTTTTTATGAAGCCGCTCGTGAAACTCGTAGAAGACGCTTTGACAAAATGTCTGCCATTCTCCACAATAAATACTCCGGTGGTTTTTGATCGTATAGCTTTAAACAGATCGTGAAAACGAAAGTGCGGCGTTTGGCAAAGTATTTTTGTCGCAAATTGGACGCGCCTTCTTACGACTTGCACCGGTGGCCTCCTGACCCGTTTTGTCTCGAACGGTTAAGGTCTGTGTCCACGGCTGAAGCGCAACTAACGTTAAATTAGCGTGTTTTGTGAATTTGAGGAAAGTGCACACCGTGGTCACGGTTCTTTTAGGTTAGCGTGTTTCTTTACGTTTAGTGCAGCTACGCCATAGTTTGCCCCCGTTTGTTCGATTCTGCAGATCTAGTCAAGGCGATGTCGGCCTGATTTTCATCACACCTCCACACATACACATAGACAGACAGACCTGCCTACATTCCGTAGTAGCTGTGCATCGAGTTTCTCTCATAGTGTGATTCGCGGACCAATGCGTCTATTGGTTGGCCTTGTCGCGCCCCACGACGCAGCGAAACTAAGAGCACTATTTGTCCACGACGTGGAAACAGTGCAGCGTAATCGCTCATCATCCCCTGATCGCCTTTTGCCTTTCGGTTGTCTTCAGTATTGCGAATCTTGACTGACTTTTGCTCTTGGTTTCGCGTCGCTCATAGTAATTTTAAAATGTTCATACTGATGTTTTTATAATGTATAATGCTTAGTATTAGGACTGCCGATGGGACGGGCGCCGCTCGGCCTTGTGATAGTTGTTGGGCGCTCGCGGGGCTCCGTCCCGGCGCTGCCGCGGGCCAGGAGTCGACCATGGTAGTAGCAGCGATTCGGTGAGTTGAAGGAAGGACAAAACGCGAACGTCCATGGTCCAGGTGAGGCTCGGCCCGCGGCGACAATAACTTTGTAAATTATATCCAGTTGACAGCAATAAGCGTTGTGAGACAGAATGAACCCTCTATTTTTGTATTCAATTATAAATGTTAAGACAAATAAAGTTTAGTTTCACTTGTTAAGTGAACCCTGCTGAGTATGTAAATACTGTAGTATCGAGAGGGTCTGTTTGAGTGTGGCAAACTAAACGGTCAAAGCAACTACTAAAAGCGGCACAACGGAATTCTGTGTTGCGCTGCCGCTCTGTTACATAGACATTTATGTTTAGCTGTTTGTCGTATGTATTTTAAAGTTACTGTAGCTACATAAGTACTGTATAATTTCATAGTTACTAGATTTAGTGTTTGTAGAATGTATCTCTGTGTGTAGTGTAGTGCGGCCGAGGTCGCGATTGCACTGTAGTAGAGCCGTTACGAATAAAGTAGTTTCATAAAGTAGAATGCTGCTTGATCAATCCTGACGATGCCGGACCGGCGTGATTGCTATTAACATAGTCTAGTCTAATCACCGCTTTCTGTGATAACAGTCTGGTCACTCACTGCACGGTCTGTGTCTGTAGCTGTTTCCGTGCCTTAACCGCGTCGCGGACCCCGACAATATGCTCCGGAGAGCGTCACCGAAACTCTGTAGTAGGACTTGGTGGTAGAGAGGTAGGATTGGCCTGTTGAATGTGTATGCAGTAGCTATTTGTATACATCGTTTTAGCTGCATCCAGAACGACGTCTGACATCGATCCGCCCGAGACCCACATACGTTCACCAAACAAAGGACAACGTCAAAGACACCAATTCTGATCTATCGATCACCACTTTCAATAATACAGTCTGTTTTTATTGTAGTTTGGCAAATTTTTAATACACAGATCGACTCATCGCGCAGGAAATGTTGTTATTAATCGATTAAAATTCATCACTTAACCACTCAAATAAGCCGATCTATCTAAATATGCCAAAACACAAATTCAATTATGAGGTAGAATCAACACCAAATCATATCGTCTACCTTAATGGGACCTTTTAGAACAACCCACTTTAACCCACAAAGTAAATAGAACAAGAGGAAGCACTTCTCTTACGTGCAAAGATAATGTTATCAATTTCACACTTTATATCCACGTAAATCGCAATCAGAAATCTTCCTCGCATTGCTCCTTCGTGTTTTAGGTACTCTATGGTTTAATTTGACAATCATGCATTACCATCATCATTGACAGACTTTTACACAAATTGAAACTTTAATGTCTGATGGTCACACCAAGGTTGGGTCTGGCGATGGTTACCGTACGCGTTTTGGATGCACATTTGTACCACATTTCAATTCGAGTGGTAACTTCCGCTCGAAAATGACAGTCTGCTAGTCAGACTTGCCTTGTTGTCTTCCTTACTCAGAGTAGACTGTAATAATTTGCTAGCTCGTGTGGGTAATCAGAACTTTTTTTTCATTTTCGTATTCATAGGTGTGTTAGTTGTCGTAGTTGAAACAGGCCCACATTTGTTAGATTAACATATCTCCTATAAACTTACAGAAAGTAACGATGTAACCGAAAAATTTTGATGAATAAATAAGTATATTTTCAAAATTTGATTCTTGTACATACTTAAAATTGCATATTTATATTCAAGGATTAATATAGTTGTTATATAAGCATTCCAGGAGAAACTGTAACTAATGTGATGTACAAATTTACCTTATTTATTAATATACAGAAATAAAAAAGACACTCGTTTTGTAACAGTCGCAATTATCTTATGCCTATTTAACTAAAATATTCAACAAGTCAATTTCCTAACCAACCTCGTTATACCCCAAGAACGTCACTCGCTGTATAAACCTTTATCAGATCGCATCGAATTAAACCAACCTACAGTTTAAGAAGAATTAAAGCGCGAAAAAGGTAAGTGAAAAGTGTAAACTACATTATTACTTTAAAATACTCACCTCAAAGTTTTTCATGTAAAATTTTGGCGAGAAGGGATTCCTCTATAAAAAAAAAATTAAGTACGAAGGGAGGCAAAAGCGAAACTCTATTACCTTGGTGTATTTGCAAAAAGGGCGAAACATGGTTATACACTGAAATTTTAAAGACCCGAATATTAAAATTGAAATGATTATTCACAATGACGGGCTACAACTTGATAGTGAAAAATTTTGTATTTATGAAACAAATCAATAAAAACATCAGAAGCAGGGTTTTAGCTGGACACTGACTCCCAAAAATATAAATGGAACCTAACACGAATAATTTAACATCTCGACAAGTTCAATCCCTCTAAAAGATTTTTTTAGGATGAAACAAAATCAATCCGGAATAAATTGACATGAAACTTCCATTTCACCTTAACCATTATAAAACTGTTTTTATTATCATTTTGTAACATGTGTCGAGAGATGCTATAAACATAAAATTTTAGCTGAAAATGTATCGATCTGTTGGCAACAGAGGAGTGTCTGCACAACCCAGTTATTTCTAATCCCACTGATTGTACAGGGGAGGGTAACAAAAAGACAAATTCAGCAATTTATCATAGTTTTCGCGAGAAACTGAATTTAAAAACGGTGAGACAAGTGAATTTCCGTAAGCACGTAAAGCACACGGCGTTATGTGAGTGTCGTAATTTTAGAATAAGTTTCTTTCAAACTTTAAACAATCCAATTCCAGATTCTTTAATTTGATTTGAAATTCTCTTCGAATCTGATTGTTTGGTTGCTATCTCTATACGAAAATTTAACTTAGAGTTGAAATGGGGTCCGCATGCAAGAAATTAATAAAAGCAAAAGACGACAGACGTGTTTAGGGGGCACATTGGAGAAGTGTCGACAAAGTTGTGGATAGTTGATAAATCGTTACTTTAGAAACATATTTCCGTTCACGATTCTTTTGTGGAACAACCAAAAAATAAATCACACTAAGTATGTTTTATTTGTCTATCTCCTATAAAATTCTTTATGCAGATTTTATAAATCATGTTATATAGGTTTTATTATAGATACAAAGCAATATTTCCCGATTCTTCTATGCTAAGGATGTGTACACTCCTTTTTTATATCTTTTTATTTAATTCTTTAAATCATCCATTCTGTTGCATACATTTTAAAATTTCCCACTAAATCATTCAACAAACCTCGTCCTAATTATCAGTTATCACGAATTTCTAAATTCACGACTGTTGTAGCAAAAATACAATAAAAACTATGTTTAACTCAAACACATAAATATAAACCATAGGTAAGTATATTAAAAATTCTATATACAAACTTGCTGTGTGGCACGCAGTCTTCAAAACGTGATTAAAATTTACGTAGTTTTTTAACGATAACACTACTGCACTAGTCCCACAGGAAAAACTTGCAAACAGATCGATTTTGGTTTCTACTGCATTTCGTGTTTGGTGTTACATTATCGTATCAAATTTTCACCACACGATCGTATTTGAAAATAGCAGACAGGTAAAAAATCACTTAACAAAATCAGTTGAAACAAAACTTTGTTGCTTTCGTAGCAACAAACAGGTGAATACTTGGCCCAATTTTTTTCTGTGTAAACACTTTTTAAACTAATCGCATCTAAGCAGTGTAAAAATGTTGCCTTCGGACGAAACATTGATAAAAGTTTGACTAGAATTTATAATTTTTTTTCTGGGGCAAGTGTAATGACCGCAGGATTCGCAAAGGTTAAATTTAAAATTCCGTTATTTCCACAAATCGAAAATTAAAATGTGATCGTCAGATAAGAACAGGATGCGACGTTTTGTAAAAATAGTTCGAAATATTTATTGAAAAAAAAGGACCAATGCATAATTGTGTCTTTTAATTTATGGTAAAATATTAAACAAATCGCCGTAGTCTACCCCACGTAACATTCCCCTTATCGGAACGTGTCAAATTTCAATCAGTATTTTGCAATAAAGTTTTCAGAGAAGCATTGTACTTTCTCTTCGGTCATAAAACAGTTTTATAATTAAGAAAAACCATCAACTTTTTAAAATGGCGGTGCCGTATCTTTTCCGCATTCTGCTCAAGAGGAACTGCATGAAAAACCCATCGAGTAGAAAAGTAGAAGAAAGTTTTATACAGAAAATTTAAGTAGTTGTTATTTTTTATAGTATGACTTCCATATTCACCAATTTTTTAGGTGCTTGAATGAAAGAAAACATTTCCCAAAATTATTTTTCTACCTCATTTCTTAGCACATTCAACTTTTTATAACCGTATTTAAAAGTTTTTGTTACTGTGTTCTTAGCCTAATGATAGAAAAAACACTCATTTTTGTATGCAGTATTTGAAGCCAAAGAGTGTGAAGATTCGTCTGATATCACATTAACTTTTATTTATTCTTTTCATCAACATCTATTGTTGTATTTTTTGCTACTGGACGGAAAATTCATCATTCACAGACTTTTATATCAATACAGCGGCGTTGCTCTAAATAACTAAAGTCTGATTGATCGAAATTGGAGACGATCGTTATAACTGTGATGCTCAATTCAATCACAGTTATAACGAAAAATCGTAAAATTTTCACCTATTTAATTAATGTTTCATTTCTATCATTAATACCATTTTTTTACCTTCTTATGCAGCTCTGCAATGCTTTCAGAACTGGTCCCTACCAACATGAAAAAATGAAAACATTATTTATTTAGTTTCCCGAAAACTTTATCATTTATTTTGCTACTTTCCTAACTAGCCCCAGTTGAAGCTTAGTTAACTTTCGTAAGTATTTTTGTCGAAAGTAACATACCTTTACAAGAGTTTGCGAAATGGAGAGGAACGTGTGTAAAAAATATTGATCACACGGTGCAAAAATGTGCCCGCCGCGCGCCACTGGTTCGATATTTATACCTGTCTCGGCACATGCGTCACGACGCCTTTCCAGTCTGCGATCGACTATCGCACAAGCATCACCTTATTTACATAACATAAACATCGAGGTGAGTTATCTCGTTTGGAAGACGCTCGTTTAACTCTTCTTCCAGAATGACCGACTATCGGAGTTCATCACCAACGTCCGACATTTTTTCCGACGAAGTTGATTCAATATCAATCCGAGACAAAGCTCTGCTCAAACGTTCCGTTTCCAAACATCACAACAACAATTTCAAAGCTGGTTATGTTCCAGTTCATGAACAGCACCTGACGAAAACTGGACTCAGAGGACGGAAAACGTTTGCGTTTTGGACGTTGGTAGCTCTTTTATTTATTCTAGCAGTAGGTAATCTACTTTTAACTATAACGATCTTGGGGGTGCTTAGATTGGGACAAGGGATGGAAAGTATCGAGTTGGTCCCTGAAGACTACGCTGTGAAATTCTTTGGTGACACTGATTTGGGGCATTTGTACAAGCGCGACGGAAGGATTGAAGGATTCAAAGATGAACCTGTAGAGATATCAGCGGAAGAAAGCGCAGTTCTTTTAAATTTGATGTCTTTGCGAAATGGACGTGCAAGCAACCAATTACGAGTCAACAAGAACGGAACGAGTTTCTGGGGGTTCGAGTCGTTCGATGTTAGAAATAAACAAGGATCTCTTATATTTTCTACCAAGAACCCTAACTTCCATTCCTTAACAGGTGCTAATTCTCTTAAGGCTAAGAATGTTTTTACAAACAGAATTGTGAGTCCTGTTCATAGTAAACTAAAAGTAGAAGGACGCGTTGTGACTATTAAAGGCTCAGAAGGTACTCGAATGGATGGAAATGAGATAGTTTGGAGTGCCGATCAAGATATTTACCTGAAGACAAACAATGGCTCTATTGTTCTTAGCGGCAATGATGGGACTCTTATTGATGTTAGTCGGATCCCTATTGCCACTATAAAGAATAATAATTATGTCACATCGCAATATAAAGTTTGTGTTTGTATGCCTGAAGGAAAATTGTTCCGAATTCCCCTTCCTAGGGAGCCAAATCGAAAGGTTTATTGTCATCATATTAATACTTCGCCACCAAATAATCCATGTATGTAATTTAAAGAGGTTGAAGACGTTTATTTCAGTAACTCTAGCATATCGTTGAGACAATATAAATTAGTGGGGGAAATGGTTGTTATCTTCCTCATTAATAGTAATAGGAGAATTTTTTATAAAATTATTTCTTGTATTTTAATTGTGTATAGGGACTAAAACTTCTGTGGAGTAAATATCTAGATATTAAGTTTTGTGTTATTATTACACCAACAATTATTACAACTTGATTCTAGAAATAAATACAGACTTTGACATAGAGTATAATAGAGCAGCAAATCGGCTAATGTGAATGCAGAATTACAATATTTAAACGATTCACACACGATTCTTTGGAAACAAAAAAAGTTTAAAAACTAACTTAAAAAAAAAAAGATTTTTGCTAACTACAAAAACAAATCGGTTACAAAAAAAGTTGATGTAACAGTAAATTGCAATTACAACAAATAAATTACATAAGAATGATCAACTAAAAAAATCAGGCAGTTTTTGAACACCCTGGTGGAGATATTTCAAAATGTTACTGTTCCGGTAGCGAACAACTTTCACTAGTTGAATCGCTCTTGTTATATAAGGAAGGAATTTAATTATATGAATTATGTACACCAGAAGGATATGTGAACAATATAGAAGTGTATAAAGGTAGAGCTAATTAAAGCAATGCTTAGATAATTATTTTTAAAACCATTATCTATCAATCTTGGCACTCAGAAACAAATCCTAATTTTTCTTTATCTTGAATTTTGAAAGAAAATTTTGTTTAGAATAGTTCTAAGAATTTTACTTTGTTGGCGTGCTGTACAATATGTAAGATTTGGAGGATGGCATTTTTATAACAATTATGTCTATTGCGGGAAAATTATTGTATGTTGTAATTCTATTATCAATATATCTCGAAGATTTTGCTACAGCTGAACTTGCCGAAATTTTGATCAGCACCTCTAAGTTTAAATGTTTTTTTTCTTCACCTTTTTGTTAATCCTAAATAAATATTAAACTTTTTTTTTTAATTTTGAATGATTTCTTTAATTGCTTTAAGACATATTACGTATTAACAAAATATGAAAAAATTAAAGTTTTCGTTTTTTTTTCTCTCTCCACAGTATACTTATAGAAACGAGTCTGAGATGTACATTTTTTTTTTAAATCTTCTAATTTGAAAAAAGTTAGTGTATGTATACGGAAATAAACAAAAAGTAACCGAAAAACGATGTCAACATTTGAACCCCTCAAATACTGACCAAACTGATAAATGCGTTAAGCAAAACGTCATTAACCAAAAAACCTACTTCGTAAAGTAAGCTAATGTAACTTGTTAGTAACGCCCGATGAAAAAAAAACTTCGTAACTACATTAAGTGAGACATCTTTACACAAGAATCTATTGAATTAGTTAATAGTCTATTGAGTTTTTTTGTGAAATGCCTCTAAAAGCTTTCCTAAGTTAAGAACATGCAAACTTTATTTCTTGCAAAGATACAGCGTCGATTGGATTATATTACTCCCTATCACGAAAGATGTTTAATCACTCGAGTTGCTAAACGTGTGAACACGATATTACTGTACACGACTGAATAAAAAATAAGTGCAGTGACCGCACTAAATATTTAAAGCGTAAAATTAATGTTGATAAAGTTAGAATATAAAATCAGACTCTATCAAAACCAGAGAATTATTTAAGACTCTAAAAAGTAAACATTTTCGTAATTAATAATAACTATCGATATAAAAACTAAATAGAGCAATAAAAACTAATTTTCATTCCAAGGCTTTATTTGTTGTAATAAGAAATGCAACTCAATGAGACGAATTAAATCCACGCGACAAAATCTTAATGCTATCAGATTAATAAAATATCCAAATTTGTTTTAATTTTCAATTGTTTCCATGCTTTCATCTCCTTCAGCTTCCATATCCTCATCCTCTTCTTCCCCTTCTTTCTTTTCGGGAGGGTTCTCATAAGCTTTATCTAATGGAGAAACTACAACTCCGTCCCAAACTGACATTTCCTTAGCGACTGACGCATTCCCTTCCAACCCCAAAATATGTTTGTACCCTCCATGTGACAACACCCTCAACAAAGTCTGAGCAGTTAAGCAACAAATATCCTGTTGTTCTAATGTCATCGCTGTATGAATTCGTAAACTGACCCCTTCGCAAGGATCGGTAATCCCCGCTGATCCGGGTAAAAACAATCCCGCAGACAACAACTGGAAAACCCTTCTAAACGCGACATTAATTGGCAACGCCTGTCGACTAGGATTATGCATAATGGCAAAATGAGCCAATAAATCCAACATCCACGGTGTGAGCGGTTCAAAACCCTCAAATCTAGTTCGGATGTCTCGTAATAAACGGATTAATACTTTAATGGACGAATGATGGGCGTTCTCTTCAAACCATCGGCTATGCCTAATAGCTGCAAGATGGCTTAACATGATTTTTTGATCTAAGTGGATCTCGGGATCTAACTTTCTAATGTTGTGGTGAAGGGTCGTGACCATTACACGGACGCAAGCGAAACTGTTACTAATTTCAATTCCTCGTTCGTTGGTTGTGTGGGTTAGCTGTTCGCCTTTGGTAACTACTTCACTTTTCATCAAGTTTTTCAGGTCTTCTTTGACTTTGTTACCGAGGGCTTCAACGGCTTCTCGAGTCGGTAGTGTTTTTAGGATTACGACTATGTCGGCAACATTGTGACCAGTTACCATTGTCCCCTTTTTAAAGGAACCCACTTGACGCACCTCTTCCAATTGCTGAAAAAATAAATTACATAATGGACCACATTACATGCAAATTTGGCGAATTTTACTAATTTTTAACCAGTTTTAAAATACACAGAACTGACCGTCTTATGCTTCATTCAAAATGAAATCAAAAATTGCGTATCTTGTTCACCCCTAGTTCACTTTATAATAGTTTTTGTGTTCTCTATTATTTTTAATTTCTAATAGCTTCTCAGTTTAAGCAATTGGCCTCTCATAGCACGTTAACGTTATTTTCTATGACTTTGTTTCAAAAAATGAACGCAAACAATAATGTAACACAAAAGATGCTATTAGACTGTAATATAATGACAAAATTTTGATTGCCTGAGCACGACAGTTAAGACATGGGCGTATGCGGTTTTGCCACAACAATGAAACAACTTTTTAAACGAAATATATGCATAATTTTCTGTACAACATATTCGACACGCTGAAGACTGAAGACTTCATGCAAAATTTTGTGAACGTCAGAATCAGTTATCAAAACACATAAATTGCTATTTGATCGTTTATCTCCCAGAGCAACGTGCGATAGTCTTGAACCTTCGCTCCACAGTAACTTGATGTTGTTGAAGGGTGAAGCCCCCCAATCCTGCCTATCCGAAGACTTTAGGCCGACTCCCCAGTGTCTGTCAACTTTTCGTTAACTAAAAAGGGCATAAAAGTCAACTTTTGCCAACGGTCATACAAAATGGCTATTTATGTAACAAGGACGTATAGACGATAATTTTTTGAAGAGGTCGACATGTGGAGAACAAGCGTAGCAAGACCTGCAAATCAGTCGAAGCAAAAAATTACCTTTACAGCAAAAGTGCAAGATTTTTTGGGCGATCACAAGAAACTAACACAACTTAAAATGCATAATGTAGGAAATTGAGGTTCAGTCCACATTATATATAATTTTTTAATGAGTTTATAAAATTTATAAAATTTACAAAGTAGTCCTTAAAGTAAACGTTTATAGAGTTCAAAATTTGTAGAAGAGAGAAAGTCGCTATTTGTGTAACAAGTGAGAAAAATATAAATAATATTTATTCGTGTCCTTATTGCACAGCAAGACCAGGCCAAGTTTTTTAAGCACACAAGTAAGAAAATTTTCTAATTTTCCAGGTATTATATACAAGAATCATCAATTTTCGTCTTGTATTTTTTTTAAAGTGTTCAGTAATCAGTTCTATTTTATTCTGTAAAAAATGATTAATTACTAATATTTAATTAAATTTTGCATGCTAGAAAATTAGAAATGATCAATAAAATATTACATTCTGCACAGTAAAAAATAATAAACGTTCTGTAAGCAAAAGTGCCGCATTGCCGGATCAAAAAGCGCCCATATCTTGATATATTTTTTTATCTTTTACTGATTTAGATACGTGACATTCCAAGATGTTTACATTACCCTTAAAAGTTAACCTCCAATATTATAAAGTTGCAATTATTGGAACGTACGCTTACTCAGGTTTGAGATATTTTTTAGAAAACCACACAAAAGTGATCAAAAAAATCAACCTAAAACTCTAAGAAAGTAAGAAACTAATGTGGTTCTTTTTTGTTCATTCAAAATTACAACTAAAAAACAAACTGATAAAAGCTTCAGTTGGAAATAAATATTCTTACACTATCAAAAATAAAAATAAACTTACGCATGCATCAAAGGCCCCTGGGGCCACCACAAGATTATCCAAAACAGTCTGAATCTTTGTAACCAAATTCAGGATAGCAGTCTGTTCGGCGGCCGTTGGGGACAAATCAACATTACGCTTCAACAAAGCTTGTGTAAAAGCTGTCTCGTCGGGGGCTGGTTTAACACGTGGAAAAGACGACTCACAAAGAGCCAGATCAAAGGGATGTCTGGGTAAAAACATTTTGACTTTATAAGGGGGTCTTCCAATACCGCGATTCATTCCTCCTCTCCCTCTGATTCCGCCTCTTGCCATTATATAACCTACAAATGTATTTTTAAGCGTTTGATAAAAAATACGTACTATTTTTGTTACGATTCGACTTAAAATCACAAAAACACCGGCATTAGACGCACACCACACGAATCCAGCTATTGATCCCACTAGTGCCAACATGGTATAAAATGACACGTAAAATTCCTAACTACGGTAACAAAGAGAATGTGAAATGTTTCTATTGAAAAAGATTTATTATAGACGTTATTAGCAATCAATAAACTCGAGATATGATATACAATAAGTTTGTTGTAATATAAACAATTCAAAAAATAACCTAGTTACAAGCATTGACAACTGAAAGGGCGCGAGATTTAAATCTCACTTAAATATACAATCATTGTTTTCTCAACTATGGATCTTCATAGTAGGGCCATAAAAAAGACGGCTGATGAGACGGCCTTTTTACACCTTTAACTAACATCAGAGTCTTTTTTAGTGAATAATTTCCCAACCAATTTTCCCAAATAATTCCACCGTAGTAACCATTATATTCTCCTTCTCGGTAGTACAAACCGTTTAAATTAGATTCAAAACAGCTGCAAATTAATGTCTTGAAATTATGGGTCAAAAACTGAAAACATTTACCTGTTGAACCACCATCCTCCACCAAAAGACACAGCACAAGGACAACATGAAGGAGCTTGATCATTTTTCTTATCAAAGGTACTAAAAAAAGAACCATTATGACTAGAAAATGAATCAGACGCATTTCCTCTGTATCCACCAATTAGAATTTGATATTTGTTGCTTTCCGACAAAACTTGAAAAGTATCATACTCAGCCCAAACGTGCCTCCCAGAAAAATCTGTTAGTTCTACTCTTAACACCAAGTTATGTTTTCTTGACAATTCACTAATAAAGTTGTTACCAGACCAAAAATCACCGCTAAGTTTTCCAAAACCAGTTTTGTAGTCAGACCAGCTTCGGTTGAAGTTTTCCGGAGGATTATTTTGACGTCGTTGAATAACAGTCCAAATTTTATTATTTCGAAGAACGCAGTACTGGGTAGTGCTTTCAAAAGTGTATATACCACTTTCGAAACCAACATCTAAATCATCACATCCTGTTTTATTGGGTTCGATTTTTACCACATCGGAAACATGCTCTGTGCAGGTTTTTGGAAAACTGTGATTCAAAAAAGATTCTAAAATTTTGAAGTGTTTAGCAAAGCTATTGTCGATCATTGCTTCAAATTTAAGCGAAATGTTCTCCAAAGTTGAAATTTGTTGAACCAACTTTGTAAGAGGCTTGACAAGAACATCATCTTGAGTATCTCTTTTACGCACTTTTTTGACGTCGGTTTGTAGATTGAGCGGTAAATCCACACTTCCACTTCCTTCATCTTCGTAGTCACTCTCAAAATCACGCTCGTTTTCTTCTTTACCACTGATTTTATCAAAGATCACATCAACTTTAGACGAAATATCATTGAGAAGGTCTTCCACAAATCGAGGGGTGTTACACTTTATTGTTAGTTTTGGTGGTTTATCGGGAATTTTATGTTGAATGACGGAATTTTGTTGAGAAATAAGTAGACGATCCAGCTTCTTTTCCACCATTTTGATTGTGCTCAATATACCGCGCGCAGCAAATTCACCAAAAAGAAGATCATGGTCTTTATGTGAACGTTGGTTTAATGATTCGTCCTTTAAGTTTAAGATTGTTGTTTGGATATCATCTAGTTTCTTAAGAGCATCAACCATTTTTGGCTCCAGATTAACGACAGAATTAATTTTTGATTCAAATTCCAAGAGTTTCTCTTGGCCTCTAGAACAAAATGCTACTACAAAAAGTAAGAATGATGATTAATTCTCACTTGCTTATTATATCAGCTTTGCGGTCCAACGTGGCTAACTGATCGTTCCAAGCAGCAATGTGTAGTTGAAAAGTGTCCCAAATGTGAGCTCGTTCTTGCAAATTGTTGATGTTGCTACCAATAGTAGCCAAAGATGTTCCCATAGACATCATTTGTGGTTGGATTGAAGTTAAAAACACCTTGTTCCATTTTTCGAAATGGTCTGCAAAACAATGTACAATATTGTATAAATTTTTGAAATCCTCACCTGTTAAGGTTTTAGTTATTGTCTTCAAATTGTTTACTTCCCGTTGCATAAGAAGATTTTCTGTGGTATTAACGTCACTCACTGAGGATTTTAACAAAGTAATGATTTGTAGTAACAGAAGAAAAAACATTTTGGCGTAGTTTATTGTAAAAAGTTGTACGTATTGATGAGACACTGGCAAATGAGTGGTGTAAGTCAAGGGCACACATGCAAAGACATTGGTTGAAGAGGACAAAAACATGTCTGATTTTCCAGATGTCTTTACTCGTCCAGATGTTAATGTTTTTTAAACGTAACATTTTATAGGGTAGGTTTGTGATTAGTATCTCATTGACCGAATTTAAATAAACATAAAACTAAGATTTTAAAATTATCCTGATCAATTTAATTTAAAAAAGGACATTTACATATATGAATGTACTTAAGTGAATTTTAGTTAGACTAAGAAAACATATTTTTAACTTGTTCATTCCAAACTATCTGTTCAATAAACTCAATATATGATGACACTCTTGTATACACTCCAATACTACCATCCACCCCACATCCCTTTCCAAAAGACGTTATTCCAACTATCACAAACTGTGGTAAGATGTCACACCACTCACACTTTGGGCTATATTGAAGAGGCCCTCCAGAATCTCCCTGTAAACTTATTTTATTACTTAAATTAATAAGTTCAAAATTCTTTACCGGACACGTGTCTTCTCTACCAGAACTTCCAGCACAAACTTGTGTTCTATCAACAATGCCATTTTTATATTTCATCTCATGCTCCCCATATCTTTCAGCACATTTTTCGAAACTTACAAGACTTAAGTTTGCTTTCATTAAATGACTGCTAGTAGGTCCGTAATAGTCGGTTTTTCCCCATCCGGTGACTTCCAAATTAATGTTTGGTGGAATACTCTTCGTGAGATGTAAACAAGCTGGTCGGACGTCAGAATCGAAAGATATTAATTTCTGAAGTTTGATTAGAGCAATATCGTGATAAACTGAAGGAGATTTGTATGATGGATTGATGATAATTTCTTGAATAGAATAGTCTCGAGGATTAGCCTCATCTCTAAAGTCTGCTAGGTCTAGATCTCCTAAACGGACCACTTTTGGAGCTCCACTAAAGAGAGGTTTCATATTATGTGGTTATTCTTTAACAGTCTACTTACTACAATCGGTGTTTTGAACAATGCGCGGCTGTTAGTATAAACTGCTCACTAATAATGCTTCCTCCACATTGCCAGTAGATCGTGGTGCCATCAGAATAACCAATTGCTGCCTAAAATTTAGCTTACTAAAACAGAAACTTTGGAAATTATTATTACCATGTGTGGGAACTCTTTTGGTTTTGCCGGCACACTACTACTTACGAATGGAACATCCTTTTTAAAATGATAGTTTGTACACACTAAAGAAGCAAAAATTTATCAATATCAAACATTTATTACTAAAATCTTTACTCTCATAAGCGACAGCTCCAGGAGATCGCCTTACTGTCAGTCGTAGAGCTGGACAACAAACCAATATTGTAAATATGTTAAAACCACAATCTTGCGGTCTTTGTCCTTCTTGTAATATCTTTTTTGCTTCTTCACATTGATACACACTAATGCATCTCCCTTTTTGACCACTATTTTTCAGAATACATTCTTCACCTAGTGATATAATAAGAAAAAAGTACTATTTTTAAATTTTACTCACCTTCGGTGAGAGCAGATAGTTCTGTAAAAACCATCAGTAGTACAAGAAATCGTAGGTCAAACATCCTCAAGAAGACAGAATGCACCTAAGACTGAACAAGGAAAACAAGTTTCAAGACACACAACTGCGAAAAAATTCTTTTATGCAAGCCGAGCACGTTCTCATGTCTTTTTCTTTTGCATACTCCAGTGCACCTTCGTGACAACGAAAGTATACTCTAAATCAACAACCTCATGAGAATTCTTTATCTAACGCAAGAATATGACGTTGTTTGTTGTTTGTTTTTAATCCCGAGGATTTTTGAAGTCATTTTGCCTCAACGACCTAAGAACTGATTGGGTTTTTCCCCAAACGAGTACACCTTAAGACCAGTTTTACACTTTTTAAATTTGTATAAAACGTGATTAACAGAATTTTTTAATTAAAGCACAAGGACGTATAGACAACTTTTCATCTTAATTGACGCGATTAAAAATATTACAGAAATTTATAGATGGGCGCAGATTTGGTTACTTGTTGTAATTTTGATCTTGTACTTAAGGTCATGGAATTCAATCTGCGTATTCCGTGGATTTATTAAACAGGTTATGATTAAATAAACACTTTATATAGTGACGCGGAAGAAAATGATTATTCTTTGCTTCAATGCAGAAAACCTCGCGTCATTTCTTATGCGTTAAAGAAGTTCAGCCATGTGCATGATTTTTGGCATAAATGCCCTAGTCATAGTGTATGGCGGTATTTTGATTTGTCTGGTCGAGGTCTGTTTAAAAAATGTTTTTAAGAAAATGAAATCATAAGAAGAAATTTCTGATAGTAAGTTATCTGGTGACCATAAACTTGAAGAAATGCAGACCGACGACAAACTCCTGATTTAAACATTGCATGAACAGTGGTGCTAACTTCCTTTTTTTATTTTCTACTAAAAATAAGGTGTTTTTTTTTTAATTCTAGTCTTTATATCATATATTTTTTGATCGTTTTCTGCTTACACAGAATTAACCTGACCGGTGCGCGCCCGCATAAGGTGGGTGGGTAATCGTGCGCAGTGTCACTTTTCATCTTATTTGGTTCCTAGACGTGGCATGTAATCCTTTGGAATATTTAAGTCAACTTGGACTTATAATCTATAGGACAGAGAAGATTCATATCAAATTTCAATGTGCTGTACACTATATTTGAATAAAGTATCCATATTTTTGCTTAGGTGTGCACAACTAACCGACTTCCTTCAAGTTTGTGATTTAAGAAACATTCTGTGTATTCTGTATTACTGATATTCTTGTACTTGAACTCATAGAACAAAATGTAAACCCAAAACGATAATATTTATCACTTGCGTAAGAAGAATCATGTTTTTTGTCACTGCTCACATTTTATTTTTTTCAATTTATCTATAAAATTTGTTATACGACACAGTTATATATTTTTACAAATGGCAAATAAGACAAAAGTTATATTTTTTATATGAATTTTAGAACTAAGTTTTGCATTATTTGAAGGTAAGTTTTTAATGACTTTACCTCCCTATATTGTTTGTATTTTAAGGAGACTCATGTGTTCTGTCGGGCGGTGGTGGAGTCTGTGTAAATATAAATAAATGTGAGTCTGCACTTCATCTCCTGCAAAACGTAGGAATTAGACCTCAAACTTGTGGTTTTAATCGAAACGCTCCTTTAGTATCCTGCCCAAGCTCATCCAGAAGTCGACAAGAAACTCTTAGGAGCGATGAGAGTAAATTACATAGATTTACGTTTAATGTCAATAAACATTTTTTTAGGTTGCCAATTATATTACAGCATAGAAACTCAAGGAGTTGGTGTAGCTTTTGGTGAGAAGCAAAAGCTGGAGAGGAAGCTATATAATATATCGAGCTAATACTCGATTTAGATGAATCACTTGAACTGTCTTTTGTTTTTTTTTTGGCTTTTTAGGGGTTGCCCACGCTTTCATTCTTTTTAAAATATATTTTTTATTATCATCATCATCATCTAAAGTATTCCACCCCTCGGGATCTTCTGTTCTTTTCATAGCAGCACGTTGTTTCAAAAAAATTTCAAACATGCAATTTTTCCTTTTCCCTTCACCAAAAAGACTTGCTATTAGCTTGGTTATAATTTGCATTGGAAGCACTTTTGTTTGCATCATCGCATAGGGTGGGTGCACAGTGTCACTTTTTATGTTATTTTCTTTTTAGACTTGGCATGTAATTAACTTACCGAATTCCTCTTAAGTTTATAGAGTGATTTAGGAAACATTCTGTTTATTGTTATTCTGTGCATTACTGCTATTTTTGTATATGAACTCATAAAACAAAAAATGTGAACCCAATACGATAACATTTATGACTTGCGTAAGAGGAATCATGTTTTTTGTCACTGCTCAGATTTTATTTATAATTTATCCATAAAGTTCGTTATAGCACACAGTTATATATTCTTACAAATGGCCAATAAGGCAAAACTTATATTTTTTATATCAATTTTAAAATTAAGTTTTGCATTATTTGAAGGTAAGTTTTTTAATGATTTTATATACTTATTTTGTTTTTACTTTCAGGGGACCCATGTGTTTTATCGAACCCTAACAGCGGTGGTGGAGTATGTGTAAATATAAATAAATGTGAATCTGTACTTAACCTCTTACAAAACAAAGGAATTAGACCTCAAAGTTGTGGTTTTAACCGAAACTCTCCATTAGTATGCTGCCCAAGCTCATCCAGAAGTCGCCAAGAAATTTCTAGGAGCGAAGAGAGTAAATTAAATAGATTTACGTTTAATGTCAATAAACATTATTTTAGGTTGCCAATTATATTACAACACAGAAAATCGAAGACGTGGTATTGCTTTTGGTGAAGAAGCAAAAGCTGGAGAGTTCCCACACATGGTAGGATACAGTTGTGACAGAATTCTTCAAATTATTGAAATTTAGGTAGCCGTAGGTTTTGGTAACAATAAAAAAAACGTTTTATGGTTGTGTGGTGGATCCCTAATAAGTGATCGATTTGTTCTAACAGCGGCTCATTGCATTGGAAATCAAGAATTGTAAGTATTTTTTTGTTTAGTATCATTTTAAGAAACGCTTTTTAGTGGCGATCCAAAGTGGGTTCGGCTTGGAGAACTAAACTTGAATCGAACTGATGATACTGAGGTCCAAGAGATCGATATAAGTAAAATTTTTGTTCATCCTGATTACAAGCCCCCATCGCACTATAACGATATTGCTTTGTTAAAACTACAAAATTTTGCAACTTATGGAAGTTTTGTAAAACCTGCGTGTATTCAGACTGAAGAAACATTACCTAAGGGTAAACTGCAAGCCACAGGATGGGGCAAAACTGATTTTCTTGGAGACAGTACTCCACATTTAATGAAAGTGTTTTTAAATGTTATTGAACACAGTAGGTGTGCTCAGATTTATTCTACAATATCTTCAAGAAAACTGGCAAAAGGTATAGTCGACAAATATCAGATATGTGCTGGAGATGCTACGGGAAAGGATACTTGCCCAGTAAGTTAAGAAAATGATAAGAATAAAAAGTGATGATTTCTTGGTATAGGGTGATTCTGGTGGTCCTCTCCATTTTTTACGTGAGCCTAGAGAGAAAATTTTACCCCACTTCGTTGTTGTTGGAATCACTTCTTTCGGAAAAGGCTGTGGAATGGAAAATAGTACCGGTGTTTATACTAGAGTTTCCGCATACAGATCGTGGATAGAAAATATTGTTTGGCCACTTGATGAAAATGGTATACATTATGTAGAAAAATAGAACCAAAAGTACATAGTAGAAAGTGCGTTTTACAAAAATGTGAATAGATTTAAAAACTAATAATTGAATATGTGCTATTACAGATACGTGATAAAATAACAAAATAATACACAATTTCAAGTTTTAGGACATTTATTTTAGGAAGAGACCTCGCATTGATAGTTTCGTGGGTTAACTGCACTGTACTCGTAGCTTTCCCTATCCAAAATTTTCAGTATATTTTTCTGCTACTGGGGATGATTTCCATCCGCCTATTTGGCTAACGGTGACAAGATCAGCACTTGTTTTTGTCAACATCGTAACTGCAGAGTGGCGAAAGCAGTGCCCAGTATATGTTTCGAGATGTGGCAGCTTCAAAAATGTCGAAACTTTATAAAATGTATTGATTCTTACAGGCTAAATTGTACACTTCTGCACAATCTTTATTGGTTACTCAAAACGACAGATTTTTCGTGGTCTGCAAGACCCGTGCCACTACAGCCACAACTTGTAAGTTCAAAACCCCATTTTAGATATTATTTTTCAAACCTTGCGATCTTGAATATCTAGCCTTCACAAAATATTATCTGAAGCGTCTACCAAAAATTGTATTCTTTCTCGTATATTTAGCGTGATTTTTGACGCAATAGCTGTCACTGCTTCTGCAACGGCTTCCTCTAAATCTGCACAGTTTTAATTCGTTTCCTTTTAAAATCTGCTATAAAAAATTGTGTATTATTCACGGCGATAATGAACCATCATTAACCATCCCGCGAAACCAATTAAAATTGGTCCTTTATCGTTTTGTATAATAAATAAATATAATGCGATAAATTAAGATCAAAAGTCAAAGTTTCCGATATTTTATTTTGATATAAACATACATAACAAAATAAATTAATGATAAAAATATCGACCAAAATAATTTCAGACCAACATAATATCAGATCAATGTATGTTAGCTAGGCTTCCAACACACCATATAAGGTCTACAATCCCGCACACTTTCATTAATAACACAGTCTCTAATCCAGTCAACTGTTACATGCTTCACATTCATTCCACTCTTCGTTTCCTTCTCCTTCACAATATGTTTTCGATGCACGACGTGAGTCACACCTTCAATCTCACCGTTTTTAGAAACTGAACCACCGTAAGCAACAAAATATCTCAGAAGGTCGGACTCTTGCTCCTTAAGGTTATCATTTAAGAGCAACTTTACATTTTCGAAATAATTGGGTAATGGATTTATTATTTCAACTTTTTTGTATGATTGAGATTCTTTCTTAGTTTTTTTGGAAGGAGATTCATCATCGGTGGACCCTTTAGAAGTTTTAACAAAATTCTCTAAAACAGTTTGCTTTTTTTTCCCTTTGTCTTCCTTTGGAGACTTACTCCTTTTTCTTTTCTTTGGTGAGACATTATCGTCCGGTTCTTCTTTCACGTTTTTCATAAGCAAACTGACATCTGTGCTTTCCTTTGAGTTAGCAAACAACACTTTGAGTTCTTTGAGTGACGTGGCGGTGTCCCAGTTTTTGTCATCTCTAATTTTTGTGACACGTGGAAAACGTATGGAAATTCCGTCAGCAGTGTGGACATCATGTTGTGTAAATTCTGCTCCCGTTATTTCCCAGACAGGTTGTTTCTTTGGATCTTTTGCAACGAAATCAGGGATCATGGTTTTAGTGCAACGTAACCAACTAGGTACTTTCGTTGGGTCGGAACTTATTTTGACCATATCTAATTCGGTTTGTAATCGTTCCAAAGTTTTATCATCGTGTCCTGTGGAGACCTTAGAAACCGTGCAAAATTTACCACTGACTTCATCATAGCAGCCCATCAAAAATATAGACATGATGCCTCCTTTTTTCCCAGTGCCGTACCAAGCACCCAGGACTATCAAATCCGCACTGTCGGCCATTGCGCCTCCGAAAAGATAGTCTTTCTTGACTTTCAACCAGTGACGTTTTCCCGGTTCGTACACACTCCTTATGTCTTTAAGAACCAAACCTTCGAGACCTAATTTTAAGACTTTGGCAATCATACTAGCTAAATCTTTGGGATCGTGGATTTCTTCCATTTCGGACAACATGATGTGGTTTGGTATTTCAGTCATAGTCTCTTTCAAGATCTTCTTCCTGTGTTGTATCGGCTTGTCGGTTAAAATCTCCCCGTTGTAATAAATGCAATCAAATATAAAAAGACAAACCGAGGCGTCTTTAAATTCCGACTTTTTGTGAATACCCAAAGTACCAAATGGAAGAGGTTTACCGGTTTGTGTGTCAATCATCAAAATCTCACTGTCTAAAATTAAATCTTTTCCATGAGGGAACGCTTGAGGAATGTAATCTTTAAAATGCGCCACTTTGTGTGGTAGTACCGGTTTTAAACTCCTGGAAAAATATTTAAATTCGGAACCGCGTTTATGCACTTGGACTCGTTCTCCGTCGTATTTTATTTCGGAATACATCCCATTTGGACACTTCTTCATTGCCTGCTCGACCGATTTGCATGCTTCAGCGAGCATAGGCAGCACCGGAGTCATTAACTGAATGGTAGCTTTAGAGTCTTTTCCTTTACCTCCCAAACACCGAGACATCACAGCTTTGATATCTCTGGATGATTGGAACGCTTCATAAGCGTCGGGATGGACACCATCCAGAATATGCTTAGCTCCCGCATTCATTCGTAAGTCATGCTTGATTAAGCGCACAACAACTTTCAAATCATTTGCGGTTGTTTTACTCGCAAACGACTTAAGGTGTGCGATTTGTTCTTCTTCTTTGGTCAGATTCGAGAGTTCTTCTAGAAAGTCGTCTACTTCTTTTAACGACAGAGTACTCTTTTTCGCCGGTTTAAAAGACCTACTTTTTTCAAAAAACACCTGAATAGTCTCGCTCACATCACCTTGTTCTAAATGCTCCAACATATCGTCCTGGTCAGTATGAAAAATCTTACTAAAGAGTTTAATGAGTTGCTTACTTTGCAAATTATAGATGCGTTTAACAAAACCTGGTAATAAAAGGCGACACCAAAGAACGACGTCACCCTTAAATCCACTTCCGTCACTCCCTTTGGTAAACATTTTATTAACAAGATTTGTCTTTTCTAGGTAACTACTGACGTTAGTGATATCAGCGACCAAACGTCGGAACTCACGGAATTGATTGTCTTTGTGGGAAGAATCAACTTTGGGTGAACTTTCTGTGCTAGTACTCGGTTTAGATGCATCACTTGATGTTTCTTTTGTTTTTTTTGGCTTTTTGGGGGTTGCCTTAATACCATGTTTAGTTTCAAATGTCTTGTTGCACTCTTCTATTCTTTTTAAAATATCTTTTTTATTAGCATCATCCAAAGTATTCCACCCCTCTATATCGTCTTCGGGATCTTCTATTCTTTTCGTAGTAGCACGTTGTTTCAAAAAAACTTCAAACATGCAGTTTACATGATGCCAGTTTTTCATTTTCCCTTCACCAAAAGGATTTGCTGTTAGTTTGGCTAATCTTAATTCGCCCTGGGGGCACTTTTGTTTGCATTTTTTACACTGAGCACGACCTTGTTTAGCGATTTCTATAAGAAAGGGTTTTTCTTCAGATTCTTCGTGGTCTGACATCTGAAACTAAGGTTAAGTCAGATGTTAACGCACAAACGAGATGGAGCGAAAAAAAACCTTGTTTCAGTTGCTAAAAGTATCAGAGTTAATATTGCAATGGTCAAGATAACTTACGCTGCCCTAAGCTCATGCAAACTGGGAATAAAACTGATTATGAGCGTTGGGTTTTGAATTGTAGGTTAGTTTTAACTTGTCAGTGGGTTGTATGTTTACAGGGATCTGTCTGGGAAGTGCTCACACTTTATTGCATTGTAGTCAATAACAATGTTTTTAGTGCTTTTGCACAGGAAAAACAATTCTTACTGTTAATAAAATGGGAGAAAATTAACTTTGGTATTTTTTTTATTTGAAAATAATTGCGCCATCTCGCGGAGTTTTTTTAAAAGTGTTCAAAATAAACACGAACAGCTGTAAATTCAAAAACAATGTGAGAATTTAGCTCTAATTGTTTGTGCTCCAAAGCAAGTGACACCAGCCTTGCTATGTTTAAATAATGTTATAATAATTATGCAACTTAAACCCAGTTAAGGTAAAAAATATTGAAATACTTGCCATATTTCACATATCAGTCTTTACATAACCTCACTTTCAGATGTCAGATGAAGATTTATCTCATGAGAAGCCTTTTTCTGTAGAAATTGCTAAACAGGGCAGAGCCCTTTGCAAAAAATGCAAACAAAAATGCTTCCAAGGCGATTTACGTATCGCTAAAATAATTCCTAATCCACTTGGAACAGGTAAAATGAAAACATGGCACCATGTAAACTGCATATTTGAAGTTTTTTTAAAGCAAAGACAAACGACGAAGCGAATAGAGGCCCCTCACGATGTGGAGGGCTGGGAGTTATTAGATAACAACGATAAAATAGACATCTTAAAAAAGATTAAAGAGTGTAATAAAGCATTTGAAGCTAAGTTTGATAAATCATCAAAAAAGGCAAAAAGGGCCACCAATAAAGGCAAGCCCCAATTAAATTGTGTTCCTACAAATGAAGACTCGTGCGTGTCTACAGACAGCACGACTAAAGACGGTGTACATAAAGATAATTGTTTTCGGGAATTTAGAACGATTGTCGCAAATGTCTCTAATGTGTCTAGTTCAAATGAAAAAATTGCAATTTTTCAAAATATTTTTTCAAATGGAAGCGAGGGCACGGGTTTTCAAGGTGATGTTATGTTATGGTGTAAGTTGTTGCTTCCGGCCGTCATGAAACGGGTTTTTCATCTACAAACCAAGCAGCTTGTTAGAATATTTAGTCGAATTTTTCACATTAGCGAAGATATAATAATGGCGCACTTGGATCAAGGAGATGTCGGTCAGACCATTCAATATTTTTACGAACAAAATAAAGAGATCAAACCGGCGAAAAAGAGCACGTTAACCATCCACGAAGTCGATGAATTTCTCGAAACTCTAACGAGTCTATCGAAAGAAGAAGCACAGTACAATCATTTCAAAACTTTCATCAAAAGGTGCACTTCAAACGATTTGAAAGTGGTGATCCGATTGATTAAACACGATTTACGGATGAATGCAGGCGCTAAACACGTCTTCGAAGGCCTGCATTCAGATGCTTATTTAATCTTTCAGTCATGCAGAGATATTAAAACTGTAGTAAACACATGCTGGGGGGTCGTCAAAAAGGAGAAACCTCCAGAGACTGCGGAAATCTCAAAAACTGTTAAAAAAAGTCCGAAACGAAAGATCTTGAATTCCGAAACGAAAGCGAAAAAGACAAAAACTGAAAAAATCAAAGAAATAAAAAAAGACGAGATTACAAAAAACTCAGAAATTGAGTTTCCCGAATGCCGGAAATCCATTCCGAATTATTTCGAGAATGTTAAGTTGTACTTAGAAGATGGAGTGACGGAAAGACACGCGGAATGGGTGCGATATTTTATCGCTTATGGTGGCACGGTTTTGAAGCCGGATGAACATCAAGAAGCCACTCATGTTTTGCATTTGAAAGATACGGTAGCTGAGCCTAGCATTGAGTGCGCAAATAGCGCTCGGCATGTGATAGTTGAATGGATTAAAGATACTGTAGAGAAGGAAAATTTGCAAGACTTCAGGCCGTACACCGTAAGGTGGAAACCTAATCTTCAGAATTAGGAACTGGAACTTTGTTGATATTAGAATTTTGAGGTTGAATATTTTCAGGATAAAATTTCGTTTTATTTTGAAATTCGTACTGATAAACAATATTTGTTTACACATAGCCTCTGTTAAACTACATTAGTTGTCTGTATGTTTATAGCGTACATGTGTATTTAAATAAATATTGTAAAAAAATAATTTTATTTTTTATCTAGTCAACGCTATGCTTGCTGTTCACGTATTGCAGACGAAGAATACGTACGATCTGAATGTTTTGCCATTTCGATATTAAATACACCATTTTATAATTTCAGTTTCAGTTCGTTTCCGTACAGTCTATGCTTGAATGATTTGTTCCCAGAACGATTAGCCACAACTAATTTTGTTATAACAGAGAAATCATTTTTAAAGGAAGCAACAGACACTTGCAGTTTGTAAATGAAAAAGTAAAGTTTCATTAGGTACAGTTAATATATATATATATATATATATATATATATATATATATATATACTTATATATATATATATATATATACTGAGTGACAAAAGTAAAAGAACACCAAAAATAAATGAGTTTTTCAACCAACTGTATATGAGTTATGGGTGACCAAAATAAAGATTGATTTCCAATTTCTTGTATTGTAGAAAAGAAATGTGGGGGCAATTGATGATTTTCGTCCCTTCGACGTGTTTGACATATTGCACAAAACACCTAGAATTAGATCACTCTTGGTGTTCGTTAGGGGTACCATGAATACTCAACAATACGTTGCGGATATTATAGAGCCTCATCTTCTTTCGTACCTTCTCACCTTACTAAACCCTTTTTTTCAACAAGATAATGACCGGCCGCATATTGCCAGGATTACTTTAAGAAGCTGAAGTCACACTTTTTCTTTGGCCTCTATGATCTCCTGACCTCTCCCCTATCGAACACGTTTGGGATATTATCGGCAGAGCACTGAGCAATTTACTTCGTCCTCCACAGACGCTGGAGAGCTCTGTCACCAAATACAGGTGACATGAAATACCGCAGGAGAAAATTGATAACCTCATCAACTCAATGACACGACGTATTAATTTTTGTCACTAATAAAAGCAAAAATCTTTCTGATCAATCACTATACTATATTTGCAATATATCGCACCAACATTTATGGTATTTGAAAATTCTTTCGCTTTTAGAACGGATATTTTGCCTGACCTTTAATGAAATAAATATTTAATATTATTAGAATGTTGTTCAATCAACATCAACAACCGGAAAACAGCTTCTATGTGCTTTCAAATTGTTTTGTATTGTTATGAAAAACGATTTACCACAGCTTAGAACTTGAAACTTTAGCAATTAACTCAATTTTCAATTTATAAAATTTTTAGATTTAGATTTAGATTTTTGTATTTCTCAAGTTTTAAGGTTATCCATTTTTTCAAATTTTCGAGTTTGACTTCAAAAACAGGAAAATTGAGAAACTAGTAAACTTAGGGATTTTTGAGTGGAAATAAAAAAATTCAGACTTGAAGCAACTTGGAAACTTGAAAACCTGCAAAACAGCAACAGAAATACAGAAATTAAAATCCTGTAAAACTAGAACGTTTCTAAAACTAAAAACTTTAAAACTTGACACTTTGAGTATTTGAGAAAGTGAGAAACTGGGAAACAAAAAGTCTGACAATTTGTGACCATAACAAATTGAGAATTGAGAATTTTGAAAACTAAAGGTTTGTAAATTATGTAAATTCAGAACCTGAGTACATAAATCGTTAAAAAACTGATAATCCAAGAAAGTGAGATTTAAAAATTAAAAAAATGAGAAACTTAAACTTTAAGAACTTAAAAATTTAAAACATGACATAAAAGTTTGAACATCTTTTATACAAAGAAGAACTAAGAATTTGTGAGAAGATTGAAAACTTAAAAACTTAGAATTTGTTAACGTGGCAACCTAGGAAATGAAAACTCTCAGAATTTACGAGCTTGGAAATTTGAAAATTTGAGACCTGAGTACACGGCAAACTATAAAAATAACTTTCAGAAAAAAATTATAAACTTTGAAAATTAAAACTCTGAGAAATTAGGAGCTTAGAAGCTCAAAAACTTGACAAAGAGATTGACAAAGTAATTTGTAAGTATGAAAACATCTATCAGTCTGAGAACATAAAAATCTAAATAAATAAAAATTCGTAAACTAGACAAACGAACTAAAACTGAAAACTGAGAACTCAGTTACTTTAATATTTTGGAAACTGAGTAAACTAAAATAAAATTACTAAAACGCAAAAATTGAAAATCTAGGAATTTAAGAAGAAAAAAAAATCTAAGAACTAAGAATTTGAAAACTTGAGTGTCAGAGGATCCAAGAACCAAAGTTTTTAACATAGGTACAGATAATTTAAAACTTCGGAATTTGCAACAGCCCAAAAATCCAAAAATTTTGATTTTAAGATTTGTCAGATTTATTACTAAAGTTTCAAATAGTTGTAATTCTTTTTTGATATATTCCTGTGACGATTTTTATTAAACTTAGAAAAAAACTCAAACTTAAAACAAAATTTATCAATTTTTTTGCTACATTTACGTGACGTATATGAGTATGTTTCGTTGCTCCGTACCAACTCGACATCACATCCCAATGATTTAAACAATTAGTTAGTTTTCATGCATAAATAAGTTTGCACTCTCGTTTGCTGTACGATTACTTATTGTTGTGGTGTTATTTTTACATATGGTTATAAAGAAAATAAGAAAAAGAACACAGTTCTCGAGTTCAACGTCTGTTAATACGCACGTTCCTTAAAAGTCACAATAACTTCAGAGCTAGAATACATTTTTCTGTAGTGAAGTAATAACAGCATTAATGTTATGCCATATCTGGCAGTCATTACCCACAAACAACTGGAAAGACCATAAAATGAAATTGCTAAAAAAATGTAAACAAAACCTAAATGTCACGATATACATGGCAATGTTCGCGAACTTTTACGAAAAATCTCTGTAATTAGTTCTAATAAATATCAAAATGTATAATTTATAGGAGCAACAATCATGGAATATTTTTTGAAGTTCTCCGGTTCATGAGATCAGAAGGAAATTAAACCGTCATTTTCGCCGCGGAGAAGTCGCTCAGCAGAAAATGAATTCTTGTATTTGCAATTTCAACAGTACCTATGTAAGTTAATAAACCATCAATATATAGTTTAGTTCACTAAATAGTTTAATTGGCAATTCCAGGTCTTTATGCCATGCGCGCACCAACTATCCGCGCAACTTATAAAGCTCCACGAGAACTTGAAGGCATTACTTTGATCAACGGGTGTCGCATCGCGGACATCGGCTGACTGTGTTCATTATTTCGTTGGACGTTTCGTGCTTTAGAAATCTTCAACAATGGTAAGTTTGATATTTTGATCTGATTTTAGTTTATTAACCTGAACTAAATTATAACGAGTGTAAAAAAAAAATGTCACGTCAATTTTGCAAACTAATTATCAGGACCTTCACACTTGAAGTTCCAGATGCAGTCAGACGGTGAATGTACTTCTATAAATATAAATAAGAGTAGTTTGTTAGCACCACTTGTATATTTTAACTCTGTTTTCTACATAAGTTTATCACCGCCATCGGGATTAGAAGAATAAGCAACAACTTCCGCTTGCATGTTCTGGAGCACTTAGTTTACAAAATTCTCGATTACTTCCCGAACTCTAACTCCGTTTATTTTGTAATTAAAACTAAATTTAACTCTTTTTTTGGAAAAAAGCAACGTCCCATATTTCCTCTCTGGGCAACGGAATTACGGAATTCTGATATGTTATTAAATCACGTTTCGTCCGTAGCTCTGACAAGCTGTAATTACAGTTTGCTGAGTGTACAATTACAATTACCTATTGAAAACACAGTGTTAACTCACTTTTTTGTGTAATCAACTAGGAAAACCGTAAAGTTTGTAACATTCATCCTTTCGTAGCTTCCTGAAAAATTTAAGGAAATCTACTCTCTTCACGCTTGACTTGTAAACAATCCGTGACTCACTCTAAATTAGAATCCTTTATTTTTGTGCATACGTCCGTGAATTTGTCTTTCGTGATTAAAAACTAGAACTAATAACCGACACACCCTTTAGGCGAGACGAAACTTTATTTGTCTTTAATTCGATAACTATTTGTAATTCTCGTAAATTGGACCATAGTTAGAGACACAAGGACGACCATAAAAATTATATAATTAATTCAGAGACCTATAAGATGTGTTTAAACCCACGCAAATGCTCTGGATAAGTGCGCCTCACCCCGTCATTTATTTAATGAAACGAATTACATGATTGCGTTAAATTAACATTAGGGTAGTTTCACGGATAAAAATGTAGAATAAGTCCAATCATACCACCCTCTCAAGTATTGACATATTGCACGTGTGTACAGCTATGAATGGATGTCGTGTCGCTTCCGATATTTCATAGTTTTATAATTCTTCCTGCATATTTAATAAAGTTTCTATAATGTTAGATTCAGGTTATCGGGTCAGAGGGTGTCCCTACTTAATAATTTAATATGAAAACAGGCTGCTTGCATTTAGTGAGGTATTGTCTCATATCAATGCAATCTCGGAAGTAATTTTTAAACTGACACTGATTTCAGTTGTGCTAAGATATTAACAACTGCATTGTATAGAAACCCACGTTTAATCTACCGTGTGTTAATCGCGTACACAAAAATGAGTCATCTTAAGTAGTTTTAAGGTTGTTTTTGTAAAAAAAGAACATATCAAATTTGTATTAGGTATATATAAATGAATAAAGTTGTTTGAAGTTAAAAAGTAGGTGAGACAGGATTAACGATTGGGTAAATGTTGATAAAATGATAAGTAAGTATGTATTAAGTTATTAAGATATTTATATCCCATAGCCTTTATCTACAAACTTAAGATATGGCAATTTAGAGACAAAAATCCATTAGAGCATTTGGAAAATGTTTACATTTTTAATTAAATTAAAAGGTACAAATATACAGCCTTGTCTAGTTATTCAGTCGAAAAAACAACACAATGTGCCTTGCTTTTTCGTACTGCCAGTTAGGTATAAATTTCAGGGATCCTCTTATTATTATATCTTTTTATTTTTAGGACTTTCGTTTTACTAGAAATTCTGGAAATCTGGTTCTTGACATTTTGGAGATTACTAAAGCTCTAATTACAATTTTGATAATTCTGAAGATTTTTTTTTACTGGGTTCTGGGTTACAAGGTTCTGGGCAACTTCACGAAACTTATAGAAATTTAAAAATCTCGAAATTTGTATTAACGACTGAAATCATTCTAAAATACACAAATACATTTTTCAGAAAAGTGGCCAAAAATTCTGATTTGTAGATACTTTTGATATTTTTTAATTTTAAGATGAAAAAAAATTATTGATTACCAAATATTTTCAAGCTTCTTACATTTTTGAGACTTTAATGAAATTCAAGAAATAACAAAAATTGGATTTTTTTAAGCCAGCACATCTTTGGAGGTGCGAGATAGTGATCTTACTGGAAACACAACAAAATGGAAGTAAACGCGTTATAAGAGACGTCAGTTTTCTCAGTGGCAGTCAGATGTAATGCCAAATTTTTTTACCATTTCGTAAATATTATTGAAATTTCATTTCAAACATTCGTCAAATTCGTATCTACCTATCTTGAGATAACCACAAATTTTAGATCATTGTGAACATTACACTTCCACTAAAACTACGATTTATGTTGTTGAAACGCTTTTAAATCCTTAATTTACGAGTGTGACCCAAAAGTGGTAAAGTGTCCTTTAAAATATTATTAACTTCTACATAAGGCCAACTTCGTATTTGTGATGTTGATCTTGCCAACATTAAAATGAGGTTTTTGGTTCTATCTTATAACTTATTTAATTCATATTCAAGAGAAAGGATACGAGCGTAATAAATTATAACTCAAACAAAATTGGACTCAGATCGTAATGTTAAACATTTTCAGTTTATTGTTGAACTACGGATTTTTTTTTTTTATTACACCTCCCACAACAAAAAAGTGTACCTACTTAATTAAATTACACTGAAACGTATAAATTTTAAATTTAATTTGTTGGCAACTTTTATAATAATTTTATTGCCATCCTCTTTATCGCTTTTATTTATGATTTAAATAAGTAATTGGTGTTTCATGTTCAAAATATGCACGCATATTTTAGATACTAGCCATGCATAATACATTTATCACTCTACATTAATGACCAATAAAACACAATTAAAGAGTACTTAATTAAAACATGCAACTAACATCTCCAATTTGTAACTTTCAACTTGACTTTGATTAAATATAAACTGATCTTTTAAGAGGTACGAAATTTCCAGTGACACGTTTCCTGTCGCCACCGCAATTAGACTGAGGATACCAAGAATCTGAAAGCAACGGAAGGTTCTATATTTATCCAAATACTTGTAGTTCCTAAAATTGTAGAAATTGCTTGGAAACTTTAAATTTTAATAACTTTGAACACGTGCATCGATTTTATTTTTGCTCCTTTTATTGAACAGTTACAGTAGGAGTGACAGTAGCAAAAATTACTGTGTACAACACGCGATACATTGTGTATCTTTCCAACTTCTAAACTGATTAGCGTAGACATTTAATCGTTATTATTACACTCACTAAAATCAATTCTTGCAACGATCGATTTCGTTTCAGGAAACTGATTGTCCGTCCCATGAGAATCGATTAAATAATAATATAAACCTAGGTGCTAATCATAAAGAAACCAATTTTCCGCTAATACCCGATCAGAAAAATTCTATCGAAATTTGCGTCTAACAAGGTTCTGAAAGGTTCGATAGAAATTTTCCCCTACAATAAATTCTTTCAGTTACCAATCAATTTTGACTAGACGGATAAATGCGTCCTCGGTCGTGCCGGCCTATTTCATATCATTTTAAATTTTGTACCAGTCTCTTCGTGATCTTAATAGATCAATCAAAGTCAGCTAATAATGGAGGAACTTATATACAAACAAAAGGGTGCAACGCACTTTAATAGAATCGTCATCACGATAGGAGTTTAGAGGGTCAGAGGTAAGAAGTGGAGTTCTATACTTGTGGAGTGTGATTAATTTGCCACTAACTGTGTTAATGGGGTGTTTTATCGTTCTATTTACATACTACCTAAAGGAAAACAAAACATTAATTTTATGCCACCTTGTGGTTAGGTACGGCTGTGGTATTCATTTATATGCATAACATTTTACAAGCAGAAAAGTTCGTTAAAACATGTTAATGTTCGCTCCTTGATTCAAGTGTTAGATCGTGAATTTGATAATGACCGTCATTAGTCTTACCGAACACTACGTATTCGTTAAAAAGAATGTAAATGGAAACTTGTTGGTTTTAAGATCCCGTCTGTGCGTGTGTTGCCTTCGATGCTTTTAGAGGGTGAGGTCACCAAAATTCTTTTTGTTTGAATCATGATCGATCCGGAGATATGGACTGTGAACAACTATCATGCACGGTAGACAGCCTCTTGAAAAATACTGTTACGGAACTGTAGCAACCACAAATCATTAGGAACACTAATCCTGTTAGTGATTTAAGTTCAATTTAAGAAAAGGCAGAAGTAACACGATACTTCAAATCAATATAACTACGCATTCTAGGATAACGCAATAATTGTTTTCCAATATAAATTTTTGTATTGTTTTCGTGACAAAGGTTGGTTGCTACAGAAATAACTGCCAATAAAAAGGCTATAGAAAAAGTAGTTTAAAAAATGTTTCAGTGGATAACATCACAGGATTGATTGGTGAGATTCTTGAAAAAAACTGAATTAGTACAGGTATTGTTAATTATAATACAAATTGTTTATGCATACAAAACTTGAGATTTTAAAATAAACTGTTATGGTGTGAATATAGATGTAATCAAATTAGATTTAAATATATGCTCATGTTAATATCATAATATCACATACCTACTATTAAATAGACCCAATAAAGTCTCAATAAATTATAGGGTAGCTTATTCTTTTTATGATTATCGTAATTAAAAGCAGACAAGGCTAGTTACAATAAAACAATGTAATATCAAACATTACTGATTTTCATTAATACATAGATGCACCATGAAGTTTTTAACTGCAAATTTTATTAAGAAAAAAAATATTAAGTATCAAACGATGCACATAAAAATACACAGCAATGGCAAGTTGAACAAACAACTCTTGTCCACACAGTTCGTCAGTATTTTAGTTCAGAGTTTGATATTTTCTTGTTTGACTTTAATTTGTCAAAGTTTTTAGTGTTTTTCAAACTGATATATTCCTTTGGCAGATTTACGTATTAGTCAGCACCACTCGATAGGTTTCTGCTTAGACCGCTTTTAGTGTTCTTTCGATAGTTGCAGATTGACCTCGCTCAGAACAATGATCGGTTTCTAGAATCAGTCAACCAAAAATCAAGGAATAAATCAACTCTAAAAAATGATAAATATTATAAAACATTTATGGCCTCTTACAACAATGATTTTTAACATTAAGCAATACTTAATAAGCAGCCACTTATCTTTCACTACAGTTATTGAACCAATAGTTTCCTTGGTTTTTAGAAATTACTTAATTATAAGTAATTCTTAAATTGTCGGTGCAAGTGGCCATAAAACAGCAGTTATAGTCAATACTGAAAAATTATTTTAGTTATTGAACGATCAAAATTTGACAAATTGTTAGTTTGCAGTTTTTTCAAGTATATTAACATTAACAATGATTTTTGGATTGTTACATGGAAAACATTTTGTCTACCACCAAAAAAGTACTTTAAAAAAGTAAATAAAGAATATTTTATTATATACATGTAGAATGATAACCTCACTGTGAAACTTGTACAGCTCTCTCAAAATTAGAGCTGCATATCAAGATTGATACTTTTTTTCTTTTTTATGTAGGGAGAATTCATTTTGATATCTTTCTTTCTGAAATTAAGGGAAGTGTTAGCATTCAAATTTTTGTTTTAGTTGAAAAATAGAGAAGTAATATTTGGTTATGAATTTTATTGCCCAACAAGCTTATAAAGCTGTACAATGTTGTTGTTTTATTATAAAGGTATTAAATATTTCACTGTTAGCTGTTTTGTTGATTAAATACAAGAAAATCAAGCCCTCAAAGTGCATTATAGATCGCTTGATAACAGATAAGTATCTTACATCATAATCTTATTTTACCAAATTATTTTGTTTTTGACTTATAATAGCACCTTACTTAGTGTTAGATAAATATAAATTATCTCTGTCATTTATGTAAGTATGCACCTGTTTATCTATATCTAAAGTAATTTATCAATTATTACCTATCTGACGAATAAAAAATAAAATTTCTTGCATAATCGTTTGAGAATTTTTATTTCTAATCTAATCGTCGAGTATTTCAATTAAGTATAACCAATATCAAATCTATGCTTTATGAAAATTGTTGTTGAAAATGTTGGAAAAAAATACTCTAGCGACTGCGGCTAATTCTATGTTCTACTCTAATATAACAATTTTAAAAACACAAAACGCTTCCATTTTATCCCCAGACACTAAATATCTTTACATTTTGAGTTGAGAAATTTATCACGATTTACCATTACTGAAGTCATTGTCTGAAAGCAAATTATTCACGAAACTCATCAATTAGTGTCTGTCAATGAAACCCTAATAGAATTATTTTCTTTATCTTATTTAGTTTTTCCACTTTTTTTTTCAGAGGGAATGCATTTCCGTCCACATCGGCCAAGCTGGCGTCCAGATCGGCAACGCCTGCTGGGAACTTTACTGCCTCGAGCACGGCATCCAACCCGACGGCCAAATGCCCTCTGACAAGACAATCGGTGGCGGCGATGACTCCTTCAATACTTTCTTTAGTGAAACTGGAGCCGGCAAACACGTGCCTCGTGCGGTCTTCGTCGACCTGGAACCCACCGTCGTCGGTTCGTAATCTAACACTAATAAAATTGACCACGTTTTACCCCACGAATAGGGAAGTGTCATGTCCGACCCGTTTCCTGTAATTTTACTCCGGTTAGGGAGTGCACTTTCATTAGGATATTAAAAGTGAAAACGGGAGATTTAGAGATTTAGCACGTGAACACGAGTTGTTAACTCGAGATGCGTGGTAATGCCACGGAAATATTCATATCGCGTGATGTTTTTTGTAGTTTGCACAATACGCGGAACCGCAGAAGCGTTGTTGTCCATTTTGTAAATAATAGAGCAAAGAGGAATTTAGTCTTCTTAAAAATACATCGGTTTGAATGGCGAGATCAATTAATCGGTGGGAAAAAAGTTTGACGATACCTAAAAAGTAAGCGATTAAATGGATAAAAAAAAATCAAAAGCTCGATGTTTCGGGGAACAGATTACGTCGTATACACTTCTACTGTATAATTTCCTAGCATAAAAAGAAACACTTAAATTTAATACGTGAGTGAATAACCTGGCTATAACTTGAAGCGTAATAATTTATCGCCTGTCAACGAATATGAATACGAAAAACATGAATGTGGTTATTATTCGATAAAATATCTAAATTTCAATGTTTAATGGTGCAAAAAATACGTCGTCTTTATTATTTTTTAATGAAACATAAATGTTCCTGCCAAGAGAAATTTAATATATAACCCCATTAAATTATAAACTAAAATACTGTCTCTGGAGACAAATTGGACTGAGAGGAAAGTATTTTTTATTCCCAAGAGATCGATTTTTAGTGTATTGTGTGCAACAGGTTCCAAAATATTTAATTGTTTTGAAGTGGTCAAAAAACGAATTTTTGAACTCGCATAATTACTTTTACTGTCCTGTCTTGTCACTCAAAATAACAATATGTCTGCTTCAATCTACACATTAAAATTCAATTAATTTTGTGTTACCGCCAATTTACAAGTAAAAACTAATTAGAAATTAGGGTACGGAAGAATGTAGGCGCCCCCAAGAAATTATTTAATTTAGTTTAAAATCGTCAGAGTCATAATTCAAGGAAGACATCCATTTATTTAATTGGATATAACAGTTAGTTTAGAATCAGGTAATCAAGTAATCATTTTGTTGTGTGCATTTTTTTGATAGTCAATTGGGTTGATATATGCGCTATTAATCACAATTATCTACTTACAAATTCTATCATGCTTCACTTTCGCAATGAAGAAATAAGTGATCTTCAAACTAAAATTGATTTTTTTAATGCGAAACTGAATTAGAAACATGGCGTTGATGTAAAAACACAGAAAAGCTGCCGGAACTAATTTAAAAATCTTTTCCTTACCAGCGATAATTCCTAATTATGGAGACCATCGCCATTAATAAATAACATATTTATCACAGCAAAAAGCTCTTCCTTTGCGTTTGCTAAGATCCCGCCTAAAAAACTTGACTTCCTGTATTTAATGGGTGAATCAATGAGACTCATTTCAGACGAATTTATGACCTGTGCAAATACGCTCAGTACAATTGGAAATCGGTTCGTAGAAAATAAGCACATCAATTGGAATTGTTACACCAGCCGTCTCTACGAATTTACAGTTATTATCTTATTATTCCGCCGTAAAAACTTTGTTTCGAATTTATTACCACGGTTTTTTTTCAGATGAAGTCAGAACTGGAACATACCGACAACTCTTTCATCCGGAACAGCTAATAACTGGTAAAGAAGATGCGGCTAATAATTATGCCCGTGGTCATTATACTATCGGAAAGGAAATTGTCGACGTTGTTTTGGACCGCATACGTAAACTTGCTGATCAATGCACGGGATTACAGGTACGTGTTGCCATTGATCTAAAACGATTGTCAAAATGTGGTTTAGGGCTTTTTGGTTTTCCACTCCTTCGGGGGAGGCACCGGATCTGGTTTCACCAGTCTTTTGATGGAAAGGTTGAGTGTGGATTATGGGAAGAAATCCAAGTTGGAGTTTTCAATCTATCCTGCACCACAGGTAAAAAAATGTGTTAGGAACGTTGCTTGCATTTTGAAAAAACAAAAATCTATGGGTTTTGGGTCTTTTTGTACATGTGTTGTTGAATTTACATCATAACATACAACAATTACATTTGTGCTGAAAATTACGTCCGTATATCAAGCATCAAACATCGCGGAGAATATGAAGAGAGATTCAAACCGAAAACTGTTCTCCTTAGAAAAAGTGAAAGGAAAAATTTTGGTCAAGATATTAAGTTATTATAATCAAGCGTGGTAATCGGCCATCTCTAAAACAACCAATTTTCTACCAAAAAAGAATATAATGATTTAAAAAGACACCCACAAAACCGTGAGTTTATTTAATTACGGTGGTAGTGAGTAATACTGTAAATATTTGACAAAGATATATTCACCCGTTTTCTAAGAAATAAAATTCGTGGATGTTTCGAACTACCCTTTTTATGGACACTACCCTACTAAATGATTAACTACAGTGACTACACGTATTATACCCTCATAATTGAATTAATCTACCCCAAAATCTCAGGTTTCTACGGCGGTAGTGGAACCCTATAATTCCATTTTGACTACCCATACCACCCTGGAACATTCCGACTGTGCATTTATGGTCGATAATGAAGCCATTTACGATATCTGTCGCCGAAACTTGGACATTGAAAGACCAACTTACACTAATCTTAACAGACTGATAGGACAGGTAGAGGTGTTTCCTTGTTAAAACTCAAAACTAAAATTTTCTTCAGATTGTATCATCCATCACTGCATCACTGCGTTTCGACGGTGCCTTAAATGTCGATTTGACAGAGTTCCAAACTAATCTTGTACCATACCCGAGAATCCATTTCCCTCTAGCTACCTACGCGCCTGTTATTTCAGCCGAAAAAGCATACCACGAGCAACTGACAGTGGCGGAAATCACCAACGCTTGTTTCGAGCCCGCGAATCAAATGGTCAAATGCGACCCGCGTCACGGGAAATATATGGCATGTTGCATGTTATACAGGTACCGTATTCTAAAACACTCTCATTTCCTTTGTTTATTTTCGGTACTTTTATAGGGGTGATGTTGTCCCGAAAGATGTGAATGCTGCCATCGCTACAATCAAAACCAAACGCACAATCCAATTCGTTGATTGGTGCCCTACTGGCTTCAAAGTCGGTATAAATTATCAACCTCCAACTGTTGTTCCAGGGGGTGACTTAGCAAAAGTACAACGAGCTGTTTGCATGTTGTCTAATACCACCGCTATCGCTGAAGCTTGGGCTCGCTTGGATCATAAATTTGATTTGATGTATGCAAAACGTGCATTCGTTCATTGGTACGTCGGGGAGGGTATGGAAGAAGGAGAGTTTTCAGAAGCTCGCGAAGATTTGGCAGCTCTTGAAAAAGATTACGAGGAAGTTGCTGTGGATTCTATCGAGGGTGAAGGTGACGAAGGGGATGAATATTAAGAGAGCTTTGGAAACACACGCATTTACGCCTTTTAACAAGTTTACGATTCTATTATATTTATTAATAATATAATTATAATGAGTCTATTATTGCTGCTTTTGTAGTTTTGTATAAGTAACTTATTCGATTTATCTAATAAGGGCACTTTCATCTTAATACATTTTTGCAGTATATATTTTTCATTTGATAACACCTTTCCAAGTCCGTGTCACGGGATGTTTCTGAACTGGTTTTTGATCATTAAAACGCCGTTACATTTTTACAAAACGTTAAATGTATTACTAAAAACAGCCACAAAAACATTAAAAAAAAACTAAAAATGACATTACTATCTAACAATTTAATAATTACATATTTTATCAAAATGAGTTAAGTTGAGAATATAGATACAAATTTATTAATTCATAACAAAACAGTCAAAAGAACTACACAACAAAATGTCTAACATGAAATTGGATGATTTATTTTCATGATTACTTACAAAATTTCCAATTAAAGCTCTGATTTTTATAAATTTAAACACAACAGTCAAATAGAGACTGCTGCAAATGAGATTAAAATGTAAAAACAACTTTTCCTACTTTGGAAAATTACTTAGTTTTTCAGGTCCATATTTATTTTGTTTTTTTGTTTATTAATTAAGACAATTTTCCTCACAATCTTCAAGCCAATAAGAAGCCATGCATTTTTAAAAACCAATCAGTCAGTGTCAAATTTTGCACTAGAGCAATTACCGATAATTTGCACTAGTGCATTTGTTCAAAATTAGTGTTTGTTTACGCATTGCTATTGTTTCAGTAGTTTCTATTTGATACGACACGGCCTGAAAATTTGATCAAAATTACATATTATGAGTCCAGCAATTTAATTTTTATTTTTAAAGACTGGGGCTGTTTGCTAAGATGTTCGTTTCTGAAGTAGCCACCCGAATACCCCTTGTGTATGTCAAACTGCCTCCTAATTATAGATAATTTAACACCCCCTTAGGAAATAATATATGATAATTTCTTTAGCTTAATGGAATAATAGTTTTGGTATCACTTTTTGAATATCTCTTACTTCGTCATTTTTCGAATTTAATTTTAAAAATTCTTCCGTCTTTTCACACTTTGCAAGACACACGTGATATAATAAATGAGTGGTTCATTTTACAGCATGTCCGGAATGTCGCGCACATTCTCAAGGTACCTTTATGTCTTTATTAAGACAATTTGACATGCATGGAAAACTATTTCCCGAATAAATCTCTTGGCAAATTGCGAAAATGGGAAGCAAAAATAAAAATAAAATTACTGGACACATAATATCAACCTTTAATCAAATTTTCGTGCTGTGTCGTATCAAATAGAAACAACAGAAACAACAGCAATGCGTAAACAAACACTAAAACTGCGTATAGAATTACTACAAACAGCATCAAGAAAAATTATTAAAAAAAATCACTAGTGCAAATTATTATTAGTGTAAAATTATCGCTTATTTTGACACTGATTGGTTGATGTTTAAAAATCCAAAGCTTCTCATTGGCTTGAATAATATGAGGATCAAGTTTATTTTGCAGCCGTGTTGCCCCCCAAAGGCAATGGATTTTTTAAAATATTTTTCTCGCATTGCACTACACTGTTCAATGTTGCACCTCCGAGGACGTGCGTGATATTCCGGACATCTGTATAATACAAGGTATACTTTTACGTAAACGAAGTAAAAATTCTAGTAATAAAAAATAATAAAAATATATATGGTCTGCGGTTTAAAACACTGTTTTATCCTAGTACTGGAGTGTTCGCGCAGACTTTATTGTATAACTGACTAATTAGAACTTAAATAAAATTCTAAACAATGATCGGATTATTGTAATATCGTTTTGTGACAATTTGTATAAAATAGCTATCAGAAAAATTAATCTTTTGTTACGATAAACTAATTATTTGTTTTATTGCCACAAAAAAATGGTATTTTAATAATAAATTTTGAACTAATAAAATTTATGCAACTGATGATCTGAATGAAAATAAAATAAAAGAAAATCAAGAATTCCTAGAAATATCGATTACCCTTTGAGAGAATTTATTCCATACATTTGACGGACCTCTGTTTCAAAAATATGAAGAACCTTTCTACTCACAGTGTTTTAATACCTTTTCAAACTCAAATTCTATGTGGTTATCGTCCACATTTTCTTATCTTTCTCTACTCATGGACCCGTTTCTTGACTAGTCAAACAAAACGGATTTTAAGAATAAATGAACATTTATCACATACACGATTTGTTCAACACTTATTTGATTTTCTTCTCTCTAACACTTTGTTCGCCTGAGCAGTCGACGACTTCTACCGCACATCGGCGTGGAAACCACCCTCTTATTCGATACAGTGACTCTTCATCTTTAGGTAAAACTTGTACTTTTTCCCCAAACAACCAATACCTGGAAAAAAAAGTAGTCAAGAGAACAAAAAAAAAACATTCTCTACCAACTTTCTCCATCTCGTCACACTAACGTTATCCCCAACTTTTAATTTTATCCTAGGTTCATCAGTGCACGGGGGACATAAACAAACTTTTAGACCCTGAGTTATAGGGAACCAAGACCCAGACGCTGGATGAATTATATTGTACAGTTTCGTTCTTTGTCTCTTCTCATCTTTTTGTTCCATTTGCTCCCTCTAAAATTTCAAAACTAGGAGTCATTTAAAAAGTCTCAGAGTTGTATTTACCGTTAAAGTATATTGATCACAGTTATCGGCCACAGGCCAGTAAATACCATCACCAACAGGCTGGCAAGTTAAGTTAATAACCTGGCAGATATTCCGCCACTTGCCCAAGTTATACGGAAAGATAAAAACTTCGTCTGTATTTTTTCGACGAAAATTGGCTTTCTCTACGATCCAATCCTCGATTCCCGTTCTGTTTCGAAGAATTGCCCTGATCTAAATAACATTATTTTCTGTTCTTTATCAGAAATGATTACCTGAAGGACTAGAAGCATCCCCACGGCGATCACAACACCGACCGTAAATCCTAGAGCGAGAACACACAGAATTATGCTATACAATCCTAAATGAACGATAGGTTCGGTCCCGGTGCCATAATAAAGATAATGCACCCGATTTAAAGCTCTGTAAAGTGAACATCCTAGGACTATCGAAGCATGAAAACATCCTATAATGGCAAAGGCTAGGAATGCGGTAAAATGTCCGTGATTTCCCCAACCGACGCAATTATTAATCCAAGGGCAGTGGTGATCCATTTTCAAGATGCAACGGCCACCTAAAGATTTCCCATTACTGATTTTATAGTTTTGGTTTTACTACACATACATTTGCGACAGTGATGAGATCGTGGGGCTTTATACCCGTGGCAGACACCGCACCACTGTAAAAATTGACAGTCATTTTCGTTAACCTGAAAGAAAGGATTAAAAAAGGAACACAAAAATATAAAAAAGGCATACAGGCTTCCATTTTAAGGGTAAATATCCAGGTCCATGATACATGGACGATAAAAAATTATACAGCGTCAGTCCTGAAAAGCTCATAAATAATAAACTGTTTAAAAATCCCCCCATGGAGTTTGCAGGGGGCCACCACATCCCATTGCAGTGAATTGTCATTCCACTGACTAATTTTATAATGCCTATAAATAATAATTAGAATAACGAAATTTCGTAAATAATTACTAACCTAACGCAGTTAAAGGGCCCCAATGACATATTCTACCCAACGTTCCAAAACACATTCTTTTTTTAAATAAAATATCAACAAAAATTTTGACACATGTCAGCCCAACATAACCTCAAAACTTCATCGAAGATTTCGATGAGAGTGACTGATGACATTTAAAGGGCAGGACCGTAATGGACAAATTTCAAAAATACCCATTTATTACAACTGTAAAAAGCTACATAAAATTAAATTTCATCGATAACATTATAATAGGCTGTATATATTCAACGATAGGCTTATAAATGGAAGTACCGGGGAGTAACATGACAATACTGAACAACATTGTTAAATTTAGAACACATTAGCACAAGCAATTGTGAGCTGGAGGAGCATTTAGATCTAAATCGTTTAAATCTCGAGGGCGTCCTCTCCGACCGGGAAGCATTGCTCTGTCTACTGCTGTTTCCATCCGGATCATTACTTTTTCCAAAAGAGTTTCCACGGCTCGGGCAACATTCTGACCAGTGGCGGCACTGGTTTCTAAGTACACCAATCTGGAACAATAGGTGAAATCGATGTCTTCGGCGGGAATTTTAACTTTACCCATGTTTTTCCGCCATTTCGCGTGCCCGCCATTCTGTTATTACTCTGCGATCTTCTAAGTCAGCTTTATTGCCACAGAGAACTACGTCAGGGCACTCGCAGTACGCGTGCAACTAAAAGAATATACATCAATAGAAAATCGTCGATATTACTGACAAACACTGGTGTCATAAAAATCGTGCATGTGCGTGCAGCTCGTGTAAAATTATAGCAGGTGATTAAACAATGAGGGCAAGCGGAATAATCAAAATAAATTGCAACAGAAATCAATAATTGGCTAATATGTGTTATTACCCGCAGTTGCTCTACCCAATTACGAATTTCGAGAAATGATTGTTCATTAGTGAGGTCAAACAACAGAAGAAAGCCCATGGCATCTCGATAAAATGCTGTTGTTAAACTACGAAATCTAACAAAACTGTTATCTTACTAAATCTGAAAAAACTACAGCATCTTACCTTTCTTGTCCCGCAGTATCCCAGAGTTGCAAATGAATTCTATGGTTTCTACCTTTTGATTGATACAACTAAATAAATTCTTTTTAGAAAAATACAACTTTAGAAAAAAACAACTCACCAGTCTTTTCTCTCTAAAGTCAATCCCGACGGTTGAAATAAACCGTGAGTTAAACAGTCCATCAGTGTATTGATATAGGAAGCTCGTTTTGCCAACACCAGAATCACCAAGAGCCAGAAATTTTATCAAATAATCATAATCCATCTACAAGAAAAAATTACTACCTTTAAACTGTACGAAACGATTCAGATTTACTTCAATTAAAACAACATTCAGTGTTTTCAAACACTGTCAACCTGTTGCAAACGATTCACCGTTTTTCTTCGATAACCACCTGTCAGATTGACTTTGTGATCAGAGGCGTCAGCGCTCTGATAAGTTGGTGGTTTCAGGAAGAACTAGAATATTCGATGTAAAGCTACGGTACATCGATGTAAAGCTCCCGCATTTTAACTACATTCATTCAAAATGATAAAGCTTGTTGATTTATTATTGTGAAGCATTTAATTTTGTTGATTTTGTTGATTATTACACTTTTGTTACCGATTTGTTGCTTTCACTTTTATAGTTTGATGAGGGTGTCTTATCTCATCAGTTTTGTACTGTTTGTAAATGGATTGGTTTTGAAATGAACAGCAGTTATTGATTTTGCGTCGTAAACAAAATAAGTTTCTTGAGGTGGGAAATCTATTCTTGGTACATATTATTAAAATTAGAATTTAGAATAAAATTTTACAAAGTAAAGTTCCCAAAGAATTTCCTTGTACTTTTTAAATTCTCAGAATTTATAAAATGTGTTTTTTATTTTTACGACCTTCGGCATTTACTGAGTATAACTGCTTCCAATATATTTTAAAATCTTTAGAAGATAGTTTTCTGGCAATTTAAAAAAAAAATCTCTTGAATTTCAAGATTTGCAGAAATTTAGATGAGACAAAATTCTGTAAAAAGTTTAAATGCTTTGGTAGATCGTTTTTAAGCAAAAAAAAACTTAAAACTCTAACAAAATTCTAAAAAAAAACCCTAGGAAATTTTTTGTTTTTAAAATTCCCGTAATTTCTAGAATTTTTAAAAAAAGTTAAAATTTGTCTTTGAATTTGATTTAAATTACTACGAATAAATTTTTAAGAAAAAAAAATGGAGGAAAAAAAAATATGTTTAGCAGTGCCAACAACTCTGTTTTGAATTTAATTGCATGTGATTGGTTGCTAGTTTATAACGCGAGTTTTTCTTTGGTTTAGATTGGCGGGAGTACACCATGTGAGGTAAAAAGTGAAAACGCGCGCTTGTATCCACCGAGACTGATCTTCTTTCCTGCAACGACAACCTTCACGCTATCGGGCGCTAACGAATAATGAAAAGGTCAATTCAGGGTAAATGATCAGAGTTTTGTCGAGCTGATTCTTGCCTACCATGCAAATGTTTGTAATCTTCTCAATCTGAGAGTATAGGGACGCATAAATTTAGCCCAGTTTCATGGGTCACTACTCAATCTAAGGGGAGAAATAACGAGATAAAAAGCAAAGTCAACAAAGTGGAAATTGTCGGAAGTAAGATCTCAGATGTCCAAGGGTATGAAAATTAAAATTCATTTTAAATTTTATGTTGTTTATCGACTTTTCATCTAGATTGCGTTAATTAATCAAAAACCCTGTCACCTCAAAATAAAAATCAAAACATTCAATCTCGTTCTGTTATGTTGTTTTGGCTATCAAACAGATAACTGTATTAATGACACATCTAAGCGACTACAAAAAATTGTTTCATTTTGGCCATAAGACTCAGATGGAAGATAAAGGAGTCCAAACCGTTATTAGTATCTATTGAATTTTTTGTAGCTCCTTCAGCCAAATAACTTACCCTTTGCAGAACGAAAATGTGGGGAAGATGTTCGTCAAAAAGCAAACAATGAAGAAAAATTATTTCACTCCCAATTGGAATATATTCCTTTCAAAATCATAGAAGACAACAGCGTGAGAGTAATTAATTTGCCGAAACTTCAGTTAAACGACACAACCGCCGCTGAAAACAGATTCAATTTTTGCGACTGCCTCCTTTTGGATGATGATGGAATAAGCGAGCTATGCGCAGAACTCCACGAACGGATGCTTAAAAGTAACAAAGAAAAACTTCGGTCTTTTCATGATGATGGGACCCAAACCATGCTTCATGTTCATCCGCATGTTTTACAAACTGACGCAGTAGCTAACGTTACAGTTGATACTGCTACCCAAACAATCAATAAATTGTAATTCTAAGTTAATTTTATTAAAATCTCTTGAATTTTCCTCTTCGATTTCCATCAAGATAGTAGTTGTCAAATGGACTCAAGTCGTTTAAAATTATCGTTTTTTTAAACCATGTGTTTTAATTTTAAAACCAAAATTCATGGCTAAATTCGTTCCCACCACCAATCCCAGTGAAGACCTGAATAGTACCAAGAGTGAAAGTTTCTACGAAAACGTTTTAGACAAATTCAAGTTTCTTCGATCCCTTAAAAATTACGTCGTTTCCAAAATCCGATCAGTTAGGTACGAATTCAATAAGCCCGCAAAAGGCGAAGTTAGCATCATTTCATACGATCAACACACCTTTGCTGAAGCCGAAAAAGAGTTCGACTTACAAGCAGCGAGAACATCTAAGGTCGACAAAGTCATTCTTCAAAACTTGAAGAAAGTTTTGGACTCCCACCTTCCCAGTAACCGCTCGAAAAGCAGTACAAATCTGGAACTGCTGGAAATCGCTGAAAAGACTTTTGCACGTCAGCTGGATGTTTTTGAAGAAATTTTAAAAGTGATAAACACGAAAAACTGTGAAAAAAACATAATGGATGAATTACAAAAACAGATCCAGTTGCATAACGATTCGGTAGATGTTTACGTTAATGGCATCATTAAGAGTTTGCTTAACGAATTGATGAAATCGGTTCATGAGTCTGAGTCCAAACGTGAAGCTTTCCCTTCTCAGAGTGAAGATTTTGGTGACAATCCTGGAGTTCATACATCTGAACCAAGCTGTGAATGTCAGCAAGGAACAGCGAGCGGAGCCGCGGTACCAAAAACGGGGAAAAATTTATTGGAATTGCGATTTTTATAAAGAGCCTAAAAGAAAACACAGACTTAATATTATTAGCAGATTATAGCTGCATTTGGCCCGATTAATATAATTGTAAACGACTTGAACCGATTAAAAATTAGTAAACCCATCGATCACAAATTAGTTCAGTGTGTTATTACCAAGCATAAGTTGTCTAATATTGCATGTACTACGAAGTCTTTTTCCAAAAAGCAATGAAAGCATAAAAGGTTATCACTGGTCAGGAAAACACTTTTCCGATTTTGTACGTTTTAATAACATCCTATTGTAGAAAAAAAGACGAAAAATAGAGTAAACACCACACCATAAATAAAACGATATTCGATTTGACTACAATCGCTCAAAAAATAGATATCACAATTTGCAAAGATACCTCAGTCCTTATTTGACGCACATCGACAAGATCACTCCCATAAAAATTCACAGTGCGGGAGTTAATGATTATAAGTATAACAATAATAATGAACACATTAAAAAGGAAAATGTCATTCTTCTCTCATCACTTTCATTGCCTTGACTTCCGACATGAACACGCCGTTTTAGGAACCAGACAAGTAAGCATTGTTGACACAACGGTCCACCAAACCTCCTTGACTGTTTCCCGAGTCAATTTTTTCTGGGGAAATCATCTAACTGTGCTGTCGTTAGACACCGGCAAATTCTCAGGTTTAACAATCTGGTAAGTGATTAAATATTCAGGATAGGCCTGTTCTCCTCTATATACCACGTATTCAGGGAAATTTAAGCCTCCAGCTGATGGACGACCGGCTACAGAATGATGACCTGGGGGAGCATGCGCCATCTTCATGGCGCTAAACTGGAGAAACATTTTCCCTAAAGTGACGCGGCATAGTAGCAGATGTCTACAAATGAACATTTAGTTTTTGCTAGTTATGATAGTTTATTTTACCGGTGACAGATATAACAAGACCTGTCCTTGTGAGTCGGACAACCGGTACCGCCCCCAATTCCGTAAACGTACTGATTGCTTTTGGAGGAGTGCTCACCAAAGTAAATTCCCGCACCAAACATCCCTCCAATGTAGGCGTGCCTTTCGTCGAATCCCTTCTGAACAATGGCGTTTATGAAAGGTGAGCCGTGGAAGAGCATGCGTTCGTTGCACTGATTGCCATTTTCTTCAGAGACTTCTTGTCTCCGATGGACATAACGTTCCCATAGTTTCCGATTTTGCACTTTTTGTATCTAGAGGATACAAACCACACTATATTAGAACGAACGAACAGAAGTTGGTGCTTACCCTGACGATATTATATCTATTGAAAATTCCTCCAGCATGACCATTGTCCCGATGCTCCCTTATGCTATTCTGCATCTCCTCTTCAACAGTAATAAACTCTTTATCGTCTGCCAAAAGGTCAATGAGCAACGTCCCGGGATTCGACGGCATAGATCTCAACCCTCCATAACTGGCCATAAGCCGTTCCATCCCTTTTATCAATTTGTGCCTAAATCCATAGGCAGAAATTCCTATCTGTTTTAAGTCTTCATGGTTCATCTCTGCTAATATATCCAATGTAATTTGTTCCCTTTCGAATATATCAATCAACTGCTCCAAGTTCAAGCTTGTCAAAAATGAAGAAACGTTGGTTATGTTATCAATCATTTCTTGTTCATCGCCTTCTAATTTGGACGTCGAACAACAACCTTCTACTATAGGCATTGCCACGCTCGCTCTGCTACCTACGGGTATTGTTAATTGTACAGACGCACCGGACGGCATTAACACCGTTTCTGTGTTGATAACAGGCAAAAGTGAAGGACTAGGAGGTTTCGATGAGATGACGGAAAGAGGACGTGAAGGTGGAGCTGTGGTGACGCCTTGTTGTGAAGCCATAGCATCCTGAAGAAGACAACGAACATCTTCGGCACTAGAGAGATCCATGGGAGTTTGTCCTTCTTGGTTTTTAAGGAAAGGGTCCGCGCCGTGAGCCAGCTATAAAATTGATCCAGCTTACGAAACATACATTTTTTTTACTAACCAGAAGAGCACAGAGCTGCGTCCGTCCCTTTTGAGCAGCCTCATGTAACGGCGTGAAACCCCATTTATCCGTGGCGTTTACCACAGTATTATATTTTATTAAAAGTGCGGCTATATCTAAGTGACCGTAACTGGAAGCATTATGCAAAGGTATCAATCCACCTTTATCTTGAGCATTCACGTCAGCCCCATGTTCCAGAAGATACTCGGCGACCTCAACGTTGTTATAACCAGCTGTAAACGCCCGAATATAATTCTAATACTAAAACTAAATACTTAGATAAACCTGCTAGGTGTAAAGGCGTGGAATTTCTCCCTTGAACATCACGACAGTTGATATTTTCCGAAGTAATCAATCGTTGAATCCTCGCGAGATTCCCCTTTTTGGCGGCATCCAACAGCGCAGCATTCCCTCTTAACAAATCAGCGACGTCCTGATCACACTCTCGCACTAAATCGAGAGCTGTAGCCCCATCCCTGTTCTTTTTCGTCGGATCAGCGCCATGTTTCAACAATAGTTTCACGATTTCGTATTTTCCTTTTGCGGCGGCTTCGTGTAAGGGTGTAAACTTCCAAAGATCAGCCACGTTCACGTTGGCTCCGTGTTTTACTAATAATTCTGTGACTTCGTAGTGGCCGTAAGAGCATGCGTTGTGTAAAGGCACCAGACCACTGCAATGTTAACATTTAGTGATAGCTTTCTTTCGTCGAATGTCTCACCCTTTGTCTTTTGCGTGTACGTCGGCCCCTTGTTGAAGGAGGTATTCGACGACAGCTACCCTGTTATATCCGGAGGCAAAATGAAGAGGAGTCGAATGACGACCGTCCAAGTCGCGGCAGTTAACTATGTTAGGATACGTTTCTAATAATCTTTGCACTTGTTCGAGATCTCCGGATTTGGCGGCTTCCAACACTTGGCACTCGACATCGCCATTAACGGCTGGAGGATCTGTAAAAAAAGTCACTGTTTATTCTAGTTAAAGTAGACGATGAAAGATTCTACATCTTCAACCGTTTATCTGAATGTCTATTTATAAATACAGATTAGTATGCAAACGTTTTAGATGTGAACTAAAATTCTTAGCTGATGGTTTAATTTTACGCCATCGGTTAAGAATCCTTCGATATGTAATAACAAGGATGTTCTTTATAGATTATAAACACATGTGTAAGGTTATATTTATAAATAAATAAAAAAATATTTTTATGCAACCGCATTTTTGCTAATTAGACCTTACAAACGAAAGCTCCTACCTTGAAATAATTTTTGGGCGTTTTCTCCGGCCAACTGTGAAGCTGTGTAACCTTGCAATGAAACAATAGACGGATCGACGTTATACGAAAACAAAAGTCGACACGCTTGAACATTATCTTCTTTAGTGCATCTATGTAAAGCCGTTTGTCCCAACCCATCTAAAGCATTAACTTTAGCACCGTGCCTCAACAACACCTCCATGAGATCTAAATGCAAATTGTCAGCCGCCAAATGTAGCGGCGTCAAAAAGTCTTTATTCTTCTCGTTTAAATGAATACCCTTTCGTATAAGTAATTCGACGACTTGTTTTCGTTTAGGGTACGGCGAATTGACAGCTACGTGTAAAGCGGTATCACCTGTATACGGATGTTTAAAATTGACTACTTCTGATGTGAGGAACTTTTTTAATTTCGTAGTGTCACTCTGTTTACAAGCGTCTAACAACTGGTGTCCTCGGTATTCAGCTGGAAATGAAATAATGAAGGTATTGCGGATCTTTACATGATTACTTACAGGTCAAACGTTCTTGTAATTCTCTCGTAGGGGCGACATCTATTGCTGATTTCGAATGGCAATTAAGCTGGGTGGGATCTGCTCCTTCGCTAAGCAGTAGTGAGCATACTTCAACTCGTGATTTAGAAGCGGCTTCGTGTAACGGAGTAAAAGCCCAGAGATCGTTGGCGTTGACGTTAGCACCATGTTTGATTAGCATTTCGGTAACTTCGAAATGACCGTATGAACACGCATTGTGCAAAGGAACTAGGCCACTACAAGCGAAGAATTAACCAACACCGTCCACATTTCAAAAGCACAGTTTCAAGGGAATAAATTAAAACAGAAGGAATTTATCGGGCTACTTGCCTACTTTAAAATAGTTTAACTTGATTGCATTTGCATGATGAAACTTACAAAGCGGCTATTTGGATTCGTAACAAGAAACAAAATAAAATGTCTCAGAACTACACCTAATATCCGTCATAATTAAAATTTCATGCTCGCTAAGTGAGAGTCTGATGCAATTCTGTATCTGTCGTGTTTAATTTTATCACGGTAATTTGAAAATTAAAAACATTGTATTTGACGTTTATGTAAAAATTGTGTTAAATTTATGTAAATACTGCAATATTTGGAAAAATATAGTTATAAACATTGTAATCAATAGCAGCGTTAGAAACTGCCAAACTTCGAATTTTCGCAGTTAATTGCCCACAACGAAATTATTTTTATAATCTATATAACCAACCGAAAGAAAGTTATTAATTATAAAAACGAACTAAAAACTGTTATTAATGTTATCAAGACATAAAGAATAATCATCTACTATCAACTAACAGTCAACTCCCTACTTTTTTATGCCATAGTGAAAGTGTTAAACAGAGCAATGACATTACAATCAATAACTTTTACTTTAAAAATAATGTCGCAAATTATTTGATTTTTGATGACTTTTGCGTAACTACATTTTATTAACAATTAACATGCTGAACAGACGAGAGAAAAATTAAATAAACAGCACTTTGTTGTCTGTTTTTTTCCATCTATAATATAATTATTGAAGAAGGCAACTTTCTTTAAAACAGTCAAATACATAATTTACCTAATTGGATTATACATACAAAAACTGATGATATTAAAGATTTATACTTACGCACCTATGTTGGTAAACAGATAATGAAAACGAGTTATATAACTTTAACGTAATGAACTCAACGTTAAAATAAACAACGTAATTATTTTAGTGATTTCTATGAGCATCTTTTTTGACAAGCAGGAAATAATAATGTATTCAGATTTTCGTAATTCAGAAATTATTTAACTGGAAGACGAAATTATGTACATGCATAATTATCTCCTGCTTTTTAGTCTACTTTTAACATCTAATCTTTAAGTGCAATAATAACATTAAAAAAAATGCAAAATTGTAATTAGATGTTGGAGCTGTTTTAATTGATAGTTTAACATCTAATTGTTATGAAGTTTATAAGAAAACAAAAGTACTTCCTGTGACCTCGATATCAAATAACAAATGAATTGTGTGAGTTTAAGACCCAATTTATTAATGTCAACCAGGTGAAGTCAACCTAATTTAATTAAATTAATTAACAAAAAACTTTCAACTGTCCTCCCAAATCATACGAAAAAAAAAAACTCGTTCAATTGATAGGTTTCTCATTAATAATTGTAGAAATGAAGTAACGAGAAAAACTTCGTTACTACATCCGCATTTAATTTATTCCCGTGAACATTTGAAATTATTTTATATTTACCCCTTATCCTTTGCATGAACATCTGCACCATGCTGTAGTAACAGCTGAACTACCCGACTCCTGTTATACCCCGCTGCCAAATGCAACGGGGTAGAACGTCGTCCATCACTTGCATGACAATTAACATTCAGAGGCGTCAAAAGCGTTAAAAGTTTATCTTCAGCTCCACATCGCGCCGCCTCCAATAGCTCATCTTTTCTATATTCTCCCGTAAGCACAGACCTTGTTGAATTGTCAGCCACGTCCAGTGGAGTCTTACCTTCAGAATTCGTAATGTCAGGTTCAGCCCCATGTTGCAAAAGTGCAATGCAAACATCAACTTTGCCCTTGATGGCAGCCTCATGTAGAGGAGTGTAATTCCAATTATCCCTAGTGTTAGGATTTGCCCCTGCTTCCAGAAGAAGTCTCACCACATCTGCATGGCCAAACGAACATGCATTGTGCAGAGGGTGGAGGCCCCCGTCATCACGAGCTTGAATCGAAGCCCCCGCTGAAAGGAGAAACTCCACCACGTCGCGTCTTCCATACCCTGTTCCACAAATAAAATCAGTTTCAGTTAAAAGTATCATAGTTGTTCACTAACCTGCAGCGAAATGTAAAGGTGTAGATTTGCGACCAGCTGTGTCTCTAGCGTTCACTGTTTGGGGAGTGATCAATTTCCGGACCCTGGCGATGTCACCCACTTTACACGCTTCGAAGAGCTCCCGAAGAGGGTCGGCAGCACTGGGAATCGATTCCATGGGGGCCGAACCAGGTGGTCGACGAACCGCCATTCCAAATTGGGAAATTGTCAACTACCGAAACGAACTCATTTTCCCGAACTCCTCGTCAACATTGCACCTTGCGTCACATAAGAACTTTTTCAAACGCTATTGATGACTCATCATTGCGAAAACATCGATCTTTTTTATTATTGCTAACTTTGTCGCTGGCTACACAAACACAACACAATAAAATAATAAAACATTAAAAAAAGTGGTGGGGCTGCGAGAGAGCTCCTTGCATCAGCTGTCAAGGCTGTCAAAAAAGAGAAATGTAAACGTCAAATAAGTGGAAGTGGCTATGATCACTGTGTTACACTCTAACCGGCAAAGGTTTCAAATACCAGCAAGGTTCTACGAGAAAATGGAGAATTATACATATAAACGTTATCAATTAAATCTGAAATTAGCAGAAACGTCAACTACAATTAGAAATTTATTAATAAATTAACAACAATTTTAACAATTTAATATAGCCTAATTCTGGGAAATCCATATTTACATGGCCAAAATATTATAAAAACTCTATTATTTATTTTTCAAAGTGTACGTGAATTTATCCAAGGCCAGAGTATGTACTTTACATAAGATGTGATATTAAGAAAAAGCGTTCGAAGTATATATTTATTTTTATTTATTACATTCATATAATAATGTTAACAGTAGAGAAATAATTACTTGTAAATAAAGACAATTTATCTACAATAAGTATTAATACTTTATGATTGTATATATGTGTATTTAACATACAAGTATCACAGAAACATTCAAGATTTTACAAAGATAGATTTATACACTTTACAGATAAATATATACTGTCAGGTCACAATACAGTTTTACAATTTTGGCACATAGATCATCATAAACAATAGAAAAAAGATCACAGTTGCAAAAAGTTTTATCGTATAATATAAATTATATTTTATTCTTTTATGTATAATACCCTAGCGTCATAGAAGAACATTCCAATATTGGCACAAAATAGAAGAACAGCCATTGAATACAACATTACAGAAATAAAATGAGCAGCCTTTATATTTATTTATTATTTATCGCGTATTCGTTGAACGCGTTGTGTTTGGGTCTTCATGCCATTATTTGAATGATCAGTCGTTTTGTGTTTTACTAAACTCTAAGACACAATGCTATGTCATTACCTATGGCCTATTGAACATGACGTGTAGATATAAAGAGAAGAATCTCTTCTTTGTACTGTACAAAAATGAAGACTAGAAAAATAAATGTGTCACATTTGATTTAGTCAGTCGAAATGAATTGTCCTCGTTAGAACAAAAACAAAATCAAAGCAGTTTAGGCAAAAATTAGGCCAAGTCAACGTCAGAAGAACGTACTTCATATCGTATGCCAGTTGTGCAAAAGATGGCCTAATCTTTCCGAGGAATGGTGGGTGAGGTTGTAATATATAGTCTCTCCGCCCGACAGAATGGCGCCCCATTCGCCGAATGTGCCATAATCAAAAATGGAATGGTTGCAAGATGCTAGTATTGCTAGATCTAAGGCAGGAGAATTCCTATGGTTCTTACTGGTGATGTAAACGTTCTTCTTGCGGGAAAACTTTCTTTTGCACCACAAAGGATCATCGCTGACCACCACGAAGACGACATCCGCGTATTTCGCCTCGAAATGCCGCATCGCCATCCTAAAGAAAGTCGCATTCGCCGGACTTGCAGCGTGTTTCCTCATCAAATAGCCGATGTAGTCGGTGCGTCGGACGTGAACGGCGACAAACACGCAGTTGGTCCTGTTTTTCGAGGCTAAATGTAGGATTTGTTGGCTCTTATCTAATAGCTTTTTTTTGATAGAAAATTCTTGAACGATATCTTGGACCCATGTGATTACAAGTTCTGGTTGAATAGAATAACGAGGCAAAATTATGCTTTGGTTTGTATAGTTCCAGGCGTCTAAAGATTTGACGAAGCGACCAATCTCCACTGGGCAATGTGAAATTTCTTCGAACGTCGGCACTATAAAATAAATCAAAGCGTATTCCATATTTACAAGGACTTTTTAGTACCAAGTTTTTCACTTACAACAGAATTTGTAATACAAAAATGTACAATAAGCCCAAATAAAAATCAAACAGAATATGAAAGAGTTCCTACAATCACGTTTTGTTGGTTCGACGCTACTACAGTAATAAACTAATTTACCAATTAACACAAAACTATGAATACGGAATAACGTTTTGCAACATTTTGATACTATAATGTTAGGATAAAAAAAATATTAATAAAAATAAAAAATAAATATTAAACTATTTAATTCTTAAAAAGTATTAAATACCCGTTAAAGATTCGAAGACTTGGTCCAACTTGAGCCGGATGCAGCGCGGCACGTAAGGCTCCAAGCCGGTCCTCCTCGCAAGAGCCCAGACCGAGGCATACTCCCACATTTGATTACCCAGACGGCCGCCTTGCATGATGGTTACGATGCCATACTGTGGACAATTCGCCTTCTTCCAAGACTTCTTGTGTTTAATATTAGTGGTGCAAAGAGACTGTTCGAAATCCATGAAAGTCTTCGACGGACTTCGCCCGGCATCCATGTCATACAATGGAAACAAAAATATGTGCACGAAGGATATTACGCATAATGCAAGTACTGTCGCTTTAAATAATATATTGTGATTTGTACTTAACATATTCATTTGATGCAATTACCTAAAGCACTTTCACTACTTCTAATTTTAAGCATTTTACTAAAATCGCACACAACCGCTCATCTGTGCAAGCTACAACACTACTAAGTGCACCCACTCTGGACCTGTAGCAAAACGGAAGCCAATTATGCGAAAATATGCCTTATGCTGACTTGCCGCTTTAGCGATTTTTCCTCGGCGGGAGTTTTAAAATAATGCCTTGTTTGTAGATCTGTAGCTGGAATTGAACTTGTTTTTAAACGTCCACGTTGATAAAATGCTTGCAATTATATCTAAATAAACGAAAAAGATCCAAAAAACGTTTTCTTTTTATTTTTTTGTTCTGAACTTTTAATTTGCATTTGAACGAAAGAATTGGGGTGCAAAAATTCAAAAATTATAGATGAGGTTCACAAACAGAAATAGTTTGCAGCTCTAACTTTATTACTAAAACAAAATTTTTAAACGTATCATATAATTTTTTATTGTTTTCATTGCATTTTGCTTTTTCACTGCTGTGTTTGTATTTCTAGAAAATGTTTTGAATCTGACATTTTGAAAACATATAGATACTGTCCTAAAAGCTGTCCATTGTCTAAATGAAATTCTACATTCAATCAAGCATTTCTACTAGAAATTTTCTAGTTGTTGGAACCAATCAAAAAAATCAAATACCGCACCCAAACGCCAGGTACTTGTTTTCAATAGATCTTAAATTCAGAATATTTGAAGGTGAAGCCTGCCTCCACGAACTTTTGCGTGAAAATCTCGTACTTAAGGTTACCAATGCTTTCCTTATGGGTCCTCAATTTTGTGGCGATCTTTGAAATCTGGACAAATATAATTATTAAAATTTAATTAAATATCTCAAAGTATTCAACTGTTTCATGCAATATTTGTTTCGATATAATTATAATCAGTTAATTAAAAATGTTCGTGCGCATTTGGTGTGTTTGTTTAGCATCCCCGTCATGGAAAGAACGTGTTGCGAGATGGGATGAAAAATCAATACGTGAAGATGTAGGTTGGAACTACTATACTAAGTCTACCTACATTTTATAAAAATTTAAAAATTTAAGGTTTTTATCCGTCTTGGTTCCATAATGGATATATAAATGAATTAGAAAATCGAAGAAAATTTATTATCAATTACTAAAATAAAGGTACATTTATTTGTTAAATAATTTATTTCTAAACCAGAACAGTTTTTTCATTATATAAAGGGAAAACAGATAACTGAAGAAAAAGGTGGAATCAAAACTATTAACTGAAGGATTAACTAGGAAAAAAAAAAATTTGAAACCCATGAATATTTTTGCAAGTCCAAAAACTAATTTTAACAGAATGTTCTGAATGTTCTGAAATCAGTTTCTGCAAAAGGAATTTGTTTACAAAATTAGGTCATTACTTTAATTTTAAATAGGTTATCAATTGATTAAATTAAGTTTTTAAGCTATGTTTTCATCAAACGATGTTGCTACATGAGTGATTTACATAAAAAAAATGTAGGGACAAAATAAAAAAAAAACTAACCTTTATTAATATTATTATTATTTATTAGGCTTTATTTTGAAGCTAAAGTGAAAAAATTAAAATTGTAATAACTTTCGAGTTTTTTTTGTCGTCTTTTGCACCATGTAGTGGCAGGTAATAGAAATGGGTGATTTTATCCTTATTTTTTTTAGTGCGTGTAAAAAATATAGAATACTTTAATCACAAAGACACTAAAAGTTGGTCAAAATTGCACATACAAAGTTTGGGCTAATTTACTTGGAATTAGTTCCATCAGGTATCTGTACCGTAATTATTATTATAAATAAAACGAAAAATATAAAAATCCAGAGTTAATGCAATGTAACAAATTTTTATCAGTTTTTCACGCAAATCTACGATTCCTGTAGAATGTTATATTATACGGTTAAGGTATTTAAAAATCAAGAATACCGCAATTGCACAACTACACCGGGAAATTGTCGGGAAATCGGAAGGAAATGGGTACTAACTTAAAAAAAATCCTCAACGGTTTGCCCCTCTTTACAACGTACTTTTGTTCAAAAGATTTAAAAGCAAACCATTCTCAACGTAGAAATTGTAATGTCTACATAAAAAAAGAATAAACCTGAATTTAAAGAAGATTCGTAGTAATTCATAGTGCTATGGGAATTCCAGTTGTTGCGGTACGGTTCAAGAAGCGAGAAGTATTATCAAGTTTTTACCAACGAGTTCTGTTGACGATAAACTAATGCGACCTGCTCTCTGGGTCACGTTAAATTAAATTAATAACAATCTCATAATGTTTTAATAAAGTTATAAGTTATTGCGTTGCTGGCAAAGTGGTGTGAAAAATGTGCAATGTAAGAACCTTATTACAGGTGATATGTTTAAGTTTCGTTGGTAAGTAAACAAGCTGAGTTTCGAGGTCACCATCTCTGCCTAACCTTTGGTACATTGTTATTCTTATCCTAAGATTATTATTTGCAGCGATTCAATCCGTTCAAAGTTTTAATTTTCCCTCAAGCAATCTTACAAGGATACGACGTCAAAGTGGAAAAAACTGCCCGAAGTAAGTAGAACAGGAAATGAATTAACAAAAGAAACATAATTAACAAAATTACCGTCGTGCTATTCGGACAAGACTTCTAATATTATTTGGATGTTTCAGACCGCAGTTTGCCTGCAAATCTGGCGAGTGCATTAATGGCGACAAAGAGTGCGATGGTGCTGTAGATTGCCAAGATGCCAGTGATGAAAGCAATGCTTGCCATAGAATCAAGTAAGTTAAAAATCTGTTCTTAATCTGTTTACTACGTTTAAAACCACAGGTGCCCCCCATTCTTATTCACCTGTAAATATGGCGCTTGCATTAGTGCCGATCTAGAATGTGACGGAAAACCTGACTGCAGAGACGGCTCAGATGAAAATTCCCCCAAATGCAAAAAATCTGACGATGCCTCCCCTAAGTGCAAGTATGCATTGCAACCAAAAATAAATCTTTTTTTAACATTTTGAATTACAGCGAGAACCAGTTTCGGTGCAGTTCAGGTCAGTGCATCAGCAGAGACGATAAATGTGATGGTAAAGCCGAATGCGATGACCATTCCGATGAAATTAAAGCTACTTGTTGGGACGTTCCTTGCCCTGGTTATACGTACAAGTGCAAATATGGGGCTTGTGTTAATGGAAAAGCAGAGTGTAATGGGATTGTCGAATGTTTTGATGGGTCAGATGAGGACCCAACGGTGTGCAAAACGAATTCTCCACGAGTGAATGTGACTACGACGCGGACACCGACAGATAAGCCGCCTACAGGAGAAAAGTATGTGAAAAATATAAAAATAATACATCAGACGTTCCAACAGTCCCAATTCCAAACTTTTATGCTTTTTTGATAGATGTAGTATCCCGTTTTTGGTATAAGCGTGAAGAAAATTGTTTCTTCCGGACGTGTGAAGATCTTTTAGATTTAATCCTTTCCCAAGATCCGTCAAGGAGTACAATGCACATCATGTCTTGCTTCTAATTTGGCACATACAAAATTTATATAAAAAAATTGATAGTGCATTCTATTTTTTCCGATCTGATTTTCGATTTCCACATCCAATTAATACGATCCATTTAATTTAGTTTAGTTCAATTTACTTTTGGAAACCCTTGCTCCAGCTACTCATTTAAGCCTGATCCTGTTCGAAGGCTTTCGTTTATTCTTTCGGTGCACTCAGTGTCATCTATAACCGTTCGTTTGTTCCATCCGCACAAGCAGAGTAAAAATAATGCCACCTTTTATGTGATCACATTCTTTTATTTACTTTCTCTTTATTCTCAAAAACACACGTGTTTTGACAATGGTCTCAATTTAGGGGCAGCTGCGTGCTGCCGCCTCATCCAGAAAATGGAAAGTGGTCAATAGCAACGCAAGGCATAAACGTTGCAACTTTTCAACCTGGAATGTACGTATCCCCAGGAACTACTCTGAAGATAGCGTGTAACAGAAACCACAAAGTGGACGGGAATAATGTGGTTTTATGTGAGAATGGAAGTTGGTCTTCAGATATTACCCGATGCCTAAGTACTGCAAATCTGGATATAGTTGTTTTTTTTTATACTAATGTTTGCAGAGATATGTCCACCTCGAGTCAGCACCTCCACCATGACAGTAACTTGTATTTATAGAAACCAAGAAAAGGAGAATTGCACAGATGCGATTGATGGTACTCTTGCCAAATTCAAATGTGCTCCCTTCTATGAAGATTTGGGTTTGAAAAGAAAACCAGTTCACATTTGTCAAGACGGTGATTGGGATCAGCCTAAACCGAAATGCGAACCAGGTCAGATCCCTATTGTAATTAATTTATATATTAATATTAATATAATACCAAAAAATGAGACGGTTACGTTAGATAGTGATCGTATCATTTTTCCTTAGGTTGTAACAGTTTTGAATAAAGTTTGTTTTTATGTAATTGTAGTTTGTGGTCAAAAAACTGTCGAAGCAACGCCACTAATCATTAACGGAACTACTGTGACGAAAGGGGATTACCCATGGCAAGTGGCTCTATACTTAAAATCAAACAAAGCTCTCATATGTGGTGGTTCCCTTCTAAGCCAGAAAGTGATTTTAACAGGCAAGAAGCAACTTTAAAATGAATTTCTATTTAAATTGAGACAATTGCAGCGGCTCACTGTGTAACAGACAACCAAGGTAAAAAAATTTCCAAAGAAAATTATATTGTGGCCGTGGGAAAGTACTACCGGCAGTTTGATGACACTCGAGACCGCAACGACGCACAATTTTCTGAAGTAAGTTCCTAAAATAAATTATCTAATACTATATACATTTTCTTTCAGTTGCAAGAAATATTCGTTGCCGAAGAATATAAAGGTCCCATTCAGAATTATCTTGGAGACATTTCCCTTTTAATCACCACTAAAGTGTTTGTCCTTTCTCGCAGGGTACAACCAGTGTGTTTAGACACAGGACTTCTTTATAATGTCGTCACAAATGATTTTGGATACGTAAGACCACTGTTAATTTATGATTAAAAAATAAGAAATTTTGCTTGCAGGTCACCGGATGGGGTTTTACCGCAGAAAATATGAATCAGTCAGATGTACTAAAAGAATTAAAAGTTCCTGCAGTGTCGTTGGCAACTTGTCAGAATAATATACCAGAAGACGATCACATCTACCTCACTCACGATAAGCTTTGTGCTGGATATTTAGACAAGGGTACCTATTTTTTAGAAGAGAATGTTAAATAAGTGAATGATTTACTTTAGGAACTTCCGTTTGCAAGGGAGACAGTGGTGGAGGACTGGTATTTAAACACGATGGGAGATACTGGATTACTGGAATTGTCAGTATTTCACCAACTTCACCTTCGACACCCGATGGCTGTGATAGTCAACAATATGCTCTGTACACTAAAGTTTCAAATTATATCAACTATTTTATATTACCAAAATTAGCTATTTATAAAACAAAAGTTTGAAGGATTTTAGGTCAAAATTCCGAAAGAACTGTTTTTTAACATTCATTTTGTTTCATTATTACCATTTTCTTTTTCAGAAAGATATTTATAGTAGACTTTAAAATTAAAAATTCAAAAAAGTTAAGCATATTTTTAGGTGATTTCGCATGGAAGGGCTCCACATATCTTATATCTTCTAGTGCTGACCAAGAAAGAGAAAAAACAGAAAAAGCTGTATATGCAAAAGGAAAATTTTACAAAACTGCGCAAAATGAATCAGCGTAGATTAAGTGTACATGATCTCTACCTTTTTACTAGTTTATTTTTTGCCACTTACACCGTTTTCTGCTTCCAGTCTTCGTCAAAAGATAAAAATAAAAAAGTAAATAAAAGTACAATATTAAGGTAATTGCACCATCTATAATTCTCATGTATGAATAACATAACGTTACAATAAAGCCACTGAAATCAACTTTTCCAACTGAATTATTATTACAAAAATATATTATTACAGAAAATTGTTCTTATTTTCTCTACCATTTTTCGTCCAATTTCACTCAAGTAACTGGGAAATTCTTTACACAGAGTTGTAATAATATGAAACAACTTAAGAATTAAGCAGGAAAAATAGAACTCAAGTGAGTGCTTGTTGAAGAACGGGGTGTAGTCATATTTTTTTTAACTTTTTTTCTTCAACTACTTGTTATGCACTTCATTTCTTATTGACTAAGATCACAAAATATTTTTAGAAATTTTTTTGATCTGTTGTCTTCCATAATTTGTAAATTGAGCCAAGATAATATAGTCAAACTCTCCCTTTTTTTCATTTTTCCATTCATTATTATAATTTTGTTCAAAAGTTTCTGTTTCTATGACTTTAATTTCTTCTCTTTCTTTTTATAAAATAGCAATATTATTTTTCTTTTTTTGATAAATTTTTCTCCGTCTATATTAAATTCGGTTAAGCCGGAATCTTCGTCAGCTGAAGCCACTGTTTCAATGTATTTTTACTATATTTTTCTAGACTCCGTCCCCGTTCTTCAACTTCAGCTTTTATATTATTCGTAATTGCGGCTGCATCCCATTGCATTAGATAAGGGTCTTTTATTGAAAAATTTATCCCTTTCCCTTCTGTATACTTGCAAATAATTAAATTATAGGTCTCCAGCATTGTGTTTTATAATTAGTATCAAGCTGTGATTTTAAAAACTCAGAAAATTCTGATAATTTTATGATTTCCTAATTGTCATGTTTTCAAGCTTAGGTTTGTCACATTTATTTTTAAGTTTTTTAGCTCCTAGATGGTATTTTTAAATAGAAGGTTTAAAAAATCTGAAGAATTTTTATTAAAGAAATAAAAATAAAAAAAATATAAAGCATATAAAAAATTCAATGTATCCATCATTCAATAAATTTAGATCCAGTTAAATCCAGAAATTTCGAAGAATCATAAATTTTGTTGTATATTTTTCATAGTTGAACTATGGACTGAACGAGTCACTAGTTTCGGGCGGTGAAAAAATGTCAAAAACATCTAAAAACTTGCAAAAAGCACGACGAGGTGTATATATTTATTGTTGTTAAGTACAAAGTTACAGTTAAACCAAAAACATGTTTATTTCATTCAGACCCGAAATACAAATTTACACTAAAACAATCAGTTCCAATTTTTTATTAAACTGGAAATATTGAGAAAAATTTTCACTGTTGATACTAATTTTCAAAGTTTGTCAAAGATTGCCGTATACCAATAACTTTTTTAGTTCAGCTTTATATTGGAAAATTGCGTGTAAATCGTGCAAACAATTAAAAAGAATATTTTAAATGACTAGCTGCTTTAGGTTATCACGTAATCAAGGACGCAAAACTTGATTCTTGAGCGGAATTCCCATGTACACAAAACACAGCATCGAAATGTCATGACAAATCCAAACCTAAATTTTACGATTGTGTAATCAATTAACAGAATATAATTTATCAGTTTGTGCGAACTTATGTCCAGGTTATCTTAGTATGAAATAGCAATAATATCTAAGTTTCTCATAAAGTGGACTATCTGCAGTGTCCCCTTCAGTGTAAAATGTGCAGTTTTTGTAAGTTAGTGTACATAATATGCTTATGCATTATTGGTAAGTATTATTAATAACAATTTTATAAATATTTCTTCCGTGTCGTTGATTTTTTTAGTGAAAAAAGGCGAAAGCACAGAACATCACACCGTCATCAGATTTCCTCGAGCTCTTCAAGGAAAAGGGTAATTATAACTAAAGCTAATCAACTTGACTAAAACTATTAATTTTTTTTTTTTGTAAAATAGTTGTGTACTCCCACAATATCCACAATTCGGAAAATGGAACATTTTTGAAGAAACATCAACTTCATCTTTTGGGCAAGTAGTTAAACATCGTACAATTTTAGAAGTAACTTGCAAAGAAAATTACAAATTAGACGGAGATGCAGTAATTGTTTGTATCAATGGCAAATGGACAGCTCCTATTGGTGACTGTTTAAGTAAGTGTTTTGTTAAATCGGAAAGGTTTCTGAAAATTCATTGTAGGAACATGTCCCTCGAGATACAATACTGCTACAATGACTGTAACCTGCAGAAATAATGAAAGGAAACTAGAAAACTGCGAGAACCCCACTGATGGAACTAAGGTGCAATTCCAGTGTGCCGACTTCTACGAAGACCGCTCTTTGGACCGAAATCCAATTCATGTATGTTATAACGGAAAATGGAATCATAAGCTACCAGAGTGTACTCCAAGTAAGAAATTAATTCTTGCAGATTTTGAATATATTCTTTCTAATATTTTTAGTTTGTGGTCAAAAATCCATTGATGAACCTGTATTAATTGTGCAAGGTAAGAACGCAACCAAAGGACATTATCCTTGGCAGGTGGCGATATATAATGTCGCGGAAAAAGAACAAATTTGTGGCGGATCTTTAATAAGCCAAAGAGTTATAGTTACAGGTAATTCAGCGTCTGTCGAAAACAAATATTATTTTTAATGTTTTAGCGGCGCATTGTATCACAAATCTAGACAATGGTCAAATGTTGTCAAAAGAATCGTATGTGGTGGCTGTGGGTAAATACTATCGGCAATTTGATCATGCAGATGATCAAGAATCGGCCCAATTCTCCGCTGTTTGTACAATTTTAAAGATAAAACCTCAAATGAGTTTACACTTTTTTAGATTCATGAAATGCACGTTCCCAGACAGTATAAAGGAGACATTCAAAATTTTTTCGGAGATGTGGCTGTTTTGATCACCAAAGAGACTTTTATGATTACGTCACGCGTTCAACCGGTCTGTGTTGATTGGGCATTGTCACGTTTTCCTCTTAATTTAAATCCGAAGAAGGTTCAAAATGGCTACGTAAATTAAAATTTGTTAAAGTAGACCCTCAGTCACAATTTCTTGTAGGTCACAGGCTGGGGATTCACTAGTGAATACAAAAATCCTTCATACGTTCTCAAGGAACTACAAGTTCCCATTATCGCAGACCAAGAATGCAGCAAGAACATATCTGATGATTATAAAAGATTTTTAACTGATGACAAACTATGTGCTGGTTTCACCGATGCCGGTAAAATTATGAAATTCTCTCGGAAGATTTATGCAACTTTGTATTTAAGGAACTTCTGTGTGTAAAGGAGATAGTGGTGGAGGACTAGTCGTCCAACATAACACCCGATACTACATCATTGGGGTTGTTAGTCTTGCACCAAAAGGTTCCACAGAAAACGGTGGATGTGATAGTCATATTTACGGTCTATACACAAAAGTTCAATACTATATTGATAACTTCATCTTAGACAAAGAAAGACTAGCTAGGCCGTAATTTGCTGCATTTTAAATGCATCCTTTGTATGTATAATGAAATTTTAGTGTCGTCGGAGATACCTGCGATGCCAATGACGATCCTAGTTGTCTTGAACAAACTGAAAGTCCACAAATAACTACGACCACAACAACACTGAAACCAGTCACAGAAACTGCAAAGTAGTAACGTAGTCCTACATTTTCGACTAACCTAAAGTTAACCGTAGAGATACCTGCACTTTGCCGCAACATCCTAATTCGGGAAAATGGGCCGTTTTTGGAATCTCATCGTCACTTCAACCAGGTGCGGAAGTCTCAAAAGGAACTATTTTACAAATCTCGTGTAATACAAACTACACAATAAGTGGCAATAACGTGACTATGTGTGAAAACGGAAACTGGACTCCACAAATGGGACAATGTTTACGTAATTTATACGCACATTGTTATTTTTTTATAAAATGTTATTTTACTATAGAAAGCTGTCCACCGCTGCACAGTACAAAAACGACAGAAATTACTTGTACCTTTCGAGACAATGAACTCGATGATTGTTCAAATTCACCTGATGGTACCATAGCTAAACAAAAATGTGCCCCGTTTTATGAAGATTTACAGTTAGCTAAAAATCCAATTCGTGTTTGCAAAAATGGGTCGTGGGATGCCAGTGGATCCGACTGCGTTCCTAGTATAAAACAGTAATAAATGTATTACAAAACTTTAAATATTTTTTTAGCTTGTGGATTAAAATCTGTCAATGTTCAAACATTGATTGTTAATGGAAACTCTGTGGAGAAAGGTGGGTATCCCTGGCAAGTGGCAATCTATAATAAAAAGAAAGAACTCATATGTGGAGGAGCTCTGATCAGTCCCAAATTAATTCTAACGGGTAAGTTAAGCAAACACTATCCCAACTATAAGTGAAGAACGACACCTTTTCAGCTGCGTACTGCGTAACAAATGCGAAAGGAAAGATGTTACCTAAAAACGATTATACCGTAGCTGTTGGAAAGCATTATAGGGATTATGATAATCCCTTAGATTCACAAGCTCAGTTTTCTGAAGTATTACCCCTGTTTAAATTTCATAATCCCTGTAAACAAAGAAAATAATTTTTAGTTGCAAGATATAAACATCCCGATTGAATATGATGGATCCTCTTATAATTATCTTGCTGATATTGCTGTGTTAGTAACCAAGAAAACGTTCACTCTCTCCCAACATGTACAACCAGTTTGTGTAGACTGGGGTTTAAAATACAAAGATGCCTTAATTAATACCACTGGTTATGTAAGAACGAATAACCATTTTTGACTTTACAACGAATAATAAATGAATTTTCTAGGTTGCAGGCTGGGGCTTTACCTTACCGAACTCTAAGCCTTCAGAAACCCTCCAAGACTTAGCAATACCAGTTCAGTCTCAGTATACTTGTCTTAAAAACTTACCAGATGATTATCTCGTGTATTTAACTTTCGATACTTTTTGTGGTGGATATCTAAACCAAAGTGATTATTAATGAGTTTTAATTAAAAAAAATTAATTTTTAGTTTAAGATGTTTCAATTTGTAAGGGAGATGGCGGAGGACCTTTAGTATCCAAACATGATGGCAGGTATTACGTTACTGGCATAGTCAGAATTGCTCCTACTTCAGATCAGCAAATAGATAGTTGCGACAGCAACGAGTACGCAATTTACACTAAAGTATCAGACTACATCAATTTCATTTTGGAGATAGACGCACAAGTAAAAGGGTAAGTGAATGATAGTAGTAAAATAGAGCAAAGAATTTTCATCGGTAAAAGATGACAAAAAAAGTCAAATAAGTACAAAATGCACTTTTTCACAGGAATACTGTTGCATTTCCCAGGTCGTTAAAAATTATTGTGAAATCAACTGAAACGTTTATCGTATCTAGCTAAATGTGTCTAACTTTCTCAACATTGTTGTTAAAAATAATAACTGAGTGAAACACCAATAATAAATTTACAACGTCTTTACAGATCTGGGTCCCCGGATACAGACAACTGTTTAAACGAAGACTGTGAAACCCCAACAAATCAATCTCCATCTGTACCAGATAATAATCGGTGAGCCATCATCAACAGTTGAAGTTAATACAGTTTCGTTTTCAAGGACCACATGCGTATTACCAGAACATCCCGAATTTGGAAAATGGACAATATTCGGAGCAACAACAAGATATAGGCCTAAATTTTCAGTTTCCGCAGGGACAATATTACACGCAAGTTGTTACAAATCTTACAAACTGGATGGAAATGAATTAATTCTTTGCAACAATGGACAATGGTCATCAAACATCGGAAAATGTCTAAGTAATGATAATGAGTTTACTTCATTAAACAATCCTCGAATAATTTTTTTGTTTTAGAAACTTGTCCACCTATAAAAAGTAATCCAAAGTTGAAAGCTACGTGCATCTTCAATAGTAAAGAAATCGAAAACTGTACAGAACCTCTTGATGGTACACGTGTAAAATACGAATGTGCTCCGTTTTACGAAGATGATGCGTTAAAGCAAAATCGGTTTCACTTCTGTAAAGATGGTACGTGGAGTAATCCACGACCTCATTGTGTTCCAGGTATCAAATATTTTTATTTCATTTAATGCAACAGCATGTGGGCAAAAATTAATTATATTTAATGACTGAAAAAATACATATTTTTTTCTAATCATATTGTAGTTTGTGGTCAAAAATCTGTCGAAGCCACCCCACTAATCGTTAACGGAACAACTGCGAAAAATGGAGACTACCCCTGGCAAGTGGCGATATACACTAAATCCGACAAGGTTCTCATATGCAGTGGCTCACTTTTAAGCCAGAAAGTTATCTTAACAGGCAAGAAACGACGCAGATATCATTCATTACTAAAACTAAGACAATTTCAGCGGCCCACTGTGTTACAGATTCTCGAGGTACAAAACAACCCAAAGAAAATTACAGTGTGGCCGTTGGTAAATACTACAGGCAATACGATGACGCTCGAGACCGTAGCGTCGCACAATTTTCTGATGTATGTTTTCGGAAGTATTATTTAATATTACTAACTTTTTTTCAGTTGCAAGAAATCTTCATTGCAGATGCATATCGAGGTGACGTTCAAAACTATAATGCAGATATTGCCGTTTTAATTACTGACAAACCGTTCGTCTTAACCAGAAAGGTACAACCAGTGTGCTTAGATTCTGGTCATCTCTACGATTTCCCAATAAATGATTTTGGATATGTAACATGTTAAATTGGAAGAAATCATTTGAAAAAACAATAATTTTTCTAGGTGACTGGATGGGGTTACACACTAGAAAGTGGAAACCTTTCAGATGTCCTAACAGAATTAAAAGTTCCTACAGTATCGTTAGCAGCTTGTCAGAAAAACTTGCCAGAAGAGTATGAGAAATACCTTACTCACGATAAATTTTGTGCAGGATATTTAAGTCAAGGTAAATTTTATGTGATGGAGTATTGTTAAAAAGTACTTGTTTCAGGAGCTTCAGTTTGTAATGGAGATAGTGGCGCAGGATTGGTGTTTAAGCACAATGGTAGATACTATATTACTGGAATTTTCAGTCTCACGCCGGTGTCATCTACGGTAGTAGGTGGCTGTGATAGCCAACTATATAGTCTTTACACTAAGGTCTCAAACTATATCGACTCATTTATTTTAGAAAAACTAGCAACATATCAAACGTGATCTTTTCTATGGTTTTATAGTTTTAAATAAAAAAGCCAAACCAAGACTCTACTCTTTAGCTTTATTGTTTGTTTCTTTTTTGTAGCTTTTTTAGGATGTTAAGAAAACGTTTCGATAAGCTCTTTTATGTACAAATTTTATACAAAATTTTGTTTTTTATTAATACAAAAATTATTTGTTTTAACATCTTTTTTTTATACTACTTGCTTGTATTTTGTAGTACCTGTAAAATAAAATCATTTTTTTCTGTAGCAGATTTTAAAGTGTGCTTTATTCGTCTGAAAATACAAGGCTAACATGCACTTTCATCTTAATGGTAGAAAAACTAATACTTTAACATCAAGTGTAGATAAAATACTTGAACTTTGGTTAAGTTTAGTATATTATTATTTTGGATTAATTGTAATATTAGTAGTATAATTGACCTTCCTAGAAACATTTATTTTAGAAATAGAACTCGTATTGATAATTTTGTGGGTTGCTCGTAGCTGAACTTGTTGTGGCCAGACTTTCACAAAAAATCTGATCTTAAAAAGCAATTTTTATCGATTCAGAACCTTCAGTATAGTTTTCTGCTACCGAGGATAATGTCCACCCGCCTATTCGTTTAACATGACAAGGTTAGGACTGTGTTTGCTAATATCGTAACCGCAGAGCGGCGAAAGCGAGAAGTGACAGCTTCAAAAACTGGCAATCATCTTTGGAACTTTATAAAATGTATTAATTCCTACCGGCTGAATGGTACACTTTTTCTGTCTGTAGTTGACGAAGAATTTGCTGTGAGGAACGTATTTAGGATACAAGTCTGAATGGTTTTAAAATTGATAATTTGGAATCGAAATTTCTCTTTAAAAACTTATTAATAATTTTCACTTGGCGGTTAAAGTGGTCCTTTATCGTCTTGTACGGTATAATAAATAACTATTATTATACTAACTCAAAAAACAAAATTGTAGCATAAAAAATACCGTATATAGCAAGAAAACATAAATTCGTTAATTTTGATATAATTAATTTAATTTTGATAATTATAATTAATTTGTTAATTTTAATTTTGATAAACTTGTGGATGGTTTTAAATTTCAATACATTATCTTAAAATCAATTTTTAATTGATACTTTTAACAAGTTTTTTTTACAAAATTCGAAATATTTTGGAGTTGAAATAATTAAATGGAAGGATGACGAAAAACGTATAACAAAAAAAACTTTAAAATTAAAAATTAGACAGCATATAATATAGGTACTTACTTATGTATTTATGTAATTATGATGTACTTACTTTCCAGTTCATTGAATTAATTTGAGACACCAAACAAAATTGTTCACTAAAGGAAACAATAAAAAAACAACTTTCAGTTTATTTATTTATCGTTAGTGTATATAAATAACCAAAAAAACACGTTTTTCGAGGATAAAGGTACTTAATAAAACCAAAATCCGGTTTTAGGAATTTTAATCGTTTAATCGTGCGTAGAATAATTAATTAGTTGTAATTAAACATTTAATCATCCAAATAATTATTTTTACCAATCTTTAAACGATTTTTTAAATTATTAGATTCGGTTTGTTCGTGATATCAAATTATGAATTATTAAAAACAACATTTATGAAGATCTTAACATGATTACCAAGGTCACCAAACTTGATTCTTGAACGGAATTCCCATTTGCACACGGACTGTGTGATAAGTTTCTTGAAAGTGCCACGGTAAATCCAAACCTAAATGTTACGAACACTATTTAAAAAAAATACAGTTATCAGTTTGTTCGACCCCAAATTCAGGTTATCTTAAATTAAATTATAAAGAAACAGCTTGAAAAGTCTTGCAAAGAGTAAAATGTGTGCATCGTCCATACTGTTGTAAAATGTGTAATCTTCATACGATTGTGGTAAACCTATTATGTTTGTCTATTATTGGTAAGCATTACTAAATATCTTCTAAGAAAAAATCCAAACAACATTTACTTACTTACTTTCTATAAACACTGGTGATTTCGATTTGAGTCTCAGTTTACCGTTAACTTACTTTTGTAGCAAAAAATTGTCAAAGCAGGGAATATGGAAACAGTAGTTACGTCAGATTACCTCGAGATCTTCAGGGAAAAGGGTAATTAAACTAAAACAGAATGAAACAACTTCTCACTTTGTTTTCGAAATAGTTGTGTACTACCACAATTTCCCAAATTCGGAAAATGGAACATCTTTGAAGAAATGTCAACTTTTTCTTCAGGACAAGAAGTAAAACATCGCACGATTTTACAAGTAACTTGCGACGAAAATTATAAGTTAGAAGGAGATGGGATCATTGTTTGTACGCACGGTAAATGGACAGCTCCTATCGGTGATTGTTTACGTAAGACTTTATTGTAATTAAAAAAAGTTTCTTACAAATCTGTTGTAGGAACATGCCCCTCGAGGTATAGCAACGCTATTATAACCGTAACTTGTAAAACTAATGATAGACGATTAGAAAATTGCGAAAAACCGACTGACGGAACAAAAGCAAAATTTCAGTGTGCTGACTTTTACGAAGATCGTTCTTTGGATCGACACCCTGTTCACGTATGTTACAACGGACAATGGAATCATAAATTACCAGAATGTACTCCAAGTAAGAACTCTAAATTTTTACATAGATAAAATTCTAATATTCTCTTCTTTTTAGTTTGTGGCCAAAAATCTGTTGATGATCCTACGTTAATTGTGGGAGGCAAAAATGCAACAAAAGGACACTATCCTTGGCAAGTAGCGTTATATAATGCCACAAATAAAGAACAACTTTGTGGAGGATCTCTACTTAGTCAAAGAGTTATCCTTACAGGTAATTTTACACGCTCAGAAGTACGTTTTAATTTCAATTTATTATAGCGGCACACTGCATCTCAGATCTTGAATATGGGCACCTGTTATCCAAAGAATTTTTTATGGTAGCGGTTGGAAAATACTTTCGACAGTTTGACCATCACGATGATCTCATTTCGGCGCAGTTTTCCGCCGTTCGTAGACACTCAACAGCACCATTATTTGGTCTAAAATTATAATTTTCAGATCCAAGAAATGCACGTTCCTCGACAATATAAAGGAGACACTCAAAATTACTTCGGAGATATTGCAATTTTAATCACGAAAGTAACTTTTACACTCTCACCACGAGTTCAACCGGTGTGCGTTGACTGGGCACTGTCGCGTTTTCCCATTTCATTGAACACCAAGAAAGTTTCAAGCGGCTTCGTAAATTAAGGTCAGTTGAAGGGGTTCATCACTGAACGGATTCTTTTAGGTGGTCGGATGGGGATACACTGTTCAACATAAAAATCCTTCACATGTTCTCAAGGAATTAGAAGTTCCACTAATTAATGAACAAGACTGTACTAAGAGAATTAATGGTGATTATACTAGATATTTAACTGACGACAAATTATGTGCGGGTTTCAGCAACGCCGGTAAGACTGTAAGATTTTTCAGACAGATTCGTGAAAAATAGATTTTAGGAACTTCCGTTTGTAAAGGTGATAGTGGTGGAGGTTTAGTTGTCCAGCACAAGAGTCGGTATTACGTTATTGGTGTCGTCAGTCTTGCACCTCAGGCAGATACCCAAGAGGGTGGATGTGATAGCCAAAATTATGGGCTCTACACAAACGTTCAGTATTACATTGACAGCTTTATCTTAGACAAAGAGACACTGGCGCGACCGTAAGTCTAACTCTAGCATATAAAGTACTTAAAATGTCTGCAGAAAAAAAAACAGCAAAAATATACATAATATAAAATTATTATTAAAATTAGGTTTCAATCGCATGATCGTTTTTATTTAGAGTTATCGGAACTACGAACTGCGATGGCGATCCTGGTTGTAATCCACAAGTTCCAGAACCAACTACAACGACCACAACACCAAGCCCAGTAACAGAAGCCCCTAAGTAACAATACAGTTACATTACAAAGTGTAAATAATGAAATGAATTATTGTAGAGGCACTTGCATTTTACCAGAGCATCCCAAATCAGGCAGGTGGTCTATTTATGGAGTTTCGACTTCATTGTCGCCGGGCGCAACAGTCTCAGAAGGAACTGTTTTACAAGCCTCGTGCAATAATGGTTACACATTAAGCGGTAAAAATATTACTTTCTGTGAAAATGGAGTTTGGAAATCGCCACTTGGAGAGTGCTTACGTAATGCACTAATATTTTCTAAATCGTGAAAAATAATATTCTTTTCCAGGAGGTTGTCCATCACTTCGCAGTACTGAAACTACCCACATTACCTGCACTTTTCAAGACAAAGAACTGAGTGACTGCTCAAATCCACCCGATGGTACTTTAGCTAAACAAAAATGTGCACCTTATTATGAAGACCTCCAATTAGCTAAAAATCCAATTCGTGTTTGTAGAAATGGCTCATGGGATATGAGCAGATCCGATTGTGTTCCTAGTAGGAAATAATTTAATAAATCCACCAAAATCTGTATATTTATTTTTAGTTTGTGGGCTAAAATCTGTCACGGCCCAACCGTTAATTGTTAACGGAAATCAAGTGAAGAAGGGCGAGTATCCCTGGCAAGTAGCAATATATAGAGGTAAAAAAAGACAATTTATATGTGCCGGAGCCCTGATAAGTCCAAAATTAATCCTAACTGGTGAGTTGAATTAATCATTTTTGGCATCTGAAAATCACAGTTTTGTAGCGGCACACTGTATATCAAATTGGACAGGACAGATACAGTCTAAGGACAATTATGTTGTAGCTGCTGGAAAGTTTTATAGTAAATTCAATCATCCTTTAGACACTTCTGCCCAAGTTTCTGAAGTATGATACATGCTCCGTTTTTGTCCCTTTAAAAACCGAAACTTTTTACAGTTGCAAGACATGTATGTTCCGGAAGAATTTACCGGAGTGTCGACTAATTACCTTGCCGACATTGCTGTGTTAGTGACCAAGAAAGCGTTCACTCTTTCTCAACGAGTGCAACCAGTTTGTATAGACTGGGGTTTAAAATACGTAGATGATCTGAACAACAAAACTGGTTATGTAAGTAGAAAATATAACGGTTTACAATAAACAAAAAAAATCTAGGTTGCAGGTTGGGGTTTTACCTTACCAAATTCTAGACCTTCAGAAACCCTTCAAGACTTACCGATACCAATAATACCAGAAGAAACATGTCTTAAAGGATTACCGGATGATTTTCGTGTGTTCGTTGCTCGAGGCACTTTTTGCGGCGGATATCTCAACCAAAGTATTTTTTTACTAAAATCTTAACTAGTACTCCAATTTTTTTTTTTTAGATCTTTCTCTTTGTGCTGGGGATACAGGAGGAGCTTTAGTAACCAAACATGAAGGCAGATACTATGCCACTGGTATTGCTAGTACCGCTCCAACTGCACCTGAAGGAGGTTGCAACAGTAATCAATATGCAGTCTATACCAAAGTCGCGAGTTATGTCAGTTTCATTTTGGATAAAGATGCGAAAGCAAAAGCGTAAGAATCGGAAAGATCATATTAGATATATAAAAATATTCCGACTTCTTTGCTTACACATAATCACTACAATTGTACTTTTGTTCTGTGCAGATCCGTGCCTTCGGATTCAGATTGTTTGAACAGCGAAGACTGCCAAACCCCAGAAAAAAGACCGGAACCGGAAGAAGACATTCCGCAGTAAGTTTATATCAACACTAAAAACTGATCAATAATTTCTCCCTTCAGGACTACTTGTATTCTACCAGAGCATCCACAGTTTGGACAATGGTCAATTTTCGGTGTATCGTCAGGAAACTACAGGCCTAGATTTGCAGTGTCCACAGGCACAATCTTACAAATAAGTTGTTACAAATCTTATAAACTAGAAGGAGATGCTATAATTCTGTGTGAAAAAGGAAAATGGTCATCTACTATGGGAAAATGTCTAAGTAATACATATAACCCATTCCAACTCTCCCAAATAACTCTCGTATTTTAGAAACTTGCCCACCTGTAACATCCACCGTCACCTTGAAAGCTAAATGCCTTTTTAATACCAAAGAAGTTGAAAACTGTACTGAACCTATTGAGGGCACGCGTGTAAAATATGAATGTGCTCCATTTTACGAAGATCCACAGTTAGCCCAAAATCCGATTCACATTTGTAAGGATGGGGTCTGGAGTAACAGAGTACCGCAATGTATTCCAAGTATAATATAATCTGTTCTTTTAACCAAAATACTAATTTTTTTTCTTAGTCTGTGGGGTAAAATCAGTCACTCCACAAATCTTAATCATAAATGGTAAAAAAACAAAAAGCGATTATCCCTGGCATGTGGGTATATATAACGGTGAAAACAAAGCATTCACATGTAGCGGAGTACTAATCAGTCGACAGGTCATTCTAACAGGTTAATTTCATAGTGATTATATCTCTATTTCTAACTGTTGTTTTTAGCTGCTCAGTGTGTGACAGATTTTAGAGGTAACCTGCGCCCCAAAGAACAAATAACCGTAGCTGTAGGAAAACACTATCGAAAATTCGATGACTCCAGAGAAAACGCTCGCAACGTTCAAACTTCAGAGGTAAGCAAGTGGTACAATTGAGTCAAATCACATTTAACGTTCTAGTTAATGGAAATAATTGTTCATCCACAATATAAAGGGTCTACTTCTGATGCCAAAATTGCCATTTTAATACCAAAAAATCGTTTTTTCCTCTCTTCCACGGTTCAACCAGCTTGTGTGGACTGGGGTTTGAATTATGAAAAAGAGTTTCAGTCAAACAGTTTAACCGGCTACGTAAAGAACCCTTTATTTTAATTTAGTCGTCTACATTGAGCTTTTTAGGTCTCAGGTTGGGGTTATACTTCTGAAACTGGCAATCTAGCCGATGAGCTACAAGAATTGGAAGTTCCCATCATAAGTAGGGAGAAATGTCAGGCGGAGCTTCCTGAACAATTTCTTACTTTCTTCACTTACGATAAATTCTGTGCAGGGTATCGAAATCAAGGTGAGTGTGCTTATTTTATGAAATTTATTTTATTTGTTTTCTGCAGGTAAATCGACGTGTAACGGGGACAGCGGGGGAGGATTAGTAGTAAAATTTAATGCAAGATATTATGTTACTGGAATTGTTGATAGTGCCCCCCAATCAGAATTTGGTGGTTGTGATACTCAACAATACGGTCTTTATACGAAAGTTTCAACACACATCGACAATTTTATTGAAGAAAAAACACGTCCATATAGGTCTAATCTTTAGGTGTTATATCTGACGTATATTAAAGGCTTAATTAAAATGCATACAATTTTTCCATAAAATTCAACCTACCATCGGATGTTTGAATTTGTTGAAGTTGGTGGATGCGCCGGGCTAGATTTTTTTAACTCGAACAAATCATCTAACGTGGTTAAAACAGCAATGAATTCATTATATTGCAATTGCAATTTAATAAAAACAAACAACGTGGTTTCAAGACATGTAGTTAAATTTTTGTCAATTCATTCATTCATTCGTCATTCATTCAGATAATTACAAAATGAGGTATATATCGGGAGATAAGGCAATAAAACACAGTACTTATTTAAAATTTTAATCAGCCTGCTGTAGATTCTCTATCGTAAATAAAGTCATTAGTACTGAAAGGTACACCAGCACTGATTGATAATCTTCATAGATATCCAATGCATTTATTTTTTTTGTATTTCCACATATTCCACGACTAAAAAAAATCTTCGAACAAGCATCTACGTCATTCATAATTCACTCAAAAACTATTCGTGTTCGACATTCCTAATAACAATAATTTAACAAAAATAAATGCAATGTGTATCTAATGTAACAACCAAATAGTATTTTCACAGTACATAAAAACAGCACACTGTTAACAGTAGCATCTTTCACATTCACTATGATGTCATCATATCACTAGCAGACGACGTATTTACATTGGGCCCTTTTAAAGAGTCATTAATATCCCGCCGAAACATTGATAAATTCTGCGTAAACCTATAAAAGAACGTACCAATAGAAACGCTAAAAGTGTTCATCATAAATTCGTACTTATCTCTATTTTTCGTTAGCAAATTTCTTTCTATGCCATCCATTAAATTCTCAAACCACTGAACCATCGCTGCTTGTTTATCAGGCGGTTGACTTCTGATGATGTTCTCTCGCATTTGATTAAAATACTCTTCGTTTAAAAGAATGAGTCCTAGAAGTGGTCTTGACATCGACCATTGATTTCGACAATCCTCAAACATGATCACATTCAACACAGTGCTTAAAATTTGTTGAAGTATCTCTGGGTGCATTTCAAGAACTTTTAGGAACATATCACTGCTGGGTGCCATACCAACTCTTTGTTTCTTACCAGGATATACTGAGGAAGTTTCACATTCAAAATTTGCGCAGACGATTCAAACTTACTTACCCTTTTGTGTGAGTTGTTTGAACAAATAGGTCACAATGTGATCCAGCGTTGCACAACAGCCGGTGCAAACCATTGTATCTAAAATTCCTCGAGTAATTACAAACTTGTGGGCTCCCCCGATTTACTCAAAACACTCAAAAAAAGCTCAAACGATTCCAATTTCACAACACCCAGCATTCATTGTACCACAATATAAGGTTCTCTCACAAATTTAACGCACAGTAAGCATGGCATAGTTACTATGCCGACTCATTGCCACCGCATCTCAATCATTACACACAGTCAATTTTCCACAATTCTCGTTCGCATTCTTCAGCGAAACAATTAAAAAAAGCGCTTCTGCCTAAACACAAACACGGCCAAATATGCCAAGTCTTTCTTGACTGCACAACCGTTCCCTTGCAATCAAATAAAGTTCATGCGCAACAAGCAAACATTTTTCAAAAACTAGCGCTGAATGAGTTCGTGCTGCATTCAGGTTAGTTGTTTAACTATATGAGTTTTGTACAGTCAGAGACATGACAGCTGCAGACCCAAACAATTCGTCAAAAAATAATAAAAAAAAAACAAAACCATAAAAGACAAACAAAACTACATTCTAATTCTATGAAAGGAAACCCAAGTCCAGGTATCATGATTACCCGGGTCTGATTTTAAACGAAACTTTGTCAACAACTAGTTGATCAGTAGACCCCCGATTATAGCCATTGCATCCTCCAAGCAATTAGGGGTCCATATACGCATAGTATAGTGCACACGAAAAGCTAAATCCGGAACGTTGGATCGAGTGTCTACTTAAACAAAATTTTAAATAACGGCGATGACAAAGTTTTGTATAAAGCTGTGTCCCTGATCCGTACAGACCTGTATAGTGATTCAGTTGCCCACCTAAGGCAGTTAGACCCTCGGATATCGAGGAGAGGATGTATAAAAATACTTGCGGCTCCAGGGTGGATAAGAAACTCATATGATCTTGCGCCAGGCACTCCAACAACACGTAGTAAGTCTGAGATAGCTTTGGATAATCCTGTGCGACAGCAGACATAATTGGTCAAAATTGGCAATGTACGAATTCTTATCTAATTTATTGTTATGACATAGAGTATATTTCGCAAAATTAATAAAAGAGAAAGATCTGCGGAATAAAAAGCAAGAAAATCGCGGTTTTCCACAACCGTTTTAGGATTATGATGCTAGTCGGTTACAAAATATTATGATCCGTTTTTTCCATACTGATTAAATTTCTTTCGACTTACCAACAAATCCGATTGCGGTATCGATAACAACAACTTCACAAAAATGTTGAGAGCATTGTCCAGCGTCTCATCCCCATAAAGTCGGAAAACACCAAAATTTACGTAACTGCCGCATAAAGCCGCCTTGAGCATAGAAAAACATATCGATATTCCTTTCAGTTTCAATGGATACGTTTGTTCTTTTGGTACTTCTACGTTTAATATCCTACTACCTACAATTCAAAATTTTTATGTGAACATTGTACTTTTTAAGTACTTTACCGTAACTACAGATAATTTTACTTGCTTCCCTAAATAGCAAAATACCGTTCGGTGACGACACATCAAACTGTAGCCGTTGCGATCGGTTTTGAACTAACTCAGCAAAAAGCTTTAAAACAGGTGTAGTCACCTGGGGATCGTGATACCATAGTTCTATCGCTCGTAACAAAATTGGAGTATAATTTGGATATCTACTAAAATTAAGAATAAATACTGTTTTTAAGTCGAAAGGTAAAAATATAAAAGGATACATCCAATCGAAAAGCATCATGTACGACGTTTTCGTGTTGAATGAGAACGCTAATCCTCGTAGATCTCTAGCCAATCCGATTAATGCTTTCTTCGCATCCTCTTGAGCGAACATCGGACCGTCAGCCGCGGTTAGCATCGTACCGATATTTTCGAAAGACGCTAAAAACCACTCTTAATACACAGCTAGAAACATTAAAAAAAAATTACCAGTGAGAGGCAACATGAAGGTATGAAAGCGGTCCTCGTCTTCGCCTAGATCAACCATAAGCAAGCGACCCAGTGACGTGTAAAACATGGACCGACACCTCATTTCCGTGACGACGACGGTGTTTCCCAAAAACGGAAAATGTTCGCTGGTGTGATTATTTAACATAAATTGGACTTCTTCTAGTTTGACTAGTTTTCGAACGCAGCTATAACCAACAGATAGATCATTTAGAAGTTGTAAGGTTTTACTGATGATTTGTTCGCTGCGGCCCCAATACTTTAGATTCGTTATTCTGTAAAACATTTGTGAGTTATGCAAATATGAGCGAAGATTAAATAAATTACATTTTTCTAATAAAAACACTCAAGACGGTCGCTTCATCGTTCAGTCCCAAAACTTCTGACAGTCTTCTATAAACTTTTGAATTTTTTTGCACTTGATCTCCGACGTAGATTTTTCTGAACTGTTCAAAGAAACTCAACATGGCCAATTCTAGTTTTTCGCAGCCACCTTGTGCTAATCTGGAATCAGTCAAGTTCATCAACTGAAGGACCCGACACACCAATTCTCCGTCCATGGTATCGTGTTCTTCGTTGCTATTAAAGGACACGCGGCCTCCTATCGCTGAACCGATAATGTAAACCAACCAAGTTAACCTACCTAAAAAAATGATTAGATTTCAGTTTCGGTCCACAAAACAGGTGGAAGTAAATACCTTCTTGTACGGTTATTTCAACATGTTGCGTGGGACTCACAACTCCGCTGTTCCTAGGAATTCCCATCAACTCTTGATAAGTTCTAGCGGCCTGATCGAACAATTGAACTAACAATGTGCAAGTTTTTTGGTATTCGCATCTACCAATCACAGACAGTTGCTCGAGTTGTTGCTGCACCATTCCTAAATCTTCGAGAGGATCCTCGAGGTTTTCCTGGACTACAACAGCAACTGACTCCAATCTAGACGTTATATATGCGTTAGTCACTTCGGGTGTGTATGTTTCTAGAAGATGAGGTTCGGTGGCTTTCACGTACGGTACGGAAGCTACCATTCTTTGCCAGAGGCTCAACAGATAGTGCACACTGTTGGGAGCAAATTGCCACATCTAAAAATAAAAAACACCACATGCGGATTTAGAAACTTCTTAATCGCAAACTCCTACCTGTAAACTCTGAACAGTGAATTTTGCTATCAACTGAATGGCTTCTGGATAATTATCCACCATGACCAACTCCCCAAGTTGATAATTCGACTTCAATCTCGCCAGAAGTCGACAAAACTCATGATAATTCGCAGAATCGCTCAATCCTTGGGGATTTTGCAAGATATGTTTGACGCCGTTGACCAAATGCGTCAAAAATTTTGCCCTTTCTGTATTACTGAACAAAGACCGTCGAACTGAAGCGATTTGCACAAGACAAGACAGCGCTAACGACGACAGTGTGTTAGGTAAGGAATGATACAAGTCAAAAAACAACTTTAGAGTTGAAAAATCCAGAAAAGCCGGCCTCCAACTGGTCGGTATTTGCACAGTACACAAATCGTCCGAACTTTCGTCGGTCGAAGTTCCAATAAAATCAAATGTTAGACAATTTTGGGCTAATCGCAACAACTGTGTCATTAAACCATGCTGACTTTCGTCGTTAAAGTTCAAGTTTTTACAGTTCTCTATTGCTGTACCGAGAAGAGTACATGAAAGGCGAAATATCTCAAATAGTTGAGTATCACGAAAGGACGACGCGATTTTACGATGTTTCGTTAGGGAACGGTTGGCTTCCACTTCGGAAATTTGATTCATTTCACAAGTTAGCTGAGAGAGCAATTGCACTCCTATCATGCAATGTTCGACGGAACCCTGAAATGTAAAACAATCGAAAGTTTAGACAATGTTCATTTAAATATAACACCAAACGATGTTTTGTTTAAAACAGTAAATTGTGTACATTAACATAAAATTTCCAGACCATTTAACATTCAATTGATTGGATAAAGTTTATTATCAGTTCTATTAGTTCTGTAATTTAAGCAACACAGCAGCAACGATTAATCTTAAATTATAGCACACGCACACGCAATGTCAAGAGCGAAAAACACGAACTCTCTAGAATTTAAGTTTGTTTTAAAATCAATTAAAACTGTTATTTTTTGTTTAAAGGTGAAATTGCACTACGTGTTCGAATCGCGGAGTCATATCTATTCTTATGCATTATTGATTTGCCACGCAAAATTTTCAATGCCAAAATTATTGTGCATTCCTGGAAAAATTCGAAAAAGAATATTAATAAAAAATTAACATCACTGGACCACGAAATATTTTAAATTTAATTTGTCCGATTAATGTCCGATAATGACTGTCTATTACAAAGTTAACTTTATTGTCTTTCAATTAAGATTTGAATTAAGAGGCGTTTCCAAGTGCGGTCTATCACAGATTTTTTGCGATGTCACAATTTTTCTACGATAGAACAAACATTTTGGCATTAAACTTACAGTTACCGCACGTATGGCCCTAGCTTTAAATCAAAAAGTGCATATATTTGCAACATATCGTAGAAAAATTGAGACATATTGCACACGAAAACGCACCTTAACACTTTCCGTCAAGACGAAAATGTCAAACATGAGAAATATTACAAACTCAAATATCAGATGTGAATAATGGCTGTCTTACTCGACCTTCTGACAAAGAATTAAACTTGATGTCCAAAACGTTTTGCTCACAACTATATCATCCAGTCAAAATATCAAAAATAATCCGGAGCAACAAAAAAAAAGTGAAAAAAAAATCTCAACAATCAACAGGTAGCCTATTTGGCTGTGCAAAAAATATATTTCCACAACGAGAACTACGAATCCAAAAAACATAGTAAGTAAATAATACAAACAGAATTTAACAAAAAAAGAAAATAACCAGAAGCAGTTGGCTCGTACCTTTTAACCCGTATAAAAATTTATTGTAATATTAAAGCTAAATTTTACTAAGTACTCTGAAAATCAATTCGAAGTGCTGAAGATACTTATGATTCATCCCGACAAAAATAATCCTAACCACTCACAGTTTTAATTGGGTTTTATGATCTCTTCTATAAAACGTTTAGATAAAGCATATAACGCCGTGCTACGCCATATGCAATACCTCAATTTTAATTTTAAGCATAATTAAAAATTTTGTTTCTTTTTTTCGTCCCCGCTTTTATCGGATTTTATGCCAATATATTGTATCTATTTAAAAATTGAGTACTTTCTTTCTATCTTAGTGCGGCAGTATAGTACGAGTAACTGCCTTTTTCAGACGAACAAAAAAAATTGAAAAACCTACAGAAATCTATACCGTTTTTTCAACTCTACTTGGCGTAATTATTCCATTAATGCCATTAAAACATCAAACTCCGTCTTAAAACCAGAGGCGTGTCATTGTTTAGTGCAGGAAAACATTGTAAATTAATTTTCCAAGTTATGGCAGCAACGATGTGGTCAACGTAAATTTTTTATTTTGTTGTTGCCTTTGCCTGGAACTAACCAATAACTGTCAGCAAGAATATATAATACAGAGTTATTCACAAATAATAATGAGCTTGACTTATTAAGCCAAAATGCATTTTCAAAGATTTCAAAGTTGCTTTTTTAGATTTATTACAAACACTACACAAAGTTTGCTATGTTAAAAAAGATTGAGTGGCATTTCCAAATCAGACTCATGATGAATCGTGAATACCTGTGTTAGAATAGTATTTAAATCTACTTCAATCATTAAGATTAAGTATAGACTTAATTCTTGGAAAATGTTTCAACGTATTATTAACGTTTCATGTACTTCACAGTGACTGTTTTAGCTGATCTGATATTTTTTAGCAGTATCACAAAAATCAAATCTCACGTACTTCAACACAATATATCAAATGATAAAGCGATTTTCAATAGAGATTAAATTAATTTGAAAAGTTGTACTTCCCGACGATTTGTAACATTTTATAAGCAAGATAAATCTAAACTCACATTGCAATTTTAATTCTGTGACAATGCAATTGTATTGTACACTTCAGTTTCTTCTAACAAACATACGAAGTTAAAACTACCCAATAATCTGTCGGTGATAAACTACTTCTAAAGTTAAGACTAGAAGACATTAGTTGAAACAAATGTTTAGATAAATTAAAATAAGATGTTGTAAATGTGTTTTGTTTTGTAAATGTATTTTGTAAAACTGTTTTGGCAAGTATTAATTACTAAATAATACTGAATGAATAAATTACGACTGTAACCTAACTTTTGTTGAAAAAAGAATATAAAACAAACAAAACACAAAGTTAAACTAACAAAAAAACAACGAAATTAGAAGCCTATTTTTTTTTTGAAATATATAAAGAAATTATAGAAATTTTGAGTGGTTCTGCACAAATGAAACTTTTTCTTTAAAAAAATAATGAAACGTAATTAATGTACACATTTTACCTGCTTTATCGTTTTTTTTTAAATTTGAGACACTCAACCTGTAAAAATTTGCTGATATCACTGACGACATTTCGAAACACAAAGTCTTCCTTATGTGTATCAAACCATCCCAGCTTTGTAATCCTCGCAAAAAGTGTGACCAGTGCTTGTACCACAAAATTGGGCAACTTTGGCCTTGTAGCCAGATAATTCAACACATAATTCCTAATGTCCACTCTTTGTTGTAAACTTAACCCTTGAGCGCTTCTCGAAACCAACTTGGTTAAAGTAGTGGCTGCTAAAAGCTGTGCATAGCATGAATCGCCTCTATCTAACAGGACCTGGCACTTGGTGAGGGCATCAGGCCCATCCTGGAACACTACTAAAGCCTTTTCTGCATCAGCTCTAATTGCTGTATCCTGCGACTCATAGAGCTGTTTGCACAACAGTTCCAGTTGGCGAATCTCCTGGAGAAAAATCGAGGGATATTAGCGTAAAAATGTCACGACGTAGAGGTTGGGGTTGAAGGAAGTTGGTCAGGGTCAGACCAACAGGCACGTGGAGAAAGTGATGGGGGTGTTATTTAGAATGGGGGTGAAGTTATTGGAAGTGTTCAAGTGACCATTGATGGAGTGAGGTTCAATGGGATTTTCACGAGGATATTTACCTGTTCATCAGCCATTATCGCTCTCTTTCATTGGGCAAAGTTTTTGGTTGATGTTTTTGGTAATGTAGATATGGAAGAGGTATGATTTGCACCACTTCTATTAACTTCACACTATTCACACTCAAAAACAACATAACGCAAATTTACCGGATCGGTGGCGCCGGGTGGCGTTATAGTGTAACACTACAACGCGCGAAATTCAAATTGACACCTACCCTCCAAGCCATATCTTATACAACATATTCTCCTTTTCTCTGTCATACAAGATAACAATAAAGATTAAACATTTATCACAAATGAATGGATCGCTTTCTTCTATACCTTTTATTCTCTACATGGGTAATAAAAATAATTAAACGTGATAATTTTAAAAACATTAAAATCCACATCCAATATTCTTTGTTATGATCAATTTTAATTCGTTATTTTGTTACATTAAAAAGCTTCTCAAAAAGCTTTATTAATATTAACATAACCCAACTAAATTATAATCTTAAACAAATACTTTCTGGAGACAATGTGTGTCAAAAAAAGGCCATCTGCTTAACATTTTATGAACATCAATCAATCAACTGATTTACATATACTGGCAATGATGCAACAAATATTTGTTTGAAAAAATTTGAAGCGATAAACTGAAAGATGAGATGAAATATAAGAGGACTTGCAAGATAGAGAAGAAAAGTGAAGAGATTATAAAAAAAAAGCGTAATAATAATAACACAAGAAAGTTTGTGATGTCAGAAAAATAAGTAATACATACAGAAAAAGAGCAGCGTGATGGGCAGCAGAATTAGAAAAAAAACTGTGAAGAAAATATTAGACAAACAAGAATTAAAAAATCTTTGGGAACAAACAGAAGTGAAAGAGGAAAAATATGAATAAAATTTGTAACCAACAAAGTGATAAGAAAAAAGGTACGAGGAGGACTTCCGCTTAAGTAAGGAAGGCAGCACCTTATCGCATTTTTTCCAAAAATGGTACACATTTAAATACTGCAGCATACGTTTTATAAGATTATTTTACAAACTCGTCTTGTTGTTAAACTGTACCTGTCCATAAAGTCCTAAATTATGAACTGATTACATAGACATCTATTGAACCACCATAGCGTTAACGTCGACGGCACACTTTCGGTAAACATTTGCTCTGATTTCTTCAGTTATGGTTTTTTGTTGTACACAAAACTCTCATCTTCTGTTTCACTAGAAGTGTTTAATGTGGAAATTATCAAATAAACAAGCCACAAAACAGTAACTTTTTATTGTATTTAAAACACGTACGCACGCATCGATATAAACAATGTAAAATAAACTAGAATAGAAGTCATGCATTTTTAATAAATAGGTAACTTAAGCTAAGACATTCGTGGACGTATATCACATGCACGCATTAGTAGCATATTCTCAGTCCTATAACGACTCATTTAAAAATAATCTATAAATTCATCTAAAAAGCAATTCTCACAATAGAAAAGAGTTGCTATAGAAAACATACATAAAATATACTTAGATATTTAACTGGCTAGAATAATTAACAAACCAAATCACAATCGCGTTTTTTGAGTGGCTTTCAAAGTCTTTAAATAGTTTTCTTCTTAGTGGCCCTCTTTGTCCGAGGCAAGGTCGCGCTTGGGATGTCCTAAAACATTGAAATTTAACAAGGCACTCTTACAGTCCTTTATCTTGAACTTTACAACCATTCACAACGAGAATTGTAAATGATCATAAATCAGCTAAACTACTCTAATTTTCAAACATTCCAAATAATGGCGACTTTCTGCCAAAAGGATTTTCTACACGCTTTTGGCAGGAAGTCAAGTTGTGAAGAAAAACAAGCGGCAGAAACGTTAATCAGTCCATTCTCAAACTAACTAGTTAGTTGGCTGAACACCACACAATTCATGCCTTGTGTTTTTTTTAATCAATATCTTCATCTACATATCTGCGTATAATTTTCAATCTTCGACGAGCCATCGGCGACTCCGTCAGCGATTGAATTGAGAACCTGCTGGCGCTTTTCTCTTTACCCACACTTCTTACATCGTTATCACTTTTCGATTGTGTTTTACTCTCTGCTAACCGCAAATGATCTTTGGTAATCTCATGCCATGATGATCTTTTATCGAAAGTATCTTTAATCTTTTTTGGAAAATGTATTAGTTTCGAAAAAGAGGAGTCAAGTTTCCCCTTCGAGAAAGATAGGGAGTTAACTAGGGAGCGGCGTTTCGATTTAGGAGACTGGATGAAAATTTCCTTACGTTCCGAATGGGGACTTTCCACGGGTTTCACCACTCCCGGTTTTAAAACCAGTGTCGCCTTGATAGCAGGAACGTTTTCAAGAGGACTTGGGGGTTTAGGGGCTGCTTTTTTGTTATACTTGCCACCTCGAATCCGTTCTGGTTCATCAAATGTTGGTTCTAAAGATACGTGATCTGAAGACTTTCTACTTTTAGTTGTTTCTTCAGCATTTTCGGAACATGCTGTTAATAATTCAGTACTGGAATTGTTACTTTTCTCTTCAACCGACTGTGAATCATGCAACGAATCTAACGTGTCCAAAAATTCGTCCTCACTTGACTCAACATTATCAAGCTCATCAATGGACTTTGCTTTATCGTTCAAGAAAATGATGTTTGTTTCAAAAACTTCACTGTCATCGCTGTCCTTTAATTACAACGTTCCATGGAAGTCGTACAAGAACTACCAATAACGGTGTATACTTACTTCGCTCACTGATGACTTCTTAATCCCAGTCGTCGACCTTGTCACTCTTGTAGGCCTTGGTTTACACAAAGACGCTGTTCTAACTAAGCCCTCACGAGCTTGTAATTTCGGTGGCTGTCCTGGATACAGACCTTCACCACTGGAATACCCTGAGCTTATGTCTTCAGCGGACTGAACGTGCTGAATCCTGTCGCTTCTAATGACATCGACTTCTGGGAAATACAAGGAAGAAGACGACGTAGGGCGTCCAGGACTACGCCGTCGTCGCATTAAACGAGGGTCGGTTATAACTATTTCTGAAGAATCCCGACCGTCGCTGGCATCGTGACTAGGGTCACTTAAATCGCTCAAACTGTAGCTTTTACGTAATTGATTCACCAGTCCTCCACCTCCCTAAAATATCATCACAAAAAATTCACAAACAGAATTTACAACACCAACACTCGTTACCACGACACCAAAAAGCGCATGCATTGCTCTAGCGGTGTTACACACTGAATGGAAGTGATCGTTAGTGCATATTGTTATAGGATATGGGTAGTTTCTCCTTCGGTTTGCATCTGTCAAAATAAAATAAAAAATAAGGGAAAATTAATAAAAAACGTGTAAAATCGATTTATTTGAAAAAATCATATGGCAGATTCACACTTGAGGCACTTGTAACAATTTAAAACTCGTAGAAATAAAGTAGATAACAGTAAATATATAAATAAAACCAAGTACAAACGCAAAATTAACTAAATCAGTCACTAATATCCTCATTTTTTTTATTTCTCTTTGATTTTTTTGTGCTTTTCCCTTTGTTCTTGCTTACTCTTCCACTTCTGGTTCTAGGCACCTCGTAGTCCATGTCAGCATCATCATCAGAAAAAGCCTCCGGTGAAAATTGTTCGGAGTGTGCTGTGTCAACATTATCCTGATCTTGCTGAATGGGGTAAGTGACAGAAAAGGGCATTATCGGGTTAAGATTCTGTTTGTTGGAAGAACAAAAGTGCGATGGAGGTTTAGTGATCGTTAAAACTGAACGTCTTGGAGGGAGAATAAAATCTTATTACGGCTGCCACGATAATTTCTATTAATCTGCCGTTACTTGTGCAGAAATACAGAAATACATTATACATAAAGATAACTTAACCGAAGCAGTAGCTGGTAATAATTATGAAAAAATGAATTTTGGTGCGGTAAACAAATATTTATCACAAAAACTGTGCTAATTAATCAATTTTTAACAGGTCACACGTAGTTGAAGAGAAATGAAATAAAAGCCTTCAAAACCTATTAATCCAAATATTTTAAAAATAAAAAATAAGAAAAAACTTTGAAGGGCAAAAGAAAATAATTTTGTTAGGATATTATGTATATTGGCGACAAATCTAGTGCCGCTCAAAAACATCTATAAAATGACTTTAAATTGTGCTTGAATTTTTCGAATCAAAATGTATGCAACTCTACTTCTTACCTCAATTAAAATATGATATACTAGAGCACAAAGTAGTAAAGTAGTTTTTGTGTAACGAAAAAGAGTTTTTAACGACAGCCGAAATCAAAGATTTTAGCTACCTCCTAGACACTTTGTGTACTTAGTACTGCTGCAAAAACTGACCTTTATGGCTGTTTGCATCAATGCCGTAACACCCTTGGAACCTAAATCAAGGAACTGTTTGTAACTTTGTTCTTTGGCTTTCGTGATGTATTCGTCAATTTCCTGTACAGAATCTATTAGTTTCGGTATTTAATTAGTTGTGAAGGTCCTACCTGCTCCCGTCTGCTCAAGGCGGGATGGACGAATTTCCGATATAAGATGCTGGAACCCTTCGTAGCAGGCGACAATAGCCATATGACCAGAATAATTTTAATTTCATAATAAAATGGTAACCAACTGAAAAAAACATCAGTGAAGGTTTCAGCGCAGGTGAAAAGCGCGAATACGATCCAATACATCATCCATTTGACCTGGAAAATAGGACAAAGAACAAACTCAAAGTAAATTCCAGTGGGAGCTAATTATAGACAAGTTAATTCCAGACTGTTGGGTGCTAGAGAGTTCATGCAATAAATTATTATTACTTACATATTCTTTAACATTTTTCGTTTTCACAGCCTTGTAAGAAGCATAAGCGGGATAAAGCGTTCCGAAAAGCAATCTGAAAAGAGGATACACAACGAGATAAGTCAGAGCTTTGTGACACAAAGCGACGAGGGCCAATGTCAAGAACCCAACGTGGGTTAAAGAAGGTTTCACGTTCGGCAACAAACAACTGATTATTGGATTTGTGTACTGTTGCATATTGTGACTTATGTCTTGGAGGAGTTTCCTGCGAGGCTGCAGGATTCTGACTGGTACGCGTTCGTACTGAGGGTTTCGATGCACGCGTCGGGCAGGAAATGACCCACCATCGAATTACCCGTGAAAAAGACAACCTCATTTCTGTCTAACACACAGTTATAACGGATATAACACCAAATTTTCGTGGAGTTGCTTACTAACAAATGCTAAAAAACTGCGTATTTCGCGATTGGACCACATCGTACCTGATCTATAGATATAACACTATCACTTGGCCATTCCAATAGATTGTGAATCGAATTTCTGGTTTTTCTCTTTGGGACATGATGATAAAGGTGTGTTGAGAATGTGGAATCGACTATCAAATTACTATTTTGGGACGACAATGAAGAGAAATATTTTAAGACGCGTCCACGTCGGTAATGCCAGTTTGCGGCACATCCAAGACAGCTACCTATTTATAAACTGGGAGCTGGCGTTTGGAAATGTGTTCGAGTTGTCGAAAGTAAAATTCAAACAAAGAGGTTGATAGTGGAAAAATTCTCGATGTTATTTAAATGAAAAGGTCATTAGACTCGGAAGTTCGCTACTAAACGGAAAATATAACGGTGACAATAACGACTTGACTTTACTTTACAAAAAAGTCAAATTAAGAATATTATGGGTGGTCATTAACCAGCAACGGACAGAAAAAATTGTTATTACCCTGTGAAAAACAGCAAATATCACAAACTTTGTACAGGCGAAGTGTGCAGTAATTTATATTGTAATCTATTATAACATTGACCGCTGTGTCCGAATCCAACTTGCGTTTTGCTGTATCAGGTCAGGTATCTGAGACACAAAACGTGTTGCTATATGATATTTCCATCTATTCTGACAAAAGGCTTTTAGCATTAGATATTATAAACACTGTGTGGGCAGTTATTACAATGTCCAACTTATGAGGGCAAAATGAGTAAAATCACACTGCTCGATTATTGCGAATAATGTTTACGTTTTCTTGGAAATCTGGTTCTCAGGCAAGTAAAGTGAATAAAGAAAACTTGGAGATTATGGCTCTAAAAATAAAGCTCAGGGTTGCACTATTCAAAAGTATTCTTATGGTCTCTACACTTTTGAACCTCAATACTAAAGCTATTCACTGTTTAAGTACGGATCCGACATTTAATTTTCTGAACGAGATAAATCAAAAGCCGCTATTCAAAATAGAGACTGCGAAACGGAGGAACCATTTTATTTGTTAAACGGGTCGACTATCAATAATGCCCCACTAACTATATACCACGCACTGGAGCAAACAACCGTAGATTCCCAAAAAAAAATTAAAAATTCATTGCACTTTTTTATTGATCTATTGATCTTTAAGATTACACTTGAGAACTCGCTTAATTGAAGTTCTGTTCATTTCATATCTCTTAAAAGTACCTTGAGTTTCAAAAAAACAAAATTATTTAATGAGAAACCTGCATTCCCAATGGCAAAGTTCATTTTTTAACCACCTGAAATTTAGGTTTGTTGTTGATGAACCAACATCAATTAAATTTTATAAGAACTTTACTCAGATAAATTTGGCTCTTAATACTACCTGCTAGTATTACCTACATGTGTCAGATTAACATTTCTTGATTTTATCGATAACAACATAACAAAAAAAAAATCATAACTGATAAGAATTTGTGCGTTATATAATACACATGTCATAAATAACCAAGATTACAACTACTTAAGACTACCAACGCACTAAATTTGTGTTAATCATTTATAGTCAGATGGTAAATCTACAAATCCAGATCCAAAAGTATTTTTTTGTCTAACGTAACCCAGCGGACTCTCCTAATAATATCGATCACTGATGACATGTCTTCCAAGATTTTCTACTGAACATAAAAACCACGAAAATTTTTGTGCATATTTTCTGTTTCTCCGATGTGCAGCTTAAACAAATACTTTTAATTTTGTTCCTATTCTAAATTAGTTACTCTCGTTTAAACATAAATTACTAAACTTATCGGTTTTGGATTGAACGTGAAACTCATCCACATAAAAGGTTAACATATGTGAATGTTACCATATGCCAGTGACACCATCACAAAATACCAAGAGTAAAGGTTAACGTTTAAAAAGAACACTTTTTTAAACAATGTACAAAAATAAGCATGCAAAAATTGAATAAAAATGACCATTGAACCCTACCCAACCCTACAATAATTACTAAAATATTATAAAAACCGTAATATATATAAACCTGAAAATAATAGGCGTAATAGGTTTCAGTTGGAAAATTTTGAAAAAAGGAAACCTAGCAAAAATTTAGGCTATGCTCACCTTGCTTAATATTTCATGTATAATAACTTTTATTCCAGCAAAAAATTGCAAATAGTGTAACTGTTTCAACCAGAAAGAAATTAGCAATTTAAATCAAAACATTCAATACTCGAAACGCTTACGTATATTTATTTAAATCATTCGCCATAAAATAAAGGTCGTTACGATTCAAACTTCACTTCAATTGAAAGTCTATTTTTGCATGCATCGATCTAAAGTGGCCCACATCTACATACATAAAAACGTACAATGATCACGTTATGCTTAATGGTTCGCATATTACGGTTTTAATTCATAATAATTAATTATATGGGTCATAGAAATTAAATCACTGTAAATTATACGTACGGTGTATGTAGTACCAATAATCCAAAATCTAAATAAACAACTACTGTTCAAATATTTCAATTATTATAGTTCGCATATTACAAATTAAATTAATAATAATTAATTATACACGTGTCATATAAATTGAATCACTGTGAATAATATGTTCTGTGCACTGAGTACCAATAATCCTAAAATCTAAATAAACAGTAACTGTTCAATGATTTCCGCTAATTTTGAATAAAAAACTGGTTCGAACTTGTATGGAAATGATGAAACTACGCATTACCAAAACTTCCTCCTACACAAGGTGTTGAACCAAAAGAGAACATGAGAAAGTAGATATGATGGTGCAGGAAAAAAATGTGAAAAAATTCCAAAAAAAGTTTTTATCATGGCCAAGGTTTTGTAATCTAGGCAAAACTGAATTGAATTGACTTAATATTAAATAATTTGGAAGCAATCTAATCAACGACCGTTACGTTTGCTTTCTTTTTCAATGTAATATTATATCTTATGTATTTAGAAATATTGCAAAATTTTTAGGCATAGCAATTGGGTCACAACTCAAGGAGATTCTTGATCTTCCTTAAAAGGAATGCAGAGAGAACATGTCTCTAAATGAATTCAACTAAAAAAAGATAATTGTTCGGTGTGTCCTGTTTCAACTGGTCGTTTCACACATTGTAGTCAGATGACAAAGTAAATGACTGTCATACTGCCGGAACAAATAACTATAAGAACATAGAGTGACGAGACCCTACAAATGAGGTTATGATCATACTAAAATAACAAATGGTTAATAATTTAATTAATACACACATCAAATGAATTTCATGACTGAATCAATAGATAATAATAATAAATAACCAAATTCAATAACGGTTTATTATCTAAAATATTAAATGAACGACTGCAAAACTAAACGGTAAATAAATGTCAATGTTATCTTTTGTTTGGGTCGTCAGATGATCGAGTTTTGAACGTAGGAAACCTGGGGTTATTGTAATAATTTTGTTACTTACATGACTAATCTGGATATTATCGATGATATCATTGTGCTTTGTGCAGTTTTTTCTAAGATAAATGATTAATATATTCACTAACGTATTGTCTGTCAAGGTAAATTATAAATTAAAGGTTCACTGATGCACTGCGCGCCGGCCATCACAGCCATCTTGTACATCTGCGCTGCGCGCTTGTCTCCGTGCTGTCTTTTTCCACCTCTCTTATGTCAAACTCCCCGCCAACTTGTAATATTGAACCAAAAATTCAAGGTTGATTTTCCCGCCTTAAAAATGCGTTAACAAAAATGTAGGAATGTTGTTTAACAACAAATATTCTACAAATACAGTTGCGTTCAAAAAATGCTCAGACCACATATTTCTATGAACACCAAAAATTCAAATGTTGATGTAGACACATGTAATACCGACTTTACGACTTGTCACTAAACAAGTACAACAAATATGTGCCAAAATTTAAAAATAAATAAATCCATAGAAATTTCAAAATTAAAGACAATATTTATTGCAATAGTTATTTTATTATGTGTATGTTTTAAGCATCATAAAAAAGCAAAACAAATTAAAGCAAGTCGTTTTTAAAAAAAATAAAATTATTAGATACTTGCAAGCTAAATTTAACCAACTAAAATTTCATTGCTTATTTTTTTTAAAGCGATAGGACAGTAGCCGATAATAAATTTTGGTTGTCAATGTCATTTTTTGACACTGTGAAAATTACTCCATTGTGAACTGCTCTTAACCTGTACTAACTGCATGACATTAATTTCAGTCATTAGAATTCCTTGACAAGAGACATTTTTATTAATTCATTTAGTTATATCACTCCTTTTTCCATCGTTCGTCTCAAACAGTATGTTAATTACTTCTAAGTAGTGTATATGTATTTTTTTCTTTAGTTTGTTTATTTAAGTAAAAAAACAAAGTTATTTTGACAGAATGCGTGAAGTTGTCACTTTAAAATAAACTTTATGTATTGTTGGTTGCTAACAATATAAAACCATAATTGCTAAATTCTGTATGATAATGATAATACACTGCCGTGTGGATTTTAAGCTAAAAATCAAACTTTACAATTGGGCAAAGTGTACAATTAAATATTTTAGTTTTTTCCTCATTTTCAAAGTATAATAAATCTTAAAAGTAAGATTTTATGTCTGGAATTTTAGTCTATTCATCTGTTATACACATTGCAAGTGTCCGATATTTATGTCGATTTATCTGGATATAAAAACCACAAATGTCATTTCTCTCTCGTACACTCCTTGAGTACCTTAAAACCCTTATTCTACCTCTTTTTCTGATGCAAGATGCAAGCGAAATACACGTACAGTAGCCGGCAATAAATTTTGGTCGTCATTGTCATCTTTTGATATGATGAAAATTACTCCACTGTGAACTGCTCTTAACCTATAACTCCATGACATTAATCCCTTGGCAAGTTTACTAGGAAGTGGGACTCAGAACTTTTCTCCAGAACTTAATTTTTTGATAACATCTGCTCTTATCAAACAGGGAAAAATTTTAATTTCTGACAATTCTGTTATTTTTTCAAATCATAGTAACGACCAAAATGTATTGCTTGCTACTGTACAAAATAAAGATAGCAATAATCCACAATAAATATCGAGTGATCAAAATAATTTGTAAACGAGTCATCATTGAAACCGAAAACATGTCTATATTTAATTGACACTTGTAAATGTCAAATAATATCAGTTAAAAAATATAATTTTATTGAGAGAAATACGTGAATTTTCAAGAAAAATACATTTATAAAATCGACCCTTTCGTCTAGCTCCATCAATGACACGTCGCATAACACATCAATAGGAAAAGACATACGTTTTTGGTTTTAAAGATCACTTAATTACAAATTATTTTGATCGCTTGATGTAACTCAAAAATGAAAAAAATTGCAACAAATGTCTTTTCGTTGCCAAAATAAAATTAAGACAAAACTTCAAAAATGTCCGTCCGCCACCGAGATAATTAAACTTTATTGTTAACTCAAAAAGCGATGTAAGTTCTGAAACAACAGTTATGACGGATATGACAGATATCTTTGCCTTTTTCCAAGAACATAGAACAAAAAAGAAAATTAAATACAGAGCCTGAATTTTTAGAGTTCTTAGCACCGTGTTCATGTCCTTAGTTCGTCACTTTTCTCTAAAAAAATCTGTTATAAATTTTGTTTAACAGAGCTTTTAATGCTTAAAGTGAGCTTTAGGTCTTAAGCAAGCCTTAAAAAGAGGTAACTTTCTCTTCCAAAAGCTTTCAAATTTCTCATTTCTTTTTGAAAATACCCCACCAGCAGATTTCAACGTTGATCAAATACATTAGTCAATAACAAAAAATTAATTAAGAATATCCACTGTGTTGCCAGTGTCGTAAAAAAGCGCACAATAAGGTTAATTTTTCTTTATAGCTTTATAACAAAAAAAAAGGGGTTATGTTGCTACACACATATTACAAGTAGGTAGTATAAAGAACATACACAACAAAAACACCTGTAGGTATACTGTTTTTATTTACATAGGTGCCGTGCAGCAATGAAGATGATATTTTTGTTAATTCTGTAATTATTAACAAAGACGATCATCATCCAGCGGTAGAAATTAAGAATAGAATAATTATCTATGAAGAATTTTCTTTATAACAGAAAGCACAACTGGAGAAAGATATAACTCCTCTCTTATATGAATTATTTACAATCTCCTATTGATTGGGCGCTTTTGAAGAAGTTTACTAGCAGAAATAAAACCTGTAGGATGTTTCATGATACAGTTTAAAGTACAGTAACGAAAAAAAGGATCGTTTACACTGGTCTAAAAAAATGACCCTTTGTAAATCGAAAATTCGTCAATTTCAGTAATGGAATTTCATTCTTCTTCATCAAGTTCATGTGGAGGCCGATGCAGAAGAGAAATGTTTGATTTCAGCTTTGCATGAGCTTTGCCCCAATTAATTTTTGAGTATTTTTATTTTCTAATAAATATAACATGTATTTTTTTACTTTACCTTTTATTTCACATAGTTTTTGTTATTGTTGTTTTCTCTTTAAATTTTACTCTTAATCAAATGTATAAATATAAATCGTACATTATACAACAGATGGATTATTTTTAAATTCAATCCCGCCAGAGACATATATCAAAGTTTAAACTTTCGAAATTTGGGTCAACATAGATGAAAATTCCATGTCTGCTGCCAACAAACGTCATCCTACATCACCCACATCACAAATGAAGCAAAAACGTATATTAGCACAGTCAGCAAGAATGTTCAATACTCAGCAGGAACAATCCTGTTTGTGTTGTTTTCATGGTTGGTTCAGGCCAGGCGTCGAAGATGTCTCTGCGTGGTGTTCCAATAACCGGTGCTCTCTGGCGGCGGTTTCGTCAATGTGGTTTTGGCATCAGAGATGGAGTTATACTTCGAGGAGTTTGTTAGCTCCTCGTGGTGGATGTGTGCGAGCAGGAGGCGACCTAAGCCGACGCCGCGACGATCCCAAGCGAGAGGTTTCTTTGAGGTCGGCCTAGCCGGTCCGACACAGCGAGATTGAAAATCTTTACATGCGTTGGACTGCGCGCTTTACCACACTTGATTCAAAAACGGAATTCCGCGACCGCCGATGCGACTATTATTCTTATTAAAAAATAAAAAACATTTCTAATAAATGTCGTGCAAGAACACACCTAGTTGCTGTTGAGTGTTAATTGTGATGTACGATGGCATATAAATGTCGTGAAGAAATTGTTGGAAAACGTTTCTTATCAGTGAGTGGTTTTGCCAAATTAAAAGCGGGTAAATTAAGTGAGTGGGGGTGGAGGGCTGGTGTTATACGTGCTGCAACACATAAAGACAACACTCATCCGGATTTACAGGTAAGAAATCGTAGATCGCCAAAAGGGGGTGTGTACCCCGGAATCCCCAAAACAACACCTGCTTGCAAACTGTTTACATCGTTCCATCATCTGAAAAGCTTTGCAGGTGCATTCCATTGGGGAGAATGAATGTACGAGGGTCGCTTGCTGACCTATTTTTGGGGACTGACACGAGGGGTTCCACTGTGTCAAGTCGACATAAATCGTAAAGGGTCACAGGGGTGAATTTTTTAAAATAATAAAAAAAAGAATGAGCTCCAAAGTCTCGTACTGCACGAATTCACTTTCACTAAAAACCATCGTTCCTTTCAAAGTTTACAGAAAACATGCTTTTGTTTATATTTTAAAGAGTAATACCTGAGTATAATAATACTAAGAACAGTTTAGTATAAAACGTAGTTACTAGTGTCCTTGAACAATTTTAGATCAATATCTTGATGAAAAGCGTAAAAGCACGTGCTACAAGTGTAATTCATTCACGTACGTTAAGTATATTTAGGTTCAAGATATGTACGCTACACTAATTTATGTTAATAATATTACTTGTATAATTCGAAGCAGAAAATGAAATATATTATTACATGCAGTAATAATAATGAATGATACAGTTCCAAAAAAAAAAGACGAAAAAATAATGTTAAACCACAGAGTTCCAGAAAACATATACACCTGCCAACATGTATCTTGTTTTGAGTTTTATTATTTTATACTGTTATTTATAGTACACTTGGATAAAATTAATAATAAAATCGATTTACATATTATGGTGACTATAAGTCAACAGATCCACGATTCCAAACTGTCAACTTCAATTTTATGTCTTTACAAAAAATTGTGTACAGAGCATACTGGTTGTAATTAAAATTGTTTCACGCGAAAATGACGTAGATAAAAAATTAAAGCAAAAGTCGATTTCTTTCAGTCTTTGAAGATTTTCAAGGACGTCCATGGAAAACTGTTGGAAAATATTGTTTAAAAATGCATTAATTACCCTTGAAAATATTCTTTAATAACTAAATTTATGTGGAATGTCAAGTGACAGTGACGTGGGTGATGCACGGATTAGGGTTTTTCCTGTTTTAGATGTTTCAATATGTGGTCAATCGATTACTCATCAGAGTTACGCTGAATAGTTTAAAAGCAGCAGTGGGAAATTCTACATTTTCTGTACCACTTTTCAAAAATTAAAAATGTTTAATTTTTCAGTTACAGAAGCAAGTGTAACAGTAGAGACATATAACAGAAAACAAGACTTGTTATTTTTAGAAAAGTAAAAAGAAGAAATGCAATTGAAAATGGGCTGTAAAATATTGTTTAACACACTTTTTGTTGAAATACAATTATTACTAATATTTTCAAACTTCTGTAAACCAGCGCCAAAATAAAATGAATTTTTTAACTGAAGCAGTAAAAATTGTTGCTCAATGTAATTGTTTCAGTTGTTTCACTAATGAATCTGAATTTTTAAAAGAAAACTTTCTTCTCTTAAATTCAGGTTTTACGGTACTTCATTTAAATACATTAGACCGGTAACGAATTAATGAAATATTTATACCGTATTTCTCAGACCATTGTCTTCTTGGTGGTCATTAAAACGGTTTAATCTATAGACCGAAAATAATCCCATTTGTTAAATTAAAGTTGTAAATTAAAATAAAAAGTCTTCATTAGATTACTTGTTTGTTAAAAATTTGAAACAATTTCAACTGAGAAATACCGGAATGCTTGAGTCAACATTTAATTTTTTACTGTATTTGAGTGGTTACTTCACGTTTTTTATTTCGAGATAATAAGCACACCTAATATGAAGTTGCAAATTCTATTGAACAAACCTTTTAAATTTCTTATTTTAAAATTTTAATCAAGCTTAAATTACTCATACAGATATTGCAACGAAGCGAAAAATTACGTGTTGAATTCAAATCAAGTTAAAATTTGACCCACACTGAGAAGATTAGTTACGCATAAATGGATGTATTTCGTTATAATTAGCATACTTTGTGCTTTGGTAATAATCTTAAGATTAATCTTTTGATTAAAATTAGGAAACGAATAAAACGAATGTGATATTCTATTTTACTTTTAAATTCAGGTCCTTGAACGCGTTCTAAAATCTATAGTCTTTCAGACCAGAGTTTCTCAAATTTATTTGAAATTAGCCCGAGGTGAAAGGTACAATATAATTAGATCTTTTTCAGTACCTCTGAGATATAAAATAATAAAATAGGTACATTGTTAGTAAAAATAAAATTCCTTTTGTTTGTTTTAAAATTGTAATTTAATTCGTGATTTAATTTAGAATAAACCCGAGATTATTTTTTTATGGTGATCTGAAACATATGGTGGAGATATTATTACGTATTTGTGAATACAGCTAACTCGAACTTTCACAATGTCGTAGAAATATGCAAATAAGATCTACGTTGTACTAAAATTATTTTTTGACGTCATCTCTGGCTACTGTTGGGCGTTAAACTAAACAACTGGGATTTGAAGTTCGTCTTTCAAAGATTTTCTATAAACGATTTTCATACAGGAATAATGTACGTATATTCCAAAAAAGATGGTAAAAATAAACTGTTATAGTTGTGGCCCAAAATTTGCTTTTAATTAGTTTGTGTTATTGATCTCATTAATAGATTTTAACATGTAAATTACTGTGCTGATACAAAATTGTCAGCTAGTTTACTTTCCGGTACAACAAATCTAAGTATAAATGGCGATAATAAAAACCACTAGAAATTGTATCGATATCTACCTACCTAAATAATTTTCGATCTTATAAGAAACTAATGCTAGGCTCAAAGTTTTCGAATTTATTATTGGATCACAGTTTTATTACCCCATATCATCCTTCAACAGAATTATTTTCTTGTTCCAACATTAATAACCTCTCCACAAGAACAATATGTTTATTACGATAAAACGACGACGTTCTTTAAATAATAGCTTATCAATTCATTTCAGTTGCTAAAGCAAACACATGTCTGCTCTGGACTTCCACAAGACTAGGTCAGCGACACCCTTCAACAATATCATCCAGATAAAAATCATTATCTTTCACTCTTCAAAGCCTTTATGAGACATCGGTACGACTGTTTTCGTTGCTTTCACAACATATGCCGTCAGACAATTTATTAGTCATAGCACGTAAAGCTTCTTCATCAATATGCCGAAGAATGTGCAGTTAACGGAATAGTAGTGAATTTATTGTCTTTAAAATGCGCGGTAGATACAGGGTCAAGATCATTGGCGGAACGTTATCTTGTTCAACTTCATTGTCAGACCTAATTTGTCACAATTGTACATTGAAAATTAAATTAACCTTATACCTGAAGGCAAGGTTCACCTCAAAATCAAAAATGATGGTTTAGATTGTCTTTGAAATTATTTAAAAACAAAGTTTAGTCTTAATCTGATTTTTCTATTATAAAACACGTACTGTATAGGTACTTTCTTGGACTCATCAAAAATGAAAAGCAAAAGGCTTTTAAATTGTCTCTTTTCGAATTTTTTAATATTTTATCAAACACATAAAAATAACTGTCAGGACTTGCTTTCGTCGATAACAACTTTCTGCATAATAAACTCTTCATAAAAAATAAAAAGGAAGACAAACCAGATCAACACGTCCAATTTGGGTTAACGTACAAGATTAAGTTGATAAATCCTTAGAGAAACATTTTTAAAAAATTTAAACACTAAACAACGAAAAAGGTTTGGAAACCCAAATTAGTTTTTAGTTTTTGAAGCTTTATATTGTCTAGATAACGTCTTCAGTTTAAATAATTAAATTTAATTTAATTATATTCAGACACTTTTAGAATTTAAACATGTCATAGTCTCGTATATAAATGTTGCTTTCATATTTTATAAATAAACCGCATATTTTTCACATTTTATGCAACTTAGAATGCGATTTTTACATGCAAAATTTAAAAGTATCTCAGAAACGAAAGAATCTAAAAACTAACATTTTCAAATTAAAAAAAAACTAGTTGAATTATCTGCAATTCGACAATAAATTTTGTTAAACATCAAGTTTTTTACGTCTTTTGGAATATTTCTTCAGATCTCAAACTGAGTCTTAAAAATTGTAAACTTTAAAATTTTAGTTACTAAGTTTACACTTCTAGAGCTCTAAAAGTCAATTTTCACAATTTGTTCAATAAGGACCAAAACATTGCAAAAATCTGCAATAGAATAATATCTAACTGTTTTTTTTTAATTATTTAAATTTCTTTATATTTTATATTATTCTCTGTGATTTAATTTTTTTCAAGTTTGTAAATTTTCGACGCTTGAAATTTATCGGATTTCTAGATTTTATACATTCTTTGTACCTTAAAAAAAATTTAAATCCTGCATTAGATATTCTAGTCTCTCCAGAATTTCTATGAACTCTGATTTCTTAGAATCGTAAGAATCTGTCTATTTCTTTCTATGTTGCTTTGACACTTTATATTTTTTGAGTAATTCGAGAATTTGTGAATTTGATGTGAAAATCTCTAAATTCTTTAATTTTTTTTTAATTTATTTGAATTTTTTACTCTTCGGGTATTTTTAGATACTGCCATACTGAAATATTTTGTTTTCCCTGAGTTCTTCAATTTTTAGAAATTATAATTTTTTTGTCGTTTTTCCTATTTTCGGAACTCTTCAGATTTTTAAGACTTTTTAAATCCTATACATTTTTAGTAGTCAGTAAATTATATAGGTTTGTTTTAAAATTTTCTGGATTCTCAAATTGTAATTTTTAGATTTTTGTCAGTTTGTTAAATTCCTTAAATTCTTTGAATTTTTGCTACCTTCCATGTTTGGGGTTTTACATTCATTATATTCTGTGAATGATTTAGATTTTCAATAATCTTTTATTTTAGATTGTTTAGATGCGTTAGAGCTTTAGATTCCATGATTTTTTCTGTCCTTTAAGTTGAAATTTTTATGTTACAGATAATTTAGAAAATTATTTAATTTAATTTAAAATACGGAGATGTGAATATTTTACTTGTTAAGACTCATTCGGGCAATAATTTGCAAGAAATTCGTACTCTAGTACTCATTTGTCTAAAAATGTGCCTGGATTGCATAATCTCCAAAATTTTTGGCATCCATGTTTTCGTCTTTCGAACTGTGTCGTGTTCCGAGACCTTTCGACTTTGATTGGTTTCGGCGAATCGTTGTTCACGGTGTAGAACAAGCAAGTGGTTACATCACAGAACAAGGTTAATGAATCAGCCAATTCCATTATCTTTTAAGGCAACATTACGTTACATCTAACGATTTATTGTTACGTAACGGAATCTCGAAGTGTTTGCGTTCAGTCCCTAAAACCACACCTAAAATAGTCGAATTCGATACCCCATAGGCCGATAAAAAATCACCATAAGGCAGGTGCATGGATTTCGTTTCCTGAAATAGGATCGGTACGACTGAAGAACCAGGCCACGTCTATTTATATCCGCATACTTCGTGGTCTGCCAAGAAGTTTTTAAATACACGTGGTGTGGCGTTTACTTTTTTACGATTGTTGCGATGTTATCTGATTTTGTTGGCATGTTGCCTTTAATGGGGTTTAGGTTGAGAATGTGTAGGTTGCGCGTTTGATGCAATGTGCACCATTTACGCAATGCGGATTCTCTATCCAAAGAAAACCACCGACGTTGTTGACCCGTATTCGAAGAGAAAAAGGTTGTCGTAATAGATAATGGTACTCGTAAAGACTCCGTTATTTTGTTTTTACCGACATTCATTTGGTTTTTACCATAAGTTGCATAGAAAGCGTATCTGACAAGCCCAAGATCTCTCGAAACTCCGAAAAGTTCAACGATCGGCCTCATCTGTACACTTTCTCTACTACTAAACTACTAACTTCACCACTTTTCTGTAGTGAATTTTATTCCGTAATTAGAAAAGCCTTGTACATGAGATGGATAATTTCTAATTTTCTCGTAATTAATCGACTATGACCTACATGAATCATTCTGTTACGCCGTTATGAAATTTTTCCAGTTTCGTAATCTGTTGGTACAGAAATTTAACTTCATTGACATTGGATGTTGAACGTGCACAAAACCTCTACTCGCAATAAACTGGGTTACTTAACGAATACATCATTGAGCATACAACACAACAGGATTTTGGTCCTACTTAAGAACGTACTCATATTTTAATTTCGTTTGTATGCAAGCTGCATTCTACTCATTGCATTTCATTAAGCCATTTTAGAGTGTTGAGAGCAGAGCACAGATATTAAGTACGTCTTTATAAACAACCAAGTGATTTTATATTCTGATTAACATGAAGGTCACTCACAGTATTCCGCTGGTACCGTTAACATCACATTTTGATTTTTTTATTAAAATTTAAATTATTTACCGATTTTTGGAAATTAAGAAAAATTTCTATTTTAAAATTCGTGTCGCCTTGATCCAATCCAGTTCACTGGATATTTCAAGTAGATTATTTCATTTCTGCTGTAACAAAAACTATGTACTTTAGGCATCCCCAGTTATAATAACTGAAAAAATCAAAAAATTGAATACTTAGAACAAAGATATGTCAATAATACTATTAATGTGTAGATCACAAAGAAAACATATTTGTTCATATTTATTTAATGCGATTCAAAAAAACAATCAAAATTTAATGTAGTTTTTTCAAAAACAATAATAATTGTTAGTTCTAAATTTTTGAATAAATTTATTATGTTTAGCAGTTGTAACTTTGCTTTAACAGTTATGAAAATAGAATTTTAATGAGTGAAACTAAATATATGAAAACGAAATATTAGTTTTGGTATAGATTTATGAAACGTTATGATATTTCAATTCAAATTAAAATACCTTGCTTGTGGAGAACCAAATATAAATTATTTATTTACCAATTTATTTTTGGAACCAGCAAATAACATTTTTGTACTCATCGTACGGAAACAGAATTTTTCCGCTTAATCCCGATGCACGGAAAAACGGTTTTCCCGCACCGCGGTGTTTTTTAGTTTCCGCTGGCGGCTAGGGATATTTGCGTTATCCGGTTGGTATTGCGACTTATTGAGGACATCAGTCAATCAATTTTTGATAAGTGCGTTCATACCGTTCGCGACTTTTCTCGGGCAGCAGACGCGAAACGGCCTCTTTGGCACATTGTTGTACTTCGGAAGGGGTACACATACATTCTTCGCGCTCACTTATTTTAACAATTTTTGTTAATAATTTTAAAAAAATGAGAGCTGATTTACATTTTAAAAATCTAGGAGGTAGCTACAATAGACAGATCATGTTACCAACCCACCATTTAAAAAAAACTAAGTTACTTAATTTTTTTTATTTCGATATTCGTTACAAAAAATATTGTACCTAACTCTTTCGGAAAGAATTTTCCCGCATTCGCACTAAATGCAGCACTCCTTACAGTCGTGCTGCAAACAAAGTGCTCATGCGGGAAAATTAAGTTTCCGAACTTGTTAGATAAATAACTATTTTGTACTCATTGTATGAAAACAGAATTTTTCCACTTTATCCCGATGCACGGAAAAACGGTTTTCCCGCACCCCGGTGTTTTTTAGTTTCCTCTGGCGGCAGGGATATTTGTGTTATACGGTTGGTATTGCGACTTTTTGACGACACCAGTCAATCAGTTTTTGATAAGTACGTTCATACCGCTCGTGACTTTTCTCGGGCAGCAGACGAGAAACGGACTCTTTGGCACATTGTTGTACTTCGGGAGGGGTACACACACATTCTTCGCAGTCACTCATTTTAACAATTTTTGTTAATAATTAAAAAAATATGACATGATTTAAATTTTAAAAATTTAGTTGGTAGTTACAGTAGATAGATCATGTTACCAACCCACCATTAAAAAAAAACTAAGTCACTTAATTTTTTTTATTTCGATATTCGTTACAAAAAATATTGTACCTAACTCTTTCGGAAAGAATTTTGCTCATGTGGAAAAATTAAGTTTCCGAACTTGTTACGTAAATAACTATTATGGTGTAGTCAACTTTTAAAATTAATTTGCATCGCGTTGATCGAACTAGGAAATGAAATAAGATATTTTAACGGAAATTTGCATAATTTTCTATTTCATGGCTACCCACTACCTACTACACAATAAATCGCAAAATCAAGTTAAAACTAACTTACTGCGATTTTATACTTTGCTCCTCGATTGCTCAGAAATTGAAAAGAAAAATTTATTTTAATTTGATTTTGAGAATTTGGTAATTAAACTTTATGTTCCACGTGGGCTAATTAACATGCTGTTGAAAAAATTTACAAACTAAAATAGTTTTGTAATGTTACGACAAAAAATTGTGTTCACAAATAAACGAACAAAGTAACAAAATTCTCTGTTTATTGCGTTAAAATTTTATAACACAAGAACTGGTGAAATAACAATTAAAAAAATCCGTCGATGTAAATTTCTGGTGGATGCGCCGGTTCATTGAACGAAAATAATTGCAGTTGCAAAACGCTGTTAATCGATAATAATCGTTCTCCTCGTTTATGACCTGAAATCCGTATGTGAGGTCTTCAGGTCAGATTTATTTATAGGTCATCAGATAAATGCCGTGGGTGAACAAGTTGCAGCGTGCAGTTCTGCATTCAACTCGAGCGATAGTAGTTGACCTCCAACTTAACCAAAAAAAGTTTACACCGACGATCTTTCAAACCTTCAAAAAGTTAACTTTATCGAAACTATCGGAAAACTTAAAAACGCATTAAAATTTCCCCGTAATTCTTGTTCTCGAAAGGCGCCTCCTAGTCTTCGTTTTGTTTTGACACTAGTTTGTTTTGTTCTTTTTATGGCTAGTTTGAGGAATTTTCCGGAAGTTGCTCTCGTTATTGACCCTTCCAATTATCTTTGCGTGCTTATGTGTTATCTTGGATAGTGCACGATACGCATCTACACGCAGAATGTAGGTTGGAAGTTGGAAGTTTGGCACCCCGGCCGCGGTTATTGATTTCTTCCTGGGTCGATGGTGAGCTCGTGAGCCTCAGCACGCGTCAATGCGGGGGCGGCATTTGCACAACGCGCTGTTGTGCTTAATTAAACCGACAAGGAACGCTCATTGCGTACGTACTACTTGTGCGGAAGTGGAAACACGTAACGACTGGCGGTTCGTAAAAAGCGAGAAAATAAACACTGCCAAGAACGACGGGCGTATCGAAATTGCTCCATTATCGACGAAATAAGAAGTCAGGCCTTAACGGTTACAGAAGGCAATTCATTAAAATTAAAGAACTCAGTTTATTAACATTTCATCTCACATGCAAAGAAATTAAACAAAAATCTTTAGTTAGTCAACATTCTAAAATGTTTATTTATAAAAATGTTAATTAAATTACTCACAGAAATGTGCGTTCTTAATCAATTGTTTTATTTACTTTTCTATTAAATTAAAACGTGAAATATTTACCCGTGAAACTTATACAGAACTTTTAAACTTATGAACTCATAATAACTTTTAATTGAAATTTGATATAAAAAACCTCTAGTTATGTTACATAGCTCAGTAACTACGGGCAATGAACACATTTTAATTTAATCAAATAGGAAGATGTTTGCCAGTAATTCAATCTTTTCTTTTATATTCAAACTGAAACTGCAGATGACAGCAGGTGGCTTTCAATTTTGTCTGTTTTATCAAAAAATATTCAGCAATAAAGCAACTGAAGTTGAAACAGGGTTCTCATAGAAAAATATTATACGAGAATGTTAGAAACCTGGGATAGAAAATGTAAAATAAAACAATAAAACAATGACTGCAAGTCCCACAGAAATGATTGCATGTTTAAAGAAATATCAGACACTAATTTTGTGACAAGCTAATGGTGGCTTTATGATTATCTCTCCGAACTGAAAATTTTTCTAGGCCATGTCAATGGACGATTCAATAATTAATCGACAAATCGATCGACTAATCTTGCATCATCGTTTTTCATGGAATGGTCAATAAAGTTCGAATAAACAAATAACTAGACGCAGTTTTGGTTAATGCTCTGAATTATTAATCGTGTCCTTCCAGGAATGATATACTAAGTAGCACTTAAGTGACATGTTCAAAAAATGTACCCAAACAATTTAAATAGAGTGTTATTGATTTAGAAATTCTAATTTAATTACATTTTTTGTATACTTGTTATGTACGTCATATGTACAAATTAGGAGGACCAAAATAAAGAGCAACAAGCCTTTAAAATAAATAATTAATTATTTACAATTTAGCTTAATCCATTACACCAATTTTTGGAGCCACAATTAGGTAAATCATGAAGAACTCGTGGTCCAGAGTGATTTTGTGCTTCAATTTATAAATAACGATGATCTCCTCCTTTTTAAAAGTGAAGAATGAATTTTGCTCAGCATAATTTAGCACATGTTTTCACGTATTTTATCCATTAATTTCTGTACCATTAATCTTTTTCTCTTTTCTTTCAGGTAAGTCTCCGTGACCCATCATCATCATCTTCTGAACCTCTTCATTTCTTGTAACTGGATCAGACCCGATGTCGGTCAACGTGAACGTGTACGTATTCTACACGCTTATTAAGCACCAAGCCGCGTGCAATCAGAATAACAAGATACAAGACATAACCACGCATAATAATGGGTTCCTGCAAGTAATCGTCGAAATTTCCAAAACAATAACCACTCTCCTCGGGTGTATAACCCAAAACTTTCCGATCACCTCGTCTAGACTAAACGTAAATGGTGAAAACAATAGATTTAACCAGACAACGGGAAGATGCAAGGAGGTGTTGCGGGACGAGTTTCACAAGGGTCGTTAGCCGTGGCGGCGGCGTGTTCTTCAAAAACCCGTTTCCTTCAAAGAAAGTGAACGATAATTAACGAGATGTTTTCGTGCGATGCACTCATTAGGGGTTCGGTTCTACACCGGAAATTTAGAGCAAAACAGCAAAGTGCGAATCGAGGAAACATCCAAATGTCCGACAGCTTTCCTGCTTACGTTGCAGGATGAGGTTTGAAAGTGCCGATGCGAAATCCATTGTATAAATCCTGCAAGCGGCATCCGAGGCACGCCTGCATGAATGTTCTTTCTTCTAAAAGAAGAATCGGCAGGAACTGGAAATAAAATACAGACGTGTCTGCCGAATTCTAAAGCTTGGACAGAGTTCGTTTTCGGAGGAGGGAATAAAAATCGTGAACGCCACAGCAGGAATGAAACTCGAAGACGACAAAGTTTCATCTGGTTTTGTTCAAAACTGCTGTTCTAGAATGTATAGATTGCGTTTGATTTTTCTTCAGATATTTTTAGAAAAGTTTCCAGATAAACTAAATTTTAAATGAACATTCTATTGAACATCATCAATTCATGCTTGACACTGTGGAGAATAAGTTTTTTCAATGACAATCCAACACGAACATTTTCAGTCAATAAAACGAGTGAATCATTTGAATCCAAATTTGTTATCGAACTAATCGAATAAAACTAATACAATACAAATTTTTTTCTGGAATTATTCGAAATGTAATTGAAGCTACAGTTATTTTAAATGAATTTTCCTATTTCCGAGCTTTTCACTACAAATCGATACTGCTGACGAGTGGCCAGTAAATTTTATTTTTATTTCCATTACTATTATTGTTTATAATTTATTCGTGCCTTTGTCAGTTGATTTACAGCTGTAGGCCCTACATAATGATTTGTGATTTTTTGACGCTTAATATCTGCAGATTTCGTTAACAGGTGAATTTTTAAACCATAAAGGAGTTTGCTATGTAGGATTTTCCATTTGACTTGTCCAGAAAAAGGACATTTTACTGGCAAATAAAAGGTTGTTGATTTATAGATCATTTCTAAATTTACTGGTTCACTGCTCCAGGTTATCGCTACTCGCTCATACTATCAAATTTGAAAATAAATTAATGGAGAAGCTTTAAAATTTTAAAAAATTTACATTTTGAATTTAAATTTTAGTTCAAAAAACCGAAACAACCTAGTTCAAAATAAAATACATTGATTTTATCTCTAATATACCTACCAGAACACCTATAAATGTGTTGTAACATTGCATTATTTTTCTGCAAATTTGTAAAGATTCTAAAGTTAGTTGAACTGTCTAGGCTTAAACACAAACATATATTTCATGCTTTCTACCCCATGTATGCCCTAGCGTCATTAGGGTAAAAGAGATTTAAAATTTACAATTTTGTTAAACATGTTAATATAAAGTACTTATTAAAGAAAAGCAAATGAATCTCCAAACCTTGAAACTATTGATTTACGAACATGACAATCTTCTCTTTTAAGCTTTCAATTTCATTTTGATTACTCATATTCAGCAGATAAAATTTTGTCATCCATAAACTCGATATTAGATGGTTAGTTCTTTTGGAAAATAGGAATTCTTAACTTTCATCTACTACCAAATTACATTTTATTATATATTTCTGGAAAAGATTTTTCGTCAGATAAATTTTGGCAGTCTACAAGCCTAATAACTTTAACGTTTCATTTTTTGGCCAACTAATAAGAAACAGCTCCTTGCTTCGGTAATAATTAAGGTCCTCAGTCGTCAAAGCGGTTTCTCCGCCTCAACAAAATTTCATTTGCACAGTGGCTACTAAAACACAGAAAAAAGCTCTTCCAACATCAGTAAAAAAAAAGCTCACGATGCGAACAGTTCGTATTGGAATATGTTTTATGGATCTCCTACACGTCCAACGAAGTACATTATGAGGGCTGTTCCAGAATAGCCTAGAAAAACTCGTCGGCATCAAGAATCGCAAAAAATCTACTGAAACAGAATCCATGTAACCGGTCTTGTCAAAAGTGGAAAAAGATGACGCAGCTTGTGGCAATTTGGATTTCCGGTCAGACTCCGTTTTTCGATTACGCAACAAAATCTTATTACAAACTTGACGAAGGAGTTTTATTTAAAAGAGGCTTCCAAACCGGAAACTCTGAAGCCATCAGAATTAGATAGGACGATAAGAGATGTCGTTTCTCAGAGTTTGTGGCAGTTGGAAAGCGAAGACTGGCGACGACCTCGCTGGAGGTCTTATCGAATATGCCATTCGTACGTTCCCTCGGGCCATTATGCAGAAAGGAGTTGCTTCCACACACCCCAATCAATTGTGGCAGTGTTTCCCAGGATGCAAATCTGATAAAGGAATATGTCCTGAAGGTATTATATCGGGACAGTAAAAGTTCAAGGACGGGGAACGTGAATCACAAAAAAAGCCTAAATTAATTTTTTTAAATGAATTATCGACCATGTTCTTCCAGATATTTAGCATAACAAGTCGCCAAAACTGATAAAGATTTGAAAGGTTAAAATTTTCATGACTCATGTGTGATTTATTTATTCAGTTCGCAAAATTTGCTCATTTTTTTTACCTCTTATTCTTTAGTACACATCTTTAAAACATTCCAAAAATTTGTTACTGCACTTTTAGGACGAGAGCCATAAAAATTGAATCGCCAGCTCATGTACCCATTTACGTTGCCATTTTCCTAAATGTCATATTTATTGTTTTTGCGATAGGTAAGCTCGATCCGTATATCTATCGCCTGCCGTGTCATAAACACGTGCCATATTTAGCTCAATCTATATTTTCAAGCAGAACTGCTCGTGCAAATCGAAACGTTAGCTTTAAAACTGACACACCCCAACCAGCTGAAAATGCCCGGACTAGAGCTTCAGACGTTGCATTCGACCACTAGTAATTCTCACGTAGAAACTGGATGTTATTGCACGAATGGTGGCAGAATTGCTAAATAAACATTGTGGCGAGTGATGAGATCTCACGCTTTATTTATATTAAAAGGGACGGGAGGATGTATGCGCTGGAAAAAGAAATAATTGCGATTATCCACCGCCAAATAATTCTAGCGATTTCTGTCCGCCTAATTTCATTATGCAAATGGAAAACTGCCAACTCCGCAATAATGGAATATTGATTTCGCGGAGGCGAGAATCATTTTTGACATAGATAGACGTTTGGGCGGATACTGCGAAGGACAACTGTTCTGAAATAAACAAATTAAGGGAAAGAACGGGAAAATACAAAGAAAAGGACTTTATGCTAATTTTCATGTTCTGTCAGTGCGTATTAGCAGTTTCTTTAAAACAACGAAAGATAAGACAGGAGCAAATTATTGGATTTTTCTTTAAATTTAAGGATAGGTATATAGTTAGCACTCGTTTAAATTAACGTTTCGCGATCCTAGTGCTGATAACAAAATGTGAAGAAGTTTACACTTTAAAGAATAATGGAGTTAGTTAGTAATACTAAATGAATTTCCTTAACAAAAATAATCATAGTTGTATTTTTATTACACACTAAAAGCTCGCGAAGTGCGCTTTTTCTTACGGACGTAAATTACTTTTTCCATTATTTGCATCGCTTTGTACTTTTGCAAACTTGAGCGCGAAAGTTCGCAGCAGAGCTTTTCTGAAGTGGAAGTAATATTTCAGGGGCGAGAAAGAGCTGGCAGAATGACCCATTTCGAGGCAATTAAGAACATTTCCCCCGACCACTAATTGATGTGGCGCTAAAGCTTCCAGTTGATTGCACATGCGACATTTCCGATGCCAAGTGCTATTAATTCAGGTGACGAAAATTCGATGGATGCGCTAATGGCACAACGAAAAAACCAAATGATTGATTTACTTTTCAAGCCAAAAATGGAAATGTATAACCGAGGGAATAGAGCGAAAAGCTTTTAGCTTTTGCAACTAAAAGGGAAAAATCGAAAAACCCGTTAACGCTACACAAAAGTGAATTATCACTTGAAGAGGTGGACAAGTAAATAATTTATTACTCCATGAGAAAGACTCTTTTGTAGAAATTGCGGGATATCACGAGTTGGATTGAAAGTTGAGTAGTGATTTTCCGGGGAAAGATCACATTGTGATGCGAAACGGATAGCGACGCCGGAAGAAAACAAGGTTCCACTAAAGTAAACACACAAATTAAAGCGGTTGTATTTTTCCAGAGCTCGCCGCTCGGTTACATAATGAAAAGCAAACAAGAGTAATAAATTTTGCAAAAATGGCACTGAGCTTTAGTCGACTGGAATATCACAGTTTCTGACACATAAATTTCTAGATTCTTCAAAACAAAACAATGAAGGTGAAAGTTTGATCTACAAATCTGCGGAATGGAACGTTAGTTGACCACAAATTAAAACACATTTATTTCATGGAATTTGGTCAACGTGCGATTTGAACGAAAGAGTTCAAGAAATTATTGACTATCCGGCGTGACAGGTTATAAATCCGCAAAGATTTAAAAGAATTTTTTAATGTCTTTAGTGGCAGCGGTTTCAGGTCAGTATTACCAATTGTGTAATTCTGTTAGAAAAAATTGACAATTTAAATATTCAATTGACACAAAGAAAAAAATAGTTCTAAAAAATAATCTTTCGTGTATGCAGAAGAAGGTATTATCATTGTCTATTTACTTAAAGGCTCTCGAATTGGAACAACTAGATATCATTTGCAAACTATGACTCTTTGCTCTCTACAAGAAGCTTCGCAAAAAAAGCGTCAAATTGTGACTCGTTTTTTGTGGTCACTGTTTATTCATATTTACATTATTATTAGTTAGATTACGACATGGTTTCGTAACTTTTTTAAAAGCCCAAGCAAAGCAACCTTTAGCGAAAGTGGGTATATCCATGCTCTGATAAGCATATCGTAAGCACATTGTGCGCAATCGTTTGAAATTTTATTAGAGAAAAGTGCTGCAGTACATTAACACGATGTTATCGTCAGCTTAATTGACATCTCATAAGCGCCAAGGCTCCGCTCTATAATCAAACTACAAGTGAAAGTCGGTGCATTTTTTAATTATGAGATAAGAGATGGAGAACAAGGCGATCTGCCTGTTAATTAACCGATTTTCATTCCATTACTTCTCAAAACAGCCACGGTCCAAGAATCATACCCTGCGGAATTCCATCCTCTCTGAATAATTTAGTCATTATGCAAAGAATTTTAGTACGCTCTTGTACCCGTTAATAGCACTCAAGTCCTTACATTGAGTATACACAGCACCCCTGGAGGATCCCTAAGAAAATGTCGGGCTAAACGCATTCTATCCGGAAAATGTAATTTAATTAAGGTAATCTCGTTAATGTGTGCGGCATCGGCGTAGTCGCATTACTTTTAATTCGAATCCAGAGATTAGATTGTTGATTCAGAGGATTACCGGACTCACATTGCTCCGGCAGATTGGGCACTTAATTGACGAAGCGAGCTATATATAATTTCCGGAAAGGAAACTGCTATTAGTCCCGGAAATTCCACACTTTTCCGATGCTTAAAACTACACCTCGATTTCCCGAGCCTAAACGACAGCAGCTGCGAACAATAACAAGTTTAAACAAAATCAGGCCGTGTCATTCGATCGCTCTGGGCCATCGAACGGGTTTTACAACATCAACTTTCGGAAAATTACGCCTCGGAAAAATAAAACCGTTTGCTCAGCTTTTGTGTAAACACTAGAAAATAATTATAACTGTTTGTTTCTCTCATCGCGTTGCGTAACATTTTGATCTTACGCAATTTACGCTTCACCTGTAACGCAGAACAGTTCTTGTACCAAGGTCTTCGGCGTTGGAACAATAACATCGTTTATTCAGGGCCGACATCAACGGATTTTGCTGAGTCCCCAAAAGGTCGCCCCAAAACAACTTAGGTTCTGATCAATTTTAAACTGAAAAGTTAGCAATATTCGGAGAAACCGCACAGTATTGCTTTTTTGTGCTAAATTGCCAAAAGCTCGCGAAAACAATTTGTTTGAGCTGCCGTTGCCAAAAGCGTCTTCCAATCGATCGATGGTTAAAGTGCCATCTGGGACTTCGGTCGTTTCCCTTTAAGTTGGTCTGGAAAACTCACACAAACTGATAAAAGTTTTTTCAGAACATGACCTTTTAACCCTACCGCTTTATTAATGGCAACAATAAGGCGTAAGCAATAATTCAGTTCCTTTTCCGACTTTATCGGACAACATTTTTGTAACTGTTGTGGTCTTACAGTTCAACCTACAATTGTTTACTTGTTTCAAAAAAGCGCACGCCGTTCTGTTTAATGACAGGGCAAACTCGGATTAACTTTACATGGAAATCCAATTAACATTTTGACCGTAAACCGTACGTTAATGTTATTTTGGCGATTCTTTAGATCGGGTACCGTAAGAGACTCATAAAAGCAGCTTTTAGTGGATTTTACCAAATACATTAAACAATCGAAGAACGAGTGAAGATTATAAACCACAAAATTTAAATTTAATTTCCACTTTTGCCTTATAGCAAAGAAATTTTTCAAAAAAAGTTTATATTTTAATTCGTCCCAATATAGGATGTTTTACAGGTTTGAAGGATTATACATTTTCGTAAAACACTTTGTATAATAGAAGATAGAAAAAAAAACATTCTCACTAAAACGAATTAAGAAGAAGTAGAAGAAGAAGAAGCTAAAAAAATTTACGGTTGCCAAACTTAAGTAGAATTTTTACCATTTAAAATAAAACTTTTGGAGTCTAATCTAAACGATTTAGGAAGAATCAACTAATGTAAAAAAAATTAATGTTAATAATGATTGATTTTTAACGTCAGATATGAATTTAGGGACACAAAATGAAGAAAAAAACTACTTCGCACTAAACGAAAACAATTTTTGTAATGATTTGTAAAATTACCAGTTTCCTTCAATTTCAGTAACAATTCTAACAAAAACTTTCTAAATTTTAAATGTGTTATGTGCGAAGGTTTACTGCAGCCTACAAAAGTAACGAATAGGTTAAGTGGTACGACATTTCTATTACTACAGACATAAAAGCTGAGCACCTAAATTGGAGCCATTTGTGTGTTACTTACATCAAAAATCTCTTGTAAAAACAGTGAGACAAAGAACTTGCAGACATTGTGTTTTAGGTGTGTGTTCCTGAAAGTTAAAATGGTGAGATCATGTAAACAAAGTTTAAGTAATTTTCACAAAAACACAATTTTTAGTTTTAGTAAGAGTTTCTCAACCCTTGTCAAACTCATCACTATCGATAGAGCTTGGTAAATATTTCCTTTAATAATCAAAGACTTATCGAGGTATACTTATTCCTTATGGCAAAATAAGCAGATTTGTTTTAATGTCCCTGAGAGATTATTTAAAGAAATTGATTTTCCATTTAATATTGCAGGGTTTTATCGATTCTGTTTCTTCTTAGTTCTAAATTGATTCCTGCTAGGTAATTTACATAAATGAATACTGTTTGCATAATTAACAGTCTCACATCCATTATTATATCATCAGTGACCCAGAATCTAAGTTATATGGTGTAATCATTAATTATTAAAAATTAGTTTCAGCAAATCAATCACTCCACTTTTAATCCAATTTCCTTTAGATAACTAAATTTATTGTTATGCCGTCTTTAACAGAACCACAAATTCGAAATAAAGATGTTTATGTTTTGGTAAAATAGAGTATACAAATTGTTTCCAATGCCGAAAATATTTACTTTTTCATTACCCAAACAATTGGCTGCACGCATCAACAAACTCTAAAACGAAGCCTCCAAACAAAGCTCCAAATAAGTTTAATTTCCAGTTTATTTTCCTTCGTTGAATATATAAAAAAAGTAAAACTCTCACTTTCCAAGTGACGTCAATTCTGAAAAATGCGCACGAAATGTCGATGAAATTGAAGTTGAGCTCATCCATCTCACCTAAAAATGCAGGAACGATGTTGCGGAGTTTCCGGATCCTGAAAACTGCTCCGAGTTGTCTTGCAATAGGAAGAGAATGATTTATTCCGTCGACGGAAGCGAGAGAGCGCTTTTCGTTTATTGCGGTACGCTAGCGTGGGCGGAAACGGGCCCTTCGTGCTCCAACCGAGTAATGGCGCGAAAGGAATATTACACAATACACAAATCATCCTTTTATAATACACCTGACACCGATGCTATTACAACGCACACGTTTCAGCAGTCCTCCAAAACAATGGAACTACCAGACCATGCACTTAGAATTAAAGTAAGCTCCGTAATTCTGGATCAAAAAATACTAACTCTTGATGGGAGAGAAGAGTTAGTATTTTTTATTTTTATTTTATACTCCACTCAAAAGCAGAAGAAGGGAACATAGGTACAAAATATTTTGTTAAACTAAAAGCGTATTTCAAATAATGTTCAATGTTTTTACTTTAGGAATGTAATCAAAATAATGAAGTCACCAATAATAATAATTGTTATGTGATTGATTGGTTAATTTTGAGAGTAACATTAGCAATTTTGGTTCATGAATAGATTTTATGTCCTTCGTTAATTATAAATTATAGACAAATGAAAAAGAACGTGAGTGACTTGAAAAGGCAACAAACTCGTTAAATGCAGCAATTTAGTTTAGTGCTTGCAAAAAAAAGCATTCACGAAACCTTTCGGTCTGTTACATTTCTTGAATACTTATTGCACAATTTTCTTTCTATTCAGATTTGCGTCTTGTGTACAACTCCTTGGCTTTTTTTAAGCCACCGCCTGGGCACCTTCCCCTATACTTTTTTTCGTAAAGTTGGGAAGTTCGCCAAGAAAACGCATAACTCTCTGCGATAGCATACATTTTCCCCAACGCGGCTGAATTATTGGGGTATCTGTCATCATTTATTTTATATCCGTCCCGTATTAAAGAAGATGGTCTCTTCGCAAAAGGGTATAGAGGAGACACTCCACCTCTTTCTCCAGGATATTTATTTGACGGCAGTAGCCCCATTACCGGGACAATAATTATAAAACTGCACTGCGGTGGGATTTCCCTTTTGTGCACGTTTTATGGCCCAGAACGTATCTGTTTTTGGTGTCTCGTGATTTAATTACTTCCAACCCCTAGCGTTTCATACGATTTTCTTGTGTGACTATACCCACGCTCGCGTGCAATTTCAATGACTCGCAAAGTGAAAGTGCATTAAATTGACTTCCATATTGCGTTTTAGCAAAATCATCCTGTCGACGTCTAAAGTAAAAGGAAAATGTCAAGGAGCTGTTAAGAAATACGCAACTAGTACAGTATTACAATTTAAGAATTTTGTTAGGAACTCGAAAAAATTCGGAGTAATGGATAGTGTTCCCGCTCTCATTTCATTGTTGAAAAATTAATCTGTAGCCAATTATCGAATCGATCGATTGCTGTCAAGGTTTTTTGACTAGTTCAATTACTGTGCTACATGCAAAAAAAAGTTACACATAAGTATTTGTTTTACTCTTGTAGATATGTCGGTGTAATGTTGATAAAACCAGCAGATGTGCGTTTGTTCTTTAATCTTTGTTTTGGTTAACAACTGTCAGAGGTAAAGTGAGGACAACGAAAATTCATAATGAGCAGGACAAACAACCAGAGGAAAAACTCCGTAAAATATAAGGGAAATTTACATTCATTAAATTTATATATTTACTTTAATTAATAATTAAATGTAGACTAACCCCTGCGCTTACAGTGTGATTCACGAAGGTGGGCAAATATATAAACTGGGGCTAGTATACGTTGGATACATTTAACTGACACCTTTTTTTATCAATTTAAAAAAAATATGCACGACTGCAAACTTTTGATGGTCACTTAAAACCAATGTACCAATCAAACTATGGCCCAATACTGTTAACACTCCGTATACTCTTTCGAAAATACACCTTTGACGAATTGTTTCATTTCGCATTTGTAGCAAGTGTGTTGAAATAACTACATTAATTTTAACCACAAATTTTTTGTCTAAGCTGCAATTTCATGCAAACAATCCATGCAGAAACAAACGCAAGAATCCTGTAATATCACTGTTTCTTATAATTATGAATGATGTTGCTACAAAAAGTATTCGACATTTGCAAAATAGATTTTTGCTTATTATATTTAAATGTGTACCACATCTCAGTACAAACAACCACAATACTTAAAAAATGACATTTTTTACAATGTGTTTGTCGGGCTTTTTTGTCTCGTCCCAAACTTTTTTCACACACATTCAAATGAAAATGAAAGTAAATCCTTGATCTGTCCTAACCGTAATGCCAACGGTTCTAAAGTAGTTTTGACAAAAATCGTACAGCCATAGACATATCTGGGGCATTTTTATGGGACTTTTTTTCAGCTCCCTCGTACTAGAGACAGGTAATAGTATATTAAAACACAGAGAAAGCATTGGTTCCAGCACGCGTTTACAACAAAGAAGTGCTGGAAGAGCTTTCTGAACGCGTGTTTTATACTATTTTTTCTATTTTGCACCACTTAATTTCTTTTTATGTAAAAGAAATAAAATTTTGGAATTTAGAGAATTTTATCAAGGTTGGTTAAAAAATATTTAAATAACTTGGTGAACCACCCTGTAAATTAGTAGGTACACACATTTGCAAGCAATAAATTTTTATCGCAGTGCCTCCACAGCATCTTGACCGTTGTGTGAAACGCTGCTTCGACATTAACGATGAAATTTTATTGTTCACGCCTGTGGATCATTATGCTCTTAATTATCACGTTTATCAAAACAAATTGTCCTTGACACTGGTCAACCAAAAATATTGACCACACACGCTTTATTAAAACGCTTGATGTAAATATTTTGGTGTGTTCAAACAATCTTTAGGAACTTTCTTCGTGGAAAATTCTTCTCATGACGAAAAAATAATTTCACTTCAACACTTGCGTGGGTAAACAAATAATTGGCAATTCGCCGGAAGTAGCCATAAAATTATGTTTACACGATATAATGAATGTATAGTGGCAATATTGTATCTATATTTATACAAATAGTTATTGTAGGTCAGGAATACGCTAATAGTTGCACACATAATGAATATAAGGCTTCACTGAAGCAAGGTTAAAACTTGCACCTTCACTTGAATATGCAAATCTGCAACACAAATTTTGCAACGATTGTGTCCAAACTCGGCAAAATTCGGTGATCGGCTCCTAATTAACAATCTTTATTTCACACGTAGTAACCTTGATACCGCAAAGTAAGTTTATTACAACACGTTGAATTCAATTTGCATAATATTGTTTAAAAAATCTGAGTTAACAAAGAAGAAAATGGAAACTCGTAGGTCCGTCCGTAATCTAATAAAAGCTCCCTAAATCCCCTTGCCACATAGGCAACCAACATTGTCAAGGTCGCTCGTAACACGTGCCGCAACATTAAAGGGAACATGCCGACATCTCCAGTGATTTTCCAAAAAGACTAAAGAATAATCGACACTCGCCATTATATCGAAGTGTTTTTTTAACTTTTTTAATTAAACTGTAACAATGCCTTGGAGACGAAAACGTCCTTAAACTTTTTTAATCATCTCTTGTCCAACTGTCAAACTCGGTTAAATTGGCATGCGTCTGACAAAGATGGCTTCTTCACATAATTACTATAGCAACTGGAAACAAACAAGGAAGGCGGGAACAGCTTTCACGTGGTCGCTAACTGTGGAGGCGGAGCTTTAGGGAGAAGGAGGAGCAAAATGGAGGCCATCATGAAAATGATGACGTCAGGGGAGTCTGGTGTGGTACGCCCTCTGCTGGCGACGTGCAAATAGCACAATTTGGTTTGCGTCCAGGAAAATACTGTTAAATTTAAATTTATAGTAGTGCTAAATTCTAACAAACTTTACATTTAGGTACTGTTTCCATCAATTTTAAAACGCTTCAATTTTTATGGTTTTCCTTATTGTAGGAGGGCTTGAACCGAGTAGAAATAGTGTTCTTTATTTATACATACTTATTGTTTCCGTTATCTTTCTTCGAGATATTGCTAATTATTTATAGTCACTAATGTCAAAGGTCAGTTCTTATCAAAGATCCTGATAAAAATTGTGTAACGAACAACCGATTTTAAAGCTGGCTTTGCTTTTTCACAACAATAAAACAACGAGTAGGCGTAACTGTAATTGTCTTACCTAAATCTAACTATGCAAATGCATAATCTAGTTCTGTAATCTGTGAAGAATTTGTGGTCTTTATTCTGGAACAGTACATTTAACTGTACGTGTATAGTAAAATTATTTTACCATTTACGATGTTGCAGCCAAATCTGAACTCTAGGGCATCAATTTAGAACTAAACTAATTGAAATCGAGGTTCTGAGAACGTACCAGTTGCATATAATCGTGTCCGTCACAAGCTTTCGTTATCTTTGAATTATTTCAAGTGAATTCGCCGATGACCTTTAAAAAGGTCGATGGTCTTATTTATATTACTTTCAGCGTGACACGTTTAGCGGTTTTATGTATGTAATTAAAATTATCAACGAAAGTATTGCGCATAAAGATTGCCGTTTTTGTTTGATTTGAATTCCGTTATGTCGAGGTCAATCAATAAAACGCATGAACATGTACGTGTACTGTTATTCAAAAAGTAATGATTGAAGGGTGATTTTTAGTACGAACGTGGCAGAACGAAAAACAAATATAAAAAACAAATAAAACTCTATCGATCTGCCTGATCACCAGTAAAATACGTTCCGATTTGTAGACGCACCAAACCAATGATCCGAACTGTTTCGTTAATTCCTTGAGTTTTTCTGGTTGACTTCCATCATCACGTAAAATGTCAATTTAACTCTTCGATTCTTTTTCTACGGGTTTAACCCAAAGTACGTGTACAACAAACAACCCTTTTTTTGACATTTTCGTGCCTTTCCAATGACTAGTCGTCACGCCACGTTTTTCACCCCTTTACATAATCTCAAAACCAAGACGAAATTAAATAAGGTTTCTTCCATCATCAAGGACAAGCAACAGAGTCCATGACTAAGACAAAGCTAGGTATATGAGTTTAATGAGAGCCGTGCGAGATCCGAAATCGTAAACTAAAGCCATTTATCTCGGTGTTGTCGTGTTGTTCGGGGAAATTGTCGGCATGCTATTTCTCGTGTGAGCATGTATGGATACGGGGGAGATAACTTTAAAAAGGACCTCCGTAAATTTTCAATTGCGTGAGAATGGCCGCTGAATTGCATGTCGGCAAACTTTTTTTTCCCAAATGTCGTGCCGACTACGCCGGTCATTAATTATGGCGAAATGCATTAAGTGAAGATAAAGGTTGGGTGGGTGCTTGATGAAGGACAGAAAAGATTTCGAGAAAAAAAAAAGATTTGAAAAGGAATCCACGGAAATGTAACAGGCACCTAAATGCCTTGTTTATACCATCAAATATTAATTTATGTCATTTATATTTTATATTTATAGTATTTAGTAAATAAAGTACTTACAATTGGTCTAAGTTATCACAAGATTCAAATAATTTAGGCAAAATTTTTATCCCGAAGTATACAATGCAAAATGAAACGTTTTTTTAGTTCAACTTGAGGAAATGAGAACGAAGTTATTTATTTTTACAGTTAGTAAGTGCTTGACAGATAAATATAGAGAATTTATCGATATCAACGCGAATCCAGCGCCCGCACAAACCAAAACCATTCAACAATAGGTACGTGCACAAATATTTACATGAAGGGCGGAATTCAGAATATTTACATTCAATACGTTCATCGAAAAAAAAATAAACAAATGAAGCTTTCTTCTAACAAACTGTCTTTTAAATTAAAGGGATCCAATTATCCGGGCAACCCAAAAAAATAAAATTTTCTCGTTGGTAAGTTGGCAGCTTTTAGTGTGCCTTCGTATAAAATGTCCATTTTCCCCGCACGCACAATGGGGCCAAATGTGATAAGATCAGTTCAAAACACAAGCTCTAAGTTCAAGGTCGGAATCGAGGTGAATATTAATTTATTGCTGCCAAGTCGGATTTCGCTATTCATTTAACCTGTAATTATGATTAGGCAATTCCTGAGCAGCCATGCGCGGCGCAGAACGAATTTCGTAGTTGCTACAGTTTTGCAGTCGATTTTTTCTGAGCAATTAATTTATTAGCAATAAATCATCGTAAAATTTCCGTAGCTTTTGTAGTAGTAAACAATGGAAAAGACGTGTGTTCACTTTCACATACCGTTGACATTTCACTCATATTCCGAATATAAAGAATCAATTCAATAAGTTGAAAAGTGATGAGTGAAACCAGCTCTGTTGAATAATTCATGCGTTACGTAGTCTTCTTTATCTCAGAAAAAATGAATGTAATATTGACAAGGTTGTGAGCCCTCCAGGTGTACAGTCTGCTGAATTATTCACGTATAAATACTGCTTTTCTAATTTTAAATACCGGTAAATTGTTCATTACTATTGATTCACTTTTGGTTATTTTGTTTATGTTACGAATCGATGCCGTTGCTACCGACACAGATTACCAACGAACCATTGAAGTAAATAAAGGTTAAAAAAAGATCGTCCATCATGAAAGATCGTAATTTTTACGGCTGTCACAGGATCATCCAAACATCGATTTAAGGGTAGAAAAACAGTTTTCTCAGTTCGAGGACGAAGGAAATTCTCCGATAATAATAAAAGCAAATAATGGAGTTTGAGCTGCCAAGGAAACGTAAACGAGTCTGCGGTGTTGGCAATGTTTGTTTTTCTTGGCTCTTTGTTGGTTGCGTGGGCATTCCCACACGATGAGTCTCTTTTATGTGAAGCAAGTTGATTCCGTTATCAATCACAATTTTTTCTGCGAGGGAAGAAGAGGTGAGGCCACAAAGTTCAACTCAATGATTTTTGATTTTCAACCTACAAAAAATAAACGAACAACGACACAAAGACGTGACTTTTTTTAATTTAGAAACAAAGCGTAGAGGATGTTTGTGTCAAAATAAAGTCATTAAAGCCTCCCTGACCTTGTTTCTGACGTGTCATCTATAATAGCACTAAACACAAAAAGTTTTAAACGTCATTAGGACTAATGTGACTCGACTAACTAGATATATATCGAACGTTCAGATTTCACTATACTAAGAAAAATTTTTCCTTTTTATACATACAATTTCTTGGAACGAGTTGTGTGTGGAAATTGGCACGCGAAAATAAACATGCTAGTTTTTTATTTTCTTTCATTAGTTGCAGTAAAATAAAAACTACAGAATGGAGCATATGTAAATTATAGTGTAATTTATGACGAAAATTAGAAATATGGAAATGTTATGAATGGATTGACCAAATCGATATTTGTCCTCTCTGGAAGACATGTTTGATCAGCAATGACTTTTCACTGCTCAAATTACCCATTTCATCCAATCACATTAAATCCAAAAAAGACAAATTTTCAAAATTGTATTCTTTGATCTTTGTACTACAAAGGACATGTGCAACTGACGCTTGATGTGGTTTAATTATGGCATTATGAAAGAAAAAGTTTTGTAAATGCACGAGGTTTGTATCCGTTTGTAGCGATGTTTTTTCTGAAAGGGAATGATTTTATTTGTCTTTTGAAGCAGTATGATCCTCGACTAACAAAAGTAAACATAAATCCTGTCCAACTTTGATGCAGTGTTAAAACTAGCTAATATTAGTTAAAAAATTCATACCGAAAAGAATAACAATTGATTTGTTCTTATTTTCACGGGGAGAACGAAGAAAAATATGATCCGAATGACAACGGCAATTCTTTTCTTGGACGGAAGTTCATTAACATAATACCTGTAGGTTTATGACCACAATATCGTGTCATTTCAGCGTAATAAAAGGCAGGTACATAAATAACAGAAAACCAAAACTGAACAAAGAAAAGCCAAGGCTAAAAGCCCACAATATTCATCACCATTTTCGGTTGTAGCGTGCGTACCCCGTAATGATGTTATTCATTAGTAAATCGCTTCATTCAAAAACCACAATGCACAACGACGTTCATTTATGTCAATCATTGGGATGAACCAGAAACCATAAGCATGACAAATTTAACTAAGGTCATGACAAGGTCACGTATGACGAACTGACATATTGTTTTTGTTGCAGATTCTTGTGGAATATGATGACGTGGAGTGGCACCGAAGGGAATGGATCAGCGTTTACAAGGACAAATTGTTCCACCTGTTTATGGTCGAACAACGTTTGGTTTGGGTCGAACGAAGAGATCCTTTCGCTCCATCAAACACAACAGTCCTTTGGCCCGCTCTTGTGAGTATTCTAATTAAAAGTTTTAATCAAAACCATGAGTTTAATCGACGCACACGGTGCGACGCCAAACTTATTTAATTAACCCTTTAATCGTACACATCTGGGGTTTATAATCAATAAAAGTTGTATCACCAACTCCGTGCGAAAACAAATAATCAATCATCGGCTAAAGTACGGAAAAAATTCCGTATTCCGCTCATTCATACGTTTATTTGTGAAACACGGCGTCTTCGTTAAAAATATGTGGGACATGTGTTTGGATCGCTGTATAAATACGACTTGCGAAAATAAATTAACATCTTGGGGAGACTGGAATTAGCGCTACCGTATCACGTGACGGGTTCTCTGAATTTATGAAGGCTCGTTATATCGCTTGCCAAGAATTTGATTGTTTTCAGGAATGGCTTGCAATAGGTCTGTAAATAGGTTCAAGATTCTAAAAATCTAACTTTAACTGGTTACCTGCATCTGTGCGTCATATTTGCCGAATAAACAAGCCATTTCTTTTATTTGCATTCTTGGAATAAAACTGTTAATAATGCATTATTTATGCAAAACATTCGCGTCTATGACGGGAACATTCTTTTTAGAACCGTCAGAGAGAGATTAACGAAACTTCTATAAAGGATTTTCACGAGACGACAAGATCTAGATTAGATAATTGTGGTCAAACGTTCAACTTGGTGTGCAGTTTCAGTTTAAACAGCCTTAGGGCTATTGTCCGGTCCAACTTCGGCCTTTATTGCTCATGAAAACGCAGTGCTCGCGTTTGAGATTTTAAAGATAATATCAATCGTAATTAGCTGGGGTTAATGACAGATTGATCGAAGTTCTTCATTTATTCTTGCTCCCGGGTCGTTCGATCATAATGCATGACTACCAGAGATAACAGAGGTTATATGTAGGTCGGCGTAATCAAGTTTAAATTACTCTGCAGCCATTTGTTACATGGTTAAAGAAACAGATGTTTGTGTGACCCAGATCGCGGGCAAACACATAAAAATTTTACGCTAAACTTTGCTCGAGTTCAAGTAATGTCAGAACGTGCACATCACCTGCTTCAATAGAAAGTTCGAGCTTCCGGGTATTAATTAAAAATCGAAATTCCCCCACATAATCGCTGCGCTTAATCTGATTTATGATTATATCGAACGGTGGGCGATTAGATTGTAACAATTCAAGGTAAATCGTGTTCAATTATAGATAATTCCGATGACCGCGGTATGACTCATGTGAATCCGTTTTATTTTTAGTTGAACTATTGAAGATTTGTGCAGATCTGAGAATTGCAGTTTCGAAGAAATAAACTCCAAACAAATCGCTTTACATAAAACATGAACATAGTACCAGGTGGCGTGTGTATCTCGAAGATGATGAAAACAAGGCAAGGTGAAACGAAGGAGAAAAACTTGGAGCTAAAAACGTTCAAAGGATGTTAGAAACTGCCGACGTGCTTTTTCGCTTTTTTTTTATTCCACTTGACGTAACATTTGGACAGACTATACACTAATTGGCACGTTATATAAATTTTTGGCGCGAATAGAGGTCAAATACTTTTTTTTTACAATCGGAATATATTTAGATAAGTTGATATTCATATTATCCTCGCATACTCAGTCGGTGGAAGGTTCAAGGTTTATGTTTATTTACAGTCGTTATTTATTGCATGCTTCGCAAAAATTACTTCTCGCTATCACTCGCAGTTCTATTTACGCTTGATGTCGTGTTTATTTATTTAATTCAAACCAACTGGTTCAGGATGTTGCTTGATGATGTTCGGATCGAGATTTTTCTGAGAACGACGTTTACTTTACGCAAAAGTAGGGAACCGATAAGTACCCAGGTAAAATTCTCTGATATCAATTGGGATTTTTGCATTCAAAGAGATGTTATCACACTTATCTAGAGCCTCGCATGCTTGACACGACCAAAGTATGCGAATGAATAAATTCCTTATAGTAATAACTCGTGGGAACATAATATTTATATCGTTTATCTGTCTAATATTTTATGTTTACGTTACTATAACACCAGCTTCCTTCCAAGAAATTCAAGGTCATGGTTGAACTACACTTGTTTTTCCTGTTCTAACTTGAATTTTTGAGACGAAAGATTTCTTGCCATCGTCCATTAATTTGCTACAAAAATTAATTTTTAATCAAGTTTACCAATTTCATTTGTTCACAGTGGAATTTTTTGTGGGGGATTCACGGTTATATCGACATTCCGTTTATAAGGCAAAAAATTCCTATTACATCATGTAGAACATAACCAATCTCTCCATTACATGGTTTCTTCGGATACAGAAAGCAAATAAAACGACACTTTTTCTATCTTGCAAATTGCATGTCGAAAATATTCCAAGAACTTCAAGTTGAATGTACCAGTAAGTTGATGATCTTGTTTGACAATGTGTTTATCAATTATCCTTACTGCCTCAAATACATCAATACTTAAAAATTTAAACGATCTTTCAAACATTTATACTCACTAATCATAGAAATTATCAAAAAATTATTTATATTTAGAACAATTTAAGTTTCAATTTTTTTGTAGTTGACGTCAGTTATTATCTTGTGTAACTTGAAATGATAGTTGACCATTTTTTTTACATGTCTTACTGTACCCCAGTACAAAAAGAAATAACTCATTGCGTTAATCGTACTGATTGTTGATAAGGTCATATCGTTTGCTCCGTACATTATATTAAACTGACCTTACTTATTCAATGTAAAATTTATCATAAAGTTTACGTAAGCCTGATCTTTTGATATCTTGTGTCACCATTTGGATAAGATTAACAGAAAATTTCCTGACCCGCTTGAAGCTACTTTACAAAAAAAAAAAAAATCCACATATTTTTTGTTCACCTGGCACGCCTTCAAATGGAAAATGTGGTCAAACTTCTAAGCAATTTTGGAAGGACACGCACTATTTTTTTTTTTCTAAAATAAATTATCGCTGGCGTCCAAATTAAAATACCAGAACGGAGCGAAGACAATGTTCTTTTGACCATAAACTGCCTGACATAATTACAGGTGCCGGTTTTGGGTTATGCGAAAGTTCACTTTTTTTATCAACTGATTTCGTAACAGCTCGTTTAATTAACGTGGTAATAGATGTTAAATTGGTCTTGACGTGTAGTTCACCTGTTTGATTAAATAATTTATGCAGTATGATGATGATAACGGCGTCAAATTTGTTTGTTCAGTAATTTAAAACGTTATTGAGGCTTGGTTAAATTCTCACCTCGTGCAGGTAGCAATTGCTGTCGTTTTTAATGAAACATTCCATGAATTGCATTAACCAGTACGCTAACGAATAAACGGTACTGGCTCACCTTGGCCGTCTTGAAAATTTTCCCGCGATTTTTTTCCATGCGAGGTCTATTATATCCTGTCGGTGTTTTCGCCTTCGTAATTCCATAAGATCATCGTTTTTTGTCTGGCGAAACTCGCTGATCGTTGGTTTTTCACGTTTAAGATTTCATTTTTCGCTGTGCCAGCTGGTGGAAGGAAATTAATTACGTCTTGATGATGAGATAGCATAATGGGAAACGTCCTTGCTTGTTTTGCAGAAGCAGAAATAATGATACGGTGTTTTGTTGCAGACGTTTTCGCCTCTGGTATCCACCGTAGAAATGATGCTCGACCAGCAACCGGTGGAATTTCTGTTGGACAAAGAACTGGCTTTTGAAGATTACAAACTACTCAAACCTTTCCAGGTAAGAATGACCAAAACAAACGCAAAAAAGGTTCCGCTTTTCGTGCCCATGATGTATAATCTGCAAATTTCAAAGATACGCAGACGGACATAAAAAATTTCACCGCAGGCGAATTGAAATAGAAATTATTTATTGCGTGTTTTTTACCTAGAACATACACTCGGTTAAGGCGAATATAATCACGAAATAATTAGCGTATAGTGTTATGAATAATTCAACAACATTGATTGACTGAGTCGGTAAAATTAACTTTTTATACATTTCACATGCATTGGTAAACATGAAACTGACCGTGGGTGGTTCCACTTCTTATTTATTGCATGTTACGTGTTATTACGGACCGGTAGAATTTTTCTTGAAACTCCCAACTATTTCATTAATAGCGCAGGTAATGAGATGCAATAGTATCCTGGAATGCTGATGGAGCTCAACTAATTAACATTTCTTTTTTGCCTGTGGCATTATCGAAGTTACGACGTCGATTCGAGTTTCCTAGTGAATGGTGTCGCTTTGAAACCATTATCAATGTAAGAGAAATTCCAAATAAAGGACTCGAACTAGGACATTCTGTGGTTTGTTTTAATCTCCGAGGTAATTTTATGCATACCTGTTAAGTAAGTTTCTTTTTTCGAGAACAAAAACATTTCCAGTAATGCCACAAGTTTGTTCCGTGAGTTCTGCTTGATTTTATTCAAATTTATCTTACTAACATCTCTATTTGTGCTACCGGTTTATTAACGCTTTTAAAATACCTTGAACTACTTGATCATCGGGAAGGATAAGCACTTTTTATTGCCCTCGTTGCGTTTTTTTCCAAGATTTTAATTCAGTTCAAATATTATCAGTACCTATATAATTATTTCAGTAGCTGAGTAGATAAAATATAACCTTTTAACTTGTTGATACATATTTATAATTTTACATTCCCTTTTCATAAAAGTAAACTAATAAGTACACAGAACAAAAAACTTTGGACTGATTAAAGTTCTAAGATTCGGTTTTTTTACCATTGGGTACATTGTATTTAAATTATGAACAGTAGGTGTCTAATAGAGATTACTTATATTGTGCATTATTGAACTTTCATTTTTTTAAAACAAGCTGACTCATTATAGATTGCTAGTTTATCTGTATCTACGGCAATAAATTTGACATTATTGGATTTAACTCTGGTAAACGACCTCTATGAAGTTTTTGAACCTCTTGTGTTTTTTTTTTTGATATTATATTGTAACAAACGAAGTTATATTTTATGTTTATGGAACTGATAGGTAATAAAGTGAAAACAACAATTTGCCAGTAGATATTTACAACGGTCAATTAAAATATGAAGCATTGTCAATATGCGCTGATATCGTTCGTTCTCATGTCACGCAAAAACTGAAAACTGAATTATCGTGTCATTTATTAGCTTCATTTTCCAGAACCAAATAGGTCTCCCTCCGAATCAAACTTGCGTTGTTTAATAACTATTATGAATGAAAACAGTTTGTTTTATGTAATATGAGTAAATGACAATAATGAAATTCGTATTGCCACCTGTCCCCTCATTGTCCGGTGTCTTCGCATTTGAATAAACGACGTGTGAGGAAAAGGAAGTAACACACGCAAACCGCGTAGTAAAAACATAATTAAAACATTTCCCTGACTCATCTTCTTGTCAACAATCGTTAAATAATCTAAAAAGTAGTTCAATAATAAACCTGACTCATCGTCGTCGTCATTGACTTTCACCGCAACATCACACGCCATTATCCATTATTATAATATAAGTCGATGGTAGTGTTTTCGTCCTTTTCCGTCAGTCCAGTAATGGTCCTGTTTTTACGACGCACCGTTGGCGTGACGGCTGTCAATTATCAACAACTTCTCTGTTAATAATGTCCGCTTATTTCCGGAACCAGCAATCCGGGAGCGTCCTTCAATACCGGTGACCTTTCTGAAAATCCACGTGATTAATTTTTCGAAGGGCGCTGGCAATGAAACGTGCTTTTAATTCGAAGATTGCTGGTTTATTTTTGTCGCGTTTACGTCGAGACGGATAGCGTCGTTAAATGTAATGGCGTCGAGTCGCAGAACTGACCCTATTCTACCGTTCTGGAAGCAAAGAGCAGGCAATAACCTCATCGGTCTCTTTAACGTTGCAACCTATTATTCCATCGGTGGAACGTCTTTCATGATTGTTAAGGAAAAGGAGTTGATGCCGCTTTGCCAATTAACCGCTTGGTAGACACCAATCCCGATAATTATGGGGGAGAAAGAGGTGAAACACGATTGCCTAGAGCTGAAATCCGAAATTAGAAGAAAATTATGATGTTACGAGAAAAATAAAACTCAATTGTGTTACCTCGAAATTCTGGGCTCTGTAGCTTTAGTAGATCGACCTAATTCAATTTTTCCCTCCGATTTCTCTACACATGATGTGCAATTTGTAAACGACAACGTAGTGTGAAAGTAAGGGGCGTGCGTCCTTTTGTTCATGACTCATAATTAATCAATTCTCTATTGTTTGTCGACCCACGGCTATGACAGACGATCAGCATGTGTTCCACATCGTCAGATCTATTTTGATGCAGTTCCCAAGAAAGTGCTTATGGCGACACCTGTTTGGGCGAACCTGCTGCTATTGCATAACACAATTAAGAAGAAAATGTCGAAAAATTCCGCGCTGTCGATGATAATTTATCGTCGCTGGAAAAAGGCGACTGAAACGTGCTTCCTGCGATTATCTCGTTATATACTACACGCTTCTTCCTGGTGTTTGATATAATCGCAAGCCTCAAGTGTTATTTCATTCCACATATTTGACCTTGGAGGTATTTGCATTGTGTTCATTGCCATAACAACACAATGAGTACTTTCTACGGTGGATCGCGGACTATTATGTTTAACTTCCACGACACCCACCGGATTTTTCCCATGAAATTATTACCATTGTGGTCACTGGGCTGGAGCACGCTCAGGTCACAAAAAGTGGTCATGACTTAATGGGATAAACAAAAGGAAAGAACGAGCAAATGGCCATTTTGCTTTTTCAATTTCAAGTTTTGGAGAAAACACGTATAGATAATCCTAGATTTTATCTGGCATTACCAACACAAAGAAAACTGTGCGCTCACAGATGTAAAATGATTCGTCTGTAATGAGATAAATAAAAAATGCAAAATATAGAATTCTTCTTCTTGAATTTTACTGATTGTACAAATGTGGATGTGGCAAATAAGTGCATTTCTTGTATATTTAAGAGTTTTATAATCTTTTTTTTTTTTGAGGACGTTCCTTAGAACTTAAGACATCAGCCAGTGGAACTTCGAAACATTCTGAATGTTTTTCCACACGCTTCAAATTCTCAAACAATTTATTCTTGAAATTGTTTGATCGGGTTTCAGACTCTCAGACGATTAGTTTCTTTTCTCGGTGTTTCAAAGTTGTTTATCTTTGGTTTCACAAGTCATGGTCAGTTTTCACCATTATCATTCTTTCCATTTCCACTTCATAGGTTTCATTCTGAGAGTGTCTGTTGTGAGCTCTGAAATTTAAAGCCTCTTCCTTTCGTCACCATATTTTCAGGTTTTCCAAAATTGAAACTAAACAAAAAAAACTGTCAGGCATTGTAAAAGAATGCTTCGTGTTGATTACAACACTTTTTCCGCACTTTAATAAGATTACAGTAACCGCGATGACAGCAAAAGAATATTACTTTTGTGATTCAAATCCAATTATTCGTCAAGTAAGCAGTTAATTTATCTCCTGCGGGAAATACTCCGCATCGTTGACTACAACTTGATCGTTTCAGTAAAGAAAGTCACCACGGTCGACTAACTCTTTGTTATGATTGTTTCGCTGTGAACTTCTCGGGGTCAGAAAGTCCAGACATTAACGTGGGCCATCTGTTCCTGCAGAAACAGAGTCAACGTTCAATCTGCTTCTATTAAAAACCTAAGCGAACAATTTTGTTGGTTTCAATATTGGCAAAGTTCGTGAGAGAGATGAAAGATTAACCTTTTAATGTCGACGACGTTTCCGCGACCTGTGTGTACGCTCAACCGCTCACCAAACAAAATTTATGAGAAACTCCGCAGTAAACAAGTTTAGCAAGTTGTAACGAGAAAACTTCATTTTACCGTTTAAAACTTTTCCGAATGGCATTAGCATACCAAAGTTAGCGGGGAATAAACTGGAGAGACAGAATAAATTCGTTTATTTATTTTTGGGAAGAGTGAAAGTGTAACCGGAAGGATAATCCGCTGACAGTGACGAGTTTTTAGTTTGTTTCAGAAATAAAAGCATGATTGTATCGATTAAGCAAACAAAAAGGATTTTATTGACTGTTAGTTTACCTTTGCGACCTTAATACGCACGTTGCGTGTTCTGTTGCTGTTTTATTGCGGTGGCGGAACTCCAACCACGATTTTCCGGGGACTGTGGCGGTTCCGAGAAATTTACACGAACCTGGCCTTCACGACAATGCTTAAGTAAACAAAGAAAAGGGGATTTTAAAATAAAGTGTATTTTTGGTAGAGATTAGTCACTCAATTTCTATCAGTGGTGGTATCAGTTTCGAATCCAAACTAAGGAATGATTTTTCAGGCTTCCTCTTACTTTCAGTTTTAAAGCGATTAAAATTTTAAATCTCTTGGTAAAATTCAACAAAAACGACAAAAATCTAATATCACTAGCTAAAATTTGATAACTTTTATAACTATTATTAAATAAGTAATTATTAAAGATCGAGCTTTCTCTAAAAGAGCAGTAAATTGTTGAAACAAAGGAAGTAGGATGATTATAACAATGAATTTTATTATAAAACGGATACATGTTTTTAATAAAAGAATGGGAAAAAGAAAGGAAGAAAAGATTTGCAACCACAAATGAGTAGTTGGCTTGGTATAATTCAGATAACGTATTAATCCTAATTGCTCAGCTACAGGTTATTCTAAGGAAGCCTCTCCTTCATTTTCATGCCACATCACTGCAGACATCCACATCATGGAATAACCCTGAGCATTAATGGTATATGCATAATGCGTGTTATTATTGATTAATCCTGCTAGTCTCGTCGCCCACATTGTTTATACGACTTGTTTAAAACCGGTTATCGACAGTATAGTAGGTATAACAACAATGCACTCATTATAATTACACCTACGGAGCGAAGGCGCTACTATTGAACTATGACACACAAGAAATTAGGTTCTTCCTCTTCAAGCTACCTTTCCACACAATTAACGAACGAAAACACGCTCAAACTGCGGTAGCATCACTCCCGCTCAAACGCATTGCGACATTGAGCTTTTAGAAAGCCGCTTTATAAGAAGTTGATAGCTGGACATAGTTCCCGACAGACTGACGTGCTTAACTGTAAGCTCTACTGTGTTTTCGCAGGTTATCTCGATTTTTCTGCGATGGAATTATTAACGACATCCTGATGACTCAGTTTACATATTCTAGATGCAGAAGATAACGTGTTTGGTCGTTGGAAGTCGTTATGGCCGCCTTTAGGTCGTGTCCTGCAACTTGGCGAACCTGTTCTCGTCAATAGTGATTTTTTAAACTCCTGATGCGGCCGTGCCGTGGTTGCCAGGCTACGATTTCTTGCTGAATTCGAGCTTTCTTGGTCGACTTGTACGACTGGTTTTTATTCCGCACTCGTTTTTTTTTCCTTTTTTATTATTTTAATGGAAGCCGCTAGCCGCCGCCGCAATTCTATCCAAATTGATTTATTTATGAGGCGGATTAAAATTGTTTTACAATCTTCGTCTTGGTCGTTCAAAGAAAGAACACGGAGTTCCTCTGTCCAAATTACAATCTCACGTGCTTGTTTTCATTTTGAACGACCGAAGTTTTAGCCACTGACATTTGCGAGATTAAATTACAAGTTTACTTCTAGACGAATACAAATTGGAAGCGAACCTCAGAGGAAGCCAACGAACAAAAAGTATCTTTTGTCATATCTCCAAAAAACAATCATAAAATATAACTTTCGTCTTCAATTAATTTGTAACGAAGATAATGAATTTCTGAGTGTCTTTAAAAAGAAGTGCGACGGATAAATAAAAACTTATCACCTGATCAAAAAATACTGATGCATCATGCTTATCTTTATCAATATGTCTGTCACTATGTGATTTTAATTTTGCACAGTCACAAGTCGAATTATGACTTATTAACAAATTTGTAATTAGTTGATCAAAAGAATGAAAAGTAAAGCGTTAGATCATCAAGCTAACCATTGAAAAGGGGCCAAACAATGGGGGTCCTCTAATTTCTCTGTGCACGAGATAATTGTCCTAACACTATAATTTTTTTCAATAAGGACAAAACACGAAACTATTCTCACAGTGCAACACGCCATAAAGCCGATCACAGAATTAAAAAGAGAATTTTCACCGTGGGAAAACATACACATTGTACCCACTTTTAAGGTTTCTAACATGTAGTTTAACGATTTTAATCATAAGTACAGTATTTCAATTGAAATTGTATAATCTGTGGGTGTTAAAAAATCCACCCTTAACCTTCGAATCCTTTTTCTAACGTACAGGTTTTTTTTTGCAGGAGTGGGATTCAAGTTTGCCAGGTGTGCGCGAATATCCAGAATTAAAAGCAGCCGTAAGACTATGGGCTGAACAGCAAGATGGCCAACGTATTCTCCTGACCACACCTAGCGTTTTGATGGGTTATAGGGTGGAGGTGTACAGAGCTGAAGGTACAACTCAATGGTACACAGCGGTGATAGTAGGATACAACGAAGCTACAAGGGTAAGTCAAAGTTGTTAATTTACTAACAACAGACATAATTACATAGGAAGTGTACGAGAAATCTCCGTTATACAGTTAGGACGGCGAGCCAAAGCAAAATAAGAGAAAGTCCTCGGTAATAGGGCAGGATAAAAGCGGAAACTGTCGCTAACGGTAGTTATGGATCTTACTAAGCCTTGAAATGAGCAATGATCAATGATCGGTTTTTTCTATGGGAAGAAGCTGAGAGAAAATGAAATTGTGATAGTGCAATCGTTAATAACTAGGAAATAATTATGGAATACACAATTCACATGATTTATTACAAAAATATAAAATTTACAGTTTTTCGTTTTTTCAACCATTGGAATGTGATACTAATTTATGGACCGATAACTGAAAAAACAGTTAGAGTATCGACAGTTACATTTGTAGTTCTAATAATGAACAATCCAAATATTCGTACATCGAGCCTCTTTGAACCTTGGGAACTTGAAAATATAAGAAAACGTGTGGATAAGAAAGTAGAAAAATTGTAGGTACATAATTAGGCAATCAATAAAGAAATTAAAAAATTGTCACAAGAGCATAATAAATTTTCCAAAGTTTAATATGAAAAAACTAAAAATAAGAAAATAAAGTTGGAAATTGATATGTAAAAATCAATGGAGAATTATATGAGTATTTTAACCAATCTGAGATCGATTAAGAACTGTAGAAATGTACAAAAATAGAAACTAAATGAAAAGCTTCAGAAAATGGCCAGAAAAAAATGCAATAAAATTTAATATTAAAATTTTGTGGATTTATAAGGAGCAAAAAGAATTCACCAATTTGAAGACCTGAGAAACTTAACAAAACTTTTAGATGTTTCGACAAACTCATGAATGGATTATTAGATCGTCCAAAATTGTTTTGTGACATTCATAAAGTTTATGGAAGACACTAAACTATTCTAGACTTCAATTTTTTAGTGAACTAGTTCTTAAATAATCACCTTCCGTTTAATTTTATGTTGCTCGTTCAATCCCATTCATAAAACAAAAGGGTTAATGAACTTGAAAACGAATATCTTTCAATATAAAGTAGAAATAGTGTAATCGAATGGAAATAAAATTCCCCTACATTTGAAAATGAAATGGACGATTCATTTTAGTAATTTAGTCTCACTGCCGGTACTATCTATCGTCTTCCAGATAATTTCCAGTCGTTTTCCAAAAGTGAGTGGAATCTTCCACCGTTCCTCGGCAAATAAAGTGAAACCACGCGTCGCGATAAGACAGATAACCCCTATTGGGATCGAATCACAGTTAACTGATATTAAATCCTGGAAAAATTTCCAGGGAAGTCAGATCGTTTTGCTTTTTTTCCAATAAGAATGCGGTCGGAGATTCGCTCGGCGCCGTCATGAAATAACTCCAATAACAGTTATGCACATTCTCTTTTTTGCTGTCTCTCTCACCGCCGACGAATGTGCATCATTTTCAACGGCGCAACTTTGACCCCAGCAATTTATCTGCTTTCGCATACAGCGTTGGGCGGCGGATTCCGCATACGTTGACTCGGTAGACATGCCAACCATTTGCATAATCGCAACTGAGGTTAATTCGAGCGAGCTCGTTTAACCCAACAATGTGATGGTGGGACAGAAAGCTCCGTTTTCGCTTTAATTAGACAGATCAAAAACAGTTAAAAGCTCGGGATTGCTCAAACCGACGAAAAACTAAAATGTGCAAAGCGGGAGCTTTGGAAGGGTGTAAACAAAAAGTGGCCGGGCAATGATCCTAAGAGACGGTTTCTACAAACTCATGTAATTCTAATGTACACAACAACAAAATCTGTTTTAAGTAATTCTGTCTGAAGTGTCAGGACCTCGTAATATAAATAAATTAAAATGTAATAGGCGGTAATCAAAATGGATGGAAGAAAAATTAATCGTTACATAATGTGCTTCCGGTTAACCTTAACCCAATAACGCTCAGCATCTACAGAACTACTTTTTTTCACAAAATAATTATCTGCTACTTTGCAATTTTCTATAATAATATTAAATTTCAAATAATCCTCGTTGCATCGCCTAATTACAATATATCGAAACTTTTATTTAATTGGTTGGCACATTTAATTTTATGAAGCAGTTTATTACTAGTAACTATTTTGCTTTCGTGGTATTTTCCAATCAGTCTTTACGACTAGAAACGTCACGTTTTTCATCTACCTTTAAAAAACCTACAACTGCCTGAGAAAGCCATAATAAACCGGTTGTAAAATAATTAATAATTATTTTAATTAAATTATCTGTGTAGCTATTATTAGAGTTCTTAATACTAGGAAGAAAGATTACGAAAATTTGTAAACATATTTTTTTTTAACTGTTGCATACATTTTTTTTTGTTTTAACTTTCTCAAGTCTTATGTGTTAACTTAATAATAAACTTCCTAATAACTTTCAAATAAACAATTTAAGCGGATTAATTAGTTTGCTCTTGGAATAGCCAACACTATTAAGATTAAAAATCTTTCCTAACATTGTTTTCTACGATGTTACGACCTCCTTATGAAATGTGAAGCAATTTATTCACGCGAACTTTTAAATTAGTTAAATTATAAAAGTTCATGAAACAACTTTATTGGCTGGGCTTTAAAAATTTCGCAGATTTGAAGGAGTTTGGCAAACTAATAAATTGAAATAGTTTATAAATTATAAAAATAATAATTTGACAATTTAAAAAATTGGAGTATAGAGATTGCAAAGAGTACAAGATTTTGGAAAATTTAGTTTTAAATTTTCATCGGCAAGAGAATGAATAAATCTTTGAAAATTTCGTTAGTTTATCATCTCACTTTTAACCTCATGTTTTATCACTGGCGTTTCTAAATTGTTATAAATGAGTATTCCACGAGACAAAACAAAATTTACGACATTGTGTTTGCTCGACAGACAAATAAAACCTACTGATGATACAGATGATGAAATATGCATGTGGTTTCGTAATAAGATAAACTCAACAATGTTTTGTTTTTGCACTAGAACTTTGACATTTCCTTATCTAATCTCACTGTATTGAAGTCACTAATATTTGAATCAGTTTCTACAATTTACTGTCTATGAAGTGTGTCAAATATGCGCGACTAAAAAAAAATTGATAAATAACGATAAAAACCGATAAGCCCACTTAAAATGGCAAATGTCAACGTTAATTTCACTTCAAAAATAATAAGTAGGTCATCACTGATTGTTTCTTCAAACCGCAAGAGGAAATCCCACGTGGTCAACTCAAATAAGATCGTACTTTTGGCTTTCAGTTTCCTGCTCATAAGCTTCGGATTTCCAACGTAATCCGTTCTATGATTAATTAATAGAACGGGTCGAAATTCCGGTCGATAAAACCGGCGGCGCCGGAGTCTCACATAAATTAAAGTGAAATATTTGTGCGAAAGGAAATTCAAATAGACGGAAGAATCAAATTCTTATCCATCTCGTGTTCAATCGATATAACAGATTCGTTGCGAATTCTACGAATTCTTGCGTTTTTTGCCAACTTCTCAACCGCAATGATTCAACAAAATGAATAGCCGAAAGTGATTCACACTTCTGGTTTTAATTAAAATTTTTTCCTATGTTTATACGACGACGTTTTTCATTCATTCGTTGCAAATCTGTGGTTTGTCTGGGTCCATATAGGGGTCGTTTATGGATACAATTGGTAGTTTATAGCTGTCGTTACGGTCCTGCATTGCATACTCCATAATCGTCCATTCTATCAATGTTTTATTGCCATGTATCTCCACGCAATTAAAGCCGGGTAATATCTTGTTGGTCGGGGTCATGAGATGTCGTTTTATGCCGATGCGACGGCGGTTTTTTTAACTTTAGATAAATTTGTTTATCGAGTTTGTCTCAAACTGTTTACAGACAACTGTTTGGATTCGCAATATTGCTCTTATTTTAGCAAAAACTTGACTAGACCAGTCATGTAAATAAATATTTTTATGGATGACCTTCTTACAGGTTATCAGATTAATCAGTATTTATTTTATTATTGAACCAATAATTACACGTGCAACTACTTTTTAAAGGAAGTGATAACAAGCTTTAGACTAAAACGCAGATAGGAAACTGGAAAAAAAATTACAGAGAGATTAATTGCGTCTGTGGTCGGTCGTTGAAATAGGGAATAACAAGCACAAGAAGAAAATATATGTAAAAGTTTCTTGTTATGGAATTAATGATGTTACATGTTTATTTGTTCGAAAAGAAGGTTGCTAAAAATATATTATTTATTTATCACGTGTTATTTTCTGCCTATAAACGTACGCTAAAATTTATTTGGTTTTGTTTTATATAAATGGTCAGATTTTATTGCGGTTAATCCCTAAATAAAATTAGTTTGCCAGTGCTGAATTAAGGCAGATAACTTTTTTATTATAAAAAATTATGAACGTATTTTTTACAATATGAACGTTGATGAAATTGCCGAAAACATCTTGTCTTATTACAAGTTACAATTTAATTCTCATAATGGATGCTCTGTTTGCAGTTTTATAGTTGCTCTAAAAAAATAATCCAAGAATAACGTTTTGCCCTGGACGCTGCATTAAGTAGTTTCTATTATTTTCATTTCGTGAGTTAAGTCGTATCGATTTTGCAATCTTGTTTCTTTTATTGTGCCTTCAGAAAAAGCTCAAGATTCCTTTTCATTGATCTCGTAGCCTCTTTTCCGTTTCCGTTTTTGACCGCATCTATCAAGTCGTTTCTTTTCACGACATCGTTGGTTATACACATCCAATTTTAAGATCGGAAAAGTGTTCTAGACTTTGAAAACAAAATAAATTAAATTATATCCTGGAATCGCGAGTTGAAAACTCGGCGTATTCATTAGGAAAGTTTTGAGCTGTGAGTTGAAAAGTTTGTTTTGAAGGAAATTCGACGGAAAGTTATCCAACTTGGTTTAATGGAGATAGTTGAGGCAGACAGACACGTGCGTGTGCAAGACGACAGACTCCATTTTCCTGTACAAACTTTGTGCAAAGAGCAGTTGTTCGATTCTGTGGAGTTCCACTTTGTGCAACTTTAACGGCATCTGCTGCAACTTTCACGATGATGCTTCAACTCGATCAGGAACTTTGAGATCGGTTGAGGTGTTAAAAACCGCAAAGTGTTATTACACCATGTTAAATTCCTCCGAATTATTTATGCGTTCCAACTCCGTGTCTTGGCTTTTCGAAATTCAATGTGCAAAGTATCTTGGCAGTGTTCCATGGCTAATATTTAGATTTGCATAGAATTTTATATAAATCAACCCGAGTTATATTTGCGGATCAGGTCGGGTATAAATAATGTTTTATTTATAGACTAATGTTTTTGTAAACATTAAATTTTCCGTTGCTCGTTCCTGTGAACCTGTGGGTTTTTTCGCGGTCTGGCGTAATCGACACGATGATGTTTTTATGGTGTTTTTATTTGCATAAATTATTATAATATCAGATTTCTAATTTGTTCTAGTTTATTACTTTATTCCAAGTTTAATGATTTCTGTCTGTCTGCTTGGGGTTAGTGAAAGTGCAGTGCCCTCCAACGTCGCCCTTATTGATATGTCTTTCACGACTTGCGAATTCTCGTTTTATGGCAGGTGTGTGCCTGGAAAACCTCTCTGGTTCGTAACCTTGTCCACAAAACGTGATAACCGGTTTATCAACTTGGCGTGCGTATTTTGATCACATTTAGCTCTTTATCGTAATATATACAGTAAAAGTGATTTAATTAGAGTGTAAAATATACCAAGAACCATTAATAAAACATAGAGGTAATTGGGAGAATTTCGTGTATTTTTTGCTAAATTAATGAAAGCGATTTTGCTTACAATACTATCTTTCAAAGCCAACAGTAGATTGGAATGCCTGTTTAAAGTTGCTTTAAAAATAACGATTTTTTATCAAAGGAAGTCGCTTTCTTTACCAAAACCTTTTAAATAATTTATTCAACAACAGACTCTCTGATAATAGCTTTGTTATGTCTACTAGCCACATATTTATTACTTGTTTATTGCATATTGATTATCGTCCACCCAAGAAGAGAACGTAAATTGAAAAGGGTAAAATCAAAATTAAAGAAATCTGTAAGCACAGTATTAAGAAATTTGTTTCATTTTTAAGAAATTGTGTTTTTATCAGAATATCTATCGAGTATATCTTTTTTTACACTTATCTCCATAATCCCAACTTACTGAAAATAAAAACTGTGAGTGATACATTTAAGCCATTTTATTATAGTATAGATGACAGTAGATATAATATCTACAATTTTAGATTTATGAATTTTTGACAATCACACACAAAAAGATTAATAAGGCGAAAAGTCAGCTAAGATATTTAAAATCGATATCATGTCCGGAATTATATCCAGATCCCTGAAAAACTAAAAGCGATCAACAAATTAATTGACTGTTTAGTGCGAGAATTCTCAAGAACGTTTAATATACATATAATTTAACTAATTGATCCTGAAAATTCACCCTTGTATCATAAATCAATTTATTTATAATAACTATCTCCATGTATTCATTTTAACAAAACTGTTTTGGCACCTGTTTCTGATTTACGACAGCAATAGCCCGAAGACCACAAATAAGTACTCATTATTATTGTAGATAATTATAGTTTTGTTGGGCATATTAATTGCTGGAATCTTGATGTATTTTGTCATTTTTAAATCATAAAAACGGTTTATTACAACTTTAAATAAAAGTTTAAAATGAAGCAAGAACACAAGAGATTAAGCGAGCTCTGTATGCTCTACGAGCTATTGCTTTTATCATCATATAAATAGCAATTTTACTAAAGCTTACAAAATTGTCTTTGGATTTAAGCGAGGAGCGTCAGTTTTACTAAAGTTCACACAGCTGTAATTACTCACGCATACGAAGCGAGCGAAGCGAGCTGTTCGTCACACTTTCATACTGTTGGTGTGTTCCGACATCACTTGTGATAAAAGTCACATCTCAGACCACACAACAAACCGCAGATCATTATAACGCGGTGCAACGCAATGTGCATATTCCTGCTACGGTCCTTCAGAAAACAGTTTCAATTTCATTTAATAATTGCTCTGGTGGGCTGGAGGCTGTTAACAGAAATTCAAATATCTAACTGTGTTGATAAAATCAAAATTTATTTTGACAACGGTTTTCCAATCATCGAAGCCGATTATTTCGCACGTTGCAATTTCCGTTTTTAAGTTAAAGCACCATATGATTGTATCTTTTTGCAGGACCTGACAGTGACGGACGACACTGTGTTAGAGGAGCACAACGAAGATCCGGCACTGGTGCAGATGCGTCTGATAGGCGACGGTGGTGAGTTGTTTATTTGCATCCATTTTTAATTCGTATCGTATTCGTGCAAATTCACAGTGCAATGCCCTAGTTTCGAGCGTGGCGAACCACCATCACGCAACGTTGAATAATAAAAACGTCTTCCTCCGATGTATATGTATAAGAAATTCTCTCTGTCTTTCTCATGTCGGATGACGCCACATTGTTTCGACCGACTGAATTACGATATGAATTATTCATGACAGACATAAAATGTAGGTATTTATTCATATGGAGTGCGACGTCCTGCTTCAGGCAATCAGGTCGGAGCTTATTTATGCATCTTCGACGAAGCCGGTAGTGAGCAGCGTACCGTAAGATTATCTTCAGATAACAAAAATGCCGTCAACACCCACAATTATAACGGGCAGCTGATAATTGGACACGTCTTGTTGTAACGATTTTAATTGCTCGCACGAACATCAGTAAATTTGTGGAAACATTGCTACTATTTTTGATGGAGTTCCCGACATTGTTTGGACATGGCACATGCAAATAAAACTTGTTGGATTCTAAACGGATTATTTTTAAATGACACATTAATATCGCTAGATAACATCTGTATTTATAGCGACATTAATCTATCCCAAGTCAGAAATAAACGGTTACGTGTCCGGGAACTTTTTCTGGCACCATCCCCAAATACTTAAAATCTTTAGCCTTCAAAATGTCAACGAAGGGTTAATTTAATTCGATCGATGATTTAAACCGACTTGCAAAATAAAGTGATTTTTGCACATATGGTCGGTAAACAGAAAGCAACCGTTGATGGACAAACAAAACGACTACAGGCCATTTTCTGGCGAATATATTACAGTGTCGTTGCACTAAGGTGTTCTAGCAGGTGTCTTATCTCCCGGAACTTCGCAAACATGTAATGTGTAAATGTAACCGTAATTACAGGAGGTGATAAGCGTAATGTTTGTTTAATTATTCATTATTTGTGTTCGGACTACCAGTAACTGTCAATATTTACACTGTCGAAATTCTTGGCAACAGGATTTGGCTTCGATTTATTTCGCAGAAATTACCGTTCCAGATTTTCAATCAATTATTTACTTTACGAATGGGTAACTTAAAGCGACCTTATCATGTTTGAACATAGAGTAAATATACCCACTCAACTGAAGATTCTTCGAGTTGTAACAGTGTTCATATTAGATATTATTAATTTATCAAGGTGACCTTTATATACCTCCTGCATTAATCAGAACCTTCTAAATCCACTATTTACCTTCATGTGATAAGTAGGAAAAGTACTCATTGTTTTATCTATGTAATTTTGACAAAATGATCCCAAAAATACTTTTTTATCAGTAAGTGAAAGTACAATGTTGACAATTGAATTATTCTAGAAACTATCTAGGGTCTGTCATTAAGTGATAGTTATCAGTAATTTGCGCTATTATAAATTTTTCCGTGTATTGTTTGTTCATCTTCAAAAAATCACTTAGCTACAATCAGATTTATTTATCTAATCTAAATCTTACTAAAAATAAACTTTAGGTTAGTCATTTTTATTTACAATATGTAACTTGAAAGGAATTGTAAATCTTCCGCTAGATTTGCATTTCCAGACATAATCGTATCAGGTTTCAGTTAAAAAGAGATTTTTTTGTTTCTTACTATTTTAGTGTTATGTTGTCAGTTGTTACATGAAACGGGCAGACTTTTGTGTCGACGCACATATGTACGCATTTAATATTGTTCAAAATCTATTTGTTCAAGGAATTTTCTTAACTGCAAAAAACACACAAACGAGTTAGCTTCATATGTAATTACTCGGAATCAATATTTTGAACAAACTAGCAAAAATTTCACCACTATTCTGAAAATTCTGTAATTGAGTAAATATTTGATAAGATTCGTGTTAATGTTAGATTACAAATTAAAGGCTTGCCTGTACATTATTTGATAAAAAAATTAAAGGTTACTAACAAGTAAATTTCCTCTAGTTAAATACCGGAGCCGCTACTCTAGCGTTTTTAGTTTTCAAATACATTGGGAACAACTTTCGTTTAAATCTGCCTAGTCCGCTTGTTTGATTGCTAATAAGCCAGAAGGCCCATCACCGCCTACACCACGGAATTTATTTTTTGAATGGAAAATTAGATGAGAGAAATAAACCATTTTAGATGTTTATGTAGTTACACGTCGGCTGGATGGCTCTACGATGGTAATTTTTAAAATTGTGGTAGTGACGTTTTGTATTCGTTGTTGAATTTCAGGGTTTATTACGGTTCCTGCATGAAGTTAAACAACAAGTTTCCGCTGCATCAATTATTCTAGAGTTTTGCGTTGTTTTGTGATGAAACTTATTGTAGCGGGAATAATTATGATATGAATTACTTTGAACGTTATACGGAATTCCATTAGAGCTTTGACTCCTGGCCCTTGTCATGTCTGCGGTGCTCGAGGGTTGGAAAACTCCGCTTTGCGACTTTCAAAGTAATTAATAACAAATTTACTGCCCGGCAACCTTTGAGAACTTCTCCAATATTATTTTTTCCGTAATTCTCTTTGAACCAGTGTTCGATCGAAAAGTTTGACACCATTAAAATGAGTTTGCCAAGTGTAAACTTTTCCTCCGGAACTTTTTATTAACTTCGGTAACGATAAAGTATGTGCCTTGTCCCTCCTTTCTATTGATTTTTGTCGGAAATCCGACTCGATTCTCTTTCTTTCTGTCGACGTTGTTATTTTAATCGCTGTTTGTTGTGAACCTAGAGCGTAATTTTTGCCTTTGATTCGATCTCGTTGTCGTGGATTTATTATATCGCCGCCACCGGGTCTATTGTTGAAGGAAGAACGTCCGGGGGTTCTTTCACGATCTAATTGGTTATTTTGTGTGTTTGTTTGCAGTGGTGGAGTCGATCATGCGCGGGGAGAACGTGGGCATCACCCCCCGGAGGTCACGATCAGCCGTGCTACAGACACAGCATCAGCAGCAGCCGGTGAGTATATGTACGCACACCCCTCCAACCCCCACATATCACCCTTTTTATAAACGTAAACAACCCCTGGAGGGAATTACTGGGATTTTTGTTGGAACAATAAAACTCTTAGTTAACTAATGCGGATACCAAATGGATATCTCGATGTCGTCGAGGAAAAAACCTGTAATTCTAAACAGGAATTTCACTTTTAATTGAAAGCATCATAACATCGTTATATTCACAATTACAATTTCTTTTAAATATCTCGAGGCAAACTGTGCTAAATGCAAATACGATAGTTCTACAACTATAAACGATTTTCAATGGTTATTGCTCGTCATTAAATTTTTTTCTCCGTGGACTATTGCAATTCCAAGATATCGCATGCAAAATTTAGAATTAAGACCGAACAAATAAATACACTTTCATGTATCATTCGTTACATTTAATTTATTCTTTTATTTCTTGATCTTCCCGGTTGTATATAATTTCTATAACCTGAAGCTTGCATTAGATTCTTCTAGTTATTTCATTAATTTTCTTTGCACTTTGTTATGAACATCATTTCTGATTCTTGTAAATTACTGAGCTTCTGAGCTCAAAAAGACTAACTTCTCAACATCTTGAACGCTGCTATAGAAGAATTATTTTCTGCTCTGTTAATCACTACTAGAATTTCACGTGGGAGACATCAAATCATTTAGGAAACTTTTCTTATCTGAAATCGCCTTAAATATACACACCACAATAATTCTGTTTTTTATAGCCGTACGACACAATAGATTTTCCTGTTTACTGCAGCGTACATTTAATGTTTTTAGCGCTCAATAACACTGCAAATGTGAGAAACCTGCAGGTGTTGCTAACTGCAAACATTTGTAACTACAACACACGATATTTATTGAAAATTGGATTCAAAGAAATTTATTGTTGGTAAAACCGACAAGGTCTGATTTCTATTTTATTAATCATTAGTAAATAGAAAGAACTCTCTAATAACATTATTTGCAAATTATAGATTATACTAGTAGTGTTTAATGGCTCGTGGTACCATACTAAACACTCACCTCCATGCTCATTAACTCCCAATTCTTTCTTTTTTTTTCAAATTTCCTATTGGTTACGCCGCTGGTTTTGAGTGATGATTGCTGTGGTTTTCGGCGGGTCATAAATACTTGAGTGAATTCCATGGATTAAAACGTTCAAGGTTACGTTTTATGTGATGGTTTTTATTAATGGGGAGCTGCTATTAGTGTTTATAATAAATTTTGTTGACTTCATTTTCCTTGAAATTACACGGTTTTAAAGAATAACTTTGGATTTATTATTAGTCGCGGAAAAACAATAGCGTTCAAAATCGATGCAGTGGCGTGTTTGGAAACGGGTCCAATGGTACCGGATTTCCCACGAGGATCCAGCTATTGTTTCATAATTGACATTGTATTATAGAGACGAAAATTATACAGTTTTTGTTTTTTGTCAAAAGTGATTGATGGAGTGCGGAGCTTTTTTCTGTGATATTATGAACCAAAATTTGGTAATTTAGTAGCCGGACAAGGACAAAATGTGCAATGGTCACATTTTTGTGCTGCTTGATCAGTTATGGATTTTTGTAGGTTACAAGGTTAAAAATATAATTGAATGGATATTTTCTCTAATTTGTGCTAAAGCCTGAGCCATAAATATGAATATCAAAGTTTTATTGATTGTTATGAATGATCCTTATCAAAGTGATATTGATAGGTCGCGTGTCGTCGGCAATACCATTTCCAGCTCATCCGTCGTCTAATTTCCCAAATTTCTTTATTTCTATTTGCGTGAAAGAACTTGATCGATGACATCGCATGATTAGAAACCTCCAATATTTTCGTGTAGTGTTGTCATCGACGCACCCTTCCTCATTTGTCCTCTTTAATTAATTTCTTGCGGGACGCTATAAACAGGCATTTAGCGTAACCGCCATTTCGAGCCTATGTAATAATTTTCTCCGGGAATAACCGTCTGACAATTGTGGGGTTTACGAGAATCCCAATGGTGCCACGATATTGGCCTAATTAAATTTCAAACCGCGAACTTCTAAAAAAGGTGCAAGCGACATTTCACGACACGACACCCATCGAGGTTAAACCAAGAAATCATTGTTGAACGAACTGTTTTTTTATACTTGCCACCTCTCGTTAACCTTGCATTACGAAACACCGTGTAATCTAGCCCGCAGTGTGAAATTACGGTAAATTATGGAAAATATCGTTTAATATTAAACCCATTCGTTTGCGTTTCCTGTGTTACATTAGCATAACGATGGCGAGAAAGTTGTTTCGAAGAAGGCGATGGGTCTTGCTGTAAATGGTATTAAGAAGCGGTTTAATCGATTTGGGATTTTTGTTGCCGTGTACTTAATTTAGCACAGTATTGTACATAATATTTCTACTGTCCTCAATTCATAAATTAACGTAACGCAAAGTTTTCAGTCGCCAGGCTTCAACTATGGGCGTTTTCGGAAAAATTGGAAAAAATATGTAAATCTACTTATTTTACAGCTCAGTTTGAACAAGCAAATATGGCACTAGATACCTTTTCTATTTTTTACTGAATTATTAAAAATGTCTCTGCTTTTTAAATATTGTCAAACTGTTTTAAAGAGTCTTGTTTTATTTTAGAATTTCAATATTGTGGTCCGAATTATCTAGTTTTGGAATTAGCTTGTAAAATAAAGAATGACAAGTGATTTTTATTGTTTTATTATTTTATTTTTATTTTTTCTATTATCGTTGGTTTATCAAGAAAATATGAAACGCAAAAATTAAAGCTGTAATAAACAGTTCTTCTGAAAAGTGACTCCTGTTTTCGTGGTTTAGATATATATTTCTTTATTCTTAGAGAAAATTTTCCACATTTATTTTTTGTCTTCTCAGTTAAAATAAACAAACGAAATTTAAAAAAAAGAACTCAAGACAGTCGAGATGTCTCCAAATGAATGCACAAAAGTTAATAAATTTTTCTAATAATGAGTGAGTTTTCTCCTGTAACTTTTCTAAAAAATCTTAATTTTTGTAACAAGAATTCAGAATATACGACGAATTTTCATTGAAGCGTTTGTAATTTTTAAGTAAATCTTTGGATTTGATTTACATAAAACGGCAGTTTTTGAATTTTATCGAAATCATGAAATCTGTGTGGAAATATTCTGTTTTAGAAGCTTAAAGCTACACGTCCATGATTTGAATTTTACGAACTTTGATGAATTTTGAAGTAATCGTAAAAACGGATTTCATTGGCAGTTTTGCGCAATTGGCACACAACATTGTATCTATTATGTGTCACTCACTACCAAAAATCGGCGCCTTTTCCTTTCTCGTTGATTACCATTTAATTTTGGTCATAAATTCCTCTCCGACAGCATTATGAATCGCATTAGTCATTGGGCGCTCCCCTATTTCTTCACTCTTCGTCGCCCGAAATTTCTTTTGCGGTTGACGACCTCTCTTTGTCCGGTTTTCGGAACTACACCTGTTTCAGGAGAGGCTTTTAGAAAGGGTGGTTTTCTACCTGTTAATTCTCTACTTTGGGGTGGTATTTACCTGTGCACGACCTTGGCCTACAATGCCGGTTTTCCTGCCATTATTATTAAAATTAACGCGCGTTAATATTCAGGACGAAATTGTCAGCCCGATCGGTTGTCGTCCTACCATAAATTATTTATGGCTTTTTGCCAAAATAAATGTTATCCACTTGACTCTCATTAATATTCATTTGCATTTTGTGGTTGTTTCGAATACAGTTACTACGATAAATTTTCTGCTCGTTCGACAAATATATTTGGGAATTGTGTGGGAGTTTGGATAATGAATACATCATTTGACCTTAAAAGGGTAATGCATGTTTAAAAAACGAAAGATCTGGGGATAATACGAGTAGATTGACGTCACAATAATGCGCGTTTTTTTCGTGGGCGGCATGTTTAAAAACACCATTAAATTAGCGAAAGTACACGCTTCTTTAGATTTACATGACAAAAAAAAAAATGAATTAAAACAGTCTCCTTCCAGCAGCCACGAAAGACGTTAAATGTATACATTCATTCCCTAGACATTGTGAAGTGGGTAATTATTTAAAAGTAAAACTACATCTCATTACCGGTCTCACTAATTACACAAGTTTCAGTTTACGGCGAGATATTCAACAAAAAATACAAACTCCGTTATCATTAAATAATTATCAAGATTCTTGAGACCAATAATTAAAAGTAGAAATTCAATCGCTCTCCCTCGAAAAACTGGTAATTACACAAACTATGTTTTCTGCAGAAAGAGACACTCCACTATTATTCATAAGTTAATTTTTAATGAAAAACTCCGTAAATTATTAAGCAGCACTCGTGTTTACATTCATTGATCGTTGGTGCAGGTGAGACCATTCATTCAAAAGGTAGATCGGCATTAAAATCTATGATACTTCCAACCGAGCTCATCCAATCAATAAATGGATTTCTTGGCACTAGTAACAATCCGCTTAGTCATAAATATTTTAGGAGCGACTTTCCTTAAACAGTTCATTCAAAATAACCGTAAAGACGAAACTTGAAATAACTGTCAATCATTGTGAGAACTTTGAAAGTTACTTCAGCATGAATAGAAGACTCTATCTTTACAGCAGTGTTTATCACTCCAATCTCCAAGTCTTTAAATATGAAGGCATTGACTGTTTAAATTATTTCAGATCTCACGAGATAGTTTAATGTTTATCTCCAGCAACGGCAGAAGCGTGCCAAGTTTTGAGATTTTGAGGTACATACCGGTTTAAATGTGAATATGACACAATTATAATTGAAAAAAACAACATTTTTATTTAAATTTGATAAAAAGATTATCTTATGCAATTCGAGTGAATTGTCGTCACTGTGTGCACAAATAATACACAGGTTTGTCATGGGATTAATGCACATGTTAATTCGGTGACAACTTTTTATCTTTCTCTAGCTTATTTCTGTGTATGCAATGCTGAAAATAACGGACTGCAAATTGCTTCTAACAATTCTTAAAAAAATGTTTTTTATATGAAAGATCAAAGATTGGTTTTAAGATTAACAGAAAACAAAAATGAATTGGCCAGTTTCTCCTAAAATAGATTTTATTGCGTAGGAATTGCGTGGAGAAAATATTGAGAAATACGCAGATATGCATTTCTTTGGAAAAATTCCAAGAAGTCTAATGCAAAAAATTCTATTAAACTATTAATCTTTTTAGTTCCTGCTGTTCGGGAAGTGAACATCAGTTTGGGGAACCCCACATAAAATTTCATTATTTACATTTTAGTCAAAATGAACAAATAATGTAATAAATACAACAAATGGGTCTTCCAGTTAGTTATTTAATGGCAATAATCGCAAAAATCCAGTCTATTATATGAGGGTATGAATGTGAATTTACATTCACGCAAATAAATTATTAACTGTGTGATATTAAATTATTTTATCTAAAATGAGAATAACGTAATTGTTGACTTTATGACCTAAATTTATTTACCCCTGCATCTACTAGTTCTCTTTATTTAAAATATAGGTGAAAATATTTTCATCAAATCATTTTTTAATGGTTGTATTAAATTTTAAATTGGCTACAATTGCACTCAAATACATAAATCGTTCCTCACCAACCAAGTACAACTTGTATATGCAATTTTAAATGATCGTTGCTCATTCATTTCACAACTTTGTGTAAGTTACAAAAAATAGCCAAAGAAAACAAGTTCTTAAAACAGAAATTTTACCTATAGGTTAAAATTAAACATGTAATTCAACAGCGCATTTTATAGATATGCTCATACATACCGGTTCAGGTATTAAATAAATCAATAATTTTTAGTTTGTTTTATTGCCTAGACGCACTGTACAAATGCAATTTTTACGCTTTAATTTTTTAGTTCTAGAATATAAACACATTTGTCCAGTACAAAATAGTGATGGGGGATTGTGTTTTTTTTTTATAAAATATTTTTCAATTTATAGTGTATGTATTTTTTTACTGATTATCGTAATTATCGCCGTTCTATCGATGATCTAAAAAAATATTCCTATACTATGAGATCAATTCCGTGTACTAGCAAAATAAACAGTCTAAATTTAAGTTGTTGTGAAAACCGTGTAGCACTTGGGTTTATCACTAGGTAATTACCAAACATTTATTTACATTGTGCATGTTTATTCAAGAAATGAAATAAAGTTATCGCTAAAGATAAACAAACGTAACGAGTGTGTAAGACCTTGTCGCCTTTTTCGTCTTGTAATGCTATCCTTGACGATGTGCAAAGAAAAATGCAATAAAGAAACGATCTTTATAAAATCATGCCCCCAGCAGTAGTGTCACCTTCATAACATTAATAACACAAAACTTGCAATTTGTTGTTTCCCAGTCAAGGCAACGTAAATGTTAATCAACATACAAACATTTGTAATTAGAGAAACATTTTTTCTGCGAAGTCTATCCAACGGAGTCAATGACTTCGAATAAATTCGAAAAACGTGTGAAAAGGATTATCATTAATTAGTTATGTAGTACATGACCTTGACGGCTCGAAAATTATAAATAATGATTTAGCGGATAGTAATTCCTTAATTGCAATCCAACAAATTACTCGACTTAATTGTTTCATGTTCAGTGAATCTTATCCCATTCTCCGCGAGCCTCACCTTGTCACGTTACAGTTGAGTATTCAATAACACAAGAACAATGGGTACATTAAACATCGAATTCGTTACAATGCTAATTACCACCCATGATGGTCCATACGAGTCCGTGGGATTTCTAGAACATTACCGTCGTCTCCGTCTCTGTTTTTCCACGCATTACATAATCCTATCTCTAGGTGAGGAGTGTTGGAACGAATGCGTGGTAAGCCGGTGTCATTTTGATAGACGTTTGTGAGTTGTTAAATGATGCAAAATGGCTGACCTCGCCGTCCTATTTATGGTTCATCAGGCGGGTTCACGGTACCGCACTGCGCACGAGGCTTAAAATAGTCGGTCTTGTGTGTAGATTCTGTTTGCCAAAATAAAGAGGACACATGGACATCTGCGAGATGCAGTTTGTCGAGGGGGAAAGATGCAGTTTTGCAACGACAGTGATAGATAACACCGCTTTCAAGTAGCAGTGGGTGTTTAGACACCGTTAATCAAAGAAAGAAAAAATTCAAATCCAGCATCTCAGCTATCAAAACTAATCATGTATGCATTTTTTAATTGTTAAGTGCATTATTCTATAGTTAATAAAATTATATTCACCGGTAGAATATAAACATAAATAAAACAAAACGTGTAGGTACCTACCACGTAAATTGGTTTTATTACTCTTTGTATTTATTTTGTATAAATTATTTTTATACACGCCTGCCCAGTCATGCACTAATTAATATTATTTAGTTGAACATGTTGGCACAGTCGAATCTTACAAATGTATAAAACATTCAAGAATATCTTTCTATTCTCGCCTTTGTGCGGGGGCCCCGAAATGGCACTTGTCACTTGGGATAAGTGATGGCCAAGGCGACTGCGATTATGGAAATCGCTATGACCGTCATTTGTTTGAGCTGTCATCGTACAGGAACCGTTACTTCACCCGAACACTTTATGAAAAATTGAAAGGATATTTTTTATTTACAAAAGTTAAATCCAAAAGCGTCTATCAATTATTTAAGCTGGCGTGTTCGAGTTATCGATTGTTTGGCAGACATAAAAGAATTTGGTATTTAAATTGAAAATGAGCTTGAAATAAATTTAGTGCTTTTAAAGACGACCTACGTATACGTCATTATCTATTTAAAATGAATGGGCTGATAACGATACAGTAAAGATTGATTTTACAGGTTTATTCGTTTTTTACGTCGGGCCGGAATATAATCAAGGAAGCGGTTTCAAGTTCAGGATAGACTGAACCTGTTTATTTGTTTAATTAGAACTAAGAGAAATGGATTCCTGGCGAAAGCCACTTTAATGAAGATTAGACTGGAAGGGTTTTAAACGGTACGTACGGACGGTACCCCCGTTTTAACGAACTTCTTCAAAAACATCTAAAAATAACGTTGTGTGCAAATTTGTAAACACTGTGGTGGTTAATGCGATTTATGCAAACAAAGCTATGTGCATACATACTTAGCATGCCATTTTTAGATATATTCACCGTAAGAATATGTACATAATGTTACATACATAATATGTATGTGTATATAAAACGACCTCTTTGACCTCTAATTTGCTGGGGATATTTTACATGTGACCTTATATTTGTTTAAACGATAAAGTGTCAAAATGTGTTAAGTTTCATCTCAGTTAGGATTATTTGGTTAGCGTGATATAAATTTAAGTGCTCTTGTTTTGTGCTAGGATTTTTAATTAGTTTTTTAAGTGCGATGCGAATCTCCAACTCCATAACAAAATCAGATCATGGCTGATCTTGTGAAGAAACATTCTAATATTTAATTTGAACATAAAGTTTGAAAGGTCAAAGTGAAAATTTACAGGGAAATATCTAATGAAGCTCGGTATTTCTCGATACTAATTTTAAATTGTTCTTTAGGACTGCAAGACGTTGTATCAGTAATATTTACCGTTTTGCCAAATGAAAGGAAATTTCTGCTGAAAAACATTTTCTTTGTTCATTATCAAACAGTGAAATTAAGAGCATTGGATGATTAAGGATGAACTGGATTATGAAATCAAACGAATTTTTGTTTGTGCTTTTTGAAACATTTGAAATCAGGATTAGAACTTTTCGATCTATTCGATTGGTTTTTCATGTTTTTTTTTTTATGATGATTCCATTGAACGAGGAAAAAATTGATTATCGTATAAATGAAATTTTTAATTACCGAACTGGTTAATAATTTTACCTTTTTCTTTAAACTTGCATCACATATGTTGTACGAATTTTGGAACTGTTATTTCTGTTTTCGGGGCAAAATCATGAGTATGATTTAATGCACACGTAAATGAAAATACGAACTTTATTTTAAATGTCCAAAAAGTTAAACTGTTAATTCCAAATTTAGAACGTCCACAAGAGCAATAGGAATCTGGTCGTATATCATTATGGAAGATAATATCTTTATCCTACATCTGTATCTACTTTCGCATCCTTCAGGCTGGTTTAGATAAGTCGAGATTTAAAGAAGCTTAGTTTTTCTGTTTACTGAGAAAGTTTCGTTGATCCGTGTGTTTTTTCGTTTTTGGAATCCGTTGCAAGTAATCTTTGTTGTCGATCTAGAAACGTTCCAGGTTGCAAAACAAACTTGTCCTTAATAAAAGCAAAACCAGTTTAATCTCAGGGAGACGCTTTCATTGAATTCATTTCGCACGGTGATTTATCAATAAATCTGGTTTTTGGGTCACGAAGAATCCAGCAAATAATCATAACTTGCGCTGAATTCCATTGCATTATTCTGTCGCACCCTTTCTCCTCCAGACAAAGCCGTCGGCCGAACCGCCGAAATCAATAGGTGGGTCCGAGTCCGGTCGTTTCCGCATCCCGTTTCCGGCGTCCTCAATCCTGGTGTCACCGATTCTCTGGACTCGTCGATAAATACCTAAAGCGGCGAAGAGGAATCGCCGCCGGTTTCGCCTTTTTTCCGTGGAACTGCAGTCGATGGCGGCGCGGCGGCGACTGCGCCCGAGTTGCGCCCTGCCCAGCCGACTGCACTCCGCCCCAGACGCTTCGGCCGCACTACACTTAGCGGAGCTCAGTGAACACGTTGTTCTTTGTTCGGCGTATTATTTGTTTCAGAAAAACCGCAGTGCTTTCACCTTTTTCAGTGTTCTGGTGCTTTGTGACCCCGTCGGGGCCAGTGCTGTGATGTTCGGTGCAATCGCCCCCCGGAGGCGGCTGTGTAAGTAGTGCTCGTTAAAATGTGCCCGATCAATAAACGGGGGGCGCTGTTTTCAACGCAGGTGGCCGCCGTCTCCCGGATTAATTAGACGCGATTTCCATCCACGTGACGTATGCCCGGATTTTTCCAGCGCGGAAAATGCGGCGTCTCGGCAACCGGTTTGCCCACTGTCGAGATTAATGGAGCGTGAGTCGTTGCTGCCATAAAGGAGAATTGAATAAATTAAACGCAGACGGCGGCTGAAAATTGTAAATTAGGATCGACTTAAATTGGTTTTGTTTGATCGTGGAAGCACCCGTCCAAAATCTGGATTTTATTAAAATTTCGCGCTCTTCCAGATTAACAAACTTCGTTCAGGACGTTATGGATTATGCTAATTCGGGATCGTTTATCAACTGACCGGTTTTCGAGTGGGTTTATTGCTGACCTTTCTTTGACCTAATCCGCTGGGGAATAAATCTCTCATTCTTTTTTTTCTATACGTTTTTTTCATATTTTTTCCCAGTTACCTAACCATCCGATCAATTATACAGGCATCTGCCAAATTGCTCTACAGCGAAGGTCATAAAATATTCAGTCTCTTGAATAATTAACAACGAGTTCGGATGCCAACGGATCGAGAAAGGGATAAAATTGCGAAATTCATCCATTGTGAATACAAAGGGACAATTTGATTAAGCTAACTTTCCACTTGAACCTTCACATCGAGAGTTACATATTTCCAACGCGTTCACCGCCAATATTATTTTGTGGATGTATATCAGAATCTGGAACAGTTAGTTGTTCAGCAACCGTTGCGTTCATAAGGTCATAAGAAAGTTGTACATTTATGTAAACGCACCTACTTCATCTAATAATAGTAAGATACACATATGAATGTGGGTGACTCAAATCCATTTTGCTTGTTTTTAAACACGTATTTTTAGCAACGATCGGTGGCAATACTTAATTGAAAACCTTTCACTTATAAATTGATTCTCTTGGTTTTGTTTTTGAAACAAATCATTTATGGATCTTTAGGATATTAACTTTTAATAGCGGCGGTGATTGGTACTTAACCTTTAGGTCGCCTACGCCTTTGGATCTGACTTCCTCCGACCGGAGTTTTCAAAATAGCAAAAAACAGAAGATGATCTGACTAAACAAAACAGTTATATTCAAGAATTCCTGAAATTATCTTAACATTAGTTAAGATGAACAGGAAGAACTGTATAAATCTCAAAAACCAAGATGGAGATCAGCGTTCTTTAATGAATGTGAATTTCCATAATAACACCGTTAGCCATCCAAAAACAAATTTTTACCGGTTCTAGTGTTGATAAGGTAATAAAGAAATAAAGTAAAAAAATATTCACAAGTGAATGAAAAATTCGCGGCGTCGTAATTCGAAATTTTCGTAGTAAAAGCAAGCACGTTAGCGTCAAGGTGTTGGGAGGTTAAATGTGGGAGAATAAAAACAAACTAGCATCATCATCGAGTTTTTCATCCGTTGCAACACTGCATCTCACACAGGCATCTGCGCCAATTTCAGACCCATAGATGAAGGCTGTGTGGCTATAAAAATTACGTGATTGTTTTATATAACAGAATTTCACCTTGCCAACTTCTCTTTTTACATAAATCTGCGAAACCAGTTTGAGCCTTTGTTTGTTGAGCGAATTATAATTATCTCCTTTCGAAAATTTGGGTTGGGTAGAAACGTCCCAAGTTATGAAATTTCTGTCGCAAAGGATCCGTCCCTTGATGTTATCGCTGTAGGGTAAGCGGTCGTTAATTAGACCCAAAATCGTCAAGATTGAATGAACTCGTATGACCTCGTGCGTTATAAATTGCTAGAAAGCAGAAATGTTTGATAATTAGCGAAGTCACCTATAAAATCCTTGAAACCTACGTTTTATCCCCAACTCCAATTAATTGTCGCCCGACCGTGAGACTAATTAAGTTAATTATTGCCATCCAGAGCCGCGTTGTCCGAGGATTATCAGTGACCTCCTCTTCGGCGACAAGTGTCAACGGCAGGAAGCAGCGATCTGGAAAGCCTGCTTTGGAAGTCGCCGCCAACGGAGGAACATCGCCGGAACCGCTCGATAAAGGTGAGTTCACACTCGATATTAAAATTTGTGATCGTGATTGATGACTTCCTGACCCACGTCACACGCATTGTCTGGAGTTTCTTCTGACCCTGAGACTTCGGGTCAGATGCTAAACTCACTTCGATCGCAATTAAAGACAAAATGGCCGACGTTCATTCGTGTTCAGTCGAGCGTATGCTGTTATTCCCACAACTCTTCCTATTCACGATTTTAATGGACGTTAAGAGTATTTTTAGTGATTCCCATTCGAAAAATAAAGAATCTGGGTGGAGGATCTAGGGCCAGATGCCCGCGCAGCGGGAGGTTGCTAGGGATCGAAGTGCTTGTTGAAAATATATGGCCTCTTTTATTACATTTTAGAACGGTTGTCTGTCCTCGTCTCGGAGGAAAGGCCGGCGCCTACGCAAAAGGGTCTTCTTTCGCTCTGTTTTTGCCTTCAGGAAACGCACTTGTTGTGAACGGTTTAAAAATTATACTTGGGAAATTAACTTCTGGTAGGTTAGAAGTCAACATCTACATGTTCTGCTGACGGGAAACCTCTGCGTGCGCTTTGTTTTAACAACATTTCCAACAAAAACTAGTTGACACTATTTAGCAGCTTATCGTGCAAATAGTTGTGTGCCAAGTCGTTAACCTAAAGTGACGCACGACACAAAATGAAAAAAAAAACAAGCAATGATTAGCGCGAATGATGATAGGAAATGATAACTTCCAATCAGTTCTGAACACGTCCATTTTTGAGCTGTTTTTAACTGTTTGCCACACTTTCATGATCAAAAAAAATTTCTACAGTATTCAATAAATTTCTCTTTGCCCACGATCACGTGGTTTAATGCAAATAAAATAACATCTAGTTATTTGTGGTCGGTTTACGCTATTTTTTGTGTTTGTATACCTGAATTTTTTACCTACGTGTTCGACAGCCCATAAATAATTAATGGGCAATAAAGATGACATTTTAGGTTAGCTACTAGCTGGAAAACACGAATTTCATTTCAGTGGAAAAGTTTACGTAACTAAGAAGTGATGACTTTCTGATCTACTATTGATTCATTAAGTGGTTATTGTGATAGATAATAATACATATCTACTGCTGTTTCTTGTATACGAATGTTGAGAACGACTATAGAAAGTGAAAATAATTTTTCTTACATAAAACGAATTTATGTTTATATTATATGATAATTCAGGGATTAAAATGTACTGAAAATTAAGTACATCCATTCTATTTTACACACTTATAGTATAAAAAGACGTTCAAAAATGGAACACCGTCGTTGTTGGCTTATAAGGAAAGTCTTACTCTCACTTGTTTTGCTTTTCAACTTTGATTGTTTACGTCTTGCCGTTGAAAAATGTGATATTGTGTAAAATCGCCTTATGGCGGCTATAAAATCTGCGACATGTCGTACGTGTTCGGCACACAAAGCCCTCAGTATCGAACGACCGGAAAAAAGTAGAACCGCTAATAAAACGGCGCATTTGCCATGATGGATGCGGACGTAGCGATCCATAATCTCCGTGATGGATGTGGTAATTGTATGGCATCGGTTTTACGGCTTCAATGACATCCAAGGTCAAGACACTTGGAACACGCCATGTGGGGACAATTTCTTGTTCCTTTAGCGCTACGCAACGTGCGTGACGTTCACTTGTCTGCCGATGGGTTTGTTATTTGGCTTCCGGCCAAAGGCGACGACGATCCTCCAAACATCAAACTGTACAATTTATGCGTTAACTACCGGAATTTCCTTTGACTACGCGCGGTGTAGTCTGCCAACTCTGTGTTTATTTATAATGCAATAGGACTAAAGAGCGAAAGAAAAAAATAACTCAACGCCCACAAGCCGCGATAATTAAAATGCTATAAATAATAAATAGGTTTCGTGCTGCAACCGGATGCCAGATGGATTTTTCGCGCCTGCACGACATGCCAGGGTTAGAACATTGAAATTATTTCTTTATATGGCGGGTAATTAAAAGCGAGTTCTGGTTCACTCATTAAAACCACGTCCATCCTGTGAAAAATTTAGCCTTTAAACAGACCAGGTGTAAGTTCAGAAAGGGTCTTTGCCCAACCTCTAAATCGTACATTTTCCAACGACCCCTCTGAAGTATTTCTGTCTAGCACTTGAGAACTGGCACTGTTAACAATTTAAACGATGGAGCGTCCGCAGTATTCCGAAACACCGAGAGGCAATTTACTTTTAATGACCAACTAGAACTCGGAAGATTTGCGACGTCGTCGTTGTCTGTTCATCTCATCACTAACGGCTCGCCTCACTTTTTCTCTTCCTTCCTTTTTTTGTTTTCGTAACGCACGCTGAATGGTAATTAGATCGATCGTGGGGCAAGGAGCGTTGAGGGGTTCTTCGTCGTCGTTGCAACAATAATAATGGTCTCGGAGCGGCATACAATAGCAAGTGCCATTAACGTAACCGTGACTATGCGATCCTCAACAAAGGAGCAACAACCATGGACCTGATTGTCCCGGGGCTATCGGGATGGGCACCTCCATATCCGACTACATCACGATCTTACCATTACCGCCAGTCAAGGTTAGACGCCACGAAAGATCCATATCTGGTGATTCCTGGACCTGAATTAAACCAGGTTTTAGATTTTCCGATTGAAAGGTTCTAAAGAGTAAATTCATTCCAGAAAAAAGCCAATGAAATGGTCTCGTGTGGCCGTACAATCACTGCAAAGTACACGAACGGGGAAAACGAGCGTCGCCAACATGAAACGGTGTTGACTGGCATGGTAGTCGATAATTACAAAATAACAAGCTTCCTTAATTGGTTCGACGTATTATAATTATGGCCATCGAAAATGAACCATAACAGCTAAAAGACTAACGTAGGTAATCGTGTGAAATATGTCTTCTACATAGAATAATGTTGCCGTAGAATACTGAAATTCCTATAAAGGAAAAAGTTTGTAATGTCAGTTTGGGTACCTTGACTACAAATGGGTTAATGATCTGAACCCGTTTAACTGTCGTTACCTGAGAAAGTTCAATGTAAAAAAGGTCTCAACTGTCGGGATTTTTTCTCCGAAGTTCTATTCATCAAACGAGATAAGATCAGGATAGAGGACGATCCTATTTATCTGAAATATTTCCAGCGTAAGTATAATGGATCTTGTTTTGGAAGATTGATGAACGATAAGAGTGTATTAAAGACAAAAGATTCAAAATTATATATGTCGTCAAGTGACTATAGTACTCGATCTCCTAAGTATTTTTGACCCGATAAAAACAATGCACTCGTGATTAATTCATGCACGATAAACAGCGACACTTGTGCGTAGTAATCCTTATCACTGCTATAATTAATTGTAATTGTATTCTCACCGAGTCACTGATACGACTACGGATATCTGTACTTTAACGTAAACGATAGTGATTGGGTTCGTTAATAATTAAAAGTGTCATCAAATAAATGATCCTACTTTGAGAAATTGTTTGTCTCTTTGTTCCAGTTGCCCCCATTCAAATTTAATAAGTGTGCTCGTGAAATTTTTCCACCATTTCATCTCCACCTGGCGTACCTATCTCTGATGGCTGTAGATTGCTCAATTTAACCAACAATGTCTCTCGCACGTCACTATCAGTTGTAAATTTCAATTAACCGTAATTGAAATGATACACATTTTTGTCCTGTTACACAGAACGTGACCGAAATGGTTATACGACATTATTCCCATTGAAATTCGTCTTTCGGAAACGAGAAAAATACATCACCGTCACATTTTCTCACTCGGGGTTGTTTGTGTGTTCGAGGGCGGTGGGAAAAAAACGATATGACGTCGGTCGAACTGTTTTTGTCAGCTTACAAAAAATCGGTCGATACTGCTGAATGGGAAACTCCAGCGTTTTAGAATTGTCATCTATTTTTTAGCAGAAGCGTCAAATTTGGAAACGGAAAGTCTGTCAGTCAATTAGAAGGATAATTAAATTTGCAACGTTTGCTCTGGAGTGGGTGGCGAGTTCTGGAAAGAGGATTTTGATGATTGGTAGTTTTTGCCCATTAATAGTTAACGGGATTTACAACTAACGGGTTTCCCGCCCATATCCTGTAATATGATCGGTTTTGTGTCGGCCGACATGTGTTAAATGTAAGAAACAAGTTGACGAGCTCAAAAATCTATATTGTGGGGGCTGGCTTACAATGCGAAGGGGAAGTGTTGCAAAATAGTTTCCGCGTTATTTATGAGATGAAACCGCAGAAAGCGGCTTTTGTTCCGCACTAATGGAATTAATAGCTTCGTTACGGCACACAAAAAACGGTTTTTGTTGGGAAAATTGAGTCGAAGGACAGTTCAGTGACGACGACGACGACGAGTTGTTAAAGCGTCCAGAATGAGTTGGTAAATTTTAAAAGCGATAAGGCAACACCGATACTCGTTTTGAATTCACTGTAATGGTTACAAATTGGGTTAGTGTCAGGTTTTATTATCTTGTTTGCTTGAACTGGTTGTCGTTTTTCGTTGATACGTGAGGATCGATTATTGTATAAATTTACAAAGTTATTGCATAATAACGAATAATTTCAATTCGGAACAGCGCACAGATATCGACTTGACCTACTTCACTTTCTGTACCATGTCTCTCTTTGTTCATGAGTAACTCAAAGTTTCGTCACCGAGTTTTCAGCATAAAAATGTGTTTGATCTCACCGTTGGAATCTCATTTATTTTGCATGAAGCGCCGTCACAACACAACTACGTAATATGGCTAGTAATTAATTCTAGATTGTCCTTTGATGTATATTAATAGACTTTCGACGTGCCACTGCGCGATAAAAACGTAGGGAAACTTTCCAGTTTCCATTCAGTATTGATGACTAATTAAAAATCCATCAAGACAGCCAGGGTTGTTTGCCAAAACGCGTTGGAAATATTTCGATGAACGTCACTATATCGGGTTGTTTGCCAAATTTTGGCGACGACGAGGAAAAATATAACGGAAATCAGCTACGGCTTAGCTGCTAATCCGACGAGTGCAAACAGCATTGCAGTCCTAATTAAAGCCGAGGAGGAAACCGCCCATCGAGGGGCCATTATGTACCGCTAAGCTATTCTCCGTGCCGTCCGCCCAGAACCGAGATTGCGCTATTGATTTAGTGCTTCTTCGTGCCCGGTATAGAAGGCGGCAGGTTCAGGGGCGGCGCGCTCCAAATCGCAGCCCCTTATTATCAACCATATCATTAGAAAATTTGTCTTCACCTCGACACCTCCGGGCAACATAGATTGCTCCGTTGTGGACCCTTTTTCCTATTTTGAATTATCATTAAACTTCTCATCCAACTTGATCTTGGGATGCCCTTTATTTCTATCTTCAGTTAGACTACAGTTCTATCCTCGGCTCCTTCGAAATTGTTACCGTGAAAATCGCGACCATTTCGAATTGAATTTGTCAACATTCTGATTAATAGGTAACGGAGATTTCGCAAGTTTAAATTCAAGAACCGTTTGTTGTAATGAGTCGGTTAGCTGCAAATTTGCGAGCGGCAATTCTCTTGGAGAACTTGTGGTAAATATTTTCTTAATTAATTAATTTAGTTTGAGGGAAATTTGCAACGAGTAAATTGAAATAAGCTAAAGTGATTTGTCGGATGTTTTGTTCAACCACCGCTCCATGTTCGCCGCTAATGGCGAAATTTCCCTGTTCCGCCCCTGCTGGATTGTTGGCCCCATGTGTAATTAGCCCGTCTTATCGCTATATAATTTAGCTTGTATTATTCGGCTCGAGGCGTAATTTCGAGGAAATCCGGTCGGCGAAATGCATCGTTGATTTTCCATTAATCAAAACCCATTGGGAAACTACAAGTCCGATAGATTTTTAAGGCTAACGAGAATTCCGATCGAAAGTGATTTATTTAACGCTGTACGATTTGGTGGAAAGTAAAAGCAATTTTGTTAAATTTAACAATAAAAAGAGCTGTCATTAATCAGATTAACAGAGCGCAACGATATGGTGCAGTGAAGATCAGAGCTTTTGGGGTAATTAGTGCATTAACGTTACAAAAGTATTGGATGTAGTTCGAATTGCAGTAATCGGATTTTTCCTTGACTTTAGGATGAGTCATCGTTTCAAGTCAGTTTTATCGCTCACTTCGATAAGCCTGGAATTAGAAATGCATCACAATAAAGATCGATTTTATTGATGTTTTCGCAAGGTCATTATGATGGGACTTGTCCAACGTGGGCACGGATCCGATGTCATGTTCACCTTGGTCTTGTTATTGCATGATTAATTCTGTCAATAATCCGCCATATATCCACGTAAGGCGAGATCAGGCTGGAACATAACCCATTTTCCATTCATTGTACTGGAGAAGTAAATTAATTTCACGCTAGCGTGATACAGGGATTACCGTCTCCATTTTAGGTAATCTGAAAAATGTCGGAAACAATGAACACTCCTCCGCGCCTTGGATTTTTTATTGTGGTTCTAAATTACTCCTACGAAACCGTTGCGGATGTGATAATTCGTTCCAACCGTTGAAGATTTAATAGAAACACAATTTTCCGTTTCATTTTCATTGCAGAACCTTTTTTGATTACCTTATAAATAGCAACTGGATGACAACGCGGTCAACTGGTATTTATTGAAATAAATTATATGCAAATCTCCCACAATGACGCTCTTGGCGACACTTGTTTGCAACAAATGGTCTCTCCCGGTAAAAAGTGAGTGCGCTTTGCTGGACTACGAAGTGAAGTAATCTCGTGATTTTATTCTACTCGTTGAGAAAGCAGAATCGAGAGCAGAAAGTCCACTTTTGTTCGCTCAAGGTTCATTTTGTAAAGCGTTCCTCCGAAAAACGCACTATTTTATCGGTCACGAATTTCAATCTCCTGCAAATATCAGCGGATTGCCAACGCGGATAGCAAATATCGCGTTATCGATAGCCCAAATTGATTTTTATACAGTTCTGTTTGAAGAAGATAAGCTCAACCACACAGGAAATTAATCACGATTTAGATAACAACAAAAATTTTGATGTTATCTGTCATGTCGTGACACTCGTTGCTAAATTGCCAATAAATCAATTCGTTCAATACTGGGATTTCGACCACGTGGTGTCTCCGATTTAGCGGTCAATTGAAGGTTAAGTCGTTAGCGCTGAACAGCGCTAAGTCGTCTCCCTTCTCTTCGTGAATTAATGATAACTCCACCAAAGCTAAAATATCGGCGTTGAGGGGTTGTCGACCTTGGATGCGGTGTGATTAGAGACCCGAGGGCCGGTTTCGTTTACCTGCTGCTCCTCCGGTGGTAACCTGAATAATGGTAAATACAGCCCGAGGTTGCTCGCAAAGGTCGGCCAGCGAAAGCAAATAACCGGAGAGAGAACATAACACAACAATTTAATTTATATGCAGGAGTTGGAGCGGTGGAACCGCGCCAAGCTCGATTGTGAATGTATAATAATAATACGGGGCCGGAGATGTCACGTATATGTGTCTGGAATGCAGATGGTTGCTTCGGGGACCTTTCCATTTGGATAATAATGCTGTTAAGACTTTACATAATTCTCTGATTGTGTGAGCGTTATTGTTCTTATTAATGACTGCGATTCTTCGGACGTCACAGAAACGACTTTATTACGAATTTTAATTAATCCCACACATTCGTTTTATTTATTACTCAATTGTTATGAGACTTTGAATAATTGGAAATTTGTAATTCTGCTCGCTCATGAAAGAGAATTCCTGATTATTGACAGGGGAAATATGATTGCTTCTAGTTCACAACTTCTCAACGACAAAATTTCAAGTTCTAAACGTTCGGTTCAGTAACTTTATTTCCAAAATTGTTAAAACTGTTTTTCGTACATGAAAATATTGCAAAAAAACTACAAAATGGAAATTCTAAATTTTAGACGGTTCAAAGCAAAATTGCGATCCCCGGTCCTAAAATTAATCTTGGTAAATAATAATTTCATGTTGTGGTGTTTCTGGTCTAATGTCACTGAATATTAAAACCGAAAATTCACAAAGCTTTGTGCATATTCACGATTGTCCTGATGACGACAAACCAAAAACTAATTTGACATAGGTTTCCTGAATTAATTACTTTGAGATCTACCCTTTTTGTATGGTTAACTATTAAACTGTAACTTTCCGATGTAGAGACAAATGTGTGAATAAACAATTTTCCCAGACAGCCATTGATAGAATCCGTTTATGTAATAAAAGTCGCAACGTTGAGCAGTACTATTTGTGAACAACATGTAAAAAAATCCCCATTGTTGTATTCATTATAAATAAGGTTATTGTTTTAAGTCGTTTTATAAACTAAGGCAAAAACAAACATTTCAAAACTCAGATAGTAGAAAGCATAAATTTTAACGGTTCGCGAGTCGGCAGAGTGCGATTAAAACACGATTTAGAGTGGTCGTTTCTCTCTTCTCGAAATTCAGTGGAAATTGCCCCAAATGGGATTTGTCTGATTGTTTTTTATCTGTTTGTCGAAAATGGCGCGTTCGTTTTCGCCGTAGTAATCACTCCAGAAATATTTGTACAAAGAGCGCCAATTATCAGGGTGATATTAATAAAAAACAGCCCTGAGCATGAATCGTTCCTAGTATTTGTGTTGACTTTAGGACGAGCTTTGTTTAACTTAAAATAAACGGAACGTTTTAGCAAACAAACAAATTTCGAACACTTTGCAGAACTTGATTCGGTTAAATTTACGTATTTTAACAGTACAATGATAATTTTCTGTGTAGTTCTGAAATTCGGGCGCTCTCTGTCGTTATTGTTTTGTTACGTTATTGTTCGCTGTATCAGTTTGTTGGAAACTTTCAGTGAAGCATGCAACCGACGTATTAAACTTTGTAGAGAGAATTTCTGCAATCTCTTTCGCCGTTTTATCCTCGATACCGTTTGTTGAAGCTCCCTCTGACGGTGATGACATTTAGTTCCTTTGTTAATCGCCGATTTTCATATCCATTCACGTCGTTCTTGATTGAGATAGCAACAGTTCTGGCGTGCAAGTAACTTGTCGTTGCATGTTTTAAATGTTGTAATGGAAACTTTGCGGTAGATACTAGCGACCGCAAGCGTAGCAATTTATTTTAATTGACAGTCATTTTCCATAGACAATATCGAAAGTAATCATATGCGCATCGCCACCGCGGTCTCGACAAAAACACGGAGATATCAAGACGAGCTGTAATAATTACTTTGTCGGTTGCGTCATACTTTCAGCGCAAACAATGAAAAAACACAAACGAGATGATAAACATGAGCAAACAACGATTATATGATTACGCGGAAAACAATGCGACCTTGTTTGTGATATCAAGTAAAAGCATTCGAAAAATAAATTGAAATGCTCTCTCTTGAAAACGAATTAATCGAATTCCGATCGGAATTGTTCAGTTAGTCCCTCGTATATAAATGGGAACATCTATAAAGTTACGGGATAACGCTTAGGGATGGGGGTTGCTATGGTTACCAACCCGTGCACACGCTGACTCACACGACTCCAATAATTGGACCCGAATGCGGGGGTTGGAGAATCCGGGAGAAAAAAGACTTCTAAAATTCGTTAACCTCAGTGAAAATCATATTTTAACTTTCCAAGGATTCACCTTTTATCATTATCCTTCGCGTTTTCAGTTCCGGGTTTCTTTCATTCCCTGGAACATTCTCGACATGCATACATAAGGCTGCGCCCCATTCTGAGTAAAGTTAAATGATTTGCAAAATTCTCCCCCAAAACAATGGCGAAGATTAATGACGCGTCGAACTGACAAGCCTCGAGTTTCATACTAAAGCATAAAACTGAGAGCGGGTAAGCGAAGTTTGAAATGCCGACGAACAAGTTCTAATTTTAAAGTTACATTGAATGAAATGTGTTTTGTTTCATTATGAAAAATTTATGAGCGCTGAAATCCAAATAAACACCCTCTTTATTCTTAATGTTCCGGTTTTAGAACGCTGAATTTATAGCGGTACTCTTTATTATTTCATAATACCCAACATAAGCTTAAAAAAGAATGACTGGCGTAAAAATTAAAACAATGATGTATCGTTTTACGATACAATTGAAGTTATCATTGTAATTTCGGTGTTATCATCCAATTCATACGAAAAGTTAAAGTATAATTTATTGCTCATATTTGCAGAGAAAAGGTGGCAGTTGAGTCAATTTATTTTTCACCCACTGTAGGACATGTAGTAAATCACAATTCCTTAATCAGTTTTACAGGAAAGCCATTCGTTATTCATCTACTGTATTTCCATTCAATAATTTGGTAGACGAACAATGAAATGGTCAATTTCTAAACCTTATAAAATTATAATAATATGTATTAGCATAAATAATAGAAAGTGGTTTGAAAGTGATAATAATTTTATTGTGCACCTCTTTGTGTTGTAAAAATTTAAAATAACACGTGTTTCTAGCATGAGAAAATAGGTACATTAGCACGTACAGAAGCATCTTGGGGAATACCGGTTAATAATCACATGACGTGCTATCGAAACTCTTGTTTTCTAGTAATATACAAATCATTTTAATTTCTTTGTAATTTTCTATAGCTAGAACCTATTTCCAAATTATCACCACCCAAAAAGTCTCAGTTTTACTTGTTATAGGTATTTAGATGAATTGATATTGATTTTGATTTTACATCCATAATTTATTCCTAATGTTGCTTGCATTTTGCAATTGAGTTCAAATGATTAAAATGTAAACCCATTCAAGTTTTTATTCATTGAAACGAATGCTAAACCAAGCAATTAATGACAAAATTGAAAATTTTATTGGACCAGACTTAGACCATGTTTCAAACGTGGGTTTATGAATTCCTTCGTTTTTTTTTCTCCTTGAAAGAAATCCCCCCTTTTTGGTGTTGATTAGCTCCTTTCACGTGTACGCACAATTATCGAGTCGGTAAAAAGTAACCTGTATATAAATAAATCAATAAAATGCAGCCAAGTAATACTGTTTGGAAGGTTTCTAATTGATTTCAGATTTTTATGTGGGTAGGAGTTGAATACCTCGATCGTTTCTCAGATAAAGTTGACTGATGCTATTTCAGGTTGATGGATGGTAATGTGCAAAATACATTTTTGTTTTTCACCTTGACTTTTATTCAAACGAGTTTCTCATCGCCATACAATTCACATCCATAAACACAAATAGGAATGTGTTAGATAATCATGTATTCAGAATTAATTAGAATTGGCTAACAATGCAAATTTCTTCAATTAGCATTTTTCGTTAGAATAATGAAAATTTCTTGGTTTCACATAAATTGTATACGTTACGCCCGTTAATTAATAGATGAATTATTAAATTATACTGTATTCTGTGCTATATTTTATTTGTGATGCCACCAACTTTCGGTTTCGTGATTGTGAGAATACTCGCTACAAGAACACGATAGAAAAAGTTGGTCGATTTTGGCGGGACGTCACGGTTTGTATTTCCGTGAATTACCAAAGTCCATTGTTCGATCAATTGATCCGGAAAATGAAGGCAGTGGGGGGTGGGCGTCTCCAATTAATTAAATAAGTTCATGTAACCCCCGCAGGGAGTCTCAATGCGAGCGTATACGAAATAACTTTTAGCGTCCTTGAAACGGCAGGTATCAATTATTTAGAAACGAGGTTGGTGATTTTTTCCAGCTAGTTAATTTAACGTGAATTTGTTGTTTTGTGGTGTTACGCAACAGTTAGTACTAATCGCTTATCATCGTTTCCATTTAGATAAATTACATTCTAAAAATAGATCATTGACAAGGCCACTTTTTTCTACCATAGATCGGGTCAAGTTCATGTTAATTTATGGAGTTGGGCGAAATTATTTTCATGGAAAGCAACCTTGGGAAGATTGTTGTTTTTCTTATATTGCGATTTTTGACTTGGTTTTATCGGTTGGAGAACATGGCCTTGAGCCTAATCTTGGTGAAACCCCTGCGGTTTGTAAGCTATTGTGTGTAGATAGCAACTTGTAAATTTTTACACTTTGCTCAAATGGTTTTGGTCGACAAAAAATAAATTGCCTGGATTCAGGTAAAGAAACGTCCCGTCATTATTCTCGCTTGTCCCTCGGAAGACAAGATTTATGGTGAAATATTGCCCCCGATGAAAAAGCCGAGTCATTACCACCAACCAATAGCCATAATGATGGTGGTAAAACAGTGCCCATGGTAATTTTATGACAGTGACACAAAATGCACCGTTAAGAGTTAATCCAAATTAACGCTCAGCGATGGAGCGTCATTGAAAAATCAGTTTCTTTTTGAAAAAGGAAAAGCAGCTGTTCACAGAACAAGAACGCTAGAAACCGAATACCAAGACGACATACTTTTCGCATTTTTTTTGACCTGTATTTTTGCAATTGGATTTGCTGCACAAATAATGGCGTTTTCATGTCATTAGCTCTTCTTCCGGTTCACGCATGTGTGTTTTCGTCCTTGGCACAGGAAGAATAAATGTGGTTTCGCCACGGTTCTTGGATAAAACATAAGAGATGATTTCATGGTAGACCCACACAGACCGTTATCTAACGAAACGAGGCAAAAGGTCCCCGGTTATTATTGCCGTTGTTTTTTCTCTTCGTGGATTAAAAATAAACACACCAACTTTTACTATTAAAGTTTGCAAGTCGTGTTGAACTCATATAAAAGTTTCTTCGCTCGCACAAGTCGAGCGAAACTTTTTCTCCCAGTTTTCGAGTTTGATGGTCGCTAATTAAGTTTGGGCCCCGGCGACAATGACATCTATAAATTCCCGTTAAACCTTCGCCATTTTGGATTAATAAGAGAAATGGCCGTCGATTTGCCTTTGAAACGACCTTGCGGTGTTTTCGATCGAAAATTGAATTGCCAGTGGGGAGACGTCACGAAAATAACACAGTTCTCGTATGCAAATAGAGTCGCCGACGAATACGTGAATTTGAATGAATCAGCTCTCATCAATATTAAAGTGCCATAATATTCACCTCCGCTGAATGCTTGACGTCTAAGCACCAGGATGTTGTTTGTCTCCATGAAGGAGGGCGCGGAAGCAGCTGTCGGTTAATCCACGCAAAAGTTCGTGCAGCTTGAAGAGCGGCAGGTGATGCTCTCAATCCGGTTTAGGGACATAAGGGCAACATGTGGCGATGGAATGCGACTTTCAGCCCGTGGGGCAACCACCTACCAGACAGGTGACTGAATTATTCAGGGACTTCTCACCTAGACACCTTAAAAAATTCAATGGAACCCTCCTTATGCGACGAGTCAACGAACCTTTTTCCATATTCTCTAAGGCAAGGGGCGGCTAAACAAATCGTTTATAACCTTGACTCGCAACCGGATAATAAACTGAATTATTTATCGGACAAGCGGGAAAACTTCCCTCGGTTTCGAATCGGAACTATCGCAAATTAAACCGTCAGTGTTTAACGCTTCCGTTTCTTGGGGGACCTAAAGTGACAAGTGATTAAAATATTTCTCAACAACATCCTCAAAATACTAAATGGTTAATGTTTAGATACTTTTATCTACCGTTGCGAGCTATAATTTCAAGATTGGAAAGTCAAAAGGCTATAACGAGGCGCAGAGAACACCTCATCACCATTAGTCACAAAGGTTGGAATTCTACCCCCATTTCTTTTGTCGGTTCTTTGTTCTCCCTTCTCAGATTTCGAGTTGTTTCCTTTAAGAATAACATCATGTGAAAAAGATTGGTGTTTTTCTCGACTTTGGTCGTGTCGTATTACAGTTGTTCAGTGCAATTCATTCCGCTGAATTTCCCTCATTTGGCTGTTAGAGGTCTTAGTTGTTCTCCGAGGTAGTGGCGTGTCTCCTATTATAATGTCGCACAGGGCTCGTAAATTTTGCTTATGGACGCAGACATCCATGTAACTGGCCTATAAATAACGCCGTCTGCGATGCATTGGATGCCGCTATCTGCTCTCCCACGCAGACTCACTGAATACCCAAGTTTATGAGGTCGCCGAAATCGTAAAGCCGAAGAGTTTGGTTTTGCAACTTCAGCCAACTCCATCAACTTATAAAATTAAACAGAAACATGAATTGGTGAAGACCGTAAACCGCAAAAATCAGACTTAGATTACCATACCAGTCCAGCTTGTTCGAACCTCTTCCAGTAGCCAAGTTTTTGTTGGAATATCATTAGAGACTGACTGTGCGCTTTCTTAAATTGAAGGTTAAAGTCTTGAATAACAAACGTCCGGAGAAATATAATTGCGCAAATTGCTTTTCACCCAGTCAATGTGAAGTACGCTAATTGTGAACTTCCCTGGACGACAGGACGACCGGGGCGCCCTGGGTTCGCTCGGTTTCTCTGCTTCGGTCACGGTTTTTGCATAACCGACGGAGGTAATTGACATTTCTAGACAAAAGAAAGTACATTCGACACGGGATTTATTTATAGACATCCGCCAATATTGCGCCATCAACGATTGGATTCAATGGATAGACATGTGGTGGTCGTTACGCATGTCTATTTCTAATCGCTAAGGGCACGACCTTCTCGATAATGATAATAAGACATTATTTACATTATTTATAACACCAGGTAAATAAACACAACAAACATCATATTTCCATGTATGCTTAAAAAGATATCTTATAATGGACAGCTCATATCAATAAGAATTTTTATTGTGGAGCATAAAGGATGTATAACGTTAATCTCACCAGTCACACTTGACAGTGACTATCATCTCTAATTGTACCTAATAATACGTCCGAACAGAGTTTGGGTTTTGGCAATAACCACACCGAAATGTGAAAGTTTTCTGGCAGAAATAGGTACGTGGACAGAGTACAAAATCTAATCTAATATAATCTATTTTGGCAGCAGTGCAGAATTAGCTAACCGGTCATAACGAAACTAATTTTAAACAATTTATTGAATTATAAAGATGATTTTTTTTTTGGTTTTATTTTATTTTTGTATTACGAACACGATATAATAATTAATAGCATAAATATTAGAAAACACTTTTTATATATGCTTGGGGTCAAATTCTCATGTTTGTATAGAATATCTGCTGATTTAAAGATTTTAATATGGATTCCAGCGTACAGTAGTTCTTTCTAAAAGCCACGAGCTATTATGGTCGATAATGATTTAGGCTAGTCGAACATTCGATAGTTTTCTAATAGCCTGAAGTTTGTTAACATTCTACTATAATTATTAGGTTATTACCGCATTACCTAATTGCTTTTACTTTATTTACTTCTGTCTAGAAACTACATTGTTCAGTTTGAATGAGATCTCCAAGTTGAATGATCGTAGAACTCCATAAAATGATCATTAACACAGTTTATAATTTAAGCTATTTCCGCGATTTACGAAAATAATCGCAGGAATGATCAAATCCCCCCAAACGTAAGCGTCGAAAATACATGTTAAATAACAGATGGAACTCTAATCTATATAAGTATTTTTTTTTGTTTTATCGCTTCCATAAAAGTAACACATTAGAACTCGTTTTTAATGTCACAAATCGACTGATTTGCATAAGCATCGACCAGACCACATTAAACGGACGGTTGCTTCCATTACAGTTACGTTAGGTCCGGTCACAATTTAATGTCAATGGCAAATTCCTAAACCGAATTTCATTGGCAGACGAGCACAAAGGAAGGAAGTTTTGGTGACTTACGTTATTGTTAAATTTAGGAGATCGAGGAGGTGCTTGTAATTTCCTGGTGATGTAGATCTGGCACGGGTCCAAAACTCGGCTATATGAAACCCACATGCTGAGACGCCCTTGTGTGAGTGAAACTAGAAACGTGCATATCTGATGACACATTCCATTCCGACATTAAACAGACGGTTGTGTGCTGCGACAAATTGCATGCTATTATCTTCGGCGGTTATTATGCCAGGAAGTAGGTATAACGATAAAAACAGCGGATTCGACAAGGGAAAGAGTCCATGCAGATAACCTTGAAATGGAAACCGTGAGGAAATACCGGCCTTATAAAGAAAATTTCCATGGATAAATTTATACAGAAACCAGTTTGAACGTATCAGCATCTGGCGACTACTTAATTATTTATGTTTGCAAAGTTTAGCATTTTTCGCCAATTCGGGAGCGCCAAGGCTGAAAGCCGGTTAAAAGCAGCATAACCAATCAAAATAGATACAAATCAGCACGTTTCAAAATCATTTCTAGTTTAACATAATGATAAATCATTGTTTTTTTAACAGTTGCATAAGTTTGTGGACAGTTTCCGGAAATAGGTTCGGAGACAACAGAAGTAGATTTGAACAGATTAATAACAAACTAATTCCATCTTCTATTTTTTGCTTATGCGTCTTGCCTCAAGCCGTAGATGTCAACAACCGTAACGTGTCACATTTCGATTCTCCTTACAACTAGATACGCATATAACTTTTAAACCAGTTTATAAATGTTCTTAAAGATAATATTGTAAATAGCTTGATTTAGAGTGTTTTCTTTACTTCTATAATTTGAGCTGCTTGCATCACTAGGCTATATTTAGTCTCCATTTAAAATCCTTATCACAAAGGGCAAACAAGAGTGGCCCAAGAAGTGACCCTTGTGTTACCCCTGACATTCCCATAATGCGATACAGTAACAGTTTGTTTTCTATTATTAGTAAAATATGATGATAGTAAACCTCATTTCGAACCCTTGAATATGATTAAATTGACGGATTATGTCAATAAACTGCTTAGTTCAAGCGGTTTACCACTCGTAAATGTCATCGACTTTCATTCGCAACTCGCTTGCTTTCAATTTGGCCCATGATCATTTTTTGCCTTTGAATACGCGGAATCCCGACTGAGAAGTCCCTTTGAAATTTCCGACTTTAACGGCGACGGTGACATCAAAGGGCGGCGGGGGCGGCAGGGATTGTAACGTCTGTGCCGCACAAACAATCTACGCGGCGTCCTGCTTTGGCGGGGTGGTTTCCATGGAAACTGTCAATGTCATACGTATATATATAACGGCGGCCCACACATCCACGCGCTCTTTCCACCCCAACCAACGCCGCCCCCCTTTCGTTGCTTAGCAACGACGCTCCGCGTTCTCCCGGATCACCGCCAATTCGGTCGGATGTTTATGTTGCCCAAACGCCTGTAATTGCATAATTGCGCGCAGAGTAAAGCTGGGAATTCCGCCGTCCCCGGCTATAGCCAAGGACCGTCGTCAAAGGTACGTTTCCGATCGAAGAATGAACATTTATTTCAGAGACGTGTTTAATTAAAATGAACAGTTCGTGGTTTGTCAATGGTGTGTTTGACGAGAGCGTATTTTTTGAGTACAAGAGGAACTTTGATGAATGAGTGTGACAACAACTTCAACATTGTGCCAGGTAGCGCTCATTAAAAAAGTTTGGAGAGTTTCCACTTGTAGTTGGGGAAATCCGCTTGTTACGCGAGGAAAAAGAGTTCACTGCGCGAGGGAAATGTGGCACAAAGAAAGTGTTTTTAACTAAAGGGCTTATCTCTTTAACGTCCCTCTATAAATTTGACAGAAAAGCGATTAAGGCGCTAAAAGAAGGGAAAGGTTTTAAAGATGATAAATCTGTTTGGCCCGAAAAATTCTGAAAAATTACCCAAATATGCATGACTTTGAATATAAACCCTCATTTTAAAGAAAAATGACACAGATTCAAATATATCAATTTTAGCTGAGATTTATATATCTACTTTTATGTGAGTTCATAAAAATAATGTATCGTGTGACGTGTGACCATTAAATCTTATTCTATTTGCTCTCTTACATCAATGCAAAAGAAATTCCGTGAATCGTGACCAGAGGAGAATCTCGGATGTTTATCGGCGGTAATTAACCAATTAAGAAAAAATATTTGACGAAAGCGCATATTTGCTAATATCTTCATTTTTTAAATGTGCTTTCACGCACGTCAATCAAGCTTTTATTAATTGAACCCCTCGATATGTTGAAACCGTTCACTTTGATCAAAATAGTCGATAAGATCTCTCTTTATGATACAGTTATAAAAAATTGGACTCTAATTATTAAACTTTCATCGTTAAACTAGACTACTTTGAACATCTATGGAATATAAACTTGTGTAGGGCCTGTGAAAATGTCAGTGGTTTCGTACCCTAGACAACAAAATAAGTTGCCAATGAAATATCGACCGTAAAATAAAAATACAATTAGCAGCACTCAAAGTCGACCTATATTATTCAATTTATCTTCCAACAGATGCAACTTTTTCCGCTTAGCTTGATTTGTCTTGATGCCAAATACCATTCGTCGTTTTTCCACTCGACCGCTGATGAAACTTCGCCAATCCGCGCCGTTAAATAACAAACCGATTGCAAGTTTCATTTCCCAAGCGGCAAAGTTTTTGCGTGGTATGCGGCAGATGTTGGAGCACCTTTCATCGCACGCATGCAGCATTAAACAGTCGGAGGGGGGCGGTGAAAAAGTTCGATGCATACCGGTGAAAGGTGAAGAGGAGTGCAGGTAAATCGAGACCAACGTTCCTAAGCCATTGAACGTCGGATAAATGGTTCACCGTTATCTGTTCCGACTGCAGGCGTACAGCAGGATAATTGATGCTGCTGCACCGGCGCACCGCCGCAGCAGGGCACTTTCACATGATGGGATTGATTTTGTGATGTTAACGATGTGATTTGATCTATGACCTCGAAGTAGCCAGGTATTTGCGATGCGAGGGGCGGACACGCCCAGGAGTGTTGGCGGCGGAGGCGAGGCGGCCCCGGTCGCCCGGGTTACTGACACAGCTTTGTGTGTGTTTGCAAGTATAGTTCTCCTTTAATGTGCGCCATATTCCTGATCCTGCGTCATCGAAATGTTCGCAGTCTCTGGAACGACGCCAAACGCCGCCTCGTATAAATAGATTAAATAAATAGCCGTTGACAGCGACGCACCGGGTAACATGAGCGTCTCAACAAACAGCCTTTCACGCAAATGCGACCCGGCTTTATTAAACCCCGTCATAAAACAAACGAATATCCGACCTTTACCCTCAGAAATGCATCGCTCTACGACTTTTAATTTTTACACTTTGTAATTTATTAGCGTAAGTATCTGTTTTGTTGCATTATATCAACTTGTCTTGGGAGCGGTTATTTGGATCAAGAACCTTGTAGATTACTGTAATTATTTGCATGTTGAGTGCATAAATCTTCAAATCTGAAAATCTGGTAGAAATTTATCTGTTCACAACATGTAGCGGCTATATCAACAGCATGCAAAGTGTCCCTAAATTTTGTCGCATGACAACCGCACTCCACATTTCCAAATCCCGTTTTCAAGTTGGCAACTTAACATTGATTCGCATAAAGGATGCGCAGGAAAGGATTAGCTTTCATTGTGTGTGCGAATGCTGTCATTTGCATTACAGTCACGAGTTCCATCGTGGGACCACGCATCCAAGAGCGGGGGCGGGCAACTCGCCGCCGCGCCTTTGTCATCGCACAAAAACAACGTCGTCTATTATGTTAGATATATGTAAAAGGACATTGTGTGAAGCAGACGAGTTCTCTCGAGCGTGCAATGTTTACAACACCCAATTCCACATATTCAAATTCCGTTACAGTGCAACGGAAGTCGAGTTAGTCGAAATAGATCTGATTAACACCAAAGTTCTTGGATGACTTGTGAAAAATAATTTATGGTGGGGTGGAAATTGTCTTTGTGGAACGTAGGCGGCCAGAATCCAATTAACGATGAAATATGAAAAAGCAGAGGAAAAGCCCTAAAAGTGCCGTTCAATAAATCAGCGCTTGGTTTATAAATACCAGCGATCGATGAGGTCGAATTAATAATGGATTCACTTGCACCCACGCGGCTCTTCAAGAGGGGTTGATGTAATGAAACTATCGGTTGACGAAAACAGGGTTAAAATTTAATCGATGTTTTTGTTTACCATATTTTGTTTTGCATTCCATTCCTTCAAATTGCTTTCTGAAGGGATATTTACAGTAATTTTCATTGCTCGAAACAGTGGGCACACTGGGACAGTAATAATTAATTTCACACGGAAAGTGCTTTAGTCTTGTTTTTATTTGCTGTTTGTTTTTTCACAGGACAGCACCTGACGAGCAAAGCTGATCCTTTGTAGACGTTTATAATTTATATATTTTACAATACGTAGTACTGTTCGTAATTAAGTGAGTCCCTTGTTTCACTATCTCCCCTTCATTTTGCATTCTTCCAAATTAATTGCACATCTCTATTCACATCGTGTTCAAACGCGTGTCCATAACGCACGGCGTGCCTGACTGCATCCTTGCTCGGTTTATTTATGTACATTTTACGAGGGGCTAGAGCTCTAGTAATTTCCCTTCCTTCGCTTCAAGGGAGGTTTAGATAAGCGCCGCCGTTTTGAATGTGATTTGCATACAAAAGACCCTTTTCGCCACCACTGCAAGCGGAAATGCAACACTCCCTCAAATTCCATTTGTGTTCACTCCAGGTCGTCTTGCGATTTATTAGATTATGTTCACGGTTGAGTTATGGTGTTCTGTCGCTTTGTACCTGTCCCACACGTGTGTTAGTGACTCATCATAAACCCACTCCACAGTTTGACCTATTATCCGAAGAGTGTAGTACCGGAGGATAATACAATAGCATGTCTACCATTCTGGGACGATTAAACAAAGGAATTCGAACTGGGACCGTTTTCTCAGATGAGAGATCATTTAAAGTGAGATTGGAAGTAATTGAACCTTTCGGAACGCTTGACATGTGATTGTATAAACAAAAACGACTATCTGATGAGTGTGATGATTATGATGCTTTACCATTTATTTTACGGCTGATTTGTGAAAAGTTCAAGGTCATTGACTTTCAAGTGTATTTCGTGAAAGTTATCTAGTAGGCAGGTAATGAATTATATTGCAAACTATTTTCGATAGTCATGTCTTATAAGCTTATGAGTCATTACTCAGAAGGTTATTTGTTGGAGAGGTTCGAGGTAAAGTCAAATCAATCTTCAACAAAAGTTGGACAGATACTTCCTTTGCGCAATTTAAAATTATTTTTTCTGAGTAGATAACAACGGTACCTTTATTCTGGAACTCACTTCTAATGATACCTTGTCTGGTGCAATTATTTCAACGTTCGGAGCAGCCGATTTCAATTTGTATTATTAGAAAGGTTTCCCGGGACCTTTATTCAAATCGGGCGTAGTTTCTATCAAATCTTCCATTTCTTTTATTACATAAGTGTCGTCCTCCTGTCATACCAAGAGACATTTTCAGTTTTTATTAACTTGGGTAGCACCGACGTGGGTGTGCCAGTATCCTCCCTCCTTCTCCCACGTGATAATTGTTTACCCAATAATTTAGAATTATTGTGTCGATGCTCTGAACGCGTCCATGATATGTGAGCACTTTAGATCCGGATGACCTTGAGCAGATTCCCCGGGCTCGTTATCTATCTGTTGATCAATGGATTTTCTAGCAACGTTGACCCGAATGTCGTAACTGCAGTTAACAAACTCATTTGTTTTAATAGCGTCTGATAATTTTGGTGGCACAATAATTTCCCGTCGAAGGTCGTTGGTAAGAAGAAATCAAACGGCCATTGTATCGACTCCCGCTCGTTCGTTAAAAATAAAAAATCGAGTCGTTTTTGTTGTAAGGTGGGTGGCACCGGCGACAGCTGCACGCCAATAAATATCAAGTATATACTCGTTCGTTTATACACAACCAGCACACAGAACAGAGTACAGATGTTCGTTATCGTCGTCCCTTTTTACGAACGCAAACAGATAGAACGGGAATAAAAGGGCGCCTGCTGCTCACCGGGGTCGAGCTATCCGATCAAGTCGAAAAGAGATATGATCGATCCTCAAGGTCACCCTGAATGCTGTGGCCCAAATTGTCCATCGCTATCGGCTTTATCTGCTTTTTGCAATGTTTTTGTAATTAATTTTAAACGTGGATGTTAATAAACAAGTGTCTCATGTTTCCTTATCTAATCGGTGTTTACGCGTTCGTGGAAACTTTTGAACAGTCGGTAAACATTATTTCTTTTCTGGGTTTTGTCGCCGACCTTGCCTATTGTGCAACGATGCTCGCAGATCTGACGATTATGAAATCATGTTGGGAGACATTTTTATGCCTTAAATAATGCACGGCAACAAGCAGAAAGCGGCGCATGTATGGCCCCGAGGTCGCAGTCATTATATTGATTACCGCAGATGCAGCTAGTAGAAGCAAGCAGCACACATTCGCCAATTTGCCCGCAGATGTTTGCCCAGTTATAAAACATACAAGCGAAGAGTTGCTCAACGTCGAAAGGAAATTCGCGCTAATTAATCATATACTATACATATATGTACATACATATTCAATGAGGAGTGCCTGGGGCCGCTGAGTTCGTTGGAACTCGCTAATTGTCATCCTTGTCACACGAAACTCGTTTGGTCGTAGACAAATATGGAAGTGGCTTCGAAAAACCGGTGATGTAAACAACTTTTGCCTGATGGCTTGCGCCGGCTCTGGGACATGTTCTTCTGCTCTTTCTTGATTTCAGATTAGTCGTTAATGCACGACTCTTGGTACGTTGACGTCATCCACATCTTGTTATTGAGTCAAGGCCACAGCAGTTCGGGATGACACCGGTCCAAAATACGATCTTCGGCCACACCATTGTGGTATTCATCGCGCGTTATGCAAATATGAGGTGACGGTTATGTAACACTTGATGTCAAAATGTAGGTGTTTACATTGTTAGACTTTTATGGTCCAACTACACCTGTCATTGCAAATAAAAAACAAAGAATTGGAGAAACATGACTCTGCCAAGTAATGAAACTTTTTGTTGATGGTTTTTTACTACCTTGGAGGATTTTACGACTCAATAAATTCGGGATTATTCACGGTGGTGCTCCGCGCTATAAACCCTTTGTTGTCCACGTACCAAAAATACCCACTTTCATTATTTCTTCTGCTTTTGCATCGTATTTCTTCTTCCTCACCGTGTCCTTCATATTCTTGGTCTCGGATTAATCTTAAGCAAACCGTGTGCGTTCAGAGTTAAAAAGGTCTGAGGTCTGTTATTGTAGTTCTTGGTTGTAAAATGGTTAAGGAGCAGGCACATCTGCTCCTTTTCCTGTGAGTTTAATGGTCGAAAATTACTGTTAAAACCTTTTGTGGCAGAAGGCCATCTAAAGATATCTGTCACGGTCCAATATTTGCTTTGGCACCGTCCCGCCAAGTGGTGTCGACTTTGCTCAATCAATTCGCAAGTGGCTAAGTAACGTTAATTGATTACGTCGTAAACAATGGAAAGTCGGTTGCACCGTGAAAAATCGCCTTCACGTGATTAATGAGCGGAAAAAATACGCACGGTTGCAAATAGAACTGCACGAAAGTATTTTCACTGGACCAGTTCCAAAATGTTTCTTGGAAACGAGTTGGCCGCCTCATTAATTGCAGGGTCGGAATGTGGCACAGACACGCACCCGGTCCCCCTCGAACCCAACCAGACCTGTCAACTCGCTTCTTCCCCATATAAAGCAACGTTGCCATTGTTTCATACAGATTCCCGGCAATTGTGGACGTTGACCTTTGCGCATTATTGTTAACGAAGGGGTGGATGGCGAGAACGTAAACTATTTGTTACCTATTCCAAAGCGGGGAGGAAATCCCTCCGCATTAAAACATCGATCGTGGGGTGATTTTGAACGTTTTTGATCAACGTGGTGCAACGGAAGTGTACAACATTTCCAGGGATTGTTGTTTATTGTTGTTCCGACAACGTTAGGATTTGCGTTTTTTTAAGCTGCAGAACTTGTTGTGGTCGAATCGCGCGTTCGTTCTGGAGCCCCACGGATATCACTTGTTGCTGGTTTTAGTGGTCGCGACCATTGGAGTTCGGTTGAAGTCGGCGCCGAGGCATAGCTCCGTTTGGTTTCGGCCTCAGTTCTCAGTGATCGTCGGAGGAGAGTGGACGTATAGAAGTGTAATCTCTCAAGGACACTTTGTTCTTTCCTCGGAAATCGCAAACGTTAATTTGCCTGTGATAGTGTGTTTGGATTATAAGCAAATAAAAAATCAGTGGTAAGTGGTTTGAAGGTGATCATTGCGCTCATTTGTGTCTCCACGCAGCGTTTTGTCGTCGTGAGTGGTGGATACGTGTCGCGACAGCTCAGTGCCGTTAGATTTTCGCAATCGTGTCGATTTCCTAGCAGAATGTGATCGTGTGAAAGTGCTTCCCAGTTGTGCGGATTCAGGCCAAGCTTGCACCCATGTTCGCCGTCGATTTCTCCTTTGAGGTGTGCGATGCATTGTCGGTGATCGGGGAAAAAGTGTCGCGTGGCGTGTGAACCGACGCTCGGTTCAATCGAATTACGAGCGCGCGTATTCTTGGAAGATTTCTGACCTGGCAGGGTGCCCGCATCAAGAATGTGAGGGTTGGCCGTGCGGTCTTTGTTCTTTGTCTACCTAGCGTTACGATCCCCGATCCCAATGTCGTTTGTAGGTCAAACGTTCACAAGACTTTCAGCCCTACGCGCTATATTATCTCGAATAAACAAGATGAAGGTCGCGGAGAGTACATGAGCGCACTTGAAAAAACGAAAGAAAAAAAAGTGTTGAGGAGTGATCGGTGCTCCGGAACGTTTTCGGATAAATGGGTCCGGTTTTGAATTCAACAATCGCATCGGTATCACGCAATGTGGCTCAGCCAATGGAGGTCAGTGACTGCAGGATCGTCCCCTCCGCTCGTCCTGCGGCGATCAACCAACCGTGACGCCGTGTGCTGCTGAATCAGACTGCAGTTGTTCGTCTTGTAATGTTGACAACACGTCAAAACACGGTCCCACCCGTCCTCGTTAAGAAATTCGACTATGCCTTCCCCCCGGAAACGATATTTCACTTCATTTATCGCTTTTTAAGGCGCAATTATCCAATCAGATTCCACTATTTTATTCGTGTCTGACACGCCATTATCCTTGACACTCGGTCGCCGAGTTTATGCACATTTATAGAAATATAAACAAGGAAAAAAGATAATAGAACCGACAAACGCGATTGTTGTCGACTACATAAATCAATGTTTGCGAGCTTTGAATTAATATATGGAAGAGATTTTAATTAACGGAACGATCATCGCTGTGTCGTTAGTCAATTATAAATGTAAATTGACTTAGTCGAGTTTAACATTGATTATTTATGCGTAAATTAGCATTTGGTAACGGAGAAAGTCGGTTCTGGCTTCGTTTTTACACCGTAATTTTGTTGCTTAGGAAAAATCGGTAGCAGCATCTAATTAAAAGTTGAACTAATGTTAATTGGCGCTTTTGCTCAAGTTCGTTATCTGTTCTTGTATTAACAAGATGGATGCCAACATTTAATTAGCTTCAAAGGATTCTGTGGCCCCAAAGTTAGAAATTTCAATAATTAACGCCATAATGGGTTACAAACTATACCATCAGAGAGATTACGTATAAATCGAGTTTCCATTTTTTGGCAAAATCTTTTAAAGCATTGGGGCAGTTCAGGCAGTAACTCCACTTTCTCTGCGGCCATATTTGTTATGTTTTCTAATACAATATAACACAAATAAAATACCAGTATGGTTATAATAAATGATAAACTTAATGTCACAAGTCACAAGTCTACTCGATAACATTCCAAAGTGCGTTTGATCTATTTTTTCGAGATAAACCAATGATTTATATCGGGCAATCAAAAAAAATTGCAATCGTGTCATCCTTAAAACCGAAAACGTATGTCCATGTTTGATTCATACTTATAAAAAGTTTCAAAGAGGATTTGATAGGGAAAAACAGGTGAATTTTATTCTCTATAATTGTTTTATTTATTTTATTCAACTGTTATAATAAATACTGAAAATGTTCCCCATTTTACATTACGTATTAATCGCAAAAGACATACGATTTCGGTCTCAAGGATGACTTGATTACAAATTATCTCGCTCGGTATTTCATTTCAATTTGGATAAAATTGATGGATTACCTGTAGAGAAAGAATAATATAATGATTTCCTATTGCAAAAAAGTGTGAGATCGAGAAATATATACGTTTTGGACGTTTAAAATTGTCTTTGTTCATCCGGAAATCACGTGTATTATAATCCAATAAAAATAATCTAAGGTGGACATAAGTAGAATAGATAAGTCTTATCGCTGGAGAAATTTATCAACTTGACCTTTTCTCTGTCTGGTGACCGTTCCCTGAAATACTGGTTAAACGTATCTTTTTTGTTGCAAATAAAACGCGTTTGCACCACTTTTGCGGTTTAGGTGCTCCGTCACGTTTCCTGCACTTGGAGGAAGCTAAAACCATCGCCAGTCACACTGACTGGTCGTTTTCCTGTCGAAAATCGTATTTTTATCGGAAATACCCGCGCACGCTATCGACCTTGAACTGTGGGAAAATCGGTAACGTCTTTCCGGTAAAGAATTACGAATTGTTAAACAATAGTGTGGGATGGGAAGAATGTCGGTTTGTCTTCTACGGTTGGTATGTCGTTCTGGCGGAACGAATTCAACACGATAACCGCCTCATAATGGCTTCTTTTTTCTTTTTTCATGTAAGTTTAATGTGTGACCTGGTTACTTACATATCTCTGGATCTCGTTACGGTCATTCCATTGTTCTGCGTGCAAAAGCTCTGTCGTCGGACGATGCTCTTCGAGATTCTTCCACTTGTATTCAAATCGATAAGTATGGCGGAAATTGCTGTCTTAGTCTATCTAGTTCGACTGCAAACAAGTATAATTACGTCAATCATTCCTAATTAAAGTTGTTCAGGCTTCGTCATTGCTGCGAAAGTATTCCTCTAATTGCCACAATTCGGACGACGATAACGAGCGATAATTTACATAATGTTTACACACACAAAACGTAATTTTCTGTGCCGTATTAGATGGGAATATTCCGTATTTGTGTTCGTGCTAATTTAATTGCGTGATATTGCATACGCCGTTGAAAAAACGATCGAATATCGTGACCTTTCGCCGGAGCTAAAGTTCGCCTGACACTTGTATAGAGATTGTTATTATTCCTTGAAAAAGAACGCTTTTGATTGCGCCGTAATGGAGAAAGTTAGTCAACGTCGAACTTGGAACAAGTCGAGTGTTATCGATACAAAAACGATTTCCTCTCGCTAATGCGCACCCGATAAGTAATCCGGAAAACATTACAAGCATCTTCAGGTGCTTACCGCCGCTATTCACTGTTTGCCTTTCATTATAGCGGCGGAACCCACTTTCAGGACAAAGTTCAGAGAACGTGTTTACATTATGCAACTGCAATTGTTGGAACAGGAAACAATCCGAATCTTCCCCCCATTGATCCTAACCTACCTGTTAATATTTTTTTTCAATGGTCGCTGCGTTCCCTTAGAACATGGGCTTCAGCTGCTATCAAAGATCAAGCAGTACCGGTTAGCAGAACCGGTCGTACTAGCTTGAAAATCTGCAATTTCGCCTGTTTCTGATCGGTGTAATTGCCGGCATGTGTTCGTGGTGGCGATCAATGATTATTCATGTCGTGAGTCATATCGGCGAGATGATCTCGCAAATCGTGACGTGACCTACGTTCTAGTCACGTTTTGGTGCGTCACGTTCGGACGATTTCTTGCATTTGAAAAAAGCTGCCACACCCTTCCGTTACATACAAATTGTCTCACTTCGTTATTATTATTCCTTATTACTTCAGAAGACTTGTTTTTGTAATCAATCTACTTGTTTAGTAAACACTATCGCGCCAAGTTCTTACTGTTGTTTTGTTTCGTTTAATGAGTACGCAAGGAATAAATTAGTTGGTGTACTTTTTATTGCGATAATTGCTCTTGATTTTTTTTCTACCACGGAATAAAAATGGTGACAAAACGACCGTGCGACCTCTAAGAGAGAAACAGTCGCAACTAGGCTATTTAAAAAAAGACTTGTGAGAGTTATACTTGTCAATTCGACTTTCAAAAAAAAAGTGAAAATGCTCACGTCTTGCACGCACTAATTGTGGTAATAATAGCGCCAGTGATCAAAGGAAGGTTTGAGTCACAACGGAAGAGTTCTGTCTCTTTCTGAGGCGAGTAGCGTGGAACTAACGTGGAAAGTTATCTAATCAGACTTAAAAATTTAAAACGACAGTATAATCGCAGGCGGTTATTTAGACTATCAACAAAGTTGTACTTGGACCTCATAAAAACAACGCGTAGTGAATCTATTAGAGAACAAAGGCATTGCAAAAGAATGTTTTTGACTTCTCACCTTTTTTATTCTAATTCACAAAATAACGTTCCGCTTTCAATTAGCCTTGCTCGTCCGAATTAATCCACAATCAGCGAATATAAAAACGCCGTTACCGGTATAATAATTCTCTCCATTTGTTTGCACGTCCCGCAGATTTCCAATAAAAAGTGTTATAATTGAGTAATAAAAGTGATTACAAGTTGCCAATCATTTTTACGAGCAACAACTTTCAAGCTCCTTCCTAGATCTATTTTTTTTGAGCCGGCAGACAAGAACATGATATTTCTCTCATGTGCGGTTGTCACGATAATATAATCCTGTTTTTATTTTCCTCGAATGAATCGCTGTTGGATGTGTGATGATAATTGGACTTGATTTGCATGATGCACATCTGTTCCCGACAACAGTACAAATCACGAATGTGTAGCAAGAATGGTAATGAAAGGTAGTACGATATAATAACCAATTTAATTTTTACGATCCATGAAATCTTTTTGAAAGTAGTTTGATCGAATCCGTTACATACTTGTATCGAATCGATTTCGTAGTCAATTTAAACATGCCTTCTCCTCTCAACGCATTCTTCGGTGTTTTGTGGCGCATCTTTGTGGGTTTCGGAGATCCGCTGTTGGTGATGAAAGTGAAAGTTATTTCGACTTTCTCCGTTCTTCCATTTACGTTTGGTATTTTGTAAATGGTAATTAGCTCGTTTCCGTGTCGAATTATTGTTAAGTTTCCGTTATGTTTCATGTCAAGGTCAGCAAGTTCACGATATTGTTATTTTAGGATGATAATACCTGGATGGGAGATGGTGAAAAGTTTATGCAATCATAACTAAAGCTCAAAAGATTCACACAATGTAATAAACTTCTCTGTAACGATTTACTTCCCACGGCAAATATCTAACAATGGACTGTAGTTTGATTGGTTGCCGCCTACATGTGACACCGACCCATATCAAAAACCCACAGTGTTTATTTTGAGGAGCTATAAATTTTTTACCATTGTATTGTTTCCGTGAAAGGATATGGTTCACAGTCTTCTGGAAATTTATTTGTTGCGAAAATAAGTCAGATCACGTGCGTACAAAAATGGGACCGACCGACCTCCGCTCAGAATTCCTATTTTAAATATGGCACTGTGTTCAGTCAATAATCCAAAACACAGATTTATAAATACTGAGGAAAATACCTGAATATTATTAGCTTGAGTAAACTTATGTTTATGACACACGTGTGCCAACAATTTGTTTAGTTGAAAGTATAATTAATTGATGTAAAATAGAGTTTTCCGGTTTTCTGTGCCTCTGAGTGTTCCGCTAAATATATTTTAATCGGTTCCGGTTATATGCAGTCGACTAATTGCACGCTCAGGTTGTTCTGGAAATAATAGGGGTTACCTTGTCATTGCAAGGCAACCATTTTGAAGATTTAACAGCAATTAAACTGTCGGATTTAATTGCGGTGGTTTCAATTATTTCACCCGGAGATTAATGTACTGTTGCGGCTGAATGAATTTAGAATTCTTATTTAGTTTTGTGAAATAGAGTTATTCTGATTTATTTATGTGAGGTGTTGTTCCAGGTTCTGTAACCAAAGCAAGAAAGCGAAAACCAAGTGAATCTGAAAGTTCGTCCGCAAAGAACCGCCACAACTTCGGTGCAATAAAAGAAGATTTAGAAAACAAGCAGAAGAGCAAGAAAAACTTGTGCAATCGCGGTTCTAGTAAAAAGAAAGTGTTAGAAGAAGCTACCAACAGTAAGCTTCGAGAAGTAGAGATCCGGGTGGAGGACTGCTTGCAGACTGTGTCTCAACACCCAGCAGCTCTTTCGGCCATCTGTAGGAGATCGTCGTTAGAAGAGGTCGGGGAGCCAAAGTCCGCGGAGTGCGACGATAGCGCATTAGATGACACGAGTAACGGCAGTAGTGTGCAATTAGTGCCGGTGGAAGAGGTCCGCGACGATGAACCAGTGCGTGCTTCTATGCCGGTGTCTGGAGCGGTAACTGACGTAGTCAGTGAGGAAGACGATTGTGTGATAGTGGCCCAGAGGACAACGAAAGCCGAGGGGCGTGAGTGCTCTAGTCGCGGTGACGATGACGGACCTCTGTCCTCGTCCTCGCCCTTTAGCAGGATGGAACTCTCTGATTCCGCGAATGCGTCGTTGCGCTTTCCAGATGACCGGTCCGATTCGGGCGTGAGCTCCCTGCGTTCCAGCAGCGGCGATGAACGCTCCGGATCGCGTTCGAGTGCGTTGAGTTCGTCAGACGAACCACAAAACAACTCGCAGAATCAGCCGACGAACCGATCTCCGCTTTTCATCCCGGCCAGTGGCCATCCGACCGTCGTCACCGAGCCGGTGCGCGTGTGGAGAGACCCCAACCTTCTGTTGGAGTCGGAACCGCACGTCCGCCACATACACAGCGTGCAGCATCAGTCGCTGCTCATGTCGCACCCATCTACGCCGGCCGCCTCGGGCCCGCCACCCACCTCTGCAGCAGCTTCGCATCCGGCGTCTCTCTTTCCGCCCGTCGCGCCACCCCCGACGCTAATGAGTCCACATGCGTTGCCGCACCATCCACATCTGGCGCCGGCGGCGCTCTACCCGCATCCTCATCATCTCACCGACATCATCTGGAAGCAGCAGAGATTCCCACCGCTTACGGTCGGGACCCATCTTCTCACGCAGCCGGGGAACCATCCCGCCGAGGAGATGTTGGAAAGGGAGCGGGAGCGGGAGCGGGCGCTCATGGACAGAGAAAGACTCCTCAGGTACAAATTCTACAGCATTCTTTTACTAATTGCACAGAACCAGCGCAGACTACCCAGTTTATCGAAAGCCAAAACCACATAACATACATGTCATTTGCCCTAATTATTTATTTAATATTTATTATTATGTTATAATTAAGCCATAAATGGGCCGAATAATGTTTAACGTGATTATTCTGCTATTAATTGAAGTTTTAAAAAATAAACTGCAATTCTTTCTTTCGTTAAAATCATTTCAGTGTTGATAATAATGACCAGGTTAAATATTAATATATTTAAAATTACATTTTGCTTTTAATATTAAGCAAGTTGACATAAATTTCACTTCAGCCTATTGTATTTTAAGACCGGCAATTATGTTAATATATACATGAATTCTATGCAAATTAACAACTATTTCTTAGAACGCGTATTAATTAAACATTACACAAAATAAATGGACTTTGATAAACGCTAATTTGCAAATACAAATGGCAACCCATAAACTAGCATAAGTTCACAAAAATAATTTTTCATATAGCAGTCTAAACTTTTGGTGACTTTATCTTTAAGTACTCTTTTGTGCCCGGTAGTCATTACTTTTGATCATTTTTAATATAGATCAAAAAATTGAGGTGCTTGAACAAAAATAAATAATGGTTATTATGGAATGCGCAAGATGGATCAATCCAAATAAGTTCGGTGTTCAAAAAGATTAATTCTTGTGTGGATTTTCCCTTTTTCACTGTCGTGTTCGAAATTGCTTTGTCTCCTTGCTAATACGACTTGACAAAGTTTAATTGTGTTTGTTCTTTTTACAGAGAAAGGCAGAACCAGGAAGCGCGTGAATTGGAGAAGCACAAAGAAAAAGAGCGTTTGGAAAGAGAGAGGCAAGAACGAGAGAAAATGGAACGAGATCGCGAAAAACAAGAGCGCGAGCGTGAGTTAGAAAAGGAACGACAGGAGCAGGCTCTCCACAATCACTTTGAAAAATCATTGCGGCAAGCAGCTCAGCAAAAGGTGTTTATAATTAATTCGTAATTGTTTATTTAAATGACCGGTTTTCTTACCTACAGAGGGAACAGTGGAATCCAATCAGTAGCGGAAGACCACCTCAGCGTCCGAGCAGCACTGAAGAAGAGAGAAAGCGCGTGGAACAAGAGATTCACCAGAGGGGAGATGCACGTCATTTAAGTGTGCGATCTGAAAGAGACCATAGAACGTACTACACAACCGTAAGTCAATAAAACGACGGATATTCGGTATTGATTTATAACGCGGGTTGTTACAGAGTCAACGTCCTCCAAGTGTACCTTCGAAAACGGAATATCCTCCACCTCCGGCTCACAGTCGTATTCCAACAAGTAAATCTTCGGAAAAAGTGCCGACGATGCATTCTTCGACCCTGCCTAAGGGTGAACTTTTCGGTTATCCCGTGTACCAGCCGTATTTTTCGCACGAACCAAAGAGCAAATCCGATCATCATAAATCTTCCCAATCTTTAGTGGTATCCAAAAGTGGTGCCATCGACAGTCGTGACGTATTGCCCAATCCGCCACCTTTGATGAGTGAAATGAAGAATTCAGTTATTGTGAAACATGACGGAAAGAACTCACATCATTTAGAACCTCGAGTGTCAATGGCGCATTCACCTAGTCCGAAACTAAGACCCGAAATGATGGGAACTCACTACTTGACTGCTGGTCAGCCCAAGAGTAATCATATGTACGATTATAGGAGTCCGTCTCAGTCGCCTCATCACCTTTCGCATACACCAAGTTCGCATCATTCTCTAGAACCACAAAATTTGGGCAAGTCTGCACATCATCGCCAAACGAACCAATTGCCTAGTCCTCATCACCAGAGACAGTCACCGCACCACCCGCATTCTCAACAACACCCATCTCCAGAAATGCGGTATAGGAATTCAGATTCGCAGGCAATGGTCTATCCGACATCGGGCAAAAGTAACTATCCCTTCTTGGCAAATGCGACTACGGGCTACTCGTTATCGCCATCGACGACTTCAAACTCGAAACCAAAAGTCAGCAGCCCGGCGCCTCATCATATTTATGGTAAACCATCGGCAGGAATTGTTTCTGGAGTTCCCGTAACCCGACACGAAACAGCACCCATTCAGTTGACTTCTAAACCGCCATTATCATCGGCCGTATCGCCGAGCCCTTACCAACAAGTATCTCAATATCACCCGCCTCATCCCCAAAGCACGCCAACTATGACGTGTCCACCTCCGGCCCACAGCAGGTCAACTCCTTCAGATCCACGGTACGACAGATACTCTGTAGGATCTGTACCTGGAGGGCTATCAGTGAAAGCATCGGTACAACATCACGGCACTTCGCCGCCCACTGCCGCTTCTGCTCCCTTGGCTGTCTCTAGATCTCATTCGCAGTATATGCCTGGTGTAACTGTGTCTGGTCAAAACCTCCCAGGTGCTCCCTCTGTACAAACTCAACCCCTTGACTTGGGAGTGTCTTCGAATAAATACGACCCCGCCGTTTCACCCAAACGTAAAGCGACCCCAGTTTCCTCGGCTAGTCCTGTATGTTTGGAAACGAAAAAGCGTCGCATCGAACCACCGGGCACGCCGCAACCTCTCCCTATCTACGTAGGGGCACAGCCCCAACTGGCGCGAGTCAGTGAACCGAGTCCTTTAATCGCTAGTGCTGCTACGACTATAACTACAGTTGTGAACACTGCGGCCTATCGGACTCCTTCGATAACTTCGAGTCCTTCGTTGAATAGCGAAAATATTCCGGATGTTAGTGTAACAGCTGTGAGTGTCGAAAATACCACGCGGCCATCTAGCGTCGAATCAAGTCAACCAGTGGGTGCTCAGTCGTTGAGCAATAGTCCGGCACCAAACCCTCCTTCCACGCAGTCTGAAACAGATGCGCCTAGCACACCTGTCAAATTAACGATCGCACCCAGCTGTGTTGATTCAGAAAAATCCAACAGTCCGGGACCTACGAAATCCAGCAGTTATCCAGTGAGACACTTGAAAAAAGCTTGGCTGCAGAGGCACACAGGTGAAGATTTAGAAGACACGACGGGGGTCGTGGGCTCCGGGAGTTGCGTCACTCTTCCTATCATCAGCATGGCGTCGAATAATAAAGAAAACCCCATTCATTCGATACACTCGATCGGGTCCATGGCCGTCAATAGTATCAGCAAAACCAAGCATTTTTCAAACAAACCCAACAATAGGAAGACCCCAAATAAGGAAACCTTAAACGGCCATCCAAATGACTCTACAAAAGGCGACGACTCGTCGAGTTCAGGTAATTACAGGATAGTTACTGTAACATAAATTATGGTCAATTCTCAGCAAAAACTACCTATGTGCTCGGTTACGAACATAACCTCAAACAATAATGACTGCATTTACTGAAGGCAGAAATGCATTACTAGAGATTTTTTCCTCTTGATTCTTCTGTTCTATTTTAAACAAAACTGCGAAATATTTTCGTTTGGGAAATGTTTCCAATTAAATTTCATGAGATTAATTATCTTCATCTCCAAAAAAATCTAGTAGTAACAACTGTGAATTTCAACTGTTGCAAGTGTCTCCAACAAACTTCTAGTGGCTTTCAAAAAGTTCCTAATTGAAAATCACTTTTCCACATTTCTACACGATTATTACATTTGGTGTAAATTAAAAAATTTCAAAACATTGTTGAAAATAGAAGCTAAATTAACTAGTTAATTTCTAACTACGTAATACGTAATTTTTGTAATAAGTTTTTTTTTAAGTTGACAGACGGTATTATATTGATATTTACTGACTATTTTTTAGTTGGTACATTTTGATGATTAACGAAATGAATGGCGTTTAAAGGTGTTAAAATTCATCTCAAGTAAATCTTGAAAAATTAACTCATTAAATCGAATTTATTTTGTTTGAGGACTATGAACGTTAGACACGTAAAGGGAAGTGAGTTATTACCTCATTTGAATCATTTTGTTTGTAAGTGTTTTTTTTTTTTATAAACACTAATTTCCTTGCAGACCCAGAGCGGGGCAGGAAATCGCCTCCCAAGCGAAAACCGCCGAAAGTGAAGCGAAAAAAAGGTGGCAGCTCATCAAAGAAAAGTGTTGAAGAGAAAAAACGAAAGCCTGGAAGTCAAGTGGTTGTGAGTGAAAGTGGTTCTGATAGTGAAAAAGAAAGTGGCAGTGAGAAAGATTCGGATTCGGGAGCAAGCACGACGTTGGCCCCTGGAAAAAAATCGAATTCTGTTAGTAAAGAACCGCGAAAACGGGGCCGAAGACCGAAGTCGTCAAAAAACGATAAAGGCGAGGAGCCGCGCATGAAGAAGTCTAAAGACGAGACGGTGCCCCAGCGCGACCCCTTTCGCAAGCCTCCCGTGGGGCAATTAAAGAAGACTGGAGAGAGTTTTTTGCAGGACGGACCTTGTTTTGAGGTCGCGCCTAAGTTGGCTAAATGTAGAGAATGCAGGTGGACCCCTAATCAAAGGTCGAAGAACATGTCCAACATCTTCTGTAGATTTTATGCGTTCAGACGATTGAGATATACCAAAAATGGACAGCTTGCTATAGCCGGGTTTTCTGATCCGCATAAGGACGCTTTGGAGGTTAGTTAATATTAGAATAACAGTGTTATTTGATTGATTGTATTTAATTGTTTCAGGATGATTTAAAATTGTGGTTGCCTAACCCCGAGTCACCACCATCCGATTTAGATTTGGACACATCAAGGTTTATCTTAAAACAAGTCGGGGACCATTTCTGTGATTTATTTGTTCAAGAAAAGGAAGCTCATGCCGAGTACCTTTCAGATGGTAAGTCATCACATTTATTTTGTAGATGTTATCTTTATAATACTTTGATATTTTCTGCAGATAAGACAGTCGCGTGGAAACGTGTCGTTCAGGGAGTACGTGAAATGTGTGACGTTTGTGAAACTACACTCTTCAACTTCCACTGGGCCTGCGGCAAATGCGGATTTGTTGTTTGCTTGGACTGCTACAAGGTGAGTACAAAATAAACGATGTAGCCAGGTGTATCTGCCTGAGTGTAACCAAAGGAAAAACGTAGGTTCAACAAGTAGCTATTAACTATAATCGAAAACACGAAACAGATCGTACACGTACACAGTGTACCATTAATTATGTAATTATCCAAGCATTACTACAATTCTTACGGTATTGTAGGCAAATAATGAAAAGTTCCACATTCAAGAAAGACTTGAGATTTGTTCCTATTTTTACACAATTCATTTTTTTTTCAGAGTCGTAAAAATGGCTCTATAAAAATTTGGGGTGAACCGGGTAAAGATCGTGACGAATTTTCCTGGCTTTTGTGTACGAATCGGCAGGCGCACGAACAAGAAAAGTTAATGCTGACCCAGATCATCGCCGGAGACTCTTTATCGCAATTAGGCAAGCTGGTGCACGAAATGCGTGAATTGTGGAATATCGAACAATATTGCGCGTGTCCAGCTAGTAAAGAAGTCGTTCAAAAACCCAACAATCTCCATTACAAAGAAATCGTTAAGAAAATCCTAATGGAAAGCAAAGTGAATGGAATTAAGAAGGAAATTAAGGAAGAGAACGACACTAAGAGTACGCCCAACGGAGTTGTAGTCAAGGATGAGAAAACCTCGCCATTGTCTTGGTTGGCCGATGTAGCATTGTCGAATGAAGACAAAAAGAACGAAGATAACAGCACGAGCGATTCGGATGAGGGAAGTTTCTCCACTTTGCGAGAGTTGCTGATTCGACCGTCGCATAAACCTAACGGTAGCAGGGCCGGTTCGCCAGTTTCTACCCAGAAGAACAACAAGAAACCCAACGCGAAAATCGACACTTTGGATGAAGTCATTTCAAGTGTTATTGAAGACAGTGTTCCGAAAGCGACAGAAGTTACGTCAGATGTTAAGCCCGAACTTAAACATTTCTTGAGGAGGTACAATTGGCAAGCGAAAGGACGGGCGCCGTTACCCATCAGGATTATGACATTGACCGAGAGCAAAATGTTATATCCAGATGTTCCCCATAGTTGGCTGTGTGATGGTAAATTGTTAAGACTGAGCGACTCCCTGCATAAGGAGAACTATAAAATATTCCAGGTGAGTTTTTATTTCATCAAAAAAACTTTTTGCTTATATTTGATCATGATTTTTTAACTATTGATTATACTATGCAATAAATTAAAATGTTTCTACATTTTTTCTTGCAGGATCAGTGGAAGCGAGGGCAGCCAGTGATCGTTTCAGACGTAACTCGTAGTCTAAACAAGGACTTGTGGAACCCCGACTCCTTCGCCCGTGACTTTGGTGATGAAAAGAACGACCTAATCAATTGCATGACCGGAAACTTGGTTCCTAATCAACCGATGCGCAAGTTCTGGGAAGGCTTCGATCATTTCTCCAAACGTCTGAAGGACGATAGAGGCAATCCTATGTTGCTCAAACTAAAAGACTGGCCACCAGGCGAAGACTTCGCCGAAATGCTTCCTAGTCGTTTTGCCGACTTGATGAAAGTCTTGCCGCTGTCAGAGTATACTCACCGAACCGGTCGTTTGAATCTCGCAAGCCGTTTGCCGGACTGTTTTGTACGCCCTGATCTCGGTCCAAAGATGTACAACGCTTATGGATCTGCATTACATCCTTCAAAGGGAACGACAAATCTTCATCTGGACATATCTGATGCTGTGAATGTGATGGTGTATGTGGGGATCCCCAAAGACGGGGACACTGACGAGCATATTAAAGAGGCGTTTAGAGCGATCGACGAAGCCGGTTGCGACATTTTGACTCGGCGGAGGGTGCGAGATAAGGGCGAGCTGCCAGGTGCGCTGTGGCATATATACAACGCACGTGACGCCGATAAAATCCGCGATTTGCTGAATAAAGTTGTGGTGGAGAAAGGAGGACGCTTGGAACCTCACCACGATCCCATTCACGATCAAAGTTGCTACTTGGACGGTCCTCTGAGAGAGAGGTTGTATAAGGAGTACGGCGTCGAAGGCTACGCGATCGTGCAGTGTTTAGGAGATGCGGTCTTCATCCCCGCTGGGGCGCCTCATCAGGTGCGCAACCTTCACAACTGTATTAAAGTCGCCGAAGACTTTGTTTCGCCCGAAAACGTGTCGCATTGTTTCCATTTGACGCAAGAGTTTCGGGATTTGACAGACACTCACACGAACCACGAGGACAAGTTACAAATTAAAAATATTATTTATCACGCGGTCAAAGACGCTCTTTCGTGTATCAGTGCGGTGTTAAACAGGCACTTGTGTAAAAAGGAGGAGTCCTCGGACCGTAACGGCGGCAGCGGGGCCGATGGACAACGAAGTCCGGCGATCGACTCCTCTGAAACCGCCTGAATTTGTGATAGTAGACGCTTATGAATCGCGAATCTTTGTAAATTACTTCTTGTGTGATATGAAATGTGTTTCAGTCGGCACATTTTTCTGTGTATAAACGATGCCCTATGCACGTGAGCTGTTCTGTGTACATATATGTACATTGACTTTAGTTGGATGAAATGCTGAATATGCACGGTTTATCTTCCTGTTAGTAGTGACTAGTGGCTCGAGAGTCACCGGTTGTAATTAGCCTATTACACTCACTTGTTGACTACTTGGCGTCCCCAGGGACTATATATCAATGTTGTTTCAAAGTACCAGTGGTTATTTTTGTCACTTGTATACTGTGCCTGTTGATAAAAATGGTATTTTTAACTACCGAAACTTTTTAAAAACTCGCTATTCAGTATTCTTTGTGGGTTTGTAATGTTCAGAATAGTTACTTATTAGGTAGTGATTCATATTTGCAGCATCTTTTCAAATGTTGAAATCGATTAAAAAACTAAATTTTATAAAAAAGTGCTATTTCATTCAAAGTGCCAATTACGATTATTTTAGGCAAAGCTGAACCAAATGATCTCGATTTTGTGTTTACAACGATGATAACAATTATCCCACTTAAACTTCTTATTGTAGGTATCAAAATCTTGACGGTTTTGAATATGTAAATTTATTTTCAATGTTCATTTTTATAATGTCCTATATGTAAATTGTTTCAATATGATGTAAAAGATTATAATTTATTTTGCTTTTGCAGTCATTGATTGTACAGTAGAATAGTCTTTTGTACAGTAACGAATATGTTTCCTTTGCCTCTAACAGAGGCATGATTTTTTTTGTACTATGTATATTATGTAAGATTATAGGTTTGAATAAGAAAATGTTTATTAAATTTGTTTTCATTGTTCCCCACATCCCAAGGTTTAGAAAAATTTAAAAAAAAAAGTTGAAATTTCTCACTTCCTAGCAGGTAAGTGGGTTGGAATAAATTAAAAATAGGCTGGCTACACACATTACACAGAGGTTCAAAGTCTAAAGTTTGAGTTTGTTTAGTTTAGCATCGATATATTTTTGCAACATAACGGTTAAAAGTCAAAGCAATGCACCAAGTTGAATAAATATTTTATTTCGTTTTAACATTTTATAAAAAATGGTTTAATTTTCAAGTGCTTTATTACGTGTTTCGACCACCATAAATATATACAACATGGTAAACTTATTGAATGGTTGTAAACGCTTTTAGAAAATTTCGTTTCCTACACGTTAACACTACGTTGTCAATATATGAAAATAAATAAACATCTCTATCAACATTCAAAGCTCCCACAATAATTAAGTAATTTATTTCATGTACAGAGGTACTATTGTAAATTCTGGAGGTATATTAAAAATAATTTAAAGAAAACTGGTAACAAAAATTAATTTAGCTAAAGCATTTTGGAACTATCTGTTGGTTTCGTTTTATCAATACTGTTAACAGGTGGCGCGATAATCGTCGACTTCGCTTCAAACTTCGGTTTTTGTGGATCATGACCTTTAACCGCATCTTTTTTCACGTCGATTTTTGCTTCTTTATCCTTTTGGAGAGCCTTCTCGATTTTATCTTCTACTTCCAAGATTTCTTCTTTATCCAACAATTCCATTAATTCATCCATCTGTTTGTCGCTCAAATTAACATTTTCTTTTCCGATGATTTCGATTACTTTCAGTACATCCTCAACCTTTATTGAACCGTCACGATCATCATCAATTTTTTTCAAAACGGCGACGATCTGATCGATACGCGATTCGTCTGAAACTCCTTTGAAACTACGAATTGCGGCGATGATATCGTCAATTTTTAATAACTCTTCTTTGGCCTGATCTGTTGCTTCAACCTCTAAGTTTTTCTTAAGTTGTTGTTCTTTCCGTTCCAATTCGACGAGTTTGGAGTCCAACTTGTTGATCATTCTGTTGACGCTCTTGAACAATCTTTGTGCAGCTTTGCTTTCTCGGATTTCTGGTTTTGGTGAAGAAGCGACGGCTTTTTGTAGGTTTTCTACGTCTTCTTGGTAATCCGCCATCTGTTCTTTTAGTTCTTCGAGTTCACCTTTCTCAAGAAGGATCTTCTTCTCGGTAGCTACAGATTCAATGGCGTCTTCAAGCATTTCGAAATCTTTCGATCCCAAAGGCTCTTCCTTCTTCTCTTTCTTTTCTACTTTCTCCAACTTTTCTACACTTATCCTAGTGGCGGTGTCCTCAAGGATCGGTGTCGATGTTGCAGACATCACAGGTGCTTTATCGATGAGCATTTCTTTTTCCTTCGCTTTCTCTTTCTCCTTCAATTCAAGTTTCTTCTTCTCCTCTTCTTTACGCTCTTGTCTCTCTTCCTTCACCTTCCTCTCCTCTTCTCTCAACACCTCCAATTTAACCTTATTATCAATTTTACCCTCTTTCTCTCCAATCGCAGCTTTAGTTTGGGTCATAATAGTTTCTGGAAGAGCAGAAATAGTGGCTTTAAGCCTATCACCAGTTGGAATAGTTTCGGGCAACATTAAAGCTCGTGACAGTAGTAAGAGTGAAGGTGGAACTCTCTCGTTTAGGCTCAAATCAAGCCACTGATTCAATTGTGTTCTGAGACGTTCTTCGGTTAAACCATAAGCCCTCATTCCACGCGCACGACACGCTTGCTGAACTTCTCCTAAACTCAGTGAATCCACACCTTCTTTTTGGATCATCTTATCGTCGGCTGCTAACGATCGGAGCTTCATTCGTAACTGGAAACGGAGGAAATTGTTGGTGCCCAAAGTTTGGACTTCGAGGACGCGACATAAAGCGATTAACTGGCTTCGTGAAAGAGAGTCGAGAGTGATTTCGTCTTCGAACAGTTTCGAGAACTTCATTATTTCTTCGTTGGAAACGTGCTCGCCTGAAAAAAGATTTTGTATTAATCTACAATAAAAATTCGACATGTTTAAAATACAATGCGATAAAACGTCAATTTTTTTTAACGTTCTTAACTTTTTGATTGTTTTGTCTATTTTATTACCGACATGGAAAAAAATTGAAAGTTTTTCTCTCCATCTGTCTTCTTCTTACAAACAAAAAAGGGCATTTCTCTCCAAATGTAATAGTTTGTACTTGAAAGTATATTAGTTTCAAAAAAAGATGCAATAGTAAAAAAAATATTGCAAAACGACATTGGAATTTAATAATTGGCAGAGTTGTTGGTAATATTCTGTAGAACAGCGACCAAGATAAGCATAAGCATAAGCATAAGATGTCAATAGGTCAAAACGGAAATCACTATAAAAGTAGAAAAATGTTACAAAATTCAAAACATTGATGCAATTTGACTCTGTTTATGTAACATAGTGACTTGATGTGTCATGTGTAAATACGTTAAAAAATAATATTAATAAAATACGTGTTATCATTGAGAGACAAAGTGAATAATGGTGGATATTGTTTATCGTAAATTAAAAGTTTATCCTCCATAATAACCTTCCAGATAAAATAAAACAAAAATTTCAGAAAAATACAATTGTAGTAAGAATAAACTTTATCTTATTTCAAAATTTCATTATATAAATTTTGTTGTATAATTTTAAATTAAACAAACCAAAATATTTTCATAATGATAGAATTATGTAATAATTGAACCATGAACTTGGAGCACGGAGGTTATGGAATGAAAAAAAAATAAATTACGGAAAATTGAATATAACGATAATTTTAAATACTTGAAGCGAATAATATCAGTATAATTTTCTTTTTTAATATGCAATCGGTTTTAATTCTCCTTGTTTTATTTCGTTTGCGATAATGAAATCGTAAAATAATTTTAAAAAAGCACCACAGAACATTATCTACTGAGTTTATTCTGTATATTAAAGAACATTTTTCATGTATGTGACTTTAGATGTCAGTAAAAATTCAGAGCATATTTCAATGTTTTGGCTAGCAGATGACAAAGAAAATCCTGTACCGTCATCATCGCCCTTTGTCCCCATAAATTGCAACCTTGTTTGTTGGCATTCTTAGGTAAATATTTTGCTTGTTATAATAGTGGAAAATTGTTATTTTCAAATTTTGTAGCGTTAATTAGAATAAGTGAAGTAAACAAAAGTTGCTAAAAACGACTCCATAGCTCAAATTTAAATCTCTCTAAGTGGATTTACTTTCCGTCTGTAATACAAAGATCAAGTTCAAAGCCTGATAAGATGTTTAGACAATTGCATACACGTGCATCAAATTTTCCTATCATGTGAGAGGTGTAAAGCGACATGTTTTACAATACACAAACGCGGAAAAATCACGGCTTCTTCTTTTCTAACGTCCCTAGCGACAAGTAATGACCTCGTAAAATCTATTTTTGTTATGCAATCACTGGCAATATTATCGAGCGATGATGAAGCATGAAAGTGATTTTGAGGTTAGGTTTACCTGATGTCCGAACTTTGTGAAACCATTCTGAAAATTCTTTGGCGCGTGTAGATTTATGATCTGTATGTTGTACAGCCATGTCATCCAAAGTCTCTTGCAGAAACTTTGCCATTTCAAGTTTCACTTTTAGGTTCTGTTTGTTTTTGTTTTCCTTCTCGGTAGCTGTTTGGAATGTTGATGGTAACATTCCTGGGAATAATTTTACAAATACCGGCAATAATAACTCCATAAATGGGACGATAATGAAAACTGAAAAGGGTAATAATCTGAACATATCACCCACTGTTCTTGTTAAAAGACGATATTCTCGTCGGGTTAAAGTATTTCCGTTGAGGACTCTCCATACTAGCATTGCCGAAATTTTCACGTCGATAAAAAGCAGGCGAAAGCCATGGTAGTAATGCACCAATTCATCAATGACTTTTTGTTTTATACTCTTTTTCTCTGGAGGCTTCTGTACTATTTCAGTGGCAGCTATAGCTTCCCTCTGTCTCTTCAATTCTTCAACAGTGACTTCAACTTTAGACGAGGGTTTTAGGGGTTCTTTCTCGAAATTTATAGAAGATAATGAAAAATTCCTAGTTTGTTGTTGGAAACCAAGACTACTATTTAACCTCCATAAATGAGCACCCCATGGTCTGTTTTCAAAATCCCTTATTAGTTGCGAATTACTTACTGACAGTAAACGTCTTGGATGATTAAAAGTGTTTTTGTATATTTGATCATTTCCAACACATACACACGTAGGTCTAATGTTTGAATCTCGTAAACCTGAAAATTACAACATAATTTACAATGTTACATAATTCATTTCAATTTTCGGCGTATTTCCTTAATAAATGATGTTGTTTACTCACCTCTGATTAAACTGTAAGGTCCTTTTAATGTGTGCGGCCGGAGAAAAACGTGCATCGTGTAGTTTATATATTTTTGAAAATGTACTTGCCAAGTTTTATTAATTCTTCTTGTAATTACTCATAAATGCCATTAATTGTGATTTAATAGAGCGAACATTTACTATTACGGTGTTTTTCAGTTCTCAACCATGAACAGATAAATTCACATAAAAATTTTCCAAGACAGAGCGGATAGAAAAAAATGACATCAGATGGTGACGTTTGGGTACCAACCCCACAAAATTTATGACCCTGGTTCATGTTGCATCGTAGATTATGATGCAATCACACAACGCAAGTGTAATGTGGGTGGCCTAGTTTGTTTTAATTTCAATGTCTTTTTGTTTTTAAGATTTTTTTGGTAGAATATGTTGTTCACTTTACATGTACTTTACTTTTATATTATATTTTAACATTATTGTGAAAATTTAACAAAAAGTTATCCACAGAAAAAAATATTTGTAAAAATTAAATTCGCCTCTTAATTACTAAAAAAAACATAATTTTTTGGATTAATCATAATGAATTTTAGAGTTTATCGTTAATCATTTTAATTGGTTATCCGAAAAACAAAAGAAATGAAGTTTAATAATGAAAATTTAAAGTTAGAAGTTTCTAACTCTAAGTTAGAGGTAGAAACCTCTAACTTTAAATTTTCATTTTTGCTATTCTAGCAAGGTATAAATCTCGAACGCCAGTCTTTGTTTGACATTCTATGACAAGAACATCTAAAAAAAGTTTGTTTACATCCAATTTGACATTTTTAAGGCGCTTTGTTGTAATTGGTTTTATATTTATTTCAATATTTTCAAAAAGAAAAATGAACAAATCCACACAAGTGATGTATTAAATTTCCATGCATTTGAAACTTCCACAACTCAAATAATAATATTTTACAGCATTCGATTCCACCGGTTTTTGACAGCTCATCTCAGACATGGATGAATCACTAAATAACCTATATAATTTATCAAATAAAATTCTGAACTGTATTGAACCTGAGATAAACAGATGAACAACAAAGGAATGGGAATTCAGGTTTAATAAACGTAGCAATCGTTCAAATTTCATATTCCATAACTGTACCAATCACTTAACGTTTAATATTTATAACAATAATAATCATAGTAATGTGGAATAACTGTAGCGTAACTGTTTTTATTCGTTATTAAGATTGGCAAGCAAATGTAGAAAAAGTATAGTATGCAGTAGCAATTCGGCACTTGTGGAACCGTCACACTCGCTTTCGGCTCGTGGTATAAACTTTCCACTCATGCCACATCCCAAACTCGTAATAGATTATCTTATTTTAGTCTTAATATCTTCAAAAAAAAAAAAATTATGATCGAGAAATTAAATTTCGGTTTCCTCTTGCTCACTTGAAGCAAGTTATTTTTCCAATGATTTCTTTTTTCCCGTATTTCATGCTTCTTCATTTTGAAGTTTTTCTTTCCATTTATTTCATTTTTCTTTTGCTCTCTTGGTTTTCGTCTTTAAATAGTTGGCGATGACAGCGAAGAAGCGTCTTTCGGATTATTATTCTACATCTTTACTTTCTGGAAGCTTGATCTTGTCTTATATTGTCATTGGGATCTTTAACATTTCGACCATTTCTTCAGTTGTACGAGAATGATGTTCTTCCCGCTTTGTATCTCTTTCTGTTTTTTTTTTCATTCTTGTCATCTTTTTCTCTTGTCCATTTTTACACGCAAACTTGATGTAATTGATATTTAACGGAGCCACCAACATAAAAAATGCAAGGCCTACTAAACATTATTGTTTTCTAATCCCTTTGTATATTAAAATGTTTTTGTTTGGATATTTACCTTCCTTTGTTTCTGAATAAATAATCCGAAGTAGTTATTTTGAACATCGATAGTTTTTCTATTAATAGACAGAATTACGAACGCCTTAATATTATATGGGTGCTTACACACCCGATTACATGTAAATACTTTTGTTTTTTTATCTGGACAAATAAAACTACAATAGTATGACTGTTTTCGCATGAACTTTTATCTATTTAAATTTAAACAAACCTATTGTAAGTAACGAATTAATGATATATAAAATTAGTTTGCATTTTTTATCTACACACTAAAAAAGATATTTGTTGTTTGTTGTAGCCTTGAAACAGATTTTTGTTTGTTGATATTCCTATAAAAGCGCTTTGTTTATAATGCGCCCCTTGCCTTCGACGCAGTTGTTTGGATTCCAGGTCAAAGATATTACAAATTCGCGTCAAAAGATCAATGTATCTTATACAATTCTCAACCGTATCTAATTACGAAGAAAAAGTGAGAATTGGACACAAATAATTGACACACTTTAAAGTTCGCTTCTCCAGACTGAATACAGTCGACCCAACCGGATTAGACTCGATCATCATTTGTTTTAGCCTCAGCCGTCTGCCTATTTATATCCGTTATTTGAATAATGCAGATAATAATATGATCTGATGCTTGCATGGTGATCGAAATGCACAATTTTAAAATCAAATATTGAAACGTTCCGGAGGAAAGTCAATAAAATTAACTCGTACCGGACACGCGCACATCTCTCCGCCACATTTGCCCGTGCGCAGTTTGAGCGGGATCCCTCCTGATTGGCACTGGCCATTGTGCCTGGCTGCCATGTTTTGTTAAACTGTGGGGTGTGTTGAAGAAATTTAACGTTTTAACATCAACCCCGTACGTTAAGGTAGGCCTAGCAATAACAATTAACCTGTTTCATGTTGTGAAAGGTAAATTTTCGCGAGTCACGCGCTCCATTCCACGGAACGAAATAACTGCGTTTGTTGTGCAATTCAATGGCGATTTTTCATGATTCGCACTGTGAAAATTCGCTATTTCTTTAAAACAACCATTTTGCGTTGTTCACCCTTTATTAAGGGTTGTAGCAAGATGAAAACTTTTATAATTAGTTTTTGGCGTAGTGGCCTTCGCTTTGACGTTTCGCTAAATTTCGCCATTATTTTGATTCAGACCAAGCCAACGTGATCGTGGCGACGTTGGGTTTTTCTCAAAGTCAGATAAATACGAGAACAATGACCGTTATTTTGAGTTCCCGGACAGTTCTTTGTTTTTTTTTTTCCTGTACTAGGAATGTCAGGAATGACAGTGCGTCAATGGCGGGCTTTCATGACTTGCCACAAGGGCGCATTTCCGCTAGAGGTGGGCACGTGTCTTTTTAACGTCGGTTTTGACACTTCCATTTCCACGGTGGAAATTGTTTTATTTCGGTTCGTGAAAATGCACTATCATCTGGGCGAGACGACAACCGCCGGGTTCATTTGTCCTTGTGTGCGCTATTTTTAAACATCGAGTCCTTTGAACCGACTATTAGTGACATTGTTCTTGGAGGGAAAACTGACGTTTGGCTGTTGCAGGTTCACAATGGGGGGTACAAAAACTCAAGTTCTGCAGTGAATCAACGAAGAAATCTTTTACTAACGATTGTTTTTGATGTTGGCTTGTTTCGCATTTTTTCTATTTTGATTTCGTTATGGATTTCGTTGCTGTTTTCACCTAATAATTTTACGATGCGTCCCAAAGAGGAGCGTTTCGGACTTTCTGTACGCCCCCAGCAAATTGAGACACAAACCTCACGTGAACCACTCAACTGCTGCATGGCTCATCATCATTATTTTTTATAAAGTAAGTTATAAATTATTACCTACACACCATTGTCTCCTTTGTTTCGCTCAAAACCATCATGAGAAACCACACATATGAATTCACGGATTTTTTAACAATTATTTTGCTCCATGGTAATGATAATGACATTGCTTGAAACGCCACCTACATTACTTACATTATTTGTAATTCAGTATATCACGTGAATGGGAAAACTATAAAACTTGTCCTTCCTGCATTCCAGTTGCTCATTAATCTAACCAAATTATCTTCTGTAAACAACCTTGAATTGATACAATGGCAGACATGTACTACATACCAAATTACCAAACGTAATTTACCCCTCTAGATAATGCATTCTTGTACCTCTGGCTCTCATTCTGTTTGTTTCAAAAAAACAGTAATTTTTATTGATTTGTTGACGTTTATGTCAAAATAGCAAATCAGAAGTTACTGACAGATAAAGGTCCGTTTAGAGTTTTACCAGGTGACTGTATTAAAATATCCAAACATGTAATTACACGAAACATGTTTTTGTGAAGAACGATCAATAACTACAGTTTACTGTTTAGTAGTAAACCTCAAACATGATTTCAGGGTTTCAACGATTGCTCCAATAAAAAAAAAAGTTAATTTCAAATATCGGGTGTGCATTTCATTAATTTCAAATCTGGTAGCATTGCCTGTAAAACTCATTTGTTTTGGAAAACCTATGTCGCATTAACAAACATAACCTTACTATTAAGTGACAGCAAGTTATAAGTACTTACAACAACGTAAATAGTTCCTGGAAAAAACTAGTTTTTGTAAAAAAGCAACAAACAACGCAAACAACACAATTATGATCACAAGAAACAATACAAATACACACGAGTTGACAGATGACAGGAAGAATGACATTATGATATGCCTCCTTGCAAACAAAAGAATTTCATAGGTAATACTACTATAATATTAAATCAATTCCCGATACTAAAAAGGTATAGTAGCTGGCAATAAATTTTGGTTGTCAGTCATTTTTTGATACGGTGAAAATTATTCAATTATGACTGCTCTTAACCTATAATAATTGCATGACACAAATTTCTGTCATAAGAATCCTTTAACACGTTTACCAGGAAGTAGGGTCCAGAACTTGGCGAATGACTACATCACTGTATGTTCAAAACAATGCAAACAAGAATAAAATGATGTTGGTATTACCATCATTTTTAGAAAAAAAAAAAAAATCATTTTAATGACATTCGCCTTTATCAAACACGGAAAATTTCTAATTTCTGACAATTCTGAGTCAATTTTTCAAATGACATTGACGACCAAAATTTATCGCCGCAAGCAAAAATCTAGAGATCAATTTTGATTGCATTTACACACTTTTATAATTGGGTCTTTTATGCCATTGGGATTTATTGCCATTCTGTGATAAAATACTGGCAGGATGAAAATGACGTAGAAAAGGCTCATTTACAAAGAAGAAAATCACACATTTAATTTTTTTCGCCTTACATTAATATTTGAGAATTGTTACTCAAACGTCAATCTAAATGGCAATGAAGCTTGAGTTGTAGGAGTATGTATTATTCTTTTAGAGATCATAGAACAATGAACAATAATTCAAAATTTATTGCTCGGAACGGTTCGAATTAACCTGTTATTGTTCAGTTAACTTTGTTTTAGCTTATAACAATTTACATTTAGAACAGAATTTTTAACAAACTTGTTTATTTAAGATAAAACAAAGTCAATTATATCGCTTTTAGTGACAATTTAACGAAAGAAGAGTCAATCAATGAAATGAAGTTTATTTTTTTAAATTAACTGATGGGGGTGGTGGTAATTATTGACAAAAACATCCACGAAACCTTTAAAAATATATTGTAAGATGCGTTTTCAAATAGTTTGTTATCATTTAAGAAAAACTTTGATTTCGTTAAGAACATGATATATAATTCTTGGCAAATCAAGCAGATTGATTTTAGTTTTCAGTGACCACTACTCTACCTAGTGTTCCAGGAACTTTAGGCTATTCAATAGCTTTCAGTTAACTTTGTTTTTAATACTGAACAAGATAATATCGGAGAAATCTCCGTCCAAATTACATTTTAAATTTTTCATTTAGAGTGGTAAAATTCAAACAAGAAGTTTAAGCCGATATTTTTGTTATTGTTGCGAATTGCTGATACTTACTGTAAAAATTGTTCAGTAGAAATTCCTTTGACTCAGTTACATTTACTCAGTTCTTCAATTGGTCCGAAATTCCGGTGCTTGTAACTAATTAGTCATCGGACTGTGTTTTCCTTTTGTTATTAGGAATGTCCTCAACAGAAACACGTATCGTATAGGAACAATTTTCATTAGTGCAGTTCATAAAGTGTGCAGGTATAGGTGATTCTCCTGAGGATAAAATTTTTATTCCTTTTCTGCGAACCGTTACTTGTGTCAATTTAATTTGTAGAATAACGATAATTACTTTTGTCATGGTACTTGATATTTTTTTCACACAGTACGACTATGCCGATATTGATCCATAATCATACTTTAACGTATGTTAAATTTAATTGTTATTTATTGATACAGAGGAAGTTTGTAAGCAGATTATTAACCATCAAGTTTCATTTTATTTCTTACGAGTCTAACAATTTGAGTCTTTTAGTAGTTTGAGAAATAAAAGGATGTTACAGTTTTCAAGAGCAACTAAATGCTTCACAATGAATCATAGCAAATCAACTATTTAGTTTCCTGTACTAATGACGCATCAAAGAAATGATGTTATGTTTATTGACTTCGGACAAAATATCCGTATTTCGTTGTTAGCATATATTTTTGAACATTGTTGTGATTTAGGGAAAAACAGTAGTCTTAATTTGTAACAAGCCTCAAGAAAAAAATCGTGGAGTTACTTTCTAGTCTTGTTGGAATCAATTTTCATCATATCGATTTGATCTATAGCCATACACTGCGATTGTCTAAAAGCTTTTCCATCAAGGGCCTCTTAAATTATGTAATAATACTGACTTGTATGTTCAACGGCACACTTGAAGTATAGTAGAAAAATGGCTCATACAAAACTGAAGTCTACTACTAGGCATTTTCAGTGAGTTTGTTTTTTTTTTCTGAAATAACTGACCTGACCATCAAAATTAACTAAATGTACACTAACTAAAAAGATCTATTTCGTTGTGAGTCAAGGGTTGAAGTAAAAAATTCATAACGACTTCGATAATGAGCAGCCTAATGACATAGTCTTAATGGCCTTAAGAAGATTATGTCTCTTATCATGCACGAGTTCGAAAATAGTTTTTCTATTTGGCCTTAGAAATTCTCCTGCTGGTTAGAATAATTATTTTCTTTTTGTTGTAACGATGTTTTTCGGGATTTAAATATGTCGTTATGATTTGGGGGAAAACCCGGTATTGTTATCTAACCTTATCAGATTGTTTCAACTAAAAATATTTCCTAGAAGCTATTGGTGTTGTGGAGGATCATTCATAGATTATAGATCGCTTAGATATGGATTTTTTGTTATCATAAATTGTTTTGTCATGAATTTACAAGTTATGGCCCATAAAGTTGATTAAGTCCAGAGTTGTAATCAAAGGACGAAATTACTGGTAAATGCTGTGAAGTGTTGGTCATAAAATAGAAAATAGGAACGCTTTGGAGCACTGGTAATGTTATTTCTGTAAATTATGTGTTATAGTAATTAACATCTTACCATTTATTGATGGGAGTCAACAGACTTTTGTTTGTTTTCAGATAGTAAAAGGAAGCAAAACATTTTCTGTACCGTATTAATTTGCATGTTTTTGTTGTATTAAAAAAAATCCTTTTTTTCCCTCATCACTTTTTTTATATCCTACACTTGTTTAGACGTACACTACCACCTAAAACTTGACGGCAGAATGTTGTAACGTAATTATCATTTTCAGCATATTATGAAGTATCCACAACTTGTGTCCATGCCAACGGCAGTTTCTGATTGGCTCGAGGAACAGTTGGAAGCTCGTGGAATAGACGCTGTTGTATATACTCGTTACATACTTAGCCTTTTGCACAGCGATACTGTAGATATCATTTATTCTGATGAAGATCTACACTTCTCTCACTTGAAAAAGGTAAAACATAGATTTTATTCATAGGGCGAAAATTTAGTTAGGTTCATTAACAGGAAGTGAGACGGTCGGGTGGAAGTCGTAAGCGCTTTCGTCGCACAGCTGATTGGTGGAAATATGCACAAGCTGATGCTGAGAAGCTCAAACGATCTGCTGCAGTAGAGTGTTTGATGTCTGCCTCTGAACAAGTATGTTTACTAATTTTCGTATAAATTTTGGTGAACTTACATGCTTAATTCAGTGATGGTTGTTGAAGTTCTTGGCTGTTAACTCGCTTTTACTTAACTCATTGTTTAAATGGTGAAATTATGTTTTATTGTGGGAAACATCTGCATTCAACAAAAGTGTGGACAAGGGCTTCAGTTATAACCGCCGAAGGTGTGGGTCATTCTTTAAGTAGAAACGATTATGTTTATATTGGAACAGATTTTTAATTCGACTCGTGTGTCACTTTTACAGGTGAAAAATTAATGCAGTAGAAATTTTTGGGAATATTTTTATGGTACTTATACTTTATGGTTCGCCTGCTTTAGTGCAGCACTTTCGACACAGCGGTATTTGTTATAGAATCGTATAGAAAAACATTTTTTTTGTAAGTTTCTTATAAAAAGGATTTTACATTTGGCAAGAATTTCAAGAATGACCCATATTGACAACTAACAGTCCCTGTTGGCTTTTAAATATTTTATTTTTGCTAATCTTAACCAACGCTTTATCATAACAGTTCCCGCGCACAGTTTATTTTGTTTGAAAGTTGCTAGTTTGATATTAATTATTTTGTTCTTAGAATTTTGTTTTCCCGGCGAAGTGGTTTGTACACTTATAAAAAAACATATATGTGCTTTAAACATTTTTTTGTACTTATGTCTTTCTCTGTGGTTTTCAGACTTGCGGAATAGAGTCTCTTATTGACGAGTTATGCGATAAGCTAAATGAAATAAAGAGTGACGTGCATCACGCCGATCCGCCCACAAAAAAAGCGAATCCGGAGCTCCAACAAGTTTCCCCCCAAGAGTTGGCTAAACGCTATTACGCCGCTTTCCCTCCGCTTAATCGCAACACATCAACCTCTCCCTCCAAACTAATTTCATTGATACCCAAGTGGATACCCTCGCCTAAAAAGAAGCCCGTTGCCAATAACCGCAAACAGAACCGTTCGTTCGAAGAAACAATGAAGGCTAACAGAACAGCGAGCAAGCAGCGGTTCGGCGCTTATTTTGCTGGCCGCCATAACAATAATAATAAGAAGGAAACGGTTCGCCAAAGCGACTGCGATTGGACAACTTCCAAGAAGTCGCGTACTGAGACAGCCCCCAAGTCGGACGATTCCAATTTAGATTGGAATATGAACGGAGAGGCGAATTTGTACGACGATTTGCCCGTGGATATTTCGGAGTTACTTGAAGACTCACCCACTCCTCACGATGTTACTGTTGAAATGATGAATTTGGCGAACATGAGAGATACAGGTCGGAGAGGGTTTATTCAGTGCGGCACCAACATTACTAGTTCGATTTGGACGAACGAGGCGGCCATGGAAGAGGACACAGTTTTTGATAACTACAACACTGCTTTTGGTTCTGACTCAGTACTTGATCTTCAGTTCAGTTCCATTACAATTCACAACAATAATAATAATAACAATAATAATTGGGTCGCTGGTGATGAATTCGCTTCACTTCCTGAGCCCTCGATTTTCGAAGCTGCCAAAAGAAACTTATGGGATTTGCCCAGCGGACGATGGTCGGAAGACAGCGGCTGCTTTGAGGACGAATTCATCGTCAATTCTTTCACTGTGAGTCTCATCAAGTTGAACCACGACAAAGAAACCAGCGCTTTCGCTGAAGTCTTTCCGAAAAATCGCTCATCTTTCACGCCGTTCTCGAAAGTCATTGGTTCGGGCATCAGGCGCGATACGTCCCTCAAAACCATCGATCTTGAGAAAGAAAAAGACGATTTGCTCACTTCGATCCATAGTCATTTTCGCCCCATCAACGAGAAACTAGATTACATCCACGGAGAATACGCAGACGGTGCTACTTTTATCGTTTCTAACAACTGGGATAAGATCAACTACCGCAGAACCGAAAGCGGCGCAATGTACATGGAGAACGACTACAGCTTGCGAAAAAAGTATTGCGAGTACAAGGTGAAGAATGGACCTACCAACATGGAGTTTGTACTAAAATATCTTGTATGTCAAAACGATAAGGGCTGTCAGACGGATGATATGGATGCCGAAGTTGAGGCGATCAATTCAGATCGAGAACTCAAAGATGAACGTCGCCCTTTGGTGAAGGCGTCATCGTACAGTAACAGTTGCAGGACCTTGGCCACGAACACGGATCATTCTCTCGGTGATATTCTTGGACATTGTGTTAGATCAGATAGCGCTGTTTTGTCGGAAGTCGTGTGGCAGCAACAGTCGTGTGACAAATGCAACAACAATTCCTCGGTTTGGAATCTGAGTATGGACGGATTGAAACAAGAAAAGAAAGAACTAGGATGGCAGTTTGGGACCATGAGCAAAATCTGGAGTGGCGGAGTGGTAAGAAAAATATTTCAATTTTGCTACTAATGTTTCGTGAAATCATAAATACTGTTTCTTTAAATTTTTGTGTCATCAGAATGGTACTTTGAAGTGGTAACAAGTTTAATATTTAACACGTAGTATAGATGTGTTTTCTTTTTACCTGTTCAAAAAGTTTTCTGTCCAACAGACTTTAGTTTGGATTTCCAGGTATGTCATGCATGTTTGGGCCGACCTCCTTCGACTTTGCAGCACAGCAAACTTCGCGAGGACATCAGCCAAGACGGCGATCAGCTTCTCTCCGACTTGAGTACCATTCAAAAATCCTACATGCAAGAAAGTCTGCCGGTGACGGAGATCAGTTGCGATATTAGTGAACTCCTTCTGCCTAAAGAACGCAAACGTCGCCACTCGCTGATGGCAACTCAAATGGACGATTCTTGGAGTTTCGCTTCTCGTCTTGAAGAAGATTGCCTCATACAAATGTCTACGATACCAACATTGCGTTCAGTCACCTTGTAAACGGGGTAGGTCAATCAAAAATCACTTGGTAACACACGGCCGATCAGTGGCGTACTGTAACGACGCCACCGCAAAACGTGGTACTGCCATATTAATTTCAGTGCAGTCTTAACTATTGTCCCTGTCCATTAAAAACTCCCCTTTTTCTAGAGACGGGCAAATATGTGACGCTCGTGTGTTATCGATTGCTAATATTAAATTATTAAATCAATTGTGAATAAGGCGGGCGGCCGCGCAAGACCGGTGAAGCTTTTGTTGTTTTGTTTTCCTCAGTTGATTTTTTATTTTAATTTCAATCATGTACTCGAGCGAAATGTCTTGGGCGGGCCGCCGTGTATACAGTTATTTATGTAAGAATATTATGTAGGGGAAGTTTTTATTTTAGTTCAATTTTTTTTATAGCTGAACCTACACTTAGCGAATTGTTTGTTTTAATTGTTACATGTGTATCAAAAACCAAATAATTTTAAACTTCAAATGAAGATTTCGGCAGGTAGAATGGTGTTATTGGGTAAGCACACCCATTATTGGTTCCGTTTGTACCCATATTCACTAAGAGCGCGCGTGACTTCAAAGCTCTCATTTAGAACCACACTTGCCGGACAATGCTGAAATTTTATTCCATCAAACTGGAATTTTCCGTAAATTTTTAGTCGGGCCTACAATTTTTGACGAGGGTTTAGGCAACCTCCCTTGTTGAGTTGTGTAAAGGGAAGGAAAAAAAGTCAGATAGAACCGGAAAAAATAATTACCCCTGGACCGTTTGTTTTCGGAAACCGTGCTATTTTCATTTTTGCTCAAAGGAAAAGTAAAAAGTTTTTATCGGATCCCCATTTCCGGAAACGTGTTTAATTTGTTGTTTGTTTTCATTCAAAATGTCCGTTTTGTTTTCATTTTTTGTTTTCGTTATTAAATTTTATATGGGAACGAGGGTAATAAATCGATCGAGAAGAGCAGTTGAAAGAGAATAAAATAATTATTTTGATCTGCTTTAACAATACTAAGAAAAGCTCATCACAATGTCGGCAGATCTTTATTTCCCACTTTTCTTTCGCTAATATTGTAATCCAACAATATAGTTGAAAATGTGTATCTATGTATAATGTTTAGGGCATTTTAGTATAGCTCTTTGAAGTGCAGCATTGAACACCTGTAGTTGCTCGGGACGGTGCACTTTGTGTTTTCGCGCCAAAATGTGCCGCTCTCCCCTAGTTGTATTTTTCGAAATATGTAACTATTATAAATATTGGAAATGGGTACTACCATTACTGGTTTATATTTAGTTTTCGTTTTTGTTTTATTTACTATTTTGTAGAGCGATTAGAGAGGGCGGCATAAATTTTCAATTGCAATTCATAGTCATTTGGAGCCAAAGTATCGTAGTTTTGTAATATTACCAGTCCCTTCTGATTCGGGCGCCCCTCTCTAATTGATATAACTGAATAATTTCTTATCAATTATATTCATAAGAAGAAAAAAAAAAAGAAAAATCTGTTAGTTTTTAGAATTGTGTTTCTGGTAATTGATTGACGCGATTCATTGAGCGTCTAGTTTTAGATAATTTTTGATGAGAGAAAAAAAACATCGCATATCTGATACAGTTTATATTTTTTGAAGTGCTTCTTTGATCGTTTCAAAACTTTTTTGTGTGAGTGTAGTGTGCCTGTATGTATGTATGAATCAAAATTCTGTTGTGCTCTAAAATGTGAATATTTTCCATTCATCAATGTATATTCAATCGCACCTTAAAATCAATCATTACGAAGCACAGCAACAATTTCCACTGTTGGTTTCTTTCAGTCTTGCCATTTGCTAAATTAGGGACTACTTGCAAAAGAGGTGCTGTTGAATTTTATTGTATTTTCATATTTTTTTTGTATGTTGTAATTAATATTGCAATAGTTTATATAAACGTATCGTCATAACTTGTTCACTTCATTAGTTTGTTGTTTTATTACTTTAATTTTCTTCCAGTTTGTTATGATTGTACGTAATCAAGTGAACTTGTTATTAAAAATAATATTTTAAAAGAAAGTGATACAATGATTAAAATATCTTTAATTGTTGCAACATTTTCGTTTTTGTTTATCTGCATTAGTGATTGGTGCATTAGTAATTTGGGTACATATTTGATTATTAAAAAAAAAAAAAAAATGAAAAAACCAATCACTGTATGCTCCAGATGTTAGTGTGTAGCATAACCTTTTATTTTAGTGCCTATTAAAACTAGTATAATTTGACCTTTTGCCTTACAAAACGTTACATGTAACCATCTTTGTATGTTGTTTACATAGAAATTCTCATCAATGTAACATATTCAATTGACTCAATTATTATGAAATAATGCAGTTTGTGGCTTAATTAATTCATAGTTTAATTATTATGATAAAGAAACGCAAAAAAAATTAAAAAATGAAAAAAACAGGTAAAATATTTTGTTCAGTTCTAATAGGTCAGTGTATCATACTTACGAAATTATCAAAGAATAATTAATGAAATAATTCATCGTCATCAGTCATTAATAAAAAAAAAACTTAAAAATGGGTGTACTTGCGACGCAGTTTGATAGTTTTTCATACTTAAAGCAAATAACATGCCAACTTTAATTGGAAAGTCCTTTTATGAGTTTGGTATTAAAACTAAATAAAGCAAGTACAAAGCACAGCTTTGCGTTTTTATACCTTTGTGAACTTTCAAATCCTAAATCCTCAAAAATTCCCTGTCGATATGAAAAAGATATTAAAAAGTCTGAGTGGCCACCAAATTAATGAATATAATACTTTCTTGATTCAATTTATCATGCGGGTGCCGCTACCGGAAAAAAACTGGCGGTTTGTAAAATTTCATGTATAGTACTTGGTAATTTATTAAAATTTAACATCTATAAATGCATTACTTGAAAGTAAAATCGTCTACGGATTTCTACTTAAATTAGAGGTAGTAACAGAAAATAACCTCAAGATGGCGCTGCATGATATGAGCTTTTGATTGCACATAACTGAATATCCGAAGCAATAAAATATGAATTAGTTTAATTTTGATTTTTTCCCTTAAAAGTAATACATGTATGAAACCTTTATAACGTTTTGTAACGTCTTTTACATCTCACACATAATGTCAGTTAGAGAGAAATTATATTGAGAAAAATGAGAAAAACATTTGATTATAACGAATCTCTACTCTCATTTTTTAGAATCTAAAAATGTACTTATTACTGGTTAAATAGTCTTCATTGTAAGTTTTATTCTTTTGAAAAACTTTGTTCATTTCAAGATTAAAGAAAAAAAGCAAATGCTAACAGAAAAAAGTGGCAAGCTTTTCGCAAGCTCCACATTAAACATACATTGATTTGTTTCGCTTTAAGGTCCATGTTACTAAAGTTAACTAGTGTACCTGATGTACTTATTCAATTGTCTATTGTTTAACGGAAATTGCAAAACATTTTTTCACTCACAACATTTATCATCTAAAGCGTTTGGCTCCTTTACCTTCTGGAAGTCAAATTGAACGCTTTTAAAATTTCTAATTAGTTAATTCTTCTTTCTACACATTGTTCGCAGTCTGTTTATTTTTATGCTGTTTTTTATAATGTATTCGAAACACGCAAATTATACTTTAATTTAGTAGTATTACAATTTGTAATTAAAAGAAATATAAAAAAGAAAATCTACATTTTATTTATGTCTGCTCATTTTTTTGTGTGAAATGAAATAATCAAATAATCATGCTCTAACACTTAAAATTACTACCAACATCATTAACGATATTATATTGCATTTAAAATTAATCATAAATATATAAAAGGTGGATCTCTTTGTTTTATTTCAATCCAGCGTTTCATAAATGGTCTTTTCGTAAACTGCAGCCACACTGGACCTATTCTAAGAAATTTTCAAGCAATTCACTTAATTGTTCTGTCGAGTCTTTTTTATCTTTACAAATATTTACTTTCGTCAGTATATAGCTCTACAGAATGTTATATTTGTTTTTCATTAGTTTTATTATTTTGCGATTCGCACTTTTGTGTGAAATGTTGTCACTCCCATATCGGTTGATTGATAGACCTTTTTATTATATTATGCATGTATTTCTTTAATTTTTGTCCCAATTAAGTTTTTGATTGGTTTTTGAAGAATCGGGAGCAGCAGAATACCTGAAGTCAGGTTAATGCGTGCGTTATAGCATGTAACAGCTTTCTTCGCGAATAACAGCCGGAAGAAATAAGAAAGACTGCTGGGAACTACGTCGGAATAATCTCGCAAAACTAGTCAAATCGTCGCCGACCCGTTATGCCATCGCGAATGTTTTCCGTTTCGTGGAAACCTCAACATGTTCCCGAAGATAAATCACCCATTGTTTACGTTTCATTTGAAATGTGTGTTAACCGCGAATTGGCATAAAATCTTCACGTGTATGTTTGTGACCGTTTATGTGTGTGGGTTAGGTTCAACCTGCCGCACTTAAGCACTTGACTGAGAGAGCAGTTAGTAAGTCAGTGGTGGTAAAAGCGACTCGAGTTAGTCTTGCACAGATATTCTTGGTCAGCGAATCGCGTGTGTTCACCTGTACCAATCTTCGAGTTGTAGTGGGTCACTTGGACGTCGTCATTGTGCGGATATTTGCTCGAAGGAGTGATTTGTGATTTGAGTTGAAGGAGGATTTTTGGGAATTTTTTTGGACTTCGGACAGGTAAGGAGTGGAATTTCTTTTCGGAAGATTTTTGAATGAAAACCGGTAATTTGCTTGGTTCCGGTATACTGCTGAGGTTCACGGTCAGCGAGATACCTCTAATTGCAGCGGTTTCAAACACATGGAAAAAATGCAAAGTATGTTATTATTTTTGCAATGAACCTTAATTAGACGACAGCGTGCAGACACCGATTTTTTTTATTAAATCGCTCCAAATGAACGTTTACATGGGCCTTAACAAGTGTCCTCGATTGCATGCAATTATAAACTTAATAATTGTGCTGCATTCAGTTTTAATTGTTATGCTAATTTCTGATCACACATTTATATTTTTTATAATAAATGATCCAAACGGAAATATGTGATAACCCACATTCAGTACAATGCGTTTTTGGCACATGGGTATTATGGGAAGGTATCTAAATATTTTTCACGTAATAAAAGATCAGCCTCATTTCTCATTTAGAACGAATTTTTTAACGATACTGTAAACGCAATTATTAACATTATGAATATGCATATCATATTGTTTTAGCAATCTCAAGCTAAAGCTAGATTTTTTCTGACTTTTATTATAAACTGAAAAAAAAAGGAAGAAGAATACCTACAGAAAATATGGAATCGACCGCCTAATCTAGTAACGGATTTTATTATCAAACATCATCCGTGATGTAATAAGATCTAATGTTATCAAATACCAAATTCAAACAGGCATTTCTTATTCTATAACCTCTTAGCATTAACAGCATGCAAATAATATCTAGTAGGTATATTGAAAAACAAGTTCCAGAAGGCTATTTATTACAGCACGAGTGCGGGAATTTTTTAAAACTATTATAATAACGGGCCCTTGAAACCTTGAAATAAAGATTGTGCTATTAAATTTAAAGAAACACCTTTAAAGCACCAATTTTTGAGGAGAATGACAGTAAAACATTTTAATTATGTCATTAAACATATAAGTTTATTTGAAACACCTGGTACACACTTGGAAGTTTTTAAAATCTACGAAGTGCTTGAGTGTCAAAATATTTATTCTAAATTAAAACATAACATAAAACTACTCAAAACACAAACTTAAGCTCTGAATTTTGTCCGATAGTAGCTCCATTGCTTTATAGATTTCAGGTTCTGGTTTCGGATTCATAACCAAAACACTGTTCATCTGATCGATTTTTCCAGGGATGATTTTATCTAAAATACAAGATGCCACCAAGTTCTCGCTCTCTTCATCACTGATTCCCAATTCTTCTCCAATGTACGAAATCTTTATCTTATTATACGGTTTGATTAGCAGCAACAATATCTTAGTGCGGAAGTTCTTCAACAGGTCGATAATGTGTTCTTGAATGAACTGGTCTTTCATTAAAGTTTCTTTGTTTTTCTGGAAAATTCTCTCAAATTTTTTCATGTCGTTGTTCTGATAAGCTGCAATCAAATCGGTCATAGTTTTAATCTCCGGTTTGTTCTTGTAGGGCTTCGCCTCCTGTGAGTCAAAAGGGTCAATCGCCGATTTCATAAGCATACTTGTTAGAAGTATATACTTTAAACATGCCAATCGGCGAGGATTTCCCGATTCATCGTAATTCTTGAAGGCTTCGAAAAAATCTGTGTACGCCTTTTCGTAATCGCCTGACCTTAGATACATTTTGCCGCCACACTCTCTGATGATACTCATAATAATAGGATGTGGTATCGCCGATCTCACTCGTAAAGAGCGTTCGTACAGCTCCTTCAAATGTTGATGATTCTTCAACTCGGTATACATTTGTATTTCAAGAGCGTATACTTCTAAAAGTTGTGTACCTTTATGCAAATCACTCTCTGAATCGCAATAACCACAAGCCTGTTTCAGTTGTCTGATGATGGATGAAAGTTTATTAAACTCACCTCTCTCGAGGAAAACTTTCCCAAGTTTTGTGTTAGTTTTGAACCATAATCTTTCGTTTTTCGAGTTTTTCAAAGCTTCTAGTGTTGTCTCGTAGAAATTTTTCAACATCTCCATGTTGTCGGAGGTCGATGTGAAGTCTAAAATCGAATTGATGGATTTCTCTGCGTGGTTCTTTGTCACGGCCGTGTTAACGTAAGTTAGGAGTTCCTTGTATTTATTCATGGTTTCTCTGTAATTCTTTAATTGGAAATGTATTTTTATCATTTGCTTCAATGCTTTGAAACCCCAAATGCATTTAGAGTCTCCTTGGAGCTCTAGAACGTGTTGAAAGGCTATAAGGGATGCTCTAGGATCCTCTTCTTTCAGTGATTTTGCACAGTAGTATTGGTTTTCTAAATTGACATCTGACTCGGAAGTGCTGTCTTCGGAGTATTCCAGTTCGTAGTCGCTTTCCTGAAGTAGTAGTTCTTCATCTTCCATTATGAGAAGACAGTAGATGTACAAATTAACGTGTCAACGATTAATCAGTTTTCTAGCAATGGTTGCTACGAGTTTTGAATCTGTGGCCCAAATTTTGTAAAATGGGGATATTGACTTCGGCTTTCTTAAAAACGATCTAAACATGAGACAATGAGGCTCTCAAGATAAAAACTAGTTACGTGCTGGAATTTTGATGTTTATAATTCGGTAACTTCTTGGAGTAATTCAGTAATAAAATTTTACGGTAAATAAGATGAGTCGTTGTCGACTAATAACAAAAAGAAGATTATGATCAGCACACGGTTTTAACCTTTCACGACAAAATACATCGTTCGTACACTTGGTTGACATTGACATCTGTACTATTACTCGAAAAAATCCTGACGTCATTTTATCCAACACCAACGATGATTATTTCTTTCATTTTTTAATCATTTCAATGATATGCACATTCACTTTGTTTTGCAAGAGATAAAGTCATCATTACTGAAGAACATGTCGTCTTCATTGTGTGAACACATGTCAGCTTTTGCAAAATGAGTTTTTCTAGGAAGCTGTTCAGGTGTTTACCATTAGTGTCTCAGTGATTGATCTACGTTGAAAAAACCCATAATCACATCAAGGTAAATTGAATCAAACACTCGAAACGGCATCTCATGACGGAAGTAAAAGAACGCATTGAAGTGAAGTATGGCCATAAATCTTTAATTCAGCCATCAGAATTGCGTGAGAAACACTAGTATGCATACGGTTTAATAAGGTTAATATCTACTACCCACCCACATTTAAGATTTGTAGCGTTCGAAATTGCCGTTGATTAGGGCCGCTTTCTATCGCTACGGCACGCATTAGCCATATTGACAAAGAGATGACTAACGTGTCCATTAGCATACCACCAACAATCTACTGGCTTAAAAGAGATTAGACCTGGCGCACACCACTTACATGTCATGCTATTGTGTTGTCAATGATTTCTTCTACCTGTATATTTTCTAATGAACTATTAAAGGCTTGTCAAATGTCGCTGTTATCAGCAATTGTGATTTCAAAGAACATACTTGCCCATGAACTATCACACTCAAAGAACATTTCCTAGTTCTGATGGTGCACGATGAATTTTTATATAGATCGCTCATGATCAGTCTAGCGAGAAAAGCGAGGCAGAATTATAATAATATATGCAAATCGTTATGAGATGATTGCAAGCTAGATACTTTTTGAGATTGCAAAAACATCTTTATAAGTATTCTATAATTTTATCACATAATTGTAATATATTTTCTCTAGAAACTTAGCATGGACATTTTCCCATCACCAATGTTTTTGTCTACGAAAAAGTAATGGAATTTTAAAAAAGGTTTTACCGTTTTGAAACTGTCAACTGTTGAGTATAATTATCATGATTTATTGACGTTCTTGCTAAAATTTCTGGAAATTTGTTTTTGATACAATTGACGAGTTTATTTTTCAAAACTATTTTCGGATAGATAAAAAATTAAATGGGGGAGTTTCGTAATTTTTTGCGCATTTTAAACTTATTTCACGAGATATCTTGTGATTACATTTGTAGAGTAAAATGTACGTCACGTAAAGCGTTATCACTTTTTTAAATTCGTTTTTTGCCCGTGTAAGTATAGACCGTTGAAAACTTTATGCGATTGAATAAAATTTATATTATTTTAATTTTATTTATTATTGTTTTAGTTACTACAGTTGTTATATTTACAAAAATAATTAATTAAATTTCACACTGGAGGTTTCCCTCTAAATTGCGACGTTCGAATTTCGTATTGTGAAAGAAAAAAATAAGTTATACAACAAATAAAGATCGTTTCAGTTAGTATAGGAGACTTTTAGTATTTAAATAAGTGTAAAATAAGTAAAATAATTAATGTATTCTCTTTGTTAATTGCTAATTTGAAATTATATTTACATACAAATTGAATCATTCACTGCGGTTAATTTCGAGTTTTGAAATCTAATTATTTCCTGCTTGGCGATTTTCTTATATCTGATTCAATTGCAAGCTTGTCACACGTTTTCATAATTCAAATGCTACTAATACGTCTCGATCGTGATTTATCAATTTACGACTATAAACATATATAAAAAACGAATTAATTAAACGTTTTAAAAAGATGTGGGTGTTTGTGTCGTGACAGCGAACAATGGCAGCAGTTATCAGTCCTATAGTTTTGTAAACAATGTTTTTTATTTCACTCACCGTGGATAATTGAGGGTCATTTTGATAAAAGTGTCAAACAGTTGTCAATAGACTCGATTGTGGAGACAAACAAAGAAAATACTGTTCTTGATAATTTAATAATTGTTTCTAGAACTTTTTCAACAAAAGAAAGTTTGTTTACTTAGTGTGTTTTATTTTGGTAATATTTAAAAACAAAACCGTTTACAAAATAAACGTGAAAGTGAGATGATGCTTTCTAAAATATAAGGTGTCATTGCTCATTTTTAAGAAATCTTTGTCATCTGGGAAGAAACAAAACGTAGTGTGTTTTTGTTCAAAAAAGCTTCTACTCCGATTTTCACTTAAAGGTCAATCTGCTCGTAACAATCGAAATCATACAATAATTCATCATTTCAAGCAAGGTCTATGATATTGTTACGATCGCAAGTCATGGCATCAGAAATTGCTAAATAAATTTAATGTACTGATTGCGTCTGTAAAACTGTCTATTACAAATCAATATTGCAAAACTAACAACCAAACAAAGCTCAACGCTTTTCTTAAATCATCAAAGTCTGCACTATCTATAATTTCATCCTTTTATTAGTAACGTAAATCAACTACAGCACGATTGCGTCGTCGTTAAACTAGTGGCGATTATCTTTTTCTGGGTTCCTTTAGCGCAAGTTCGGTGGGTGTATAAACACCGTTTCGTATGCAGATAAAACATAATAAACAGCTGCTTATAACCGTGTAGTTGAAATTATTTCGCACGCTATACACTTCCCGCGGCCGTCGTATATCTTCCCAATACTTTTATTTTGCAATAAACTACATATCTGATTTGGTGTTATTGTGCCAAACGCTAAAACCGAGTTTGCTTTCTAAACGTTGTTGACTAACGGACAACCAAGAAAAAAATTTAAAAATCATTCCTTCACATTATGATAATTGATAGAAGTGAGAATATGTCAGGTACAGTTATTACTGAGTATTTTCTTGATGTTATGGTAATGACAGTTCCAACTTTCCCAATTTGGGTCTATCATATCTACACGTTACTCATTTGCGCAAAAAGTTCACAACCCAATAGTTCAAGTCTGTAACAGTTGATTAAACAGGTTACAACGTTAACTATAACTATAATTCTAGTTCGACTTAGTGTTTGTTGTGCAATAACAATTGTTCTTGCGAAAAGCCGGTGATTTAATAATAATCACAGACTCGATGTTATGTCACATTACTTTTTGTCTCTCGTCTTCCCTCGCTTGTAGATCTGAAATAGAAAGTTGTGATTATATTATTATGTACAGTTAATTTTAATGGCTCTATTATCATGTTACATATTTGGCAAGTGTTAAGTTTCATGTATTCTTTTTTGCCAGTGACTGTTGGAATAACGGTGGAAGAACAGATAGAATGATGATAAATCGAGGATTAGGAAAAGAGGTCATATATGCAGCCCAAACTTCTTTAAATATTTATTGGAAACTATTGTAAAAGATCATAAGAGTTATTTGTTTACAACTTGATAGATGTGCAAAATATTAGTCATAGATGAATTATTTCCTTAGTTTGTTTAAACCTTATTGATTTTAATTAATTGTGGTTAAACTGAAACTAATTTAAATTTGAAATGTTTTGAACAGTTTGACCTTACTTTGTTTATTGTTTATTGTACGTCGTCGGTTGCTATTAAGGATTACCCAAGCCTTCCACAACATCATTGTTTTCATTATTACAAGATTTAAGAAGTTTATTTCCATGTCAAGTTTAGAGTAGACCATTACAAAACTTGCTAAAGCAATTTGTGTAAATCGTGCATGTGTGGACAGCAATTGCGTAAATTCCGTTTCAAAATTGCACCCATTTGGTAATGTTTTGTCCGAACTCTGTGATGTATTGTGAGCCAGCGACAAAGTTCAAGACCGATTTGGCGGAGCAACTTTGAAAAGTGGAACAGAGAGAAAAACTCTGACATCACCGTGTCTACCGTGTGAAATTCGATAATGTCGAAGTGTAAAAGTCATTCATTATACCACCAATACCGCCTATAAATATTCAATGTGCTATAAAATTTATTTTCTTCGAGTAAGTAACGTTAGTGTGCGGTTTTCCCATGAATAAAAATACAGACGATCTTAGTAATGAATGAGTAAGACTGGTCTTAATATGCGGTGTAGATAATACGCGAAGTTAAACACCGATAAGCTCCACGATTTATGGTGTCGAAGCACCTTTTTTTCGCAATGATCATATTCAAATTTTTCCTGTGGGCTAGAGCGATTGGAATACAATGATGTATTTCTTTATGGCTTATAATCATTTATTTTTTGAGCAGGCGCCATTTTTGGTTATCGCTAATGTGAAATAAGTAGGCATGTCGTTCGGGAAATAAGGTGAAATATGATAGCAGTAATTAAGACAACACCTTGGAGAGCGGGCGGTGTCTTACCTAAAAAACACGTAACTATCTTGCTCAAAGCCTTATCTTTGACATAGTAAAAAAATACAATAAAGAGGTTCATTTTTATAATTTTTGTCTATAATTTTTTAACGCTTTGCATGTTCAAAAACGTGTTAGTTTGCTATTTGCTAAAAAAAAATGTCGCGTAGAACAACCGTCCGAAACAATCGTTCAAAGCTTTCCACTAACTGGTTTCAAACTGAGGAGATACATATCTTTAGTAGGCTTGTGAGTCTCCAGATTTAAACCCATTGAAGGTTCTGTGGAACGAGTTTTCCAGTACAGCTTTGTCTGATTCCGAAGCTTAGGAATAACGTTCCAAGTCTTGATGCAAACAAAGTAAAGAATCAAACAAGAATAAAAGAGCGGCTGAATGAATCGTTCTTTTGGGGTTATCCTTTCGATGCACTTACGCGGCACCTCCACCAGTGACCGAGGTAGCGCACGGTTTCAGCAGCGGTCGGTGGGCAGCCAAAGACCCCCGGGGCACGAGCCATTCCCGCCCAGTTCTGCGTCACCGCGGAACCTTTCCCACGCTGTAGCTCACTATATCGCACACCGTCGTCGTGGTACGGAGCACCCCTTTCCCCACTAGGCTGGTTGTTAAGCTTCATGGGCGATGGTCATCTGCGGTGATATATTTCGTTTAAGCCATTACCTTTCTAATGCTTGAGAAATGCTCAGATAACAGTACAAGTTCATTTGTGTGAATGTGGCCATAAAAATCGGGACGCTTTTAACTGTGTAATCGGCGGAATAATGGATTGATGACGACTGCCTGATGGCACTTCTGAAGGGAATTTGTTCTTTAGATTGATTTCCTAATGGTGTTTTTGTAGTTTTATCTGTTAATTGAGGCTACACGAGAAGTAATTAAAGGGGGAACTGATGAATAAGTGACGGTAAAGTGTGGGAGGGATATGTAGAGGAAGAAATAAAAAGAAAAGTGAGAATGACTTTTACTGACAGACTGTTTATATCCACGTTAATCTGAAATAAAACGTTTCAAGCACTGCAATTAGAGCGTTTAGAAATACAAAAGTGAAAAGAGAAAGTATTGGAATTGAAAACCGAAACAATGTCTCTCTATTTTGGGTAGAATTAGACATAACGAAAATAAAAGTGAAAACAGTGACATAAAAAATCAATCCTAACATTGTTAACATCTTAGTTCTTATCAACCCTTTTGGATCATTTAATTACTCACAGAGACCCTAAGTCTCAATTCTAAGTTATGACAAACCCAAATAATGCCAATGTAAACCTGGCTCACCGCTTGTTACGTATCACATATTATCGGATTAAAAGCTCAGGTGCACAAATGAGTACAAGCGCATTTACCGCTTATTCCCTAGTTAACAACATGCCGTGCAAAAAACTTACAATGTCAGTAATAGATTAATTAATTTTTTCCATGCACCTTCCACAACTTTGCAACCCAACTATATAATTATTACGTTCACAATTTATGTTCATGTTTGAAAACCGTTCTGAAAATCTCCAGTTACATTAACGTATCTCTCACTGAAGTTGTACAGTTTGAGGTCTGTATAAATTAATTTCATTAGAAAATTTACACGCATTCTCCTGAAATGTTATTACGTCAAACTAATTACAATTAATAAAGCATAACATAAATAACAACAAATTGGACATTAGTTTTCTAAGCGAGTTGCTTCAAGATAAAGTCAGAACATCCGGTCGAGCTTTTTGTGCTTTTTAGACCTAAATCGGTAGTTTACAGGCAATTACCGCTGTCTTTACCAGCTAACGTTGTCGTGTTGTATCTTACTTGTGCAAATAATAATTTGAATAAATTTTCTACAACTTACCATTTATGGATAATCTGAAAACATCATTATCGGAGCACAGGAAACGAAAATTATAATTATTTAACAGGTTCCATTTTTCAGCGAAAACTTACAAAGCTAAAAAATTGTCGTTTTTGCAAAAGATCATGTCGAGGTAGACATCGCGTTTAACGTTCGTTTCACTTTTTGTCGGTTTTCTGTTTGTTTTTTAGTGATAATTTTCAGGTCGAATGCCGACAAGTAATTAGCTGACTTGTTTATATTAATTATAATGGAACATACGCTATAATTTCGCTGGTTTAATTACGGAAAAACTAAATGTAATAACTTAAACATACCCAAGCAAAAACTAAAAAGGTAATTGGTATTTTTGTGATTTTCGTTCAAGGTGGGTTTCACTTTCATGATGTCAGATTACTCGTTTTTTGTGTCATAAAGTAGGTACTATTTGTAATTATGTGATTTGAATCTACGAGTACTTGTAAGTTTCTTTTAGAGCAAATAAAGTGAAAATAATTGCTTCAAGGAACGGAGAGAAAATGATCAAACAAAAAGCGAACGTTTGAAAGGTCTGAAAATCAGATATACAGGAGTCTAGCTCATTTATCATTAGTGTTCTTTTTTGATTTGACGATCTTAGTAGAAATAGTTATAGTCGATGAGTCATAACAGCATTATGTTTAAGAGATTGCACACGACCGTTTTAAGCTTTTATGAAACTTTGGACTTTTGTATTTGTATTTAGGAAATAGTTTAAAGATAGAAAATTTGTTTAAGTAATATGTAAGATGAAGAAATGTTGTTTTAGAACTTATAGTACTCAAACCAAACAGCGATGACGAGCGGATGAATCTTGTATATAGCAAAGCATGGGAATAGTTATAAATAATGAAATGCAGAGGTGTTAAATGTCATGAATTTTTGTCATTCCTAGTCATACCGCTCTTATTCTAGAAGTTATGGCGTGCAATGTTGTATTGAAGTAGGTCTCTTTTAGTGTTTTATGCAGTTTAAATGCTAATCGTCACATTAAGAACATCTTGAAGCTGGTGTTAATACTATATGTAAATGCGGATGGCTTGCAGAACTTCGTTTTCAAAAAGATAATGTACGCCCACGTGTGGTAACATTTACATGATATATCTTCTAAGTAATTTTACTATCTTGGCCATCATGTAATTTCAAATCTATGGACTATCATAAAAGATAAAGTAGCCTTCAAGTCTTCGTAACAAGTCCTGGAGTCGTGATAACAAATTTATTCAGAAGGAGAAAAATAAAATTTTTGTCATAGATCTAATATAAATGTTTATGACACCTATTTTTGAGAAAAACTTTTAAGTATATCGCGCAAACGTTCAAACTCTTGAATTTTTATAAAAATATGTTTTTTGTTTGTTTTTTTTTTTTTCATTGTTGTCCTAACACAAAATATAAATCAAAACGGCCGTCTGGGAGCCATTTGAATACAAAATGTCGATAAATTCCAGTAGTGGCGGCCGTAAACAATGGGTGTATGTAGAGTTTGGATCCAGCGATAAAGCTTTCCAGACGTATTTAAAGTAACAATGAATATTGTATGACTTCTCAGAATCGAACTTTTTACGTATATTATGCACTCACGGGGGGCTTGGACTCAACTCACTGTTTATATGGCAAGTGCTTATTGTAAATCAGCAAGTTTGAAACACCTGATTTTTTTATGTCGTTAACATTTGCATAATAAAACCTCTGGTTTTTCCTCTTTTTTTCTCCAGTGTGTATTTTACATAAAAAAGATGGTGAACAGGACCATATCAGTTAGTTTTGAATGGGCTTTTATGACAATTATCAGAATTTACAGCAGAAATTCTACTAACGTGAATTTGGTGATGTAAATTTTGCCAGAAAGTTGTGCGTTTGGAAAAAGTCTCGAGAATCCACATTCTGAAAACAGGTGCTCAGTAAATCCACCAGTTTTATTTAATTTATGTATCGAGCAAAGTTAACGTTTGAAATTTGAGAATGTAATCTGACGGCGTATTTGGCCAAGTTTATTTTATTATCTTTTTATGTGCGTATTAAACAGGTTTGCTGTAACTGTACCACGAGTCGTTTGTTCTACGTAAAACTACACAAGTACAATGGAAAAGGGATTATTTATGAACAGGCGATACGCTATTAATTACGATACAAGCGATGAGTGCCACGCTCGGGACGATTAACAACCAAACAAATTTGACATTTTGGCCAAAAAATGTTTCACTAAACAATGCGATTATGTGGTCATTATCTTCGTCTTCTGCAAAAGGAATCGGATCACTCGGAAATAAATTAGCTTGTGTACTCATGCATAACTGGGCAACCATAAAACTTAGTTAAGATTTTCCCAAAGGCCACACGGTAATCTCAACGAGAAGATTCAATCTCAGATTAATCTGCGAGGATAGCTTTTGTGACTTGGAGGGAAACGATGGGTCAACGCCCAAACTGAAACACAATAGATAATATATCAATGGCATTTTTTTAAAAGTTTGTTGAAAAAGTCACGTTATGCTAATGGAGACATCAAATGTAACAACGACTCCAGCTGTATATCACGGCGATGACAGGAAAGTGTGGCGAACGTAAAGTAAATTTTATATTGACATTTATATTGAAATAAATCAACTATGAAATAACCTTAAATTTAAGTTATCACCAAACGTGCGAAGATTACACGTTGACAAATAGTATAGGAGCACAAACATACCCTTGAGAACTTTAATCTCACCGCACTTGAACCATTGCAGTTGAATTATTCATGGTGCATTTACTGTGTGATGAGAGTTTCAATCGACAATAATTACAAAACAATTACTTGTCTAACTTGCAGATTCTTTTGCAAATTGAAGAAATGAAGATTTCTTTGTGGATGCGTAGTCTCCGGCTTTGAAGTGCGGTGTAGGTATTATGAGATTATTCTGCGGTTGGGAGATTTATAGCCCACTTGCTTGTAATATATTTGCTGTGTATAATCTGTTTTCTTTAATGTACCGGTTAAAGTAGCTTTGATCTGGTCGAGGTCAAAGTTAATGCAATTTATGCTGGGCTTCGGTTTATTGCTGCTGCAATATTACCTCCGCCGACATTGATGGGGGTACGTACCGTGGACCAACTTATGAACTTTAATTAGTACTATTTATTTATAACTGTAGGTTGGTAACAATGGGAAAACTAAAGTGATTTGTAGAAGCTCATTCTCTGTTCGATCAGTATCACCTTCACTGAAAATAGTTTTAGTTTCTGTGGTCATACATCATAGATTGTCAGTTATATTACTGTTGCCGTACCCTTCTCCAAGAAAACCCGGAAAATTGGCCATAGCGGTCGACCAGGTCCAGCCTCGCACACCTGTTGCGCTAATCGAAACTCGTTTCACACGATCACACACTTTGATGATGTTATTTTTGTTTATCGTAACGGTGTCGGCGAGTCCGTGTCCTAATCCTCCTAATCGGTTGTAGTTGTTACCGATTGAGAAAGTCTTTACGTCCGATCGAGGTCCCCATGATGAAGCTATTGTTGACTGTAATAACATAACGGTGAAGAAGAGAACTCTTCTGGCCACTAGATACATATCAGGACACGTGATGTGCATTTCCCAGATTGACATCTTAGATTCGCACACCTAAACATATTTATGTCAAACCACCTGCAACGAGAAGTCGATAATTGTACAGGTAGAGATCAAAAAACATGGAGGGATCTTCAATGATCACGGTATATAGATAACCCAAAAAAATAAATCAAGACCTACACGAAATTCCGGTGGATTTAATGAATGGAGTTTGAATGTAATCATCACTGATTGTGACCTAATTACGTATTCACAACGAGTAGAGATACGATCTTGAAATGCTCGGTAGGAGGCCTAAGGAAATTTACTGTAGTGAAATGACTGATATTCCCAATATCGTAAAAATTTAATAAATTTCATGGAGAGAAAGGATAATGTAACAAAAGTTTCTCAGTAAACACAGCCGTGCATTTTAATATTAAAAAACTAGTGAGTAATAATACAGAATTCTTAAACAAAATGGATAAATGTACAGGTAACACGTTTGCTGCCTCGTATTTCTTTACAAAAGTATTGTTGCCTTTTTTGAAAAAGAAGAAGACTTACTTATGTTGTGAGGGATAGACCCGGGATTAAAAAAAATGTTTAGTTACAAGCTTTATCAGTTTTAAAGAACGTTATCTCCATGCTAGATATCCGGATACATTAAGAAATTCTATCGGAACAAAGCTTGTTGAAAATGGGTGAACTGATGTCACCATTTTTTATGGATGAGCTTGATGGACTGACATCTACCTAGTGTTTCCACTCCAACCAAAACCATTTTTGCGGCATTCGTGTAATGGTTTCTGACCGGAACCACCGCAAAAATTACCACGGTTCAAACTTGATGACGAGGTTTAAAGCGGCGGTCTTTTTTGCTGTGGTCTTGAATGGATATTCGGAAATGGTAATTCTGAGTAACCACAAAAACGTTCGACTCGTATTGTACCACCCACAATGTGCACTATACGTATGGTGAATCATAACATGTTAAAATTATGAACCATGAAAATCATATAACTCATTTTTCAATTAACTTAGTAAACGACAGCCTGTTTTACAGTTTATTGGTTACTTCGCTGGTTATGATTTAAGTTGGGTACTTGTAATTTTACGTGTTTAATGGACGATGTTTGAGTTTAATCTGAAATCTTGAATGAGAACATCTGAGAACTGTCGAGCTCTTGGTCTATATTTTTAGTGACAAAATCGAAGAGATAGACGCCTCCATTTCGACTTGAGGAGCCACTGCTTCGGGTCAGAACCCGATCTTGTAAGCTCCGCTCGAAGAGATAGGATCAGTCCATTATTTTCAGTCATTAATTATAAAAAATCTGGTCGTGATCCATTATTGTGGCATCTAGCAAGCTCACCTAATAGAGTTTTGCAAACTAAGTACATTTTCTAATTATTATTGGACTCGAAGTAACGGAACAATATTAGAAATCGTGGAAAATGACTAAATTGAACTTCAGTTGTTGCAAGAAGCGTCCATATTAATTCTATTTTCCGTTAATTTCACGTTTCACAGTGTTACGCTTCTTTTTCTCATTCAAAAATCACCAAGCATCAAAATCTAATAATAGTAGTGAATTTACACCGTGGAGCGTGGCCGGCAATGCACGTTCGCTCTTGTTCTTTTATCCAAGATCACGGTTGGATTATGGGCGACAGCGAAGATAGCAATGACCGTGTATAGGTACCGTGTAACAGTGTTTTATGCAGATCTACGTTATAAATCACGAGATGCATTCTGTGTGCTACAAGAAAAATATCACTGTAGTAAGCGATTTTCCGCCCAACTTGTCAAACCCAAGACACGTCATCGATAGAATGCAGTGAAAATAGAAGTGACGATGACACCAAAGCATGATACAAATTGGAAAGAATCTAGTAGTAGATTATTATGTCAATATTTGTCTACTTTTTTCCCATCTGCTGCAACCAGTTGGTTTGTAGAGTTATAGATGTTTTCTAAATGGTGCGTTGGTTGATAAACTGAAGAAGATTCTTGTCTTTCAGGATCTTTTGGAGCTTTGGTCTCTGTCATTTCAGAATCGCTGAAAAATGGGGATAATGTTCGATTGAACACATTTGTGTTATATAACTCTTTGATGGCTGACACAATTAAATCTCGAGTAACCAGAAGAAGTTGCCTCGCGTTTTGACCAATTTCTGTTCTGAGTAAGCAAAATATCGGATACTTGATCTTGACTAGTCCGCTAGCTTAAAACGAAGTAATTCAGAGTTTTCTTCTCTTCGAAGATTAATAACTGTTGATCGTGAATCTCATTTGAGATTATAGATGAGATGAGATTTCACTTTTAAATAAAAGTTAATCTTTTTGGTAAGCGTTAATTGCATTTTTCCGTGTATGATACAGTAAGAAATGTAACGGTTCCAACTTGATGAAATATCTCATTTTGTTTAATTTTAATATCTCCCGCGGTGTTTTGCAAGAAAGTCAAAAGAACCTTGTTTAAATATATGCATTGCCTCGGACAAATATGCAAAATATGCGAAATTAATTAACGCCAATCATCGCAAACGAAGTAGTGTTGTCGGAAGGGTGAATCTCGCGTCGGTTTTTCCTTGTCATGAAACCGCTCTAAGAAGATATAAATAAAGCTTGGGACGTGTAAAATCTGTGGACCCCACACTTGGTCGTCCTCATGTGTGGCACCGAAGTTGAACGCTTGATGTTGAAATGCGTTTTTCGAATAATTCCGGATAAGATAGATTGATTGCCGTGTTTGAAATGTGTGACCTGTTGAATTATGATTTCACGACTCAACAAAAAGTGTGACGGACCAAAATTTAAAAAGTTGGGAGAAACTTATCGTATCGTCTCAGAAGGAATTGTTCGGACTAAATTGGTAGTACAACACAGAAATTAATGGTTCTTGAATAGAATTGGTCTCAGCTAGGATTCTTGTGGCGTTCCGCAGTTCGGATCCGGATCTTCCGGTAAGCGTATAGGTAACACGGTCGACTGTGAGAGTTCAAATTATGACCTCGTCTAATTTTTATACCGCTCACTTTAGTACACAAGGCTTATATTTTTTAAGATTAGATCGTTTCGAAATATTGTACCACATACGGCGCCGTTAAAAAATGGAACAAGTCCAGCGCGTACGGGCAATAATTGTCTCAGAAATGCCTTTATTTATTTCTAATTATCATACTGAATAGAGATATTTCACAGATTTAACGACATAAACCGAACATATACATGACAGATACATTGTTATTCTGAGCACGTATAAAACTTGGAAAATCGTATCGCGCGATGGGGGTGGGAAAAGTTTTTTTCGCCGGCAATTTATAATTAATTACGCAACAAATTTCATACTGTCGACATACTTCAAGCAACCAACGCCTAATGTAGTAGATATCATCTCATAAATCATTTATTGTACAATAAACTCGTTATAATGGTTCTAGTTTCTATTGAATGCGTGGATCACTGTCAGAGTTCTTAACCTAGGAATAAGCCACGTCTTTTTCTGTGGGTTAGTATTACAATAGACGCGTTTCATGCCCTGAGATGAGAAATTTCGATTAAGTTCGATGATGAGCTCATATGAGTCGGTCTTCTAGAACCTGCCGCCTGAAAGTGTGTCCATATTTGGACCAGTTCGCCAGTCTACGCTGCTGCAACTAAAATTATTTTTTCAAGTGCTGCTGACCTTATTTAAATATGAGAAACCTTTATCAGGAGGCAGTGACTGACTTTAAAAGTTCTAAAAATAGTTAATTTCCGATAAATCTAAACTAACAAATTAAGAATAATTACACATAACCGTTAATTAGTCACTGGTAATTTTTTTGTAGCCTCAATCATTTTTCAACACCCACAGTTTTTCTTTTCATAAATTATGAATGGATGAAAATTGAGGCCGCGTGATAAATAAAATTAAAATGTAAAAGAATCAAGACTGGATGTAGGCAGAAGACAATAAATTCCATGCAAAAGTATTTTAACAATTAGAAGCTGTCATTGTATGTATGAATAAAAACATGTGAATGACCTTTTCTTGACCATGAGACTAAGTTAAAAAAAATCCACCAACGACTGTCCACGCAGTAGCTACAAATACGAATCTTTGTTGAGACGTACTTATTTTGCATAATAATAATAATAATAATAATAATAATAATAATAATATTCTTGAGCGGCATGTCTTTGTCTTAGTTAAACTTTTTTTTATTTGATTAGATGACAACTAGTTATGATAACAATTGGAAATGGGTTAAAATTCACATTTTGGCGTTAAAAATTGTTAAACTATAAAAAACAGAAAAATAAAATGTGATTTATATTAAATAAATTTAAATCTGTAGAAATATAGCTTAATTTAGTATGTCCTATTATTCGAACTGATTTATCTGATTTATTTGACTTAAGCTTCTGTCAGAAACTGGTGAAGAAAGAATATTGTAATTCAATGTATCCCGTGCATTAGAAAAGTCTTAGAGTACAGTTATTATAGTTTCATCAAGAAATAATAAATGGTTATTAGTTTAAGCTATTAAAGTTGTTATGGTATTGTGCACACTGTTACACCTTGATCAGCAACATATCTCTAAGTTTTTATATCAAATAATTACAGTTACAGTATTAATATCTATAAGTGATATAACTTTGGGAGCAGGATGCATAAGAACGCAAGATAATTAAATTTTTTTAGTTGTGGCAAATCCAAACCTGAGAAACAAACTTTAAAATGGTAACTTTACTGCTTAATAGATAAAAAATAAAATTAGCCTCATTCAGAAATATATTGTGAATTTTAATACCACGGGAGATGGCTTTTTGATGAGCGCAAAATGAACTATTTAGCGGTCTCTCCCTAACGAACAGCTTGATGGTCAGTAAAGTGTTGCTTGCAATTATATTTGTTGTCCGAGGCGATCTTCCCATCAATAATTCCTTTGTGTTGTCAGAAATTATTGTTGAAAGAACATCTAAGATTGCGGCCGTCTACTCAACCCATAATTCGTGCGTATTGTCGGTAAATACACGTGTTCATATCTACTGCAAATAGATTAATGGGACGCAATGCACCGAGCGAAGGCAATGCCGCCTTCTAGCAAAAACAGTTTATGAGATCGAGGTGCAGCGGAAGAAATACTGAGAATTTTTTAGGTGGTCGACGGAGTGAATTGAGTTATCGTGAGCAAAGGGCTCCGATCTGAACCTTGCGGGATGAATTAAGTTGTTGCTGTCGCTTATGATTATTTCCTTTATTATTTATTATTATTAATCGTGCAGTACAACTAACGGTGGGGAAAGAAGGGAGATTCCACACGAAGTCTACTGTTCGATCTCCTATTTTGTTCCAGGATCTAGCAATGCACATTGAACCGATTGGCATTTTCAGGAGCGTAGGCTGCGTATCGAGCCAGCTCATCGCCTTGAACTGTCTGCGCGAAACTTTCGATACCATCGAAAAAAAACTTTGAATACGACCAAAGCCAAATATAGAAGCCAGAGGATCAGATTAACATCCTTAATCAGGCTTATCAAGTTGGCGCGTCGAGGAAGTCGTCCTACGGTTTCTTCTTCTCTCGTGTGATATTAAATGACTTCTTAACGCGGAAAATCGCGAAAGTATCTAACATTTCCATTACTATTACTGTCTACTCAAGCATGTGATTTGTGCTTTTGGAGTTATCGAAGGATTATATTAAATTTCGCGCGTTCGAACGTCATCGCATTTCAAAAGAGGTGTTCCGTACGTTTGCGAATAACGGCCATAACCGCACATGATCTGTAGTCCTTATCGTCTATCTAATCACCATTGTATCGCGACATTATCAGATGTTCAAGTACGGTTTCGTGACATAACGGATCCGGGAAAGCTCGACTCTTTTGCTCGGATATTATATAAATATGAGAGGGCAGAGGTTAATTAGCATTGTCCTCTTTAGCTATCACCAGTAATAATAGCAATGTTATAAAATATGAGATTGTTCTTCCACTGATTCGTTCTATACCGTTATTCAATGACAAGTTTTACTTCTCGTGGATTTACGACATAATTAATCTCATTTCAGAGAAATTTATTAACGAAAATCTGGATCTACGACTTGAAAATTAATCTTCAAGCTTAATTACGCAATTTAATTCAAAGTACTTCAAGCGTCTTTGGCGGTAACGTTCGCTGAGTAATTTTGTGTCGAGGACACCGGGATATCCATTAATGCCAAATTTTATTGTAGTCTTTAATCCGTTTTAAAAACCATCAAAGCTTCTTAAGGACTTGAACTTTCTCATTTCATAAAAAAGAGAAATTGTGCAAACCATGAACCTTGTAACTATTTAAATAACGGTCCATTCATTAGACACAATAGATTGGGTTGTTTCGATAAGCAATTAATTCAGTTCAGCTATTGTGTTCGGCTCACGTTGTGGTATTTCTACTGATTCAAAGAACCTTAATTCATTGTCAAGGTACTCAAACAGAGGGTCAAACATAAATCAGAATATTTGGCTTGTGGAATATCCGGTTGCATGTTTCCGTTGGCGATTGCAATAGTAAATCACAAAGTTTATGAAATATACGTGTTTATGCTCTGTTTCACTTCAAGAACAAAAAGAGGAAGTTGTTCTTTCTGGAGATTCATGCGTGCCACGCGTATCCAACCTACAAGTCTGCCAACATTGCTTCTCAATAAAATGATACAATTTGCGTTAGTCTTCCACGTAGATCCTTTTTTGGTTGTAGTTTAAACCAGCTAATCTTTCTTAAATTCAAAAACTAAAGTAAAAGATGAGAAAAATTGTGATTTTGAAAGACAAATAAATTTGTTACTAATACGAAAGTAATTGCACCGATAGCCAAGACAGGAAAGTGGATAGCCTCCCAAATCATGTTTCTTTTGTATACTGTCTCTAATTTGAATATAATTTCTCGTGTTTGTCCTGTTGTTTTCACTTATTTGGTTGTCTTGATTGCCCTTGGTCGAATTTCCGAACCTTGATTTTTAAACTACAACAATGTAAATACTACCATAATCAAGACAATATTGAAAGTACCATTATCTAGATTTTTGTGTTTGTTGGAATGTTAGCAGCCACGGTTTTTAGTTACATTTAGTCTTTTTTTACGCTTTATTTTAATAGTTTCTTGTTAGGAAAATTGTAAGGTTTAAGCAGGTATTTCCGACGTTTTTATGATCCGACTGCGTAGCGCTTTTTGAGTGTCTGTTAATAGCTGTAATCAAAAAGTGTTTTACAGTTCAACGCGTTGAATAGTGTAATTTATCATTTAATGTCATTCGAAGTAATATGCACTGAATTACGTACAAGAAGTCCAACATCTTAACAATCTCTTCTTCTCATCAAACAATTCAGATGCACATAAATCAAGTACAACCGCTACATCAAAATAAAGGTGGCAAGTAATTGTAGGCCAAAAACAGCCTTTGGCACTAAGCCAACCTTAACATTGCCAATTACAATTTCGCCTTCTAGCCGTGTAACATAGCCTGCGTGCTAATTTGGCCAGTAAATTACCGTTCGGTTCCTACATCTTCAAAGAAACCGGGCGATATAAAAGTGATAAATGGAAAGGCCTCAATGTGACAATTTTTATGGCCTTTTTAGTATAGCACGTAATGACTGTGCCTGTTTTGTAACGAGCTGTAACCACACTAAAAATTACTTAAATGCGTTAACTGTACGACTTTGATTGCTTCTTTGGCATGTTGTACAGAGGCTAGATGAGCTGGCGCCGCTAAAAATACAAGTAGCAGTTGTTTACAACATCTTTTCCCACAGGTTGTTTGAACTTGTGTACTTTAGTTCCTTCAAAATGTATCAGGGTACTGCGGCAGCCAGCTCAGTCAAAATAGAATATTTAAGACAACGAAGAAGATTTGACAATTGGTGATTTCGTCGCTCTAGAACTTATCCTAGATCTATTTTTGTTTTCAGAAGTAGCTATGTGAATCATGGGTACGGTGGACAGCGGCACGGAGACGCTTTTTTCCGACGACTCCTCATGTGAGCTGGTGGGCTCCCCGAGTGTATGCTATGGAGATGACGCCGAAGGACACTTTGAGGATAACACTTCGGAGGTCAACAGACTCGCACCTCCCAATATTCAGCCGTTTAGCGGCGTCTTGGAAAAGGTATGAAAAATTGCTTTTTTGTAACAAACTTATTCCCACGTCGTAAATCGTTCGATTGAATGTTTAAATTATGAAGGTAAGATTACCATAAAAGCGCACGCAATGCCGTTATTTTTCTATTAACTTACGCGTTGTTACAATGTTTATGTCTTTATTGTCGTCCGCTAACAAAGAATTAATAAAGTCGGTAATTCAGATGAAATGTTCCACTGAAAGCAATGTCGTAAATATGTACGGCGCAAGTTAAAAAATGTTATTTTCTTTAAGCGGTTTCAAGAGCATTAACTTCGAAAGTAAGTTACGATAACTTTGGGCGACCGTTTCGGCCTTTAACCTGACAATTACCAGATTGTCGTAAAAGTCCGTGAAAAATGCGGGTTTTTAGAATGACGCTCCGACTTTTGAAGATTATGGATATTTATCTAAATGAAGCAATTAGAATTGCGTTAATTAAACTTGACAGATTTTTTATTTCATTTAAATGCATATAACTAATTAATGTTAGTGATTAAGCAAAGTTTATAGTATCATAAATAATATAAAGTTTTGTGGAATAAATGACGTTCCATTTATTTTCTGACCTTATCTGTCGTAATCATTCATATGTGTACTTACTTGTGCCAAATTATTGCACTTGATCTTTTTGTTAACGCGAACTAAGACTTTTATTACAGTCATAACTCATTAAATTATAGAAATGTATTTGCTTCGCATTAAATAACACCGGAGAATATTAATTTTACAACATGTGGTTTTAGAACTAATTTAAGACAACTGTGGTTTACTTAATTTGAAGCTAGAATCAGATTTTCTGGACCGGCTGGACTGAGTTTTTTTTTTACTCTGCAAAATTCATTTTTCTATTACTTATTGAAAAAAACTCTTACCATTGTAGGACCTACAGTAATCTGTAAAGACGATGTATCTGGAAGTATTTATTTAAAATGTTCCAAAAAATTTAGTTGGGTCAAATTACCTTTCTGATTTCGGTTAGCACTTTTACTGTTCATCAATAAACTTTAGTCATTCTATGAACGAGGGCTTTATTGAAATGTTAAATATTAAAATAAATGTCTTCTAACGATATCGTTTATAGATTTTTCAGAAAAGCTAGAAAAAACTTTTTTTACCCTGTTAGTACATTTTCATGGTTACCTATCACTTAAAAAGCAAAATTTTTACCTATAACTGCGAAATGTCTATCTAAAATAAACAATAAAACATTTGCCTACATTTTTAACTGAGTTAATCTGGACAAAATTCGTAGCAAATTAATGGTAACCGTTAAATTAATAAATGCTAAAAGTGTATTTTACTTTATCTATGAAATTTATAAATGACTTGCCTGTGGAAATAATTTGTTACTTCATCTCACAGTTATCACAGTCGAGGATTATGAAAAAAGTTTTTTACGCTGCTTTGCGTTAGACAATTGAAGCATGAGAAATGTTGACAGATTTTTATTGAACTTGGAATCAATGTAGTCAACATCAACATTTATTTTCATAGAAACATTCACATTTACACTAATTCACAGTAAATATTTGAATTGTCACTTTAAAAAAAATCCAGGAAATCTAAACGGATGGAGTTTCCAGGATCTATATATGGAAATGTGCTTTCGATAAGATAAAGAAATTTAGTCTTTATTTATTAACTTTTTCCGTGTGAATGACCAGTTTGGTGCAGTTTTGTGGTTGAAAATTATGAGCAGCAGATCAAAAAACGAAACTGTGAGTTTTAAAATTAAAAATGCATTTACAGTGTGGCGTTGTTATAATCTAAGTAAATGGTGCGGGAAAAAATTGTAACAATGTGATTTTCCAGTCGCTTAAAATAATAAGGTGGAAGTTGTTAATGGGAATTTAATTGGAGAATTTAATATCCATTTATCACTCAATACAACGTAATTAATGTCAATTACATTCGATACTAATATATGAATGAGTAACAATTAACACAGCATACATAATAATAATAATAATAACAAATAATAGTTTTGATTGGTTATGTTCTTATACCTACTCTCTGGGCCGTTAATTAGATTTTCCAATGACTCGTGCAATCGTGACTTACGACTTTATAATGGTTTTCCACCGCAAAATATTTTTAATGGAATGAATTAAAGTGCACTGCAACAATCAATTCGACGTGGTGCAAATAGTCCTGCATCCGGAATTGAAACTGAAAAACTTTCAAATCCTGCTTTCTTTATTCCGAATACATAAACAAACTTTCAACTTAATCCCACACCCGTGTCATTAATTGTACTCGCGCCAACACATAAAAACTGAAATTGCTTTCTTCGTGTAAAATTAGATAAAGTCCAATAGCATTTTTTCCTTTCTTTTCAATTAATCTCCGACATTATTCTTCACTATGTTCCGGACGATCTCGTGCGAATTTTAATGGTTTCTGTTGCGCAGCAGAGATGAAATGTTTACTTTTATTTTTGCAAAAACTGGTTTCGATTTATTCGATTTCGGTTTCGACTGAATACGAGCTCCGGTATCAGGTGTCGTAAATAAAAGCGGCTGGACGACGAAGAACGTTAACACGAGCAATTCTAGAAGGATGGCTGGACTGCCCTGCGGCCTCCTTTTTCAGTAGACCCCATTCCGAAAACCTTTTTTGCTAAATAATTAATTTTGATGGAGGTGTGGACAAAAAAATGCACAAAAAATATTTCATGCATGAAAGTGAATTTGGTCGGATGACTTTTTGGCGGGATGGTCGTTAACGGGAGGGTCAAAGTGTCAAGGCAAAAAAAGCTCACTTTTCTTCTGTCCGAAATAGAAAAACGTGAAATATCTGTTTTGTTTGCGTGTTCATAAACTAGACTGTTTATTTTGTGAGATTATTGAGTTCGGAATTTGCATTTTTATTTCAGATTTGGAATCAATTTAACGTTATCCAAGAACCATTAAAATTAAAACTAAAATTTAAAATTAAAATATTTTTTTTTGGAAAACTGATAAGCGGGCGAACTCAAATAGATTGTCTGGCTAATGATTTTCTTCGAATTATGGTCTTCCACGTTAGATAATGTTATATTTCTGCAAAACAGTTTTTTTTATACAATTTAAACCAGTCATTTAAATTAAGATTAAAATGTGATCAAATTAAAAGACAACGATACAGAACTTACATAATTATGTTTTTTTTTTGCTAACTAAAAAAAAATTATCAACAGCTATAGTACAGATTTTAAAATAAAACTTGGAATCGTAGTCGTTTTATCAAGTTTTTCACATAGACTGCGGAAACACGGCGATATGTTTGTTGTAGAGTCGCCAGCAAGTATGCCATTGACAATGTCACGTTGAGCAAAGATCATTTCCTCTCACTCATTGAACTGTACGACTGTATAATGGTCCAACGATTTTGACATGAACACGACCCAACTTGAATAATTCAGAATTATTCCGTTCCTGTACCATGTGGTCACGTGTCCATACTCAGATTAAAGTACCGACTTAACGTTGCGATTTTTTTGAAATTCTTGCTTGATGCAATCCTTGCTTGTAATGATCGTATCCGCAACCGCTGCGCATACATAATGTGCTGTGACGGCACGATATTGAGTTTCCATTGTGAGTGTGTGAAACGATCCGTTCCGGGGCTCATCTTATCTGATAAAGATGTTTGATTGAGGTGTAAATGTCCAGATATCATAATGGGAAAACTAAATAGGATAGGTTTGGGAAAATAAGATTTAGCGCTGGAAAGGTTTTTTGCCCGGAACCAACAAGTCTGAGGCTGTCGGACAGTTATTTAAACGTTTACGTAGCCGAATTTGTCGAGTGGCTTTGACCATGCTTGCGTATTTCTTTCATTTTAAATATAGACATGGTTCTTGGACAGGAAGTTTTATTTTCAACAAGACAATTGACGTATGAAGTATCCGGGTCATCGCAAAAACTGGAAAAGCGAGCTTGCTAATTTCGTGTCCGAAACTTACGCTACAGCAAAGTCTTCCAGTAAGAAACACTAAACTCGTAGATTTGATACATTCTTTAAAGATTTAAGAGTACGACTTTTTCCCGGTATGCCCCAGAGACTTTAAAGACAATCTAGAACCCAATCACCGCACCACTGAAAAAATCTTCTACCAGTTTTACCTAATATAGCCCATTTCCAATTCCATACACTTGACCTAAACTGGAAGCTACATCTTTCTTTTTTTTGCAGTGCAGCTAATTGCTAACTGCATTCATCATTCAGTGCATCATTAATCTTACGTTGGGGTGCTTCAAGAACGATTATGACCACGGCTTTGGTCAGTAATGACATCAGAATGAAAGACGCGAGATGGCTCGTGCGCAGACCCGCCCGTCACTGCCGGAGGATATTGGTCGGCGACCGTGAGAACGCGAACTGTTTTGCATCTTCGCCGTAAAACAGATCAAAACAAAAGGAGGTAGACGAAACTTTGGCGGTAGATAAGCGACTCCCAAAACAAAGACAAATCACCTACGAGGATGACAAAAAACCCATGACGAATTAAGGTTTTTTTCGCGAATTATACGAATGGTCTCAAGGTACCATCGACGCAAAAGGAAAGAAAGGACTACCAAATTGGTTTAGTGTGTTGTTTTGACGACGCGAGGTTATTCCTTCTTGAGGTGATGATCTGGAAATAAAACTTTTAATCACGGTGGTTATGCTGTAATTTGCAGTCTAATTATATTTATTTCAGTAACGATCTTGTTAAGTATCAAAAATAATTATATACCCTGTAACAGGAGAAAGTTAAGCAAAATTAAGGATAGTTTTTGATCAGATTGGGTCAAATTTTTCTTTCATTAATTTTAATTAACACATCTATAAACGACTTTTCATCTTAGGTGCTCGTATCTTCGTCTCCAACTTGGAATAAAAAAATTAACATCTGCTTATTATTGAGCAAGAATAAATTTGAATACCAAATCAGATTTTTGATTTTGCTCCTTTTTTTTACTTCACTTTCAAAAAATTAAGAATATATCTACTTGGGCTAATCTAACAGATAAACTATCTAGTTCTACACCAATACATTATTATTACTTGACTTTTGACGCCAAAATTACGTCAACAAAAAGAAATTTTAAAAAACGTGACATTTACAAACAGCTTTGATGATCGCACGTAATCCCATTTTACAACCTGATCATGGAAATGAATGATGCAAATTTCTTGCTAACCTTACCTTAAATAGAATTATACAGAACTAGACTCATCTCTGACAGGTTCATCAACCTTTTTGTTTACAAATCTTTTCAACAATTACGAGAGAAAAAAAGTGAATGTTTGTACGAAGAAATAGGTCGCGAACGCCTCTAGCCAACACGTTCTGGGTTTTACCTTGACTATAAACAATTCAAAAAAAATAGTTGATAGTTGTAAGGTTATCAATGACTTTGCTGAAAACGAGTCAGTGGCGGCGGGTGGAAGGCCGTGGAACGAAGAAATTTTATTGTTTATGCTCCTAATCGTAATAGATCAATCGGTTTGCCAATTGGAAAGGTCATTTTGTGCTGACTTAATGGGTGTCATATTTTTCAAATCGAGTTTGCTTAAAATAAAAATGAAATCTTAAGAAAGTACTAGAGTTTGGATGAAAGCTTGTTAAATATTTTGAAACATTTCCACTTTATCTTCTGAGAAAATACTTACATTGTCTAGTTAAGATCTGCGTGCGCAAAATAACGCAAGAAGTTTTTATTTCTCTCAAATTCTGCTTATAACTCTCCATCTTTTCAAGTAGCTTTTATGATCCGTAACCTGGCGTGATTCTTATCGCCGTTGCTGCTTTTTTAAACAGGCTACTTACAATTTGGGTTTTCGTCGTCGGCCCGAAGCTATAAACAACCATCACGGTTAGCGGTACTCGCGCCCGGCTATTTGGCGGGCTCATTTATATTCCGGGTTATAAAGAGATGTGCACGATCTTCTTTCGTTATTTTGGTAGATAATCCTCAATTCGTGTGTCTGAAAGAAATCAGCACAGTCGCGTGATTCTAACAACGAAGAATGGAGACCGTTTTCATTCATCTCGCTGGACTAATTGACATCATAAATAACTTCTGATCAGGTACACAAGAAAAGTTGTATAATTGTCGATGAACTTGTTCACTTCTGGAATGTGAGGTGTGTGGAATTCATAGCCCACTTAGTTCGGAATGTGTGTAGCTATAATTTGGATTGACCAAAATTCGAAGAACGAGGAATCGACGAAATCGTCAGGTACGATTAGATTTGGTGTCGGTGAGTATGACGTTTGAAGATGGACACGATTGTTGTTGAAATCGGCTCGACACATCTAGAATTACTTCTAAGAAGAGTTGTAACTTTATATTTTATTGGATATAAAAGCGGAGATGGTTGTTTATTCCAGATGTGTTCTCACTGGGCATCGGGCGTTTTGAATAAAATTTTGACGTGGGTATTTTCATTTATTGTCAAATTTTCGACGAGACCCTCATACATATAGTTAGTTTGCTTAGGTGTCAAATTAATTGTAGTTGCTGGAAAAGACAATTTTTTCCACGTAAGTACTCAATTATCACAAATACGATATCCTGTGCTCGGAAGTACAAAAAGTTTAAAAAGATACAACTAACTCATTTGGAAAACCCGTGCAATTTACATTTATTAATGAAAAATGCTAATAATCAAAAATCATAATTATAACACTGATCCTGTTGAAAACAGTTATTCATTACTGTAACTCGAATGAATTGAACATTTCACTCTTTTGTACCAGGAGTGACATTAAAAGTTTTTTTTATTTTGACCAATTACGAAGTGATGGCATATTTTCCAACTACATAGGTAACATAAATATGTATTTTATATGAATAATTCGTGGTATTAATGTGAAACTTGTTTTGTAGACCATATCATGTCCTTTACACTTTGTTGCTAGACAAATCAGTGGTCATAATTGCGCATACTTGAAATGGTTTTGGTTTATTCGTACCTTAAATCGTTAAATCGTTAAGCGTTAAATCAAGAAAATATTTTCAACTTGAAGGCAAAGATTTTATGTTCGCTCATTTAATGTGTCCCGTGGAGTGCAAGCAAGCTCTTCATAAATGCAATTAAACTTCTTTTTCATTTTATACCTAAGAAATTCTTTTGTAATAGAAAATATTGAGATCGGAAAGATACATAGGACAATATAGTCCATACCGAAGAAAATAACTTACGACAGAAAAGGAACAAAACCATAGTGCCCATCAAGAAACTAATGTTTATAAAACACAGCTTGCGGGGAAATTATAGTGTGTTCTGCAATCCGGACCACAATGTTTATAATAACCTAAGACTATAATGGATAGAATGGGCTGGTAGTATACTATTCGAAAATTAAAAACGTATCGCTATATTATTATGTCCTATTATACTACCTGCGGCATTCCACAGTTCTTCGTTACACGACGACGTGGCCATTACAGGTAACCGAACAAGTGTCATAACTCCACTCTCTTTATAATTAATTCCGCCCTCTGAATCACGCCCGCTTAAACTAATCGGACGTTTCGGGCGGAAACGCATCATCATCACTGTACTTTTTTTTCTAAACGTCATTTTCAATTTGATTTATTTTATCTAATTTGTATTGGCTGCGCGTGCATCGAATGAAGATATTTGCATGATTAATTCACGCAATAAACAACAATTCCTGGAATAATTGCAATATTTATTGGATTATGTTAATGCTCTCTTTTATGTCGCAATTAATTCGTAAGCTTTAAAACGCATTTGTCGCTTGCTGTTTGGAAATACAATTTAGCTTTGAAGTGATTTTGGCCCGTGGAGTTGGACGTGAACCAAAGTCTTCTGTTCTGTCTTTTCTTTCTTTAAATTTACCACAAAGACGTTGGATAATGACCCATATCCTATTTCTTTACAGCTTATAACACATAATCATAATCCCTGTAACCACAAATCCGATGAACGCTTTCATACTCTCCGTTCGACCATGTATCATAAATTTTAATGAAGTGTCGGTGGATCTGCACGCGAATTCATGACTTCTTCGCAAAACAATAAAAACTTTCAAGAAGCAGCTATGCAAAAAAACTCTTTTTACACATTCTATTGTATATTGATAAGTGGGCCATTTGCTCATTATTATTCTCTTCAGGTTTTAAGCATCTGTGTTCTGTAATGTAATTATAGGTTCTTCTCGTCAGATTTTGAGGCGGTCCACTTCACCAATTTACAATACCTGCATTATGTTGTTTATAGTAATCGTCATGTTCCTTTCATTAAAAAACATAGCTATAAAAGAGGAGGTGTCAAGAAATTCAATAGATAAAAATGGGTGAATGCCCAAACATGTGTTGGACGTAGTTTGTGTTGTGGTGTACCGCAAGCGGCCGTATTTGGATCATTTTTTATTTATGGCACGACAACCTTTAGATAACAGTAATAATACAATACAGTTTGTTTTAAAATAATAGTAAATAAAAAAATGTGATGGCTACATTGTATAACATGTCGTAGATAAAATAGTGTTCTGAATTTTGTAGGGTCACAACTGAAAGAAACATTTCTTTGGATGTTTAGAATTGATAAACTGAAAAAAAAATCTTTGTTGACCTTTTTTGTTTTGGTTCTGATGATAAAATTAAAAATACTAAATTAGCTATCAATATTTTTGGTGTTAGATATAAATAACCATAAAAACTAAGATAAATGTAAAAGAATGTTATGAACTGATGAAATACAGTTTAAAACTGTAATCTTGAAACAAATTGTGAGAGTTTTGGCTCTAAAACTGTAGCGACCGCATTAAGACCGTCCACAAACTGCTTTATACCATATCCATAAACACTCTAATTTACTGGATCAAAGTAAACTGCACGAGACTCATATCAGGTTCAATTAAAATCTTTAAAAGTTGGTTGAAAATTACAATCAATTCATCGACTAAGTAGGCGATAATTGCCACTAAACGGGCAAATTTCCATCGACCTCGAACGCATCGTTTTATTCTACGGAGGAGTTCTCAAAGCGACTACACCATCGCAGCGTCCAACAAAAAACAACACTATATCGTTTTACGGTTTTATTTTATTTCAGGGTAAGGTAGTGATTCGACCGATCGCTTTTAAACCTGCAGCCATGACACCTGCGGCAAGATTCGGTTTAGCAGGAGAACGATACGGATCAACGCCTATCCTCACAAGACCAGGTTCACGCTTAACACTCTATGGAAGTGAGTACATATAGATTTCAGTGAAATGCTTGAATTCACTGTTTTTGTTGTAGGCACCAATGATCTGCGACAACCAAGCAGTAACTCCAATTATTCTTTGGACCGAAAATTACGGTCTTCTTGTCCTTCCGCGTCGTCATCACCACCTTTAGCTATGAGTTCGTTAACGTCGCTTCCTCATAAACTTGTGAATTATGATAGTTTGGAAAGTGTAAGGAAGTCGCCGGTGTCGACGGTTGATGGATCTATGATGTAAGTAGTGAAGGTGACGGTTTTCAAGCCAGAGTTCAATTATCGTTGTTTATGTAATAATTATTATATTCGAAGGTCGGCAGATATGCGAATAAAAACACACGAGGTATCATAACAAATTTTTAAGTCAAGTTTTTACATTAAATATATTTCCAAAAAATTATGCGGTTAGTCAACAGATAAAATTTTCTTGAAAACTTTATTTCTTGACCGCTTAATTTGTAATATTATTTAAAATTTCTTATTTTTTAAGACATATTTTTGAAAATATAACTTTTCCTTTAGTTTACAGAGACGCTTATTCTATTATTGTATTTTTAACGTCTTCACTTGTTAGCTTTTTAGTTTCTTCATTTTCTTGTCGTGTTTTTTTCACTTTCTTTGTTATTAGTTTTTGAGCTACCGTTTTTATACTTTTGATTTTTTTAATTTTTTTTTTGTATTTTCTTTCTAAATTATTTTTTTATGCTTAGTTTTGTCTAAAGTTTTTTAAACGTTTACATTTTGTTTTCTGGGCGTTTTGATTCTTTTATTCTCAGTTTATCTTTAGTTTTTTTCCATGTCTGATTTTTCTAAGCTTTTAATTTTTTTTTGAAATTTTCTAATTTTTATTTTTTGTTTAATTTTTTTTTTGATGAACTGAATTTGTCAGACTTAATGATAATTTGACTAATTAATCATTTTTATGTTATCGTTTCCTTCAAGCTTTTTAAAGTAATAAATTTTTGCTTTCTATTTTCTTATTGTTTTTTACTGTAAATTTTCTAATCATTCACACTTTTATTATACTTTCTCTGAAGTTCTTTTATTTCTTTTTTGTAAAACATTTTTTGAAATTGCCTCTTTTTTCTAATTCCTTTATTGATCGAAGTTTTCTTACATTTTAATTTTTTGTAGTAATTATTTATTGAGTTTCCTATTTTTATCAAAATTTTGCGTTTCCTCTGAATCTTTTATGTTTTCAGATATTTCGTAATTATAGTTTCTTATTTTTTTTTAATATCTCAATTTGTTGTATATTTATTAGTTTATAAATTTATTTTTCTTTTTTTTACTGGTGGAAATATTTTAAGTTCATTTTGCTCCAGTTTTTGCTAATTTTTTTGGCAGTTCTATTTCTACTTTTTTCATTTATCAAACTATTTCTTTCTCTGATTCTGCTTTTTCAGATTATTCACAATTTTTGTGTTCTTAATGTGACGTACTAACATCGTGGTGAATAATTCTTTTTCTATCGATAGTGTCTTTGTTTTTCAGTTATTTATTTTCTGATTCCTAGTTTCTTCGTTTTTCTCTCATACTTCATTCTCCCCATTTCATACCTTTGGAAATTACTAATTTTCTTCTGGATTATTATTTCAGATTCTTAGTTGTACTTCAAAATCTTCTGAAAAATTAATCAGTTTTTTCTGACACAGGATTTTTTAGATTTTTGGACCTCCCCCGAATTTCATTAGAAAACTGAATAGAATCTGTCTGCGGCAGACCTCCTAACATTATTAAGGGGGCTTTACTGTACTTTTTTCATGAATGTTTTATACAACGCAAATGAGTCATACTAATTCATATAAGTAATCAATCACATATTAAAATTTATTACATTGTTACAGCTGGAAAAGGCTAAAAAGTGCTAAGATTAGAAGGGGTCTACGGTATTTGTTGAATTACTGTGTAGGTGTTAAAATTTACAATTGTATGTGGATTATCCGTAAGTAATTATTTTACACAGAGATTTATTTAATTGAGTACCCAAATAACCGAGTTAAAAGCCAATTCATCACTGGGACAACAAAAAGAATCAATTAGCGCTGTAAACAATGTGATTTGAAAATTTATTTCAAATTAAAATTAATAATTGATTTTAGAAGTGAAATTTTAAGAATTGTGGATTTGCGTTGTTGGTTGCCTAAACTTTAGCACAATAAGGCGTACGAATTCGTTAGTGGTTTGAAGATGATCATTCTTTCAAAGTGACATTAAAATGAAATCGATTTTTAAAGTAAATGTTTATTGTTTTTAACATTTTACAACCTGTTTTGCGGTCTGTACGCTAGAGTTTTCTAAATTTTTGGTAGCGATTAATCTATTTTTATACAATTCGTGGTCAAAACCACAAAGTAAATCTTGACAACCGTTATAGAATGTCGGGTTTACTTTCTCGAATTCTAATATAGTCGTGATGGTAATAAAGCTGACAGGAAAAATATCAGTAAAAGCCAAGCCCTTTAGCTGTTAATAAACCTAGTTACTAAAACGATTGTCACAAAGAAAACTGACTGTTTAGCAGAGGCTCTCAAAAAAAAAAAAAAACAGGAAAGTAAGAGCTGATATTTTCTATAATGAAAAAATTCGATACGATTAATAATGTATAACTAACAAGGTTTTTTATATTAAAGTAGGTTATGTTAATATGGGAAAAGTTGTTGATATGATGTTACATCCTCTGCAGTCAGTGTAGAATTTCAAACCACACCATAAGCTCGTGTTAGTAAGTATATGTGTGCTTCTCATAGAAAACTTCATTAGTGCAGTATCAGTCGCAGGTAATTGTTTTGATACTTAAGAGGTCATTGTCAGACATTGTTTTCGGGCGTTCAAGAAAAACCGGAAGGGAACTCCGCTTTACCCGATTCTTGTCATCGGCACCAAGACACACATGTTAATCGAACCTTGAATTTTTCAACCACGTTATTTACCATCTCCATAAAAGTGCAAACAGTTCCATTTTCACCTCCTTCGTGCACGTTCCATCCAAAGTTGTGCAATCGGAACCGTTCCGGTGAGGAAAGACTCTGCAAAGCAAAACGCCACGCAATAAATTCATAACGGATGTGCCCATACAAGAAATCTCGTATATCTGCCGACTTTCGCTGGCTTTTCTGTCGTTATGCAAGTGATACAATAGTTGTTTGTTGGCGTGTGTAGGAACAAAACGTCGTATCGGCTGTCTGGCGCGGGCGGCGGAAGTCTGTTGGATCTCACGCCGTCACCTTCCGACTCGGGAGTGTCTGAGCTGGAGGCGGCGTTGCGCGACCGAGACTCGGAGCTCGCCTACCTTCGACAGACGATGGAGCACAACGAACAGGTCATTTTCCGGGTTTATCAGGAGAAAGAGAAGGTTTGGGAGCGGGAATTGAGGAGGTTGAAGAGTGTACATGAAAACAGGCTTAGAGCTAGCGCTCAAAAAGCGCTCAAATTGGAACAAATGTTGATGATGCAGACGTATCAGTTGCAGCAGGATAAGAAGAGGTTGACTGCGGAAACACAAAGGGCGAACTGTCAAAGCGAGAGGTTGAGGCAGGAAGTCAATGCGTTGAGAGGGAGACTTGAAGAGACGGAATGGGGGCTGTGTCAGAAAACCGGGGAAATTTCCTTACTGAAATCACAGCTCAAGGATTTTCAGGTAGGTTCAATTTTTTCACAGAAATCAACGAATCTTTATCTTTTAATTCAAACTAATATGTTCTCTATGAATATTCAAATTTTTATAGATTTTGTAACAGTGCTTTCAACTGTGTGTAACTATCAAAAAAAATTTTAAAGGCGAAGCATATTATTGTGGTCAAGGAAACAAGAAAAAAACTTTTTATTTTTTTGTTTTTTTTTTATTGGACCACAATAAATAGAAAATCTTTAATAGACTTCTAAAAAATTAAACTAGATTAATTTAGTTTAAATAATCAAACCAATGTAGTTAAATTAAAACAGAGATTTATTTTCAATAACTAATAAAACAGTGTTTATGATAGTAAATAAAATTAATGGATACGAAACTCTATTGTAATGGCAAAGGTACAATAAATCTAGAAATCAGGTTCTAAGTCATAATTTAGAGTGTTTTTTTTTGGATAATATGGTTCAATATCTTTCTACGTTTAGTCTCAATTTAACACTTATTTAATTATATTTTATATTTATTTTATTAATGAATTTTAGCAATTTCATTCCAAATGGATCCGGCGAAACATATGAAAATCATTAGAATCTCTTATTATCTGTCATTTAACAGATGATACCAATTTTATAAATAGGAAATTCTTGTTAAATCTACCTACGTTTTTTATTAATTAATTCATTTGTTAAAAATGGTTACACCAACTTTAACGACATCATAACGTGCAAACATTAAATTATTAGCTACTCTTATTACAGCTTCGACAACTAATAAATCACACTATAAATTAAAAGGTGTGTTTTAACGAAGCAAGATAAATAATTAAAAAACTATTTATGATTTCATAACTTACGAGCTATTGATTGCAGAATAATTAATTGATAGATTTGTGGAATTATAGCTAAATTAATTATAGAACACGTAACTTGTTTCCTACTTCTTCCACCGTAAATATTTATTACTGCACATTTTTTTACTATTTATCTATGGCATGCAACCAACACTTGTGTTTATCTACAATAAATCCGAGGAATGTACACAGAAATGAAAATATGCTGGTAAAATATTTTTCTCTCGAACATAATAAAAATGTGTTTGCAGATTGTTTCAAGAAAATAGCTGATAAACTATTTATGTAGTTCAGCAATGACTAAAATACGAAACAACCGACTTTTCAAAACCACTAAATGCACTTTCCAAGTTATATAAGTGTGGTTAATACAAGGACACCATTTTTAACAACCAAGCCATTGTAACGAAAGGAAAAGTCGTGCAGAGCTTTTTATTTATTTCTTTACCTTTTGAGTTTAATCTGGTTGTATTTTTCAGAACGAACAAACCTCCAAATGTCAAGAACTGCTCCAGCTTCGCACCGACCACCGCGAATTTCGTGAACAACTTGATCTACGAGAACTAGAAATAATAGAACTAAAACAGAAGTCAGAAGAGAAAGATGAAGAGATCATACTTCTTAAACAAGAAATTGCTAGATTACAAAACAAACGTCATTCCACTGTATCAGTTTCGGACGATCTTTCAGAAACCGAAAAACTCAAAGCAGAAATCAGAGAACTCAGAGAAGAACTGTCTGATATGTCGTTGAGTGAGTACGGAGGTACAGAGCCTGGTAGATCTCAGAGAACACAATTGTCTCAAGAAGATATCGAAATTCAAAGGCTGAACGGTACGGAATGTTCCTGTCCTGATTTGGAGAAACTCAAAGAAGAGATTCAGATAAAAACTAAGGATTTTGAGAACGAAAGAATTGTTTGGGCTCAGGAAAAGGAGAAGGTGTTGCGGTACCAGAGGCAGCTGCAGATGAATTACGTACAGATGTACAGGAGGACGAGAGCTCTAGAAGCTGAAGTTGAAAGTTTGACTATAGAGTTAGAACTTGATAAAACTGGTGTTAAAAAACAATTAGCGACATCTGATTTAACTCAGACGATTGAGTTATAATCGTCGAGAAATTATGGATAAATTTTTTCTCATGTAGACTATTCACGTTTACATTTTGAGTTAAAAGTATCTTAATCCCAGAGAAGTCATTTACTCATTTATTTGAGACCATCTTTTAACATTGTAGGGGTCACATGTGATGTTTTTTCATTATTTATTACCTATGCATTGTAAATAAGTATTATTCACGAGAATTTTCCTTTTACATACTTTACCATTATTCCTATAGATTTTAGTATTTAACATTGTTATTTTTGTATATAAACAAATAAACGTTACTTTAAAACTAAATTTTCTTGACTCATTTATGACTTTATAAAATGCAATATTCTCATAACACGGAGCATAGAAAGCAATTAACATAAAAAATGTAGCAAGAAGCCAATGCAGACGTAACATATGTACATAATGTAACGGTTTTCTGATTAAATCAATTTAGTAAAAACTTACCTACGCTTTTTAGTCAACAGAGATTGATTAAAATTACAGTTAACGTTCTAAGCAAGAGTTTAAAAAAATTATGCGAATTTATGACAAAATATTTTTGTACATTTATTTTGTTGTCGCTATTTAGTTAGTTTAGCAATAATGATAATGGGATGGCTAAAAATAACTGGAGAAACGATTATTAGCATTATAGAAAAATGAAACACTGTTTCCCTTTTTTTTTTTCGTACATACAAAAGCTTCAATAACCTGAAATTGCATTTCTGCATAACAATTAATTCTCTTTTTAATGTAATATTTGAAAAGCTTTTCTGGCATTAGCATACACTAACATTGGCACAATACCGTAAATTTGTTCAACTGATCTGGTTTCCGGCATGTTCGGAGGATTTTATTCTTCAGGTACACAATCAATGTTTTTGTCATTCAGGCGTGCGTTAGCATAATCAGAACTGGATAGGTCAGACTAAAACACAATTTATTGTCGAAATTTAATTTCTGTCACAGTTGGCGAACATACTTGCTAAAACTTTAAAGCTGAAATTCTTATAAAATAAATTACATACACGGGACTACTTCGTTATTATACCAATTATTGACAGCATAAACTGTAATGTTTTTTAGTTCGCAAGTTTTTTGCATATTTAATCATTGTGTCAACAACTGGAACACAACTCTAAAATTCTGAAAGAACAACATAAATTATTCTGATTATTTTTAGCCAAACTGTATAAAAGACAATATTAAAAAAAATCGAATTTTTGTCTCTCTAATAAAAATTAGTTAATATCTAGTATAAAATAGTTATTGTGGTCCCAAAATATCTGTAAAAATTAATTATTTGGCGGAAAACAATTTAAATATGCTACTGCGTAGTATAAAATAAAATGTACTAATATTCATTCTATTTCATTTTAGGCAAATCAAAATAATTTGTTGTTTTTGAACATTTTATCAGATTTTTGTGCAAAACCTTCGAAAAAAGTTGTATTCTATTTATAACAATAATAATATGATTAAAATATTTGTTTTTCTCTTTAATTTGTATGTTATAAATTCTGTAGAATTCTTTTTAATACAATCTTATTGGACACAATAGTAAACGATTTATTTTTAATCTTTTTATTCATTTTTTATTTTTTTGTGGTTTTATTTTATTAATAGTTCGTTAGTACTCTAACTCATCAAACTGCGGATAAAGTATGTATGATAATCAATATTAAAAGATATGAGCATCAACGATTATTTTGCTATCTATTTTTTTTTTCATTTTTGTTTACTTCTTGTCGCTTTTTATTATTTTTTTATTAAATTATATACAAATTATGTACAATAATCTTTCATTTTCTACTAGTTAATTTCCTTGTATGAATCATTGATTATGAATGTTCACCAAAATATTTATTGAGGAATCAAGGAAATTTTTTTTTATATAATTCAGAAATCTTCTATAACCAAAAAACCATAAAAGAGTTGCAACATGCAAACAACAGCCGACAACACGTACGTCCCACTTTGCAACTGCATGTCTTACCGTTAAAATGTTCGAAAATCAACTATTTTTATTTGTCTAGAATGAAACAGAATAGATATTAACCAAATGGCACAGTTTGAAATGACGCTTTTTTTAACAAAACATTTTCCAAAAGCACTTTAAGCTGTATTTTCTTAAAGCTTAATTAAAGCAAATTCCTTTATACAATTTTTTTATTACAAATACATAATATCACAGTGTTAAATTGAAATGTTTACAAAGAATGTAATCTCATTTAAATATGATTATCAATAAATAAGACAAAATAATACTTAGAACTAAAGGCGCTCCAATTGACGAAGACGATGCACATTCTTTATCGTCAAGAAGCATATCTTGATACAATCGTTTCATCGTATCAAAATTCCTAACTGTTGGAACATTTCTAAACCGCGCTGTGTTATCATGAAACAAAATATTTGATTTCCCATTGTAAGGCCCAAAGAGTTGCAAAGGTGTAGTTAACGTTTTGAAATTTCGACCGAACAAATTATCAATTTGTAAAAAGACATCAAGAGTGTCTTCCATCCAAAGAGTTGTACTGTTTTTTCGAACCATAGCTTGACCAATCGGAGCCCACGATAAGTGGCAACCTTCAGACTTTTTCTCACAGAGAACATTGAACGTATCACTGTTTATCCGGCCATATTTGTTCCATATCGGACCTGAATAAATGTATTTAAGCATGTTTTAAGTACTACGTGGGCACTTACTGTTTATGAAATCAATAATAGAGTTCTTGGAGAGGAAAGCGACGTCACCTTTGCCGTCAATTAGGCATTGTAAGGCTCCAAAGTCGCCACCATATGCGTTTCCATCGCAGATGATTTCATTTCCTGGTAATCCCGGGATGCAGCTTTTTCCGAAAAAGTTTTGTGCGCCGCTTGTTATGGGACAAGAGTTTAAAAGGTTTCGGTAGTGGAGAGTTTTAGCAACTGTGTTCCACGCAATTCCATCGAACTTGGGGAAACACGCTTTGTAACCACGTAAATCTTCTAAGTTTTTAACTACCGTATCGTTTCTGGTAACTGCTACAGTGAGATATTTGGCATTGTCGTTCACAGTTTCGTAAAAAAGTGTGCTTAAGTCGTATTTTTTTAAGGCTTCATTTAGGAGATCCGGTGGTACTATAACTACGTCGGCGGCATTGTTCATGATAGCATCCATGCAATGAGTTGTGTTGTCTGCCTTGAGACAATCTAAATCTGGCTCTATACCGTAAACAGCCGCGGATTCCCGTAACCAAGAACACTTGGCGTTTTCTATAACAGAAGTAGTACATATTCTTATGGTTCTAGGAGGATGGCAGCCAGAGAAACTATTAGCGCTTAAGAATCCCGGAGCTTTCTCTAAGAAGCTCTCGATGGGCTCTACCGGCTCCAATTTCTTGATGGTTGAATGGAAATTTTCAATGAGATTAAGGACCGCGCTTTTCCACGAGTAGTTATCCACGTTGGTGAGAGTTCCTAGAAACTCTTGAATGTCCTGAGCAGCCGTTCTACAAACAACTTTTGTAGAAACAGCAAATTACAAAGAAAATTACCTTTTAGTTGCAATCACAGACCATGGTCTGACTACCCAAACACACGGATTATCACTTTTTAAAGACTTAGTAGTGTCATCAGGACAAAGAAAGCTGTAACCTTGTGGTGAAGACTCGGGAGTTCCCGGAGATAAACCAAAATGAGCTTTTACATCATCCAAACGTGCCCAACTTATGTCACCAGCACCGTCAGTAAGACAATAGAGTGAACCTCTTCGGCCCCAGTACTTGTCGTTGGTACTACATCGAGCCGAGTTGTCACAAAGAGAACACAAGTTTGGATATCTCGATTCTAAAAAGTGCAGCTTAAATATAAGTATCACCGATTTAAGTAGTGGTATACTTAGTTCTTGGTCAAGTTTAGGGTTGTTGACCCAAGGCCCAGCTTTACAAGCTGCAGAAAAAAACTTGGACGATGCTTTAATGCGATTTTCGGTTATGGCGAGTTTAGTTTCGCAACTAGGGGGTACCGTGGAAGCCTCTAAAAACTACAGCAGGAATAACAATGCATTTAAATATGACAGTTTCGTACGTTTGATAGAATTCTAGTCCAGTCAGTCTCGTACCCATATCCGGGATGACAAAAGCGCTTGTCTTTGAGATCATGTTTGCTTCTTATTCCAGAGGAATCTTGCACTACTGCTACTACCTCGTATTCATATTTGCCTGTAACAAAACGTAAGATATTGACTTAGGAATTGTTCGGAATCATACTATCAATATATCGTAATTCGTTTGTAAGCAAAACTTCAATTTCCGAGTTGGCAGCTGTAACTAAATCTTCGGGGGTAAACACGGAGAAATCTGCCTGGCCTTTGGAAATTTTTCTTAGGCAATCTAATCTATGGATAAACAATTTTTACAATTGTACTGAGGTTTTCAAGTCATTACCTGTCTGTTCCAAGAACACACTCTACTTTACTATCTGGATTATCCAATTTCGGACAGTATCTTCCGGAACGTTTGAAACCTCCTTTTCCATCGACGACACATAATTTATCTATAAACAGAAGCATTGTTAGAATTATTGCGAGAATTGCGCTAACCGCAACTGCATCCACAAATTAATTAGGTAAGTTTGCATTTTGTGACGTCAGAAGATTCTAATCATATTTTACTTAATGTTCGAACGCAAATAAATGTTTATGTAATGATTTTTGCGAGTTTCTGAATTAAAAAAAAAATCGCACGTATTTAAATGGATGTGGGATTTCGTAAAAGCTGATTAAAATAAAAGAAAATTTTAAATAAAATAAAAAAACTCAAGACATTTCAATTAAGATGATCTTATCAACGCAGAACAATTAAAATTCCATTAAAAGGATAATTTCATCACCCAGGTGACTTTGTTCTTCTCCTTGAGAATCAAATTGTAGAATTTTCACTTTCTCATATGCTGTAAATCTTTGTTTGTCAATGTACGATTTTTTTAAATTTTTAGACATAAGTTTTTAGGGATTTTTTAAGTCGTTGGAGCGGGGAGATATTCAGCAAGTCAAATTCCTAATAATCGCCAAATTGGTCAAATAATTTTGTAGCAATAATGGGAATGTAATTGGCAGGTTCACATCTGAATATAGCTATTTATGTAATAAGTACATAAAATTAGATTTTATGGACCGAGTTTATTGCCATGGGTTAATAAGCTCATAGCCACTGTGTTCAAATTGGATCAATAACAAATTGTTAATGTATTATAATAATTATGTTCGTGCCTTTTAAAGAAAGTGAAATTTTGGGGTCGATAGGAGAATTTTTTTAGGCAAATGTATGACTGAAATCACCTGGTATGTGGGTTGTGCTAATGAACATGAATACTTTTTTGTAATATTAATATTTATTTTAAAAGATGTCAAGCCGGATATCAACATTTTCAATTTAATATTTGTATATTTAATTTGATCATTTTCAAAGAAACATTTTTTTGTCACAATTCCACTAAAATTGACTATCAACCATATATATTAATAAAACTTACAAACAACGTTAAAAACAGATTAAAATAATTATCAGCTGAGCGTCAACTTATCACGCCTGCGGCTCAAGTTAACATTATTTTGTTGCATTCATTTTATGCGTTCAGGTTTTGAACGTTTCCCTGATTTCAATATCAACACCAACATATAATTTTGTGTTAATAGAACTACTTAGTTTAAACTCATTAAGTTCAAGGTAGCTTAACACTTGACCTTCATGTCTTTATATTCTTCCCAAATAAAAAGAGTTTTGAACCGGGTTTGAGCACGAAAACCACCAATGAACTGGTTTTAAGGTCTTTGCGACAGACTCAAAAATTTCACTTTCAAAGACCGTGGCATACTTACATTTTTCGGCATAGACACAAGACAACAAAAATAAACAAATAACTGCTGTTAAAAAGCACTCGTTTCTTTGGATATTCCCAATCATGACACTAACTCGCGGTTTCGCGGTTTGGACGAGACTGATTGAGAAAAATATGTTTATGGATGGATGTATGATAGACGATATATGCTCTCGGTGTTCTTTGTGTGTGAAGGACGTCGCTGGTGTAAGACTGTTTGAACCACCTCATTTTGTAGAGGTGATGCGTGGATTTCCCGCTCTGTATCTTGTTGGGGATTTACGCATGAGGGTGGGGTATGTAAAAGGTTCTCTACTAATGAACTGGGTTGTAATATTAAAGTGATAAATTACTTCGTCAGAAGTTAACAGGTGGGCGTTCCAAGAAGCTGCGGTTTTCCAAGTCGTACCTTGCTTTCACGACGTAATTTATATATTGAACTTTTCCAATTTTGTTTTAATTTATTTTAATTCAATTTGATGTGCACAATAAGATTACCAAACAGTCAACAAAAATAGGTTGACTCGTTGACTACTAGTTCTCATGACGCACGTCCAAAGAAAGTGATTGTTTTTCATAATGGTTTCGTTCTCTGACATTTTAATGCTGACGTAGGAAAATTAATGATGTTTTATTTATTGATCCGCGATCAAAAGATTTTACAAATTTCTAATTATTTGTAATCTGTGATTCCTAAATTACGTCTGTGTTATATCATCGAGAGAAGTAGCATAATAAAACTGTTTCAAGGTTATTAGATTTAAAAATACAAAATTTTGTTAAATAGGTTGCAAAGCTGTTTAATTAGCCTTAAAAGGTAAATTAAAAATATCCTGGATTTTTAAAAACACGTAAATTTTGAATAAAATTACAATAAACAAATAAAATTTATAAATATTAATTATTAAAATTAAATAAACTTCAATGACAAACATTTAGGCAATTAAGATAATTCCAAAATTCTTAGCTAAACAACGAACAATTTCTAAGAAATGAAAACAGTGTTATAATAGCCACGAACATTTATCCTATATTTGAGTCGTAATGTAATCTACTTTTAAATGCATTTACATTAAGTAAATGGTACTATTTTACGCAATGTAAGTTTCATTCATAGTTAATTAAGTTTAATAGATTCACGTTTAATGTCGTCGTTTAATTTCAATGTTTTCAGTCGTCAGTTTTCCTTATTTTTATTTTTGAATGTATCACGACGAATAAAGCAAAAAATGATTGCAAATATTGATAATTGGAATTTTTGTACACTTATTCGTTAAAATTCCTCTAATTTAACTACAATAATAGACTAGAATGAAAATATGGTCACGGCAAACATGGAACGATATATGGATAATGTGAATAAATCAATTCAATCAATCAATCAATTTGATTTAATTATAGAGTTAATTTTAAAATAAACGCGATTTTTTGTTGTTGTCGGACTGGTTGGATGCTTCACCAGAAAATAAGTGTTTTGTCTCGAACATTGTTCAAATGTTGTTAAATGAGCCTGCACAAATTTATGTACAAGGTAGTTATTCGCTTATATCCATAACATAACTTGTGAGTCATAAGGACAATGTACCGTGTTAATAAATGTCAACAAAAGTAAAATATTCTCTTTTTTTATTTTAATAGATGACAATGTGTTAAAAACAGTTTGTTGTTTTACCAAATTGTTTAGTACTCTTCGTGGGTGGATAGTGCTGTTGAAAAAGAAATTTTAAAGTAGTAAGTCTTTGTCTGATAAGCACTTTTTCATTTTTGTGTAAAAATTGTTGCCTACTAGTCTAGTTACTTTAGGTTAGAAAATGGAAATTCTTAAGATTTTTTGTTTTCATTTTCTTTATTTTAGCACTGCGAACAACTCCCCAAAAATCCTCATCGACATGATCTTAGCAACAATAAAAAATTCAAGGACAAAAATTAACAAAACGAGTTTTGAGCAAATATTTTCTTTTCTGTAAGTCTGGGGTCAATAATTCAGGTTATTATATAAATTATAGATCTCAATTATACCTACAAAAAAGGTTCCATACGTTAGAAAATAAAATATCAAATATCTGATTTCCATATCACCTTAGGGGTAGCTTTTATATGAATTTCTCGATGTAGGCCAATCTGTGGAGATGAAAAAAAAAATTTGCAATATTTTTGAATTAATACCTTTCTTGTAAGTTGAACAAGAATTGAAATACAGTCGAAAAAAATAATAAAATTTTTACTTTGAAAATGTCAAAGTTTACTGTTATTTTAAAAAAAATTCACAAATAATATATTAGTACGTATGTATACAATGGATCGACTTTTTAAATTGCACTTTCATATACACTAGTACGTACTAATAATATTATTAAAATCAATTAATAAAAAACTATATTTGATTTTAGTATTTGTAAAGCTTACTAACAATGTTGTTTCTGTGCTTGTTAAATTTACAAGAAGGGTATAAATACAAAAAAAAAAAACACGAGCGAAATCTTATCCTCTTTTATCTGTAAAAACTTGTTTTGTAAACCTTTTGTTCAAGATGGGGGCTCGCGCGCACTGCTCCCAAGGTCGAAAACTTATATGTTTTATCAAAGTCACTACTTCAACAACATATTTTAAAATCATTACTACCCCACCTTTTGTAAGTCAAAATTTTACTGAACTAAAAGGTCCAGTCCATGTTTCCATCAAAAAATTTTTCATTTTTGTCTACGTCAAAATTCTCTTCTTAGCAATATTGTTGTTCTTCATTTTATTCTTTTTCTTTGTCGCAAATTCTAGAGGACCAATCCAATTGCTCTCATTGTTTATTGTGTCCTTGAACCTGTCAAAGGAATCAGTTGTATCTTGTGCAATCCAACAGATTTCCTGGTAAACACTTAAGATGACTATTGCAAAAAAGAGGAAGTTTTGATGCAGTTAAAGATGAGGCATAAATACATAGATATATGAGGCATAGTTGGATTTTGGTACTCGTCAGTAACTCAGAAATTTCTATTCTTTTTAACAATTTTATAAAAAAAAAAAAATGTTGTTGAGAGAATTATAGGTAATCACCATTTCGTGAGATTTTTTTCAATAGAGCTTTGAAATAAAAATTTAAAACCTGAGAACATTTTATTGTTCTTAAAATAAAAACACATTATTTAGATATATCACAAAAATTGCCGCACTGGATTGGATATATTATAGCTGAATACTTACAATACATACGTAAAAAACACTAGTATAATCCAGTGTCAGCTACGTCCTCTAAGAGACAATTTAATTCCACAAACTAATAAAAATGTATCTACAGATATTAAGTAGAAAATATGAAATATATAAAACTAAGTAAATAAAATTATTATCTATATCTAGAAGTTCTAGAACTCTATAAACAATAATCTCACATCTTAAGAAGTTTCCACTGGGCTTGTAGTGTCTCCTGGAAATTGAATACTGTTCTTGGAATGCATCTTAGAGTAGTAACAAGCTTTACGCGCAATACCCGCCATGAACACAATTTCAAAGCCTGTTGCTACAATTAGCCTAAATGGCCATATCTCGAATTCTGCATTTAGCACCCAAAAGAAAAGAGCGAGAGAATTTTGCAAAAAAATTGTCACGTAGAACCAAATATTGAATCTAAAACTCGTTCGTTTTTTATTCAAATTTATAGGTTCCCATATATAGATAAAGCCAAAAATTGAACAATATAGGGCATGCCAAAACTTGCTATAGTTATAAAATTCTAGAGGCTTAAGAACATAACACAGCCAAATAGTTGAGAGAAACCAATGGACTAGAATTACACAACTTGTAGGTATTAAATAGAGTGACATTATAGCTCCAATACAAAAATTACGAGATGTTAGAAGGAGTATATTCCATGTCAGATAAAGCCAGAAAGGAAAAGATTTGCCTTGTTGTTTCCTGAGAGATTCCTGATATGCAGTTGCAGCCCATGGTAGCAAAACCAGAGGAGCCCATATAGGGATCTGGTCCAGAACTGTAAACAAATTCATTTTAATTAATCTATATTTTTTGAAAAGTTCACTGCGCGAGAAGAGATCGGCACGGCTATTAAAAAGTTAATATTTACGTGTATAAGAAAAACTGAAAATGAATCCAATTTTAATACGTTATATTGATACAAATATTTATTTAAATTTTCTATCAATATTAGTAAGGGTGTGCCGATATTTTAATTTAATGTTTGCGTCATTTTGATCAAAACAGAGTTTTGATTTCATATTCATTTAGTTACTTCTGAAAAAGCTTTGACTTATTTACCTGATATTTCAATGATGTCAACGTTGCCTTGCAGAAAGAGAGCGATGTGCAGAATTTGTAGTGGGCTACCCCGGAGAAAGCAATCCAACATGCCACAAAAACCGGCGTCGGCTTTGGCATCGATCATCCGATAATAGTACTCTTGACCATTTTCATCGTTTCTCGCTCGATAACACTTAATTGCGTTCTCAAACACAGCCAAATTTTTCAGAAAATTTGGAATTTGTATGCATAGAAAACTGGTTGAGATTAGATGGGTCAATACCCTTCCAATACACCCAGCAGGAAAAATTGCTCCCGTTGGAGTAAAATGCGTGAAGACGGTATTCATTATTATAAAACCACCTGTAGTCCCAACCATTACCGGAGTAAATTTTTCATTGTTTCTTATAAATATCCGACCATTGAAACCAAGTGTGATAACGCCGGAAATAAAAAAGAATGTCAAGGTGGTGAAGTAGCAGGTTTCGTTGTCAATTTTCCGGTGAAACAGCTGATATTGAGTGTAGTAAATGAGAAAGAACTGAAGAATGAGAATTCCAAAGGAGAAAACGATGTCACCAAGGATTTTTCGGAGTTTGCCTTTAAGATCCACAGGGTCTTGAGGTTTTTTCCTTCGGTCGAAACAGTAGAACACCATCTTGGTTTTTGTTTAATGATAGAGAGTGAAATCGAAGGTTCTCGAAAAGAGACGAAAGCGAACTAAGATTCATGTGTAAAGTAAGAGTAGCGCCGTTGGATTTGCGCATGAACAATTTTGATTTTAATTCGTGAGTTTGATACTAGATGTCAACATGCATTGGGTAAAGTTTTCTTCGTTATAATTTATATTTCAACTTTCAACAAACAGTAAAAATTGTTAACCACCTATACGTCTATATTATTGACCACCTATACAGTATACGTTGTTAAAATAAAGTATACAAGTGATTAAAAGTGAGTTGTGTATACGTCTATGTTAATAAGAGTGGTGCACGATGAGCCTGAAAAATTAATAGGAAACTGAAAATGATTTGTGCAACATTTTAGTTTTTCTAATCATGTCAGAACACATCATGTTCTGAAATATGACACAGAAGTAAATTGCTTGTCGTTGATCTGGAACCTGTGGTGGCCAATAAGAAATTCCGCGGGTTGTGGATGAAAAAATAAACAACACATCAAATAAACACACTTTTTCATTTTTAACTTCTAAGTTTTTCACAATAGGAACTTATTACACAATCGCAACAAAATTTGTACGTTATCTCAAATGAATTTATTTCTACCTCACATATTTACAGATTCATCGTATGATAGAGATATTTTTATTTTTTCGTCGACATTGAAGGTGAAATTTGAAATACAAGAAAACATTTATAAATTTTTGGTGTGAGTTTTATAAAATGTAAAAATTGTCAATCTTCTAATGCTCCCTGATACAAACTTATTTGTGGTAACTTCTTTACCGTAAGTTTAGCTGATTTATAAGATGAGCGCTTTATTAATACTTTCCCGTTTAGTTCACGTTTAAATTATTTGAAAAACATTCAAACTGTCTGTGCATTTTAATCAGCAAACATCAACAGTCAATAAAACTCTAGCAGAAAAACACAAGTGCAAACTTTTTGATTCAGTCTAAAACCGTGAACGTGGATACAATTTATTCACTTTTGAGTTAAATCCGTCATTAATTTTATTAGCTATATCGTAGTGTTTAACGTTAGGTGCACCTTGGACATCCACAACTTTTGCCCCTTTTCTATATTTATACCACCAATATTCAAATGCTAAAGTTACACAGGCCAATCCAATTCCCACGAAGATAACAATGAACACGCCACCAATATTCTGTATACTAATTCCATCAGATTGATCGTCTTGTTTGTCGCACTTCTTTGCTTCTGGATTTTTACTCCACCAAAGTTCTTTTAATCTTTCTAGTTCACGTCGGTTTAGTAACTGTAAAATACTAAAAGAAAAGTCGTAAAGTACTCAACAAGATATTAGACTTACGCTGTGTTAAACTGATCTTTCAGTGGTGAGCCCTGTTGAACAGCAATTGCGTAGGGTTTCCTTGAGAATTCTTCTCCAACCATTTGAAGGTCACAGTTCGTGGTTTCCAAGTATCTAATATCAGTAGCATCACCTAAGTAGGCGAATCCGTCACTTGAAGTCTTCGAGCGTCGGACCCTCTCAACAGCTTCTTCCAAAGTGTTTGGTAATTCCGCTTCTTTCATTGCTTGCCACATTTTTGTGTACTTGTCACTAACCGGATAGTCCCACACTGCTAACTTTGCTCTTTCAACTTCAGAAAGACTGTCATTTAAACTCATATCTTTCCAGATCCTGAAAACAACATCTAGAAGGTTTATTTCAGTACCATGAAACATACTCGTAGAACTTCGCTTCGATATTAGCCATTCGTTCAAAGTACGTCATAGTCGAAGAACCATTCAGAGGAGCATATTGAATTTTGTATTGTTTGGATAAGTCGTCTAAGGATTCTATAGGGGTGTCTAATCTAGAAACGGTGAGAAAAGCAGCTAGATTAGCTGTGTAAGAAGCGATGATGATGAAGCCGAAGAGCCACCATGTAGCTGCCACCAAACGACCTGATAAATTTTTAGGAGCTTCGCCACCCCCTTGAGGTGTAAGTGACGTCATACAAAACCAGAGACATTCTTTTAGGTTAAATTCACGTTTTTCTTCGTCATCTTTGTATTTCTCCCTGTTATTTTGGTAGCTGTATGGACTCCATCGATCGAAGATCCACATCAAGAAGCTAAAACAAGACGTTTAATTAGTAAATATCTACTTAAAAGCTTGTAGTTACCTTGTGAAGAAGTAGGCAGCCAAAATGCACAACCACACTTCATTTTCCAGCACCGTCAAGAATTTGAACAACGATGTCTGAGTTTCTGGAAGTTTCATCAGAATGGTTATTCCAACTAAATCGTAGTATGGAACCGTAAAATCGATGACGTTTTCTCGCTCGGCCATCACCGACATTGATCCAAGACCTATGTCAGCACGTTTTTCCATTAGTTCTTTTACCACTCCGTTCCATTTTCCGCTCTCATCCATATTTCCGAACTTTTGATCAGCTACCGTACTAATCTCGTAATCAAAATTTAATATCTCGGCGATTTTGTCGATAAGGTCAATGCAATAACCCTTGTAACGTTTGGGAGCCGATTCATCTCTAATAATAAATGGCTTTTGCTGAAAAAAGTACAGAGAACGGATTGGAATAAAAAGTGATGGAGGAAATTTACTTCTACTGTGACGACGCGATAGACGACATCGGCCGTGTAGTTCTTCATACTTTGAGGATCAAGCAGTGTCATGTTATTGTCGTAGCCAGCCTTCCAAGTACCTAAGGCTAGCGACTTATCTGAAGAACCCTCTCGAACTCCTATGGCGCTCAGTTGCATATTAAAATCCATGAAACTGTAACCGTTGGAGACTATTTTCATAGGACCATAGGTTGGAGTCTCTGAGATTTCTTTATTGAAAAATTTTTTCAGGCCTAGACCAATGCGTTTTGGAGTGTTCTTTCCATCGTATTCGTCACAGGTTATATAATTAGTGACATTGTTTCTTTGCCAAGCACCATCTGTTATCATATCTCTAAAATAACACACTGAAAACCTTAATAACCTCTCTTGTTCACTTACTTCACTGCCAGAAATGAGTACAGAGTCAAATCAAAATAGAAAGCAGCAGCAATTTCAGGCTCTACATTTAATTGATAGGAAGTTTTGATCAAACCAAGACGATCCTGGTACTGAGCGTCGATTATAGGCTTCGCCAACATAATAGTAGCATTTTTGCAATTGCATTTCAAATCGCCTTTATCTTGAGTAATGGCGTGCCAAGCAAACTTCCTGTTGAAGAAACTAACACTGTCGGCCGCATCTAAAACTCGCTTAATGTTTTCAAAGCTGCCTAAAATAAAAAAATTGACGATATCTAGTTTACGCAGCTGTTTGAGCTGATCAGCAATCTTATCAGGTTCTTTAATCGGAGCTATGACGTGTCTGGTGGCGACATTTTGAAGCAACGATTTATACTTGTGATCCATGACTGAAAAATACACTCATTTTAAGTATAAGGAAGTAGTTTTTCCTACCAAAATTATCATCGAAAAGAATTGCCGCGTTGGTAATGTTTTGGTTTAGAACTATAGTTCTGACAATTTCCGGTATGATGTCGGCTGGTGGGTTAATTTGAACAAGATACTCTTTCTCGTTTTCATCGATATTCCTCCACTGTCTTAAATCACCTTCTTGACCAAAAGAAGCACTGATCGTAGGTAATCCAAGAGCTGCTGTAAACGATTTAACGGTTTCCGAAGCTAAACCTGTCATGGTGGTGTCCAGAACGAGATGAGGAAACATTGAACTTGCGAGCATGTCGTTGTAACTCGTACACACTAAAAGATTTCAGTTTTAAAAGTGAAACACGAACTCAAGTGTTTTACAAGAATCAAGAAGAGCAGACGCGTCCGATCTATTTCCGACGACCTTCACAGGATCGGTATTGACACCAAGTTTGTTATTCTTTTTTATGTAATTAATAGCAACCTCCACCGCTTTTTCAGCCACTAAGTTACCCTCTTCGTTTACAAATACTAGGGATAAAAATCAAAGAATTTGCAGAATGAAGTGGTTGTTTTACTTACAGACGTTAATGTTTTGCGTCGTTTGCGTGTTGATGTATGTTACTACACATACAAGTTCCAGAATAATGTAATTTACATGTTCTAGAAGCTTCATTTTATTTTCCGGTTAATGTAATATTGATAAAAGACACTGGTGAAATGTAGTCAATCGAACGGGTTGAGCTTAGAAAAAAAGTTATTTACCTGGTTGTTCTTTGTTGCCAAGCAATCATTGTTGCAAACATACACATTGTTAAATATTAACGCTTGTTATTTTTCATCGGGGTTTCATGTTGTGTCTTTATTCCAAATAGGGGATAGTGTTTGGATTCGTGATGCGTGGACGTGGGTTGAGTTTTATTTTGAATTGAATGCTGACATTATACAATTGCGTGTTTATTGATGAAAAACTCATTAGATATTGGAAACGGTCTAGTTATTATTACACTTCAACGATTAATTGTTTTTTTAATAAATATTATTATAGTCGGTTATTAAAGTAAAAGGGGATGTTTTTTTCCACACCGTTAAATATTTTACATCCTAGAGACAAAAATCTAATGAGCTCTCATCTGATCTTATGAACCAAATCTAGCTCTTTATTTGGCCATTTAATTTTTTATTGTATGCATATTAAAATTGTCCGAATGAATTCCATCGTTGGTATCTTAATTTTGAAATGTTACGTTTAAAAACACAGAATCTCAAACTTAATATTTTTCGTATCCACAAAAAGAGTTCTATTTTTACAAGGAATTGATTTTGGTATAGATATTATCGGTAATAGATAAATATACATAAGTGTTAAGAAAATAGGAAAAGCTTAAAAAAAACAGCATTTAATGTTTTTATCACAAAATTTTAATATCAATCAAAATTATATTGAATGAAACGTATTCTGTACTTAATTAATGCATTCTTATTTTTAATTACTTTCATATTGCAATCATTCAGTCAGTTTTTTTAACACCTTTTCGTTTTTCAGAAATATTATAACAGAAAATGAAAGCATTTGCCGTTGTTCTAGATGAAACAGAAAATTTAGATTTTCGTAAGGTACATCTGTACTCGCCGAGGACCATCTGTCAACGCAAAAAGTTCCAAGATTCTATCGTATTATCGTAGAGAAAAATGGTGTCAAAATATGGGTTCGAAAAATCTCTTGAAAATGTATGGACCCCTATAAATCTTTTAATATCGCGTTTCTGGTGACTAATTTGGTCCTATCTTACGAAGAATTTCACGAGAAATTCAATGGTATCACGGGAATTCCCGTACGAGCTCGGGTTCCAAAGTTATTCGCGTTTGAATTTTTGAAAAGTTGCATTTTGCGTCAAAAGGGCAAAAATTTGGCCATTTCGACGATTTTTCAACTTTTCTATTAGGACAGATATCGAGATGCGGTCAACGCCAATGTGTTTCTGGGGTCCTAAATGCTAAGAATCCGGTTTTATCTCGACTTCGAAAATTGCAAAATTTTTCGAAAAAATTTCTGACTCAATCGATGGAAATTTGTTGATTTTTAGAAATTCTCTCATAACTTTTAAACCGTTGCGTATATCGGGATGAGTTTTTGCACGGTAGTACAACTCGCCGAGGACTATCTGTCAACGCAAAAAGTTCCAAGATTCTATCGTATTATCGTAGAGAAAAATGGTGTCAAAATATGGGTCCGAAAAATCTCTTGAAAATGTATGGACCCCTATAAATCTTTTAATATCGCGTTTCTGGTGACTAATTTGGTCCTATCTTACGTAGAATTTCACGAGGAATCCAATGGTACCACGGGAAGTCCCGTACGACCTCGGGTTCCAAAGTTATTCGCGTTTGAATTTTTGAAAAGTTGCATTTTGCGTCGAAAGGGCAAAAATTTGGCCATTTTGACAATTTTTCAACTTTTTTATTAGGACAGATATCGAGATGCGGTCAACGCCAATGTGTTTCTGGGGTCCTAAATGCTAAGAATCCGGTTTTATCTCGACTTCGAAAATTGCAAAATTTTTCGAAAAAATTTCTGACTCAATCGATGGAAATTTGTTGATTTTTAGAAATTCTCTCATAACTTTTAAACCGTTGCGTATATCGGGATGAGTTTTTGCACGGTAGTACAACTCGCCGAGGACTATCTGTCAACGCAAAAAGTTCCAAGATTCTATCGTATTATCGTAGAGAAAAATGGTGTCAAAATATGGGTCCGAAAAATCTCTTGAAAATGTATGGACCCCTATAAATCTTTTAATATCGCGTTTCTGGTGACTAATTTGGTCCTATCTTACGTAGAATTTCACGAGGAATCCAATGGTACCACGGGAATTCCCGTACGACCTCGGGTTCCAAAGTTATTCGCGTTTGAATTTTTGAAAAGTTGCATTTTGCGTCGAAAGGGTAAAAATTTGGCCATTTTGACAATTTTTCAACTTTTTTATTAGGACAGATATCGAGATGCGGTCAACGCCAATGTGTTTCTGGGGTCCTAAATGCTAAGAATCCGGTTTTATCTCGACTTCGAAAATTGCAAAATTTTTCGAAAAAATTTCTGACTCAATCGATGGAAATTTGTTGATTTTTAGAAATTCTCTCATAACTTTTAAACCGTTGCGTATATCGGGATGAGTTTTTGCACGGTAGTACAACTCGCCGAGGACTATCTGTCAACGCAAAAAGTTCCAAGATTCTATCGTATTATCGTAGAGAAAAATGGTGTCAAAATATGGGTCCGAAAAATCTCTTGAAAATGTATGGACCCCTATAAATCTTTTAATATCGCGTTTCTGGTGACTAATTTGGTCCTATCTTACGTAGAATTTCACGAGGAATCCAATGGTACCACGGGAATTCCCGTACGACCTCGGGTTCCAAAGTTATTCGCGTTTGAATTTTTGAAAAGTTGCATTTTGCGTCGAAAGGGTAAAAATTTGGCCATTTTGACAATTTTTCAACTTTTTTATTAGGACAGATATCGAGATGCGGTCAACGCCAATGTGTTTCTGGGGTCCTAAATGCTAAGAATCCGGTTTTATCTCGACTTCGAAAATTGCAAAATTTTTCGAAAAAATTTCTGACTCAATCGATGGAAATTTGTTGATTTTTAGAAATTCTCTCATAACTTTTAAACCGTTGCGTATATCGGGATGAGTTTTTGCACGGTAGTACAACTCGCCGAGGACTATCTGTCAACGCAAAAAGTTCCAAGATTCTATCGTATTATCGTAGAGAAAAATGGTGTCAAAATATGGGTCCGAAAAATCTCTTGAAAATGTATGGACCCCTATAAATCTTTTAATATCGCGTTTCTGGAGACTAATTTGGTCCTATCTTACGTAGAACTTCACGAGAAATCCAATGGTACCACGGGAATTCCCGTACGACCTCGGGTTCCAAAGTTATTCGCGTTTGAATTTTTGAAAAGTTGCATTTTGCGTCGAAAGGGCAAAAATTTGGCCATTTCGACGATTTTTCAACTTTTTTATTTGGACAGATATCGAGATGCGGTCAACGCCACTGTGTTTCTGGGGTCCTAAATGCTAAGAATCCGGTTTTATCTCGACTTCGAAAATTGCAAAATTTTTCGAAAAAATTTCTGACTCAATCGATGGAAATTTGTTGATTTTTAGAAATTCTCTCATAACTTTTGCGAGAGCGTTTTTTCGGACGGTATTTGACTCCATGCTGACAAATAAGGGGACCGCTGTTCGTAGTTTATCTATTGTTCCTTTTTTCTCTTTAAGGAAAGCTTTCTCGGACAATTGTTAGAAGACTCAGAATGACAAAGTGCTCTCTTACGGATTAAAATCATTTGCACTTCTTTCCATAACACGCTGGGGTGTTATTGCAATAATTACAAACATTTAAACTGGTGACAGAATTCGTCACATGGAACACCTTGTTTATTGCCATGTTTGCGAAAATTTGTGTTGGTATTTTATTTTACCCCTCTTTAATACTTTCAACAAATAAAAACATTTCTAATCGTTTTTCGGGCAAAAAGTAGATAAGGTTTTTGTCACTTTCTTTCCATTGAAGCCATAATTCATAGGTGGAGATGCATTATTGAAATAAATCTATTTCGAAATTTTCACTCCGCTTGAGACACGTTTTCGCAAAAATGGTAACTAGAAAAAGTGTTTCATGTGAGGTGTTCTATCTTCAATTAAAGTTTTTGCATTCATTTCCATAACACCCTGCATAATCGCACTGAAAATTTGATGTTATTTTTCACAAAATAAAAAAATTCAAATAAAATATTTTTTTAAATAACACTTATTTAAATAGTTACGCATTTACCAAATTGACCTGTCTCATCCAACAACTTTAAATTACAAACTGTTTCGTGCCTAAAGTTTTAAAAAATAAATAAATAAAAAATACCTTTATTTTGCAATTATACTTTAGAAATACAGTAGACGCATCGTTGAAACAGAAAGTTTAGTGCTTCGTAAGGAATGTCTATTGGAAGTTTTTTTTTTTATATTCCAGTTCTTGTTTAAGCCAAACTTTAGAATTTATTTAAACGCGTATAAATAAAGTGAACACTTGTTAGTAAAAATAAATTGAAAAAACATTTTGCAAAAAATTTTAAGCCTAAACTAGAATTTTTTATGGGAAAAAGTGGCGTTTTTTTTTTAAAAAAAATTACATTATTTTAATAATTTTTCTGTAGATACTGCGTTAATCTATTTTTTTTAGGATTTGTTAGTTTAAGCAACCATCAATACACATTCGGTTCAAATTGTGGATTTGACATAATTCTAACCTATCTTTTTTTTAATTATAACCTAAAATTTGGCACCTGTCATCTTAAAACTCCAAATGTTTTGTTTAAGAAAATTAATTATTCAATCTGCTAGTAATTGTGCATACCGAAATTTTGCAAGACACTCTAATAAATACCAAGATCCAGGCATAGGACGTCGTAAAAAACTAGTGAAACTTGAACATAACGAAGATATTACCGACTTTGAAGACTTGGAATCTGATTTTATGGAAGTTCACAAATCACACAAGGAATATGAGAGAGAACTAGAGGCTCTTAAAGAACGAGAAAAGTATTTAATTGTTAAGCAGAAGTATTTTAAAGAGAAATATCCAAATTTCCTGACATGGCACGATAAGGAACAAATTCGTTATTTACACAGATCAGATCCAGAAGAATGGACAATTGAGCGGTTGTCAGAAGGTTTTCCAGCTCTACCAACTGTTATAAAAGTGAGTGTATAATCATTCTTATATGAGTATCAATAACAGCTTGTTTTAGAAAATCGCGAAGTCAAATTATACCAAAAACACTCAAAGTAAAATTTCAAACCATGACGAATCTGTACAAAAAAATTGGAACATGTTCAAAGAAGGAAAAATGCCGGAATTACCACGAGATTTAGTGGAACACTTAAATAAGTTTACCAACAGAGCGCTTAACTTCAAGCCTTTTATTTTACCAGAGTCTCAAACAGAGGCAAAAGTCAAAATAAACAGTACTAGAACAGATTTTGCTGACATTATTAAAAGTTATGAAAAACTGAAGCAACCTGTTGCACAAATAGAAAGTGAGTCACATACAGAATCTCAAGACAAAGGAGAAGGCAAGGCTTTTACTTCAAGAAAATCATTGACATTGAGCCAGTTACATGCGAACTTAAACAAAAGAGCAGAAATGGGAAAAGAGATTGATGAAGTGGAAAAACACATCGTTTCAAAAATGAAAACCAAAGAACCTGAAAATCATTTAACAGTAGTAAACCCGAGTTCACAATTAAAGGAAGATGAAAGAAAAGAATCAGAAAAGCATTTAGTTGATTTGTCTCTGCAAAAGTATCAGTCTTCGTCAAATGTTCAGAACCACGTTAAGAAAACAGAAAAAGACTTGTCACATTTAAAATATCCTGATAAAATTAGTATACCCAAAAAATTATTTAAAAAAGGTTTTATTTATAAGTTAAATGACTGTTATTATGACGATGACGGTGAATTTTTGTACAGAGTACCGGGAATGTATTAAATACAGTAGTTTCAAGAACAAATTAATGAAAATGGTTACCTGATATTTTTTTACCCATGCAATTCCTGCGAATTAGTAGTAGTCCAATTAATTAGAGAAAAAAAAGAAAAGAACATTTGGCGGATTTTGGTAGTATAGAAAAAGTATTGAAAAATATAGTTGTATAGGTATAAAAATATTCCTTAGTAATTCCAATAGTTTATAAATATGATATGCCATGTAATGATAATGAGGAATTTTGTTAAGGATGGTCTTCTGTATAAAAAATGGCAATTTCGATTATGTATTTTTTAATGGAACAATGTCGATAAAAAAAATGACTAGCACGTAGCGTAAGCATATAAAAGTAACAATTGAATTAAACGGTAACAAATAAGAAAACAGACATTGTTAAGCAGTCCTAAATTTTTGCTACAGTTCACATTTTGCATAACTTTCTCGTAATACTGTACCAATACTTCCATTAAACAGACAAAACAAAACTTGCATTAACAATTTTTCGACAAAATTAACAACCGTTGTTACTATTTTCTTGTGTCTTAATTGGTTTCAGTCATGTAAAATATGTAAAAATTATACAAAATGTGCTTCATATCAGATGTGGAAAACCCCTCGAGAGAGCGCGTCACCACACTTAGAAACACCCAAAAACCTGTGATTTTTGTACTCGATAAAATTCTCTAAAAAAGGCTGAAGGTTTCGTCCACAACTGACTTATTTAAGGCAAGTTATGTTATTCAAGGGAAATCCCTTGAACCCACGAACTTAAGTCAGCATCATCTTCGCAGTCTAGGACCATCTCTTGAGGATCATCTTCACTTAAAATCATTTGTGCGGCTGTTCGTCCTGTTAAGAATGCCCCGTGGACTGTTGAATAAAAATTACTGTGGGTATGTTCGCCAGCAAACAACACCACAGGCTGCAAGTAAAAGAATGTAAAGATTGACGGTTTTACTACGGGACAATGGCTTACTGTGGTTTCTTCTTCATCAAGATAAAGGGGCTGCGCTAGACATTCAATGTCGACTTGTGAGGCTCCAACGGCTATTGCAGTGTAGGATCCTCGGGTGTAAGGCTGACTGTGCCAACTGGTGCTGCAAAGTGCATCGTAACGTTAAAATGACCTAACGAGTTAAAAATGTTTCTAGTGAGAAACCAAATTTTAAACTGGACGTTCAATTATTTAATTCACTTACTTAATTTAATTAATTTAATTTAATTTAATTCAAATTAATTTAATTAATTTTAATTAACTTTGAAATAGTAGTTTCACACTTGAAACACATCTCAACACCATGCATATTTCTAATTAATGTGTCAATGTAATTCACTGCCAATTGGACATAACTTCAATATCTTTGTTTGTTATTGTAGATCTTGCATTTCAAACATGTCAACAAGTCAAAAAAAATCAAACATTTCGATCAAACTTAACTAACAATTTTTGTCAGTCAATTTGAACTGGAATATACAGAAATAACAAATAAAGTTTACCAAGGTTTTTTTGTACCTAATCCAAATTAAAAACAACTAAAATGTCAGTTGCCTTTTCAACAGTTATCATGGCGATTTTCCGACTGGTCGTAAAGTCACAGTAGGTTGGAAAGTGACAATGATCAGATCCCAATGAATCGGAATGTAAAAATCGTAATATCTCGCACCTCAAATCAGTTTTTCACTTACCATATTACATTTTTTGGCTTTGGAATAAAAGGATCATTGAGAAACTTCCGTAAAATTGACGTGCATGTGTCGGTTATCGTATCTTTTGACAGCGTCTCCATATATTCTGCTTCCTTTCCAGAAATCCAGCCCAAAATGATCGTTTCCGTAACTTTGGAAAAAGAGTATATTTTCTTGTACCAACTTTTGGTTAAGTCATCTTGCCCTTCAGGTTTATCAGAGTCAGACTCCCATAGAAGTAGAATTTCCGTAATGTTGGGGTTCAGAAAAGGTCTCTCATATTCCAATAAGATTTTATCAACTGTACCAAATAACAATCTTTCAATGGCTTCTCTTTTGTATTCAGGTAACGGGGGTTGAAATAATTCCGTCTTTTGTTTTAGTACCCCAAGAGGAATAGTACAAATTATGTGATCAGCATGGAATTTTTTTCCATTCTCACAAGTGACTTCTATATTATAGTGGTGAGTTTTTTCACAGCTGGATTCTCTACTACTGCCTTCTTCAACCACAGTTCTATCTGAATCGTCTGAATCGTTACCATTATCGATACTGCTTCGTTTGTTGAGATTCCAACAGATTAAATTGACAGGATGTTGAAGAAGAAGATTCTCTGAGGGTATAGCTTTCGTCACCGGTTCCAAAATCGCGCTGTACCCTTCTGGAAGCGTAATGTTACCACCTTGTAACTCTGTATAAGTCCCTAACTCTAATAAATCAATTTCATTCATATCGTCGCACCCACATATACACGTTTCTCGTTTCAACAAACACTCGAATAAAAGTTCACGTAAATGTCTTTCCCGGGAGTCCTGTATTTTATCCAAATACAAACTTATTTCTAATTTAATATGTTCACCTACACTATCGATGCCTTCAGGTGGTAAATACTGAGATAAAAAATACTCTTCACAACGTCTCAAAAAACATAGATATGCTTCGTAGATTTCGTGAAGAATCACAAATGGGACCTGCTTTCCGTTCTCGGTGGCAGCTATCACTTTATGGGGTTTTGGGATTTGCATGATATCCACAAGACCATGTTGCATTGCTAATTCGTAAACTGGATTACCAAGAACACCATGGATCCAATTGGCACCTAATTCTACAGGTTCGTTGCCAATTTTTATTTGAACAATGCGACCGCCCACACGATTGCGAGCCTCGAGCAGTTTGTAGTCGTTGAAACCGTTTTTTGATAAGTGATAAGCGGCCGAAAGACCTGCCATTCCGGCACCTATTATCAGCACTTTACATTTCGAGTCGTCTTTTTCAGGAGTTTTATTTTCATTACTTTCCATAGTTGAATAATATTTGCGGCCCCATCAGCTGATAACTGTCAAAATTGTCAAAGTCAAGTGACAGGTGACGTTCACAGGGAATTTATGGTCTTATTTGACGTGAACTGTAAACAATTAAACACTAATTTTGAACAAACATTTTTTAAATTTATTACGTGCTTCCTGTCTACGGTTTAAATACCCTCTGTATAGATCTAAAAGATAACTTTAAGGTTAGATTTTTATAAACAAAACTACTTGTGTGAACATAGGTGAAGGTTTCACAGGTTGAGATTATGTTTAATATTGGTGAATACAAACGGGGATAACCTTAAAAATATAACTATTGTTTGCTGATTGTGCATGTTGAATTTAGAGCTGTGTCGCCTGTAGTTTAAATTTTAGGCCGTGATAATAAATCCTTAGCTCTGAATTTAACACCTATATTCACATCAGTGTGAAATGTCAGTTGTGTTTCCTGTTGGATCAATGTGATGAAATCAGAGTTATTTTTGGTGAACTTAATTAATCAGTGATGCGGTAACGTATATTTGTGAAAATTTAGTCCAGATTGAATAATCCCACTGCGTGAAGATCTTAAAAACATTTCGTATTATTAAAACAACCGTATTGTCTTCGTCAGATAGGTTAGGTTTCTAGAACAAAATTCCCTAGTTTGATTGTTTATCTGTCCATGTCAACCTCAACATCTGTCATTAGTGTCATAATGTGTCAAAAATCATGTTGATAGTTGCTTATTTTCGTCAATAATTATGTCTCTCGATGATGAAAAAGACGGAGACGGTGGCAAAAAAATCCGTTTTAAAACCCCAGCACACGTGTTGTTTTCTTCAGATACGAAAATCGAGGATTTATTACGAAATGATAAGGAATCTAATAATCAGGTGGACTACGCTAAAAAGGGTAAATAATCTTGTTTGGGTTACATCAATGATGACGTGACGTTTTAGAAAGAAGTCCATCTCTGGCGTCATTTCTGCAAGTGGAGCTGACGCGAGATTATGTTCTTGAACACGATGAAGAACGTTTCTCTGCTCGAAGAGAGAAGGTTTATTCATTTATGCGGATACCGAGGGAAGTAGAGAGGTTTATGCGTTACGGTTTTATGCAATGTACAGATTCATTTCTTTTTGTTTATACTTTCTTGCCGATGCGGGTATTGTTAGCTCTTTGGGCGTTAGTGACTAGGCCGTTTTCAAAATGTTTTGGGTTACAAGATAGAAGGAATAGACGTATTTTAACCCCGGCAGAAATTTGTGATTTATTAAAGGCTGTAATTTTAATTGTATGTAGTATGTTGATGTTTTATGTTGACACAAATATGTTGTACCATTTGATTAAGAGTCAATCAATAATCAAACTTTATATATTCTATAACATGTTGGAAGTAGGTGATAGGTTGTTTTCTGCGTTCGGACAAGATACTATTGATGCACTGTTCTGGACAGCAACGGAACCTAGAGGACGTAAAAGGGAGCACTTGGGTGTTATCCCGCATCTTATTTTTGCAATTGTGTATGTCGGTATCCTTTTAACGAATTGCTATAATTTTCTATGTTGATTATTTGAATATTTTTCTTAGTTTTTCCTAGTACTTCACAGCATTCTTGTCTTGTTTCAAGCAACAACATTGAATGTCGCCATTAATTCTAATAATAAGGCTCTCTTGACTATCATGATGTCAAACAACGTAAGTTTTATAAATTAAATGTACCGAGTGTCCCAATTTATTTATTGATTCTTAGTTACTGGAAAGGCTAAGGCATTGCCACTTGACATTTCCGAGTCTATAATACGGATATATATTATTAAGCGACGAATCTGAAAATAGCGGTGATGGTTTTCGAATTGTTTCTCTTTTCGAGTACAAAATATTCCATTGTTTGGGAGGCTCGGTGCAAAATTTTATCATGATTTACTCTTCCACTTTAGACAGTCGACAATAAGCTATCTTTTTGTTATTTTTCGTTTTCATTCTTAGGTATTGTATTTTGCTTAAAAATCTACTGTCTTAAGCACATTAATTGATTATATCCCGATGTATATTAATTCCTGTTTTTCTTTAGTTTGTGGAGCTTAAAGGCAGCGTCTTCAAGAAATTCGACAAGAACAACTTATTCCAAGTTTCTTGCAGCGACGTTCGAGAGCGTTTCCACTTGATTGTCTTACTCTCTATTGTCGTTTTACAAACAATGAGGGAATATTCCTGGAAATCAGATCGACTCTGGGTTCTCCTTCCAGACTGTTTAATCGTTTTAATCGCTGAAATGTTCGTGGATTGGATCAAACATGCATTCATAACACGTTTCAACGAGCTCCAACTAGATGTTTATAGAGACTATACAACTAGTTTAGCGTACGATATGGCTCAAACTCGACAGAAACACGCCTTTTCCGACCACTCAGACTTGGTGGCTCGAAGAATGGGATTCATTCCTCTACCTCTAGGAGTTGTGATGATTCGTGTCCTCGCCAGCTCTATACATATCAACGATTTGGCTGCTGTTATTTTGTTTGTTTTGGCTTATTTTTGCTTAGCCTCGTTCAAAATTTTGAATAGTTTGTTAATTTTGGGGAAAGCTTGCGATTTGATAACGCAACATAAGCAAGAAAAAGCCACTGTACAGTCTCCGTCAACGAGTGTGACAAAGAGTTCCACGACGACGACAGCGACGAGTCCTTTGAGACCTCCTGTTGTAGACCAACCATCACGGCTTTCTATTTATGCAAATGGATTCCCGCCGACAGAAATCAAAAACGATAATCTTCTTGCGGATTTGGGGTCGTCAGCGATTTTTGCCAATAGTACTGTGGATTTGAAGAATGTTAGCCTCAATGAAGAACTGTTGAAAGTTGAAGGTGAAGATATTAAAATAGAACCGGTGTTGCAACAAGACGAAAATGTTACAAGGAGTTTCCCAGATATTAATAACAAACAGTTTTTTGAAGAAGATGCTGTCGCGGGGGATAACTTGAAAAGGGCCGAGTCTGAGCCTTCTTTAAATACTTGTAATAGTGAAGAGAGCGATTTGCCAAAGTAGGGTTTTTGTACTAGTCTTTGTTCTGTATTTTTGGTTATTCTGTGAATATTCCATCCGTTTTTTTATACTTAATTTAACATACGTTGTTGTTTTGTTAAGGACGATACTGTGGTGAGATTTGTGTGTTAATATTTTCATATACAGATTAAAAATAATATTTTTTATAACGATAAGGGTTTTCTTTTTATTTGCGTAAAAATTCAAATCGATACTTTTTCTTTTAGAGAATGTCACGTAATTTTTAAATAAACGTTTTGTTTTCAGCGTGTAAATAAAAAAATGCGGAATTTAAAACAGTATCCCGAAGGTGGCCAGACTTGGAAATTACTTAAGAATCTAAAATTCCTTCCAAAAAGTAAGCAGCGTGACAAATTAGGACGTGAATGAGAACATTTACCAGTTTATTGATTAGTTGACAAAATAAAGAAAATACAGGTGTTTGTGAAATAACGAACAAAGAAGAAGACAAATTTTTGGACATCGTAGTAATGAAGAGTATCATTAGAATGATGCTAATCAGATTAGATTTTTTTTATTAGAACTACTTGGTGTGTTTCAAAGCTGAGCTCGTCACTTCTCTTCATAAATTTTTCGATAGAATCCCTTTGTAAAGCTTAAGGTATGACTTGCAAAGTGCAGGGCAGATTTGAGAATCTTCCTAGCTTACGTTTTCAAATTTGTCATGTTTACTGGAAAGTTCGTCAATGTTCAATTTTGATCGATGAGTGCAAATGACGTTTATCAATTTACATTTGCTAAGAATATCTCAATATTATTCGAGCATAACAATTCTGTCTTCAGTGTCATAGAAAGAGCTCGCAATAGAGTAAATTCTCCTTTGACAAATTTATAAATAAAATTGGTGTTGCGTCGCTTCACAGCACGTCGCAATTATATAGTATGAATTTGGACGTACATTTCAAAAACACCACTTGAATAACACTCAACAGCAGATTTTTGAGGCAGCCTAGTTGCGATATCTATCAGAAGTAAAAGGCCTTTTCGTACATCAACTTGACTAAACTCTTTTAATTATGTAGGCATTTATTATGCAAGCAGCAATTGTCTTTTTGGATATCTTATCAATCTAAGAAAACTTTACCGAGGACGATTAAATCCTGAAATACTAAAAGAGAAACTTTAAATTTCTAAGAGATAATCAAAAAAACGTAATTCGTATTTTTTGTTTTATGTTTGATTACCCTCGGGAGTTTTTTTTACAGATGATGAATGAATGAAGGAATGAATCCATTTTTCTGATAATTCAGACTGATAACTAAACTAATTGTACATATTTTGTAGGGACTTTAACCACTGTGCGTCATTGATGCCAATTTATGATCGATCATAAAATAAATATTTTGATCAAACGCAATTTTAAAGAGTCTTAAATACAAAGTGGATGCAAAAAGTACGCTGATATTTTCGATTACGAAATATGTGGGTGTATCCCAGAAAATTTGAAATCAATGTTATGAGTTGTTTGTCTACTTCAAATTAAAGATAATAAAAAAATGATTGTTTGTTACTACAAAGCGTATAAATTTTAATTAACAACTCTATTCACATTCACTTTAAAAACTTTTATTTCCCATTTCATGCTGATATCTATAATTAACAAATTTATAAATTTTTGTACATTTTCACAAACAAAATTAATTTCAACTTTCAAAATAATACTTCTTTGATATTCATCGGTTGTTTAGATACTCGTTAGAGAGCTTACCGAGTTATTAATAACGGGTCCGCTTACATTTATGTTCATCCAAAATAAAAGACCATAATTTTAAACACATAAAAATGGATTTTAGTTTATTAGTATAACCTCTAGAAACTGAAATGGAAAAAAAAACTTAAATTGTAAAACGAAGAATCACAAAGCAAATATGTTATTTACATAAATTTCTGCAAATATAGATTCACAGGCCGTTTACTCAATTTTTTTAAACAAAGTGGTACAATTAAATTTTACGTGTGTAATTCATATCTGATACAACTTCACTTAAAAATTTACAAATTTTAGATTCAAGTATGGTTTGTACCAAGATATCAAAAATAATTTCTTCCTCGAAGGATGCTACAGTTTGCAGGTAGTACGCATATCTTACCTCCGGTCTGCCATCACGTCCGTAAACAAAATTTATTAAAAATTATACGAGAAGATGTCGCTGAACATCTTAACATTTTTACAGTCGGCTTTAGAACGATTGTAATTCTTGCGGCCTAACTTTGTAAAAACATTTCTGATTCGTTGAATTTTTTAGCTGTTGTTGGTGCGATCAACAATTTCGTTCACAATATTTCACATAATAAATGGGCGTTCAATGTGATGAGCGTGCTGGCCAGAATCAGGGCCGTCTCTACTATTTGAAACATCCACTGCAACATGGTCACAATGTGGGGGGGGACCCATCCTGTTGGTTCTAAAACGCATGTTGAGTGGCAAGTCGTGAAATGAAATTTTTAGATCATTATCCCAATGAGGGTAAAAATACTAAGAAAGGTAAAGTCGCCAAATTTTGTCCCCTTAAGTATCTTTTGTTACAACTAATGCTATCAAGTAATTACAAAGAATTACAAGACAATTTTATTATGTTATGACAATTATGTTTTATTCTATTCAGCCGCGAAATACAAAAATGTGTTAGCGTTTGGTTTTGTTTCTTTTTGTATTTGATTCCATGCTTCTCCAGAATGAAAACCTATCTAAAACGATATATATCTTTACAACAATTTGTAGGTTGTATGTACCAATTAGAACCGTATGTTGCAAGGCTGGAAGAATAATAGTTGAATTAATTCCGGATAACTGTTTCCTGTTTTCCTTCGACAGTAAAAGCTCTTACCTTTCGTGTCCAAGTAATTTATACCGGAAAACAAATAGGAACAGACGAGTTTCTGAAAGCCAAGATGAATACGTATACATTGATAGATTTTAATGAGGCAAGCCTTTCGGCATTAACATGATTTTTCTGAAAGATCTACGATGAATCTCCATTTCAAACCAATCATTACGTGTGTTTTTCAATCACGGTTCAAAATGATTTATCACGGTGTATTTTTAATTCAATAATTAACGAGGAGGGACCCCGTTGTTTCACCATCTGTTAAGAATTAGCAGTTCGTCGAATCATAATCGCTTTTTCCCGAACATAAGCGCATATTAATTAAATAACTTATTCATTGATTTAAATATCAACCACAGCAATGTGTTTCTCAAGTTTCGATTCATAATTCAGTCAATTTTACGTAACATTAACAAATTACGTGGTCGTGTTGACTGCCTTGAAACGAATATGAATGAAAATCTTAGGTCACAATAATCGATGAATGAAACATTGCAGCCCCACTCAGAAAGTAATTGTGAAATCCACAAGCAGAATTATGAACGAATCCTCTTTAAGAGAGGCTTTTGATGTGGCGAATGATATCAAAGATCCCTAATAAGATATGGGTTTTTTCATCTTTGGTTTCTTTTAGTTGAGGGAATTAATGGAAACCTTGAAGTTACTTAAAAAAGAAAGAACATTAGAGAAAAAGTCATCAAGATTAATTAAATGTGTAGGTAAGGACAGAGAAGATACACTTAGTTAACACGCGTAGGTGAAGATGGCGACACTATTATCAACTGAACAATCACTTCTCAATTTTCATTTTTGTTCAAAGTGGGTGTACACTGCCAGATCGTAAGCATTTGATTTACAAAAAAAATCAAGTTTCAAAAGAGACCTTTACTGAAACATTATAATAATGTTGTTGTAGGCGGCCTACATGAACTTGAACTCATTCACCCTCTGACATTACAAATTCTGTTTTCAATTTACAATATTACAGAAGCAGCCAAAAACTTTTTTTCAATTTGTAACATTTATATAGCACTTTGCCCTATTGAATTCCACTTTATTGCATTTTACGTTTAAAACAACATAATTGATATTCACAAAATTGTTCATTGCTTTTGCAACGTATGGAGAGAAATACGTGTAGGAAGATTCACATCTGACCTTTGTTTGAACATATCGCATTTATCTAATATTTTGCATTAAATTTTTTGTTTTTATTTTAGGTAAATAACGCCATAAAAGTTAATAATTAACGTGGATCTCAGTATTCAAATTAAAAATTTAAACGCTTCTAGTTGTATTTAACTTTTGACCTTTATAAATGATTTATCTCTGGTGTTTTCAAAGGGAAGTTAAAGCTGAGTAGGCAAAATTTACTAAACTGAGCTTTACTTCGGGTGTGTATTTGTCAATATTTATTAAAGAATGTTGATCGTTTTTTTTATGATTTGAACGAACCACATTTGAAATTAAATAATCCTGACATAATATAAACAACCGTTTTTTGTTTGACCGTAGTGCTTTCAAGCTGCCATTTTGATTCAACACAATAGATCTTGTTAATTTATTTTTTAATATTTATAATTAGAAACTAGACTTTTAATTGTTGCAGAAATCTTTTGTTTGATTTGATTCGGTTTAACAGTATCCAGTTTTAAAATAGCACGTCTGTGGTGAGGATAGAATTTAGTTACCTATTCTCATTATCATTACTTACGTTATTACATAAATACTATAATTATTCATAAATTAAAGCTTTTATATTTGTTGTAAACATTTTAATAGCTGTAATAAAGATTTAATACTAATAACCAATAAGTGACTCAATAATACGTCTAATCTTATTTTAAAATGAAAAAGCTTTAGAACGGTAGCTAAAAAAATAAATAACGAATACATATAACAAGACTCCAATGCACACAATATTGTAAAATTATGAAATTGCATTTATTAAAAAAAAAAAGTAAATGTTCTTTTTGACAAGCTATAATTCGATAATTTGAAAATATTTGAAGAAAACCGAACCGAACGTTGTTCCTGTAACATAATTTTTTTGTCTGTATCTCAAAAAAATATTTTTCTAGACACTTATAAATAAAATAAATAAATAACTCTACACAAAAAAAAAAACGCAAAACCTTGTTTTGTTCATCTTTTTTGTTCATGTTCGATAAATCCACGTAGGAAATCAAGCAGACAGACACAAGACTGTTTAATAAAAGATTAACTACAATTTTGTGGCCTCCACGCTCCGCTAGGATTTAGACGAATTAAGCCTGAGACGGATTAAGATTAGCACTGACGGAAGAAAAAAAGTAAAGATGAAGAACTTGGAGAGATCTTGTTTAATAGAAGAATTCTAGACAGTTGTCAAAAGAAATTAAAGAAGAAAAGAAAGTTGGGCGTTCGGAACATAATGATCTAGCATCGTGTTATAAAAGTAATCTCACCTTCCAGATGAATTTTATTAAAAGAAGCAAAGCACATAGAATGGCTTCTGAAGGTTTTGATTTATCAAAAAGTTCTTAGATATAATATATAATAATATATAAGAAGAATAAAGTATGAAAATTTTGAAGAATCAGATTTTCTTCTAGTGTGTTGTGTAACGGGTGACATAATAAAAAAAATCTTGTGCGACTAAAATGAAAGATGCACAAAACAGAAAAAAGACAAAAAAAGAAGATCAGAGCGAAGAAGTGAAAAGCACACATTAAAAAAAGAAGAACAGACAAAAATAATCAAATTTAAAATTTGTAATGTCGTTTGGATCTATTACAGATTCTTAAAAAAAAATTATGCGAAGATAACTGTTATGAAAGTTTAAACAGAAAATTTTAAAGAGACTGCAGAAATGAGCCCGAACAAAATTGAAAAGGTGATTTTTGCCAGAAAATCATTGACTGGGTTGATTGAATTATCCATACGAAGTGGAGATTGCTGCATAAAAAATAGAAGACTTTTTTATGTGAAACGAATTCCATAAACAAATCAAAAGCTCTGTTATATAAATAACACCAACAGAAAAATAAAGTCAAATGGGACGGTGAAGCAACATTATTTAGTAACGAAAGATATTACTAGCCAAGGACGTACTGAAGGTGAAGCCTGGAGTCAATACGTCATTGATAGAATATTTGATGACAAAAGCAACAACATTATTTTGTATGGTGCAAAGAATCTAAGGAAATGTTTAATTCTTATAATAAGATAAAAGTAGAGTCAAGTACATTTAGAAACGAAAGAATATCAACAATTTAAAAAAAATCAGAACCAATTTACATTTTTCGTTGCTGTAGCTTTGGAAAAAATGGTCATAAACTAGAAGATTCTTCCCAAAAACTCAAAGGGATTGGGTGTTTCAAATGTAATAATTTCAGCCATAAATTGACTAGTTCTTCATCAAATGAAGAAGGTGCGGAATGGGAGAAGGGGTTTAGTATCCAAAACAAAAGACTTTTAATCGAAAAAGATAAACCATGAAATCGGAAATCATAAAACTCAGGTGCAAAATAGAAACTATCAAAAATCGAGCAGAAACTGCCAAAAAAAATGAAAACTACTAAAAAAGAGACACTTTCTTTGAAAGAACAACTAAGAAGTTTTATTGCAAAGAAATCCTTCGTGAACAGGAAAGTCTAAGTCAAAGAATTCAGAGACAGTCTAATATTGCGAAACAGCAATCTCTGAAGTGAAAAATGGATTTGACGATATTTATTTTGATTCAGAAAACTCGTCCGCTTCGCTCGCAACGGACACACCTGGTGCTACTTTCTTAATTACCCTGTACTTAAATTAAGGAAAAACGTTGAAAAAATAAAAAAATAGTCAAAAGACGTATTTATTAAAAAAAAGTTTGTTTAAATTGTTCCATTAAAATATCAGAATCTGACAGCATAGTCTAAGAATTTCTTAGCACATAATAAATTCGAGTTTTATATTTTTTGCTGTGACTTTTTAAATATGGCTAAAATTTTGCATTAGCAAACGTCATTTCTTAAAAATTTATATAAGTGAAATCACACGATGAGGGTAACGTAACGACGTGACGTACACCGGTATCTAACACATTATTTGCGTCAAGCAGAAATAAAAAAAAGAAAAAACCTTTGGTATTCGCATTTCGGACTTTTGTTTGTTAAAAATTAACAAAATACGTGGTTGTGTGGGTAGCTATACTTGGTAAAAGTTTTACCCTCAATGTAGTTGTTGAAAAACAATATTTTTTGTGAGTTTTTCCCACCTGTGATCACTTATCTTTCATTCATAACACGAGCACGTGACATACAGGATGAAAATTTGTACGTAAACAGTGATCCTGGGTACCCAATAAAGTACTTAATGATACGCAACGTTTCGTCATTCTTGTTTTGTTTTTTCGAGCGATAGCGTCAATGAGATTATGGTGTCAAAATGAAGAAGAGGCAACTTCCCTTCAGACAAACGTCACAGTTTTACTAATCTAGTGAACGTGTTTTCTAAATAAATATTCAATGGAGTGGTACACGTTATTAAACATAATATGCGTCAACCATTAAAATGGAGATACAGTGAAGTGGAGAAATCCAAAGTATTGATTTACACGACATGGATGCGCAATCAGACGGAGATGGACGAAACATATTACGGAAGGAAGAGAGAGACCACGGATCATTTTGATTGTCAAGTTTACACTCTGATGAAACTGAAATTTCATTCAGCTTTTGCCATGGATCTCTTATGTAATTGTTGCTGTGTTTATTTTACACACAACTTTCTTCACAGATTAATGTCAAAGTTTATTTCAACACAAGCTGACGTACAACTTTTCAAAAAGTCAAAAAATTTCTACGGTAAAATGGCAAAGGGCAGTTCTGAACAGATCCTGCTGGGAGCTCCGTTTAATGGAAATAAGAGAGGGTCGCTAATAGCGCCCTGAGGGACCACTCAATCGCCGCTTTGCCGCTGCGAGATGCTCTCAATTGCCGGAATTATTATCACGATAAAAAAGATTAATTATTTATTGACACTTCCATTTAAAGTTCAGTAGCGGTGTATTAATTGTTTTTTTAGTTTTTAATTAACTTTAGTGTCGAAAAATTTGCCAGAATTATTGCAAAAAATTGTGACTACAAGAACCTGGTAAACCTGTGTATATCAGTAATGAATAACTTTCAAATTTGATAGTCATCAGATTTTGATATATCAAATGTCAACATTAACATTATTTAGGATGGAGAATGAAGAAAAAATGGTTTTGTTCCGTATTAAGTTATTTACATTCGAGGTAGAGTTTGATTAGTGGTTTTCTATAAATGATCGCGATCGAAGTTGATTATTAATTGTAGCTTAATTGATAAATAATAAAACTATAGTTTGATGATTAAGGAACGGCTAAAGGGAAAGAACCTCATTAAGTATTAAACGTTATTGATATAAACTTAACACCTTAACAGTTTCCTGCCCTAGTGTTTATCACTTCTAAATTGGCTAAAAATTTTAGAAATTAGCACCGTTTTGACTTAAATTTTCTAAAATTAAAAGAAAAACTTTAACTCTTTTTTGTTAATTGCCAGTAATATGTTCCTTTAGAATTAGTTGAAAACGTGATATCTTGTCTCCAGAAACAGTGCAAACCCTTTCTTCTATTCTTAGAAATAATGATTACTTCGAAGTGCGTCATTAATGCCTGAAAACAGATTAAGACATGTTCAGTTACGAAATCAATAATAAATGCTCGAAGATATCATTTCATCCACCTTTAGTCTTAGAAGCTGTATTGTTGGGTTCAATGCTACCCTCACAAAAAGTGCATTCTGCCAACACGAAACGCTGCTCCAAACTAGGTCAAGGCCAGGTCTATTTTGGGCATTGGCTGTTTCCCTCTGGTACCATAAAAGGGTGTTTCCACCCACGCTTCTTGCAGTTACCCTCCGTGTGGAAAGTCCGCCGAGACGCCTCTGACGTCAGCAGTTTGATTGCTCTGACGTCAGCCGTTGACGTCAGTGCGTCCCGTCGCCATGACTACATTGCCAGAGTTCTTCGGTTTTGTGAATGGAAATGCGAGAACCGGAGGCCTAGACACTGACATTGATTAGAAGGAAGGAAAAGCCCGCTGGGAAAGTGATATTCGACTCAATCGATGATGGTTGGTAGTTATGAGTATGAGGGAAAAGAAACGACGTAAGCGCTTCAAACGAGCTTACTGGCGTTATTCCCATGGAAGCTTCTGGATGCTAAAAATAAGTCTTTTTTAAGGAGGGATTTTAAGGGTGAATGCTTCAGTGATCACAGGATGACGCTACTTTTGGGAATTTAATTAAGTCACGACTGCAACAAGTCATTTTGAAAGGAGGATATTGACGTTATGGATTTAATTTAATTCCTCTGATACTGTAAAGACTTTGGACATAAAGTCGCGGTCTATAAATTTCAAAGTATTTTTTTTAAATTTGTGGATACATGTTACGGTTAGGCAGTATTTGATTAACCGATTTTAGTGATCTTGGGCTCTTTCAAAAGGTCATGAGAGTAGAATTTGGTAAAGAATTTCTATTTTAGGCTAGAAATGTGTAAACAAAAAAGAAACTAACTTTTTTACAAGTTAAAAATGTTGGTATGCTTAATAATGCAAAGAAGAAAAAAATAATTTTGAACACTAAATTTTGGGCATCATTGTTCTGTCGTCTATTTAATTAAAGCTAAGTTGTCATTTAGATTAACAGTTATATGAATTTTAAAACCATAAACTTGAGTTAAAATAACAAACTGTTGTTCTCTATGTTCCCAACTGGTGTCTAAAATTTATTGCTCGAAACTGTTGACATGAAGTTAAAAAAAAGCAATAAAAAACAATACTTTTTTTTTATTTTAACGTGTTTTATAGGAAAAGTTTTAAAATAAAATTAATTCATTGACATGTATAACTTCTTTCCCACTTGTCATCTATTTTTAAAATCATCATTTGATAGGAAGAAGTAACAATTTCTTACAACCTTTTGAATGTGTCTAAGATCACCTAAAATTACTCAGTTTTCTTAAGTTAATAATAGTGTCCAACCGCTCTGGTCGCAAATGAATTGGAAAAGCTGCATAAATTCAAAAATCGCTTAACTTCACCTAGAAGAGTCCAAAGAATTATTCTACGCACTGTGTTTGATTTTGAAAGCGTACGTCTTTTATCAATTGAGCGATGAATAAACAATAATACATTGCATTGATGATATTTGGAGATCAAAAAACTCCTAACAAAGTTTTTGCTTGTGCACTCGTTGAAAGCTGCTTGCTTGCAACGATGACCAAAGGATAAATTTCGAAGTCTGTTTTTAGGACGATTAGCCAAATCTGGAAAATCTAAATTTTTTAGTTAATTTAAGATAAAAAGGTTTCGTATTGTCAATTTTGACACTGTTTTAATTATTTATATCAAATTGGAGACATTTAGTAGTGTGTAAAAAAAATGTGTAAAAAGGGAAAACGAACTAAATAATGTTTATAGAAACGCAATGTGTTATTCTTATCATTAATGTCTTTTTCTAAATGATGAAAAAAATGAGTAAAATTTTAAATATTCACGAAGCCTGTGGAGACAATTATTTATAATTCACTTGACTGGTGTGTTAACTATGTAATAACTATCTCACCAGTGAAAAACAAGAATGGAAAGCTACTCAGTCGCTGTAATCGTGGCGTCGTCGACAACATTATCAATAATAAATGACAAGAGTAGAGCAAATTCCCGACCATTTATTAACAATGCAAAATTTCAACCAAGCAATTGAGTACTAGGATATAGCTAATCGAATTCGTACTTAATACGAACTGTTTGTGTGGTCCAGTTTCAAGTCAACAACTGATATTGCAGTCATAAAATCGATTTTATTTGTTACACTTTGTCACAGAGCTCCAATAAGAAAGTTAATACGTGTAAAGTTACAAAAGAGTTCGATTTTTTGATGTCGCAACCTGAAAATCGTTAACTATTAGTATATGTGGTACAGAATAATACGCGGTAATAATATAACAATTTTCTTTGGTGCATATAATCCAATAAATTATGGAGAGTCACGATCGTGGAAGAAAGTGAGGTGCTGTCAATGAGATCCTCCGGGCTCGTCACGCTTGTTCCAATTGCCGGAGTTCAATAACAGTTACGTTCCGCAATTCGGAAAAGTCGTGTCCAATTTAAGAAAAACCGAAAAACTTTAGAACATGGGATTAGTGACTGCACGGAATGGATGTAGAAATTTAACAAAAATTTTGGAACTACCGAAAACTTATCGGTGATTGGCAGCCAGCTATAAAATTAAACGTTATGCTTATTTATCGATAAACGAAAATCTCAATCGAAACTGTATCTACCTTTTAATTAAAGTGTTCGATAAGAAGCACCAACACAAAGAGACATTTCTTTGTTTATGACAACGTAAATAACTCTTACCGTTTGATTTTTGCAATATACCTATGTAATTAGAGTCAGTGTGACGAGATTTGTAGACTAATAAATAGTGAAAAATTTATACTGCAGCAGCCTTCCATGCCCGGAAATTGTTAATAGCGCGAAAAATCCTCCCGCTCCGTTTCAAGGAGAATAAAATATAAAATACGAGGTGTACAGTAACAGACACTATAAGTGTCTCTATGAAACATGGACACTTAAATTTTTACTGACCGTAAATCAATTCAACTCCCGATCTTTTGCATTTGAAGCTCTCAATTAAAATAAATTTCATGCGAATCGCAACACTGATGAAGTTAATTTATGGCATATAAAAAATTCATGGGATAAATGGGAAACTTTTAGCGTGCATATTTTACAACAGGATCCTTTTTTACGCTCCTTGCATCGAAGCATTTATTAGGTACATTATAAGTCTTTAGACTTTGGACAGCGAGCAGGTGCTACTAATTATTATTCTTTTTTCGGTTTCAAAGTCGACACATTTTTCGGTGATTTATTGTTTGCGTGTTTTACTGTAAACTCATTTCACATGCAGTAGGATTTGATTTTTTGCTTGGAAATGGACTAAAAATAGTATTGCCGTGAAATGTTTCGATTTGGTGAAGAATGGCCACTTAAATGGAAACTTTTGCAAAAAATTAACAAGTTAAAGGAAACTTGATTACAGATTAATTCAGAGTGTGCAATTTCAAAAACGATGCTTTATTTTTGAGGACTAAAATTTAATTAGCTTTTTTTACTGGCTGTTTGTCAAAAAAAAATGTTTCTTTTGTCAGTTGCAAAAAAGAAATGATGCAATCAATTAACAATATCGATAATTTGATTCTGTTAACATAAATTTGCACAACATTTCGTAATTATTCGTATATGAATAACGTACAAATATAAATGACATCATTAATGAAGGGGATCCATACAACCAATAGATAAAACAATTAAGTACCACTTTGCAGTCGGACTGATAATATTAACATACTATGGGGTTCAAATTAGATGATGTAATCGATGGATTTAACATTTCAATATCTACATTTAAGGGAAATTCAAAACTGGAGAACATTATTAATTTTTAATGTTTATTGATATTAGTGGTACATTATTGAGAATAGTAGCAGTTATTAAAACACTTAAATTACATATCTTGTTGGCAGACTCAAACATTAGAAAAAAAAAACAACAACCATATTTATAACAAAAAAAAGATTATTATGTTATTTATTGAACACCTAGTACGTTAGTATAATTTTATAAGAATCAATAAAATCACAAACAGTCTAAATAATAAATCGTGTCCAACAACTAATTTCCTGTTTAATCCAGAAAAGTGTATTTCGGATTCCTTCCCCGACCTGAAAACATGAATTTGGACATTCCAGAATATTTTCTCCGGTTGTTTCCGCAACGACTGACGTTTATCGATTCCGGTCGCCCGGATTCTAAAGGTCGGAAGCGTAAGTTCCCTGAACTTGCGCTCTGCAGAGGTCGATCCATGACCGCGGAGCTTCCTTGCCTAGGGTTGCGCGGCCTTGCTTCATGTAGTCAGGGTTGCAGTCCATCGATCCACCATAAAACTGGTTTCCATGACGACTTTTATACCTGTTGCAGATTACGTCACGGCGCCCAAAGCGTCACGGCGCTATCCTCGGAACGCACGTCACTATTCTCGTGCATCAACTAAGGATATTTCAATAAATAATACAATTTTTCATGCCAAGCAAATACTTGGTTTCATAAAAATAACTATATTGATCTGGAGTCGGAAATAACCGGAGCGGACGCTCACGGAATTCTGCTACTGATGACTTAGTAGAGAATTTAAAAGAGGTTTGTTGCTGGCGGAGTTTAAAAAAACACGCTATTTGTCGCAGGATTGTTTACTGCTAGAATTATTCTTGTTTTCATGCGGAAAATGTGACGTCAATGGCGTAGATTGAAAAGGCGCTGTTTTTCTTGCTACACTAACAAGCAATCAGCGGCTAAAACGTCGCAATTTCAGTTGGTTTTGGATTCCAACATGTCAAGAAAAACATAAAAAAATTTGGCCGCCTGTAAATTACATACGTTTAGCGAACTATTTTTAGAAAAGATAATTGATTATCGTTTAAATAAATAATGATTTGATTTTAAAAAAAGAACTTTATTATTGCCACAGTTTTAACTCGATATTGGCTACTTACTTATTTATATCTAAGTACAGTGAGAGAAATGGATTTCTTAATTGAAATATTACTTACTGGTATTTGTTTAAAAAACAATAAATGTTATCTTTATATTTATCAATTTTTATTTTCATTCATTTTTTTCCATAAATTCATAAAGCTGCTGGACAGCATTGATTTAAATTAATGTAATTATCCTAAGGTAATGGCGGACATGCAAACGCGACAAATTAAATATACTTAGAGCGCTTTGATGATAGATATAGATAGACATATAGCTGCTATTTTCTAAAATTGATTTAGATTTTTTTCTTTTATTTTTTTAAAGTGTACGACGTTTTTAAGTGCAAAAGTTTTTAGGCTTTCATTTTGTTGGATTCTCCTTTTAGGTTTACATTTTACGGTTTCATTTTCTTTAAATTCTAATTATTTGAAATATTAAGTTTTCACAGATTCTTAGTTTCTGAGAATTTAAAAAATTCTAAATTTAAGGCTCTTAAACCGGTTTTCAGGCACTCATGTTGTCAGGTGCTCAGAAATCATCACATAAACTTGAAATTTCAGAAAGTGGGTATCTTAAAACTTGAAAACCAAAACAGCTTTTATTATACAGAGTGTTTCACAAAATTGTACAGAAATTTAAACCTTGAATTCTACAATCCACAAATGTAACAGAAAAAAATGTTTAAAAAACTCTATAGCTTACTTTAAAAATTAATAACGTTAAAGCCGCTGAAAACAATTTGAGGATCGCTGACAGCAGTTGGAAAATCAATAAATAAAAGTCCGTAAAAAGCTATCGCAATAAAAAAAAAACAAGTTTCGAAGATTGCAAGTCTTTTGGAAACGTATAATGAGTGTTGCTTTCACCGCTCTGCAGCTACGATGTTGGCAAACACGTGCTGATTTTTTCACCGTTAAATGAATAGGCGGATGGAAATCATTGCCGTTTCCAAGTCTGGCCACAACAAATGCAGCTTAGTTAACCCACGAGACTATCGATGTGAGTTCTATTCCTATAATAATTGATTTTAGGAACGTTCATCGTACCATTAATGTTACAATTAATCCAATTGCCTTGCATTTTGAGACGAATGAAGCACAGTTTAAAATCTGCCATAGATGAAAACGTTTTTTCACGTTATGTTGAGACACATTCAAAGTTGAAAGCTGTCAAATTACAATAATATTGGCGACGAGAGCTGATCATTGCAAGTAGTGTGTAGACGTAGAATTTTTGTTCCTTAATTTCCCCACATTACATATTTGTATAGATCAAGAATTCACGTGTATTTAGTAACCAAAAACGTTCACGTTCAAATTGTTGTGGTAAATAGTTTTACGATATTTTGCATTGTGACTATTTCGGATTAATTCAAAAGTCTCTGTCTGCTTAAGCACTGCTCAGGAAATATTATTTTACATATTATTAGTTTCAAAATCAAAAAAATTATTTCATAATTGTGGACACCGTACATAAATTCTCCTCGACCAACTCATTGCGTGCGTTCGTGCTGCCCTTTATCAAATATTTAATACCATTTTCCAGCCGTTGGTTGTCGTCGTACGTTGTTGGAAAAATATTAGATAAAAGCTTTATCATGGTATCGTGTTTCTGCGTAAAATGATTAAAACTTTTTACTCGAATAAAGTAATTTAAATTTAATTTGCGATCACTTTAATGACGTTATGAAAAGTGGGAATGGTTGTGACTATAAGTGCACGCATTACCTTTCATTGCTAATGTAGTAATGAAGTTTTAATATCCATTTAATAGTTTGAGCAGCTATTAATTATAACGGAAACATATCCACACACGTTTGTTATTATGATTGTGAGATTGCGATTTTATTAATTGAAGATTGCACTGTCATTGGATTTATTATGGAGATAATAATTAAATCATTGCCTTGATTAAAAGTCACCTAAAAACGATCGCTTTCAATTAAGAATACAATAGACTAGTGGATTGTTTCCAAAACAATCTCAGATCATCAATTTTGTATTGATTGTTCGTTGCTAATCACATTAAATTTTTATTTTTTCCCATAGTGCATGGTTGTAATCGATATAATGCGTGAAAGTGAATTTTGTTTCTACATCAGAGTTTCAGTAAATGTGGCGAACTTGAACTTGGAGTTAAAATTTGCAGCCATTTTTAGTGCATGCTATTAACCTTGCGAGATGGAGTGCCGCAAGGCGCTTTCTCGGGACCTATACGTTTTCTACGTACAATAACGTTGCGCCGTATATTAAGTGTAATTTTCTCTACACTTTAATTCGAAGTCGTGGTCTTAAGTTGTAAATCACGATAGCAACATCAGACGAAAAAATCTATTTTTTGGACTATACGAACTTACGTTTATAGCCGCATGTGCAACGCTTGTTCTTAAGCTGTTTTGTCAGGTTTACAACACAAGTTTATCTTTTATAATATTTTAAAATAACAACACTTTACACCATGTGCATGTAATTCCATACTTGGTTTTAATTGATATGGCGCCATTGTTTGCAAACCTTTTACCAGCAGATTTAAGATAAATTTCAGATTTTTGTTTGAGTTTTGACAACAAAAATATTAAAAGCTGCGAAGTTTTTCAAATCGTTTATTTTAGCGCGGTAATCAAATTTCTCCCACAATATCTATATATCCACATCATCATATGACATTAAGTCGATAAGATAAACTTAGCGGATAATTTGTAAATATCCAACAAATTTTTGGAGACGGCAGAATTTTTATTGGGAAATTATGCATTGTATTAATTTGATGATTAGAGGTTTAATTATTTGTCCTCACCGACTTGTTAATAAGATAACTGCAAGTATGAAAGCCTGCAAAATGTCAAACTAGTAGTTTAAACATGTCCATGAAATTGCAGTAAACTGATGACACGTTAAACTTAAGCACGTCCAAACAAACTTAATTTCTGTAACAGGAAAAGTAAATGACACATAACTACCACTTTACGTCGCTAACGAGGACAACAATAATCTCATCTTCATCAAGCACTAACCGCCACGATTCCTTAAAGCCGTCCCTGTTTTCCCAAACTAGACCATTCGCGCATTTCCTTGAACGCCAAATATGCAATCATTCAAGAATACACCTTACATTTTGTTGTCGGAACAATGAGTTGTAAGACACGAATACACACACATTCATTTGAACGTATTCCACGCACGTTCAATGTCGTCACACGTGCTTTTGTGGTCACGGAAATAAATTTCCGAGTCCTATCCTGGTCGGATTATAACTCCCAATAGCTCGATTCCGGGTAATTCCAGGCACTGCACTGTGCAGGAAAATTTTCCGGGAAATCCTCCCACACGTTTCCGAGAATTACACACCCTAGACATGTTCCTTGTGGATGGATAATTATCAATTAATTCATTCAGGTGAAAAATTTCGTTTATCTGGTGGAAATGGAACAGCGGATGATTTATGATCGGTGATCATGCCGGAAAAGCTGAATGGGATTTTAATTGAAAGACTTGATTTGTATGGACGCAAAGGTCAGAGGAGAGTTAAGATTTTTTTAGAAAACCGACAAGGGTCAGATTCTAATGAAAGATTTTTCTTACGGAGAATTGGAGAGCGTCACTTATGGCTAAAAACGTTTTATGTCGGATTTTAATGCGTCACATGCATGTTCATGCTTCTTGGATTGCGAAATCGTAATACATCTGTAATTAATACAGAGATGGATTCAGATAATTTCGAAAATTACACAAAAAAGGAAACATCTAATTTAAAGTAATTTTATAAAATTGTAATTTGGATACTAAATAAAAAAAGTTGTAAATTACTAACGAAAACAAAGCAAAGCAAATATGGATAGAAGACGTACCGGAATTGCGCTCAAAAAAACAATGATAGAAACGTTACAAGAAAGTATAAATAAAATCAAATGTTTTATGAGACACTATAAACATAAAACAACAGTATGAATTCACATTTAAAAATAAGTATTAAAGGTAAATATAATCATAAGTAATAATAATACATCAAAATACATAACTTCAGAGAGTAAAACAATTAACAAAAAAAGTAGCTAATACAAACTCCACAAATGAAGAAGAAAATTTGACAGTGACGAATTTTAGTTCAAGCTGGGCTATCATGTAAAATACGAGTGTTACTTGTGAATGCCTGGAACCAATGAACAATGGTTTATAAAAATATATAGTTGACAATTGTTATAAATATTTAACACAAAAACAATAGTTTTAAATAGTTGACACAAAAATTAAGATATGAATCGTGTAATAGAATTCGACATACAATAAAAAACATGCTGCTCCAAAAGTAGCATGGTTTTAGTGAAGAAAAATTTTCGGCAAATTGTGCCATCAAAGTTTATACGATTTAGATAATTCCAACAATATAAAGAATATAAAGACTAAAAAAGTAAGTTTCTAAAGAAACAGAAAATGCGGGGAATATAAAAATGCAAAGAATTCGAGAAATTTAGAAGTAAACCTAAAGCAACTAAGTACTATTAAAATAAAGGAAAAAAGGTTGTAAAGAAACTAAAGAATCTAAACGTTAAAAAAAAAGAATTTGGAGAGTAGAACAAACTAGAAAGTCAAAAATCTGAATAACCTAAAAATATAAAGTCTACAAAACATTTAAAAATGGTTAAAAAGGGTAAAAAAGATTAACATATTGGAAAAATATATTAATTTTAATAAATTACATTAAATTTCATTTTAAAAATATCTGCAAAAAGCTAAAGACTGATACGAAAATAATAGTTTTTTGAATTCAAGCTATAAAACGGAACTAAAAAATTTAAACAAACTAAAAATTTAAAATAATAGCAAAAGTTCCTAAATTTTAAAAAGAAATTAAAATCCAAAAAGTAAGTACTGAAAATGAAGAAAGTTTAGAAAAATCTAGAAAGTTAGTGTGACTAATTCAAATCATCCAACACAGAATATAAAAATTTTAAAAATCACTAAAAAAATGAATTAAAACAGGAAAAGAAATTAACATAAATATGATATAAATGTTAGACATCCAAAGCATTTAAGAAAAAAAAAGTAAATGAAACTACGTTTAATTTTGAAAAATCTATTCAAACACAAAGAATTAAGAAACTAGAATGTGTCATAAATCTACAAAATTTAAGGAACGTAAAAAAATAATTAATATAAACGATATAAAAAACAGACCGAAGATTTTTTTAATACATAAAATTATTAGAAAAGTTACTGAAGATGTAGTAATTATCAATGACATTTTTTTTAGAAATAATAATTTTCTCATTAAATTATGAAGTCAAAAAAATTCGTGGTCAATTTTTTTCTTCAAAATTTGTGTGAAAATTTACACGTGGCTGTTGCTTTTGGAAAGGACAAAATAGACTCGTGAATTTCGTTGCAACAGTTACCAGTGTTTGCAGGAAAAATTGAGATTACCTATTATTTCATATTAGTATAGAAAAACTAACAAATAAAAAATAGAAATTCTTAGGTTCGTTTTCCTTTAAAGTCTTGAGAGAGAACCTCTTTCTTATGCTTCGCATCATACTTTGCGTACACTACTTCTCTCAAAAAGTATTTCGTGATTTTCGTTGACTTACTTTACATTGATATTTGCATAACGTACAGTGGAAAATCGACGCAAAAAAGAGTAAACACACAATAACTTATGAGCCCTAAATAAAGCTCGTTTTTAAGCGATTTTTAAAATAAATTCCAAAACATAAATAAAAAACTTTTTTCTCCTAATTTTACGCCTTGGGATCTGATTTACTTTTAGAAACTGGCCTGTATTGGACAGTCAAACATTTAAAAATATTGGTTAAAATTATTTTTCCCAGTTGATTTCGGAATTCCTAGGGAATTCCAATATTTCTATGAGACTTTCTCTAGTATTCGTTTCTACTGCACGAAACTGTTTGCAAAATCAATTTTTCTTAGAAACCAATGACAAGAGAATATAATTGGGGTAAATACTTTTGCATCTTTTATACGCTTAATAGCAAATAACTTTTTCCGCGTACAATTTTTAAAGCGAACCTGATTAAAATTTTAAGAAAGACAACAGATCGTTATTATTTTTTAGCACAGTGATTAAAATGATACTTCTCCGTATGCCTTCTCATGCAAATTTTCCAATTTTTTTCATGTTTTGACAATCCAAAACTTAATTAGAACGTTATTTCTTTCTCTGAAGCGAATTGTAAGTCAATGAGTTGGAAATTTTGTATTTCTTATACGTATTCACAGCAATTGATATGATACTTTATTATATTTTTTCTTTATTTAATTTGAATAAATTTTCACATCGATCGACGTATCGGCATCGATGTGCTTCTGTCTGTTTATTTATTTAGCTTTTCTGTTAGGTTTTGTTTATTTTTACTGCAACCTGGGGCGTCACATAAAAACCTGCTATTCATTTTTGTTCATTGTTGCAACATAATTAGAAAGTGCAATCACGACACACTAAGAAAAGTGCTTTCATCGAGTCAAGTCCGGTCCTGTAAACTGCTCATTGAACATGTGTAGTGTTCGTTGCTCGTTCTAATACCACGTGAATATTACCACGAGATGAGTCAATTTTTATTAGCATGCAAAGTACGCACTCTCTCGGACGACATTTATCGAGAAAGTAGCCAATCCTTAAAAAATCGACTTTGGTATTTTCGAAAACAACAGCAGTAATTTGTTTGAACAGCAATCGCACACGTCTCGGGAACAGTTTTCGTGATGTAATTAATTCAGAGATGTTCGACAGCGGATGAGTCACAGCATCAGAATTACCTAATGACAAAAATAGCCGTTTAAAATCGTCATAAACATATCTGTTTACATGGCACTGATATTCGAAATGGTGTTTTTATATCTTAATCTCCGTCCTTCGTTGAAAACGTCGTTTCTTCGGATTTTCTCTTGTTTGCAGTATCGCTGCGGTTTGTTTTCGGACACAAAGTGTATGCGCCTGTATGAGACAATACAAAGAGTATCGTTTACACTAGTACTAAATAGTGAAACCGCCGGCGCTTCTTCAGGTATTCACACATCAAATATTGAAACAGGATGTCGGCATTGACTGACAACAGCTTCCAGTTTAATGAATCCCGTGTGTATTTCCGAGTTCATGGACATGCGGTGGAGGACTCTGTTCATTTCACAAACATAGTAGCAATTAATATTATTTGTTAATGACGATTACAGACCTCACCACTGTTAGACTTCTTCTCTATATTTACCATTCACACGCTTCACCACTAACTCAGTTAGGTATCCCAATTTTGGTAAGAGAAAAATTCGGATTGTTTACATACTGGTTAACACGGACGTTCAGATAGATTTATGCCTGTCACTGGACCTATTTCATCGAATTTTCACCTTCTGCCATCATGTCAATGTCAACACCGAAAACGTGGGGCGACAAAATGCGGCTTCTTTTGCTTAAGCTACTTGTACACGGTATGTACTTTGACACATTTTGTTGCCTTTATCAAGACTAAAAGTTCAACACCACATTTTCTCATTTTTGCAAGAACTTATCTCCAAAATTGCATATTGAAAACAAAATTTAAAATCTATAACAATCTAACAATATTAAAATTCAAAGGGTCTGGAAAGATTAAAAAAAAAATTAGAAAATCAGCAGATTCAATGATTTTAAAGACAATTTAAATAAACTAGAACATCTAAGGAATTTAATGAATATGGAAGATTTAAAAAATCTAGTAACAAATTGAAAGAACTAAAAAAAGTGGAAAATCTAGAAAAACTGAAAAATCATTTTGACCTCTCAAATGACTCAAAATATTCAGGAGATACAAATAGCCTAAAAAATTACATAATTATTAATAAATTTGAAAAATTTGAGAAATGTGCTATTGTCTATAAATTCAAAAATCTCTGTTTTTCTCTAGTTCAAAATTATTCAAATTTATAAAACCTTTAGTCCCACACGTTTTTATAGCTTCCTTATAAATTCTTAAATTAATTAAATCACGCAGTGTTTTTCTTCAATTCTTAGAATTTTCAGTGTCTATATATTTACAAGAAAGCTGTAATTTTAAATTAAATTTCCGATTTTATAAACTTTAAATTTTTGTTTACTTATAATTACCTCAAAATTTTGGAAACTTTCTTTTGGATTTCTATAAATTTACATTCATATGTTCAATTTCTTAAAAATTCTGGAATTTTTATCAATTGGAAACTGTAAATGTGAATATAGATTACCATTTTTTTTTTAAATTTTTAATTGCAATATTAAAATTAAAAGATTAATACGATTGAATTTTAAAATAAACAAATGTATACAGATTTTAAAATTTACAATACATTTACATTGCATAGAACGTTTTTACCAGTTTTCACAATAAAATTTCAAAGAAATAAAAAATAGAAATTTTTGCGAACTTGATTGAGCTTTTAGCTTATTTAAAAATATAAGAATTTTTTTTTAATCTTAATTTTCAGCATTTTTTGCCTGAAACTGGTATTTAATTTCAAATTATATCCTCTAATAAATTAGCAAATAAAGAAAAATAATTTTATGGCATTCAAATAGAATTCAAAAAATATTTCTTAATTGTTGTTACCAATTTTAAGAATTTTTCAATTATAGCATAATTTGTAGCATGGTTTTACTTAAGCTAGATAATTACTCTAAAACTAGACACTTTAATCGATTATAACAGTAAAAAAAAATATTCAAAAATTTTCAAATATAGGTCGATAAATAATTTCTTCTATTTTTATGATAATTTTAAGATTTTTTTTCTGTTTTTTGTCAATGGAAATAATTTTAAGAGGATCATTTAACATCAATTAGAAGATCTTCTATGTTAATAATTTCAAATTAGGCACTTTAATCAATTGTCATCTCGAGCAAAATTTGTCGACGAAGTGTAAATAATTTTCTTATATAAAATGTAAGAACCCCGAAGAACCTAAATAATTCAAGAAAAAAATTATAATTAAAAACATTTAAGATCTACGAAGATCTAACAATAATCTATTCAATCTAGACTATATACTAAATGCAAAGGTTACAAATATAACAAACATTACAACAAATATACAGAATAATAAATTAAAAAAAGTCAAGAAGATAAAATAAATCTGAGAATAGAAAGAATTCAAAAATGTTGGAGGAAAATCTAAAGAAACTAAAGTTTTTAAAATAGAGAAACTAAAAAATTCAGAAGTTACAAATAATTCAAAATATCTAAAAATTTAAAAACAAATAATAATGACAATTTTGAAGAATATAGAGAATATAAAAATCTAGAGAGTCTAAAGCGCCTTAAAAACCAATACGTCTCAAAAAATATGTAAAAAATTAAAATACGTAAAGATCGGAAAAATCTAGAAAGAAGTAACAATCAAATAAGACAGAAAAACTTAAAAAAAGTATGTAGCGATTTTACGAAACTTGGAAAATATGTATAAAAATTTTGAAAACAGAAGACACTTGAAGGTTGTTCAAAATATTAAGTGTTTAAACAAAAATCATAAAAGAAACCCTAAAATTTCAAAATCGAGAAAATTGAAAAAATTTAAGAAATTTAAAATCAAGCACAACTCAAAACATTCAAAGAATTTAAGTCCACAGAATAAAGAAATTTCAAAAATAACAAATTGAAAGATTTAAAAGAGGGTAAAAAATTTAGGGGTTCCAAAAATCTGACTAAAATAAAAAAATGACTAGAATCTAAAGCGTCCAAGCATTCAAAAAGAAGGAAAAAGATAAATGCTTCAAGTAATTAAAAGAATTAATTTCCAAAAAATTATTCTACAAAGACAATTAATTATGAATCTAGATGTGTCCTAAACAATTCAAAGAGTGAAAAAGAAATTAAACTTCTAAAGAATGCGCACAAATTAAGATTTTTCTTATGTTACAATTAAAAAAATTAAAATTAAGTGATGTAAAGGGTCACCATAAAGTTCCACTTTTACGCTCGTGTGCTAATTTGGCTCATACCATAATATAAATAATTTAAAAGCATTTATCGGTTATTTAACAGTCGATTGAACTTTATAATTAATGAGAATCGATCTTAAAGATACCACGTATCATAAAGGATGACTTGATTAAACAGACATCAATAAAACGTTTCCGTTTTCATCCTTTTAATTTGTACAAAATGAGAAAAAACTTAAAGGCAATAGCTCTGTTTGTCAGAATAACATCCATAAAACGCAGATAAGCATCAAAAAGTAGATAAACATTTTAAAATAGTCAATTAGAAAAAAAAACGTTCTAATAATTATTATTAACGAGAATACTAGTACGATAAATTTCCGAAGTTAAATACAACACCCACGTAATGAATTATTAAATGAGGTTGTTATAATGAAATCTGCGTTGCATAATTACTTGTTTTTTTTTTTTAACAGGCTATTTTAAATTTGGAAGTTGCAGGGGCGTACTCTACTTTAGATTAATGCCGAAAATATAAAAAATTGTTTTCTTCGTTAAAACATTATAAATGAGTTTAATTAATGACGATAGTTATTGGTTCCCTAGAACTGTTTGTGAGTTTGTTGATCTGTTTTTTTATGCGAGTTATTTATCTAGAATTTGGTAAATCCAGGTGAAGTAAGTAAAAAGGCTAAAAAGATATTTATTTAAAAATGCTTGGACGCAGTGTCAGAAAACTCGTTAATAAATCATCATAGAGTAAAATAATATGGATTTCTTGTTAGTTGTGTTATTTATAAAAGTTTTCAAATATTAGCTTTACATAATTTATTTAAAGACCTCGAGAATTAAATAAATAATTTACCTACCTTTAATTTTCCACTCTGCATATAGACAAAATTTTCATGGTTGCCAACTCCAAGTGTCATTTCAGAAAAAGTGGAAAATAATAGAAATTTAAAACAGCATTTTTATGTTAATACGTTTTACCGATGTTGTCATGCATTATCTATCGTATTTGCATATACCTAACTAGCACAATTTTCCTGACACCTATTATGTAAGATGCCCTTGAGAACAGAATCCCTGCACCGACTTTTGACTTTTAAATTTTTACTTTTTAACAGTTTTGTGACAGTGAGGTTTTTCCAGCCCGCAGAGGAATTCACACGCTGAGTCGCTATACTGATTGCTCTAAAAACATTTCTTCGTAGCAGAATGCATTCCATTCATTATTTCTCGTGATAAAAATGCATGAAGGTTGTACATCTTTAAGCAATCAAGCTGATATGACTTGAATTAGATTATTTACATGAGCGGTATTAAAGCAATTTTCGCATTTGTGATTTTTCTTTAAATTTTAGCTTCTCGTATCTTGTGAAAGATTCAAAGGTTTTAGAGGTAAAAGGTACCATTGTTGCCATTCCAAATATAAATATTTCTAATAGCAGTCAATTACTCACCGGTCTACACAAATAAACGAATTATTCATAGTAGCTAATTATTATTAATTATGAACCGGGGACGAACTTGAGCAGATGTTGTATTTTTATACAGAATTACACAACTTAAGGCTTTTCACGGGTACTGTATTTATACTATTAGCAAATCTGTTTACAATTTTCCATTATTATAATCAACCAAATACTTTATGGTGACTTATTGTTCAAACTGTATAGAATTACAAGGTTGAATGAGCAATAAATGAAGGTAAAAATATAGGTACGGAGTTAACGACGACTTGGAGATTTTTACTGAGGAGATCTTGTTACCGGAAAATTTATGGAAATAAGTCGTGCGTTTCTCTGATAAAATTTCAATTTTCAGAAAGAGGTCATTTATTAAAAACTGATATTTTACCGCAATGAATCACAAAAATTCCATGAAAACTGAAACAAAAATAAATAATCCTGCAAATGTTCACCAGCAAACTTAAAGCACCATTAACAACTAGAATTTCAAGTTATTATTAATGACAGGTGGATGCACTTGAAAAATGATCAATCGCTTAATATTGAATATCGAGGTTTTATGCTCCCCGTCTCCGTTATCTCTCAAATCTTCTCTTATTAAAACTTAGGTCGTAAACGATCTATTATTGGGTTAAAGACCAGTCCGGTTACCCCATTAAGCGTATTCAACCATAAAACAAACATAATTTTTTCAAAAACTCTGTATCTTATCTTCATCACAGCGTTTCGTATCTTTATTCATAGTTGAAGTCGTTGCACAAAAATATGTGTGTGCTTTGCGTTATCAAGGTATATCAGTGACCACGGAGTGGACATTCATCTCTTGGCTGTCGGCCTCTGTCTCCACGTGCACTATCTTGACTATCTCAGCTGCTACTCGAACATGGACAATGTCCTTCTGGACGCCGAAGCTGATCGATGATGGTGCCGTTTTCATTTTTCATTTAAAACAACTATCAATAATATAAACGGAAATTCGTGTTGTTTGCTTAACCTCGGAGAACGAAATATATTACTTGTAACATGATATATAGACGCTAAAGATGTACATATTAGAGACAGAAAAAAATAAAGGGTACAATTTGAATCTGTATTTTGCTCTAAATTTCATGGCAGATTTTCATTTTATGTAGTGTTTAATAAATTCAAACTTTGTCTAGACGATGTCATGTTATTCCGAAAATGGAAGCTCGATTGCTAGTTTATTCATTGAATTTCATGACCAATATTTAATTATTTCTGTCCCGGCAGCGATGCGCAGGACAAAAATAATTCTTCAAATTGTTAGCAGAAACCTAGTTTTGTTATATAAAAATTTAAAACGTATCGAGTGATTGACACAAATAGTGGAGGCGTTCAGAAATTGCCTTTAATTGCAATTCAGTGATGCATTTCATATCAGTACATTGCACTAAATTTTTTACTAAAACTAAAAAAAACACGAAAGAGTAAATAAGAAAGAGAGTATTAAATTTTTTAATAATATTAGAACTTTTTTTTTACAGTTTCACCTTCATTAGTTGTGAAACCTGGCAAAATTTTCACTTGATCAAAATTTCAGTGCTCAAAAGTAGCTTATTGATTTTCTATATAAGTTGTCAGCCGTCAATAAAATAAACTCTTTACAAAGAATGACAAGTGTAACAAACTGTGAAATCGAGGGTTCCCAATGGAGGATCAAAAAGGAAACGGCTTGTCATTGCACAGTTTATAAAATGTATAAGAACAGGTTTTGTAGCTACAATAAAAATTTGCTACTGAAAAAAAGTTGGGCATGCCATTACTATTCAAATGCAGATTCTATCACTAGAAACTTGAATTCTGTGAACTAAATAGCTTTTCTATTAAATCCAATATTTACCAATTTTATTTTAGAAGGTCCAATATTTACTAATTTATCAATTTTAAAAGGTTTATGAAAAAAATATATACGTAATGTAGTACCTAAAAGACCATTTTATTAATTTATCCTTAATTTTGAAACTTAACTTTTACAAGCGTGTTGTAGATCAATATTTTTTTAATGGTTATCATAATTATCATTTTTTTTTAAAATTAGAACTGTCCTTCGTTAAATGTTAAAATTTTGTTACAAAATGCTTTAAACTTTTTAGATATTAACTATTTTTAAAATTAAAGTAATTTTCTAAGTATAATTATTTTACTCGTTGGTTTTTTAGTTATCTATAATTTGACGTTGAATATTTATGACGTTGCTATCATTTTTAATAATAAAATATATTAGTTTTTTTTTGTCACTTGAATTTGACGGATTAAAGAAAAAGTTTTGAGATTTAAAACATCCAGAGCATTGATAATGTGTAATAAATACAGAGGTCCTTAAAAGTCCTTAGTATTTGAAATCATTACTACCAGTAGAATTAAAAAAAATTAGAAAAACGTCAAAACATCCAAAAAAAATTTACGTTATAAAAAAGGTATAAAATATAATAAGGAATCTAAAGAATTAGTAATAACGCAACAATTCCAAAGAAAATTTAAAAATCTAATAAATTTAAATAATCTTGAAATTCCAAAAGATAAGCAGAGTTTGAAAAATCTAAATTATGGAAAAAAGTAGGTTCCCAAAAACAGTAAAGATTGAAAGATTCTAAAGGATCCAGCATGGGTTGTAGAGAATCAAGGTTTTAAACTCGTCCAACAGCTCGATGGTTTGATTAAAGATTAAAGACCTTTTTAAAAGATTCAAAAACTTTGTAAATTTTAAGAATTTAGAAAAAATGCAAAAAATTCAAGTATTTAAAAAGTTTATAGAATGTAAAGAATACAAAAATCCAAGAATTGTAGAATTCTTAACAAAGTAAATAATCCCTGAAAATTGAAACAATCCAAATTATCTAAATAATCCAGCGATTTTAAACTTACTTTGTAAATATTGTTGCATATATTACGTTCTCTTAACATGTTTCTGAAAGAAAGTAACTCGGAATAGCATAGCACAGGGTAGTTAGTACCTAGAGTAAGATCTAGATGGAATGGCATAAAATCCTGTGAAGCAGATCATTGATGCGCGTTTCTCCGCTTTCAAACGAGAGTCCTGAAACGAAGAAAGTGTTAAGCGTTAACTAAGTTTTGAGACAACATTGAAAATTGTTTATTGTGGAAAAACGAAGAAAAAAAGTCATTAGTTATTGGTTATTGTGTTTACAACGTGCCTCCTAAAGTAAACGTTTCCCAGTACAGATAAAAATCAAATCCTTTGGAGCAAAATCCGCCGGTGGCAGTTCTCGACTCGCTGAAAATAATAATACAAAGGTGGTACCTCCTCATCTGAGACGTCATCAATTAGAATCTCCGATCTGGCATGATGCGGGCGATCATCGTTCATCCACCCACGTCCGTATTTCACGTGCCGATAGATTTGTGAATTATGTAGTGTATAAATAGTAAACAAAGTGTAAGGAAGTGAATCTTGTGCGGGGTTGTAGGGAATGTGGTGTAGGCACGTCTAGGCGGTAACGGGCGCATGGCTGGCACGAGCTCGCGACTTGCGACCGCATACTTACTCTCTCTGAGATGAGATTCTAAAAATAACTCTGTACTCACCAGCGTTGGTGACGTGACCACGAGCTTTACTGCTGTTGGGCCCGGGCCCGACGCACATCTGGGAACTGGAGCGATATCTTGCAGGAACGTTCAGCAGGAACGATTCTCAAGGACGGGGAATATGTGTCGGCAAGGAAGCCAGATGGCAGCGAAAGACGAACAAAAACAATAAGGCTTGTTTTATTACAGTTGGTTGATAATATGAGGGTAAACAATCTAATTGGAGCCGCTTTTTCGGTTAAGACGCATGAAGGACCGTGCAAAATGACAAATTATAACTTTGAGGTTATCGGCCTCTTTAACGGGATAAAGAGGCAAATTGGGCAGTGTTTTAAACACTTCTGAACATTATTTTTTCAGTGTTTTTCTTATTTACAAGTTTTGTACAAGAACAGAAAAAGAGGTATTTTTGGACGGTAATCTAAAGAGCCGCACGTAGCCTGTTTATGGCCAATTATTACTTACATCTTTTATTCACCTAATTGTTTAAAACTTGAAGCTTATTGCGTGTTGGTTCGATGACTCAAATTTGTTGAAGTGGTTAGGGTATGAATAATCTAATTTACAGAAACGCTGTAATATTTGCGTAGCATTGTACAGGGTGTTTGGAAACTGTGTGTGATTCTGGTGATAATAGACAAACATTTATTTAAAATCAAAAACTTGGCATGTAAAATTTTGGAACGGCAAAAAGGTGCTTTATATTTTGAAGATGATGAAAGAAGAATCTCTCTCAAATTTTAAAATTCCGAAATTCCGATATTTTGTGATTAAAAAAAAAAAGATTCTGTTATTGTTTCCGATAAAGAAGAGTTTGTTTGTTGATATTTGTCATGAGATCTGTTTGTTCTTTTCTGGATAAATCTATCACGGCTTTAAAAGAGAGACTTTATTTTCCACTCTTTTACCTTTCCCTAGTTTTCTTTTTTCGTCGTGCTATGTACATACATTCTTTTAAAAGCTAAAATGGTTACCGTTGAAATAAAATCGTACATTTTATTGTAAAAACTAACTACACAAAGCATTCGCAAAAGATTATCCCTCAGACTTGGTAAAAGCGTGTTATCGAACTACAAAGCAAAAATTCCTGCTCCACTTTATCTATCAGTAAGTACTATTTTCTAAAGACTATTTTGTTGTTGAACTATGAGGATTTGAAGTAATGAAACCAAAATATCATTCGGTTGTGATTTTAAAGGTAAAGTTAAAATCAACTTGTGAAAAAACTGAAAATCATCAAAATTATATTATAACCCACTTCAAATACCAATTTGAAATTCTCTTTATTTATAGATCTTATTGTCATGTTATTCAGAATATTCAATGAAGCGTTACTCCCTTTCAGCTTATAAATAAAAAATAACACATTGTTTCCAACTGATCCGCAGATTTGTCCCTAAAGTAGGTCTATATTTAAATAGACATGGGGTAGGTACTTAGTTAATAATAAATTAGTTAGGTCAAAATTTCGACGACAACCTTGTTCCATTTTTAAAAAGTTGAGACTTAAATTTAGATGGACGAACTTTCGGTCATGACCACTGCCGGACTATTATGCAAATAAATTTTCCCTGGTGATTTTTCGTCCTGAATAGAATCTGTTGCAACCTACTCTCCATGTGCATATCGACCGGAAAAATTATCATATTCATAAAGCAGCAAGTCGATTTCAAACAGCAATGAATTAACCAATTAAAATTCAATGTATTTTATTCATTAATCAATATACACCGTTGGTTTATAGGTTTTGTTTAACGGTTTCCTAATAACTAATTGACTGGCGCATAACAATTATTACCGCCAAGATAATATTTCTATTGCATCGTGTTAAAATCTGGGACACGAAATCTTATTTCCTCGTCTATACAGGCCTTCACCAACGAGCATAAATCATGTACAAATATAGATTTTAAACACTTCCTCCATAAAGGACGCTCTAAAACCATAATAGCAAACTTATTGTCGTTTATTTTTAGGAATGTAGCTTGAGTACTATAATTTTACTGGTCGCTACTAGAATCAAGATGCTTGGATTATGAAGATATTTAAAGGTAAAGAACTTGTAATCACCATAAGAGGATTTTGTTTACCAACCAATGGTAGTAAAAGATGTGAGTGTTAACACATTTTTCTTACCCGGTGATTCTTTGCTTGATGTATTTTATCATAGAAGAAAATTATACACGAATACCTCATAAAATTTAATTAGCGCAATGAATAGTGCAAGAATATAAAATCGGAATAATGACTGACCTTACAATTATAGAGGCCACAGCGGGATAGGAAGAGGCCAAATGTTCGGGTTTCACTGATTTTATTCGGCGAAATAAAATTGTGATTATTAGTCAAAAATTCCTGCCAATTTTAAAATGATGTTTTTTTTAATTAGCTGATTGTGTTAGTTAAAATAAAAATCTTGTTTTTAATGAATTTAGAATTTGCTTAGCAATTGGTCATGAATCATGCTGGAATGTTGTCTAGATTGTTTGAGTAAAAGCTCTCATCTTAAATGCCTTCAATTTCTCGTAATGCTCGTATAATGAGTCTCCCAAACGTCTTTGTTATACCACAATCGACTCCTTCATATTTATAAAAATCTTCAATAAAATCCCGCAGGTTCGAAGAAGCAAAACCTAACTATTCAAGTCTTTAAATTGCACCCACATGAGATCGAAGCTTTATTTTCCAGGTATGTTTATAAACTGAGCTGCGTAAATAACTTGTTTTCGACTACAACAAATGGGAACTTAAGCTTTTCCAGAAAAACTGCTAACATTGTCAGAACAGAGAAAAACATGTGTTTTTGATTGATGGAAGTATAAGAAAAACGCAATTGCAATGTTCAATTAATCAACGATTAATGGGTTTATAATTATACAATACCAGCAACACCACGACCAGCCGCGACTTTACCACATGGGTGTGCCGTGGTTGATAATTATTTTGTTCAAGAAGTTTTTTCGTTGTAGAGAGATCGTTGCGTTTTAACAGCTTTTAAGTAAAATATTTCTGGTGTCAAAACCTGATAGGTCATGTGTTTCTGTTTGAATAATTTTTTAATGTGGTTTTTACGACCGTACGGCTTTGGAAATAAATGTCTCTATCAGTGTCGAGGTATCTCGTGAGCATATCTTCCTAACATTGGAAAGCGAGACATGTGCAAATAAGCAGTAAGAGTGCGAGTAGTAGGTCACCGACGTGTGTGGCTTCCCAGGCCCTTATGTCCTCCGGCCAAAGACTCCTCGATGTCGCCGAAGAGTGTGTGCATGAATTGTTGTGGCACGTTGAACACCTCCAGCGCCTGTCGCATTATGCACGTCGCTCTTCAGCGATTAGGAACTGGTTATCGGGGCGGCCGAACCACTCCTCCAAGCAGTCACACAATACACGCTTTTTCATCTCGTCTAGAAATTTACATCAAATCTGTTATTATCTCTTTATGTTGGTGAGAGATCATTCAAAACACCACCGACCCTTTTCTCATTCCGAAAAACTCCGTCAAGAAACATCCATGGCGCATATGGTGATGAATGAAAAATATTATAACGAATTCACTGTTTTTGCTTTCATGACTGTAATGATTTTCACAGATGCTTGTTTTTACGTCATTTTGGTCTAAATGATTGTTTATGCGGAAATGGTCGATGATTGAGCTTTTGGTTCATGTTGCTTGATGATTTCGGGCCGTTTTTGACAAAAAAGCGAACAGGTGTGTGACCGCAAGGTTCAACAATTTTCGGGAGAAAGATGTTTTGTGCTAAGTAAATAAATAAACACTATTTCAACACATTAACGTTACTAATGATGTAATAGAACGCAAATGTCTCTTAAATTTTTGGAGAAAACGGGAATTTCAGATATTTCGTCACGTTTTGCTTTACTTAACTCAATTAACGAGAGTTTTTGGTTCAGTCGTCGACGATTATAGCTAGGCACGTACGTAAACAAGAAGTTTTTTCCAGAAACAATATAAAATAATTTTAAAATTCATAATTTTGAATTGAACAAAGATGACGAAAGCCATTCGTGCAACTTAAATATCAAGACCAACAACCTGGTTAACAAAATTAGTTGGTAAGTTTCACTTGATCTGCGACAATTTGCAAATTGAACGTTTGAAGCTGCTGAAATTTCATCTACACAAGTTCTCTGCCTTCATTTTTCATCACTAAATATAAAACTTCAAAAAAGCTGTTCAACAAAAAGCGTAATAGTTTTACAGGAGACTGAGTATTTATTCTAAAATAGATAATGTTTTTTATAAAGGTAGAAAAAATGTATTTTTTGCCAAAAAAGCTCTATTTAAAAGTGAAGTCTTCTCGCACTAGTGTAATGTTAAAATGAACTTTAAGAAATTACTTTGCTGTTTTATTTTTTATCATTTTAGCCTTGTTCTGAATAATGAGATCTATTTTTTGATTTTTGTTTAGCAGAATTTTTTAGAGTAATTTTAAAATTTTTATTATTTTTTTCTTAAAAGTCACAATGCGAAAATCGGTAGCATGTCTGTTTATAATTGTACATTTAAAAAAAAACAAATATTAATTAATTATTAATTAAAATTCGATTTGTAATTTTCTGCTTCGACTTTAGTGTAAAAATATCTCATATCTAAAATTCAAAACTTAACAAGAAGCAATAAAAATCTGTACACAATTAACACAAGCTACTTTTACGCTCTATGTACTCTCGTGGCATTATTTTAATTAAATGTAGCGCAAAAATAATTTAATTATGGAAACAATAATAAGAGCAATAAAACGAGCGCTCCCATAAATTTCAATAAATATATAGCTAGGTACCTACATACATCTCTTAAACAATGCCAATTTGAACCCGGCTTTTTCTCTAATTTATTGATAACATCTTTGACAGAAATTGTGCATAGTTACAAAGTATTTATTTGTCTATTAAGGTCGTAACATTTTTCTCGCTGTGTGATTTTTCGTTGAAACACGATCCCTCCGTGCCGATAAATTGACATAGGTCAAGGTGAAATCGTGAAATGGACTGTAACAATATCAAAGCGAATTATAAATTATTGCAATAAAAAAAGCGTGATCGCGTTTGAGCGGCCGAAACATTTAATTTGAAATTGCCTTTGGTTGTTGTTCTTCTTTTCTTGCGATCTTGACACCTTGAAAAATGGACGTGATCGAAGATTCTGCCTTTTTGTGGCGGCGAATGGCGATTTCATGAAAATCGCGTCGTCCCAACTGTAATTAATCAGTTTACAAGCAAAGTTATGTTAGCGTTATCGCGATACACGAGAAGAAAATACAGCTGAAAATTAATTAATTATTACACCTTGGTTTATCGAAAAATTTTATGTTACTTTAATCTGATAAGTTTTTATTGGTGTGTAATAACTGGGTAGCAATCTTTGTGATGGCAAAACACTTAAAATTTTAACGACCTTTACTTATTGCATTTCTAAGTCAGCTTACGTACTGCAAGTTATTAATATATGCGTTAAATTGATTAACCCAGTTAGTCGGCCAAACTTTTTATAGAATGATTAATAAGATCATGTAGGTATCGCAATCTGTGTTCAGGTACGCGTACAGAAATACCTTCCCATCGTTATGGCCAGCCTCGAAACCATTGCTCAGCTGTTGTGGGATAAATTGGAAGAATAAATCAAAAGTCAAAATTTGGGATTTTGCGGCATTGCAAGGTGAAATCCGATACTCAAAGCATTGTTATTCAAAACAGAAATTATATTTCTACAACAAAACTGTATGTGGGTTTTCACCAAAAGGAGACCAGTGGTACCATTAATCAAATATATTTTTAAAATGTAGGTGATACATTTGAGTGATAGAAACACGGTCGTTGAAAAATTATAATATTTATTCAAACTAGAATTCAAATGACAGCGCAGTTTTAATCGGAGATCTAGTGCAACTGTGATAATCTTGGCGAAGAATATTAGGTCAAGTTAGTCATGTTTTGGCACTTTTCTCCAGACACCACTTGTGGAGATTTAATCTTCTGTGAAAAACTTTAGGCGCTCATTATTTGAGATTGCAAAGTATATTTTGGTGCTGAAGCGTTGCTTAAAAACTAAACCCATATTTCAAATGACAGATCTCGTTTTTCATCATTTGGCAACAGATAAGTTTTATTTTAATGCTCCTGTACTGAACAGTAGGTAAATAATATTTTGGTATTTTCCAAACAACTTTTTTCTATCTTGGAACTTAATTAATTCATGTAATTGAGTACCGACCTAATAACTAACTGGTACTACTTATTACGTCCTATTTCTAACGTAACGTTTTTTTAAAAAAGCGCTAAACATGCTGGTGAAACAGCAAATTAATTTTGTGTTTAGACAGTTTCAGAAATAGTTTCTATTCTAAAAATAGGTCAACAAAAATAGAAGATTGCCCACTTTTAGAAAATCTTGATCTTATAAAATCATTAAGTCATCTGTAAGGATTAATCCGTTAAAATTTATCACAACTAATCGAAAAATATTAAAACGCATTATTTTTTTTTGATAATTTTTGTTTAACATAGCGACTGAAAAATAGTTCTAGATGTAGAAAAAGTGAAGAAACTGAAGTCTTTTGCTAAAGATAGTTTCTATTAAATGTTCAACAGATATAAAAAATAAATAATGTGGGTAGAATTGCAATCATTGATTTCAATGAAGTGGGTTCTTATTGCACTTATATAACCTTGATGAGAGAGGCTGAATGTCAAGGTAGTATCAAAGACAGTATGGCCACTTAAATGCTCTGAATAACACTTTATAGAGTTATTAATATTGTCGGTACGTATGCCTGTTCGCATATTGTAAACGTTATCCTTATGTTTTATAAATGAGCATACTTTGCATATTAAGTACAATTTTGAAAACGAAAATTCTACCTAAGTCTAGAAAGTACTAAAAGTCTAATCCTGTTGAACTAAAATGAAATAACAAATACAAAGAATTCAAAACCGAGAAAAGTTATTATATTGGCAAATGAATATATTTTTTTCTCTTTGAAAAACATATTATTCGTACATATTTTAAGTTTAAAGTTAAAATTACCAAAATAATAGTACCTTAAAATAAATTTTTTTTCGTGGAAAGTAAAATGTTCCAAGAATTGCATTAGAAAAAGGAAACTTAATGCCTTTTTCTTTATATTGCTTGATATTAAATACTTTAAATCGTAATTAAAAAATTATGATAATTTCGTAAAAAAAATTACAACGGATCTTAAGGTTAGCAGAAAAAAACTAAGGGCAAGCTTTTCGATTACTTGCTACAATGTACTGATCACCTATGTGGCAAAATAATTTTTCAAAAACATACATAACCTAAAAATGTCAAACATTGAGGAAGAAAAACCAAGGAAAAGTCTAGAAACTTTGAGAATCAAAAGATTAAAACACACATGCAATATTTTAAAAACAGTTAAAAATGAAAACTTAAACGGTCTACAGAAAATAAAAAATTTAAAAAAAATGCAGAAGCACCCAAGGACCAGGTCCAAATATGTAATGAATAAGATTTCCGTTCAAATGGTAAATTGTTCAGAAAAATAAGAAAATCTAAGTATAGTATAATATAAATCTTGAGGAAGTTAAAAAATTTAAAAAATACAAAGTGCTCAAAACATCTAAATAAATCTTGAATAATGTAGAAATTATTATTAAGTTAAACAAGAAATTCAAAAAAAAAAAAAAATGAAATCGAGAAATTTAGAAAATATGAGAATAAAAAATATCTAAAGCTTCTTAAGAATAAATAGTGCCTAAAAGATACAAAAAAACTTTAAATAACCCAAGAATATTAAAAAAAAATTATATAGCAGAAAAAAGATAAATGAATCTAAAAGAGACATACAATAAGAAAATTAAAAAGAATTAAAATCATCTACAAGATCCAAATTATACAACCCAAAAACTCTATAATCAACGTAAAAAAATAAAGATTATGGAGACTATTGAATATAAAAACTTTAAGAATTTATGTAGTCTTAAAAATCAAAAATTCCAAATTTTGAGAGTGCAAAAAAAATCTAAGGAAATCAAAGAATTCTTAAAAAAGAAAAAAAAATAACAAATTTTAAAAACGATTTGAAAACCTAAGGAACCTAAAAATTATAAATATATAAATCAAAGTATGTAAGTAATTCTATTGCAAATACCTAGTATCAATTTAGAAAATCTAACAAAATAGAGAGATTCAGAGAACATGATAATTTATAATAAATACTCCAAATTATCAAAATAATAAATAGTGCTTGAAAAAATGTGAAAAAAATGTGAAAACAAAAGATAAATCTAAATAATATAGCTTGATCCTAAAATCTCGAGCATTAAGAATTAAAATGCAGCAAAATGTAAAAAATATGAAGGCTCCAAAGGCAGTTTAAAAAATCTAAAAACTCTCGCAAATTTGAAATATTCCAATCTATCGTACCTACATGATCATATTTTTATGATTTTTGTTGTTTGGTTTGTAATTGTAAGTTGTTAAAGATCGATAATGTCAACACATCCATTTTGATTACACTTATATATATTACATATTATAAATAATTGAGGATTATTAATTAATATGAGATTAAAAAGCAAAAAGAAAACTTGTAGTATAAAATTCCTAGTTGTGTAATTGGTTTTATATGCCTTCTACTGTTTTTGGTATAACGGTAATTTCAATAATAATTATTAATTATTTTTATATTATTTCTCAAATCAACTAAGTGCTTACATTGATTTCGTATTATTTTACTAGATATTATAACTAAGTTGTTCAACATGAAACTGTTTTTTTGATCTCAGCTTTACTAAATGAAACTAGTTTGACATTAATGAATTTGTTACAATTTTTTGGACGCTACTTTTTTTGGAAAACCGTTGCATACCTTTTCAACACATAATTTTGCACTCAACCGGTTTAACGGTAAAACATAATTAGATACATGAGATTTTGTTTTTCATCTAAAACAACAAATAACTTAATATCTTCTTCGTCTTGTAGAAAACAAAATGAAGTCGTAAACAGTTCACAAGATGGCGGTTGATGTCAACGCAAGAAAAAGAGTCGAAGAACTTTCTCTTTCAATTGTATAATATTGATATATTCTTATGTAAATTTTATAGTTATTCCAAAAAAATTTTTCTATTACTTAATGTAATTATGAAAACAGTTTTAGTGAATTTATTTTCTCTACAAGTTGATATTCAGAACTAAAAGTGAAACTGAAAAAGTATGTTCTAAAATTTTGAATGATGCAAAAGCTCCTTTCGAATTTTTTACTTTCTGGTCAAGGTTTAGTTGTGATTGTTTAACAGATTTTTGCATTTTACTGCAACTTAATAAGTAGTAGCACATGTGTGGGTACTAAATTTTTAACCATTTGTGTACTTATCTCCGTTACATCATATGAAAATATTTCCTTCAAGTGACGGAAACTGGTCGTAATGATAAATTTCAATTCAAATCACGTCCACTTGTCTTAATTAACCCGTGGGGATTTATCTAATTTGTCCTTTTCAAGTGTGCATAAAATTTGGCATGATGAGCCATTTCATGAGGTTTCCGCAATAATACGAAGATATATCGCGCCCACGCCGCGTATCAAATCCAGGACGCTTGTTTAATAAATGTGTTAATTTACAAAAACAAGTCTTCGGCCAACAGGTGCTAGGACACTCCATATAGGTACATTGAGTTGGCGCCGGTACCATCCACGCATAGCTACGTCACCAAAACGTCACACCAACATAAATACTATATAATGTTATTATAAAATGTGACTGTCAAGTCGTAACAAATACAGAATTGTATGTTTATCTTAGCGTATATCTCTGGACCCATCTCAATGAGCAGTAGAACATAAAACAGTCATGGTCCGTGAACCTGAACCATGCACAGCTCCACACAGTTGTTCCTATTAGGCGAGCGGATTATGTGCACTTTATTTTCTTGTAAGCATTTTATTTAGTGTTCACAAATGTGGTCGTGTGTAACGGACTTTTTTGTGAAACCAACGCATTTTTGTTAATCGCGAACTTTGAGGAATTTTATTTTAAGTGGTTTTACATGATTCGCAGAACAGCGCCTCAAAATTTAAATTTAGGATCGGGAAAGTAACAAATGGTTTATTCGATTGTTTTTATGAACATTTTATTGCTTATTTTACAACACATTTAACAAAAATTATGTATGGATAGGCTCGGTTTGTTTCCTGTTGAACTGTTTTATTAGATATCTGACATCATTCAGAAATAAAACGGAATTCATAACACGGATTATCCTTTATTGGTTGTAACGTGGAATAAGGATGTAGCATAATTTTAATCTTAGCACACAATTCATGATCGAGGTATTATTTTTTACGATTACGAAAACCTAAGCAGACGGTCACAAAACTTTAATTAAAAACTACGTAATAGAACGGTTACCTATTTATTATTACAATAATTAAATTATTTCAAAAGGTGAATCATTTTCATTGAAATATTCTACATGGGACGTAGTAAATTTAATTACGATGAAAACTTTCGAGAGAATGGTGATAATTCAACAAGATTATAATTATAGATACGCTGAATATACTTAACAAATTAAATTCCTTTCATGTGACCATATTACCTAGCAGTTTTTCACGTTAACGCATTTTTACCATTCTACTGACTGCGGTGCGTCCTGTGCCCAGTAGGAAAAATGTTGTTATTCAGTCAGTTTAATACAACATTTCTAGCTTTTACTTTACAACAAAAAATGGTAATTTTTGAGTATACATCGGTTCTTTTGATGGTTTAGAAAAGAAAGAAGTAAGAACAAATACTTCCAAACTAAGGCACGTATAACCATATAAGAATAGATCTCTTTTGCTAACATTTTTTTAAATCCCATCTGTAATTGTTATATTATAAGGTGGTCCATTATAATACCTGAATTTACATAATTTGCTCCTGGATTATCAGTAATGTCTTTTCAGAGCAAACTTAGTGTAGTAATAAAATATTCCGATTACCGCATTTGGATCTGTAAGAACGTCAAATTAAACAAATCCGTATGGATTTCAAAATCACGTCTTTTATTTCCGAAGGTGTTCGTCACTGAAAAAATGAAAAAGCTTTCGTCATAACCCGTTTTAATGCCACCACACTTAGATAGGTATAAATACTAAAATATGATTAAGATCAGAGTTATTTGATGAGGATCTTCGTTCGCATACTTCTACTGACTGCAGTAGACAAATGTGCTATGGTTACAAATCATTCCGACTGTAGTTGAAATTTCGGATGAGAATGATCAATTTTGCACTGGCGAAAAAGATTCATGAAAAGTTTCTTTCTACTTTGGCTGATTATACTTTTCCCAGAAAACAGTGAGGCTTTGGAAAAATAGAGGAGGTCCGAAAACAGTTGTTGAGTCCATGATATATTTAGTTTTGGCACATAAGCGAGGAAAGGGCGTGAGTTAGTAAAAACCACAGCAACACGATCCAGAATTTTATTTTGCACGTGAGTTAGATCTGAAAAAGCTTTGCACGAAATGTTCCATTTGTTTATTCCATGATAACTCCTCGGCTTATTTGGTTCGTGTCTGAGGTTCCGAATTTTTCTACATCCGCTTTGTCTGCCCAATTTGAGTCCAATAGATTCTATCTGTTTTTCTGGTTAGACAAAAACTGAAATCAAACAAACAGCGTAAAGAAGCATTTCAAGGACTGAAATTCACTGTTACCAAAGACTGGAAAAATGTTTCTGGATTTTTAATATATTTTTTGGATTCCACACATTTTCTCTTTGTTATAATTCTGTCTGTATCTCTGCGCTTTACTATACTCTACATAATTAAAAACGTATGTGGTTTTATAAATTAATCTTGATAATATTTTGACATTTTAACCTTGTTTAGTCATTTTTTATTTATGGCGTTATGAAACGACATACGTTCTTACTTCCAACATAGAAGGATCCACCTGATCGAAGGACTCTTGTAACGCTCGGTATTATTAGATATGTTTTCTTCATCAAATGTTTTTGTCTTTATATTTTTTTTTTGTACTCATTGTATGGAAAGAGAATTTTTTCGCTTAATCCCGATGCACGGAAAAATGGTTTTCCCGCACCCCGGTGTTTTTTAGTTTCCGCTGGCGGTAAGGGATATTTGCGTTATAAGGTTGGTATTACGATGTTTTGAGGACACCAGTCAATCAAGTTTTGATAAGTGCGTTTATACCGTTCGCGATTTTTCTCGGGCAGCAGACGCGAAACGGCCTCTTTGGCACATTGCTGTGCTTCGGGAGGGGTACACATACATTCTTCGCTGTCACTCATTTTAACAATTTTTGTTAATAATTGAAGAAAAATATGACATGATTTAAATTTTAAAAATCTAGTAGGTAGTTTCAATAGATAGATCATGTTACCAACCCACCATTGAAAAAAAACTAAGTTACTTTTTTTTTATTTCGATATTCGTTACAAAAAATATTGTACCTAACTCTTTCGGAAAGAATTTTCCCGCATTCGCACTAAATGCACAAAGTGCTCATGCGGGAAAATTAAGTTTCCGAACTTGTTAGGTAAATAACTATTTAAGTCCATAGATTAGATTAACGAAACGTTTTACTTGTTTCAATTTTTTGGTTGAATTTGTAGATTTTTTGAATATTTTTTAACTTTAAAGTCCTTGAATTATTTGAATGGTTTAGACAAAATTCTTCGATCCTTCTGTTTTGTTTTGACTCCTTTAGACTCCATGCGATCAGTCATCTTTTAGACTTATTGTACTTTATATTGTTTAGGTTGTTCGCATTGTCCTTGAAATCTTTGTGTTTGCCGTGATCTGTTGATTCTCTAGATTCTCTAAATTTTATGACTTGTTGAGATTCTTAGTCTTTCTTTTTTCTATATTTTTTGTTTTTATCTAGATTTTCTTGATCCGTTAAATGTTCTAGACTTTCTTTGTACTATAGAGTTCCTTAACTGTTTTTAGTTTGTTTTTTTTTTGTAATAACTTTACATCTGCAATGTGTGTTTTCATATCTATCTATTTCTATCCGAGTTGTATAATATCCACTCTTAACACAGATTTCGTTTAGTTTTCTATTTTCTTTTTTTTGCTGTTGATCTCACATGCGTTTTCTTTTCAAGACTCTAGAGGTATCAAGAACATCTTCTATACTTTCATTGTATTTATCTAATGAATTAATCGTCATAATCTTCCTTTTCAGCCCATATAATTTTCTTAAAAAATGAAGACGAAGTTTTTTATTTCCTTATTTGCTTTGCAACTTTCTATATGTATTTTATTTTCAAATGTGGCTTTGAGCTACCATTGCCTTTTAGCTGTATGTCAAGATAATTCCTTCCTTAGTCTTGTGCGTACATTGAAATTTTCTGTCATTCTTCATATTTCAATTTCCACTCGTGTTATGAGTTTTAAAATCTCGTGAGAATTTTCTTATAAAGCCATTTTCTATTTTCTGCACTCTCTTGTAGAGACTTTAGACATATCGGTTTCATTCATTCATTCATTTTATTTACACCGACAATAATCCTAAACAAAAAGCTTTTAATTTTCTAAAAAATTTAAGTTTTGTATCGATAGAAAAAGTGTCATATCTGAAATTGGTTGTCGATAAATATACCACTTCTGCAAATATTTCCATTGCGATAAACTGTGTCAAAAACACATGAAGTATTCAAATTGTCATAAATCTGCAAGTTATAACAATGAGTAGTTTAGCTTTCTGGTAAATATTCCTCGGTGATAAATTTAATAGGAATAATTGTAATTGTTCATGAATCAAGCGTGAATTTTTGGTTTAATTTCTGAGTCGTGCAATCTCCGTGCAAAACTGCAACGTTTTGAAGGTGACTCCTTTTCGTCTGAAAAAGTCAAATAAAAATGTTAACGTCTATAAGACGGAGCGATAAAGCGAATCGACAGTTGTTATTGGTTAAATCTCTGTTTTTATCCTTCAAAATTACAATCCCGCAGCGTTATAAAACTAACTGCTCCACATCAAGAATCCCAACATGTTTATCGAACGATATGCTAATATCCAAAGACACATCGCCTACCTACTTCCAAACAAATAAGGAGAGCGCGCGAAAGAGTAGTACTTCTCTTTTCCAAGCTGAGCTGCGCCTGGAACGGTGTAAATTGTAGAATGTCCAAGAGCTTGGGACATTATTTATACTCGCTTATTACAATCCACATATCCAACCATGCAAGACAACGTTTGCTTTCATTGCGACAACGCAAAAATTAACAGCTGGATTATTTCGATTCGAACTTGGATAAACGCAAATGCGTAAATTGAGTCGGAATTAGATCGCGTCTGAAATTGTTGGAAGCGTGGTTTGAGATGACAACGAGTGATTTTTATCGAACTGTTTACCAAATCAGAAAAGCAATAAAGTCTATCTATTCTTACCGGCAAAGCAAATGAAGCGAACAATTACGTATTGTTGTCGTTGCTTGCAACGATATACCGTGGGCCGTTTTATTATTGAAACAATCACATTTCATTTTTTATACAGATTCCAATTAAATGTGTAGGACACACGTATTATCCCATTTTATTGCCATGTATCTCATGTGAGATATTCTCATCTTCTGGGAGATTTACAAACGCTGGGGACATTTTCAATTAAATTATTATTTGTGATCGTGTCATCAGTCAAATCATCCGATAAATTATTAAAACAAGACCTGCTCGAAAACAATCGACCTCCTGACTTATTATTTCAATCAATCGATTGATAATTTAATTGAAAGCGGTTACTCACTGCACCACCCAAAAACTTTAAAGCGACTTTTGCTATCATGAAGAAAATCTAATGACAGAGCAGGTGCTGTAAAATGATTTCAAGTCACGAATCAAATAAATTTCATTAATATGTATATAACTGCATATTACTTATTAAATTTGCGTTAAATTAATGTAAATATGTTAAATTCATTTCGATCGCAATTAATTTGACAAGAGCTAATCAAAATGTCAACATTAATTAAGCATTAAGAACAAATTTTTCGATTGTAAAGTGTTTTGAATACCTAAAATTTTAACTGATCCAAGTTTTGGAAATATTTCTGTACGCTGTACTGAAACGCAGTAAATTTTGAATTTCGAAAAGTTGATTTTGCTGTATTCTTTAATTTCAATATTTCAATTTACCTAATTCATTTGCCAACTTCTTTCTTAGTAAAAAAATTAAAAAATATTGTCTTACGTGTGTCAACAAATATTTTAAATTGATATTTATCGGAAAGTTACAATCTAAATTTATATTAGCTGCTGCGCAAACTCTCTGAGACAAAGGAAATGTGATTCGTCAAATATCTCAACAGAAGGAACACTTCGGTGGATTTTTCTGTCCAGGAGTATTTTGGTTACACCTTGTAAATAAATTCTGAGATGGCATGATTTTTAATCAAGTGATAAACAATATAATAAAATAAACAGCAAACAGTCAATCAATATTTAATTTTTAATTCTTACCTATAGATTTTTAGTATTATAATGCTCCTTCTGTCAGTTGTTTATTGACAATAGAAAATATTTTTTATGCGTTTATCTAAATCATAACCGATAGATAATTGTGTCCAAATATGTGCTTAGACTATTATCATTTTTTTGATAAAAGATTTCCAATAATCACCAATGTTTAAGTAACGGAACATTTTACAAAGTCTCCATTATAATTTGTAAATTAAACAGAGTTGAAATAGTTTTTATTCAGTAATTATGCGACATCACGAAATACATATATCTCTATTTTTCACTTCTGACATAATTAACTCATTTAAACAAAACATTGCTGGCAAATATTTTCAGTTTTTACAGCGCTTTGTGGTGTAGCTGACCATGTAACTAAAAGAAATAATAGCTACAAATGACAATATTAACATTTATTAAAATTGATGGTTTTAAATGTGTTCTTAGATAACAAACGATTCATAGAAACATATCAATAAATCGAACATTGTGAAAATAGAAAGTTGGCAGTAGCCGTTCGAAAAATGTCCCAATTGTAATATATGTTACAGAAAAATTTCGTTTCTCGTTCAAACTGATGTAAGCATGTAAGCGTTGAAAAAAGTAGTGTCACCTCAAGTCTCACCTTTCGATAATTATTGTATCAATTATTCAGAGCGTTTTTTTTTGAAAAATTCTATACATTATTCCACACCTTTTTCTAACGGAACGCTTTGGAGATTTTCAACTTCCAACATTATGAATAACAACGTTATAGGTCATGTCATTTCAAATTACAAGAATTGTTTTTTTAGTTAATAAATCATACTCAATAGCATTGTGTATAAATCAAGCTCGGCTTTAGTTCCATTTCTTCTCAACACGTCGCCTAAAGTGAAGAAACTGTAACATTCCTGGCAATATTTATGTTTCTGTCTCGAATTATTTGTAGGAGAAAAATTACGTAACGTTGTAAATATTTTTGGGAGAAAGTTGAAATGAAGAAAATATAATTTAAAATGTATTTTTCCACTTACCTTAGTTAAATCAGTTGGTACCACCGAGCTATAAATTACGGTCGGTGATGAGGTACCAGCGTATTTCTGCAAAGGTTGACAGCAGGAATAAATAAGAAAGTAAATCAAGAGCGAGCCACCATTGACAAAGGCGAGCTTCCCACACAGCTTAAAGCCCAAATGACTGGAACATAAAAGAGACTGTTTAGGAAACTTGCCTTAATGCAATGAGATAAAGGCTTGGCCAAGGTGGGGCACGCGTTTGGATGTCGTGACGTCACTCGCGTGGCGCAGAAGATGCCCTCCTAATAAGCCTCGATCTGGACAGTGTCGCAGCGTTCGTTGACTTTTTGGGATGAAATGAGCAGAAGGTGAATTGAAACACCGCGTTAATTTAATCAGCAGTTTATATTTGTCTGATCAAGTGAGATTTCATAGAGCTGAGCACAACCACTTATGAATATAATACATCGACTTGAACAGTTTTTTCTTATAATGCGTATAACAACTGAAGTTCTTTTTTTGACAACATGTACAAATAAATAGGGGATGTCTGTGTGATAATAATTTACAATATCCATGTATTCAAATATCACATTCACAATACAACAGCCTCATGAGTCGAATAAGAATTTTTTAAACAGCTTTTTGATAAAGGTAACATCTAATATTCGGGATATAAAAATAGATATAGTCATCAAAGTGCAATATGGAAGGGAGTAATCAAAACGCGCCCTCGGGCACATGCAACAACAATTATGACAACAGCCGGGATCAACAATTTGTTTTCAAAAGATCAATCAAATGTTTCAATAGTATGTACAAAGAGTTAACGTTATTCTGATAGTCGCTATTTACAATTTTTTATATACATCCGCGTGGTATAATTAATAGTAAATAGTTGAATGAAATTAGGCCTATGGTATTTGTACGCTTGTTTTTAGAGTGGACAGCACCACCAACTAACATTGATATTCTTGATGCGGGGTGTAGTACTAATTAGGGGTAGAAGGACAGTCGTAACCTCTCATGGCATCTACAAGAGTGAGTGCACTTCAGGTGTGCTCAACAGAGAGAGAACCGCGTCGGATTTTTATCCGTCGCAACACTCTCGACTCTGGTAACCAGTGTTGGGAACGAACACGGTTTTACACGGTTTTAGTCTAACGAAAATACTGAACCTTAAGAACGACGTCGAAAAATACTGGATGAGAAATACTGCCATATAATTTCAAAAAGAAAACTATCCCAACACTGCTGGTAACTATGGGTTTGCTGAACAACTTATGGCCTCGCATAATCGACTGGATTTTGTTTTTCTAATCTTACATGTTAGTTGCTCAAGACACTTCGTTAAGGCATTCTCGATAAGACAGCTTCTCTTTTATAAACACGATTACAAGAAAAGTTCGCCAATCGGTCCTGAATTTTTTCCTGCTCAGAATGTGCGTTTGAAGACTTTGTATTGACTTTGAATTGGACTATTGACAACTTTTGTTGCATCAACAGAAAATAATTAATTACAACTTAAAGCAATCAACAATTTTGTTTTTATATATCATTTATAATAATATAAAAAGAAAAAACACTAGTACGGAATGTATAAAAAAAGTTTTAAAATGTGTTATTTGGCAACAAGTTTAAAACAGTTATAATACCTATTAATTATTAATTAAAGCCATTTTTGTTAACTTGTATCTAATGTTAAGAACTATTTAAATCAGGTGTCTTGGACACAATAAAATATAGATACATCAACAAATCGAAACATTTACAAAAATAGGATCTGATATCAAACAACCAGTGCAAAAATCAGTCTGGCAGCGTAAGAACTGGCTCGAGTTGCCAATTTAGCATGTATTAAAAAACATACATACATACACTGACACTTTGTTCCTTGAGGTCCACGAGAATAAATATAAATCGACACAAATGGCACACACGTAGACGGGCCAGTGGCGTAACCAGGGAGGGACCCAGTAAGCTAATTTGCCTTCGCGTGAAATATTTTGCCGGAAGTTCGGAAAAAAGAACTAAACTGCAATTACGAGTCAAAATCAAGCGTCGACTCTCGATCTCAATTAAAATCTAAGCAGCCCTCGGTGGAATAATAGTGTTTCGATGCGCCAAAAAATTCGCGCGTCAAGTTACCATGTGCCGGGTCCCTTGCAAATCATCCTCTAGTTACGCCACTGAGACGGGCGCAGGGCCAACGGAGATCATGGGTTCAGGTCGCGCGTAGTGCGTTTCTTTCATTCAATTCGCACGTAGATGAGCCGAGCGGCGTCGGTGCCGAGATCACAGTCGTCGCGTATGAAGAGAACACATTCGCCGGCAGCAAGCTCGGCGGTGGGCAATTCTCACAGCGTCGTCGTTACCACGGGCAAAGACAAGCTGTCCTCGCTGGTGACGGTGTGGCTGGCGTGCATGTGATGTTGCTGGTGTGGGTGCAAATGGTGCTGTTGCTGAGACGCACCTTGCGGTTGCTGCCCCATCTTGCTCTCTTTCTTCATCCGTTGCTTAAGATGGACCTTCGCGTGACGCTTCTTCTCGTCGCTGCGCGCGAACTTGCGTCCGCACACGTCGCACGAAAAGGGCTTTTCTCCCGTGTGCGTTCGGATGTGCGTGGTGAGATGATCCGAGCGCGAGAACGAGCGCATGCAGATCCTGCACTGGAACGGTTTCTGCCCTGTGTGGATGCGAATGTGGCGGGTGAGTTCGTCGGAACGAGAGAATCGTCGATCGCAGTTCTCGACAGGACACGCGTAAGGCCGTTCGTGCACCGGCGTTTTGCTCGGCCGATTAGGATATTTGCGGGGCTTCACCGGGACGAGTTTCAACGGAATCGGGGACTGTTGGTACACTTGCGAGAGGATTTCGTGTCCTTTGCTTGTGGAAGGGTTGTACTCGGCTAGCTGCACACCGTACGAAGAGTTCGACGACTGTTGGCCGATCTCACTCGAACACCCCGCACTAAACGGTTCTTGTTTTGGCACCAGATTCGATGGCGGCACTACTAACGCACTAGAGCTTTGAGGACTGCCATAGTCCTGCGAGTCCCACTGGTATTTCGTGGTGCTAGCCACGAGCGGCTGACCCACGCGCGAATACACCAGATCCTGCTGCTGCAGGTCAAGTTGCAGGCTCGTGGAAGTTGCTGAACAACTCGGGTATGATGGAGGTTGTTTCAGGGTACCACAGTCCATACTCAACATCAATTGTTCAGCTTGTGATCTGTCGTCGTATTGCGTTCCTGCGGGACTCGGTGTCGCCGATGGATACTGTTGTTGTGGCGACTGCGAACTACCTTGTCCCAAAAGTCCGAACATTGCGGGATATATTGGCTTATCACCGCTGGACAATAGCCAAGGATTAACGGCCGACGGTGAGTGTGCCATAGTTTGGGCACTCATCCCTAGAGGACTACCGGCTGATTGCATTTGCATATTACTTGACATTCCAGGACTCGACGCTGATGTGTAGACAGTTCGATGATGCATTTTACCCATGTTGCTTGCATGCGATGTACCTGCCGGATACATGCTAAGGGTGCTATGATTTGTATTTTCTTCTTCCCGAAGATTGGGACTAAGGGCGGTGTCTTGGGGGGTAGCTCGCTCCCCGATATGGCTGCTCGAAGGCGACTGATGTGGGCTGACTGAATGTTGCTGCTGCTGTTGTTGTTGTTGCTGTTGCTGCTGTTGTTGCTGATCCAATGAGAGCTCCTCCGGGTCTAGGGAACCTGCAAACAATACACCTATGTCATTTATGTTATTTTCAGCGTTTACTTGTAGTCTATCAGTAGCAAGTGCAAAGTTGCAGCTGACAAAGTGTCGACGTTAACACATTTCATTCATGCTCGTGGAAGAGGTACAATCTTAGAACACGTGTGATTAAGAATTACCGATCACAATGTGAAAATTTTTTGGAAAATCTTCCGCAAAGTCATGTTTTCGCTTTGTTGTTTGTACGTTTTAGTACGTTTTGAGTGTTATTTTGACTGTTGGATAAGTCATTTCATGAGATGACTTACTTAACACGTGAGCATAGTTTGCTTTCGACAGCCTTGGGTAATAATAACACTATAAAACGTAGCGCGAGATTGGATACTTTTGTTTTGTCGATTTCGGTAGCAACAGTTCGTGCGAGAGCAAAAATGTAATGTTAATTTCGTCAGTCTCCACGTAGACTAAATGAACGCAAATAAAGTCAAACTATGAAATCTTTCAACTCAAGTACAAATTTCACATTAAATCTTTACCAAAAACTTTTTTAAAAACTGTTGCTTGTTTTCTACGTCAATAAAATATAAATCGAAATTTTGTTCAGTCCACACATCCACTCAACTCTGTACCGATTTTTCAAATTTACTAAAAAAATAAAATTTGAAGTGTCGTTTATTGTTAGTGTGAATGTCTTTAATTATTCAAAAATACGTGTCATGTAGCATGTGTTTTGAATTTACTCTAATTAGCTTTATTTAAAAAAAAAAGTTCAATAGTGCATCATAATATTACAAGAAAAAAATTTGGAATAGTCTTGCGAGAAAGACATACAGGTAAATTTAAATGTCCCGCTGGAAGTTATTGGGTAAAAAGGTCATGGTGTTAAGAAGTAAAAAATACGTCGTGAAATCTGCGGTAATTGGTATACGATGTTTGGAAGTTTTTAATTTTATTTATGTTGTCCTAATTTTGTCCAGGAGTATAGAGCCGTTGTTGTATGATAAGATAATGTTGGATTCAATATGTTGCGATCAATAATATGTAGTAAAATGCGATGAATGGGAGATATGTTGAATGGTCTGTGATATTGATCGAGGGGTGGCATCGCGGCGCTTCGGCGAGGTCGGGCGAGTCCAAAGCGCGCGAGGCAGCTCGCAGCACTTGTTGCGGACGTCACGACGTCGTTGGATTTTTGTTTCGAGTAAAACAACAAGAGAGGAAAGTTGGATGTAATGGTGCAGTGTCGGTAATATAATCTGTCAAAGTCTTGTGTTGGATCGATTCGATATAGACATAACACGGTGACGCAACGGCTATTATTATCCCACGGCATGGAGTATGTGTGCAGCAGGCCGTCGCACCAGGTCCGCCACGCATGTAAATATAGCCGTTCTGCAGCCGCGCGATTGCGACGGCGGCGCGCCGGACTCACCTGTGATCGGCGGTGGCTCGACGACGGTGGAGGGCCCGAAGAAAGAGGGAATGTCGCTCGAGGTGGTGACGGGCGTGTTGAGATCGCCCGGTGGAGCCTCGGAGACGGCGGGCTCGGCGGCGGTGCAGACAGCAGGCGCGGGGCTGCCGCCGGAGTCGACCGTGGCGACGGTCTTGTAGAGACACGTCTCGAAGCTGAGCACGTTGAAGTGGTGCGCCGCGGCCGCCGCGGCCGCCGACTCGGTGAGCAGGAAGGCGGAGTGGTGGTGGTGCTGTGCGGGCAGCGTGTCCAGGCCGTCCATGATCATGGTGGGCGCCGAGTTCGGAAGGCTCGCCGGAGGCCCGCCTGCCGCAGAACGAGGGCTCGTAGCGCCGGCACGCACTACACTGGCGTCCGCGTCACCGCTCGTGTCGAGGGTGGGCCGGTGGCAAGACGCCCGACGGGGTCGCTTTCGGTCAAGGAAACTCGGATAACGCGCGACCTCCTCGCACGAGAGCGGCTCAGAAACTGGTCGCGGCGCGAGCTTTACTTCACTTTTATGAATGGACTCTCTGTTCCATATTTGGAAGTCGCAAACAAGAAGCGAGCCAATCGCAACGAGGGCCCCTCCACTGCTCTCCCACCATCGACGAACGTAACGTGACGTCGCGGTGACGTAACACGGCGCTTACCATTCTTGTCTTTTACACTCTACACCTATACCCAACCCTGCGATCAATCAAACCCTTCGACCCGAAAATGTGCAAATCAATTAGTATAAATTTAGTCCCGTGCGCTCATCAGCTAGCAAAATAATAACACGAGCTATTTTTGAAAAACATCTGTTGCCGCTATTTAAAAATAACAACGGTCCATACGAATCACGAACCAAAATAAAATCAGCTGGCAAAAGACGGGGGCTGACTAAGGCGTCGTGACGTTTACATTACATAATTACGACAACTTTCAGAAACTGAAAACAACACCATGACTGCAAAAATTTACAACAACCCCTAATGCGCTCGTTTCTCCTCCGTGACGTCACTTCATTCATGAATCTGCTCCCCTCCGGGCAGCATGGCGACGCTCCCTGTAACAATCCCCACTATTGTTACCCCTACCTGCAAATTCATTCAATAATACCGACATTTCCCCGAAATTTATTCATAAATACGTCCCTTCCTTCCTACTATCAATGAAAGTAATGCATCAAACAAGTTTCTGGCAAAAAATCGATAAAAACACAAAATGGCGCTTTTCTTTACGCGTACCTAAACTACCACAACGAATAATTTCTGAATTATTAAAAAAATACGTCTCTAATTACATGCAAAATAAATATATAGAAAGCATCAGCATTTTTTATAAAGTATGTTAGATTTATATTTCCAAATCTTGTGCATGAATCTGCAGAACCATTAAACTTATATTTTCTCGAGTGTGGTTCATAATGAAGAAATTTATTAGTTGACGGCTTAATTAACGTTTGCCTATTTGTAGAAAGTAGAATAATTAAAGAATATATTTATGGTAATAGCAAGAGGATAAATAAAGAGAAAATAGAATATTAAGAAACTGGTTAAGAACCTTAGGAAAAATGAAATGAACTACCTTATCTGCTATTCATGTGATTAGCTAATTACAAATAATTAATAAATTAATTAATGTTTACGATAACACCATATTCTTATATGAACAAATTTCTGAAAACAAATAAATAAGGTTTTAATTTCCAATTATATTTTTCAGTATTTATACTTACATATTACTTATGTTCATATATCTAGAGATCTTTTGAGATCTATTTTAGTAGATTTTTAGTCAAAACATAAATCATTGTAGATTTTCGTTTGAGATTGTTTTTGTATCCAACCAAAGAATAAGAAAACGATTTTTTTTGATTATAAAATTAAATGATTAAAAAATCTACGACGTGTCCAATCTGAAAAATGATGGCACTTGTTTGTAGGTAGGTAGCTGCAGAGGTTTCTCATTCAGTTTAATAAAAAAAGTAATAATTAGGTTGCAATTTGAGATAAGCAATTTTGTAGGTCGGACCACGCGGGTTGTCGACTTTGGCCGTTGGCAATGTCAAAAACTGTTAAAAAAAAGTGGAAAATTATCGGGAAGAGCCTTGCAAGGCTGTTATAATCATCTACAAGACGAAGAATGGCATTGGAACCGACGGCGAAATTTTGACGTGACGTCGAAATTCGCGTTGGCGTATTTAAACGGGGATTATAGAGTGGGCTTTAAGTAGATGTGGTATAAAACTGAATATGTATACGTATATAACACAATGTTATTATGTAAGTAATGCCAAAAAAGGGGATATTCAAATAACCAATAATTACCGCGATAACGTAGGAGTTGGAAATGTATATGCATAGGTATGATTAATTCGAGAACTAATGAATCCTGTTACCATTTATACGGTTAAACTAGTGCTTAGAAAATCTAAAATTATTAGTATTGTCTTATGGTGTGACCAGTTCCGGAACCAAATCGATATGTTATTAATTTATTCTTGGAGCTTGTCGTCTAATCGCGTGTCACGGTATACATTTTCAGTTCCTACACTAATAAATCAAAGTTGTGCAATTGAACGGAATGCATTAATAACTGAAATTATCTCGTAGAGTAAATGCACACTTTCTATGATAATGTGAAATGAAACAAGACCATTGAAATTTGACAAATTACCAACAAAATAATTATTCCAGTAGCTTGGTATTTCTCGGGACGCTTTTATCCGCATTTTATGGTAGACGATAATAACTTAAATTAATAGGTGTTAATATTTTATCGATGTTTATGTTTACAGAAATTTGTTCATTCATCGTGTGCCACATGACAGAATAATGACAAGAATGTCATACAACACCGAAATTAAACACGAATAAAATTAGCCGAACGTAAAGTTTTCTTTCCTCCACAACCAAAACTTTCCCGCCGCCATTTGTTAATTAACAACGTCTCGTGATTGTTTTTATAAAAAAAGCGATAACGATCCACGAATTGGAAGCAAACGTTTGACATTCATTATTTAAATCGCCAACGAGCGATGTGACTGTAAGCCAATGAGCGCACTTCTTTTAATCACTCCGATTGTGTTATTATTATGGTGCGATGGCCTGTACCTGTACTTCGAGTAAATATTATTTTTCTCGACATGTAAAGTGGAATTATTTTTCTTATATCGTTTTGTGGCGTACGGTATATTTATGTGTGATAGAGAGGACGTTGAGTTTATTTTTAAATTTATGAATATTTAGTGTGATTTTATTTTTATATTATGAACAGTATTTTTGGCTCAACTACGCGTTTGAGCGAGTAAAGTATGTAATGCATAAATAATATCGAGGATAAAATTAGGTGCGCGATCAGTAGAAAAAATTTCATTTGGACAACGATGCGTACAGATGATAGACGTCATGTGGTTCTTGTGCTATAAAATACGTCGGAGGTGGTATAAACACGGGAGCTTAAACAATATCTAAATAACTTAAACTAACTAAAGCTTCGTCGTGGCAAATGTTATGATTTATAGTGAAAATTAATTGAAATTTTATAAATGCTAGATTTGATCTTGTTGAGGTTGATATGGTTACCCACATCCTTGCTCATCAAGTCGGTTTCTTTAAATTCATCAAATGATATTTTCCAGAAGAATTGAAATTACAAATAAAAAAAAATACGTGTATAGTAAGGAATCATTTTCATTTGATTTGAGTTTGACATCTAGGTGTAATGATATTTTATCATTGCTCAAAACTTTAAAGCGTCCCGGTCTAAAATTACAGATATTCGCGGCATTGGAGCTTGTTTTTCAAAATTTTCAGACTAAATACCTGTTTTGACTATTTAATTTATGTACACCAGCCAATGTAAAAATTGAAACGATATTAAAAATGTACCTATAGGTAGATTCAAAAGTTTATAGTACCTACCCGTTAGATTGAATGACAGAAATACGCAGATATTGAGAAAATTGAAAAAAAAAACTGTTTTTCAAAAATCATACTATTATCAAAAATGATTGGATTTCAGACATGCCTGTTCTGAGATTTTTTTAATAAAATTGTGTGGTCTATATTTTACATGTTGGTTTATTTAGATACAATTTAAATTTTCATAACTTTGTTACACCAGATGATGAACAAACTTAAAAATAAAATGTCAACGATGTTGACATAAATGGAGAAAATTTTACTAAAAATTGGCTGTTTTAAAACATTTCTTTTTTTTTTCTTCAAATTACTTAAAAAATCAAGCACCTGGGTCGCAGTGCTATTTTGTAACTGTACTGTAAATTTTTATGTTTTTCTAATTAAATCGGGTTAATAACATTGTCCAAAAAGTGTCCTTGTGTGTGCACGACACTGACTTTTCAAAAACGGATACTGACATTGACAGGTTTGAGGAAGTCAGTTTTACGTATTTAAACTTTTAAAATTAGAATGTCCGTAAAATGATCATGTAACGAACAAATCAAATATCGCTAATTAAGAAGTCAGTTTTGTATTAGGCCAGTAAAATTTATATAATACAAAACTGATGCAAATTTGTTTGTCCATATTCAGTATTGTTTCTTCATAGTTAACAGTTTAACAGTATGTAGACAATAGTGCAATAGAAGTACCGTTCAAACGTCTAAGTTAATTTTCAAATTAGCTCTAGTAGGTAATTTTTTGGCGTGTAATTGTGTACTACTTTCCATCTACGAGAAATTTGCAATATGAAATGCACATTTGAGTGTAAAATTAAAATTGATTAAAATTTTGCCGTGTTTTGTTTGATGGTGTTATTATTATTCCAAGGCAGAAGTGTCAAGAATATCACTTTTCTCCCGCCTTTCTCCCGCGCATGCCGTCGGCGTAGTTCTTTGCGACCAATCTATAGCGATGACGTATGTGCGTCCGAAAAGGAAGAACGCGAACGAAGGTCGCGTGCGAAGCACAACAAATGTTAGGTTATGTAATGACAGACCTGTAGAAGAAGAAGGTACCCCGGCGAACCACAGTGCGACGAGGTCGTCGACGCTGGACGTCGTCTGTCCATATCCCGTCGGTCCGTAGTAATACGCCGGGGCGGCGAAAGCGGCGGCGTCCAGCAGTCTGGCACGTCCGTCCGGAGGAGGCGGGGGCGGCTCTCGGCCCCTGCCCCCGTCCAACAGCACCTGTTGTACTTGCAGTATGTCCACGAACTCGTCGTCACCTGTTGCCGCGGGGACGGCGTCGTCGCGTTCACTGTTGTTGTCGTCGTGTTCTCTGCGCATCGTAAGAGCTAACATCTTGGGGGCGCCCGGCACCGGAGCGGCCCTCCGCTGCCATGCCGCACTTTGCACCACCTCGACGACGACGGCACTCGCGCACTGCTCCGCGACGGACACGTGAATGAGCGCCGGCGGACATGTGGCTCCGCACTCCTCAACGCCAACATCGGCCGCCTCTGCGGACCGGTGACGTCACGCACGTCGTCATGGAGCAGCCGGTGCGTGGGTCCTCCGGGCCCCAGGTCACAGTATCGCACGGCCGGCCTCGAACCCGCTTCCACCTCCCGTTTCCGTCTTCCGAGACGCGACCACGCGCTCTTTTGGCACACGTCCCTCCAGCTACGTCATAAAGACGATGGGCCGGGCGCCTCCTCGAAAGGTATCAATTCGACGCGCTCCCAGTGATGTCACAAGTGACTCGTGCCGCATGAGACGGACTCCTATTTTTAACGACGACTCTAGAAAATAATAGAAAGCTTGCCAACGCAGAAATACGTGGAATGCAGGGGAATACTAATTCCAATATTCACATGGATACAATATTCACGATACATTTCACACTTGCAACCACAGGTAATCCCAAAAGCTAACTAAATTTAAAATACATTAAGATATAACTAAACTTATCCTTAAAGAAATTGAAATAAAAATTCCTTAGATACGTAGAAATGTAAATGATAAAAAACTAATGAATCGACCTCATTTTGCTCTTATGCCTCAATGTAGCTAATTGCCAAATGTCTTCGACAAAAAATTTTGCTTTTTTAACTAAGCGAAAAATAAGAACGAAGGCCTAAAATTTTGACTCGTTTATCAACAACATCTAGAACAAATTACGTTACACTTCTACAAACAACTCTAAAAAGCCTTTCGAATGACGCTAACGTACTCTTCCTACCTTTAAAACGTTAAATTTCTTAAGATAAAGTCTTTTTATATATAATTTATCGTTTATAACTTCTGTCGTATTACATTTTAGCTGACCACCTTTGGAACTATTGGAATATATTGTATTAAGCATATTTCATGGTCTTGCATATTGCAATTTCCATGATCCTCTAAGAAATTCCGATACAGAAAATTAGACGTTTTGTAACAGGTCACGAAAAAAAACAAGACCTGAGAAAAAAATAGCAAACATTTTAAAATGGAATGTTTCAATTTTAAACCCAAAAGTAAATTTTCATACAAATTTAGAACATTTTTTTCTAAAACCGTATTCTGCTTTAATCGGTGATGCTACCGTTCAAATGAGTGCATCTGTTTTAATATCATTGTGTAAGTCTGCAGATGAAAGTAATTTCGTCTTTTGATTGTAGGTTTCCTTAGATCATTTGAACTCTTGACAAAGTGACAAACGCAGAATCATTACAAAAACCATTCAATGTTGATTCTTTTATTGAAAAACAGAAAGAAAGGTAAATACAAAATATAAACCCACATAAGTTTTTGCTATCTTGGAATCCATAGAAATGTGATGTTCATTAATTCTCAAGCCAGTCGTAATTAGACGTAATAAAGTAAAAACAAAAGAATAAAATCATAGTACAATGTAAAATTACAACACACCTATACATAAATTCTTACACAAGCAATAAATACCTTAAACAATAACGGGGATCTTATGTTCATAATCGTTTGTCTAGTCTATAACAAAAATTAATGCACGAGTTTTATTAGAGTGTTGAAAAGTGCATATTATAAAAGTTTTAGTTGCATCAACAAGCGGTTGCTAATGACAGTCATTAAATTTAACTGCTAATTTATATACGGTTTAAAAAAGTAATTAAGAAAACATTGATTCGAAATCTTGAAGACGATAATTTTCTTTCCCCATTTTTCCCTATCGAACTTCGCTATTCATCATTTTACAGTAAAATGCTAAAAATACTCACACACTAATCGCACAGCGTAAACGACATCACATCGTACATCACTTGCTACTTACGACATGCACTCATTTTAGACACTTTCCGACAAACAACCGGAAAATCGATCTATTTTCGTAACTTTCGACGGTATTTTTGGCCAATAACAACTTTACTCACTTCGCAAAAATGCGATTTGATCTAAGTATGCCTTATTCACAACACTATCGGCATAGAAAATCCGTGATAAAAAAATTAATAACAATGAGGGTAACACATATTTCACATTTAAGTGGGCAAAGTGATTTTGTGTTATAGTTAAAATAAACAATTTCATTCAATTTTGCGGACACTTCCATAAATATTTATGCGAAAAGTTTCACCACAAAGTGTACGAAAACCAGATTCTTTGTCCATTAATTTAAGCGAAATTACTGCTAGTTTTATATAAAAAAATATACATATTCAAGAAAAAATTAAAGAATACATGTAAGCAATTAAAATAAATTTAGACTATAGAATTGGGTCCAAAACACAACCATGTGGGGCACGACATGTAAATGAATTGTTAATGAAGTGGAACAGGAAATGATTTTTAGTAAAGAAATGCAGCTGTTGCATCTTTAAAATCGAGTTTTACTAGTTAGAAATATATAGAAATGTCTACATGCAGTTAGAAGTGTGAAGGTAATAATAATTCTAAATTACTACTAAACTATTATCATTTGACTGTTACGACTGTGAAAATAAATCCCAGACTTTTACTTTAAGTCTATACAAGACTGTTTACGATTCAAATAGCAGTGAAATGCAAATAATAAATTTAATGATCGAAAAATGTAAGTGTAAGAAGAAAGAGTGGATTATGAATGGGGCAAGTTGTGAAAGAGAAACGTTTCTTTTTATGGGCCACCACATCTTTGTTGAAAATTTAAATTTGGATACATTTTAAAATAAAAACAAAGGCTCTATAATTTTTCGCCATGAAACTCCAGTTGTTCATAGACACTTTAGTTCCTCGCAGATCAAAATTAAGATTAACAAAAAGGGAACAAGTCACAATTTAATGAAATCATGCTGATAAAATAAGAAAAAAAAGTTGTCCGTGTTTATTGCTACTATAAAGAAATAACTGAAAATAAAAAACTGAATACTGCAAAATGAAGAGTTTTGTTGCGCATTCTGTAATTAAGGCAAACATAAATTCAAAAATATTGGCCAAAAATTTCCTCATTTGAAAAACTCTTACATTGCGTTTTACGATACCGACATAAGAATCTTGGATTAAAACACGCAAAAGCGTGCGAAATTAGATCATTAAAGCACGCCGTGTTGTTGTAGTTGTTTAGGTATTAACGAATTTCTCTAAGATATTTTAACGACAATAATATACAAGTAGTAGTGATAGCAAATGTGCATGACAATATAAACAATAGCTGCTAAACATCTTCATGTAGGTAAATTATTACGAATTGGAGCAGACAGTAAGTTCTAAAAATTGTAAGTTTCATTTTTGTTTCTAATTTTCCCATTGTAATGTATTTATATAAAAAAATGTATGATATGCGTATGCAAAGGCGTTTAAAGCACTGGCGCCGGTAAAAGCATTCCGGTACGCGTCGTGCTCCCAAACCCGTTTCTGTGTTTTTACTGCTGAAAACTGTTTGATTTAGAAGTAATTTTTTATTGTCTGTTAATTCCCTCGTAGTGGTCTGGTCTGAAAATCTGCTTATCCAGTGCTTTGGCGATAAAAATATTACGTTTTATTTCCATTCATGCAAGATTGTAGTTAATTATCTGACAGTTTCCGGAAAGGCTGGAAGTTGAAGTTCCGGGAAGCATGATGAGATTGTTTTTGGAAGAACAAGTATGATAAAGTCGACAAAGATCAAAATGTATACGTCCCTTGAGCGTAACTGCTAAGTTAATAGGCAGTCAATTGGTTATACAAAGGCGAGCACAAACAATGATCTGTTTTTTTAGCGTCCACCTAATTGACTTATCTCAAGTGTCAGAGACACTGCAAGTAATACAGGAGATGACAATTAAGCAGCTTCTTGTAAGTAAGGTGTTCGTGTGCGGTTGTCCGACGTCGTTTCTTCTTTCTCGCTTCGTGTACTGGAGAAGAAGCGAGAAGATCGAAACGTAGATGGAAATTTGCACTGTTACATGTGTGTTGATAAGACGATGTGAGGTATGCGGTGTGTCCGGTATAACTTATATTTAATTAGCCGGTGATCCCTAAGACAATCGGCGCTCGTGAGCTATATATCACAGTCGGTGAGGCAAAAAAATGGAACGAATAGACACAAGCGACTTGATAGTAGTGCCAAGTAACCGTCAAATTGGTTTATTTAACGATGTTTTTCCACCAATACGTCGAGGAAGTGTTTTTAACGAGCATTGTTCTTCCAAACATAATTCTTTTAAATACGCCGAAAATATGCCGACAACCTAAGATGTATTAAATTGAGCGTGTCCGGGTAATCTGATACTTAATTAGTGATCGGTACTCATCTAGCCGATTATGTTTGACAGCAGAAAATTGCCGTGGTATTGTGTCACATTTTAGCCAATTAAGTTGTACGTTGCGCTAATGATCGATGACTAATGGTCAAAGTGTCTTGTTGTCCATCAACATCAAATCATCTACACACAGTGACGACTTATCCAAATATGGATAAATCGTTGGGTTTTGGTTAATAAGCACCAAGTGGTGATGAGTTCTGCCAGCCGGAGGGCTTCTCTTATTTATAACATCGATATTAGTTTAAACCACAGGGCAGTGTTCGTTTGCGGGTCCCATTATTAGAAAGGCTAATGGCCCCTTGGAACAGCAATTACTCCAAACTGCTGCCCATTCTGTTGACTTTTTATTGGAAACAAACTAAAAGTGGATTGTGTGAGTACGAGTTGGTTACTTTCATTGTTAGTTCCACAGAATCCGATTGGAATTTTTAGTTTAAACAACATATAGTTTTCTAAACTATATCAAAGCACATACAGTCTGAGATTTTACATTTCAAAGCTTGGTGAAAACATTTTATATGTTTTAATTTTTAAATTTTATTTGAAGTTTTCGATTCAATCGTTCGATTTTTACAATTTATTTGTAAACCTAGGTCCATTTCAAAATAATTCTTTTTAACAAAAAAACTTTAAAATGACCCCAGCTGATGTTGATGGTATTCCACACTCAATCAAAATTACAGTTTTTCTAAATATGTCAATTACTTTTGATACTATTGAAATTATTTATGAAGAACGTTACTGAAATGGTCGATATTCCTCAGATGTTTCAAACAGAGGGTAGATGGTTTTGAAAACATTAAAGAACTCTGCGATGGCGAAGTTAAAAAAAAAACAGAAAAGAAGAATGCCAATTGGTCAAGTAGAAGTAGTGATGGGCTGCCCTGTAATAGGGTTATTGACGTTCTTACAAATCCAAATACAATGTATTGTCCCGCGTAGGCTGTATAATTGCTGCCAGAGCTAAAAAAGTTTTTTATGTGGGCGTTAAGAACAAATTTTGAAGTTTTTGTAACATTTACTAAAAAACAGAAAAAGGTTTAGAAAGTAAGAGCAACTTCATAATGTACATTTTCATTAGTAAGAATAGTCGATTTAAGCTGGAAAACCATCTGGTTTGCATTATTTTATAAAAAAGTTCGAACGAAGAGAGAATACGAATATTGCAATATTAACAAGTTTGTAGGTGAAAATAATTTTTTTCCACGAGGTCCGTACTCGTAGTACTAACGCATAGTGATTTTGGAAAAAAAAATGTCAGTGCAGTTAAAAAAAAAGACTGTGTCGAGAGATCTTAATTAAAAAAAGAATTCGAACCAGGCGGTTAATTAATTAATCATGAAAAGTTTTTAGGAGTTTGCTTGGATGGACTGTTCAGTGAGGCTGCACTAACAGAAATAAAATGCTCTTATGTCACTCATGATTTTAAACAAAATAACTAGTTTTCGTAGTATTAATAAAATGATTAATTATATAATAAAAAATGAGCTATTTTTTTAAATGTGTATATAAAAATAGATTCAGAACGTTTGTTTGATTTGTTTGGAATGAGAGTATGGTAAATATATTGGAAAAAATTTATATGTATTCTATGCTTCCAGGAATTAGTAATTTAACCTAGAGCAGATACAAACAAAATTGAAGAATTACAAAAAAAGATTGATTAAAGTACTTAATCACTTTGCTTTTAATTCGTTAGGACCAAACAATTTTCTCGATCCTATCTTGGTGTCCACAACATTTTTTCTTGCTCATAACTATAATTTTAAATTATATACGTTTCATACGAAATGCAGCTTTTATATTCTGTTTAAAATAATTATGATTTGATATCATAATTAAAATTCAATAATTTGAGTTTGAACCTTTTTATATATGCTAATCAAGTTATTAACATGGAAATACGAAAGATGCTGCTTTAAATCTGTCAGAAAACGCTGCGCCAATAAAGCTAGGGCTATTGCAGTTAAGGATAATAATAAATTTAAAAAAACCAATGTGGCGGTACAAACTGACCCACTTTGATTTTTTCTTATAGTTAATCGTGCGAGATCTTTTTTTTTGTAAAATCAAATGCAATAAAAGGGAGGCAAACTTAACCTACTTTGTTCTTTTTACATTATAAAGCATAAATAATAAATACGCTAAACCACCAGCTATCCCTAAAATAGCATATATTAGCAAATATTTTTTCCTGGTTTGGGACAAGGAGTATCAAATGTACAGGGTCGCCATCAAAACTGTTCTTGGTATTGAGTGAAAATATTTTTTTTTATCCTGGCCCTAGATTTCGGGGACTACTTATGCTAATGAGGGTAAAAATATTGGGTATTCCAAATTAGCGGTTGCTTATGGTTGACCAGTCAACACTATAAATCTTGTTAGAAAATGACATAATACTTAATTTCTTGGCAGCAGACGCTCTAATTCATGTTTCAATTCCATGTTTATATTTTTTACTATAAAAAGAATTAAGTAGGTTAAGTTTACCTCTATTTCATTATGAAAAGATGTGTTTATAACATAATAAATAAATGGGTTTATAGGCCGGACATTGTTGGCAGACCTGTAGAAATATTTATAATTTCATTCAATTTGACGCGTTTCATTTAAAAACTGTAGATATGGGCAATCAAAAGAGTTTCGACTTTTTTACTTATACTTTATAAGGCAATAAAACGCTCCAAAACCGATCTAAACATTAGAATAATGTAATGTAAGTTAGGTTTCTCGTAAACCGTGCACCATACCGTTTATTGCTTTCCTTATCCGTTCATGTGGTCAGTCACTTATTGTTGTATATCTTCCTTCTTATCATCTAATGGACAATTTCCAATGCCATGCTTATACCACATCCCCACGAAAGGATATTATTCAAATTCAAGTGGAATTAAGTGGAAGAATATCGCTAGCTTGATCGAAAGCAAGACGTTTTACCACATTTACATGAATATCTTATGCATGCCTAGTAATGCACTTGGGGCAGCTGAGATGCAATGCGAATTTAATTAAGGCTTATCATTAGAAAAATGGCAAAAACGAAGAAACCTTTAACACATCGAATCAGGTGGTCGAGTTGGACGGCCGGAAAATTAATCGTCGCTGTCATTCTAGACCATCAAGGACCCCTCGACCACGTTTTCGATAATTAAGAGCGAATGGAACCCCGAGGTTCCGGTTTTGTTTGGGATTTCTATGGTTGTAATGAATCTTAAGAAGTGTTGATCATTGCTTGAAGGAATGTAATAAAGCTTGTAGCTAGTTGACAAAAAATCAATTTGAAATTGTGATACTCACAGACGACGAGAAAAAGTAGACAATATAAACTGAGTTATGTGACAGGTGTCCATTCAGGAAAATCTTTGCTTCGGAGAGTATCAATATTAATGCCAAAGTCGATAAATTATACACGAGTCTAACTATCAATCAATTCCTTATTCAGGTTCTATTTTTATAAAATATTTGATGGAGCCCACCTAGTCGTACATACTTGTAACTTTCCACGTGGATTGAAACTAGTGTTATGAATGAACTTCCGTTTCGTTATCTTGCGTTCATAGTTCCGTTTTGTTGTAAAAAGTAATGAAACAATCATCTAGTCATGAATTAGAACTCATGGACCTAAGGGCAGAGCTTATCTCTATATTTTTGTTTCGGTAAGTTTTGGGTTTTTATAATATTAGTACCATACTACTGAATATAAACAGTGTTGGTCACTCTGCTTTTCACCTCAAAAAGTTTATTCTGGTAGTTTCATTTCAAATGTTAATTTATATGCAAATGTTGTCATTGTTAGCATGTGTCTTAACATAATTCTGAAAAATCTATAGACGTCAGTACTACCAACAGAGTAAAGTAATGCTCTTTTGATTGAATCAAATGACCAGGATTAATGTTTTTTATTGCAAGTACTACTTCGAAATTGGTGAGAGGAAATTAATTGTCTTCTGTGTGAATTTTGTTTTACAATTATCACCTAAATGCGTAGGTATATCGACGAAAATTAATAATCTAGAATTCGTTAGTTCGTTGAAAAATTTATGCTTAGGTACCTGTACCTGTTTTAGAATATTGGGTGCCCACCTAAATGCAGTAATCAGTAGATATAATTGTACTTGAGCAGCGAAATCAAGCCTAAAAATATAATTTTGTAATAGTAGCCCGAGGAACAGCGTACATACAGGATCTGACAGTTACCATAGAGGCTTCTATGTTTAATCTAAAATTACCTGCAACATTCAAGCCCAAAACTGATTATCTAGATGAATTTCACAGTCACGCTGTCATCTTGTCTCATTTTCTCCATTAAAGATTGATTTCAAGTTAGTGCCCCATTTCTGGAACAACTTGCGTAAAATGTCTATGTGAAAACTTGTGTTTTTTTTTAAATGTCACACAGGTGCTACTAGCCATAAACTGTTTTTTAAGAAAACTTAACTACTTAACGAGCGTTAAGATCTGAATATCGTCTTCAGGACTCTCTTCGAGGCAAAGTTAGAAGAAAGACTTTTTAGTAATGTGTAGCACGTCTTGTTTGCTGTTTGCTCAGCCTTTTGCGTTAATTATTGAGTTTACCCTAGTAGTTATCGTTCGTGGTTGTGATTTCCGGCGTTGCCGCGTGTCGTGGAGACTGCGTCGATGCGTCTGGCGAGTTACCTTTTGTCGCGCAGCTTGACTGTCAGTCTTTTCCATGCCATTTGCCATGGGGGCTTTAGCACGCGAACGAACCCGTTGCACTGATCGAGATGCATCTGCAAGCGCCTTCATCGGAGCACCGACTAAGCTCAACCCGCTTAAGAACGCGCTGTATAGTGACATTTTTACAATACGGCAAATTGCTAGCTAAGAGCTGGAGGGCTTCTATCGTCGATCGCTATCTCGCGATTTCGTATGCGCAACGCAAAGTATGGAATTTATGCATGTTATTACAGAAGAGGTCGTTGATAATACCGTCATTTGGATTGAATATCTGTAAATGAGTCGAGTTCCCGGACTCCTGACGATGTATTTTGTAAAAAGTGAACTTTATGTAATTGCTCGCTTTAGTCGGATCGAATTAACGCGGCGCTGATGATGCGAAATCACTCAAGCTGTAAATTGGCTCATGGTGAAGACGTTGCGAAAGCAAATCCGAGGTTTTCATTCGATCTTATCGGGTTACCACACCGCTATCCGCGTGCCGAAGAATTATTTATCGGATTAACAGATCGGCTGATCAGATGAACTGGAGGAAAATCAGACCTTGCTGCATGACTTGGTAATAGAAGGAGGAAGAGATTGAACGATAAAGAGGTGTCGTAGACGTGCGTGACAGTCACCACCTTGCCAATTGTACTGTAATTATGGGACTTAAACCGTATAATTTCCTACAAAATATCGAATTATGCGGGAACGATGACACGAGCAGTATGAAATTTATTACAACTGGTGGATGATTTGTGGCACGATTTCTTCGAGCAAAATGATAGTTTTCTTCGATTTATTATCTAGATTGAGTTCAAATTATTAAGGCATGATCAGTTAATTTGTAATAGTTGTTATCTCTTAATTTTCTTGAAAGGGTAACTATTCGAGATATGGCTATTGCATGCAATGTTCGCGCGTTTGCTGCAATGTAACGCTAAATTTTAATTAACCTAGAAATGAAGTTTGATAAAGTGAAATGTGATCAAACATGTTTCAATATTCTTCCTGAGTAATAATTTTTGTTCGCCAAGGTTTATCATTTAATTGAAAAATTTTCTGTTGCTGATTCATCAATAAAACTGATCTATTTATAAAACTTAAAATTTTATCAAAATGGAGGAAAATATTAAATTTGTATCCAATTATAAAAAAAAATTAAACTCCTTCACGAAAGTTTTAGACCAGATGGACTTTGTCCCACGATTACTCAAAAGTAAACGACATTAGACTATTCGTATATAGAAATATGGAAATTAATTTAAGTGAGATATTTTCTTTAAAAAAAATCCCAAAGAAACTGTACTTTTACTGCATACTTTGTGCTGTCAAAACATTTGTATTTTTCTATGTATCTCAATGCCATATTTAACAATTTTGTGACATCTACAGATTGATATTATTTGCAAACAACTTAGTGATTGAATACTAAAATTTTGTTGTCATACTACTGATGCTCACGCAGATAATAATTTTTAAAGTATGAAAATTCAAGAAAGAATTTTGAAAAATATAAAAATCTTAGCGATTGAAAACGTTTTGGATAAATGTAAACTGTCACAGCTTCAAAATTGGCGATTGTGAAACACACTTCTCTATAGTTTAATCTATTTAGTTTCCAGATTTTTTAAAACAAAAAATTATCTGTTTCCTGATTAGTTATTAACTTTTAGATTTTTTCTGGATTCATCAGCTTTTTAAGTTATTCAGATTTTCTATACAAAAAAAATTATATTGTGTTTAGAATCTGTTGCAAGCTTCGATCTGTGTGATAAATTAGATTCTGTGATTTCTTTGGATTCAGTAGGTACTTTATTTTATAGGTAGATAGATAGATTTTTCAATTATTTTAATTTTTTATTATTCTAGATTAGATCTTTAAATTTTGGATAATCTCTTTTTTTATTCTGTTGTAGATATTTATTTGGGGTTGTCTTTTATTAATTTTTGTGATGACTTTCATGATCTTCATTAACATTCGTTAGGTTATTTTTAGGCTCAGCTAGAAATCCATTACAAACTTTAGTTTTTGATACTTCGATTTCGTAGAATTCTTTCGTTTTAAAATAATTCAAATAAACATTACAGAATACATCGTCAAAATATCAACCATCTAAAAATTCTAGTCAAATGATATATATTTTTTAGATCATTTGGATTACTCATATCGACGATTTTTTTTTGTCTCCGGAATTTTTAAAAATAATGTAAAACCAGAATGCAGCGCGGATTTTGAGCTTTTTCGTAGTTTTGGCAACCGGTAATATTCATTATAAACAAATTTGCAATTTTCAACCATTTTTAGGGAAATAATCGAATTTGCTGATGCAACGATGAGCGATTTACTGTCAGTAGAAATTAAAAAAAACCGATGCAAATGTGTTTTTTTTTTGCATTTTCCTGCTAAATCAAAAGCGAAGTACAAACAATTCTATCAACGATTTACAGGCTGGTTAATGTTTGTCGATTTTTTCATTACACCGTTAGTGGAGCAATAAGCTTCATTATTGAACTCAAACAATGTCAAATGAGTGGTGTAATGGGGTCTTTATGAAGCAGTTGTGGATAAAATTAATTATAGTGCTCTGCCGTCGTACAGTATATGAATAGAGAAAAAGCATCTGCATTGAACCTGAGAAATGCAACTACGTTGGTCCATTAGAAGTAAAACTCTACTAAATGTCAGTTATAAATCAGTGAAACTAATCAAAATAATCATCAAACGAAACTGTTTATTGTCTGTCGAATACCGAAAGCATGCGAAGGGACAGCTCTCTGCATTAATCTGCATCGAATTCTGTTCATATTATGACTTATTGGACGGTCAAAAGCCAGTTTTAAATTTTATTTATGGACATGCATATTTTGAGTCTATAGCGACCAGGTAGGGGCAGCCTTGAACTTGCAGTTTCTATACGAAAGTTTTTTTGTTTATTATATTTAAGCGACAGATTCAATATGGTCGAAGACTTTATGTATATATAGTTAATCCCCGTTTAGTGAAGACTTTGGCCAAAAAGGTCAGTACTCCGTTAAGTGACGCTTACATATCGAGAACAAAGAGGAAGTAAATTAGAAAATGCTAAGGGAGCAATAAATTTTCCGCTTAAGTATCGTAGACGTCACGTAAAATCAATCACTATAAATTAGTATTAAAGGATAAAAAGATAATTGAAATACTTGTGCAAATGTATACGCGGTAGCTCTAAAAAGAGTGATTGAGTGTCTCGCAGTAAATATATCACAGGAAAATTGGCCACTAAAAGGTGTGGTTACGCTGTAAGAAGACAAATTCATTTCTTACCGCAAAAACCACAGCCGTACGCCTTCTTGTGGTTCCCGAGAAATAAAATGGTGAAATGGTAATTTGTTAATAAACCGGCCGGTAGAACCGTATATATGGCAGTTATCAAGACAGACACATTGTTTGGTCACACTGTATCGGATACAATGGTACAAGAATAGGTACCTATTAAGGTATAGCAGCTCGGTGCTGGAACCATTGTTCACCTCTGCTACAAACAGCAATAAATTAGTTATATTTTTATAAAAAGCGCTGCTTTATAAGATCTAAGTCTAGCTCTGTATACAATATGGTAATAAAGCAGGTCGCTAACTAAACGCGTTGAGATGAATATCGAACTATTTTTAATACCGTACCTATTGTATTGTTAAACTGCGTTTTGCAATTATGGCCGTTTTTAATTGCATTGTTTCTATGGGTTGATCTTAAAAATATTGCTGCGCCGTTAAATAGAACACTTGCGCGGTTAATTGCAACTCGTCTCGATCGATTAAAAATAAATAAGATTTCTTCTATTGTTACAATTAGAAGTTTATTATTTCTCGCTTTAGTGGATGCGTTGACTGACCATTGTCGTCTTATCGGGATCGGATGATCACGAATGTGCAGTTAGACAATGACGAAGTCGGAACGGTAGCTACAGCCAACTGTCACATTAATTTCAATCCGGACCTTATCTTCACTGAGATCATGTTTGTTGCTTACGTTTGTTCCTGCTGTCTCTGATTGACAACTTCTGATAATGATAGATGCACACTAACCGTTCGACTAGAGATGATAGACCGACGATTCAACAAAAATTATACTGGGTTAGGTCACATAGTAGTCAAGATACTCGACTAAAGCCAAGCGCACACTTAATAGTACTGCAGACTATGCACTAGAACACAAGGAGCAGCTGTAAGTACTTAATTACAAACTTTATTTAAACATTTTGAACAATTGGTTTCATTATTCCCCCGATTGTCTCAAATCGGTGCGTATTTTTTAATTGCTCAAAAAAATCCAATTTTTTTTATAAGTTAATTATCCAAATCGCGAGAATTTCATACAGTTTTCAAACATTAATCTCTACATCTTGTAATTTTAGCCTGTAATGAGTTTTGTGTTAAATCCTCAATCACAATGGAGAATGATTGCCATTGTTCGAACTGCATTCACTACATATCTGAATCACTCGATACAAATCAATCGCTACATAGATAGCAGTAATGAAAAACGGCAAACATGCATGGAGTGCTGCCGGCAACTGCGATCCTTACATACTTGCCAAGTGTATCGGATTAGTTCAATAGCAAGAACTGCCTGATTTAACTCAAGACAACTCAACAATTTTCAACGAAGCAATGCCTCATGGAGCGTGCCGTGAAGTTTATGGTGTAGCACTGCTAGCGTGATTGCTATTATATTGTTCAATGAAAAAATAATCAATGCAGCTAATTCCACACTTATTTAAATAGCTAACGAACAAGATCTCCAACCCTCTATTCCGTTTAACTAATGCAAGAAGTAGGTAGGTGTAAAAATGTATTTTGACATATTTGGATTACATGGTAGAAACTTTAGAGGCGTGGTTTTAGATCCCACCCAGGACAACGTAGACTTTTTCTTGTTGACTCATGTTGATTTCAACTATTGTTCATAACACATAAATTATAATAGTACAGTTCAATAGGTATAATGGCTTGGATAACTGAATTTCATTAAGAAATCATATTTCTAAATTCTTCTCCTACAAGTTTTGACTCAGCGTGGTAACTAAAACGGTTGCTTGGGTTTTATTGAGATGATATAATTGCATAAATAGAAATTTTAAATCCACTTGTGAAAATTGGATACCTTGTAATGAAATTGAAATAGGAAATGACGAAATTAAGAACAAATAAACAAAAATCAGTTCCAAGCCTAGTTTTGAATTTACAATTAATAAAATTAAATCAAAAATAGCTCTACAGCCTCGAAAGCTCGAAAAACTATTTCAAAGTAAAAAGATTGTTGTCCTATTTGTCGGCATTGTTAACTAATTTTGCGCCAGCTATTTAGTAGTTACAGGGTTTAAAACTTCTATGTCGAAAAAAGGATTAAAATTAAACAAAATTATTGAAGTTTTCTTCCAGATATGTTTAAAAATTCGACGCCGAAAAACTTTGATATAGAAACAAAGCTTTTTCTTGGAAGCTACCGGTACCGAATATTTGCTAGGAAAATAATTTTATTGTTTCAAATTTTTAGCACTTATCACTGTAAAGAATTTGTTAACATGATATGTTTAAAAAATATGATAAGTCGACAGTTTTTTCTTGGACTAGGATCGATAAAAGCATTAGCGAATTTACGAGCATTCATAAAATTGAAGGGACTCCGAGAAAAATTACAGTTTTTGAAATCGGAGCATTCTTAAAGTTGTACGAGCTTTTTTATCTTATCAGTTGAAAGGTCTTACAAACTTTAGAGAAATTCATTGCCAAAGTTATTCAAGCTTACGTTGGAAGAAAAAAAGTCGAGCAAAGACTCGCGTCTCCCATTTTGCAATAATTGTTCTCATGTTTCGAGGTAATCATTTGTGAAAATTTGAGTACGTAAATTAGAAATTTTTAATTAAGGATTAGTCAATAAGAAAACTTTTGTGATATAACAGTAAAACCAAACAGTTACATTTTTAGTAATTTTTGGAAGAATGGGGGAATAAAAAAAATAGGAAATTTTCGTGGATACTGGAAAAGTAAACATAAGAAATTAGGATATCTATGTCTATGCTTAATTATGATTAAGAACACAAACATAAATAAAAATGTAACACGGTTATAATCTAATTAATTTTATAATATGATGCTGCTTTTGCTTCCTAATTTATAAGAAGCCAAAATTATGATTACCGTTAATGCGTTAGCAATAACAATTTAGTTAAGTTTTTAAAAAGTCATTAAAATAATTGATTTTCCTTTTTGTGGCTTAAGAATTTTTTAGATCTATTTTCCACCGAGGATGCTTGAAATAACTTTTTTGTCTGGGAACTTTTATTGAAGAAAATTTATCAATATATTATTTATCAAAACTATTTTGAATTTTATATGAATCAGACTTATTGATTTTTTTCATCAGATTTTTTTATTGGAACATCTTTACCTACAGTTGAAGACACGAAATATAATTTTAATTTATGAGTTTTGGACAGTCTGATAAATGAAGCCGTTTCTTGGCTAAAAATTAAGTAAACATATTGGCTAAGTTTGTTTTATATTTATTCAAATTAAAAAAAAAATGTGATTCAACTGATTTTGATATTTTCATTTCATTAAATAAATCATTTTATAGACGCATAATTATTGTGCCTTGTCTTTTAACTGACATTTTGAACAACACAAAGGCAATCAAAACAGAACAGAAAATTTTAAAAACGCACAGTGACAGCAATTTTGTCAAATTTTATTGAACTATTAAGATAATATGCGGAAGTATCAATTATGAAAATACAAATTTTCACATTCAGAAATACCTCGTGCAGGTGCCGTTATTCAATTTAGAGTGTTAAAGAATGTCCTTTTTTAATACTGTCTATAGAAAAATATGTAGTAAGAATTTTACTACAAAAATTTACTAAGAGAAAATTCAAAATTTTATAACAATTTTAAGTAGCCGATGCTTTGTGAAATTTCATCAGATTTAAACACGACTGCTGTATCTCTTATTAGTTTATTCATCATCTTATTAGCTCATAAGATGAATGTTTCAAATAAAAAAAGACCCTTTTTTGCCGAGAAGCACCCTGAAAGCTGGGAGCTTTTCAACGTTTTAGATATTATTGCCAGTAAATTTTAAGATTAGGCATGTTAATGTTTAAAAGTAATCTAGTCCTGCAGGGTCGCCAGGACAATCAATCCCCCAGATTAATATTTACTAGTATAGATTTCAATAATTCTAAAAAATTGGCTAGCTGGAAACGGGAACACCAGAAATACTAACAAAAATACAAAAACTATCGACTTGAACAAAACCTGTTAGTACCTGCTTACGATTGAAGTTTTAGCATACAAAAAAGTCTAATTTAGGCAATTTGGGCATGCCGAGGATAATTTATACGGATAAAACGGCTCAAAATCTTCAAAACAAACAGAGATTTATTTGCAGTTGAATGATATGTCATTTTATGGTACGTTCGTGCAATGCGAATGAAATATTACCAAAAATTTTAAAATTTGCTAATTTTTAGAATTGATAATATGAAGCTATATAAAATGATTAACAATAAAGTTTAACTATTTTTTTTTTACTTTTTTGATGAATTAGTTTTCTGTTTTATTGTATGTTCAGACTATTTCAAATTTATGAATACCTTGAAAAATTAAATCTATACGATTCCGGGTTTACTGTTGGAATTTGAACATGAAATTGATAGCTACGTAGCATCAATTACCTACGTTTACGTTCAGTTCTGGAAACAACGATAACTTTCTGTTGTCACTGAAACAAATATCCAAAGCCTCGTGAACTTAAAATGACTGAAGTTAAGATACTGAGACTTTCAAAACATGCTTGGATGCCTTTAACTTTAGGTGTTTTAAGTTCAAGAAGCTTAAAGCAAAAATCAAACAATACTCGTCATTTTCCGGCTTTTGTGAGCAGCATTTTTACTGAATTTAGATATAGGTAATAGTTCCTTGATTTACACAAGAATTTCAATTTTTATATTATCCATATTTTTTATTTTATTATTACCAGAGCCGTGGAGAGGTTCATTACCATGAAGCTTTTCAGATAAAGTAAAAGGACCTAATGATTGTTTTCGAGCTGTAGACCGAAACGCAGTGCACCTGTTATTGCATTTATTAGATTGTGTTTTATTGTACAACTTGGTTCATGCATAATTAAGTTTGAAAACATAATGTTTATTTTGCACGAAAACAAATTGAAAACGAAGCAAAAGTTACTTAGGAATTTTCTAGTACCTGGTTGCAAATTTTTTAGTTGTCTTAGCAAAGAAATGATTTTCTGTTTTTCCTTGGCAGTCATGTTCCCTTGTAAAAGATGTGCCAGACTAGACAGCATGGAGGCAGGTGCAAACAATGTTCGATCCCTGACAAAAATAAAGTTTAAGTGGCCGTGGATCAAAATAATTTACAATCGCGCAATGAACATGCGTGCGACAATAAAACGGCGATGTTGCAGGCCGAATAAACTGACAAAGAGACATCAACCTGAAAATTATAGGATCATAACTGATGTCACGGTTTCTGCGGTAATAAAATTTATATTGAAGGAATTAATGACTCTTCGTTTTGCAATATGTAATTCCAATAATAAGGAGCGATGCTACGTAGAATCTCGAGCGTTGTTCAGAAGATACAGTCGAAACAAATCGCCCATCTTTTCCTTGTATACAAGAAGCGCAATAAAATTTATTTTCGTTCGTCAGACATAACTGAACTCGGTTGCTGGATTAGGAAATGGTCGTAGGTGAAATCAGCTGACCTGTTTCGTAGGTGTGCTAACTTTTCGAAAGTAACGGATTTTAGATGCATATATGTAAAAATACGCCATTTTTTCGCGCATCGTCATCTTTGAACTACGCCTTATTTTCGGTAACTGTTACTGTTAATTCTCAGAGATCGGACCGTTTAACTTTAATTACCAGGTCCAAACCCGTAATTTGGTGACATTTATGAAGCCATCAAAGCACTCAATTTTGTCTTAATTACCGTTTAATGTAATAGAAGCGGTTAATACTAATCAAGCTCAGACAAATATGACACGTGACTTTAACAAATGAGAGGTTCTTCATCAACTGGTGAAAGGTTCTTGGATCTATATTTGGAATTCGTATGCGATTGAAACGCCGTTTTGGTGGTATAAGAGGAATACGCTGTTATGAGTCAGGACTCGAGAATGGATCAGTTTATTTCTAGTTAAAGGTATTCAAATTAACTGAATAATTTTCTGTGATCAAAGCGGATCTTGAAGTGTCGCCTTTAATGGGAAGAAGGCGACGTTTACGTAGTAAGGGTGTAACAAGCTGAGAGATGCGAATGATAAATGGAATATTGTTTTAAATACATTTACTGACAAACCAGTTATGTAACTAATACGCAAAAGAAAACAACAACTTTTGATCTACAAAGACGATAAAAAGATTTGCTAAAGTTTTAGTCAAGGTTAGCGTCAATTAGTAGAAAAATTTTTCAAGTACAATTTACTACTGGTAGAACATCTAGATATTATCGATTCTTACAAGATTGTCAGTAAAGTTATTTACACTCATTAGTCACCGCTTATGTTTTTTCTTTAAATTTTATATTCAATTGCAAAATTGTATGTTGTCATTGTTAATAATATTGAAAGTATTCGTACACATATTTTTATTCTTTCAACAATCGTGACAAAAATGGCAAGAGGTAGATGCTAAAACTAAATGTAAATATATTTAATATATACAATATATAGCAACAAAATTATTGAACGTGTTATACACAATTAATACAGGTACATGTTACCTGCAAACTTGTTGTACTCAACGATTTGTACACGTAGAGATAATTGATCAGCATATTGAAATCTGGTTAAGAACTGTAAAACATTCAATTGGACAAGGAACAATTTTGGTAAAGGTCAAAAACTGTGCCACAAATAGATAAATGCCAGTGCAAGAAAAAACAGTTGAATGTAAACCCAAATACTAGCAAAGCTGTGTATTATAATTGAATTCCTTGGTTATTTTATTTTCTTAGAAATGCTGATATTTATAAAACTGTGCTTTTGATATTAATAAAAATTATTTTATATTACTATCAATTTATTATTATATTATAGTATTAATTAGAATAAGTTTGGCATAGGAAATATTCGCTTAGCCTGAAATAGGGCATTTCTAAAATGTAAAATTTTATGCAGAGCCTACTAGACCTCGACGCCTTTTTAATAACATCATGTAAAAGGCGTAAGATATAGAATAATATTTACGAAAATGTACTTATACATTTGCAGCAAATTACTGCAAATAAACCAAAGGAATCTAAAAAATATTCAAAAATACGCAAAAGAATTATTGCATCTCTTAAATAATGATGATTATTGAGTTAATTAGTTTGTTTAAATTTTAAAAAATAGATCTTTTTTATTTTTGTATTTTATGAACTTCTTATACTTAAGATCTTTGTAATTTATCAGTCTCCAGATTCTTTCATTTTTTTTTTAAATATTGGTATCTGTTGCAAATGTCCGAACAGTTGGATGATATTTTTACCTATAAATGCTTGAATTTTTTGCTTTACTCAGATTTGCTACATTCTTAGATGCCTGTGATTTTTTATTTTTCTCTGATTAACTAGATCTTGTTGAAATTATTTAGGTTTTTAAAAAGATTCTTTGGATTATTAAGATTAATTTGGGTTCTTTAGATTCTCTAGAGTTTAGAACATTTCTTCATCTTTCAAAATTATCTGTATTTTTTTATTTCTTTAACTTTTCAATTGCTTAAAGATTTTAGATCTTTTAATTTTTAAAATTTTTGTCAGTTTTTTAGATTTTAATATTTGTTAAGATTTTTCCATAAATTTCGTTATTTTAAGGATGTAAAAATTAATATCAACAATTAATATCAATAGCAGCCGGTAATATCGGTAATGCCGAACACATAATTTTTTTACTGTGCATTTTATACTGAACAAATTACAATAAAATAATGCACTGCTCATGTTTATCATTTCATGATTTCAGTTTTTTTTAGTGTGCAGATTATAATATTTTATCGATCATTTCTATTTTTTCACTGAACAAAAATGAATTACTTAACGCCTTATTACTTAAAAGTAGCAATATTTTTTTAAGTTTACTCATTATTAGTTTTAAAATTTATAGAAGAATTAAGATTGGAAGACTATAAACAAATATTCTAGTATTTCTAAATTTTAAAACATTTTAAAATTTGAAAATTTCAAATGCTAGTTATTTTTCAATTTTCAAAACCTAAATGTTCCAACATTAAAACTCGTTTAAAAAAAACTAACCTAATAAAATTTATCAAACAAAATACAAAAATTTTCACCATTTAAAAAATAGGTGTATCTTGAAATAAACCTATCTAAATAATTTGATTAATTTAATAATTTAAAAATAACAATAATTACCAAAATAGTAGATATTAAAATGATATACTAAAACTTTTAAATTTTACAAATATAATGTGCTTGAGACTGAAAATTTTTCGTAAAGTGAAAAATCATTTTATGTACCCTAAAAATCTGAAATTTCAAAATATTTTTTGAAACAGATTTTTTCTAAAATTCATATTTTTATTAGAGTTTCTAAAATTATCAAAAATTATCATACCCTGAAGAATCGTGAAACTGTTAATTCCATGAAGGTTAAATCTCTATAATGCCTTATGATTGACAAATTAATCGGATAAGATTGAACTCTAAAGAAAACCTTAGAAATTAAAATATTCATTCCAAAAATAATGTGGCATGAAAAAATAATAATTAATAAAATTAATACTTATCTAAATAAATTTGAAAATTTTGCATGTGAGTGAACTAATTTTGTAATGATGTACCTTAGATGCACAAATGTTGGACAATTAAAAATTGAGAAAACGAATGCAATAATTGCAAAAGTCAAGATCTTTTATAAGAACATGGAAAAAAGAACATTTTTTTACGTGTAGGTATGTGCATACATAAAAACTGTTTCATCTGTTTTCGTAAAGAAGATCTACTCTATGCACAAATTTCCATATGAAAATGTTTTTTCCCACCCAGTAACTTTTGGCAAAAAAATACAAAAAAATAAAACAATTGTTTTAAGAAACACGTGAGAAATTAGAAAATTAAATTAAAAAAATAACAATATATGGAAAAGTTGAAAATAAATTCCACAGGAAGACAAAAGAAGATAAATGAAAAAAAAAAAGTGGGACCAAGAAGAGTTTGGAATGAAGTTGAAAATATAATAACAAAAATAAAATAAAATAAAATAAAATAAAATAAATAAATAAATTTATTAATTAGGGGTAAATTTAAAAAAAATTAATGATAGAACTGAGAAATGCTAGAAAGGGAGTTGGATAGATATAAAAAATTCTGGAAGCATAAAGTGCATAACATGTAGGGTTACGACAAGGGAAACAAATAAAACACATAGAAAGTTTCAAGTGACTATAAAAGATACGAGAGTAACGGAAAAAGAAATCAACGTCAGGACGGCGACAATTAAAAGGATGTGATGAAAACGTTTTTACGGGAACGTCAGCAGGAATAAAAACAGTAAAATTAAGTAATGGCGCCCTTGACCTAAAATAAATTGCAAACTTTTTAATTCTCAGAGTACACATTCATGTGACTGCCACTTAATCCTTTCAATTAGTCAGGCCATTGAAAAAATCACACACCTCTTTGAATAAATCGGTTCTAATCATTGAATTTGATGCATTGTACACTGAAACGCAATCACAATACAGTAAGTATTTATCAAAGCAACCACCACCTGCATAAATGCCATGCCTCTTGAATGGTTACATGTATGATTAGAGTTTATTAATAGTAGGCATACAATGCAACGGATTCCTGTGCAACTTGCACACTTCTTAGGGTTCGAAACGTCGGTCGCCGTATTTGGACGCGTCTTCTTTGGCGTTTGCATATCATTAAACCTAATTGTGTTTGTGTATGGTGAGTGCAATTCACTATCTTCGACACAACAAATTCCACAACTTTAATAACAAGTTCTGGCGGTAATTTTAGTATAATATGATGGTATGGAGAGGTGTTAATGCCGTTATTAGGCTTACAACGTTCAGTCGAAGTAACAGTGTTATTATCCTCAGCTGCTATTAGAGCGGCAGTGTGAGGTCTGACACAAAGTTAGGGATTCTTAAACACTAATAGTGTGCACAAAAAACAATACACGTTTAGGAACAAATAAAAATATTATTGATAGCCTCACACAGTCAGTTCTATTTCATGGATAACAATACAATTCTGTTAAACTTGATGCACACGGGCTGATTTTTATACACTTTACGGCCGCTCCCGGTCGCTTAACATACTGTAGTCTCATTTTCTCAACACTTCATAACACAAATAGAATTTTAATGATAAGAGATATGTATTTCAACTGAAAGCAATCTAGTTTGGCCTTTTCTGAATTGCAACATCTCAGGTACGCAAATACCTATTGGGTAATAAACAAACACGCATCAAAAGTAATGTCTTTTTGTATGCCTATTGGTTAGAATCACCAGTTTAAGAGCTTATTATGAATTGATGAGATTTCTTGAAATCATCACCTCATCTTTCAGTTAGCTCATGCTTCCATAATTTTATAATCCTTTCTCTAGAAACGCAGCTTTTTCACTTTGTCATGTCATTTAAGCTAGTTGAAATCTTAGCACATATCTTTTTTACGAGTTTCAACATCCTTAATTGAGACAGTCTCGCGCCACATTATAATCGCGTGCATTAGAACCTGTCGTCCGTTTGACAAATGCCATGACATAAGCGTGCCAATTTATCTTTATAACATAATTCTGATTTATAATGAGATAAGTATCGATGACCGCATGCTTCCCGTTGTTTCTCGCCATCAAAAAATTGCTCTCGTGCCTCAGAAACGGCTCCTGTTCATCCATCACAATATATTCGTTCCCTTCAAGTAAATTACGCTTAATTTGGTCATGCGTGTTTCGTCGACGATACATTTATTAATAAATTCTGCTCGTTTAACATCATCAAATCGTCGATAATTACAAGAAGCTGCTATCGTTCGTGTCAAGGAAAAACTGCAGAATAACAGGAATTAAACTAGTTTGCGTGGAGATTGCATGCAAATTGTTTAATGATTGCCTTTTTCAGATCGGTTATTTACAGTACTGCTGGATTTTTTTCTTCTTGCCGGATTAATTGGTCTGGGAGTCTGGCGTTCACTTGCACTAAATTATCACTGAAATTGACGCGGATTGGTATACGATCGACTGTCTTTATAATAAACGATTCCAGTTTTTCAGTTCTTAAAGAAACGAACGTCTTATCTATCAGTGACTGGTTGAGATTAAGCTTCGAAAGATTAACGAGCGGACAAAGTGCTAATTGCAAAATATTCATATGACAAAATTTAATTTTGAATATGAATAAATTGCTGAAAAATTGCTCCTATTAACATAACAAAAGGTTCATAATAGAATCATAACCCACGGTTTGACAAAATAATGTTTAATTATAAAAATTCAATTGTTGGTTAAAATATAATTAAAGATTGAAATTAATTCATTTACATTTAATTAAAATCTGTTCAATATAATTGGAGGAGTTAAAACTTTAAAACAAAGTAATAATATAACAAGCCCAAGTTAATTTTTATGCTAACTCTGTAATGGTGTCATTCAAATGGAAATTATAATTAAATACCTTATAGCTTTTAATTAAAAATATATATAAACAGAAGCGCATCAAATAATATTTTAGACGTTTTTCAGAAAAAAAGTACACTACAAGGTACTCTCCAGATTTAAATTTAGCCGAACAAGTTGGTAAATTTGTCTGAAATAACTCATTTATCGTCACTCTAACAAAACAAAACTATTTTTACCAATTGTTGACCATAGTGAGTGGGCATCATCACAAAAAGATTATTTTTGTAGATACACATAAACTGTAAATGAATTATCGGGTGTCTAAAATTTTATTGGCAAATAAACATATTGGCCAAATGTGCACAAATGTGGTAACATTGGAGAACAGCGGGATAGAGGACGACCAAATTCCGAAATACTCTTAATAAATTTACGATGTCCAATATTTAAACACTTTTGCGCATAGTCACACCTGAAGGAGCCTAATATAATAATTTAACAATATCAAAGGATAAAAATAGCTCACATAGTCGATTTATCAATTATTTTTTGTTGTTGCTTTGCAATTTCGAAGAACACGAGAAGAGAATATTTTATTGAGGGAAGAAAGATTGACACGACATTGTAGTACTAAAAAATTTAGAAAAAAAAGATTAGTTCTATTTTTATGGACGTTTAAAAAATTCATATTTTATCAAATATTATTCAGATGAGTAGTTTTTTGATTTTGAACCCGCTAACATGTTTGGTCAAACCGTTCTACCCTTTTCCTTTTTCAGTATTTAAGTAAAACCGATCAACTATTTGTTTATTAAAAATTATTTATTTTTAAACTTCAAATAAAACCCATTTCATACGATTTACTTATCAAATTTTAAAACTGCAAGTTCGTCAACTTCGCGCATGCTGGTTACTTCCCGTTTCCCAGCAATTGCTTTTTGATTTACAATCTGTGCGACACAGTTCCATGACAAAATAATGGATCGGTGAAATTTTGTTTTAATAACCAGCCGGAGACGTAATTATCGCAATAATTCACCACTCTGCATACCTACCACATATTCCAACTGCAACAGACCTGTTTTATAAACGCGAGCTTTTCTAATACCATAAAATGGACTCACTGTATAAATTATCTGCAGACACGGGCGCCATTAATCTATTAAACATCATAAATTCGTCAGTCAGATTGCACTTTGGAAATAGAGCAGAATAGCTGTTCGAAACTAACAATAAAATATTTACAAGTAGGTTACGCGGTTCGGTGTTTATAGACGAGTTTCACTGGCCGTTTTATGTCGTGTCTTCGATAAAATTTGTCTTTGATCATGTTTTAATTAAATCTTAAAAATAGATTGGATTTTTATAGTGCCATGATTTCATGTTCGTTTTGTTCGAAAAGATTTGAACCGAAAAGCACGAAATTTTTATAGAAGAAAATTCAAAGGCGTGTCTAGATCAAGATTCGTGCAAATTAAGCAATTAAACTAAACAACTAGGCAAGAAGGCTGGCTTAGTGTTACCTCAAGTGTAACGACTATTGTTACAATGTTGTACGTTTGTAACTAAATGTGTAAAGAAAAGTTGTCGCCACCCATACAAAAAACATTTTTTTATAAATTTTATGAGAATAGGTGCAGAAATCTCAACGGTAAACAATCATTATTATAATAATATTCTTTAGTTTATAGCTGATGATAAACGGCTCGCTTTACAATATGTTGCTAAAGGAATATTCAGGGATAGGTACATTGCCGTTATAACTTGTATATTTTATAGCTTTATGTTACATTCTCATCGTCTAATTGTAGAAATGAAAACGAGTGCCAAAATATAACTTTTTGCGTGAATCAAATTGCAACACTGTTTCCAGGAAAAACTGATCCATTTTAAAAGTGACCGTCAACATTTTGTCCGATGGTGGAGCTAATCCTTCCAATGGTTCCTCTTGAGTTTTTCAACCGTTAGCAAAAACAATGGGAAAGCCTCTTTTTGAAATGGATGGACACTATAAGACAAATTGGTCTGCTAGTTAATCCAATTTTATGGATATTTCCAGGCACGCCAGCAGTATGTTTTTTTTCGATTTTCATTAGTCACAGTACTTTTTCCGATAACTGAAATTTTTGAATACGATGGGCATAAATTTTGGTTTAAATTCTCGCAGCAGCTAGCGTTTGTTACCCGGCAACATAAATTGTTGATTCACGTTAAGTGTTTGTGGGTAACATATTGTTCAAGCCTCTGCATCCAGAAGCTGGAGCCCGGTTCGGTTATTGTATACAGCATCTACTGCCATATTTTCTCCCAGCAATAGACATCCGATTATTCAAACATAAACATACCCCATTCACTTGTACAAATATCTCCCATTATGAGAGCATTGTAGTCTTCTGTGTAAAGTAGCTTGTTTAGTGTACAAACGTCCTTAAATAGCGGCAGCTCTTGGAGAGGAGTGTGGTGTACGTTCCTGTCTATAATTCAGTCATTTTATTTCTGCTTAACAATACTATTTTCCATAGCATTAAGTGACACGCTGAGCCCGTCATTATAATAATGCAGAGCATCCGTCGCGAGCCGTGCCCACGGAAAACGCAATGGGCCCACGCGGCCGTTGGCGGCCATCTGGTCTCTTCTTCTTCATTCAGGCCGCGAATAAACTCAATTTGTTAGCCTCATTCATTCAGATATACACTGAATCATATGGCTACACTGATTGGAACCTAATTTATACGTCCACCACGTCATAAATCTCAATTACCGCGACTCCTGCTGTCAAACATAAGGGTAGGTCATAAAGTTTGGGTTGTCGGCGGCGACCACAGACGTTCCATCCACCGAAGACTCATTTGTAACCCGCAAAGAGGTAGAACGAATCAAAGGCGAAATCACGGTTTGGATTGTGTTTTCTTCAATAAAAGATTCGGTAACACGATATTTTGGGTTTCCGTAGGTGAGATTTGATTGCTGATTTATTTTAGTCGGGAAAATAATGTTAGTTTAATTTTTAAACGATCCAATCGACGTACTAAAGCGGTGGAGGTTTCTGATTTTTACGAAGTAACCAAAGTTCGTGGGCGGCTACATAATGGTTATACAAATCACCTTATTTGTATCTTGATGTCTTTTATTCTTGATCGTATCCAATAATCGAAGCACAAAGAGAGTTCACAGAAAAATATTTCAAACATAAACGCGTGACTATTTGATAGTTTGAGGCAGCAGTTCATGGTAGAAAACTGCATTTTTACCTTGTTTGTTGAAACTTAAACTTTCTTCTAGGAAAAGTTTTGCTAAGCAATAGCGGTTGATTACGTTTTCTCTGGTTTTCTCATTACTTCTCCTTCTTTAACTAATGATAATTTCAAAAGAAGTACCCATCCCATTCCAGGAATGGTTGAAAAGGCTTTGAAATGTTGCCAGTGTGATTCTATGGTGAGCCATTAAACAATATGGGGCGATAAGTGCGCTCCTGCGGTGCTCTTCACGGTGTTACATCAACTTCGTGTTGAAACCATTACCAAACGAAAGTCGGTCATAATTGTAGAGACAGAAAGAGCAACAAGCTCGGCAATAGACTTAAATGACTACCACTTGATCCCTGGGTCGCGCTCTCCTGTCGGTCTCGACCCGTCTGAATCATGTCTCGTAATGAATGAAGTCTACGAATTTTACTCCATTAATTGTACTTTTCATTTCTCGTTGTGGTTCTTTATCAGCACCTTCCCGCCTTGATGAATACATAATTAGATTTATTAATCTTGTCTCTCGTTAAAACTAAAGTGACCTTATGAGTTTTTTTTTTATGTTTCCGAAAGAAAAAGGATACGGGACAGTTACTTTTATCTCCTTCAGTATTTTATTGCTTATGTAATGTTACGTTAATTTCATAAAATTTGATTGATACTTAAGTGCGTCTTGGATAATGATGCTTCGTATACACATAAAGTAGAACTGTAAAATGTGATTCTTAAACGACTTTAAAAACTTAATTACCACATTCTTATTGAGGCAACGATAAATTTATTGCAAATACGAGAACCGTAATATTTGTAACGAGGATGAGATATTTTTAATGAGTAATTAGCTTGTTTTAACGATCCACTCAATATTATTGCGGAGAGCATAAATACAGATGTTCATTGTGGGACAGCAGAGATTTCAGAAATCGTCAAATAAAACGACAATAGGACGTTGACCACGCGACCTATCGTACTAAATCAAGAACCGGCAAAACTTCAGATTTACGCAAATCTTGACGTCGTTAATAATGAATAAAATTTTACGATATTCCAGCGAAAAGTAGTCAGTTATCGCCAATAAATTTCCCTGTTTCGGACATTAAAACCTCGTTTGGACATCATCAGGTCATCACTAGACCAACACGCTATGGAAATCGATACTATTATAAAAAAAAAACAAAAAAAAATTGTCATATTTTCTATTGTTTAAAAGCTAAAAGTTTCAACATCTGTTTTTATGTAAGTAAGAATGTATTTGAACTCGAAGCTTGTGTTAAAGTTTCAAACAAATCTAAATATTACCAAAAATTAATAATCTTTAATAAATATGTATACAATTATTCCATCGAAAATTTTTTTTCATAAGTTAAAAAATAAATAAATACTTGTGAATTTTAGTAAATATTAGTTGTTTGATACTTCTAATACTTAAGTATGAAGCTAATTAAACAAGTTAAACCAAATTTGGGTAAAATGGCATCAGGTGTTATCTGATAAATTAATATGAATTCAAAACGGTTCTTAAAAAAATTAATTTTGCAGGTGTCAATTATCACAGATTCTAAAACATTCAAAAAATTCAATTACAAAATGCTTCAAACAAGTTGGAATACTGGAACGAAATTTATCTTTCTAAATGATTCTGATTATTGAACTTTGCCAGTTTTCAAAAAATTGCAGCACTCGGACATCTATTGTTAAAGAAATGTCAACGAATTATTTATCTATCAGAACGCATTTTGCGTAATTTTCGGCCTTTTTCAAGTATGAGTTGACTTTTAAATATCTAAATTATACCTACTCTCTTTTATGGTTTGTGTTTATAGATTCCTAGCGTGTTTGTAAAGAAGAATTCGCTGTAAATAAAGAATTATTTAAATGGAAAATTATACGACAGCAATAATTGAAATTCTATGTATTACTGACGTTTTAAAACGTTGTGTTGGAAAGGTGTGCGCTCTTACAAAGTCTGTTCTAAACCAATGAAATTCAAACGATTAGTTGATTGGTTTAGACAGACCAATTCCAAATTAGATGCGAATTGACAACGAACTCAGCTATAATTTATTTTGTAATCTAGTGTCAGCAACCTGAACTTGGAATTTAGAACTGCTTGCAGGAATTCGTTTTCTCTTTACCACTTGACGAATGTCGCCCATTTCATCAGAAATGGTAGTAAACACAAAAACCGATAATAAATTTCTTGTCCTATTGTTAACATGATTTACTTCAACATAATAACATCCTTGTTTCTTCTTTTATGCAACAAGTCAGTGTCCCTCATTAAAACATTTTACAGTAACTTTAAATTTTTGCAGTTTATTGTTGGTTCTTTGTAAAGTAGTACTTTAAGTAAATGGTTTATTAGCTGCAAGTGTATTAAGGCCATAATGGCATTTTCCTTCAAACCACACATGATGAAAAAGAAGCGAAAAGATTTTCGCGTGAGGCCACATAAAATGCCTCCAAGTAAACAAGCCAGTTAAATATGTGTCCTTGTGTCCGTCCAACACTCATTCATTTCGAAACGGACAAATTGTTCATGGCTAGAACCAAGCCGAGTGCACATAATCATGTGGTTTGCAAATTTAATTACACCGATCAATTGAATTCCCTCTTACGGCGTCCCTGTTCATTAACGTCTTTGGTCCCTCAGGCTATTGAAGCCATGCATAAGCAATCTCTGTATTAAATGCTATTGTTTATGTACTCTTACATGTCATTAAATGCTAAATTGTCACTAATTATTAATTGTTATAGAGTTGCCCCGCTACGACTCTCGCTTTCATGAGAAAAAATGTGGAAATGCATTTCGTTATTTTTATTAACGAAAGGTTCAAGGACGGTGCAATAATTGAAACGGTCTCTTCGTTGCGACTTTAACTGTTTTAATCAGTTTATTGCCAATCGTTGTTCGCATGGATACACTAGCGACAACCTGTTGAATGCAACTGAAACCTGAAACGCAACGTCGTTTTAAGTTCCTGAACGAAAATAAAAATGCGGGATAATCCTTCCATAAACATCAATATGCATGAGCAAGCTAAAAACAGTGGCCCAAGGACGAACCCCTGAGGTGCGCCGACACTTATTATTGTGGAAAGCGATGACCAAAGATAGTCGTCATTACAAGTAGACGCAAAAACTTAATATATTGCAAGAGGAAGAAAGAAATGTTAAAGCAACATTGGGTAACCGATTTCAAGACATTTATTGTTTTCCTAAACTAAGCATTTGAGGTCGTTTTTAAATCAATTTTCAGCTTGGTGTCTCAAACGAAAATTTTAAAGATAAAATAGTCAACGTGTCACCATATTAGTTAAAAAAAGTAGCGAAAACCTATTAATAAATCGTTAGATTTTATTTGACATGAACAATCTTTTACGACACTGCAAAAAAACCAAAAAATTCTTTAACGCCGGTCAAACTGAGATATATGCAAATGCAAAAATATCGAACAAGTATATTCATGTTCACTTCACGCTAGACGACGATTTGAAGATACAAGTACCAGCATGCAACGCCTCTACATCGGTCTCACATTTATTTATCGATTAATAAAATTCAATTACTTGCTTTATTGAAGAAATCATAATAATTATTATGATTACCAACACGTTCTCTGCACCGAGAATGGATAGATCGTGTGTTTTTACACCATTCTGGTAATTCTTTAATTGCTTTTCGACAGTTAATTTTCCGTTATGGTCCATGTTGGAACAAAGGCCAACTGAGCAGGTTTCCCTATGACCGCGGGCCCCTCCATGCGAAGACTTTTTAATTGTATACACAAAGCCCATCATATATACCGTCAATCATGCGTTCATAATAGATAATAATATTATTATATAAGAAAAAAACTCCAACCTTAATAGAGCGTGTAAAAGATTTGATTTTTATGTAATCCGATATTTTGTGTCGGCATTTTGTTTTAAGATTTATTGGACTTAGATAGTATAATACAGCTGTTTTAGAAATTTTATTTATCTTACGACCAAATGACACTGTCGTTCTGGTAAAATAAAGCCACGAGGATGTCGTTCTACCCTGTGTCTTATATTTACATAATCTGACATTTTATTATCCTCTTATGCTGATGGCTTTGTTATTATAGGCATTTTTACGTCCGTATTGTCCGTCAAAATTAGGCGAACGGAAATCGCAAAAAATGTTATTGATTTGAATTATTTATGAAGTTACTACGAAACTACATTAACATATTACAACGTTACAAAATGATAAAAATTTGAATAATAATCGCCGATGGAAATACATGTATCGGTATTGTGTTCGGAGTTAGAATTTTAGTTAAGGACCATCTTACGAAACTTGAATTTGTATGTCGAAAAAGTAATAAATCTCTAACAGGGACAAAGAAAACGTGAGTGTTCCTTAGATGATTTAAAATTCCTTACACTCATAAAGTCAAAATAAAAAATTTGCATATTTTTATTGGACTTTTAATTGAAAAATGAACGTGTTAGAAAAAAGTATAAATTATTGTTTTGACGCAAATAAGCTCTACTGGTATTTAAGATTTTATTGGAGATAAAAGTAACTTAAAATTGAATTGATGTCTTATTTTTTGATGAATTTGAATTTTATGCCATGACTTGGGGAATGCTATAGTTAAAAAAAATACTTACCACTATGGTTAAGAGGCTGGGGTGTTACCCAGAAAGTGTTTAATAAGATCTTGATTTGACACTTGAAATAAGAAGAATTTTATGGTACCAACAAAATGAAATTCAAAACTGGTGGGATGTGGTTACCAAGAAGTTCAGATTTAAATTCTCTTGAAGATATTTCGAACAGCATGAGTTAAAAATTTGAAATGTAACTAAAACATCTAATCAAATAATCTTATAAAGAAAGAATAAAAAAGATAACACATTTTAGATCAAAATAAATACAGCGCGTGTGAAATTTTGTACTAGACGTAAATTTGGTAAAGGGGTCGTGATCATATTTGACACCTTTATAATTAAATTTTATTAAGATTTGTCACATTTCAGGTTTTTAATTAAAAATTATATAAATGAGAGGTTGCAGTTTTGTAGGGATTCCAAATTTTCAAAATTTTTGTGTTCTTATTGTACAACTATTAGGTGCCTCAAGTTTCCAGATTTTTAGGTTTTTTGTTTCTAACGCTGTCAGGTGGTTGTTGTTTAAGGTTTTCACATCGTTCCGTTTTCAGGTTCTTACCTTACTAGGTTTACAGTTGTAAAGATATTCACTTGCTACAGTGGCTACTGTTTCTCATTTTCAATATAATTATTATATTCTGAAATTCTTCGTTTTGAAATTTTGAACTCTTGGAATGCAAAATTTTTATTTCTTGCACTGGTAGACCCTTGGACCCTCAGATGTAAAAAACGTAAAAATCTAAGAAAGTACCTTAAAACAGAAATGCAAGAAAGAAATTGGAGAAGTAACAAAATTGAACTCGAAAAGAAAACTTGAGAAAAGTAATTTATGAAAACTTCATAATCTGAAAAATTTTATTTTTTTTAAATTTGAGAAGTGGCAATTTTGAAAATATACAAGTCAGGAAACTTAAAATAAGACCAAAAACCTAAAGATTTTTTTTGAAAAATTGAAGACAGTTATATGCCTGAAAATATGATAACCAACAAACTTAAAATTAAAAGAGCATTAAATCTGAGAAGTAAAAGCTTAAAAGCGCAAAATTGAGAGAATTTACAAAACTGAGAAGATGATAAAATAAAAATCTAAAATTTTACGTAACCAAAAATATAAACATTTTAAAACTACAAAACTAAGGACCTGAGAACATGTAACAATTTACCTTGAACTTGAATGTTTCAGAATGTTGGACAGGACAGGACAGGACTTAGGTAAGTACTCAAGGAAAATGTAAAGATTTACATAGAATGTAAAGATCTAAAAAGTTGAGAATCAGAATAACTAATTTGGAAAATTTGAGAAGAGTGTAGAAAAGTTACTTATAATATTATACAGAAAATAAAAATTTTAAGTCCTTACAAACCCAAAAACTTAATGATAAATATTAAATAATATTGCGGTAACTGGAGTCTGAGTTGTTAAGAAACAAACTGAAAACTTAAAAAGGTTAGGACGTAAGAAACTGAGATTTAGATATAATTAACATTTTCAAAGCACAATTCTAAACGATTTGGATTTTCAGAGTGATCTAGTATCAATTTTTTGATAAAGAAAACGTCAAAGTACCCACATATGAGTATTTTCTTTGATGTTCAACTTAAGATTCTTGTTTATTCAAATGCAGCAGAATTATAGTGGATTAGAAGTACCGGTAAGTGAGTTCTGGCTTTATCCTTGGTCGTTCGTATAAATCCCGATGTCACATTACTTTATAATGGAATCTTGCTTCTAAAATTGCAGAAACCAGCGTCTAATAACATCTCTCATTGAGCATAACGCATACTTACCCACATCCAGCTGCAGGTAGTAAAATTAACAAAATTATGACAGTAGTTAAGGACCGGCTCTAGGATTCACGCTAATTAGAACGACAATTGCTTTGTCACGACTAAAGAGAACCCTGAATGTGATTTTTCTTTCCAGCTTTAGTTTCATTCCGGTTTCGTGAATTTCCACTTTTATTTTTTCCTCCTTGCTTGTGATTTGAATCGAGTATAGTTGGTAGCTGACGTTCGACCTCACGACGCTGGCGAATGATATTTATCACAACTCACCACGCATCCAACGTCATCTTACTAGGTAATCATTCTTCTTTTCAGTGAAATACTCAACGACCTTAAATAATGGACGACCAGGAGGGCGGGCATGGGTTGATCTCGTTAATTAATTACGGTAAGAATGAAGGTTTGCAGACACGCTCCGTCTGAGAATGCGACTTGTCGACGTTTCTATTACGAAGAATATAATAAAAATTAACTTAAAGAAAGTATCTGTTACAATGCGAAACCAGAGCCGGATCATGTCAAAATGATTAGAAAATAGTTACAATTCCACATCGCGAGTCGAAGAATTAATGAACTCGACGGTTTTCATGTAATGTGTGTAAATTTATTGTTGGAATGCTAAAAATTTTGCGGTCGTTAATAGTTTGTTGTTAATTATTGTGACAGGAGTTACGCGCGTCTTGTCCGGTCGCACTTTCGTCCGTTCGAAAAGACAGCGAGTTCTCGTACTTTTATGGAGGGACATTAATTTCTTCGCATTCAGTGGCAACAGGACGAGATTCCGTTCCGGACAGAGTGGTAGTCTTGAGGAGAAATTAAAAGGTTAATGTGTAATGATCGCAGAAAATGAAGGGGTCCAATTTGTAATTTTAAGACCTCAGAAAAATGATACCTATATAATTTTTTTTACAGTGGGTGGAAAGGTGACTTAAGATTCTTAAGTAACAGACTAAGTAATTTTACTTAAAAATACGAATTGCGATAGTTTTTGCAAGTGGCAACCTTATTTATTGGAAGAGTTATAATGCGAGTGCAATCTTCTCAATCTCTCAATTGTGTCAAGTGTGAAAGAACAAGCCAATCGTGGAGCTTTCGGCCGAAATAAATTCGGATACAACCCAACAAGTTGACAGAATCAGAGATCAGGTCTTTGTCGAGTGAAAACGACCAAAAAACCACTTCACGTTCCATCGAGTAAACGTCGATTAGTTTAAAATTTTATTTGAACGCAAGCTGCTCGTTCAAGCGAGATAGGAGAGTATGTGTTGTATTATGAATAAATTAACTTAGTTTATTTGTATTACATATGTTGCAAGGTAGAAATGCATTGTGCCTGGAGCTTGTGAATTTCATGCAATTGCAAAATGCTATCTATGCATATCATGTACGGTCATGCAAGCTTTGATGAGATTGCATTCTGCAATTAAAAGGTAAGTCAGTGACTGCTTTAGACATCAACGACGCCGTTAAGACTAAAACGCGAACAAATCAATGACTAGAATACTGAAATAGTCCCGAAATGCGCGCGCGTTTTATCTTATCAAAACGGCATTAATTAAAACACCATGTGGTCGCTAAAAGCCAATAAAAACAATTATTTATTACGGCGACAGGCACTTGAGATATCCTCGGAGCTTAAATCAAAAAAGTGACACAAACGTCGTTACATCACAGTGAAAAATTTCAAAATATATGTTTCTGCCCATTTTCAACATACTCAACGCCCTACCACCTTGGGTGAATTCATGACAAATGTATTTTATGGCCTGTAGTGATATGATTAAACACCCGTGCGTGACTAAGCTTAGCTTTTCTAAAATCACCAACATTATGGTAATTCTAATTTAAAAGGTCAAATTGAGGTAGGTAAAATGTTTTGAATATTCAAAGATGCACGAATTACCGGAAGATTTACTAAACTTTCACGAATAAGAAATGTTGATAATAAGGAGTAAATCAAGGAAAGCGACGATGCGTGTGGAATAATTGAAACTGAGCCGTGGAGGTCTCATAGAGAAAGAAAGTCTAGATTACGAAAAATTGAGCTGTTGAAAAGAAAATTTATTCTTCCTATAAAAGACGACATCTGTTTATTTATTATCGTAATAAATAAAAATTTAGAAATCTTGTGTTGTTACATATTCTTGAAACTAAAACCCTGGTAGTTATTTATATGTTAAGAGTAAAAAGTTATGTACAAAATTTTTTGTACGACATTCGACACGCTGGCGCATTTATTTTATGTAAAATTTCGTAAACGGCACATCCCGCGATTGATGTATCAAAAATTGACAGTTAAATGTATAAAATTGTCTCTTATAGTGACACGCGATCTTTAACGGTTCATCTTCAGTAACTAGCAAATTTCCTTGACAAGGCAGAGCATAAAAGTCAACTTTCGACAACGATCGTCCAAAAAATCATCTCAAAGCGAGTTGTATCCGAGAAGAACAAACCAAATGATATTTGCTATAACAAGTTATTTAGTTAGTATCGTTCTACGTGTGTCTTAATTTTTTTAAACAGTTTTCATTGAGTCAGTTCATTAACCTATTTAATTTGTATGAATATCCTTGCTTCTTTCCTTACTGCTCGTTAAAATCTCTGCTTTGTTTGCAGGCAAAATTAATTTCACCACTCTGACATTTCCAAAAATAGCAAATGAGACGTCATTCCATTGTTCTTTGTTTTAAAAACCTCTTTCTATTTATTTGCTTGCACGCCACTGGCGCCCGACCTCTCGAAGATCGGTTTTATTACCCGGATTTTACACGTCTTCGACTTTCATAAATACGTGATTTTTCGAAACAAACCCTCGTAGTGGGGCGTACCGTCAGCGAATCGGGGCGAATCTGCTCAAGGTGGTAATTTACTAGTGGTAGCAAAAAGGGGCGCGTCGTTCTCGTGTCTAGGTCAAAGCACCCTCGAGTTAGGGTGCGATTTGATAACACGTGCGAGCGCAAGGTGCGTGTCTAGTGAATGCTTAGGATTTTTTCCGGCGGCTCGCGCCAGGGCCCAGTGAGGGGGGACCGATGAGGGGTGCAAGACGGCCGACGGAAGACAGATAGCATCGGTGGGACAGGCAAGCCGCACCCTCCGGCTCGACCACCGCTCGTACCTGTCTGAGCACTCAGGAGGTGAGCGTTGTAAGAGAAGTACAACGAAAGCAGATGGTTTTTTGGTGATGGCTTGGATGGTGCAGTTGAAGAGAGAGCCTTAGCGGTGAATTAAAAGAGATAAATTAAAGCTTAATGAGGTGGATATTCGCAGCTTTTTGTAGATTAATTACCTACCAGCATCACGAAATAAAAATTAAATAGCGAAACTAGTCGGAAATGCGGAATTTTTTTGGAATTCACATTATTGCGGTTGCTTCAGTATTGGCCGCACTGTATATCTATTAATGTAAATTGAACAAAATTGTGGTCAAAACTGTGTGAGTCACCATGTATTTAGTTTGAAAACTTTCATTACTGTATAGTAAAAAAAAAGTGGTCTTAACATTTGCACTGAAAAATATTGCTTATTACAAAACAGATCCAATTAGTAACAAGACATAATTTTCATGGAATATTTTTTAAGTTGGCAATAATAAGAGTAAATTATTGAAATGCGAGCTTATGTTGTACATAAATCTAATCATTTAATTTTCAGTACTAAAAGTAAGAAGTAAGATCACTTAAATAAGTTTCTGTTTTTGTTTTATACTTAATATTCTGGCATTAAAAACTTAAATTGCTTCAGCCCGAATATTTCTAATAGCTCCACTTTGAGACTTGATTAAAATTCCATTTTTCTATGATCGCTCATAAACCTGAGATTTTACAACATTTCATGAAGAGCTTAAAACTAAAAGTTGTGCAACAGCGGGAGTCAAGTGGCGCCCACTTTGTCAAAATAATTCGTTTGTCTAAGAACCATTAAAATAGGAATTAACTCATTTTTTCCGTGATGAATGCATCAGAGATTTGAAAAGTTTGTTGCTCCCAGAGCCGGCGAAAAAACGTAAAATTTATTCGGCGGTAACAAGTCAATCAAGTCTTCATTCAACCGTCATTGGAAATTAATCTGAATTTCATTAAAGTTGAAGGTCCGTGAAGAATCCAAGCAGCGAGAAGGACACGTAATGTAGGTGAATTATGTCAATGAGGATAACTCGCTGGCACGCGCAGATCCTTCTCAGGTAACGAACATGACATGTCTGACAGACTTGTCGATCAACTCGCTCTTTACACCCACTTTTTATGCACGTCAAGAATTATTACAATTGCTTGAATGTAACATGATAAATTTGCCGTCTTACCACTTATCAGAATTACACACAATAGAGATGTTTGCCGCAAGAAATAGATTTATCTTATTGACACCGAACTCAGTTTTGAAGAAGAACTAAAACGATGTGAGTTTTGGTTGGGTGACGTGTAGGTAGCTAGATGTTTTTGTTGACACCATTAAAAAACCTTCTTTAATTAATTTCAACCCACTAGAAAAATATTACTGTAAGCATCACTATAAATCAAGAACATATTAATGTAGTTGAAAGTGGGTAGCAGAATTTTTTAATGGATAAGTTATGAAAACCGGCTATCAAATGTCGAAAAATTGGAAAACATTTCGTATTAATAGAAATGAAGATATAAGGTTATATTTAATCTATAATTATTATTTGTAATAAAATTTTATCGATACCTACACAAATCGAACGGATTTTTGGATTTTATTATAGTGTCTCAATTTGGAAGTAAGAACGGATTCGCTGAGGAACAACCTACGCGAATCATCTGCCGACGGCACAGAACTGCTGTTATATTTTTAAATTCTTTTTCTCTAAACAGCCATCAAAATAATGACCTAAGTAAATTATTGTTCTTTTATTCCTTAATTAATTATTAATCAAAAATAGAATGAAATATTGAAACCAAACATTTAATATGTTAAAAAAAAAGATTTATATTATTAACAAATAATGTCTGAGGTCTTCAAATATTTGTAACATTACTAAAACAAAAAAAAAACAAGATATTCTAGTTTTTAAATGGTTGCTAAAATTTTGTTTTAATCTCCTTTAAATACTAATTGATGTAAGCAAAATAAATTTTGAGCAAACATATGCAAAGATATTCAAGAGAACCTTGTTTAAATTATTTAGTTTCTTTGTTTTTTTTTTGTATGCCTTTGACTCGTTGGACTTCTAGGACAATTTGAACGTTTTTTTGATTTAGAGTACATTCTTTGTAGAATTTTGAATTTAATTGGATTATTTTTAGTCCTCGGCTTCTTTACATTCTTCAAACTTTTTGGTTCCAAATTGTTTTGAATTCTTTGTATTTTCTATATTTTTTTTACTTTAATTGTTATAGATCCTCTAGATTTTTATACATTTTAGGTTTATTAAATTTTTTTAACTTTCTTGAAATATTTAGACTCCATGAAATCCACAAATTTTCTGAATACTCTGCATCATTTACACTTTTATTTCGTCTGTTTTTCATATTTTCCATATTTTTTAAATCTTTAGTTTTCTCTAGTTTCTGTATTTTTTCAAATTATTATGAAAAATATTAGCGGTTTTTTTTTTGGTTGATTTTCATGTATCCTTTAAATAGATTATTTTTTCGTTATTTTTACATATTTTAAATCCTAATGCTTTCCTACAGAAAATTGCTACATCATTTAATACAAATTTTTAAAATTTTTTGAATTATTTATAAAACTTCTATAATTTTCAATATTTTTAGATTAACCGATTCCTTTAGATTGTTAGGTTTATAGATCTTTGTATATTTTTGTGTTTTTGAGTACTTTAGATATTTAAGATTTTCCATGTTTATATGCTTTTTCCACACGTCGGGAAAAAGCATATAAACAAATTATACGTAAGAAATAAGATGATAACAATAAAACAAAAAGAAAAGGAAACAGGAAAGGAAAAGCAAGCAAGCAAGAAATAATCAACATTAGGAACAGAATTTTGACGATCTCTAGCTCATTTTTTGCAAGTTCTTCATTTTTTTAAATTACTTTTTGGCCTAGACCTTTAATTAACAGCAAACTTGTTCAGGCAAATTCCTACTGTAGAACCTACAAGAGCAGAAAACAATTAATGAATTTTACGACCTGACTCTTTTTTTAAATTGTTATAACCAACTCTCTCTTCCTTGTAAATTTAAACTAAACTTTAGGTTGCTTCTATACTTTAACTCCACTTTAAATACCCCTCATAAAAATAATTTATCACTTTATTATGAGCATTCAACTATTAAATATTTAATTAATGTTTAAACAAGCATATTACTTGAAGGTTTACTGTCAATATCTTTGCATAATTATTATCTTTTCCACAATAATAGGCTCAATCATAGCTTTATTCTTACGACAATAATGAAATGTTGCACGTAGACAGTTAATTTGTAACTTCCTCACTTTTAAATTACAAAACCAGAGAAAATGTGGGAGGATTTTTCCTGTACAACTTATACTAAAATGTATCAGATAATCGTTTGATTACTTTTTGGAAAATTGTAGTGAGTAAATAAATATGCGATCGGTGATAAATTTGCCGGAAAATAGCCCTTCTGTTATTTATTTTCAAGACTATAATCGTAATATCATCGAAAAGAATTGCGAAATAAATCATTAAGGGACGCCCGGGGCGCTCCTCGTAATTCTCCTGTCGAAATTTGAATATTTATACCGTTTAAAAGAAGATTTAATATATCTCCGTTGATTTTTATGATGAAGATAGCTCTGGCGCCTAAAATGTTGTAGCGCGCGAGCCGAGTCTTTTATGGTAAAGAAAATAGCCATTTACAGGGCCCTGCGGTAATAAATATGTTTACTTCTGCATTTATTTTGGTTTCCTATTTATGAAGAAAGTCGCTCTAAATTATCTATTCGAGTACAAACAGCAGCTAGATTCGATCGGCATTCTTTTATTAGATTTTGTCTCCACGAAAACGATTTGAGTGCTTGTTTTTGCATTTATTATCCATGCAAGATCGATAAAGTGCTAAAAGTGTTTAAAGGTAATACTGGTGGGCATATTAAACGGTATCCAATACGAATCTCTGCTTGAGATTATGATGTACGATGATAGTTAAAACATTGCGGTAGCTGAAGAAAGAACTTGCGTGGGTTTTATGTTCCACCTCGCTTGTTTGGCCAAACCACCTGAAGATAAATCTAAACTTCTTACGTCCACTGTGCATCTAATTTTTTACAGAAATTCTGACTTATGCGCGATCGGGTTTCGGTTAATTCGATGACTGATCTCTGTGGAAAGATATAAATAACAATTACCCAGGATATTTATTAATTTCCGTATCGTTTTACGCGATCTCGACAGGTATATGAAAATAATCCTAGATGTACGTTGATGGCCTTTTCTATACGGTTCCAATCAATGTTGGTGGTCCAGAATAAAATATTATATCAGATATAAAATTTAAAAATCTCCACGGACCATAATAACCTATAATTATTTATAAGGACGCTTTCCCATGCCTAATATGAAACAATGAGGGTGCCTTCTATATCATTGACCTTTGTCTCGTCTTTTTCTCTCTACGATGTACAAAGAACAATGAAAATCGACGCTGTCGCGCCGACCACCAGCAATCGGCCCAATTAGTTAAAAGTTTTTAGGTGTCATTCAGGTGCAAATATGCAAATGTTATCATTAGAGATTGTCATCTTCGATTAGATCGGATCGTCTTGCGGTTTTTTGGATGTTTTCCACACAGAGACGGAGGTGTAAATTGGTGCTAATAACCTCTTGCTAAAGTAATTTGTATTGGAACATTACGACAGATAAATTTTTCAACGTGGTTTAAACGTGTAACAGATTTTATCTTTCTTAACAAATTGTTTTAGGGTGCGTCGAAATATCATAGTTTATCTATTGAAAAAATGGTGCAAAATAAATATCGTTATTTTATAACGCAATTAATTTTAAGTGAAACAAAACACATTAACTGTCGTAACAAACCTGCTTAGTTGCCTAGTTGAGTTTCATCTCGCTAAACGGCAATTTTCCATAAATTTCAAGCAAAGTAGTATTTAGAATTAATTAGTATCCGTTTCATTTTAAATAAATCCCGGTTCAAAAGCTCGATATTTAATCATTATTACCCTTTCCGGATCTCTTTAATTTGCTGATTATCTCGCGGGCATAAATATATATTTTTTCTCGCATCTGGAGCAATTCGGATAACAATGATTGATTTTTGCTGTAGGAGCGAGAAAACGACCTGTAGGTATCTGTTGGGTCCGGATATCGGTGTTCTTAATCGCTGGTCGTCGTTCAACAGGTGAACGTGTTTTGGTTTGGGCTGTCAGTCAGTTGAACAGACGCTTTAAGTTTCAGTCACACTCTATTACCCGCTTGTCTCACGTTTTCTACAAAGGACAACAAACGATAATTGATGAAGTGGTTTATAATGGGAAGATAAACAACTTTGCTTTTCTATATGGTATTATTTTCCAATCAGCACCGTGTCACACAAGTACCAATTAAGCTTTTAGTTTTAATTGTGAGAGCTTTTAAGCTCGTAGCTCCGATAAGACCGCCATCGGAAATTAACAAACTCATCTCGATTTGAGTGCTTTATAATAATTGACGACGAGAAAAAATTATTTTGATTTTTTTCGAGGACGATTTTAAGCCTGCTTTCACCGTTAATGACGTTGATGTAGCTATTTGGATAAGGATTTAATTTCATTGGTTTGAATTCAAATTATACAAGCTCGGAGCTTATATGCATTCATCAACACAAACATATGGTCGGATTCTCGGACTTGATTGAATAAATTAAAAGGAAAAGATGGTCGGCGAAGGACAGACATTGCTAAAAACATCCAAGGATTCCATTCGCTCAAGATTTTTTTTGTACCAACAATGCTCATTAGATTATTCATGTTTAAACGCGTTATATTTCCGGTGGGTTTGTTTTATTCTGAATGTTGTTTGCGTGGGTTAACCTGAAGCTTGTGCCGAGCACGGGCCTGTGCAACAACAAGAACAAACCAGGACCGTATCATAAATACGCCTAGATGACACAAAAATTAACTTAATGTTAAATAAAATATTTTTTGCGGCATTGAAAGCGCTCAGTTACCAAAAAAAACTAATTTACTAAAAACCTGTTCAGTTTTTGACTTAATGTAAATGTTTGGGAACAGATCCGGTCCTGCAAAGTATAAGTTGTATGATTAGAGCTCCAACAGAGAGGTTTATTCATAATGTCCGATGTGTAATGAATAAAAAGCTACAATTTCATCATAACAGGTAGTTTTATAAGGATCGTAAAACTATCATATTACCAATTATACTAATTTATCTCGGCGTTATATCTGGGAGATAATGCAGGCTTTGCTTCAGCAAACTCCATAACTGTCTAATTTAAATTAGATTATTGATATTTGTGCGACTTTTCCATCGGCTGGTTATAAAACTGCAAATTGAGTGAGCTAGCAGCGGACATTTTTGTTCTCTTTGCGCTTTTTTTAGTGCATCCTGTTTATATTAAAATGAACTCTAGATTCAAAGAGATCTGTCACTTTGCATAAATGATTCTTCACTTTTAACCGAAACCGAAATGAAATTAAATTCTTCTACTGAGCCTTTATCCTTATCTTGACCATGTGTTACAGTGATAAAGTCGAACATCCCGAGAGTGCACAATACAGATGGGTGTCGTTTCTTCCATAACAAGGCCGCATTTCATTCCAAGGTGGGCTGTGGGTCGATTTCAAACCCATAATGTCCAAGATTAATAGTGTACGATTTTTCGAGAGTCATAACTACAAGCAGATTAAACACAGATTATTAATTTCATTATAAAAGAATTTATCGCGCGAGTATCTCAAATTAATTATTTGATTTTTACAAACTCATTGCCGTAGCTGGTAATGAAAACTAATGAGGTAATTAATAGCGGGCATTGTGGCCGGGGCTGTAAAGTTATCGAATCTTGGTCTATATCCCAGCGGGTGTTATCTAGTTCGGTCCACAAGCAGCTCTTAGTAATAAAAGGTAGATCACAATATCAAGTTTTGTAGCTTTTATTTACAATCAAGAAAAAGTGTGCTTGCAAAAAATGGGATCCTCTATTGTTTTGATTCTGTAAGTTTGTGTTGTTTTGACGATTCCTTCCTCCAGTAGCCTTGCATTAATAAACGTTGATGTATTTATGCAGTGGATGAAATTAATCGAATGCCATTTGCACTCCGCTGTGGGTCGCTCCGTCAACTACCAGCTACTGGAGAGCCTCTTCAAGATGTGGGCGTTCAACACGCACAATTCGGTTTCAATCGACACACTTTTGATAGCTACACATCTTGCACCAGGTGTTAATAACAGTTTTAATTTTGCCGATCGGAGGAAGTGTTTTGTATCCGTTCTCAACAAAGTGGAGTAGAATTTCTTAACGAGCTAAGAATCGAAAGAAAATTGGTGCATCAAGAGGTCCCGTGTTGAGACAGCTTTGTTCCGTTCGTAACTAACAACCGCTTTGTTATGCAAGATGTAATCAGCTAAACTCAGAAAATAAATAATAAATTCAATGTGGATCCGACCCTGTTAAGCTTCTCAAACTAAAAACAATTTGTATCCGAGACGGTCGATGCCAATCAAAAAATTTATGTAAATTTCACAATTTAATGATACGTCAAATGTAACGAAAACGCTACTATCGAGCTTCTGGCAATGATTCAGCGTTTTGCTGCGTTATTATCACTAATAATCGCTTCACAAGAGTATTATAATAATTTATTTTATTATTTATAGTTCGACGTTGGCCTAACTGTAAAAAACCTATCGCCGAATCAGTAATAAAATAATTGATTGTCATCATTAGAAAGTCTAATGATGTAATAAATTAATTGATTTTCGTTCCGGATGAAGTGAACAAATTAGCTGAATCTTTCGCTTATTATCTTCGTCCATGTGTTTACCATAAATATCCATAATTTACTTGATGGTCACCTTATATGGAGTAACAACGGGCTATTTTAAATAATATTTATTTGAACTGATGCTCGAGTTGAAATCTTTAATTTGATTCTTTCAACAGTAATTTTATACGAGATGGTTTTGAAACTGCATCGCGCTGATAAAATAGATGAATTAAGCACTCTGTCAACAGGTAATAGCGTTTGTGACAATTATCTCCAATGAAAAGCGGTTTTTCAACTAAATAACTATTGCTAACTTGTTTTCAACACAAAAATTCTTTATGGCGTTCTAAGAGAAAACCTTTTTTGCTTGTTGACCTCGTTACTTAAACTGCCTTGTAACGAGCAGTCAATAGAGTTAAGTTCAGTTCTAAGTAGGACTGTCCGAAAAAAAAAAAAACAACAATTGATGTGCATAACAAAAGTAAATAAAAGATGCGTATTTTATCGAAGGTTTAATTGGTCTTTATTTTGGTGAAGCCATCTTCCATCAATAAGTAGAACTACTTATTTTTCAGTCTTTAGAGCTTTTAGTCCGGTCAAAATAGACATCCAACTTCGGAATCATTTGCATAGAACTAAAAAGTGGTACAGACTGTAAAGAAATCATTACGAATAAAATGTCAAAAGTCCCCATCGATCCCACAGATTTTATTCAAGTGAAACAATCGGTTTTTCTCGAAAAAAATTTAACGGTAAGTTAGTTGTAAAAATAGTTTCTACAAAATTTGTAGATTATGCGATTATTTAATAAAAGGACTTTATATTTTTTTACACAAAAAAAATGATAATATTAAATTAATTATCGCGACATTAATTTCGTTGGCTCGCCGAAGCCTGATAAACAACTGCTTGCTACCACACCATTTAAATAATTTTCCACTAATGTAACAAGTTTGCTTTATTTGTAGTTAACTGTTGGCCGTAGGCAAAATTGCAAAAAAATTTGAAAAGTCATTTCCTATATAATCTGCATTTTTTTACCAGATTCCATACAAAATAAAAAGAAAATTGCCCGAACATTCACATCCACGGATCATAAAGAACTTTTAATGTGCCTAAAGAAAAAAAATTACTCGACCACAAAAAATATTATTTTTCTTTTTACACTTCCGATTTGTTCGGAATAAAATGACAAAATATCTTCATGAAAAAATCATATCACAAAAAAAATATGAGCAAAAAATCGCCTATTTTGTAGAAAACTTTTGCTAATTTATAGACTTGAACAGTTAATTAAAAAAAAAAACTTTTTATGGTTTTCCGAAAATCCATATCAAAATGGTGCCCATCTGACATGATGAAAGTCTACAAAAATCGAAAAAAATTATAAAGAACGAGATTTAGAGAAATATAATCTAGATCTTTCAAAGAATGTTAAGAATATAAAAAATCTAAAGCTTCCTAAGGATCTAACCACAATTTGAAAAACATACCTAAAAAAATCTGTAGATAGACAATGTTAAAAAACTGAAAGTATTGAAATTCAGAAGATGTTTGATAACCATAAAAACATAACTCGATCAAAAAATTGCAACGAAATAAAAAAAAAAACTCTGAAACCTTTAGACAATCAGAAGAATTTAAAGAATCTAGTAATCCAATAATTTGACGCTTATCCATAACGTTAATGATATTTCGTTTTCTATATATAAAGTTTCGCTCTTTACCTGTTAGTACTGAACTTTCATGCACAACCAAAATTTTTATGTCGAGCTCTGATTACTCTGATAAAATTAATTAAAACTGTACGGTGTTGCAAATATTTAATTTACTTTAAACTAATAACTTTTTGTTTTAAAAACGTACAGCGTGTCCGCAGATTATGGAAACAATAAAATTGAATTTTTTATCGGTCGATTAACACGGTACTACAGTTTGAAATTTATATTATAAAGTAAGTAATTGTAAAGGGTGACACATCGTAATTTGCTTGTCCATTAAGTGTTGACAGTATAGTAGATTTAAGAAAAATTGTTGGTAATCTATCGGTTCGCTATTATGAAGAAGATAATTTTTTTTTACATTTTTATTTTTTCAAGGTGGTTAGAATAAGGACAATGTTTGATCAAGATGTGACATGTGTTGAGCACGATTTTGGTTGTAGGGATCAAAATGTAAGCTACATATTTACGAAACTAAATGTGCTAAAAAATTCTAGTTTCATTGATTATCTTGCTTCAGTAGATGTAGTGTACTTTCTGAAATTTGTAGTGATTCGTAAGAGTTTACAGAGCGTTTGCAAAAACTTTGACATAATTAATCTTTTTGCTTTATGCTTGCGGTATATTTTTTGAACGTCTTTTATTTGCTCTAACAGAAAGCAAAAAAAAATGAATTAATGACTCTTTCATGCGATCTAAAATCATTATGTATCTCCAGTTAATAATAGTTGCAATAGCACGTCTGTTCTGATTATTCAATCCTGTCGGCGTCCTTTGAAGTGATCCCGATGTAATATTTTCAACTAGAACAAAAATTATAGGTTCCTTAACTCTTGTTTCTATTTAGATTGTTTTCATTTGCAGGCCAGATCTGATGGATGGCGTCCAAACTTTCCTTAGCGTCCATTTAATAGAACCTGTTCTGGCACTAATAAAAAACGAAAAACTCCATCTAAATCTAATGACAAGAGTAAGTATCCTCGTTTACCGTCCGTGTACTGCGTAATCTATGCAAAAGTCATCAATCACTTATGGTAAGATTAAATACGACTGCGATCACTTCCTGCTGGTCTACTAAACGCACGAACCGCAGGACGTTATTGTGAGAAAACCAGTCCGGCATTGCTCATTAAACGTACGATCGTACAAATAAATAGCATTGATTCGGTCCTGCACAATACCGACTCTTTAGAAACGAAACCGTTAAAGTATCCATTAAGTTACAGTTCGCATTCTAGTCGAGGACTGCTGCCTATGTAAATGAAATTTATGGCGCGAAAAGCCCGCGTTGTGACCAATGCAACTGTGAAGGTAGCATTTACAACATTGCACACATTCTTGCTGTATCATAATCAAGCGCAATCTGCTGCTTTTAGGACAAGATTTGTGGAAAAGCTTCCTGGTTGGTAGCAAACTAGATAAACGAAATGTCTAACTGTTAAAAGAAGAAATTCATTTTTTAACTATCGAACCCCTGAAATTTTTTGAGATCAATATTCATAGAATCGTGGAACTTTGAAGTGACGTAAAGCTCTGCATAAAACAAACAAAATAATTGTACTGAAATCTACTAAAGTATAGGTAATCACCAAAGGGTTTAGCCTGAAATCCGGTCTTTAATAATAACGTGTGGACTATTAAGGAAACGTTTAATTTGTTATGCCCGATGGAAGGTGCTAATTGAATTAATTATATTGCATTTTTACAGCTTCGGTCGTTTAACGAAACACCAGCGTGGCTGCGATAAGATCTTAATTATGAAACCTTCTATAATATGTAATTATTCAATGTTATTAATTTCCACAGCGTATGTATACAGCGCCATTTTGACAAGTGACCTGAAAGAAAAGCAATATCGGATTATTAATAGCGGGGATCATAATGGAGCACTTTCCGGCCAGCGCCAATTCCAATCACCTTTTTAGATGGGGTTTTAACCGTCCTAAAACAACGAGTTTATAATCCAATCTCGTCTAACATTAAATATTTTAAGACTGAGGAAAATACAGTTAGAAGCAACGATTTTTTGTCACTAAATTTATGTTACTCGAAGAGGTATGTCACAACCATCAACGGTGCAATTATTGCTCCGATAAAATATCACGTTTTACTACTTTTGCAGTTTCAACTGTAAATAGCAGAAATGTGTTAATGTAGGCGAGAAATGCGAAACATTGCTACTCATGTCACCTAGTCATAAACTGCCGATACACTAATAGTTAATATGTAAAACAAATATTGCTCTAAATGATATGTATGATTCAAGAATAAATGCAGATACACTTATGCAAATCGGAGGAAAATTATCTGTGTTCTCTGGTTCAACAAGGACATTTAATTAAGTGCCTAGTAAATAAGACTTTAGCGGCTATATTAGGCTTATGTGGAGTCAAGGATAGTAGGTGTGAGGATAATAATATAACTGCCATCTATTCTCCTGACTTCAACTTTCACAAATGACTGCATCGAATCAATTAAAATGTAGATATTAAAACGAGCGGTTAATTACCAGGCAACGAGATTTATTACTTGTAAACTTTGTAAATAATACGTTCAAATTAAAAAAAAGCGGCCATAATTATTTTGTTTTAGCTAATAAGTGAGAGAATTAACGTGTTAATTTCCACTCTTGACTATTAAAAGTTTTATTTCAATTTTATTGAAACGAAGCGCACTGATTACAGAAATATTGATTTCACGAAGTATAAAGCATTTTAAGTTTCTTACCTAATTTTGTAATTTTGTTCATGAAGAGATAGTTCCGTATTGCATAATTTTTTCTAAATTAAACGATAAAATGTACTTTTTGACAATTTCATGTTGTCTGTTAGAATAGCAACATTAACAAAGAAGTAAAATATAGCAGAACGATTAAAAGAATAACAAATCGAGAATGCTTTGGAATAATTTGCTTTATCAAAACGTATGTGTTTTCTTGTTGCATTTCCCACACAAATGTCATTACCACTATTTTATAATAATAATCATTAATACCAGAAAACCAAAGTAAATTTGTTGAAATGGTCGAATTAGTTTTTAATCTGTCTTTTGAGGTTAGCGTTATGTCACAACGGGTGACAGTAGCGTCGCACTTGGGTATAAAGTTGATAATAAGCCCACTGTTCGCAATAGAAAATGTAGGTTTTATTTATTTTATAAATGTGTGCTATTGTCAGACCATAATAATGACGCAAATAGCTAAAACTTTAACATTCGAAATTCACGTAGTATAATTTTTTATCTAGTAGTGTTGTCGACGCCTATGGATTTGAACGCCTGTTTTGATTTGGGTTCTTTTGATCACTCTGTATAGGTCACATAATACAGCGTGATCAACACTGATTGAGTCTGTTGGCAACAATGAAAACTTGAAGGATGTTGGTATCTCCCTAACCTAAACGTATTTGCTGCTGTCACTTTTGTTTCCTTTTGACAGTGTTGACAAGTAAATTAGAATTTTGTTATAAAAGTTTCATTTTTGTAATAATTTATCAATTTTAACATGGTTTTTACTCTGGAACATGACATTTTTATTGTAATGGCGTATTTTCGCACCGGAGTTGAGGATGCTGTTAATTGTTGGCAGTATTCTTTGCAAGATGCGTACAATCAATTTCGGGGCATGTTCCCGGAAGAAGTTGTGACCTTGCCTATTTTTAAACAGCATTGCATGCGATTAGTTAACCATTATCTAAAAACAGGTGGGGTAAAAAAGGCAAAACCTGTTGGCAGACCATCGACACTCACAGAAGAAGTAGCCGAAGACATTTGAAATAGAATGCATCAGAGTCCTCGAAAGTCAGTGCGAAAACCATACTGAGTATGGCCATTTTCAACAGGATTCGGCAACAGCACACACAGTGCAGTACTTGCGCCAGTTCTTTGGGGACAGAATAATAAGCAGCGGAATTTGGCCAAGTAGATCGCCGGATCTCACCCCATTGGGAGGAACTGCAAGCTGCCATTAGCCAGGAAATCGCAAATATTACTCCTCAAATGTTGATTAATGTTTTTGAGAGCCTAAAAAGGAGAGTCAACATGTTTGGATCACAATGGGGCGCAATTTGACCGTATTTACGTTAATTTCCTTTTGTGTTCTTTGTTTATCTCATTCTTGTTTTAGTTTTTCCTAATATCTTTCATTAGAATCCTTTTTACATTTAATTAGATTCCCTGTCCCTATCTACCCGATTTACCTTAAAACATAACCTAAAATTTTTGACATTGTCAATTTTACCGTTGTTTGATTTTAAAACACCAGGGTCGCCAATTGTGATGCAAAAAAACCTCCATATCTTTCATTTGTTTTAATACCAACAGACTCAGTCATTGTTGTTATAAACGTTTTCCTGAATCTAAAAAAAAAGCTAGCGCCTTAAAAGGAGCTAAATAAAACCTGGAAGGCGTTTCACTTTTCTTAATGTTTTCAACATACACTTTTATCTAACGTCAAGATAATCTAGTTAATCTAAATATTTTAATCGAATGGAATTTAACTTGGTCGATAATTATTATAATAAGTATAATAATTGCCTGCACTGATGGAGTTAATTAGACGTTTGATAAGATATAGTGCTATGCGTATAAATATTCGTTGGTTTGTCTTGAAGATTGATTTGCGAGTCCGTTTTTCTTTATATAAAACAAGTGGCTGCGACAAGAAGAATCTTGCTCACATTCGTCTCCCTTGCCTCCATCGGTTATGCAGAATCCTTTAATTAATTGCAACATTAGTCGGATTGGCAATCGTGTTAGTGACTAAAAATCCCCCATAATTCAGATAATAATTTTATTTACTACACGTCCATTTAATTAAGCCCTCCTTTTCCTTTTGTCAATTGAAAAATGAGCTAGAATTCTTGAGCGGCATAGTGAAAAACTCGTCTCAATAAAGCAGCGAATTCAGTCTTATGAGGTTGCAAGTGTCACGTTATAATTATCACCTCATTTGGCGATAACACTGTCGACTCGTAAAATCCGTCGTCGTGTAAATACTTCAAAAGACATATTTAAATGTAAATTCGGTATCCTGTTGTAGCGCGCGAGAGCGCTCACGGAAAAATGGCCACAATAAATGTACACCATAAAAGGTCCGCTATCATAAGACATAGATAATCCGAAACAGGTTTAACAATATTGGGCAGTAATTAATTAATCCTGGGGCGAGCTATGTGTCGTGCACTCTTGGCAGGCGATTACATCAAACCAGTCTCTGGCAGGAGATGAGATCTGCGATAAATGTACGAGATAAGTGATCGCCGCGCTGTGAGTTCGACCTTTTTCGTATTTAATTAAGGCAATTAAGTGTCTCATATACAACAACCCCTGCAGATAATATCGGAGATGTCGATAAACAGCGGCTCAGGTGTGTGTTGCGGTGCTGAATTATGTCACACTTACCACTCAACTTCTGATAATTAGGTGGAATCTTGATGTGTACGGAGCATCAGAGATTGTATCGGAAGTGGAACAAAACAAGGAATTTCAGATTATTTTCATCCAGGAAGACATAGCTTAAGAGATATCTACTCAAAATAATTAGGGAAACGATTGAAAGAATGCTCAAGCCGTGAAAAGCTTTATCTGTTCAATTTATTTTTAAATCAAAACTGGAATCTTATGCCTAAATTTTTCTACTTTTTGCCTCTACATGAAATTTATAAAAAAAACTCCAAACAGCAAACCTTTTGAAATTTCCACCTTCCATGTGGTTCTAGGTGTTTCTATGTCTATGCTCTCTTCTATTTTTTTTTACCCATATTGTTTTTACTTTTTTCTCTTCTCCCAGTGTAACCTACCACAGGAGTGGTTCTACTTTCGTAAATACGTTTTCTATCTTTAATCTTTTTCTAATCTCCTCACTTAGTCTTTCCTTTGTAGAGAAAAAACCGTTTAACGCTTTGAACACGTTATACATTTTTGTCGTTTGGTCGTTAATTTTTTTTTTGTTTATGTGGTCTAGTATTATTCCTAAGTATTTTAAGTTATCAGTGCTTCATTATTTTTTCTATACGTTCTTCTTCTCTGTTCTTGGTTTCTTTCACTCTCTTGTTCACCTTTAGATAATTTTTACGTACACTTTATCCGACGCCATTATTTTTCTTTCCAAATCGTCTTTGGAGTTTGAAAGTAGTAAGGTTGTTCACATAGACTAGTTCGTGATTTAAGATTTAATTAGTATTTTTTTTAAGATTTAAAGTCTTTTCGTGATATTTGATTGTTAATTCATTATATCTGCTCTGTCTCCATGGCTCTTATGGCATCGATATCGGCCGTAATTGATTAACAATACTAATATCAGTAACAAAGTTTTTTTTAGCAATTTTATCAATTTTTGTTTATTAATAGTGACAATAATTAATAAAACATTCATACAAACTAAAATAAACAGAAATAAATAATAAAAGTACCGAATTTGAATTTACCGAAAATTTGCTAGGACAGTATTTTCTTTCTTCACGATTTGCCCAAATTGTTGCATTTTCAGATACTGAACTAAAAAGTTGTTTAGAAATTTTCATTTTCTCATTAACAGATTGTTCGAACAAGATTTCTGTCCTCCAAATTGTTTTGATTTAAGAAGCTCGCCACCGTTCTTTGCCAACATGGTAGCACTAGACCTCATTGTCAATCTCCTTCAAAATTTTCAAGATTTTCCAAGTTTTGAATTCTGGGATCTTTTTGGAATCTCTTCCATTTTATGCAATCCTAAGAATTGTCTAGTGCATTTCCCTTTTCAATAGTCTACAAAAAACCGGCGATCCTCCAAGCTAGAAATGTTTTCATGGAGCTTCAAACAAGTGTGCTATTTGGAGCAAAAGTTTTTCTTAGTCCTAACAAATAACAAAGTAAAACCTCTTCGTAAACACCGTCAATTCTTCGTTTTTCCCCCATTTGATGAATTCTTCATTTTTTTTTCTATTTTCTTTTTTTTTTAAAATGCAGTAAATCTTGAGTCGCCGCAGCCGCAGTAACGAGCTGTTGCTTTATATCCTCCAAATATTTGTACTTGCATGTTTTCTGTTAACAGCCCAATCCTGAAAATCCAATCTTGTCTCAATTTCTTTATTCTAAAGCCACCTGAAAAACGTGGTTCTAATTTATTTCTTAAACTTTCTTTTACAATTTTCCTAATCTTTTCCTTGATAGTTGACGTTCTTTATTGTGTCTTGTTTTGAGAGCGATTAGTTTTCTTATCTTGTTTCTTTACCATTTGTACTATTCTCTGCAGCAATCTTCTGATTTCTTGCTTTTCATATTTAGTTATTTTCAAGCCTTGCTCATCTATTTCCGGTATCTTCTTGCACTTCCAAAAGTGTAGTTTTTGTTCTGCTTTTCGTCTCGATTCTTATTTGACTGTTTCTTTATGGCAGTACAAGACATTTATTCTACATCTTATATTTTCCTAAATATTTGATTTTTAGATTATTTAAAGTCTATATTCTTAAAATTTTACAATTTTGGACTCCTAAATAGTATTTTTCCCAAAACCCTACGATTTTAGATAAAAATCGTTTAAATTCTCCAATCTAAAATTTTCCTATATTGTACGTTTTTAGAGACCGGTCCTTCAAATTCTAGATTTTAAATGTTAACTGTTAAAATTTTGTATTTTTAAATATTTTTTTATAAATATCCATTTTGATTTTATGGAAGAACTAAATTTGAAATTAATGGAAACTGAAAATTTACATGAAAAAATATTACAAAGCTTAGTAAAAAGCAAACTGAATCAAAATACTCGCATATTTATTTAAATTGTTTTAAAACACTCTCACTTAATTAGCTAAGTTCTTTTAGCGTCTAGTTCTGAACAGACTGTAGTTAAATGTCTTTTTTTTTTAAATTACAGCTACATTGAAATAAAAAGTCAATAAAATCGAAATTTTCAAAAATTACGTAATTAGTTTTTACTGTAATAACTTGAAATTGCCTCCATTCTGTTTCAGACACTTTGACGCCCGTTGCTGCGTTTATTAAAAAAATTGCACGTATTTTTTTAAAAACTTATTTTATTCTTTCTTTCCAAATCATTTCTAGTAGCAAAATAGACATTATCTGGAAAATCAGATTATAAAATGAAATCTGCAGCATTTTTTTCGCATTCAAAATATGTTTAAAACATGTCTACACATTTTTCGTTATCCATTGTAAGTGTAGAAAATTATTCTCAATAACTCGAACAGTTAAAAAAATGTGTGGCTAACAGAAGTTCACAGCTCAATTAGTGACTGCGCACTTTTATTATTTACTGTGACTAGGTACTTGGTTTCTGAATTTTTTTAACTTAAGAAGAACTTAAGAATAAAGAAGAATAAATTAATCCAAATACGGGTTAATATATAAAACATAAAAAATATGTTTCCGTTCGATAATTAAAACCTGAGGTGGCAATCGCCCGATTCGCTCCGCTTTTCTTCTTGCGATAAGTGAATACCGATTTTATCAGTTGGGTGCATTCCATCAAAATGTAATTATATTTGTAATTCATTTTTTCCAAGCTCGCCGCGTTTGGTGTCGGGATAGCACGAAATATTCCCAACTATTTAGCCCCAAGCGCAGGAATAAATTAAAATCTCCACAATAAATCGTCGACATATGATGCGAGAGAGAACCGAGTAGATCAGGAATACATTATAAATGCAGGTTTGTTGCGGCCGCAATTAATATTTTTTTCCAGGTGCCAGTGAGTTCGCCATTAGCTCGGTCCGACCGTCTAATCACAAAGCTGTCACCTGAAGCGGTCCAGGCGCGAATAGTCCACAAGACAACAAGATATAGGGTTACAAACCCTGGCGACGACTTTAACCTCCAACAATATGCCCTCGAATGCCGTAAATTGCGTCGCAAAGCACTGAATTATTGAACACTTGCATGGACGGGCCGTAAATACTCACCTTTATTAATCAGCAACAGACGACTACCAAAAAGAGCATGTCGAGAAGAAACATCTGGTTTAACTTCACGACAAAACTAGTTAACAATTATATGATGCTTAATAGCTCGTTAAAATTTTCAATGGTCGGGGTTGAAACATGCCGAGGGCTGTCGGATGAAATTTATTAGACAGTAAAAATCGGAGCTGATATTCAACTAATAAAACCAAATGTTCTACGGTTATATCAAAACAGAAATAAATTAACTAAAAGTATAATGATAAGGAATGTACGAGGTACCGTTGCAACTGACTCCTTCATTTATATGTTGAAAACACCAAGTTCTGATAAATATTTAATAAGTCGATGTAGGCAGCAGTTTCAATAAAATGCTATTTTAATGGAAAGTTAAAATCATTTAAATTGTTTAAATATTGTTGAATAAAGTTGTCACTTGTCGCTTTACACAAGAACAGAGTCCTAAGCGTGGAATTATCTTTTAAATCTGACATTTTGCGTTTTACGTTGGTAATAATTTGGTTCTTTCGTCAAAAAGTTCTAGACAAATAAATTGAATGATTTATTTAATTGCTGAAACTTAATTTCAATCACATTTAAAAAAAGTAGAAATGGTCAAAAACTTGTTATTGGTCGTTAAGGAGTACCTTTAAAGTAACAGTGAACAATTACAAAATTAGCTCTTAAATTAGTGCGGCAATTAGTTTTGAGGAGAGCAAATGTATACGTTACATAAAAAGAATTAAAGAGTTTACACTAATGTAGGCTTCATTCTTAATTTTATCTTTTTTGAAATATGTTACGTTTGTCTATAAATTTATAAAAAAGTAAATTTTCAAAAAATCATAAATTTGTTTCTATCATTATTTTGGAAACTAAATATATAATTTATATAAAATAATGTGTTGTAACTACTTCTGTTTTATCATAAAACCGTTTTGATTTATAATGATTATTGGATCGCTTTGTGAAAACTTGTATTTATTGATCAAAACTGGAGAGGAAAAAATTAAGATTATTGAAAGGGAGAATCTATAATTTAAACAATCAAAGTCTAGAATTTAGAATTTTAAAAAATGGAGAATCAGAGAAATGTACAGTCTGTGTTTGAAAGTACCACAATTGAAAATTTTAAATGTATCACATTGAAACATAGAATTTTTTTCTTAATTTTACAATTTTAAAAACCACCATCTAAGAAACTAGGCATCAAAAGGTCTAACACCTGAGAATCTCAAATATAAAAATCCAGAAGCTACAAATTTAAAATTTTAGGTTTTAAAAAAATTCACACAAAATATGAAGTACCAATATTCATAAAATTTTAAAATATATTAGATTTGGAATCTGAGATCCGATAATTCAAAATGTAAATGTACTGATCTAGGATTAATATGATTTTAATTTTAGATTCTTCAAAAGACTAATAGAATTATATAGGTGTTCCAAACTTAATGCTCTGCTCATTTGTTCACCCGAAAAAATCTAATAACTTTTTTTTTCTAAATTTCAAGCTATATTTTTCTCCAAGGGGTAACTCGGTAATAGACTTATTTTATTTATTTTGTATTAATAGAAATAAAACACTAACATTAGTGTAAAGTTTAACCTATTATTGTCTAGAATTATTAACGTTATTGTGAAGAAAAATCAGTAGAATCCTTAGAATTAGTTTATGTAAAAAGCGCAACTTTAGGTTTTCACCTCTTTCCATAAAAGACTTGAGAATCTAAAATCTTACAGTCGAAAACTTGGGATTCTGAAATATCAACGTATTAAGAATTAAGTACCTAAATATGTAGAGTTTGAAAGCTTAAAATCTGAAAGTGTATAAAGCTTTATAATTCATAAGATAACTTAGAACTTGGGATATTCAAGTGTGAGAGTACAGATCCTGAGAAGTGGAGATTTAAAATTTAAACTATCAGAATCTAAAAATGTAGAATCTATGGAAATATAAATTGTACGAATTTAGGCTCTAAGAATGCTAAATTTGAAAATATACAACATAAATTTTAAAAACAGGCATTTTGAAATTCTGATTATGACGGATTAATATCCAAAATCATACAAAACTTATAAACTCTAAAAACTCTAAACCTTCAGAATTTAGAACTTGAAATTTAAAATTGTGATTGGAAAGACAAACATCTAAAAAAAGTTAAATTTGGGGAAATATAAGTTCTAGGAATTTAGAATCTGAGCACATAGGAATCTAGAAAATGAAACACTGTAATGAAGCCTTCGTGATCCATGTATTTTGAAAACTTGACGAGAGGTATGAATTCCTGGAAGTATGCAAATTTCTATGACCTTAGGATTCTAAAAGTTTAGAATTTGAAAGACGAACATATAAAAAAGGAAAATTTGGGAAACTATAAGTTCTAGAAATTTAGAATTTTAGCGCACAAGAATCTTGAAACTGAAACAATGTTAATGAAGCCTGCGTAATCTATGTATCTTGAAAACTTGACGACAGATATGAATATGTGCAAGCATGTAAAACTTGTAAGATCTCAGGATTCTAAAATTTTAGAATTCAGAATTTGAAATCTTGAAGTTTAGAATTCAAAAAGTGGAATTTGGGGAAATGTAAGCTCCGGAAATCTACAATCCGAGAGGATCGAAATTTAGAAATTAAAGGACTCTTAATGAAGCCTACGTGGTGTGTGTATCTCGAAGCTTGTCTCGTTTTTGATGACAGATGAATTCAGTAGTACAAAATAAACAAAGAAATACACTGATTAATTATCTAGTCAATTTTGAAACTGCTAAGTTTGGTGATGCTTGTAAATTCCAGATAATCGCGTCTCCGATATCCTTTTTTCTTTCTCCCGCGATCACATGTGTCTCCGGATAAATCCGGCGGCTCGTAAACAAGAAGATATCGTTTGTTCTTGGACACGGAGCGGATAAGTAAAGAGTGACGACTTTCGCTGGACTCGCTAATTGCAGCAACTCGCACTCTATGGCTATCATCCCTGAAGCGGCACCACACCATCATACATTATTCCACAGATCGCTTCCAGTTATGCATACGACGATCCCAATTAATCTTATCTCTGTTTTTCTGACCTATCACAGCTTGCTGCACAATTAATAACTAATTGACCTAAATGATTGCATTCCATTGTAAAATCCGACGTGGCACAAGTGTTTTCTAATGAATAAGTAATTTCACGCATCTCTAGGATTCAATAAATTATACGTCTTCGTAAATTGAGCGTGGTGAAGTAATTGTGCCGGCTTTTTTTGTGAGTACTTCATGTGGACAACAACACGTGGCCGTATTGTTCTCTCGTTGCGCTTATCAATCAAGAAAGGGATCTGATGGAACACCGCTCAGAGCAAAATACATCTTAATTAATTGTTGGAAAGGTCGGATGTCAAGTGGAAATTACAATTTAAATTGTTAGAAATCTGGCATTAAGGAGGTGGTTATTTTAGTCAAAAAGTTTTCTTCTTTTGCCTTTATTAGGTCAGGATCATTGTTCGTCTCTGACTCAGATGTTAAACTTTTACAACAATGGAAACAGACAACCGATGACGTTAAGACTTTACATCCATCTAAACTGATGGATCTAAAATTAAAAATGGAATTGCGTAAACTTTGTAAATGACGTGTTCAGTGCTTCCGTCACTGCCAAAAAATAGTCTAGCAACCGCTTGTCCCTTTAATTAATTTATAAATAACTCAATATGATAGTCGTGAAGGTCTTCCCACAACATTTCATGAATGAATGGCCTCAATGTATTCAGTTGTACACGAATGATTAAAAATCAATAAGGTCGTTGGCTATTTTTATTTACAAGTAGCGTCACGTTTGTTTTATTAATTTGTTATGGTGTTCGATGTTTGCTCTCTTGCGTCAATTCCTAAAACAATTCGAGTTAAAAATAGCGAATAACGTCTTCGGTCGATTAAAGTTTTATAGCGCTGAAGGGTAAAAATATAGTTCTGTTCAATATAGCCCAAGAAATCTAGTTATAACACATAATTTGTCACGAACCTCGAGGGTGGATTATACGATTAGTGGAAAAAACCATCACAAAACTGCGTGATAGGAAAATTAAAAAAAAAAGTTGGCAACCTGCGCCGACCACATAACAATTAGAAACGATAAATTCAAACTATGTTAAAAGACGTCCATTTCTTAAAAATTATGACTTAGAAGATGACGGTTGCTTTAAAGCAAATTGAAACCCTTCAACAAAAAGACAGCACGAATCTAACAATAAGTCAGGAAAAGTAAAACAGTATCTAAACAGAATGACAGCCCAATAATAAACATTCCTTTGGTATAATTTATAGCGAGTATGCACAAATATGTACGTATATAAAATCGTTAAGAATTATGATTTATTGTGTTTCAAACTGCATTTAAGTACCCATGGAATATTTAAAATAGGCCGTTTTGCGCAAACATCCTTAACTTTCACCGTTTATGAGACTGTTTACTCGCCGTCTTTTCCCACCTTCCGCATACTGCCGTCTTTTAATTCCTTTTTAATTCCCATTTTCTTCCATAACCGCCAAGATGTGTGTAATATAATGAAAGAGGTGTGTATGTAATTGCCGGATGCCTTCATTCCAGCCCGTACAATTAACGAATTTGATCTAAACGGCGGTGTTAATTAAAGTCGGCCCGCTACAACAAGTATGTAGCCGCGATGGTCCGCGAACAGCTGCAGAATGCAATTAAGATAAGTGTAGTCCTATTACAGAAGCTACTAGCGTGATTGATTCTCGGGATCAAAGATCACTGATGTAATAATAATTTCATCTACCGGGCTTGGTCGGATCAAGCACAACGATATTAAAATAGAGAACAGACCGTGCGTGACGACGTCCCGGAATGGGACGCTCAGGTATTCTCCGGGACGATTTTTCTACGAGAAGGAACGCATTGTCCTTCCGCCCCAAGAATGGACTATAAATTAACCGATCGTGACTCGCTCGTACAATAACAATTACTTGATGCAGATTCAATTGAAGAATTGTTGATAATCATGATGGTTCCTCTATTCCTGGAATTCCAGTACCGGAATTCACAAATAAAACTCATTTTTTTTTAAGTTAGATGCTCACAATCCTTGGGCTTATTTCATAGTTTCAAATAAAAACAGAGAACACGAACGTTGCACATTACTGATCTTAATGTTAGTAATTTTACACATCCACATTGGCATAAAAAATACATAAATTATTCAAGATTAGTTCAAGCTTGAAGTTTATAGGTTTGGTTTATGATTATCCATATTTGCATTATCTTTATGCTTGTAAAACCATTTATTAAATTTTTATTAAAGGTCTTTTGCTTTTATAACACTGCTGCTTTATCTTTTTATGTTCGTTTATTATGAATTTTCAAACAATTTTATAGTATGAATGCTTTTAATCAGTGTTTTTTTTTTATTAATTATTTTGTTGGCATTAGCTTGTAATCCTTGAAATTATATAAATATATGCATAATACGATTATTAAAATGTTATTATTACAGCTTCTTTTAAGTGGAAAAAATTGATGTCTTTAGTGTGTTTTCCAAAAACCAATAATAAATTTAGCACAATTACTATGAATATTTTTTTTTATAAAAAAATTGCAAATTTTAATATTTTTATATTTTTAGATTTCATGGCCATATAAATGAAATAGTTACACAAAAAGATCGTAAATTCCATTTTATTATTTGAAGGTGCTTGAAGCTTGTAAAAATTCAGTGTCATTTCATTTTTCTATGATTTTTATTCTAGCTTCACTAAAAAGAACACCATGAACTTTTTGAATTGAGTTTTTTTTCTATGTAAATATTCCCGCAGCATCGACTTGATCAAAATAATAAATAAACATTGCCTTAGGAAAAGAAAGTAGCAAATTAAACAAAAATATTTTATGTACAAACATATTTGTGAAAAATTATAAAAATAAAAATTATTAGATTCTTATTTTTTCTTTACCATTTCTGTAAAATGCTCAGATTATTTAGATTTTAGAAAAATGTAAAAATAATCTCCCAGCTCCCATGAATGTTTTGAATATATTGAACTGTAATCCTTTTGATTGTTTGAGTCTTTCAAAATCTTTAGATTTCTTTATTAATTAATTATTATTCGTCGCAATAAATTTTCGCTATAATCGCGGAAATCCGCTGAATAAAAAAGAAGTTTTTGTGTTTTTTTTTTCCATTTGTTGTTAGGATATGTTTCATTGCCTGCGCTTTTAGATTCTACTTACCTTTATAATCTTTAAATTTTTCAAAATTTCCAGATTCTCTAATTTTTTTTGTTGTTTTTCTAGGTTTGTTAAATAATTCAAATTGCTTTCAGAATGTCCTGTATTTCTTTTAGCACCTATTTAATAGGATTTTTGATTAGGTATGTAAATTCTTGAATTTTTTTACATCTACTCTTCTCTATTTTTTACGTTTTAAAGCGTTGAATTCTTTTTATTCCATTCTTGAATCTTTTGTATTTTTTTTAAATTATTTTCTGTATTTTTGATAAGTTCTAAACTTTTTAAATCTTTAATATTCTGAACTTACAGTCTATAAATTTTTAGAATATTATATATTTTCTCGAATTGGTCATAAAATTGGTATGTTTGTATCACCTAGGTAAATTCCCAGAATCTACTGGATGCTTCGGATTGTATATTTTTATGTTTATTTTTATTTTTTATGTATAATTCGAATTTATTAGATTCACTAAACTTTTCCAAGTTTTTAAATTTCTTAAATTTTTTAGGTCTCTATTTTTTGTAACTCTTAGACACTGCAAGTATTTTTTTTATTATTTATATATATTATAATCTTTAGACTTTATAATCGTTATAGACGAGTTTTTCTGTAGTATTATATAATAGTAGTATACCAATAACATATAATATATTTTAATTTCTATTATATATTGTGCACCAAAAGTTAAAAATTTTGCTGCTGAATTAAACTTAAGCCTTCAATTTGTAAAACTCAAAATTGCGATAAAAGTGAGATTGCGATCTTCCAGGTTGAGTTTTCACATGGGAACGTACGTGTCTCATAAATTACTTTTGTTAGTAGTAAATATTAGACATAAATTGTTTAAGTTGTCACACTTTTCTCTAACTAGCGCTTAAACATATCCAGTTTCTTTACTCGTCGAAGCATATCGTAGATATAGTTATACACGTTCTCGTAAATCAACAGTTTTGTTTCCAGTAATAATGATTTAAGATCCATTAGTAACAGTATTAGACAAGGCAATTATAAATTTATTAAATTATCTCAGTCAGTTTTTTGAAATTTGAAGTATCTGCTTAAAACAGTAGAATAGATTTTGGAGACTCCTTTAATAGAGCGAAGCTATTCACAGTGAAAAAAAAAATTAGCCTTTTTGAAGAGAAGTCACTGTTAGTGTAGCTGAAGTGCTATAAAAATGGCAGGCGACCAAAACTACACAAATTTTCGACTGTCTTTATGAAACAGCTCGAGTTGCTTGGACAGCACTTAGACAAGAAAAGGTACTATCTTAATCTTCATGAAAACAAAATGTATTAAATCAATCAAGCTTTGATTAATTTTCTTAAGACAGATGAAGGGTAAGAAAATCAACTCGGAGATATTTTGATGTCTTTATTTTGTCCTTCTTTGGCGCCTATCAGCTTATGGTCCTTGAGACTCGTTTCACAGGACTTGTTTCATATCCTCTTTTTAATTTCACACAGCAATTTGTTGTAGGAAAATTTGCATATCCACTCTTCACATGTCACACGGTGCGAGATAAAAATGAAAGACTTGTTCGGCCGTAATGACCCGTTATTACGTAAGATTGAAAGCTACACGGCATAATTATGATATAATTCAACTTCCTAGTTAAAACAGGCGAACCGTTCATCGTTACCAAGGTGTACACGCATTCCAAAATTCAATTATCCTTTACGAACCGTCATCTATTAATGGAATATAACAATTCACGACATCCCGGACACGACGCGTAATTTTCTCGTCGCGGAATTCAATGTTTAAAGACATTTTATTTTATTAAAGCGTGCCCGCCATTTGTGTATAACTACAACAATTTTAACATTAAGACCGAGACATACCGACAATTCACTTCCATAAAAAATATCAACATGAATATGAATCATTAGGTCTCGCAAGCACGTACACGGACCAGAAAACATCACATGAATGACTGGAGTAATTGGATGGTGTCATGTAGACAAGAATTTTACGAGGCCGATGTCGGAGCCCTCAACACCCTCAATAACTCACTCAACTCTTGACGTAGAATGAGTTTCATGCACCTTGAGGCACGTGAAGCAAAGTCAGCGAAATTCGATTGGACAGAATTACCTACAACCGGAGTCCTTCTTGCATGAACCGGCCGTTAATTCGCTGCTGGCGCCTCGAGATGAATGAAGGGGTCACAATTAAAGTTAACTACGAGGTATGCGCTCGAATGAGGAAATACGTTAATAAATCAAATGGGAGAAGTTGATGCGATGCGACGTGCGAGCGAGGGCAAGCAAGGGTTAAACACTCTGGTAGCGTTCCATAGACAACAAGTACAAGTCAAGAATTTGGACGATTGCCCAAACAATATCTACAGTAGATATCTATAAATTTCTATGGTGTCTTGTCCGATTCTTTATGACATACGTATAACTTATATTCTTGTCAGTGCACATTGTTCGCGATCTTTTCATAATCACAAAGAAAAAGTACATGCGCAACATCTGCAAGGGTAAGGACAAGTCGAGGAGTGTCCTGTTTGAGATGCAGGGCGCCCAGCATGTTCTCACATCACCCATATATGGAGCAAGCTCATGATTTACGTTTAAAGATATTGGGCGCTTGTAAACCGTCCGATACACCGCTTCGCTCTCTATCTTATCAGTTAGTGTCCAACTTGTGCCGCTATACCAACGACCAGTGACGGTGACATACCCGCAATACTTTTACACAAGGTACTTGTATCTTGTTATATGCATACAAGGAACGCATTTTCTATTACAAGAATGTCTCTATTGAATCGTGCTCGTTGATGGCTTGGATTGCGTCTAAGAAACCTGAGGCCCCACCCAGGTGTCTGTGGAAGAAAGTGTTGGACCAGAAGTTCTATAGTTAATTAAAAAAGAAAATGCAACATTCATTTTAAGTTCCAAATGGTTCGATTTTATTATGTCCTAGTGTCTGTTTTTTTTTTGGAATTTGAGTTTAGTCGAAATGCTTATCACTGCTTATCCATTTGGTAAACTAAAGAAAAACAAAGACAAGGAAGAATTGTTAAAATTTTGACAGATTATTTTGCCACATTCCTGAGAAAGTTTATGGTTTTTAAACCATTACTTTATAAGTATGAATTCTAAAATTTATTAATATTCTATTTCCATTCTAACTGAGAAAACAAATCTCTAGATTTTAACTCTAATAAAAAACGGTTATTACTGACTGTAAAAACTACTGAATATTTCTGATATAAAAGTACGATACGCATGGATTTAAAAATTAGCTGTGAACAAACATATCGACCTATGCTAATTAGCCAGCAATTAGAATGTCAAATATACTTGTGAGCATAGACTACAAAAATACAGTAAGACAATGACTCATTAGTACATAACAGTAAGTTGTTTTGAATGTTTTACGTCGTTTTGGTTTAGGCTCATTGTACTGTTTTTTAAACCACTCGTTATGTCCGCTGACTTAGATTCTAATATAGAAGGTAGTAAAATTTACAACGAACCAGCTTTCCCATGAGAGAGGTTTCCGTATTTAAAGCTTTTCGGATTCAGAATTGAAATTGGTATCCAGATTCTTTTATTAATGGGAATTTCAAAATTTAATTTTATTGTTTCTGCTTTGAACAATTTAAATTTTTAGAAATTGCCATTTATAATTTTTTTCTCATACACCAAATTTTTACATTTTGAGTGGCAATGTTATTGATTTTATAAAGATTTTATAGAGATAGAAGGCTTCATATCTCTCAGATTTTAAGGTTTTCACAGATTTTCTGTACATTATATCATGAATTTTCCTCTTTTAAACAACTTTCTTCTTCAATTTTCTTACTTACATCAAGATTTTTGATACTCAAAAATTGAATTTTCATGTTTCCAGTGTGACATTTTTAATTTTTAGCATTTAGTTTATTGCTTATAAAATTTGTCAGCTTAAACATTTTTTGGTGAGTGATTTAAGAAAAAAATTAATACCACTTATTTCATTTTTAAGCAATTTGATTTGAACAAAAAATTGAATCAAAATTTCCGTCAAAATTTTAAGTTACCTTTGTTGCTTGTTTATATTTTACTAGCTGTACGTACATACAGAGTGTTTCACCATGCTGTACATTCCTTCAGACTTGTAATAGATCCACAGGAATCCACTTCGTAAAAAAAATTGGCAACTAATAGACCTGTTCTCCAAATGGAAATGAACAAAGTGTAGTGGCCTCCTCGTTCCCCGGTCTTTAATCCTTGTGAATTTTTGTGGGGCCACATGAAACAATTAGTGACCAAAAATTGACATTCCGAACATTTTTTGTAAAAATAAGATAGGGGGAATTCCTCTAGCGCCGGACAGCATCAGTAATTTTTGTTTCCTCTTCAACAGTTGAATTTAAAAAAAAATACCAAAGTTTTAGTTTACAAAGATTAGACATTATGAAGATTTCTACATTGAACCAATAAATTTAAAATTTTTCTTTTACGGGATGATTAGCTTTAATTCTGAGTTTTTATTAATAAAACATATTTTAATCTTTATCGTTCTCTTACTGTTGAATTAAAAAAAAGGCACTTGCAAGAAGTTTGTCGGGGAATAAATATTTCAACTAAATAAATATGTAATATATGACAGATTCTTGCAGTGAATAATACTTCCACTACAAATATATGTCAAAGTCGGTTTCATAATTGTCTTTAGCTCAGTGAATTGTTTTTCATCATCTCATCATGGACATTTAATGGAATAAACGTTGAGAAACTATAACTCATTTTATTAGATCTTTTATTTCATTCTAAATTTACTACTTGACGCATTTGCCACAATAATTAAATAGCCAACCTGGTAATAATAAAATAAATGCAATTTCTTTAACACATAAAAAATTAAAGTACCATTGAAAAATAATAGAAATGCTTTAAAGGACAAAACTCCCGACAACTATTCGGTTACATCCTACGAACTATTTGATCAATTAATTAACGAATAAAAAAATATCGATTTTGCCTGGAGCATTATTTATTTGAAGCATCAGGCAAATAAGATTTTTATCAATTGATAAGGTCAGCGTGTGGAAACTAAATAAATATTGAGTACCTATAAAATGAAGAAATAAACTAGCTAGACTATGAGACGAGCACCTAGTTCTTTGTTAATTGTTTCTCTTGCGTCGGTCTCAACTGTTCCCCCATTTGTCATTTATAAAAAGTCAAAATCTCCGATTATTATCAGTTCAAGATGTGCAACTCCGCGTGCAATCTCATGCACAATGGCCATTTGTCGCAAGGTGGGGGCAGATAAATCTCCTGAGATGTGAAGTCTGATATTTCCCTGCAATTATTTATCGGCATAGACCTGAAGACAATCAACAGCGGCTTTAAAACAATAGTGGGCGTGTCAAGCAATCAATTGTGAATGTGGCTATTATTAGGACCGCATGCAACAGGTACTAAAAAAAATCCCATCGAGCTTTTTAACAAATCTCGTCATTGTTCAAGATTGGAAAAAAAGTGCTTCACGATTACAAGCACCCTCTTCCAGAAAACCTCTTATCGCGGAAATTATGTGATAGCTACCATATTACGCCGTCTGTGTTGCTGTTTAAGCAAATATGTGACATCAGATCTGGTATCGCATATATTGATGTCCTCCCGCTAGTGTCTTGTAGTAATGCGTTAGCGAGCTTGTCAGACAATCGGCTGCCGAGCTGGAGAGGTCGCTCGAACGTCGTAAATTGCTAGCCCTGCGATCGCATCCACCACGACAACGTGACCACCGAGACGACGGTTGCACATATGGAAGCTTTGGAGAGCTTGGAGAGCTTTACGGACGAAGGATACTATGTTCCTTCATTTTACCTTCTTTTGTTGTTTAAAAATTCTTAAAATATTTGTGGCCACGAAACAATATTATTTCGTTGTTTTACAATAAAACAACACCTGTATTCCCAAAGATTTACAAGAAATTTTATTAAGCTCTGAAATCGAGAAGATCAAAGATTGTTGTATTCTGTAAATTGAAGAAGAAAATGGAGCTCTAGATCTTCAAAATGAAAGGGCGATAGTCTAAGTAAAACGACCAGTTTTAGCTTACTCGTACTTTCCCAAACGAAGTTCTAACGTCTAAAGAATTTGCAGACTAGGAAATAAATTTGAAAAAACAACATACTTTTTGACGTGGAAAAAGTTGATGTCATTTACAATTTTACCGCAAATTTGGGAAAATTTAGGTCAAGTCACACCTTTTCAACTTGATTTATATTTTTGGTTCACATCTAATCTTGAATAACCATGAATGTTTTCGATATGTTGGACAACTTTGAAACTGAAGGTACCCCATTGAATAGTCTTATCTCTAATGAAGAGTAGTTTTTATTTCCTGTTTGTGTAAATTCGGACTTTCGTTCTTATCAAACTGATATGTTGTAACAATCATAAATATGCTGGCTGTGACAGGAATTTTTCGTTTCTATTCACAAAAGACAGGTGCCACACCAAGAAATCAACAATAAATTATGCAAGTAATGAAAAAACACCGAATGTATGAACTGGCACGCGGTTAAGCAGATTAATGTATCTAAAAAGCAGCTGGTGTGAAATGGAATATTATGACTATAGATAACAAGCTGTCACAATAGAAACATTCACATTTTTAAAAAAAGCAAACATTTTGTTCATCTGAAAGAAAGCTCTGTCCATAATTATAATTCGAACCAAAAATCGAAATAAAATAAATCAAACTGCTTATCAGATGACAAATCCAGCATGGTTATAAAACAGTCAGGTGTGATAGCAATGTCCGGTGGCACTTTCACGAACGCGATTTGTGTCCGTGGAAGACCAGCAAACAGCTGCTGTATCTGTATTTCCACCATATTTTTCTTGAAATCACCAGAAACAGCATGTTGTTTATAATTAAATATCAATTTTCGTGTTGTCAACAGAGAGCTTATCAAATCCATCGGTGATAAAAGTGAGGATGGCTCCTATTAACTGAAGAATTCCGTTCTTGCGCGAGATCAAAATGTGTGAGATAGGCAAATGAAGAGGGTCAATTGCGGAGCTTCTTCACCTCGCCACCATTATGTAAATTGGTGGAAAATATCAGTTGTATCTGTTGGCCGATGATTGATTTACAACTCGCGCTATCTCGGTATGTGTCCGGTGGCATTCCGAGTATTCCACAACACTCGAGATCCTTATCAGATGGAGCTGTCAACACCGAATTCTCACTTTTTATTCGCGAAGCAGCGCGTTTAAAAGCACGGATTTACTGCAGGACGAATATTGCTTTCCATATCGAAAAACCGACGGCTTTTAAATAATAACAGATTAAATCTACATAAGGCGTACGGACTTGGTAATGGATGGTGTGTGAAGCGACCAGAGTCGACAATAGAATTATATACATCTGAATGCTTGTGGTTTTTCAGGCGTTCTATAACTCATACGTGGTATTTTGTGGTTTTATAATGCTGGACTGTGAACAAATATTTATTTCTTCTTTGGCTCCAACGAAATTGCTGGTATGCCTTAGGCAAGACACATCGACAATCCTAGCTAGAAACGTTGATATGAAAAAAAAAGAAAGATCACAAACAATAATCAAATCACTAATTAAAAGAATAAAATATGTATGACTAGCTTGTTTTTCAGAGGTTGGGTCGATCGGATCGCTCATTTACAGCTGCTCGACAAATCGTGATGTAAATTGGTATAATAATTCAGTTAGTTTTTATTGATTCGTTCGATAAACCGATTGGTTAATTATTGTTATTATACAACTAATTGAAATATTGCACCTATAGGATAGAACAGACGTGTTTTGCGTAGCCGCATAATTATAGTTCCAACGCTACATTTTCATTGGTCTCTCTAAACAATAAAAGAAAGTATATTGTTCTAACGCCGTTATAATGAAAAAGTGTAATTTATAAAATTGGATTTTAATGCAAATTAGACGGGATGAAGTTTATGGTAGACTATCAAAATTTGCATAGGATTTTATAAATAATAAAAGTTTATTAATTTGTGAGATCTGACACTTGGAATTTGCACTAATGCATCTAAGACTTAATTACTTTTACAGTTTCATCCTGACAATAAAATATTTGAGTTTTCAACATTTTAATTTTGTTAAAATTGTTAATATTTTGTGTCAGCGTGTTTTTTTCTAAAAAAATTGAAAACGATAGACAAAAATTAGGCGTAAAAATTTGCATAGGTTTGTTGTTAGGTTTGCTGTTCAAGTCCTCAATGTGACTATTTGACGGTGAAGATAATTTCTTGTCGATGCTATTTCAGTTAGAAGCTAAAAATATTAGAGGCACACGTTTTTGAGGTAACAATTTATACCTAAGTCCTCTTAACTGTATTAAAGCTGAAAAATTAACTAATCAAGGTTAAAAACAAAAAAATGAAGTACAGGCACGGAGTTTCTTTCTGACTTGGAATTTACTACGAATTTTAAAATGTTTGAAATTAATTAGAAAATGATAATAGCATGTTTATTAAATTAAATAATTTAATATAGCAAGCTCTCAAAACCCAATTATTTGAAAAAAATTACAACACAAAATTTTGGAATCAAAAATTGGAATCTACGAATTTAAAAGATTGAAAATTTTAAAATTGCACTAAAGTTGTGGACGCCGAGAGTCCGGGGGTCCTGAAAAGTGTAAGCCTGAAAATCTCAATATATAAGAAACTCAGATCTTAATTATAAAATTTGCTAATATTGGAGCATAAAATCCTGAGAATTTGGAAAAAGCCAAAAATATGTAATATTTGCCAAAATGCCAAAATCTGAGAACTTAAAACATGCTATCAAAAAATATAAGTATTATGTAGATAACTAATAAACTTTAATTAATTAAATTATGATAAGTGACAAATTAAAAGTAAGAATCTCAGAATCTCAAATTCACACTTAAAACAAATGGTTAAAAATACAAAAAAGAACTTAGTTTGTTAATGCTACTTGGGAATCCTAAAAATTAGAACATTTATAAATTGGATTTTTTGAGAAATAATCAAAAATTCAGCCCTAAATTATAAAATGTTAAAAATTTCTAAAACATTTCAGATCTGAATAATCTGAAGAAATCCAACCTGGAAAAATGGCCACATGAGCTAATTGTTGAAATCTAAAACGAGTACCCAGAAAGCAGAGAATCTGACAGATATATGAAATTAATTTATTGAAATTAATGTTTATTATTTTATTATATTACATTTTATTGAGCTAGTAATTTGATATTATCTTTAAAGAAAGTTTTGTTTTTTAATACAATAAAATGAAGAAACTCTGCTTATAGGCTGAATGCAGTATTTCGTCAGTATTTTCTGCTGTTGACATTTTTGGACCTATCAAATTCTGTTTCGTTTATTAGTGATGGTGTTCACAATTTCGCTTTATGCAACTAGTGATACAAAGCTGTGCTACGAAACGTCAGCAACTACATCAAAATCTTAGCAACTCCTTCAAAACTTCAACGATAACAAGCTGGAGATAAGCATTACACTTAAAATTTGGAATCTCTTCGTAGCTCTGCCTATTTACCTCAAGGTGTCTCTTTAAACATTTGAGAATTTACATTAATTGATGTGCCTAAATGTCATTGTCATGATCCCTATGACAGAAATTGTCCAAAATCGACAGACCACAGTACTCACTTCAAACTCCAAAGGCTGTTTCGACGCCGTTTTTTAATCATGTGGTTTTGACAAAGTTATACAAGTAAACCAAAGCGTTGTACTTAACACAGCCTGTTAGACTAAGTGGTATTGTATATTTGACATTATGTGCGCTTAGAAATTCAACAACAATACTTCGTTTCTTCTTTTAAGACATATAAAAGATAAATCGACGTCCATATTTGTGAAAGAACAGTAGAAAACAACAAGCTGTTTAAACAAGAAAGCTGTTGGTATATACCACCAGCAACGGTACACTTTCCATTTCCTGTTCATATTCTCTCTCTGCTCATTCTATTTGTCATGGTAATAGATATAGAGATGGATATCTATTGTTGTTTATTGTTAGGTGTCACGGCAATACTGTTCACCCAAAGAAACTGTTTATAAATTAGGAACTTGTTTGCATTTCAAATTCAAATGAATTCTTCTATCATTATGAGCGAAGACAAAAATTTCCTCCATGGGGATGAAACCATCCAAACAGATGTGTATTATAGTTCGATGGAGACAGGCCATAATAACAGACATTAGCGTGTCATTAATAAAGCGGTGTTTTTTTCGTGGCAGCTAAGGAGCAGAGTTTATTTATTGCATGAAATATGTCTGTGTCATGGCGGGACGTACGTACGCCCCTGCTCTGCTCCGAGTCAACGGAAAGCCATTGTGTGCAAGAACTGGCCAGGCCCGCGGCAGGCCAACATCCGCTCACGTGCTATATGCCTCTTACCAGCCTCGTGTCCGAGGGCACTCATCATATCTTCGTTCTTAATTACAGACTAGGAATTATGTGATGTAACATGAGTCTCGTTACAGCGGACGTACTTTATGTTGATAGACTACACGTTCAATAAGTCTTTTATCACGCGATCTAGAAGGATTTTTGCTGGGAATAGCGGCAACAGCAATTTTCATATGCAGTGTTCAATAGCCAACGCATATACAAAACTGTCAAAATTTAGAAAATGTTTAGTGAAATCCGCTTAATTTTGGTCGTCAAATAAATTATTTTACTTAATTTGATAATTTATTTGAGGCCTTGTGAAAATGTTAGTTACTTAATAAAAACTACAACGTCCTATACCTATCAATCTAGATTTGTGAAAAATTCATCCGGATAAATACTTAAATATTTATTTATTTGTATAACTAAACAATCTGATGATATATATGTATATTTTGCTGATAGCCATGTTGGTAGGTATAGCAGTTTTAAATTTAAACGGTAAGAATTAGGAATTATTTATACATTTGTTGATTTTTTATGTAAAATTGGCTTTAGAGGTTGTGAAATCGGTAATAAGGAAATAGAATTTTCGTTGTTTAGATTTTGTTGTCAGATTACCAAATATTTAGATATTGACATGAATGGAGTGTAGGGGATTATCCTGCAATTGATGGCTTCTGGTCGTCTAGCAGCTTGTCCGTTTGTGTCAAACTTTATTAATCGAAACACGCATAATTGAATATAAATTCGATTGTAACCAAATAGGCAAATAATCGTAACTTAAAGAAACTTATATCCACGGTTTTCTACCTACAGCAAACACATGTTTCCTTTTAATAAAAACTTTATTGGTTTTTATATTTGACACTTTCTGAAGAATGGCACCTTGAAAACGATACGGGTGTGTTGTAAACGAAAACAAATATAAAAATAACACACATTTTTATAGAGATGTAAGGAAGCAATAAAGTGCGTCTGAAAGTTAAGTTAAAACATAAATTTCCGTTTTATTTTGATGAGCGTCGATAAATTGGCCGCGTGTGAGCCCTCCGTAAAGCAATTATTTTCGGTATAATGAGCATTGTGTGGTGTGCGAAGCGTCAACGGGCTCGGTCGATAAATCAGAGGTTAAAATTTGTACATATATTAGAGGTTCATTTGAATTTACACCTATCCAAGCTGTCCACGTGTCGGTTTACATTTCCTATCCGGAGACTTCAACGTACGATGAAGACGCACGCCCTCTTTTATCCCGACTTTACTCAGCAATCTGATTGTGTTTTCTTGAAAAGACGCATATCACGACGTGGGTGCGCCCGAATACAGTATAAATATCATCATCAAAACAATCCACTGTTCCATTGACAGATTGCCGCACAAAGGCGTTGTAAACAAGTCGATGGGCCATTGATTGATTTTTCAAAAGTGGATGGACCACGTTCTTTTCTTACACTAGACAACAAAGGCTCGGGGACAAGAGCATGAGAAATCAGAAATCAGTCAGATTGATTATAACAAATATCTGATAAAACTAAAAATGGAGTTTATGCTTGCCGCCAAGTTTTTGCTCTTGTTTGTCATCCTTGTTTTGTTTCAACCAATCCACCTAGCCAGCCGGACATAAAAAGGACGGCCATAAATGCAGGATAACGACGATTTAGCGTACATATGGAAGAATTTGCGACGTGGTAATCAGGATTTATCGTCTGAATTGTAGTCGATTCTAGTTTATCTTAACGATTTCTTTAATCAAGATGCGCCGAAACCTACAAGGCATTTATTTGAACAGATTGACGTAGACTTTAAATAACCTCGAGCCGTCATGCATAACTAACTTCAATATTCGTTCGTTTTTCTCTGAAATTACTCCTAAAGTGGCCGATTCATGCCGCTTGCCGTCGTATTTAAATCACTTGATCCGGGCATCCGGACTTGAACGTATTTGTGAAGACGTTTCGTCGTTACTGCATCACAATTCAGATCCATTCCGGCATAAATAACGTTTTTAATGTAACATTTACTGCCTTACGTTCAATCCAGAACCGGTTAAGTAAACTAATAAATAGCCCGTCGAACACTTCGACGTATATTAAGACCGAAATATCCTAATTTGGACGGACAAGGTATTGAATTGGTATTTTATTCTGGTAATTGACGACTCGGGCATAAAACCGTACATAAAGAAGGTTTATAAACGAATTAACGCAAAACACCGCGCAAATCACGACACTTAAGTAAGACGACACTTCAGACAGACAACATTTAAGAGGGAATTTTTCAGGTGTTTGTTCTAACCTGCTTTGTGCCAACCAATTAATTCGGTTCCAGTTTTGCTAAGTTTTAATATATAGCCATCTCCAACAGTTTTATTACCAAACAAAGCTACTTTTAAATTTACAATACAGAGAAGGAATAGTTTTTCTAAAATGGTCCAAATTTATTACCTACTGCATATTTAAATAAGTGTTTAGAATCTAAGTAGCAGAAAAAATTAGCCACCTTTATGCTTTTAATCTCTTAAAAAAAGCCATCAAGAACCAAGTTAAAACTTAGTTTCAATAAAAGTTACCTACTGACACATTTCGTCCTTGAACGTCGCATCTTCTGTATTCGACATATTTATTGGTTTATTGGTTTAATAGGCTGACGTTTGTTCTAATGCAAATAAGACTGTCACCTAAAAAAAAATCTGCACTGTACGCGCAAATTCACTGGCCATCGAAAGTTTTACAAGAGGCATACTCTTTTGAATACCATAAAGACAAATTTTCAAATGTTGGCAGCATGTCACAGTTTCTCGGAATTCTATAATAAAAAAATTATCTTATGTATGTTGCCAATCAGCGTTAACGCCTTATTCAGGTTTAGACATTTTTTTAATTTCACGCTTCATTGGTATTTGACATTTTAACAACTAATTTGGAGTTTTTAAAAAAAGTTGTGTGTGCAAAAATCAATTTGGAATGCGTCTTTTGTTAGTAGTATTGCTTACAAGTAACAGTATCACTAAAATTTCAGTTAAAATTGTTCCACAAAATATATTTAAAACATTCAATATCTATTTGAAATTTTATTTATTATTGAGTACAAACAAGTAGAAAAAACTAGTACTAAAAGTTTTTTAGAGACATCTTGTGCAAAACTTTCACCAGTGCTGAGTGCTACAAAAGTAACCATAAAACTAATTAAAAATTGGTAGCTATACCAATAGCAACAAAAATAATTTAAAAATTTTAATAAACAATTTTTCATTGTAAAAATATTGCCCCTTTACTACATTTCTATAGTGAAAAATAAAATATTATACATGAAAAATTTAGTTTTTTTTCCAAAAAAAGGTTGGAAGAATCTAGTTAACCACGGCAATCAAAAAAACTGGAAATTTTTAACTTATGAAAAAGCACATAGCAAAAAGACAATTAAAGAACGAAGAGAATATTATCAATTAAATCATCCACAACATGCAATTTTAATTAATTAATTTTAATTAATTTTGTGAAAATATTATTACCAGAGTGCTTCAAATTTTTGCTAAAGATTCAACAAATTTTCAAAATTCCGTAAAATGTACAATAGAATAACAAAATTTTTAAATATGTTGGATTGCTTTAAAATTTATGGCGTTATTAAACTCTTTGATTTTAAGAATCTTCGGACTTTTGTATTCTTTATATCCTATAACCTCGTTTAATAATTTGTAATTTTAAATTTCCAATTTTTTATTGTTTTTGAAATTCGTATATCCGTTGTGAACCTCTAATCTGTTTAATAAATTTGACTCTTTGATTTCTCACGGTTTCTCCACATGATTTGGATTCTTAAAATGGTTCAACTTTTCTCAGGATTCGCCTACGTTAAAACACTGCAACACTTAATGTCGAGTATACAGAAAATCTAAAGAATATAGTAACAATTACATAAAAAAAACAAGAAAAATATAGTGTCATTTAAATGTCAATTTTAAAATAACCAAGTAGCTTACTAACTGTCACAAAATTTGCTACATTATCAATCAAAAAATATGTTTAATATAAAAATTAGAAAAAATAGCATACAAAACTTATTTTATAAAAGTAGGGCCTACGGCAGTCGTGCTGCAAACTTGGGCTCGTATCTTAATAAAAATTTTGTAAAACTAGTTTTTTAATACAGTATTATATTACATCTATAGTAATATTAATTATTAAAAATAAAACAACTATGCAAAATTTAACTTATACGTTTTCTGTTTTTTTATAAAATAAATAAAAAGGAACTTAAATGAGAATTTAGAGAGAAAGAAAAAATTTTCTCGTAGTGGCGAGCGCCAATATCAATTTAATATTTTTATTTTTGTTGTTTTTTAATATGTTTTAGCAACATTATTATTTACCGCTTTTCAAAAAAAGATTTTTAGCCGAAATTTTTGTTATTTTTTTGGATTTATTTTCATGAATATTGAGAACTAAATAAATAAATTAATACATAAACTTAATAATACATAGGTGTTTGTTTAATAAGTATATATTTAACAATTTGTATTATTATTTATACCAAAAGATAAGTTGTCGGTTTTGAATTTATTAAACCTGCTATAACATAACCATTCTCTTTCTATCAACCGTTATAAATGTGTTATTTGGAGATTGCTGTTTACATTTTCAGTAAAATAGAAGCTCGCATAAAAAAATTTAGACAACAGTTATTCACCAAAAAGAATCTCTAAGAAGGAGTCGATGTTTTCACAGTTAATCTGGTTAACAATAGAATTCTAGACATTGAGCACGAAACACTCAAAAACGTACCAAAACTGAATTATATATTTTTTAATATATTTTACATCAAAACAGAAATTTTAGTTTTTGTCAACTATGTTTTATTTAGGCAGAAATTTTGATTTGAAAGTACTTAGTTTCTCACAAAATGGACAATCTAATAATTTAAAAAAAAATTAATAAATTCAAAACAGACAATATGAAGTAAGGAACTATTTATAACACGTGTACATAAAGAAAAAGTTTTAGTTGCAGGAACTGTAAATGAAACAACATTTTAACCTTAATATAAATAAATGATAATCATGTTATAAAGTCGCATACATACAAATGAGCTAATTCTGTTATCAACCCATCACCTATGAATTTGATTTGGTTCAATCTTGTTAATCTCTGGAATAAATATCATTTTATACAGCACGGTGAAGGTGTAAAGAAGAATCCTTTACAAGAACATATTAGAAACAGCAGGCAGCAGTACAAGTAGACGTTTCAAATCAATGGAACATGACTCGCTTATCTGATATGCAGACAACACACTTCATCACCTGCACGGCATGCGATACCACGTAACACCTCGACCAAATATTTTTTAACTGTTACCACTATAAACCAGGAAAAAATTATTTATTCACAACCCACACGTCGCACGCACCAAATCTCATCAAACAACCGACGTGGGTTCATCTAAAAGAACATGTAGCAGACTCCCAGATTACGTCCGCTGATTTATATACATGAAGAAAAAAACTTTTAAGACGTACCAAAATGTAGGTGCTAGAAGGTGTTGCAGGATTCAAAAATCACTTGGTGCAAAAGGTGAGTTCCTGTTAGCACCAGTGTCAGGGTCATCGATTAAGGATTTTTGTTTTTGGTAACTGTGTTTTTGACAAGAACACCTTTTCAGCGTTCAAGTTATGATGCCAGTGGAATTTCCGCAACACTTTTCCTTCATTTCACGCACTGTTATCGATTATCGAATTAAGAACGACGTTATCTACATTGCACTAATAGTGCAGTTTTAGCGCTTCATTGTTGTTATTGTAGCGCAGGTGTTTTGCTGAGGGCTTTCCGACTAACATTACTTTGCATTGAAATATCGACGTATAGAATCTGCGTTCAGTAACGGTCACTACCGGTTAATAAATTCCGTCGAAATTTTCTTACTCCAAAAATCGAGCATTGTGAAACTGGCTCATTAAATGATAAAGCGTGGACTCTGGTATCAATTAATAATAATGAATTATTGTGGCTGTATGCTATATGGCTGATAAATTTATTGAATATGAATATTTATATGGTCGATCGGAGCTAGGGCCGCTACAACAAAGGCGGCAACTTGCTATCGACCAGATTTTGATCTCTGGCTACCGATGCGTCTGTCATTTTAATTAGAAGGCTTCTGTTTGGATATTTATTAGACGGTTCATAACTCATATAGAAACGAAATATCTTTCGGGTGCGGCTTATTAACCAAATCTCTATCACAAAGAGAACGAAACAACAACGGACCACCACTAAATTTCGAGTTCAAAAAAAACATTGCCTTATAAATATGCAAAATAAACTAGAGATTCAAATAAATCCAGATTTTTTATATCTACCTCCTCATTTTTTTGTCTTCTTTTCGTAGTTTGGTCTCTACAATTTTTCAAAAAAATAACATTCGGGAAGAAATATTAACATTATCATTGGGTATCTTTCATTTTACGAGGCTTCTACCTTCAATTCTTGCATTCTGATGTAAAGCTCCACCTTGTGAATTCCGTGACATTCGCACGGAGAACTTTAGAAAAATCCTTTTTATCTATGCACGCGATCTCGTTTCCAGTCAATATTAATTCATCAATGGCAACGTCGTGTAAAAGCTTTCATTAAAAGTATAGAAACCAGCCCAACTGGTGATAAATATAATATTCTCTTCCTTGGAAAGCACGAATAAGTTTTTTAAACGTTTTGAAAACAAATTTATAGCGACTCCAGCACATATTAAAATTGAAAAAGCGTTTCCAAGAATTTTAAGTCTAGCTCCTAAATCGATACCTTTTAGAGCAACTGTTGAACTGAAGCAATGTGATTTCTCAAATTCTGAAAGCTTCAGGTTCAGTTTTAGATATTTATTTTAAACTTGAAAGTCGAGTAGATCAGAAAGATTTTTTTTTTGATAACGCCATTATAATTTCCTTTCCGATTTAATGATGTAAGATTTGACAAATTATCAAATGCTCCTTGTTTTATGTATTTTTTTAATTCTGAATTAACTTTTTTCTTTTCAGTTTTCTTTCACTGTTTCTTAGATATGCTGCTTATTTTGTTATCGCAAAACTTGTACTGTAAGTTAAAATATTGATATTTCTATTACCATTTACCAAAAGCTTGATAAACATGTTTTTAAATATTTCGACTTAATAAAGTTGTCATCCTGTCACTCTATAAGAAAATCGAATGGTTAACGACGCCATTACTTTAAAATCTTTTACCCACGCATATCATACGCTATTTTTTATTATACATACTTGCACTACTAAAAACATTGTAATTTACAATTTTTAGAAAATGGCATGCTTCAAAGGCAGATTTTGCACGCTTTTATGTCTTGCACGCTTGCTAATTGTATTCGTTAAATAGCAACTGAAAAATCTGAATTTTTTTAGTTTTTATCTACAAATTAACAAATTTCTTTAATCTTTAGAAAATGCTTAGTAAGACCAAGTTAAATCAGTTGGACACTTTTAAATCTCAATAACGACATAATAAATATGTAAAAATAAAAAACCAACACTAAAAGTCAATTCATTATACAGTTTTCCTGCATCTAAGGTTTCGTGTCTCCTTGATTGAATTATTGAAGGCATGTTTGTTTTGAATTATACCGTCACGTAAAATTTTACTCGTTCTAAACACTATAATTTAGCATTTAGAGATAATTTAGCTCGAGGCTGCTACAATTTCCTATTTAGATTACTCGATGGTCACACAACGAACGCCACTGACGCCACAATTTAATTACAGGTGACTTGTCTTTTGCAGTTCTTTTTTCTAAACAAGTTGTTACAGCAACACAGAATAATAATTTTAATGGAAGAGACGAGGACAGCAGGGCAGATTCACCGCTCTATAATTATCCTAATAACTATTTTTAGGATTTCGGACACATAATAATTGTTGGCTATTGGAGATGCATATTAAGTACTCACCTACAGTTTAATCCGACGTGGATTTTTTCAATAAACATTTTGAAAATTGAGGATGACATGGTAGTGAATAATAAAATTCCCAACTGGTAATAAATTCCATTTTATATAACGGCATGTCTTTGCGATATTAATTAATTAGTCTAAGGTAGTGATTGAAAATATCCGTGCTCATTGAACAACAAGCACTTGATGTATGATCTATATAAATTATATTCCGCGAATGAAATGCGTAGGGAAGTTAAGAACGACCTGCTGCTGTGCTTGTTATTATAAGGCGGGGATTGGGCTACCGGATTGCTGCCCCGGATTACACGCTAAATTACCAATTAGACGTACCCGCTAATTATCTACTGAATACATAGTATGCGCCTGTGTTGGCTTGCTTGCTACTGGTCGTTTTGGTCCGATTGCTTTTATATCGACTATAATCAGCGTTAAGAGAATCTCATGCATGCGTAATTTCAGATGCAAACTCTTTGTTTTGCATCGGTGAAATTCCTTGGAGCTTTCTGTCAGGACATGTAAGGTGTCGTGAAAAGGCTGTCAGTACTTAGCGGAGAAGATTGGATAATTGAGTTTTGAAGACTTTAACGAAATCAATCAAGCTGGAGTGGAAAGTTAAGACAAATCTTCTCTTTGGTTTAGTTATTTGAAATATTTCCATGCATACAATTGGATATAATTATGCGTGCTAAATTAAATTAGGGATTAAAAGGGAATAAAGTTATTGATGTAAAAGGGTAATAAATTTATAACATACCAAATCTTGAAATTATTCCTTTAGCACCATATTGTTGACGATTATATTTTTTAGATTCCTGTAGAAAAAAAATTCTATTCTTTTGTATACCTACTGTTGATTTTGAAGGAAACCGATTTTCTGTGGACTTTTTCGCTTGTTTAAAAGTATTTTACATTTTTTTTTTGATTTGGTTTCCACTTAACATTTCATGCAAAATGAAAACATAACAAAAGTAGAACACAGATATTACGAACTATGGTAAATATGAAATATTACATGCATCCTATGCCCTCGAGCGGTTTGCCATTCTTCAGGCGGCTGGCTATGCTTGTAATCTTGTTGCCATCAAAGTGAGCATAAACATCTTTCTAATGCATGCAGTACTTAAATATCTATACAAATTTTCGAATAACTACAACTTTTTTTATTATTTTACGTGCTTTACTCGTCCCAATTTTGCACATTAACCTTAAGGGTAGATAAGTGATTCTTTAACATCGAGGCTATATAAAGTACTTTTTGTAACTTTAGTACATTATTATTTCAGATTAATTGTAATATTAATAATACGTTTATTTTAGAAATAAAACGGCATTAATAGTTTCTGTACTCGTAGCTGAACTTATTGTTGCCAGATTTTCAGAGAGAATCTGATTTGTAACGGCAATATTGCTCTACGCAGAATCTTCAATATAGTTTTCTGTTGCCAAGGACGATTACCATCCACCGATCCGTTAAGTGGTGAGAAAATCAGCAGCCACGTTTGCCAGTATGGTAGCTGTAGAGCAGCGAAAGTAATGTCCGGTATTCAATTCGAGATGTAATAATTAAAAAAAATGGCATCATGTTTTTTTCTATGAGTAGTTAACGAAGAATTTGCTGGGAGGAACGTTTTCAGGACACAAAGTATTTTCGTCCAATTAAAAAAAAAATATCTACACAATCTTGATCGGATACACAAAAAGACCAATCTTTCTGGTCTTAGTATCAATAAATGAAGCAATCATTAGTGATTGTCGATAGTCAATATTTTAAACGTTTAACTTGTATGATTCGTCCCGTCTTCAAGCCTCGTGTAAAGCCATTGCAGCAACCTGTAAGTTCAAAATCAAAGTTCAAAAGATAATTAACACCTGAAGTGTCTACTAAAAATTTTATGACTTCTTTCCGCTCAAATGTCTTTGACATTATTTTGAAAAATTCTTACTTGAAAATGTCACAGTTTTTATTCATCAGAAACGTGTTGTTCAATAGTAAGTAATAATACCACAAACTTAAAGGCTTGACTGCCTTAGATTTGTCAAAAAAATATGCGAGAAGCACTAACTCTACTGATATTTCTCCCAATTTTTTATTTTTGAAACACCTTGTACTCTTTATCGTATATTTTGATTTTTGAGAGAAAAACATATTCACTGCATTTGCAGCCTCTTCTTCTACGTCTACAGGCATTTATAATTCGTTTTAGAGCATTGTATTTTTGCCACATTAGTTTATAATAAAAATTCCACAACCATTAATTTTGGGTGTTACGATGAATGAGTGTTTATTTTTCAAGTTAATAAATAAAATCAAAGTTTGTCATAAAAATCTGACCTAGAAAAAAATTGTATTAGACACGACGATAATAGTATAGTGAAGTTTGTACTACGACTGCCGTAGGCAGGAGTGCGTGTAAAGGACGAGTGCTCTAAGTTTTATAAATCAATTTTTTCCACAAATATAATCTAATTCAAATAATGAAATAAAATAAAACGTCAAACTGCAAAATTAGTGTTGCAAGATGAATTGTTGCAGAAATTACCTGCACTTCGCTAATTTACAAATTGCAGAAAATGCCATGGTTAATATGCGTCGATGAATCTGTCATCAAACTGCAAGCTTAAACGCACACTGACATTTGACATTTCGTCTAATCTGTGTTACCAACCAAAAAAAAATTAAATTTGGTTTGGTTATAGCTTATCAACGCATTCAAAATGAGTGCGTTACAATAGCTAATTAGAAAGGGCTCCTCAACCATCCCGTGCATCACAATTTCCATTCGATGGTTAAAGTAGTTCTTTATTGTTTTGTATAATAAGTAACTATCATTGATTACTAAGCTATATGTGGGTTTTTAATCCAACAAAGGTTTTATATAAAGATTGTGTATCAATTTTGCTAACGGATCATTTTTTACTGTACGAAAATTATGCATGAAAAATTTGTTTCTCGGTCTTAAGTTTCCTAAGCTAGAGTTAATGATTTATAGAAAGTCTTTGTTCAGATCAAGACATTCTCTACAGTTGGAACATTCTATAACGGCACTAAAATCTTGATAATGTATTCCGCGTTTAGCATTATTATTTATTAGGTCTTAACAAGACACACGGCGCCAACAATATCCAACCAGAAAAAGTCTAATGCTGTGTAAATTAACAGCACGGCACATACTCGTACAGACTGTCCAGATACGAACAGACGGTTTTACTGTGTTTAATAAGTCACTCCTGATTTATAATGTGTGCATCAGTTCCTTAAGATAATAATAATAGCATTGTAATGATTTAAAGGCGAATACAATAAATAACGTGGACAAAATTATCAATCACGAGCAATCCGTTATCGAGATCTTGCTATTAATTAAGTTTATTAGCTGACCAAAGGGATACTTTCGTACGAAATTTATTACCTCCGAAATTTCGTGTTTAGCACGCTTCTTATAGCGTGCTACCTGTTTTTTGTCTACACTCCAGGCCGTATCGTCACATCGTTAGGATTCTAAATAGATGATACTCGTCCTAATTAAGGAAATATTTCCATCGATAGCGACTAATTATAACGTCTTTAACGTGAAATCTTGGATTAATTGAACGGTTTTATTGCGCAGTGAAAGGAGACTCGCAACGAGTGTCATGTAAATAATTATTTTTTCTCATCAGGAATTAAACGGCCATTATCTAAATCTGGATCTTCACTACGCAACAGTCGATCGATAACGATTTATTCCACGTCGTGACTGTTAGATTCACAAAAAGTCTCATTCACGGGTTAAACCTCCTTGACTTTTGCAGTGACATAAAATGTTGTATAACAAATTGTATTTTATTTGAGCAATAAATTAGCGTCGCTCGTCCTGCCATCGTTTACAATACGCCAATGGAAAATAAATTTATATTTATCACAGATACAAGAACAAGGATGATAGAAACGTTAGATGCGGTAACGTGTCAGCCGTATTTCAATCAATGCATACGATTACAATTTATTTTTTTATAGTCTCATCTTGGGTAGCCAGAGTACGGTGAAATTTTGCTGTAACGTGAATGAACGAATGAATGAATTCATAATAATGTTGTTAGGCTATTGCCATTATCCGTTAGATTAACTTATTAAATTCTTGGTATATTATGTAAATGAGATTTTAAGACTTGTAAATCTTTGTCCGTATTTGCCATTCCTTTGATTTATCATTTTAATTAAAATTGTCGACGTTGGAGTTGAAATATGATTCAGAAAATAGTGGCAAATTGTACCAATTTGTCAAGAACAATTTGCGCTCATAAACAAAATTGTTAAAGCGGGAAACAGTTATATATTTTTGCTCACTATAATTGATAGAGCTTAAGAACTTACTGACAAAAAATGTAAGTAGAACTATAATAATAATATATTAATTTATAATGCTACAAAATTTCTATTTTTCTTTTATTGTAGCTCTAGGGTTTCTATACACAAAATACAAATGTAAATTTCAAGAACAATGTTTAAATTTTAATCTAAAATTTCCTAGATCCATCTGGTATGTAAATGTGTTACCGGTCAAACCCGATCTCAGGCTGAACTAGTTTTTGTAAACCAAACTAGTTTAGACAACGTGTGTTAGTATGAGCTAGTTTAGTATAGACCATGTCAGTTTGTCCTGATACTAGAATTCATACTTTAGTACAAACTAGTATTGCCTAGGCTAAACTAATTCTAAACAATAGTTCAAGAAATTACTGTAATAAATTGAAAGTAATAATGAACAATAATATTAATTAAAATTAAACGTACAGTTCTATGAAAATTTATATTTTTGAGAAGAATTAAAATTGCCTCTTTTATTTGTTTTTGTAGAATTCTTACTTGCACTGGTATCAATTTGTGGCCTAGTTTTTAACACAAGTGTACCTCAAAAAACCTTATTATTACTCAGTTTAGTCTAGGGGATACTAGTCTGGCCTGAAATGCTAAGTTTACTTTCAGGACAAACTAATCTTGCCTAAGCTAAACTAGTTTATTTTAACACACATTGTCTATACTAGTTTGGACTACAAACTATATACGAAGTCATTCTGATCGAATAAAATTTCACTTTTCACAATTTGGAAATCTTGGATTAGCAGAATACTCTATCTAACATTTATAAACTAGGAATTTAAGCACGAAAAACTTTTTGACCAAAGAACAAAAAACTTTAAAAGCAAACTATTTAAAATTTAATTTTTTTTGTTTAAATTATCAAAATAGTTGGTCTAAATCTAGAAGAAGAGAATCTATGAAACTAAAAAAAAATTAATAGAGACTTCTAGAGACAAAAATATCAGCGCCAAATTTCTTAACTTGAAATTTCATAACTCTAGAACTAAAATTAAAAAAAAAATTGAAATAATGATGTAACTCTCCACAATTTTAAAACTTTAGCTAAACAATTTAACTTTTACAAATGAGAAACTAGAATCTTAGAAATTAATTGTTAAGAAGTTTGTAAGCGGTCACAAAGAAATCTACTAACAATGATTCTGTTTTCTTTTGGTGTGTAGTAATCTAACATTAGAAACACAACTTAGAATCTAAAACTTTATGATCAAAAAATTCCCAAATTTGTATCTTCAAAATTTGGCTTAGAATATTTACAGAACTACATTTACCAACCTGTTTCATCTGAAAACAAAAAAATAAAATAAACAGCAAACTACTCAAAATCTAAAAGTGTCTTTCAAACTAGTTGATCTGAATTTAGAAGATGAAAATCTATAAAACTAAAACAAAAAAAATATATGTTAGTGACGGTAATCTTGAGAGTTTCAAATCTGAGACTTCTAAATATGTAAATCGTGTGAGATTTCTTAAAAAAATGAAAAAATGACGTAATTCTCCACATTTAAAAAAATTGCATGAACAATCTAAAATCTCGAAATTTTATAAATAAAAAACTGAAAAAAAATAAAAAGAAAGAAAAAACTTACCAAATCTAATCTAACAATAATTCTAAACTCTTTGATTGGAAATTCCCAATTTGTAATCTATATCTGTAAATATTGGTTTAAAAATAAAAATTCAGGATCTGCAAATCTTAAGTATGAGAACATGCGATTTTAACAATTTCAACAGTTTGGTATCTGAATGGTTGAGAGTTCAGATCTTTTAATATCAAAATGATTGTAACAAGCCAACTGCTAGAATCCAAAAAAATTTCAAAAATTTGGTAATCCACATTAATGAAACTGAAAATTTAGAATCTGAAAATTTCTAATGTAATAAAATAAAAATAAATATTGTCCTGGTTAGAGTTTTAGATTATCAATACAAACACGTGAAGAGCTGTTGAAATTTGGAATACAGAAATTAAGAATTTAGAATCTGATGGGTAAATGTATGGTTTCAAACAGATATTTGAAAACTGAGAATCTGAAAATAAAAAATATTTGACCACAAAAGTTATAATTTGAATAGCCTAGAATCTATAAAATTCTAGCTAGTATCCAAATGGCTGTCCTAAATTATCTTTCAAAATTAAATCAAATCAATAGCAAAAGGCTATAAGACCTGACCAACAAAAGTACTTTTTGGAGGATAGGGAGGACACGCGGATGGGACAGTTTCAGGAGTTTAAGATCATATTTTGGTTTTTCATTATTTCTAGCGTTTTGTAAATGTCTTTATTACAATTATCTGCCATTTTTTATTAACTGGAAACAGGATTGACCTAATATAGGACCAGAATTTCAGTTTCAGATTAGCACTACGAAAAGCAAAAAATACTTAAATTTTGAAGTATGTTCGATTTGTTTTTTGATATTTTTCTCAATCAAATTTATTTTCAAACAATTTGAAGGATTTCGATTTTTCTTTTATTATTTGCAATTGTTTTCCAAAATTTTTGGAATACAAAATCATTTTTTTTTGACAAGGTATTATGTTGTTTATACTAATATAGATGAGAAGGTAAAAGATAAATAAAACAAAAGACAAATAGCTTAAAATTATAATTTTCTTCTAGAAAAAAAAAACAAGTATAACTGTATAAGTGTTTTGCCAATTAGTATTCTAGCAAGCATCGGGCAATTAAATAGTCATAAAATTAACAGATGTATATCCTAGAATGCCGAATAGCTCACGGCGTTAATTTAACAACAAATATAGAAGGTGTACGTTAAGCTCGATCAATATAATTATTTTCCGAAGAAGTAAAAAAGTCGGTTTTATTTACCTGCCTCCATAAATTTGGTCAGTTAATTGTAAACGGTTCTGTAATGGTGGGAAATGAATTTGCACTAATGGCAGTACCATCGGTGGATCTGTTTATGGTCTTTGAATAAAGAATCCAGCAAATGGTAGTCCGGTTGTTGGTGGTGTGTCGAATAAATTCCCTCTGGAGCCTAGTTCGCCGGTATGAATCCAGTGGCGTTATCTTCATCTTTAATAAAAATAGCTATTATCTCATATAATATCCCATTTAGATGGGACGCTTTGAACCCATGCACCATGGGGGAGGTGCGAGCCAGCCCGGCCGATTAACGCCGATTACATCTCGCGAACCACGGGAGATCAATAAACAATGATGCTCCGGAAAATTACTAAATTATCCACCAAGCATTTAACAATAGTACAGACAAACAACTCTGCGCGAACAAATGGGAAAAAGGGACGTCTTCAGCCGCACGCTGTTTTCTTACGGCCGCTATTATAATGTCAAAATGTTAATCGCCAGGGCATTTAACCCGACGATTTCTTTGTGTTTCCTTTTATTTTTAGGTCGCGGGGATCCCTGTAAATTATCGTGAATTATGGCGCTCCCAACAAAGATGGGTCCATGCATGAATATTAATTGGGATTGGGTTTTTTTCTTGTAAACGTTATAATAAGATAACGAGTAGAGATGATCGAACCTTTTTTTTTTTCAATTTGGACCACGGCAAATAATGAGCGGGTAATTATAGTTGTGTGTTTTTCTCTATAAGACTACAAATACGTTTTTGACCGGAACATGAACCTTATATGGAACTTGTCAATGGGTTTAACATTGGACGGCTAATGGCGAGATTGTTAACCAAATAACGTGTGGGTTGGACATATCAACAAAGAAAGCAAATTCGATTGGATGATGGATTGGCAGTAAGGAGCTCCAAATTGTGCTTGTTAACACAGGTTTATTGTTGAAGCAAAATGATGCTATTAATTACATATGCACGAATTCTTTTTGAAACCGTGTCGTTAATGGATACACACTTTCGTTAAAATCTTGGGAATTCTTAGTGAGCTGTCTTCTCCACAGGTTATAAATAGTGCAATTAGGCTACGCAGCTGATTTATGTTAGAAAAAGGTGCAAGAAATATTAACACTATTAATACGAAACAAATATTTTAGGAACGAAAACTAAACATACACGAAGCTGAGGAAAAGCCAAGAATTAATGTTAAGACAAAAACGACGTGTCAAAGACATTTAAATTAAAAAGTTCAAGAAACTTGTTACTCAAAAATGACGGTTAAAACACGTTATTTTTATTTTTCAAAATTAACTGTCGAGCGGTTACTACGTGCAAAGATTCATAGTTTGATTTGTAGTTACTTTATGTAATGTTCTTGTTTGCATAATGTTTTCTGGTTGTTAAATCAAAATTTGCAAAACTAATTAAGAGGTGCGTTTAATTAGCAGTATAACGCTTCCATTATACTGACTAGAATAAATTAAGGCACCAGTAATATACAAGAACCAGTTATGGACACTAAATATTTCTAACAAAAAGTTTTATACGCTATTTTATAATAGTACCTAATTTCCAATAAATTTCTGTTTTAAGAAAATTCTGTAGTTTTACTATCGTTGCCAAAACTTTCTGTAATGTAATTATTTTTCATTATTACAGTAAAAATACTGCATGGTTTAGTGTTTTAACAATCTGATTTTATTACGTTTAATGTTTTTTCTCTGGTACTTTTGGAACCGGTCGTACTGTTACCCGATACATTTAGTAATTGCGTCCACAATTCACGCATCTTTATGTAGCCGTTTAACGCTCAATAATACGAAAATAAAGTAAATGCGAATATAATGGAGCCCATTGGATCCATTTAATAGCCCATTGTCCGCAATTATTCGTAATGATGGAAACAATAATTGGTAGTGGACAGAATGATTGGAGTCGGAAAACCAACAAACAATGGTTTGAAATGGTCTAAACGGCGGATGTAAATTTTAACAGTATAACCTAACATCAATTTGCATAAATTTATAATTATGTTGTACGTAGTAATTCTTCTAGCATATAAGGTCACAAGATAAATAGTTGAGTTTCTCAGCCGTACCCATACAATTTTCTATGGTTGTATATTTGTTAACTATGATATATGTGAACATTACGTCCTATTCATATATGAGTCTTTGGGATCAGGTTTCAACGTCGTCTTACCCCTCTCGTCTGAAAAAAGCAGATCCAGATAAGCACTTCGTGAATAATTTCGGAACGGTGATTACTCAGTATTACCTCTGTCCGACAATTTGCCGCAATCTTATAAATTAGGATAAGGCCTAAACGTTTCTCTCGCTTTGTTGTGTTAAATCACACTTTTGCAACGGTGAAATAACTTCCATAATAATTTTCTCCCAATATGTACATACTTAAGTTTGCCAAAAATGGAACCTGCAGTGTGCAAATGCGATTTAATACGTCTCTGCCATCGACATCAATACGGCACTAAATGATACCTTATGTGCAAGCTGCAGGAAACTTAATCGCAAAGTATAAATTGCAACGTATGTCATATCGTCGATCACTGCTTGCTTTTTATGCAAATTGGCTTTGTTCTAAAGTGTTACTTCCTGCTTTAAATTTATAAGCAACTGAACACTGAATAATTTGGTAATTTATTACCACGCATGTGGGCACCTTGGTCAATCTTTCGTTTGGATTGGCTTTTCATAAATGCGAAGGAAAGCTGCGTTTTCTTCGGTGTATTTTCCTTGTTCGTTGCTCGGTGTTCTTCTAACCTGCTAATCTTAAATTTGTTTTTTACGAGTAATTAAAACACGAAGAATCATGTTAAATTAATTTCTTAGATCAACTTCCTGGATGTACTTTTCTAGTTCATTAATTATTTAACTTAGAGCGGTTTGTGGACAAACTGTTCATGACAAGGAAAATTAAATAAATAAAACCTAACTAAAATAAGTAATAAAAGAAAAGAAAGATGAAATTATATAAAAGTTTCTATTTTTTAATCAAAGTTGTGGCTCTCGGCCAAAGGCTGTGGCACCATATCAAACTTTATTACCCACGGGAATTTAAGAAGAGGAAGCTTGTAACTATTTCGTTAAAGATTTCATAGATTATTTTCCTATGATAAAATTGCATGATAAGTAATTGGAAATACTATCTAATTTCTTCGTAAAATTTTAATCGGAAAATCGGAGTTAAATTAACTGTTACCATCGTGAAATATATAGGAAGCAATATTTTCCTATGTAAGCAAAGCGACTTGAACACGACACGCAACAACATCTTTAAGCATTTTGGTTATAATGTTTTTTATCACTGTCAAGGTTTAATATTGTATCATTAGATCGGTGTTTTTAGGCTCGAACACGACTTTTGTGCATTTAAAACCGATTTAAATTTATTTTATGACGTTATAATTAATTTGTGTGGTCATAAAAAATCGGTTTATGTATGACGTTTATGTTTGTAAGTAAAACATGTCCAACAATCAATCCGATGTTATTAAAGATACCGAAAGAAATCCGTCCGGGGTATTAAGAAATAATAAAAAAGCCACACGAAAACGATTCCCTAAATTTATGTCTATAATAAATCTCAAGAGTGAATAGATCTTACGGTGTGTATAATTCGAACGGTTTAACCAAATCGCGTTTTAGACTTTGTAATATAATTATTAAAAGTTGAAGGTGTTTACATTTGATTTAAAATTACAGGTTATTATTTAGATTGAGCGACAGTTCGTCGAATCGGGAAATTACCAAATTCGCTCCAAACGCACGCACGAAAATCTGCCGTTTAAAACAGCTCATTACACACATCCGTTATCAATGTAGGAACAAATTGGGTGGAAGACTGTTGGAAACGAAAGCATGTACAATCAGCAGGTGGGTGAATGTCAATCATAATTCTAGCTCGGAGCTACAAGTCGTGACCTAAGTCAATCCATCATGCAAGCCGAGAGTGCCAATAGGCTGACCACGTTTAATTGCATTTGGAGATGAGAGTTCAACTGTAATTAATAATTAAAGTTTGACTGTGATGGTGAATTATTGGGCGTTGAAGGGCCTCCGGCTATCAGATCGTGAATAAATAATAAGATGTGAAGATCACAAAAACGCCACGGATCTTGTTAATGAGAGAGGAACAACTCGAAAACGACCGGGCTAAGAGTCATACAACTCATAAACATAATAACGAACACGAGATTATTCATTTAATACTGACACGTGTTGGAGAATCGGCGAAACGAAATCGATAAATTAGAGGATGAGGTTGTAAACTGATAATTAAAAGGTCGTTTAATAACCAAGATTAGCTCACAGTCAAATTCTACTTTGAGAGATTTACATTTAGTGAGACGCTGGCGCTGCAGTGACATTTATATTCTCGCCCACTGGAAAATATGATCGGAAAAAGTGGGATTAACAAGAAACAGATCGGGCATCATTTCTTGGTAAAGTGCTTACGACTTTCTTGGTGTAACTTTTATCCAAAAAAAAGAACTTTGTCGCTTTCTATTTTCTAGATATCATAATAGCGAAAATAATATTAATATACCTCTGTACGTTCCGCAAGATATCCAAGCTCACACTCAATTTCTCTTTAGAAGGAACTACAGGACCATAAAGAATCCTCATTGGATTTATTTAGAAATGTTACGATGTTCTTGGAGACAGGCGATAAATCCTTTGCATAAGTAATATCATTATGAGATTGCTGTGAGCTTATGAACAGGATGTACTTCACACTTTACATTTTGCGCTCACTCATTCCACGATACGAATGAAACTAATCCAACTGGAAGAATCTTCAATTATCTGATTTTTATAAACCTTTGATAAATGGTACGGAGAATAGAAACACCGTTCTAAAGATAACTACAGAACTGAATTTTTATTCTAGCAATACCATGGAAAACGTTATCTAAACTCAGCAAACAATTAAATATCGCAAAGTCATTAATTTTAATTACTATTGAACGAATTGGAATATTAGAAAAATTAAATTTAACTGAGCATTCTGATAATAGAAAACGATCGATGCACTTGTCCATAAATAGTATTGTTGGTTTATTTTACGGTGATAGATGTTGCTCATAAAAAATTTAATCGTAAAGTTAGAACTGACTCAAAACTCTTATTTATGACGTGACCTTGACATTTTCTAAGAACTTTCATTCATTCAAGATTTAAGCGTAGAGCTTCGGTGATCAATAAAATCAAGGGAAATGTTCCTATAGTAACAAACAATAAAAGCCACTTGGTACATTGCGAGCAATCTTTCGATACCATCGATTTATCCTTAGATAAAATTCCATCAACTGGAATATTCATAAAAACAGATAATTGCAACAGGTTTCTGACTCAATCTGAGCAGTTCTCATTGCGTTATTGCATCTTATTCCACTAAAAGTGTTAAAAGTGAGAAATATTCATAATAAATATGCTAAAGCGATAATATTATGTGCCAATTATATGGCTCAGGGTATAAACAAAATGTGTTTATTACGTAAAATTTTATCATAAATTATCTCCATGTGATTCCATTAGGGTCATTATGAAAATTTCTTGTCAAATTAATTTCATTAACCCTCAACGCCTTGTTATTATTAATTTGTGGAGTTATTTATAACAAGCGCTGTTATGAAACGAATTCCAATAAGTATTAACTCGAATTTTTAAATTAGTAATTAATATTAATCATTATTTTTCGAAATAGCGAGACGCCCGATGGGTTTATTATTACTCATAAATCATAACGTAGATAAATAAAAATTCAAACCTGTATCGGGTTTTATTTCTGAAGAATTTCTTCGCTTGGGCATTATGACCACAGTTTTGTAAGTACAGTAGTAAAATTATAGATATTAATTAAAACAATTTTTAAAACAAGCAAACTACAACGGTTTATGACAATATGAAAGATGAAATAAAATTTGATAGGCCTGGAAGAAAACGCATCAATCTATTTCTTGATCTGATTTACAAAATTAACTCTTCATGTTTCTTCTCAATAATTCCAACATTTGTAAACAATTTAAGAATTGATTTTTTTTTTCATAATGTACAATTTTTTTCGAAAAAGGCATATAAATATAAACAAAACGAAAACATTTGTGGGACTGTAAAATTTCTCTTAGTATTTCATTTGCCGGAGCCACGAGTAATTTACTGGTATACTGAGGAATAGGAAAACGTGTTGAACAGTAAGGACGTTTAGTACACCACCAGCTGTCCTCAGAAGTGTATGCTTGAGTCCTTGTTTTGTTCCCGGAAGAATCGAAATGTTTCCATATTTTATCTGTGTTTCTCGAGTTCATGCCAAGCAACCAATTAAGATACTTAAATTTTGAAACAATAATAATTTCTAAAACTAGAACTTGTAGTAAACTAAAATCTTAGAAACTTTAGAGCTTTGTAGGATGAAAACTTAAAAGTTTGAGAACTAAAAAATTACACACAAAACCGGACTTCATAAAACCCTGAAAGCTTACTAATCTTTGACATTAAGCACAAAAATAAATAAAATTTTGCCAATTTAAGTAACAAACTGAAAATTTGATATCATGGCAAATTAGAAATTAAGAATTTTGCAAACTAAAAGATTGTGTAACTAAGGAACTTGTGTATAAGAAGGCCGGAGAAAATGAGATCTAAAACTAAAATCGTGAAAATCTAAAAGCTTAAATGGATAAAAATTTAAGCATCTTAGGTATAAATAAACCTAAAAAATTGAGAAAATTGTATCATAGGGACCTAAGAATCTTAAAAAAATACTTTGGAAACTGAGACGTAAGAAAAAAAATTAAAAAAAAACAACCTATAGCGCTGAGAATTTGTTGAACTGGAAGTATAAAATTTGAAAATTTGAAAATACGAAATATCGAGAAATTAAGACTACCACCCTTTCGTAAATTCTGAAATTGCTGGCTTTAAAATATCTACTTAGATTTGTAATATTCTAAAAAATAAACATTTTAATATTTGAAGATTTCAGAATCTAAGAGTCTAAAAGTATCAAAACACTTAAACCTAAAGAAAAAATATTTTGAAATTTTTCATTCTTAACAACTAAGAATCTGTGAACCCGAACCTCTGAAAATTTTAAAATCTGATAAACAAAAAAATTAGAAACCGACAGCCTCAGAATTTAAAGCAGCTTAAAAGTTTACTACCATAAAAGTTCAAAAAAGCTTAAAATTTAAAACAACTAATGGTGAACTTAAAACACGCTATTTTAGAACTTGTTTTCATTTTTGACGTTTTTTAGAAATATTAATTTTTTTTCTAGCTAAAAAATATTTTACTCTCATATATTGACAACCCTTCTCTTGTGTCCTTACTTCGGTTATGATATTTTGACAGAGCAAATCGATTTTAATTGTTAAATTAAAAATGGAGACAAAAAAATCTTATTGCAATTGATAAGTACTACTATTGGTAAACTATTTTAGATATTTCCGTCTCGAACGAGAACACTTGAAGCCGTCAAAGTGGTGCGCAACTTTTATGTTCTATGTAACTCTAGTTCCCGTTCATATCATTGATGAAATTAACAATTTTTTGGTGCTTAAGTGACAAAAATTTGTATCTTCTTGGCCTGTTATATCAAAATTTCAAAACAACCTGTTTAAAAATGACTTGACTTCAAAATTTATTTAAACTAAACGATGAGTTTCATCAGTTTTCTATGGTTTGTTACATTGCCATTGTTACATCCGTACTGTATTTTTTTATAGTCGTCCAGAAAAATATCGTTATACAGCGCCAATACAGTTTAGGTACTTCTTAATGACCTGTAAACTAACAATGGTAGATTTTTGCTATCTTTACCATAAATTAAAATATGTTGGGCAAAACCTACATTTTATCAGGTCCGGATTAAACACACACATCACTATCGCTGCTCTCATTATTATGTTCGGTATAGACCATTATAATAAATTCGGGATTATTCCGAGAAAGTTAAAAATTTTCTATATCGACTACAAGCTTGAGGCATTGTTCCCACACCTGCTTACCATTTTTTAAATTGTTTTCTCTTACTAACTGCACGACGCTTACATTCAAGCTTGGGATTTTATTATTTTTTTAACTAACGATTAAAGACATACTAATAAGGAGGAAGCCTTAACATTGTGTTCCTTCCCTAATTCGTCGATTCGATTTGGGTAGAACAATATGACGATTGTAATAAATCGCTGGCTTCTTTTCTCGGGTTAGGACATCCTCTTTTTATCAAAAAGTCATAAACATTAAAAATTAAAATTTTTGCGTCTTGATGAAGGTGCCGTCTCTTTTCCCGCGGATTTTCTTTCATGCCCATGTCTTCATTATCAATTTGATCAGAAGACGCATTTTCTTCCACATTTCCATCTTCAGTATAAATGGACCGATTTGTTCAAAGTCACTGTTTTCCCACGGGCGAAACATTACTCTTGCTGCTGGACTGCACGGATCGACACTAACAACAATAATGTTTTAAAGTAAAAATGCAAAGTGATTAGGTAAACTTAATTACAAATTAATGAGAGTTGGTAAACTCAATTTCTTAAAATACGTTCCTGCAAATAACATTTTTTCATTGTGTTGACTTATGACCATCATTATGAAGGTAATAGTTATTTACCTAACAAGTTCGGAAACTTAATTTTCCCGCATGAGCACTTTGTTTGCAGCACGACTGTAAGGAGTGCTGCATTTAGTGCGAATGCGGGAAAATTCTTTCCGAAAGAGTTAGGTACAATATTTTTTGTAACGAATATCAAAATAAAAAAAATTAAGTAACTTAGTTTTTTTTTTATGGTGGATTGGTAACATGATCTGTCTATTGTAGCTACCTCCTAGATTTTTAAAATGTAAATCAGCTGTCATTTTTTTAAAATTATTAACAAAAATTGTTAAAATAAGTGAGAGTGAAGAATGTATGTGTACCCCTTCCGAAGTACAACAATGTGCCGAAGAGGCCGTTTCGCGTCTGCTGCCCGAGAAAAGTCGCGAACGGTATGAACGCACTTATCAAAAATTGATTGACTGATGTCCTCAAAAAGTCGCAATACCAACCGTATAACGCAAATATCCCTAGCCGCCAGCGGAAACTAAAAAACACCGCGGTGCGGGAAAACCGTTTTTCCGTGCATCGGGATTAAGCGGAAAAATTCTGTTTCCGTACGATGAGTACAAAAAGTAATATACGTAACGTTATTATTTTCCGGACGACTATACATGTAATTCTTTGATATAATTTTTCCATATGATTGGACTCGATTGGAAAATAAAGTAAAATACTTGAACGCTCATGTTTTAAATTGAGAAGTTTTTTTTTAAAGCGTCCGTAAGTAAAATTATGTCAAAAGTGATATGAATGTATTAAAATATAATATTCGCTTCGCGAACATGTAAAAAGTAAATTGGGGTCTTTTAAATTGGCTTAAAACTCGTCGTTTGAACTAAGCAGAATTTTTTATTTTTAAAATAAACTTTTTGCACAAAAAAACAAAATCAATGTTTCTTCATTTGAATAATTATCCTTCTTGCGGAAATTAGGTTTTAATCATCTTCCCACCCATGAAAGTTTTAAGCTTTCATTGTGGGAAAATATTTAATAAAAAAAATATCAAGAAAACATATCATTTTATACCCAGGCTTCTGAAGAGATTGAAAATATCGTGCCTAAAAGTTTATGGTTTGGTAATAATAATAGTTTTTTTTCTACTACTAGCTATGAAGTTGACCATTATTGCGTGACCTAGCCAACTGAGAAGTTGAATTTTTATAGTAGTGATTAATAATTATTTCTATGATTAACCTAGCTTAATAATGGACAAATTCAAATGTTTTGAGAATCTAGAGATAGTTAGTTGTTTAAAATTTGTGCAACATAATTTTGTATACCCAGGAGATTGTCTTTAACGTATTTGCTGTTTGAAATTACCCAACACGATAAAGTTATTTGAATAAAAATGTCATTAATTTAAAATTCGCGCTCTACCTAAAATCTGATGACATCCGGTAACCGTAACCACCGATCAGAGCAACTACAACATGGCTGTATGCGGAGCCAGATAGAGCTGGAGCTGTGTTATGTTAGAAAACTATCTAAACAACAGAACTTTATTTAAACAAGGACATACCCATATTAAAAAAAACACCCAAACACGATAATTACAATCGTTCAGACTACTTGATTTTTGTTTTATTAGTGGAAAGATGAATTTGCATTCCTGTGCTATTTGATTGTTACAAAAAAATATTTTATTTTTAATTGTTGCCTTAAATTTGGCTAAAAGTGGAAAAAATAGTGTATACACCACGGTGGTGAAGACATAGGCCTCGCACATTATTCCGCTCGGGGCAAAGCCGATCTTGGTGCTCGGTCAAAAATAATAGTGTTCACCACCTTGGTGTATAATATACCGTTTTTAACGTTTATAGTAATACAGCTCACCCTCCGCAAGTCTTAATTCAAAGATTCAAATTATTGCCTGTTTAGACTATATTTAATCTACATAATGTTACATAAAAACATTTCTCTTTAAAAATATTGACGATAACCGTCCCGAAATGGTTAAAAAATGCTCCAAAATGTCATCGCTTATTAACGAAATGTCACGACGCCCACGCCACCAATTAAGCCAGCAGTTTAAACATACACTAAGAAACTTTTGCAAAGCTTCACCCAAACAAAACTCACTTAAAATTTGCTCATCGATATTACCTCCACGACCTGCGACACAGACCCAACCTCCATCAAGAGAGCCTCGTGCAGAATCAACAAGTGTAGCAATCGCTTCTCCCGCGTGTCCATTCATAACCTTACCTTCGCGCAGCTTCCTTAAGAACAACATCCCTCACTGTAAACACTGCCACAATCACTCCCGGAAAGTGACCGGACCCGGCTCTCCTACATTTGGGACAAAAACCCGGAATTTTTTCCGTTTTCGACTGTTTGTTTAGCTTTGTTGGTTGAAATGTTGAGCGAGGCCCTGACGCTTAGCGTGGGCGCCCGACGAGTCCAAGTGCGACAGGCGTCTACTCGTGAACTTTGACCTTTCAATTGAACTCATCTGCCAACAAACCTCGACGAATTCCAACAGGTTCCTACTTAACAGAAGATTTGAGCTTTCGGCAAACTTGAAGCTCCACAACTTCAAACAGAGCTTTGTTATCAACAGGTGAATGTTCCGTGGATTTGAAATAATTGACATTTAAAAAGTACATCAGTTGCGGGGGATGAAATAAATGTTTAATTGAGGGATGAACATTGAATTCGCGTTATGGAGGAGGATGCGAGAGGGCGGAAAATGAACGATGAATGGATTGATTAAACGTTTGTACGCGATTAATTGCAAACTCATACGAGATGTATTTTGGGACGATATTTTTAAATGTCTAGTCATTGACAATTTTGTGGGTGGAATACATATTAATTAGTTTTGTTTGTAGCAAAATCGATAGGACCTGAAAGAAAGTTCAGAGTTCGTGTTCATTTTGCTTCGAAACTTTTCTTACAGTTTTTCCGATCTCTGCTTTCAAAAAGATTTGCAACGTAAGAATTTTTCTTTAGCAGAAAACTTTGATTTTTTGGTACTATGGGCGTGTTATTATATTCTTGTTGACTTTGGTAGCACCTAGGTTTTAGTCATTTTGAGTTCTTCATAGTTGCTAACCACTAGACTATTATTTTCAGAAAATAGTTAAAAGGAATCAATAACTCCATTACTAGACAGCAGTATAATCAAAAGGCATCAGATTTTTACGTTTTAAATAGTCATTTTCCAACAATGGATTCATTTAAGCTATCCTCATATTTTAGCATTGCACTTAGTGATTGCATTTACGTTACTCTGTCAAGTGCAGTTGTCCATATAGAGAAATCGTGCGGTCGGCTGAATTATTGTAGTTGTAGCTACGAGGTATCTGGTAGTTTACGGTAAATGGTCAGAATGTTATTAGAAATAACTACAAGTTAATTATAAGGCGAAACGTCCCATCCATATAAATTACAACATTAGGGTGTACTTCTAGATCATATCTTCTCACCTCCAGTCAAACATGCGTAAAACTATTAAGCCGGATCGGTAATAAGATTAACATAACAGGGCAATAAGTTATCATCCACAATCTGGCGATGATTCGTAAATCTCGACGAAATCGACAACTAACCAATTTAATTTTTCAAAGTGAATTATTGCAGGAAAATAATAGTGGGTAAAGTGATTGATAGGGGACTGTTTTCGGGCTCAATCTGATGAAGGACCACTTTAACTGAAAAGGAATGCCGTTTACACGATGATTACATGGACTACTGACTATGTTTTTATAATAGACGAGACCAGATACAAGAAAAAAGAAAAATAGCGGCGGCGACGTGATGAAAAGTAGGAATCCAAACCTGAATAATGATAATGATGATATTCCTATCAAAATATTTGGATTATTATAATTGGTAATGTCTAATCGCTGTAGCTATTAGTTCCTTGTTAAGATTCTTCAAACGCCACACATGCGGAATTTAAGAATTTTAATTGGACGCATTTTGGAAATCTTTTGAATGAACCAACTCGTAAATTCACTCATCGTTTGCAAGGCTCTTTCTAATGACAAAGCAGATGTTTACGACCACGTATTTTTTCATTCATCATTTCCAATCTTTTGAATAATTTATTTGTTATGACACAAGAACACAACACCTAATTAAATTACCAAACATTAAATGTAAACACGCATATTCAGCAAGGGTTCATGTCCTTGTTTCAAAAATACACACTTTTATTCACTAATCCTGTGCTGAAGGTCGTCCACACTTACGTAACTTCATTCATGTTTGGCTTTTAGCTGGTATTAAAATGATTTTTTCAATTTCCTGTGTTTTTTCAGGCACCAACTTATTAATGAGTCCATTTAGGACAAAGATCAAACAAATGATTGCAAGTATAGCTTTTAAGAACGCAACAGGTGGTCAATAATTGGAGTTGCGCGATATCTTAGGTATATTTCAAGGATTACTATGTTAATATCTGTTACTAATCGCATTTGTAAATTATCTATTTGTCTATCATTATATTCAAATCTGGGAGAAAGGTGGAGTGTTAAATTGGACTTTTGTGCAGGGTTGGGCCCGGACTAACTAATTTAACAGAACCAGGATGTGAATGTATCAAAGTGCGATAGTTATGCGTTCAATACGATTTAAAAAGTTTTGCTAAGTGGTCGAGAAAAAGTTTAAAAATTTTTGAGTCACGCCTTGACGACAAACAAGCTAACTGTGTGAAAAATGGAAGACCTAAAACTTTTGAAAAAACAATAGAAAACAAAAAAAATTAACGAAGAATTAAAAAATGGGAATGCTTTCGTATTTTTCAGCTATACAGGGTGTGTTACTAACATTGTCAGAATAAATAAATGATGCCGCTCCTCTCAATCTGTTGTTACCATCTTTTGTGCGTCGTTATCACATTCCTACATTTAAAACTTAGACACTTTCACTGCACATCTTCCCATGATTAATAGTCAGAAAATAACAATTAATTATCCGAAAAATGAAGAATCAGCGAAACGCATTTACAACAATCAGCGAGCTGATAACAGCGCTCATCTCTTAGAGGCGGTGAACACGGTAAGCAAATTATTTTTTTGTTGGTGTCTAATTTATCAAACCCACAAGTTCAAGTAATAGATATGAAGACATTAGTAGGAAACTCATTAGTAGTTAACCATTCATTATTCATCCTAAGATGAAGAGCGATCCTGACCCGCCCCTTATCCCTCACACACCAATTCCTTTTTTCTTGTCAACACAAGGATTATTATCCTGACAACCGCGAATGCGACAGTTGCAGGGAGTGTCTAAAGACACGGCTACACAATACTGCTCAATAAATAACGACCCTCGGTGCAAATCATGATCAGATCTATAATTGCCTGCTCTATAAATTACAGACGAATTTATTGTTGCCGCCAAGGCCGCTGTTTAATTAAAAACAGTGTTCGGCGAGCTTCTTGAAGATTTTTTCAGGAGTTTTTGTGATGGATTTCGTTATAGAATCATTCTAAGTGGACATCTTTATCATCGGTTTTATGGGGAAGATGTTATCTTGGATGAGGTATAATTCAAAAATAATTGTCCGAATTTGTAATAATTCATTATTACGAAGCAGATCGCCGCTAAACAATGCATTCAGGAAGTCTTACAGCCAACAACAGAAAAAACGGTGGATGGTTGTAGGTTGATTTAAATTTATTTTTCAAGCTTGAGGCTATGCAGTCAAAAACGGTTCGGGTTGTCGACAGGTGTTTAAGAATAAAGAACGAAAAACTGTTATTCAAGCTTTGAAGATATTTCCTACAAAATTAATTTTTATAACTGTAAACGGAAAACATGATTGTTGAAAAGTTGTGGAAGTTAACTGGCCTGTCAAATAAATTTAAACTCTACACTATTATTAAAATGAATACCTCTGTAGATTTTACTATTCTGTGGATGAGTGTCTAAAATGTGTTCAAAAGTATACCCAGCAAATATAACCGCAAGGAACGCTTAATGAAATATGTAATAATAAGACATGCATACGCAATCTTCCTTTCGATTTTACGACCAATAAACCGAGCACTTTGGTAAAAATAATGTTAATAAAACTGCACTTTTAACCCATTTTAACAAACATATGGTGTCCTATCACTTCTTTCATCGTATCATCTGGGCTGCATTTGACTCGATTTGATTCAATCGGAACCTCAAGAGAGGAAATAATGATCCTTGGACGTTATCACTGGTGTTTATCCCGTCTTGAGCGATTCCCACGTCCGAAAGTGATGAATGTGTGCTCGTTTTCTCGTTAATGCACAATAATTTTAATCAACAAATCAAACAAGAAAAGTGAATGTAATAGATGTTTGTTCGTGTCCGTCGTGGTAACATTTAAGTGTCGTCAATTACACGCTGTGAAAGTGTGAAAACGTCAAAAATTTATGTCGCACAGTGGGAGAAATACTATCTAGCCATACAAAGTTATTATTTATACGTTTGTGACGTAATTTAATTTAATGGTTGGATTACTTTATCTGTAATTTAGTACTATAAATATTTCGAGTCGCTACAAGATAAAGTTGTAAAATTTACAAATTTTAACCTTTTGCTTTGGAGACGCTTACAGGTTTTACATTAAAAGAACGGCCAACATTTTAAAATGTTTGAACTTGCTGTAAATTTGAAAAATAAAAAGTTTTGTTTTTCTGTGGAACTGGCAAAGCTGCGTATGTTCAAAAATTTTAGAATTTAGAACTCCATTTAGTACTACAACACTATTGTTGTATATTGTTTTATGAGTAATTAAAGTGTCCCTTTTTTGACAAGAAAATTTTGTATTTGTAAGGCGTAAAAAGAAAGAAAAAGTCATTTTGAATCCGAATGAAATATACAATTTTTTCTTCAAAAATGCCTAATGTGTATACAAACAGCAAAATATCTGACCGTTTGTTAAAAAAAAACAATTTAAAGCATCTCCAGTTGTCTTAAAATTGCTTTGGACAAACTCTCAAAAAATCTGTGTCGATACAAGTGCTCAATGAAATGGTGCAAAGAAAAAAAACTTGTTCAGAGGACGTTTTACTGACGTATTCTGTTGATTTTATAAAACATTTAAAATTATCAACATTATGGTCATAACTTTCAATAAAATAATAAAATATGGCACACAAATAGAAAATTTTCGAAACTCGGAGTTTTCTTTAAAAGGAAAGGTACTAGGTACACTCTAAAATTAAGAGTTAAGATATTTAAACACAGGTTATTGTTATTTTAAGAGGAAGCAAAGTTTTATAGTTCCCACTTTCTAATTGGTCCATTTGAAAGTTCAAGATATTGTAGATATTAGATCAGGTCAAAATTCCGGTCAGCAAAACTACAAAAAAACTATATATAATTAAAATAAATAGATCTTTAACTAAAAAATGTTAATAAACGTGCCAGTGACGGAGAGTCGTCACTCATAAAATCTATAATGTTTCCTAGAAAAAAATAGTCAAATTTTTAAACCTGAAAATTTGCTATTCTTTAGGTCGAACTTCTACTACATTTCTTGTAGATAGTGGAGGTGAATCAACCAGCCTTGTTCTTTTTGTACTGGAAAGTATAAAAACAAAATTGAAATATCCATTAAACCATATGGTGTCGAGAAATTAATTAATATTTCATTTTCTAACAAGATTTTTGGTATTCCTACTATTTTATGGAGGAAAAACGGAATTATTTGTATATACCTGCCTAACATATGGTTAACAACAGAGAAAAGGTGATTGGGTCAGTTAGCGATATGTTAAAAAAATCCAATTTTTAACTAAATAATTAAATGAGGTTTTGGACCGGATAAGTGTTGCCGGACGCTGTACATCAGATTCTGATTCATTGTATAATGTAATAAAGAGAATTTTACGATTTGAGAAACCGGGTACCAGTAGAAGTGAAACTATCACTTAGAAAAAACTAACAAACAATTTCACTGAAGTAAATGTAGTTGCTAACGGTAAGGCAGCGTTTGCCAATATTGTTCAGATTGACATTAGAAATGTTAATAGAGACGACAGATTGTATTTTTTTCAAAGTTGTTCTAATTGCAAGTATTTTCAATGTTTATTTCAAAAATTAGGAAGATATAATGTTTCGTCTAAGAAATTTTAATATATACAATTTTTAAACCAATTGGAAAACAGTTTTTTTTATTTATAAAAGAATAATTTTATTTTTCAAAAATGCTATTAAAAATGGTCTCATTTTAAACAGCTGCAGCAAAAATATTTTTTAAAGTAGCTCTTTACGTTATCTTTCGTAAATTAGGAAAAAAATACTATGAGTAGGTAACAGCATAAAACGCAGTAAACTTAATATTCTCCATTGTTTTTTGTTTTCTAAATTTTAAATAAAACACTAAATAATCTGTTTTGTGCTTGAAGAAAACTTGTTTTTATAAACAAATCTTGCAACTTAAACGAGAAAGCACTTTATTTTTCACTGAACCATTATTCGGTGTTAATACCTTGGATACGAGGTATATAAACTAGTTTATTATGCCCTAGAACATATAGTAAGCAGGCATGAGGATAACATCCGCAAATTTTAATTAACATTAACAAAAATAAAAGTGAACCCGTTTACTCATAGTTAAATGCTGAAAATATAAATATTAATTACTCAGATTCTCACGAAATATAATATAACGCTTAAATTAAGAATTTACTGACTGTACAGTTTCTGTGAATAACGACATATTTATTTCGGACTTGAAGAATTCACTTTCAGCTTTATCAATTCCAGCAATCATTTGAGATATTTTACTATTAGATTTTGCACTATTTTATATATATCTTGCTGCAACTATTTTACTTTTTTATTTTCCATGTCTCTTCAATATCATCACACAGACACCGGCATTCACTAGGAAAGTTGCTGATGTACGACGCAAATATGTCTTGTATATTCTATAAAATTTGTAGGTATTTGGCGACTTTTGGAGGTATGCCTCTTAACGCATTTTTACCATCACGTTTCTTCCACAATTGTAAAGCTTTTAGGACCAGTTTTTGCGGTTCCTGTTGTAACCACTACCAATGCTAATTTATCAACAACATCTTCTGCAATTAATTTTTCAGTTCGTCTCTTCTCAACATCCAAAAAACGCCCATCACAAGAATGACCTCGATGAAACATATTTCATATTTAAATGTAAAATGTAAAATATTATTCTTAACCGTGTTTAGTGTTTTCCCAAAAGATACGTTTTGTTTGAAGCATCCTTGGAAAAGTTTAAGACGTCTTTTGCGTGTTAACGTCTGAGCTTTTTTCAGAAAAACCTTCAGCCGATTGTAATTTCCTGTCATTTTTTTAGCGAACTAGCAAAGTCAACTCCAGCATAGAGAATCAATTCCAAGATCAATTCCTGAAAATAACCCATTAGAACTGTCTCACCCACTAGTTTGACATTTTTTTTTTTCACAGAGTATTCGTGATTTTTTTATTGTTTCGGTATATTAGATGTGCAAATAAGCGGATCAGACAAAAGTTGCAAGAAATTTAAGACTCCTCCACTTAGTGCATCTCATTTTCATTTCTCTGGTCATTTTGCTCCTTTTGCATTTTTGTTTGAGTTTGGATATAGTAACGGTTTTGATAGTTTGTGGATTTTTCAGATTTTTAAGCAGTGGGTAGAAAACCGCCATCTGCTCCACCAGATGAAATCTATTTCAGCATATCGACACTCCTTCGGGTCCATTCTGGAGCGCCCACGCTGCTCCGACCCTTGACAGCTCCACGCCCGCTGACCCTGCTCGATCATACGTTATCTCTCGGCACGAGTTCACTTACTTTATCATTCATTCATGAACATGTGTTCATTCATCAGTTCGTGTTGCAGTTGGTCCCCTCCCCGATCTCTTTGCGCAACCTTTGTTATTACATTTACATACGAGTGTATATTTTAGGTCAGTCGCTAGTTTCTTCCGTTGCACCGCACCTTCTTCTTCCTATTATAGTAAACCTTAATCAACGGCTTGTGTTTTTATTAATGAACCGATCACACCTGAATGCTGATTCACCCAGTGTGGGCCGGAGACGATACGGAGGGCCTTCAGGCCAAAGATGCATTAGCGAACGCGAGATATTCTACATATTGGCGGCAAAAATCCTGGCAAATAATTGCAACATTTCGCCATTGGCTCCGTCGTTAAATTGCTCACTCAATCGGCAAATAAATCACCGGAGAAGACGATACGTTGTCGGGGATTTTTGTCGAGATTATACCAAGCGTCGCTGCAAAAATTGACACACCTTGATACCGTCATCGCATTCGCAGACGAAGATTTTTACCCCTAAATCAACAAGCTCATAATGTACAGAGAAGACCCACGCGTTGTATTGTCTAATCAGGTATCGAATCAAAAGCTCTGAAGCGCTAATGAAAAGCATTATTGTAAATTAGTCGCAGCGAAAGTACAAGCTAAATCAAAACAGCTATAAATGGAACTTTTCGCACGCTTAATTAAACTGTACAACTTTCTATTCTCTGTCCGTATACATTAAATAGATACTTACCTGCAATTTACGCCAAATTACAAATTAGCGTAAAATACAATCTTTACCGAAAGGAAAAACACTCAGTAATTGAAAAATATTTCAGTCTTCCTAATTAAAACAAACCGTAGACTGTCACAACCATTGATCTTAATTCTACTTCTTTTATTTTTAAACTAAACAAAATTCTATTTTTGTATTTAATAGGTAAATGTAATGCAATAAATTCCTAGAACACTGCAGTATGATTTATTGAAGGAATATTAAATAATTAACTTCATTAATTGCAGGATTACCTGAAAAACCAGTTGATGTCATTTCCAGGAAAAAATATAATTTATATCATTGTTCTGCGTTAATCGCATCATTTCAAAATTTACCATAAAGCATTTAAATTCACATGTGGCGGTGAATTTCATAGTGTAGATGTGCGCTTGGGAAGTTTTAGTCCATAGAGGAAGCAAAAATTCTTAGTCATGTTTTTTAATTTTTAAAATGTTGAACCAATTATCCTTCAAAAACAATTTGGTGTTTTGCTAAAACTGTTTTAAATTTATAAATACCAACCTTATTGGAATTTATAGCTTGAAAGTTGTTAAACTATTAGTCACTAATCAATAATAATGTTGTAAAGTTTCTAGGCTGTTCTATAAAATGCATGTTTTTATTTCTTTTTTAAATTTTTCATTATCTAACTAAAACCACAAAAGGAAATACCTAACGTTACTGAAAAGCTTGTTTTAAAAATCATACTACACTAATGAGAACACGAACTAACAAGTAAACCAATTAATCAAAATATAATTAACAACATAGAAACATGCATTTTAGAACGCAAGAAAACACGTTACTCCTTTTTATCTTAATTGAAAATTACTGTCCAAAGAGAAAAAGTACAATTATTAATTGTAGAGTGAACTAAGTATCACAAGTTTTACGGTAACACCGATGTTTGTAATTCTTGTGGGTAAGATAATAGAAATATCCTTAAATAGTTATGACGCATTTTCGCATCATCACTCATTTTTAATTCTAGATAATTTCTCTAGGCAATCGATAATAATTGTTCCCAAACCCGCCTAACCGTCCCCGTTGTGTTTTGGAAGTCTGAAGCAATTGAACCGCTGTTTTACAACATTTTAATTATTATTGTACACACACAGGTGGGCGGCGATTTACATAATTTCTAACAAATTACAGTTTGCATACTCAAATTCTTTTTAAACGGCATAATTGACTTCTAAATATTAAATTAAATAAGCAACAATCTAATTATAGTTATTTTTAAGCATACAACCACAATCGCAATTAGTCCCAAACCGTCCATTAACGATAGAAAATCTGTGCTACCACTTTTGAAAAACTGTCCAGAAAAGCTGAATAATTCCGGGCAGTTTAAAAAATATGCTAATATATTCGACAGGTATGGCTATAATCTTATTATAACTGCTGTCGCTGTATTTTAATGCGTTCAGACATGAATGGGCTTGAAGAGCGTTGAGCAAGCGGAGAGTAAAATTGTGCAAGAATTCGCCGTATATGGAGACAGATGAATGAACTAGAAGGGTGACAGAACGGGTGCGGAGATTTGTGAATGGCTTACGTAACGCAATGACACCGGAGTCCGGAGCGCCCGGAGCGCAACAATCTCGATGTGCCATCGAGGACACGTGCTTGATGAAACGCTTCCGGTCCGATGCCTCAACACAAAAATTTTCGTCGACATAAATTTTCATTACGTCTTCTAAATCTGGACTCAAACGAGCAATTAGCGGCTAATTACGTCACTTTAAGTGGCTGCGTTTTAGAACTTTGTGCGATTAAATAAGGTAAATGTGAAATAACGACCTTAATAAATACAAACCTACGCTGAGATTTTTTACTAGTTTTTAACGTTGTTTTCATTGAGGTATAAGTGTTAATTTATTGGATTCTTAGTGGTGGGTTAGAACTGAAGAACACATGAATGAAATTGCAAATGTGCGTGCCGTTTATTGGCTTGAATTAACGTCGTCGACTGTTTTAATTACTTGATGGGTTCATTGGAAAGTGGTAATTAATAATTTCAAAACTTTAAAACGACCACCAGAAGCGCAAGCTGATTCAAAATTAAACAACTTTCAGTTAAATTGCAATCTAATATAAAAATGATATTTTATTTAATGGCATACCGGAGTTAATTGATAAGTAAAATACGACCCAAAAAAGTGACAAAATATTTTAGTGTGGACCAGGAAAAGTGAAAGGAAGCTTGTTAATGAGCTTACCTAGTCCACATTACGTTGCAAACGCATAAAATGACATATTTGGTTGTACAAACTTTCTGTGTTGAAATCAATTACGTCCATCTCTTGCCTAAGTACATTCATTTTACGAGTAAAACCGATGGAACGGATAACTATAAAAAAATAGCCAAACATCTTTTAGTTCTGCTAGCGGTAAGTTCTGATGAGGCAAGATCTGTAAACTCCCTTAGATTTTTAATATTTATGCAGGAATTATAAAAATATTAATATGCCTATCTGTGAGTTAAACCCTTGTGAGCAAAAACCAAATTAAAGTTTAACTACTTCTGGAACGTTAAGCTTTTAAATAACGTTCTAGTTTGCAGACACACCTAAGATGCAAAAAGTTTATTGAAAACGAAAAGAGGGTTATTATAATAATGACATGTAAATTTTCAACATAATTATACATTAGACATGTTCTTCCGCAAGTTAAGTTTGTTAACAGTTGTGTTCTGCGCTCATAGACTCAAGTTTTTGCAAGCTTGTGTACTAAATTGAAAATAATTGTAATGTAAGTAATTATTTTAAGAATTACCTGCTATCATCCAGTCATCGGTCTTATAAACTTGACCATTATGTTTTTAGTATTAAATTTAATTATATTTTCGGAAGTACCTCGCCTGCCAAAATTTTGACATTTAGAACTGTATACATAGTATATACATATATAGTCTATTTATTTTTTCACCTCGGTGCAATTTCTAGATTGAAAATAAGTTTTATGGCAATTTGTCTGAAAGAATCTTGCTTGACTTATTTTCAGCTATTCGATCATTCCCGTATTTCATAACTTGTCTATGTCCCATTTTTAGTGTAATAAAGCAAAATTTATGACTTGGAAGCGCCTTCTTAGATAAATGTAAAGTTACGATTCACCGATCCAAAGATATTCATCGATTGCAATAATTAATCACCAATACCGGCAGGAGGGAGGTAAAAAAAAGTCATAATTATCCCGCACCATTTTAACCAAACAATCATCGGTCAAAAAACTCGTCTTAAAAATTCAGGTGTGCACGAATCACAAGCCATCAATGAATGTAAGCGAGCTAAAATTCCTCATGAATACGTTTGCTCGCGTGCTGTACTCATAAAAAATGCAAAATTCTGGTTTGGGTTTGGCTCGAGATGGCGATTAAGTTGGCAAAATCACTATAGAACGAAGGCCATCTATTTTATTATTTAAATAAAGAAGAAAAAAATTCGACGATGAATGTTTCCGGTCGGTTATGGCTGATATTAAAGTAACAAAAAAGTTAGAGAGGTAGTATGAATGACATCATGGAAGAGACTAGACTGACGGGTTCTAAACCGCAACATTCAAACACCTATTTTAGACCTGGATTGATTCAATAATTTATTAGCTTGGCGGTTCGAAGAAACAACACAATTGCTTTAAATGGAGGTGGACTGCGTTGAAGTATTGACAAATTGAAGCAAACTAAAGGTCACGATTTTAAATCATTGTACTGCAAAATTAGCCAAATTAATTACTGAGGAACCAGCATTTGCATAAAAAGTCGACAACCGCGGCCAACATGTCATCTTCAGATAGCTTTAAAAAGAAGAGCTTCTGCATTTCATTATCAAATTTTAATTAGACTTGAACTTTTCGTGGAATTTATTTGGCCTTTCTTTGTCCGATTCACGTTGCTAAACACAACTATTTTGGTTCCAAAATATCGCTTCCGTAAGTACATTTCTCTTTCAGCATTAGCCTTAACATTTAATACTTAGATGGTATGGACCGGTATGACCTGGTATGGACCCCGACTATGTACAGATTTTTTTGCAATTCATGTCACTTTTGGATATTTAGTTAAAACGTTTTGCATAAAAAAGTTTTGATGCTTGCAAGTCTGGAAAATTAGTTAAAGCGAGTCATTTGATTGAAAACATGCCATTAAGTCGATTTTTCATACCTACTAACTAACCGGACCAACTCCCACACCACTTCGAAATTAGCAGATTAAACTGAGTGAAATAAAATTAAATTAAAAGTTTCGACTCCGAATTAATTCCTTAATTATGTGGTTTCACGAGAAAGAACGGACAAGTCTGACTTGATGTCCGTCGGATGACCATCGTTTAGTAAATTTAAGTGCCCACATGAACCCATGTAATTTGTGCGATCCATTACCATATTTTTTGGCTTCTGAATTGTGCGGTTCTCTTGAAATATTATAGTTCCAACAGGTGTCCAACTGAGCTGAAGTATCAGATTTTTTAGGGTGAGTCCGGCAAAGATTTATTTTTATTTCGACCTACACACTAACTGACCTCATCTAAAACAAAAGTTTTTTCTTATTTTTACCGGGCACACTGTGTATATGAAATTTTTGTTACTGACGCCCACTATGTACCCCTCCATGGTCTTTCCATTCATAAAACCCACTCGATGACCTTAATTCTTGAAACTTTTACTAGATATTACAGATTAAGCATATGCGTTGTTTGATAACGAAGAATTGGACTTTTAGTTGGTTCGTGAAGGACTAACAGGTTTTTGATTCATTAATTTTAACTCGGAACGACCATTGATGAAATCGATTCGACGGTTACGACGAAAATAATGAGGAAAATGGAAACTAGAAAAACGATATAATCGGTTGATGAGGATGTTAATATTTACACAAGTCTACAGTAACTTACACTAAATTTGTCAGTAATCTAAATATTACTCCGATTCGAAGCAATTCGGACCCCAGAAGAAAACTAAAATAATAATTAATCAAGAAGTTGGTCAAGCTCTCTAAAAATATTTTCGTTGCACGTGTTCGCAAAAGCACTTTTCTTTGCTTTCGACAAACTGTAAAATTATAGACGTTTATTGAGTTAAAACTGCCATAGCAAATTAAACTAATACCCATTTGTTCAGTAATTACGTTTCAAATTAAGAACAGTATATATGGTAATTTTACAATAGTAAATATTTTATGAGGAATTTAGCACAACTTATAAAAACGGCTGGTAATAGGTGATTTAATAAATGTAAAAAATGAAAATTACCAGTTTATTATCCCTACCATAAGTTAATGAGATAGACATAAATATCCAATTTCAGTTTCTGTTCGATACACTGATCATTAATCGATTTTGTGCTTGAGCTTTTGCAACTTTATTATCATCGTGCTTAGATACATGAGGCACTTAAAATTTCAAATGATACAGTCTGACTATCTAAATCTGTCCATACAGTTTGAAAATGATTGAAGTCCTTATATATTTTGGTGATTTATATTTTAATTTTTAATAGTGCCAAATCTTCCCCACTGTTTTATTTATTTGTAGGTATTTAGTTCATATTGGGAATTTTATTTTTGCTCGAATTGTGAAATGATACTAATGTACGACTGGATAATTAAATTAATTAACTAGTCACCGTCATTTACATTACATGTCAATATCAATTTCAATTGTAAATGAAACTTCATTATAAAATGTAAAAATAAAATAATAAAAAAAAAGGTTTGGAAACCGCTTCTAAATACCAAAGATAATAAAAATTTTTAGCACAGAACTAAAAGGTGTTGGCAACGGTTGTAGCAGACCTTTTAATTTTTTCTAAGATAATAAGTAAAATGGTAAATTTTTGATTACAATTTGAGAAAACCTACTTCAAAATTTATAGCAATGCTTTACATAGATTGCACTCACGTAAGCTTAAAATAAAAAGCTGCTTTGAGATTTTGCAGACTTTAAAAAGATGAGAAATCTTTGCTTTAAAAATATGTTAAAAGCCCAAGATGTCGTCGATTTCCGTCTAGATTTACCGATCTAGATATGGGCCCAAATTTCCTACAAAGCATCCGCCTCTGTCCTTCCAATACCTGAAATTGTTGAACCTGTTGACCGCAGGAGAGCCAGCGCGTGCCGACTTGATGAAAGTTACGTCAGTGTAACTGGCGCCTGCCCTCGCCCACGTCCCAAACAGACAAAAACACGAATATTAAAACGGATATTATTATTATGAATGTAAAAACCTGTGTGCTTTAACATGCTCCATTAATCGAATCGTTTTACTCATTCATCTGCAGAGACAATGGCGCAACAAGCGAACTGTAATTCGTAATTAGCGGTAACGAGACCGGATGTCTTGCTTCTAATTGGATGATAACACTCAAAAGATGCGTCGGCAATTTTTATATGTCGACTTGAGATTGCTTCAAAACTTCTCGACTATAAATTCATTGTGAACTGCGACTGCAATTAAACATTGAAACAACTGTTATGTAACTGTTCGTGCTTGAATAAATAAAAGCGACCAAATAAAAGCTACTTGAACATATTGCAGCAGAAATGCCTTCGCTACTTCAATAAATGTGCTATTTAACGATACGACGGTTGTGGCTTGTTTTCCTATTACTCACCTTTGTATTATTAATAGTTGATGTTTTTCCCGTTCATGGTTCATGAAAGCTTTCGGGGAAAAAAAACGAATTCAGATACCAGTCTCTGACGATTTACATGGAAGAATTAAGTGATTGTACGTTCTTAATCTCGACAGAAATTACTTTCGAAAGTAGAATTCGATTAAATTCCCATTTTCGACAAGTTAAGCAGGTGGGTTTTAGTGTTATTTCTTTATTTAGGAAAAAGGCTATGAAGATTCATGTCTTGGTTAACGCCGAGGTTATCATTTATTCATGTTGATGTAGATTTTATGCATATGTATGTATCAGCTTTATTTCATACATGTCATGCATATAAACCACATTTAAAATGAAACTAGATAATACGATGCCTCATATTTTTCAGTCTAGTTAAAAATATTGAACACAACAAATTTTGTTACAAATAATGGAACTGGCTTAGATTCGCTCTAATTTGAAATTTTATTTTCTAAAAATCCAAAAGAATTTAACACGGATAATATTACAGGTGAAGGTAATAAAAAGGTATTAAAAAAATCGAATTAAAAATACAAATAAGTAATTGCAATGTGAAATTGTATGAAAAAATTATTAGAGGCTTAAAACCATTAAATATTTTGCGTTTATCACAGCAGAAACGGTAAGAAATTCCATTTTGTCCACAGCTAATGTTCACATTGTTCTGCCCAGATCGCTGACTGTGGCATGGGATTAGTTACTTTAGTCCCTAAAAGGGATTATCCGTGGTTTGTATAATTCACTGGAGGTCACCGGTGTGGATTATTGTATTAATCATTATTCAATTAATTGAGGTTTTCTCAAAAATCAGTTTTTTGTAGTTGTTATAGTGATCCATTACCGATCGCATACGTAATAAAATACCATGTGATAAAGAAAAATAGCGACAGTGGATTTTTTTATATCTTGGCAGCACTGTCATTTATCGCTATAATATTTCCATATTTTTAGGAATTAGTTTTTAGCGTTATAGTATAATTAAAATGTTTTGACAGAATTCAAAAGTTTATTAAGCGCCGTTTTACTTCGATCAATAATTGCAATATTACCAACTCTAAATATTTTCCATGTGGATACATAATAAGAACATGATCAAATCTACTTTTTAATCTTTTTGGTATAAATTATTTTGTTCACCACAATTTCTTTTTACATAATTGAAAATAACAATAAATTTTCGTTTTGTATGCAAATATCATAAATTACAATCCAAAAATAATATAAAATACTACTACTAGTACGTGGGACGTATTAAATCTGTTTTTTCAAATAATCATTTATTATCAGGAATGGTTAATACAAATGGACACAGATGTAATTGAAAGCTGGATAGAGTGAGTCATTCTTATTTAATCCTTCTGCTAATTACTCTAAATAATTGTAAGTGCGGGTAGAAAATCCATTTCTATGGGAGGTGTCGTTTTTTACAGGATATTATTAAACTTTTTACTCTGATGAATTTTAATTCGTATAAGCACAAGATACATGAAGATCTCAAGTATAATTTCAGGTGGCGAGCTGCCTAATTAATTTTTTTTGTGAAACAATATTTTTTTATTAATTAATAACTACCTCATGCTTGTCACTCTAACAAAAACAAAATATTAAAAATACCTAATTATGTGATAAGAAAGTAAGACTTGCAAACCGAATTTATAGCCGAGCGAGCGCAACGAGCCAAGCTAATACATAGAGCGAGTTCCACCAAACTATTTCGATTTTATAGACTATGCTACTAAATATACATCTGTGCTAAAATCAAAAACAAAAACAGAAAAAAAATCTTTAAGCTAAACTAGTAGTTACAGCAATTTTAAAAAAGTCCTAAAATTTTCTTCATTCTTTAACTGTTAAGGACTAGAAATTTTGTCAGCTTTAATTCATAGTAACGAAAAAAATTGTGAACTCGATCATTCCTATTACCGTAAAAGTGAATGTATTTTTCATACGTCATGTTTTTCTAATTTGTTTTTTGTTTATTTACACAAATCAACTTTAAAGAGAATTGAAGCGTTTGTAAAAATTGATTTAAGGTATCACCAAATGTTCTATAATCTATAAAAAAATATCGATTTTAGATATAGCAGTTTTAAGCAAAAATGAAGAGAGAAATAGTCAATCTAAAATATCTAAAATGACGGGGAAAAAAAGGACAGCATATTTTTTTAGCAAAACTTTACAATAAAATTTCAGAAAAAAATCTCAACGTGGTAACTAACCAAAAGCAGTAAGCTAAATATGACCCTGGAAGAAAAAGACACTTCTCACAAAAAAAACACTAATTTTAGATTGTGCAATTTTTGTATCGACTTATAGTCTTGGAAAATAATTGTGTAAGAATTGATAAAGATAGCAGAAAGATTATAGAAATAGGAACCATCCGGTTTATACAAAAGCAAGCTCATTTTAAAAACACTTTGTAGAAGTGAATTAAAAATTTTTGCTCATATTTCCACAGTCATCCGTCCAACTTGAATAAAAACTTTTATCATTCACGGGAACAAAGTTTAGTGTGGTTTAAAAAAATATAACAAAATAATTTTTTAAGTTTTTGTTCTTGAATTTTTTCGACACAACTGGAACTATTAATTATTTTTATTTGTGGTTTAAATGATTATGGTTTGTTAATTATTTTTTAATAAATTAGTAATCTGAATAAATTTAATTCAAAATCCAGCATTCGCACTTCCGGAACAATAAACAGCATCAGTAGTATTTATAATCCTTTCTTGCTCTCTCAGCCTCTTCATATGTGCATCGAAGTACATGATTTTAATTATTGTTTATCGCAGTTGTTTACAAGCTCGATCCTGTTACAAATATAGTAAACAGTGACGTAACAATTCCTGTTGTTATTATTGGTGCTCACAAGCTTACCAGAGGATCTGACCGTGGGCGCAGTCCAGCCTCTCACAACCTTATTCTGCAAATCTTTACGTTTTAATTGATGCTTTTTCTTGTAACTTCTTTGTTTATTAAACATTGCCCTAAATGGTAATCCTCAATTTCCTCCCGTCTTGGGCTACCATAATCAGAATAATATCGCATTACGTTTCAAAGCTAATCACGTGGCGCCAGTTTGCAATGCTGCAATTTACAATGATTTGCGCAAATTACCTTCTGTTTGAAAAAAAAACAACAGTTTGGTACAAAGAAAAAGATTTAATAGCGGAGGAACAACGATCACGTATATAGTGTGAGCAATAATTTGTGGATCCTTATATGGTGTTGTGAATCATAATAAATATATCTAGCACACCTTATACACCACAAAGTACACTATAAAAACTCGCAGGTTCTGATTTTAAATTATAGAGTGGCCTTACATGAAAAGGGTCGGTCTTACCACAACTCATTCATATTATTGAGCTCTCAGCACGTGCTACATAACACTTCAATACTGAAAACAACTGCATATTTTCTGGAGAATGGGCTTGGTTTGATTTAGTAAAACGCCAGACGAACAGCCACAAATCTCAATGGGAACTTCAGGGTTAACACTGAGTGCCCTTCTTCCACGGAGTCATCAAGAGAAAAATTGTGGTGAGATACTCCGAGAAGTCGCTATAAATTCTATGGTTCCAGAGGCGTGACTAGGAAACGAAGAGAGAGAAGATGTGACTGTGTTGACAGCTCGTTAGACCATCAATACTTGTTGAGAGAAATTATGGTTTGCATTAAATGTTTAGCTGAAGATAAAGTAAAATAGCTCTTTGTCAAAATTAAATTAAAAATCTGGTACTCATATTCCAGCAAATGTTTCAACAAACACATAACAAGAAGAAAACTTCTTCAAGACGTGGAGTTTTTCATAAAACATTATGACGAATATACTTTACTTTGAGCCTTTGGGCGACAAAGTGATCGTCAATTTTGTGTCATTATAACGAAGCGCAAAAGTCAACTTTGAGAACAACACGTTTTTCAATACCCACACATTTTCAGCATTATTAGTAGTTTTATGTATTTTCCTGTTAGAAAGTGACATTCATTCGATGTCATGATTTAACAGGTGTTGTAGATTAATTTAAAAAGAACTAGAATACAGTAAAAAAATTTGAAATGTTAAGTATTTTTTTAGTTACGAGAGTAAGTAAGTAAGATATTTACTTAGTCATGAATGAAAAATCAGACTTAGAATAATATTGTAATTTTCTATTTAACTCACTTGTACAACGACACATTTATCCCATCTATTCTTCAGCTGCACTTTTCCGTCGGAATAATGACTTTTTGGAAGCTCAGCAAAATACTCATCCACAACAATTTTTAGTTTATTATCTGAAGAAAACATTCTTCCCCTCAAGTGTTTCTTCATATTTATTATTTTTAAATCGCAAATTATCTTTTGAACTTTCTGTGCTTTATGAACAATTGTGGAGTAACAAATTTTTCTACCAGTAGTTGTGGGGACGCTTTTCGACGAGGGCAAATTTGAGCTGTTGGACAGTATTATAGTATACCTTTCCATTTATTGTAGACCCTCTAGACATATCTTCAATCAATACCATCTCTTCATTGTCCCAGAAAATGGTTGTTATAACTTTTTTCCCGATGCATGGGTTTTTGCCATCTTCACAGGTGGTGAACCGTATTGCATCTACTTTTATTTTGTCTATCACCTATTTCAATCTTAGAAGAAAGTTTGCTGTTTTCATTTAATAAATTTAATTTTTCCTCCAAAATTTGCTTCCTGAACAATTTTAGTTCAGGTATGAGCAATCGTCGTGTAAAATTTTCCAAACGGTGGTTTCGGATAACCTGCGCTTTTACGAGTCGTTGAAGTGCGAACTTCAACGACTCGTAAATTGCATATTTTATTTTGACGATTTTATAAAAGTATTTCGTTTAAACTATTTCTGTTTTGTTGTGTTGCCAGTACCTGAGATACCAACAATATCGCAAAGGCAAAGGCAACTTATGTATCAGCACGTAAGCTCCTTTGATAGAGGTTTAAAAGAAGTGAGTTGTCCTTCTCTGAAATTGCATAAAGAATTGTTATAACAGTGTAACAAGCTAGTTCTGAAGAGGGATTTGAAACACTTTATCAAGTGAGTGGTCGATCTGGGGACACAAATTACCGTGCTTTCAGATGTATTTCAGTATCAGAACTTTTGGAGCCAAAGCAAACAATTGGACTAATTTAGGAGAAAATAATATCTAGGCATAAGTATCATCGAGGCAACGAGGCAGTTTGGTATGGGGTTTGTCTGGGTACTTCTTGTCTGTATTACAGATACTCTAAATGTTCATCGTTACGTTGGTACTGGTTTTAATACCTTATGTGGAGTGACTGCAAGAGCTTATTTTTTAGCAAGATATCGCTCGACCACACATTGCTCGTCTTTCATTAAATAGGAATAGAACACATTTTTTGTTATATTTTAACCGATATGGTTCAAAAGTGATTTTTTTTTAATAAAGTCGGTGTACTCCTCCTTGGTGTTGCAGTTTTTTCTGAACGTAGAGTATTTTTATAAATTCCTCTTTTCCTTCTAAAAAAATTCGACTCATAATTAAGTTTTACTAAAATACAACACTATAACAGTCATATCTTCCTCAAATAATATATGTTGGAATAATAAATGTTTAGAATAATTTTGAAGAAATTTTCTTAGATTAGAACTTAACATGATTGCTCCATTAGTTCTTCATCTCGTTTTTTCTAGATTGTAAACTTTAAACAAAAATTCTTAAAATTCGAAAAACTGTGACAGTAATTACCACAATAAAAATTACAGATCCAAACTTTTGTTGTTTCTGATGATGTTTTTTTCAAGATTCATAATTTTTAAAATTAATTTTATAAACCGTTGTACTTTAAAAACAAAACTATCTGTAGTAATAGTAACGAATAAAATACATCAAAATTTAGCAATAAATTTATTTAGTGGACGTGGATATGTTCTTTCCATTTTTAAAAACTTTTTTCGTATGAATATAAATATGATATCACATCTAATATAAAAAATCAATAATTTCAGTAAATATAAAAATTAACAATTATTTTTAATGGTTATAAAACTATGCCTTTTGCCTAGTTCTTTGAAATAATGAACAGAAAATAAGTAAGTTTGTCAAGTCTGATGTTAAAGCAGGTAGAGACATCTACCGGTAACGTTAGGTAATAAATTCTACAGCGAATGATTTCTGTAAAGTGTGTTAATGTGTGTACGTGAGAAGTCAGTAATGTAATTTTTAACGAAATAAAGATAAAATCTATAAATAATTATATATTTCATGCGTAATAAATACAATCGTTTAATTTTTACGAATATTGTTCAAATGAAATCAGATAGAAAATAACTAAGAAATAAAATTAATAATATTTTTATTTTATTTTATTTAAATGTTATTAAAAAAAAATACTCGAAGGTTAAACTATTTGTTACTGTTTGTAGTCAAAAATTTTATAAAGTAGAAAATGTGATACTTTAACTTAAGTTTGGCGGCAAAAATTTAAAAATTTCTTGTAAGATCAACCAATGATAATAGTGGATGTCAAACAATTAACAAGTCAAGTGGAAACTGAAACCATAAAAAATTAATTTGCTACATTTTAGGAGAAACGAATAAATATGTTTCAAAATAAACACATTTTTTAATAATTATTATCTTCAGTGCAATGAACTTCAAATTGATAAGTTGATAGTTTACAAACAACTTTGAGTTGGCGCCTCCTCATTACGTCACTTGACAGATCACTGACGGTTCAGCAAGCAGCGCCCACTTAAACTTTTTCATTTTAATTTACACTAAATTTAGTTTTTAATCAATTTTTTATCAACACAATGGAAAATTCACCACTGAACAAGGTAAAAACCAATACCTCATACTTAATTTAAGTCAATTCTAGACGAATTTAGGTCATGACCTTTTGTTTGTTTATATTTTACAGGCTCATCAGTTGGACAGACGTGCTGAAGCTCTCTTGAAACAGAAAAAGTTCGACGAAAGCATCGATTGTCATAAAAATGCGATGAAATATTTACACGATGCACTACAATTGACGGATAATCCCCGTGCGAAAGAATCCATTCAACTCCAGATTGATAGTCATCAAAAACATGTGGAGTCTTTAAAGATAAAGAAGACACAGTATGAAGACTACAGGCGATATCAGGACTCACTGAGAAGCAGAGTAGTAAACTTTGACTGTGCTTGTGAAAATGGGGAGACACTCCAACATGAGATATTCCGTACAATGGAAACACATGACTCACTTATTGAATTTCTCATGAAGAGAACGGCCGATGATGAACTGAAAACTCTCAGTGATGACGAGAAGATTTCTAGTGATACAAGTGATGACCAGAGGGTTTCAGGAAAAGTGAGAGAGATCAATGATTCTGTACTTTTAGAGGAGTTCAGAGGTTTAAGTGAGAAACTCAAAGAGTTAGTACAGATACTAGTACTCCAACTGGAGGATAAAGACAACGAAATTGCTAGACTAAAGGCAGAAATTTACAAACTGGAGTGTGAGAAAAACAAAGGTAAGTTTTTAGGATCTCTTTTCAGTGTTAAACTTGACTGTGTTTTTAGATGGTGCAAAGAGCAACAATACTTTGAAAGTGATAACGGACTCATCTGGGGGAACTTCTCCCTACGTTTTTTCACCGTGTAGTGAGCTAAGTCCTGATGTTAATGAAATCCCAGGTCTTCCATCTCTAGCTCCTTTAGAAATGCCCAACTTTGATTTCTCAAGTTTAATAAAGAACACCCATAATCTAAATTTAAATGGTACAAACAATTAAGACGTTTAAACTCAGTGAGAGTCTGACCTAATGGCTTCTCATATTTATTGACATAATTATATAAAATGTGTAAAAACACGACACTTGTGTTCAGAGAGGTATATGAGGTTTGGGTTTTTATTTATACTGTATTAATGTTGCAAGTTTTTTAAATGTTTTATTTTTGTGATGAAGTTATTTTTAATGTGTAACACATTAAAAGTTGTGACTATTGACTTAATAGATATTTTAACACTCAGTCAACTCAATGTTTTTTCCTGATATAGGAATATCAATAAAACTGTTGTCTAATAAAAACGTCTTTATCTCCATGGCAATAATTGCTGCCATTTTAAGTAGTTTAAGCTCAAGTCACGTACAACATTTTGAATTTGTTTTAATTGTTAATACGGCAATAATTGAAAAATTTGTTCCCTAAAATTTAAGGCGGGAAATTTGAAACTAGTTAATTTGTTTTTTTAATACTTTGCAGTCATTTCTAAAATAAAATTTGTTATAGGGTGAAGAATGTCCTCTAGCTTAAACAGAGATAAAATTATTTGCTTTATAGATGCTAGAGCAGGAAGAAATAAATTTAATATGTGGTATGATTTGTCTTACGTTTAGTGAATCTAATATCTATCTAGTTATTGTAACTTTTGCACTCGCATTTTCCCTTAATTGTGAATAAAAAACATTAGCACGGCAAAAACACAAAAATGACGTATATCTTTTGATATCTTTTGAGCAAAACTTCCTGTTTTCTATTATCTTAAAAGGTATTAAATCATTTAGACAATTCATATGAAACGTGATAATACAATACAAAATAAAAAATTGTGAAAAATATATTGGATACGTCCATAAGCAAATTGCAGTAACACAAAATTAACATTCTTTAACTCTAATTAAAAATAATACATATACTTGTACGGATTTTTGCCCTGACAAAATTTACAAATATTTGAAATAAAAAACGGATTTTTCTACCAAACAAATGAAATTTTCTTAAGAAAATCTATTCTATTGGTCTAGTTGTACCGAGTATGAAAATAAAGCAGGAAATACGTTATAAACAAGAATATATCCTCTTTGGTGATTATGTACCATCTTAATTAAGCAGACTAGAATTATGGTCTATCACATATAAGTTTAGCAAAATATAGGTTCTAAAGGTATAGTTACGGGACCTTAGGATGGATTTGGACAACCAAATATCAAGGAGTATATGGAGGTGGAGGGACGTTGTAAGGCGGTGGAGGTGTGGGACTATTAAATGTATCTAAACCATCATCGTAACCGATTAAACAGCGATCATCTTCACGGTAGTAACCCACAGGATGATGTGCTACTATCAAATTGTAAAAAATTCCGATGAGAGCGACGCCTCCAGCTCCAGCAAGGAGATAAAATCCAATTCCATATGACACTGAGGAGTTTGCTTTCACTGATGACTTTGCCAATGAGTCCTCTAGTAACAATACTATGTAGTATGATATACTAACAATAGCCATGATCCACAATACTAAAAGAATGCAAGTTCATCAATGATTCACAAAGATAAGAAAATACCTGTGCACGTTCCAGGTACTGCATATTTTCTTATCATTCTATATAAAATACGTCTTGGACCTAAGATATCCATGAAAAAACCAGCTAGACTAAATATGATTGCCATGAAGCATAGTAAAATAGTTGTTCTCATCATATTTACAATAGTCCCGGTAATAAAATCATAATCTACAACATGTTATCAGAAAGCGTCACATCTGGCTTGTTTCAACCTGAATAATTAATATCCGCCCCTGAATATCCAAACCAAAAGAACTCACACAGAGACAAGTTTGGTACAGCTACATCTCCTGAGATTATAAACCAGGTCAAGTCTACAAGACTCATACTAATTAAAGTTATTGTTATCATATGGAATGTTGCCGAGATCAAGTTACGATCATCATCTTTTGGATGGAGTCTTTGAAACGCGGATGTTATAAACGACCTTGGCATAGTGTCAAATTCCCTAAAACAAAATCGTGGAAACATTTAAAATTATTTGTATCGCACATACTAACCTTTCAATTTACACAAATTCAAAACATAATTAAGCGTTATTGTTGATCCATTGGGATAATTATCCCAAATTCGAGAAAAGCTTTATAAATATTTACGTTCGTGTGAGATGTTTATTTTGACAGACGTCAAGTGTCAAAAGCTGTTGACAGTTGGTTGACAAAACTCTCTGCTGATGGCGCTGACGCTAGGCGGGAAATTTAAATGTAGCCTTCGAACAACGTAATTTTTTCAATTCTCTGATTAGTGCACCTCCATATAAATATTCTGAGATTAAAGAATTTCGATAGGTAAATACATAGTTTAGACTTTTATTAAAAAAAATAGGAGTTTGGATCATTTAAGTTTGAAAATATTTTTTTTTAATAAAAGTTAGGTCATTTATATCATGATTGAAATTTTAGCAGTGAACACAAACTGCGATAGTTTCCAGACAATAACAATAAGAAAGTTTTGTTCGGTAGGTATAATTTAGATTCAACGACAACCTCAAATTACTCTCGATGTTGAGGTAGCTGCCTGATAATAGTTGTTCAAAAGTCTAAATTAATTGCGGTGAATGTTGAGAACTAGAGAGGTACACATGCAGAAACCGTGTTCGAAGTTATTGGTGGTTAACTGCACGCTTGGAATTAATTTTTTATATCACTCTTATTGATTTTTTCCTTTCTCTGTTTTTTACATCTGCGTCTAAATTCTATGCATTAAAAGAGCCTTAACAGTTGTACGGAGACCCAAACAATTTACAGCATCTGTAAATAACACTCCTAAATAATTTAAATTTAGGTTTAGCGTACGCACAATGCCCCCTAAAGAAATTAATACTTCCAAACTCAAAAGCCTGCAAGCATTTTTAATGAAGGCATAAAAAAGTAAGAAAAAGTCCTAAACACCGCACATTTTGAAGCAAAAATATTTCATCTTAAAAAGGCATTAGGGGCAAACACTTGCATAAAAACTTTTCGCTCATTTGGTACATCAACCTGTGATGTATTTTTAAACATATCTTTTATGCGAAAACTTGGTTTGGTTGCAGTTATCTAAAGTTTTTATGTTAAAGTTTCCCTATCGACACTTCAAGTTTTAAAAAGGATTATAAAAAAGTTTTATGATCCAAATTGATAAAGACATAACTTTGCTTTTTGAAACTATAGGGAAAATCCAGCTGTAAAGCATCTTTATAATTGTTTTGTACTTCACAAAAATTCTAAGATTAGCACGATTTAAGTTTCCGAGCAGAAGCTTTGTGCTATTTTGCTTATTGATTTAATTACAAGATTCGTTATTCCTGCGCAATTTTGTATTAAGAAGTAGTTTTTCTTATTCTTCTGTTAAAAATGTATGATGCAATTAATTTGCGCTATTCATATTTAATTGCTAGTTATATAGGATGTATGTAGTAATTAAGAAGAAGAGTAATAATTAGTCATTTTTAATGTGTCGTTTTGCGTAATTCATCCGGTCGTATTATTTGCGGATGTACCTAACTCAATTTTCCAAGTTGCAGACACAGATTTTAGCAAATAACGTAATATACTAACTTACTAATTATGTTGGTCCTTTTGAATGTAATGCAATGTTAGTTATTACTAAATATGTGTGTAGGTGATTACCATCAATTTTTTTAATTGCAATGTATTAATTTTGTTGACCACTGTAATTTACGTAACTTAGCTTTCGTACTAATTATTTGTACATTACTTGATTTATTTTAGATATTTACTTAATTAGTAATGTTCATCTGAATAATTTATACTCATACAAAGCTCAAAGACTAATGAAAGAGCTCACCTTAAACTGTCGACAACTCCGTAGTCCCCACTTAAATTGTTTTAGTTTCAAAGCTTCCATGAAACTTTCCTGGAGATAAATAATTGGTGTTACTTATAACATTTTTACGGCAGTAATTTCATTTAATACGAAAATTGTCGAAAATTAAACGATCATAAGTAGCTTAACAAAGTCTGTTAAACATACAATAAAATATTTAATGCATGCGTTTCAAGTTTAGAGCCTTGAATGTGTAAAGGAACAAACCGTTCATAAAACACAAAATTTTAATTGAATAGTTAAATTTTAATTTGGTAGCGTTTATCTCCAGTTACGTTATTTTTTACGGAACTTTAGAGCGAAATATTAACGAAAGTAACCACATAAAATTATCTATTTCTCTCTGTTCTGCTGATGTAAAAATGTCGGTGCTGAGGTTGACGAATGGTATGGGAACTCATAAACCGAGATGAGATTCCGATGAAATCCTATTAATTTTACGTAAAGTTAATGAGATTCCTGTGGGTTTTTTAAAATTCTACTTGTTACGAATAATGTACTCCGTGCTAGTTTTATGACATCGTAAACTAAATAGAGTGAGTGCAAAAAATGTGTTAAGAGTGTAAAAAAGGCACAAAATACGAAATGGGGTCCGGTTATACATTTATTTTTTGTAAAATATGCAACAAAAACAAAAAAATAATTCTGCAAGAACGCACTTTTTATTCTCTAATATTTTTTGTTTTTTTTTTAAATTACCTGTCAAATTTTCAGTTTTTCCTTTTTTGCTTCAAATATTTTAGAATTCTAGTATTTCTTACATTTTTCTGTGGTTTGAATGCTTGGGATCATTTGAATATTTCGGATTTTTCAATTTTTTTTGAATTTTTTTAAAACAGCAAATTTTAAATTTTAAATTTTTTAAATTTTAATTTTTTTGATTTTTTTTGTATAGCCTATATTTTTTAGATCTAATGGATTTCTTACATAGGTTAATATTTTTTATTCAAAACCTTAGATGGGCACTTTGTTTTTGGGATGTTTTGGGAGTTTTAACTCTTTGTGGATGCTTTAGACTTTTTTTTATTTTTTGTTTTTTAAATATTTTAGAATTTTAATTTTTTTTTTAGTTTTTGATTTGTTATTTTTTTATGTTGCAATTTTTTGAGACTTTGTATTATTAAAAGCTACGAAATTGATGAATTTTTAAATTTTTTATAATTTATAGGTACTATAGATTTTTTAATTGTTCAACTTTTTGAATGTAGAATTTTTGTGATTTCAATAGTATACATACAAATTTTATATTTTTTTCAAATTTATTTCACAATTTTTGGATATTTTTTGGTATCGATTCTATTGGACTCTATTGTATTTTTTTAACGCTTTGAATATTTTTAATTGCGCAGATTTTCCGTAGGTCGACCTCGATTTTTTGGCCATGACGGCATTATCAAAATAAAAAGCTTTTTCTCTTAAATTTTATAAACTTTTATTTAAGCACCCAATACATCCTGAAATATCATCAGTAGTTGTATCCTCCAGTTTTCGGCGCCAAGTACTGCCTGCTGGGATCGGAAGTCGTAAACGAACCTGCACCCGAATAACCGGAACGGCTGGAAACGGCGTTAATCTCGAGAGAGCGTTGAATGGCGGCAGGTATTGGGGGCGGCGTGGGAAGATGATCGCCGCTAGCCCTAAATCCATTTTCGTCCGCAATGTAGTTAACAGTATAAGTAACCCCATCGGGGCCTGTGTAAGAATAACTGCCGTGCACGACACTCGCTTCTTGGTTGGTTCCTGCATTTTTCAGTTCTCCGGACTCCTGTTGACTTATGCGGTTTTCCGTTTCATATCTAAACATAAAGTACGGCTAATTATGATGATATTTCAGAAATTCGCAGAGGACATTTTGGTCAAAATAAATTGTGGGTTTGATGGTCACGAGCTGATACAATTTTTCAGGGTGAAGACAAGGCTAAAGCTTCTGTCAGCAGCAGATAAATTTATTTTATTAAAGGTTTCTATAGAAGAGTAGTTTTTGTGACTTTTTCAATTGTTAAAAAATAGTCCTGTGTGACTAATGTTACGGGTCAAGGATTTATGGTGGCTAAACAAAAATGAGCATTATGTGAATAGCACATGGTAGAATTAAATGAAGAGATAATTGGACGTAAATAGACAATATAAATTCAAATATTTGATTTTGAATTTCACTATAAATTTGAAATTCAATTATTCTGCTACAAAATTTTAAACTAGATCGTATTATTTATCACACCTTCAATAAATGAACAAGTCAGTTTTATTTAGCTATAAATTGCAGCCATTTAAAACATATTTACGTGTTCGTTCTTCTATAAGATAACAATAGAAAATTTAAGTCAAATAAAACACTTAATACTTAACCAACTATTGTAAAAATGAATTTTGAAAGACACAGATTTGTCCAAAAACTTACTTATTTTCGGAATGCAAAAATTAAAATACATTCTGATCGAGATTTTTCCAATATTTTTGTGCCACTATTTGCATTTTGGCATTGTATTTTTTCCAAAATATGTATAGTATAAAAAATCTTACTTATTTAGTTGTCTACTTTCTTAAGGTTATACTGTGTGTTGATGACACAAATTTTGAAAAATCTTCAACGTATGTTAACTCAATTATTGTATTAAACATTTTTTATTTTTGGTTTAACGTAATTTTGGAAGTTAATATTAGATATATATTAAATTTTAACTATCGGTCTAATAAAAATTGTCTCAAAGCAAAATTTTCGGATCACTTAACGTCAATAATTTGGCTCTCTGCGTTATTGTATTTTGCCGACCATAATTAAAATTCATTTCAGTATGAAAAATGAAAAGATTTCATCCATCGTAACTTTTCGAATCAGTTATTAAATTCCACATTGTACTTCCTTTGTATGTTTTGAATGAATGTAAAGTTATTACGAAATGTCTGTTAGCTTTGCTTTGTCCGTTATATTCATATAATAATTTTCGCGGGAAAGAAATTTGGCACAAATCAATAGCACGATACCGCCAAATAATCGTGCAATTTATTTACGTCATTCTCTCGATGTTTCCGTCTGTCGGTAACAGGTGGCGTGTAATCTCCGGATTAAATTGTAAAATAAACCGACTCACTCGAATCTGTAAGTTCCGTCTCCAGCGTTGTCATTGTTGAAACGAAGTATAGCAACAGGTGCACCTCCTGTGAATCCCGAATAAGTCCTGGCAGATGGTGCGTTATAAACTTGAGATGGAACAGGTCCAGACGCGGGAGGAATGTAAGACGAAGTTGGGGGCAAAAGTCCGTGGCCGCCTCCAGCCGTTCTCGCGCTTGATGGAGGCAGATATATGTTTTCCAAGCGGTCGGCTGCCGCCACAGAAACCACCAACAACAAGACCACCTAGAATTGCGCATCTAAAGAGGTGACTTTAGAGCGATGAGATAACTCACCTGTTTCATCGTGAGTACTTCTTTTCAAAGCAAAGATTACAATGATGGAAATTGAAAGAAATCGCGCGCTTTTATAGATAATAATTGGATTCCGATTTCGGGAGCATCGATTTTCAAGGTGACCAGAACAACTCATCTTTGTCAGAGGTGTGGAGATTAAGGAAAGGTTCCATACATCATAAGTGACCTAGAAATACTATTGTAGATTGCGAGTATCACACATAATTCCGAACCATTATTATAAATGTCATCGATTTTTAATAGCTAAGCGAATTCCTTTTATGGGAAGACGCCTATTAATTAACTTCATCAAAATTAAAAAGCTTTGAATATTTGCGCGTTTGTAATGAAGACTTCAAAGACGTTACAAAAAAGTTTGATCGGATCAAAAATTTAAGTGTGTCATCTTTGAAAAGGTCAACCAGCAGGTAAATAAATAGATTAACGTGATGCCACTAAAAAAATGAAAAGCAAAAGGAAAGGATGATCAATACTGTTAAAATTTGACCATGTAGAAAGCGCTTGATATGATCTCGCAAAAGTACAAAAGTACTCACCTTGATGTATTGAAACAGCACATATTCGTCTTCTTAAGATAAAGTTTAATTAGCCGCCTTCGGATGGTAATTGATATTTCGAGAAGTATTTAGATTTGGGTAAGCATTAAGTCAGCCATTAACGAGTGTTTGAGTATTTCCTTCTCCAAAATAATGCCAAGCCAATTAACTCTAGCTTTAGGGTAAACCATAAGTTTGTTTTCTTTCAAAATAACATCAATAAAAACAGGTGAATGTCAGAAAGGTGTTTAATTTCAAAATTTCAAAAAAATGCCGATTTTGTTTTTATCGTTACTGTTTCATTTTTGTTATTTTTTATACGTACAATGTTTCACCGTATTGATCTTGAAATGCGTTTCAAATTAAATATTTAGGTATAGTCGGGCGTATTATAGAAGACTGAAATTTTAGAATTCCTTGTTATGTGTTTTTTTCGTGTGTAGAAAAGTGAAAAGGCTGTCAATATCGGTTAATCGGCTGATTGATTTTGGTTATCAGAAAATTGTTAAAATGTCTTTTAATATATCATAACATAATTGGATAATTAAACACATGATCTATTAATATTGGAGAGATAAGCCACAATCCGGTGGAAACCAAATAATTAATCGGAATATCTCATATTAATTATTGCACGAGGTTCATTTACAGCCAAATTTTAGTTTGCAGTTTGCATTAAATGGTGGTTTCATCTATTAATATAAATCTATTTAATAAATTGTTTCATGAGGAATATTTGCACAAGTTCTAAAATGTGGACACAAGTAAATCCAAAAATGCACTTAGTCAGTTTTAAGCAAAAGTTTATGTTTCAATAAAAATAATAATTCTCTTATAAGATATGCATCTCAGGAATCATTTCCAAGATGTCATAAAATCTTAAATTTATTACATAGATACAAAGTAAAACAAAATCGCTTGAAAATGTTAGATTGAGATTTATGACATCACCGGTTTTATAGCTAGAACGAGCTTAATGTAAAGTGACAAATTTTCTATAAAGTGCTTCAATTATTTTATTTTTTGTTTCGATTCAGATTGAATGCGCGTTCTCTAAAGCTTTTTCGATCAAATTATTTGCACGTTTTTGTTCATCAGTTTTCAAATTTAATTTGTAAAAGTATAAATTTTTTACTTTCTTAGCTTCTATGCCACAAGGAAAATTCATTGTCTCAAAAAAATGAAATAAACGTAACATTCCGTAAAAGAGACGATGTTTTCAGCCATTCGTGTACTTTCTGACAGTCAGCAAAAACCTTTGGGAACTTGTTTGAAACGAAAAAGTGCTTTTAAGAAGACCAATATTATACTGAAATTCTGACGTTTCCGTTCTGGTGATTTAGTTTTTCATCGACTCGAATTATTAAGTCGCATTCAAAGAACTGTCGTGATTTGATGTAAAAAGTTTCTAGTTTACATTTGTAACGACACGTGGAAAACGCGATATGGAAAATTGCAACTTTGGTTTGCTATTTCATTGAATAATTAAAATCAATGATTCAAACTGTTCTCTTGTGTTCAACTGTGAAAACAAAAGCGAAAATATGTGAGGGAATGCGAACTTATTACCTGTCTGCATGTTCCAATGGAAACGACACTTTTAAAAAATCGCGGAAAATGTTGAAAATACTGAAAACTGATCGCCGGCAAACGAATGAAGTTGAAAGTGTTAAATAATAAAAGATTCGTTGTCAATGCGAAGGAGTAGAATTTCCTTTCTCAAATTACATTGGAAGATTTATAACTGTACTTAAGATGCCTACGCATAAATTGGATGTCGCATTCAATTACTAAAGATTTATCGGAATTATAATGATTTAGAGACAACAACAGAATAATTCACAACTTATACTTTCTACCTACTGATAAATGCTACTCCCCAATTTATTTAATCTACGCGTTTTGAGCGAATTTTATGCAAATAAGACTGCTTTGCATTTCTGCACACTTTAAAAACTAGCACTTTCAAAATAGGTCATTATCTGGAACAAGTAAATTTAGATCGCGAGAGGGTCTTGTTGTCAACTCTCTCAGCCGAGTAAATTAAAGTTAGTTTAATCGAATTCGAGTTTTTGTGCTTTCAATTTGTCCAAGTCTTGAATATAAATTAATGTATTTTGCTAGTTTCCAAATGAGAAAGAAGCAAAAATTTCCATGGGAACTGCACTGCTTAATACTGTCTCTTCTCAAACAAGTTTTTCTTATAAGTGGTTCAAACTTTGTATAGAAAGAGATTCTAAACACTTTAATTGCTATACACTAAATATAAGAAGTTTCCTCCGTGTAGATTTTCTTTGCCAATTTGTTTTTATATGCGTCGCGAGATTTCAAGAAAATATGATACAATTTGTTAAAATTAAACCACGTCATAGTTTGGCTTAACGTTTCACACTAAACAAATTGTTTAATTATGTAGGCACTCCAGGGTCTTAGATGAGGTGAATTATGGATGTAAAAATGTTACAGGAAATTTCCTTCGACGAGATGGAAGTTGGAAGCACAGAATGATGGATGAATGTGTTGCATGAAACAGAAAATCATCACTTTGAAGCTCAGCTTTTCACATGAGGCTTTTATGTTGTAAAAAGTGAGTTTGGTCATAATGTTTTGTTAAAAGAATTTTTGTCTTAGTGTCAGTTTTGTCGAAATGTGATGAATGTGGAAGTGATTACGTGGAGATCTTTTGTCCTGTTTCTGTCGTGACAGTAAACAATTTTCTTACTTCTGATGTCTGATTGCTATAACTGTAGGTGTTTAACTTGATGGCTAGTACAAGAATAAGTTTACTTTTTATAACAGAGAAAAAAAACAGATGAACTAGTTTGTTTATACTTGAAATAATTTCTCTAACGACGTGAGCATCTTATTTCCAAACTGTGCTTGATAACACAATTGTTTTGCAATTTCTGGATAGATTTGCACTGTTTAACTTTAAAATTAACAATTTTGTTTGAGGGACAAATATGGATTACTTGCTGCCGCAACTTCCTCTTCGATTTCCTCTTTCCTTCCCTTTTGCGTTTTCCTAGAAACTCTTCAAAACAACTTTAGCAATACGACAGAATTTAACTTATTTCCGTCATCATCATAAACTTATCCAGTTCAATGTAAGTTTGGTCTTTGTTTCCGGTGTCAGAGTACCGACGTCCTAAACTAACTGCACTTGTTTGCTGTTCTTGATATGATTTGTGGTCTCAGAGGCAAAATTAATTGTGTTTGATAAAGTTTAATGATGGTTAGCCCTCCACACGTAAATTTAGAGAGCATTCCAGCCTATTTCGTTACTATTTGTTTCGCAATTTTCAAGTCAGACGCGATGGAATAAGAACAGAATCTCAAGTCTGAAAACAGCTGTTGTTGGAATGTAGGTCCTTCGACTTTTCAACACAAACTTCAAATTTTAGGAGGTAAATAAGTGTTTTGCGGTGGTCGGTTAAGGGTAAAGAGTGACAAGATTAACTAGAATTTAATTGCTTTATAATGTAACTTCAGAGTTTGGGGTTCTTGTTTGTTTTATACAGTTTCTGGCACGGATGTTGACGGAATTTTTAAGCGAACGTATCTGTGCAGTGTGCATATAACGAGACTTTGCATGATTGAAGCGTTCTATGAAGAATTTTCAGCCACTTTTATGATGAATGTGACGTTTATAGCGGTTGATAAAAATGCACAAAACGATCCATGCAAATGGTGAAAAGCATATTGCCTATCCACAGCTATGTCACAACCGCCTGTGCATATTTTCATACTAAAGCAACTAAATTTACTATTGGCCTGAAAAGGTTCACATGTGTTTTTGTATATGGAGAGCGATAGCTTAAAAATTACTTTCATTAATCGTCGATACTGTAACAACAAGTTCGACTGATAACTAGAAGGTAACAGAGAGAATTATCACATAGCCGGTGTTTCCCCCACTAAACTTATCGTCTTGAAATCGTTGTAAAGTCTCTCGTCTTTGCTTGATTTATGATAGTCTTTTAAGTATTGTCGATTTCCGATGGTATCACTATTTGAAGCTTCCGTGAAGTTTTTAAATTCAAGCATCAGATAAATGAGCATTTGTTCGTTGTTTGTGGCTCTAAAGTTTCAAAGTCGAAGGACGTTATCATTGCATACCGATGGTTGCCGAAAAAAGAAAAAAACTAAATGAGATCATCCAAACAATTAATTTTCGGCGGAATTAACCTTGCACTTAAAAATGCTCTCAATTAACACATTCTTGCATAAAATTTGAATCATCAAACTGGTTTATATTGCATTTTTTCGAAAGTTGTCTAAAGCTGACAAAACCCAGAATGTTTTTTTTGGGGACATGATAATTTCTAATGTCTGCTCTCGAACAAATCAGAAGCTAATCCATTATTATCCTGAGTGAGCTTCAAAATCGGTTCAGGTGGTGCGAATTAGCAGAGAAAGGAACAAGTTTTGCTAGAGGCGGCTTCGTAACGATGAGGATAACGTTCTAGCAGCTTATGCAAAAGTCACAGTTATAAAAGCAGAAAATTTGAATATTAACAAACTTTGGCAGAATTAATTTGTTAATTCATACAGTCGCAAAGTTTATACATCTATTCACATATTTGGAATTATCAAAGTAAATGGTGTAGGTGAATATAATCATTTTCCTTTAACTTTGTTAATATCTAATTTAGAGATAACGCGTTGAGGGGAGTATAAGGGAATTTGATTCCAGAAGACGTATTTTCATATCAAATAACATAAGGAATTATCGAGAAAGCTAACCACCCGTCTTGCATAGAAATGTACGTTTTCTGTTCGCGTAGTCATCAATTCTAGACGAAAATATTTTATCTTGAATATGTAGAATGTGAAAAGTAATAAAAAGTGAAGATTTATTCCCTGCTCATGTTCCTTTTTGTTTTTCTCTGTTTTTCGAAGGTTTACTGCAAAATCACAACTGATTTGTCCTACCACGTGATTTTCTATCCCATTAAACTAAGCCTAGACACGTGGAATTACAATTGCAAGTTTCAATGCAAGCGAACTGAATACGCTATTAATCTTCTAATATTGAAGGCCTGAAGGGATTCAATTACTCCGACAATGTGTTGCTGTAATCCAGATTCTAGGCGAATGTGACTTTCCTGCTAATTTACTTTTCGAAAAAATCGACACGTTTCAAATCCAGGAAGTTCGGCCTTTAGCTTCAGAATTAATGGCTGAATAAAACCGGCTTTAAGTCTTGTAATTTGTGTTCTGTAACGTATTGTCTGAAATTTATGTCAAGTGTAAAATTAATTTGTGGGTGAGCATACGATTTGATGGTCGCTGTCAGCGAAGATGATAGTGTGCTGACATTACCGAATTGCATGTTTGACATGTCATCGTCATATTATAATTCCTGTTGTGTGAAATGTCACCGAACACACCGATAAGATTCATACAAATTCTTTTTTTTTTTTTTGAAAGATTGTATATACAGAATGTTTTCGAAATACATGTACACTATGTAGATGGTACTAATTGGTGATAAATAGAGTCAAAAATAAAAAAAGTTCTAATAAAAGTTCTCCGTTTTGAAGATAAAATTACAAGAAAATTTTATCAAAATGAAAAACTGAAATGGGTTGTTAGGCAACAGTCATAACTTTTTCAAAATAATAACCAAATGAACAGAGTTTTAGATACAAAGCTTGAAATTTTAGAGACTGTAAAACAAAAACTATTTATCAGGATACTAATGAGGTTGAAAATTCGTCTTTTATTGTGTTTTGATGGCAGAGTGATAAATTTCTCACCAAGGTGCTCATGTCTTAGTTCGTCACTTTTCTTCAGGAAATTTAGTTATAAATTTTGTTTACAAGAGCTTTCTAATGTTCAAAGTGTGCCTTAAGCCTTTAGCAAGTCTTAAGAAGACGTATCTCTCTCTACCTAATCCATTCAAAGGATAACAGGCAAGACTAACTAGACCTATGCAAATTAATACCCCATTAAATACTGAACAATTTTTACTATTGCAGCAAAAATACATGCTGTCCGTAAAAGTTATGGGTAAATAAAAAAAATCTTTAATGTGTGAAACTAGCTACACTCGCCGCACGGCTTCGTGGTCGTTTGTTTGCTAGCTTTCGCATACTGGACTTATTTAATTCGTGATACACAAAAATTACGTATTTAAACCAAACGGTGTAAAACCAGAGAGTGATTATATTTTCGTTATAAAACTCTGTTTTCAGTCGAAACAGCAGTAAACCTTTTAGTAGGTAATCACTACTATCATGATTAAAAAAGGAGATCAAAGTTGTCAACGTTGATTAATCTATACAAGTGACGTTAATCGATATGCAGTTGCTAAAATTTAATAAAAAATTAATTAAGCAAACCAATTCTTTGATTATGATTTTATGATAAAAATAATGTTATGTAACTATATAGCACAATTCTAGTATGCAGTATAAATTTGACCAAACATTTTAAAAACGCCTGTACTGTATTTGTTTTATTTAGTTTGTTTTGCCTGCATTTCCGGTAAAATGCTGAAATCGCAGAAAGTCTGCACACAGCTACGCTAAAAACTATTTATAAAAGTGAAAAATGAGACAATTTGGAACGTTTTATCTTTTACTCATCAATTTAGTTTTCCGATCAATAAGGTAATTTTTTTTCAATTGAATAGTTACACATGACGTATTTATCGAGCGAATAAAGTCAAGAGAATATATAGATTTTATTTGAAATTTTTATTGCTGCGAACGTTCTGTTCGTTGCACGTTGTCCTTCCGGGAATTGTATATTTTATTATTTATATATAAATTAATGTTGTGCATTACCGAGAAGTTTTATTTGCATGAAGATCTAGTGTTGGTTCATTATATTTTATCAGAAATTTTACAAGCCAAATTATTATGTTTTAATATGTTTCTTCTTGCTTTAGAAAAAAAAAAATAAAAAAGAAAAAAACAAAAAAGGAACTGGTCATAGAAAAAAATTTTTTTTATTTACAATCAAAGTAGAGAAAAGAGAAGAAACCAAAAGAAATGGAAAAGTATAATATTAAATGTGATCTAAAATTAAGATAAAAACCATCTAAAAGGAATTTTTCAAATGAAGTCTTGCCTCCAGTGAGCGAAAAGAAATAAAATTATTTTCAACATGTTGCAGACACGATCTCTTCTGCAACAAATATTGTCGCAGATGTCGCTGTGGCTTTACTTTATAATTGCCTGTTTTACGTCTGTAATAACGTTTATGCATTTTCTGCATTTTAACGAATTTTATGCCGTTAAAGCACGGGTTGCAAGAATATAACGTTCTAATTACACTAGTCAACACTCAAAATTTCCCGGGAAAAATTTATAGCGTAGTTTGTAGATAATCATGCACCTAATACCAGAAAAATAACCATTTATTTCAATCACGTATAGATAAAGAGATTTTATTTTTATTTTTAAATGAATTTTTTTGATCAATTTAGGAGGGTAGCTTTAAATTTTTGTTACAAACAATCATAATACCATGTTGTAGTATTAGTCTACATTCAGTTTTTTCACCATGTCTCGCTGTTGTGTCAATTCTCCGGATTTATTTTGCTTTATTTGTTTGTTTTATATTTACCAAGAAGTAAAAAAAAAGTACTACTAATGTTGGTTTTTGGTTAGAGAGACACCGACCTCTTCTTACAATAGACGACCAAAAGAACAAACACACAACAAGTTTATTTTTAAAGTCTAAATAACGTATTAACCTTAAAGTAACTATGAAAAATTGGTAAATTTAAAATAAATTTCTCTTAAAAACTATACGTGACTGAGATGTTTTATTTACTGTTCTCAGTTCTCTATAGCATGGCGATCCCAAATCACACAATTAAATCTCTGGGAAAAAAAAAACGTATTTTTTTTGTTGCCTAGTGTTATCGAGCAAAATTTTGAAATGGTCTTGACGTTAAGTCAAATTCGTGTCGCTGATGTTTTACCTAATTTACGATAAAAAATATTTGTTGCTGTCGTCAGCACTTGCAAAAAGCGAGAATATAAATTTAATAAAATTGTAGAAATATTTTTTTTATTTACTTCAGAATGGCTCGAAGCATCGCCGTCAATCAGCAAAACCAGCAAAAGTGTTGTGTACATAATTCTTGAGAAATTCATTTGAGCTCTCAATTTCATAAAGTTTATTTACAACGTATAATTATGAAACCGAATAAATTCCAGAAGAGTCTCATTTCGTTTTGCACCGATTTGATTTCGTGAATTTGATTTTAGTGATGGATGAGCGTTGATTCAAATTACTGACGAAACCAAAATTTCAAGGTAACACCATCGCTGCTATCTCCATCAAAACCAGCACTTTGCATTTCACATTTGAATGGATTCCGTAATTAACACCTCTCAGGAAACTCCCAATTACATTGCGTAAACGAAATAAAACACCGGATATAGAGAGTGTGTATCTTTGGACTCTTTATTATGATAATAAATATCTCGTATTTACAAAATTAAGTCTTTAGTAACGGTTGTTGTAACCCTTTTGTGGCCTTGGTGCGGCTCTTTGTGGCCCTTGAGGCTCTGGTCTGTACTGGCCGTCATCTACATAACCCTGGGCTTCCTCGGCAGCGTTTTGTTGAACAGCTTCTGCGATTTCGGCAGGGACAGGGGCGGCGGTCGGGATGTGGTCACCTGAAGCTCTGAATCCATTTTCGTCGGCGATGTAGTTTACGGTGTAAAGTACACCGTCAGGACCAGTGTAAGAATAAGACCCTTGGATTACGTTGAATTCTTGGTCAGTACCGGCATTTTTTACTTCACCGATTTCTTGTTGGGTGATCTGATTTTCTGTTTCAAAGCTAATGGAAATTGTTAGTGATTTTATTGACATTTACAAGTGCAAAGGCTTTTGAAATTTTCTTATTACAAAACTTTCACGACATTTGCAGCATCTTAGTATTTCGATAGGATAATTACATGCAGATGATGCAACTGTAGAGGCGGTTAATTAGATGATATTTATTTTTCCCAGATCTTAGTTGTAGTAATAATTCGATTTCAGTTATTTTGAGTTTGAGATATTTTTTCAAAATAAGTAAGTGAAATGAAATTTGACAGAATTTTGCAAACAAATCATCAATAATTAATTAACAGTCTAATATGTTTTAGAATTCGATGGTATTTTAACGAAATAAATAATTTTGAGTAACGTTTTTTAGGAATCTCATGCGAGCATTGGGTTGAAAAAAATCACGAAACGCATTATTCAATTTTTATGACAGCAAATCGTAAGACATAATTTCAAACCTTAAAATTTTTGGGCTTGGCTTATTCCATTTCTAATTTAATTAAAAAAAAAACTGAAATAACAAAACCGAGCCGTTCAGCTCCTCCGAATTTATGAGAGCATTTTTCAAAGGTGCGAAAACAGCTGTTCAATGATAAAAACTGCCAACATTGATAAATTCATCGGAAATTCTTACTCAAATTTGTAGCTGCCGTCTCCCCTATTGTCGTTGTTCAAGCGTAAAATAGCTGGTGGCGGCGGTGTTGGCCCAGACCGTAGATTCTGCCCTTGAGGCTCCACATAATTGTTATTCAAACGTCCAGCGAAGGCGGCGCTCACGAAAATCGCTAACAGAATCTGAAACAACAAAGAGAGGATGCACATTCACGTAATTGTTACGCAAGAATTTAGCTTACCAGTTTCATTTTGTCGGTAGGTATGGGTTGAGGCGTTAACAAGCAAATGATGCTGAATTGGTGAATCCTTTCGCTTTTATAGCATCTCGAACGAGAGGAGTTGTGTGTTTTTTCGGATGATACACATAATTTCTTTTTCAGAGCATTTCATAAGAACCCGTTTTTGTAAAGGAGGTCTTCTTGAAAATTCGTGTTGCTATTAATTTCCAACGTGCATTATTATTGACATTTATTTTACCGATGTCATTATAGTTTCAACACTGATTTGAGTGGGACCGGACACTTTTTAGTAAATTATTACCAATTTTTACAGGTATAAATCTCGGGTTCATTTGAACGATTTCGTTTTTATTTACCCGTATTTGATTTGCGAATTTTTATGTGTAAGTGAAATCGTCCGGATTTTTAAGCCACTTTACAACGGCTATGTCGTAAAGGAAATTGCCAATAAAGTAATGTGAATCGACATCGTAGTTACATATCAAAACGTATTTCTGAATAACGTTTACATAAGCGGTGTCTTTTTGTAACTTTTGTTGATATTTTTTATTATAGAATCGACGTCTAACAAAAAAATTCTCTTTTCAACCCTAAAACTTATGACAGATAAATCATTTTTACACCTGATAATAATTACAATATTTGATGATATAGGGACGTATATGCTATTCGTACAGTGCCACAACATTTAACATACGGTGGCCTACATTAGAACATATTACGCGAGGGTTATGTTTATGTGAAGACTGTTTGTATTTTGCTTTGATTTCAAACCCGGTTTAGTGTAATGGGCTGATATTGCAGTAGAATGTATTAATGATTAATTAGTATTCAGGATTTAGGTTATTTAATATGCAAATTGCTTTTTAGGACATAGCAAGACAGTATTATGTCTACACTTTGTATTTCTACTTTCAACAGAAGGTTCGAATAGTAGATTTAAAAAAAAAACACTAGAACATTTTATTTAAAATTAAAAAAATCAGCTTGGTCGATAAAATCGCGTGTATTTATAAAAAAAAAAAAATTCTAACTGCTTTTTTGACATTAAACGTGAATAGAATACTTAAATGTAGGCAATAATGATAAATTCATAATTAAAGAAAACGACTTTCTTTTCTTTCATAATTTGGAATGTTTTCGTGTAAATTTTTAAAACTCTGCATGTTCATTGATTTTGCCTCATTAGGAAAGCACACAAGAAAAAAAATTCTAATTTTCTACGTTTTTTATACGATTTTATCTATCTTTTTTTAAAGAAATATATGAAACTTGTGAGACCTTTTTATTTATATTTAATATAATTGATATAGCAGAACATGGTCAAAAATAATAAAAGGTAAGTTTTCCAGGTGATTGGTAAAAGTAATACGCAAAAGAAAGCATTTTTTTACTTAAATTAATGGGAAAAGTAAAAATTTTCCGAAGAAAATGCATCGATTTTTTGACTATTAATAAACAAACGAATCATTGTTGGCCCTATTTTTGCATTGAAATGTAGAGTATTATTTACTTAGGTCAATAATGATTCTGTTGTTCGACGTTTTATTGACTATATTTTGATTGATTTTATAGATTAATAATGTATAAAAACGCCATTACATTCTTATCAATGTATTATCAATCGGTTGAATCGAAAAGGTGTAGGTTTTTAAAATGCACTGGTAGAAATTGAAAAGATCTTTGTGATGCGCACGCACTTAGGGATTTTGTGTTGCCTAGGTTGAAAAATGTTAATCAAAAACAAAAATTGTACGTGATGTATTTTTCTATTAAAGGCCAAGATCGTAGTGCAAAGATATCTATCAGTAATGTTGTATTATTAATAAAGAATTTAAGTATAAACAAGATATAAACTGAAGACAACATCTACAAGTCAAATACATTCTTGCCTCTTAGATTGTATAATCTTAACCCTCGGGTTACAACCATAGTCATCTCAAACTTGCTGGATAATGTGCTATTATATAATATAGTTATAATAATTATTAAAGGAATAAATATCTAATAAAACATTAATCTCCACTTTCATTTTAACTTAACAAATTTTAACAATAATTTACTTTATCAGTTATTCTATAAATAGATTTTCATTTAAATTGCTACCAAACAAATTTATTCTACATCATTTTTTAAGGAAAATTAATTTATATTTAATTGAACCAAAATATTTGTGAATTTAAATATTTATTTAAATGTATCCGTGGGGTAGATACATTAACTGGAAATACAAAAACAGAATAAAATTAAAAAAATAACCACTGATAGCCCACCAAGTGTTTATTTGTTATTGATTACATTTGAAACGTGCACGTAGCAAAAATTAAAAAAGTTATTAAGAAAAGATGATATAAACCTTTTTTGGTTGTAATGCTAAAACGATCATACGACAATTCTTCACACAAAATTTGTTTTAATCTTTCTTTTCTAGTATAAGGCATAAAAATAAAATCGAAACATGCATTAAAACGTGCTGCCAGAAAATCCGTTAAAATTTCATCTTAGAATAAAATTTATTGTGTGGATTGGTAAACCACAAACTACCTTCAAAGTAACTCTCTTAAAAAAGAGCTACAAAAGCATGGGAAATAATAAACATTTTTTAGCTCTTGAAAATGTCGCTTAATGATGGAGATACATAACAAAAAGTAGGTTAGTATTTTTGTACATTATAAAATATGAGCGTTTTTAGCCAGTATATGAGGTTGCCCTTAAAATGTTTATTTAATATTAGTTTTCGTATTTGCACTGAATTATTTAAAATTTCACCAATTTTATCTGAATAAATTAATAAATAGCGTTGAGTGTTTTAACGATGAAACAATAAAGTTCACATTCAATGTTGGTTTAGCTGCAACTTTTCACTGTTAGGCATATTCATAATCATAATAATTGTTAGATAACTGTAATTAGATATAAATTTTACACGAATTGACAAATGCCGATTGAAACAATATTAATTATATGTCGACGTAATTATTGACGATCACTTGTTTATGATGTTAACACCGTGATAAATTTACAACAAGTATTTTACATAATTTATATGCATAGCGCAATAAACCGTTTTAGCTTGTTAGTAAAACTAATAAACCAAAGTTATGTCGATTTTAAAATAGTTTTTTAAAAATATCATAACTTTTTCCAAACCTCGTATTTTCGCAACTAACTAAAGAAAGCGTCTTTTTATGTACGACACAAAGTATACCGAAGTTATCTGTTTTCTCACAATAAAAGGTATCAGTTTGTATTTTTACAAGTTGTATCATTGTCTCTGATTGTAAAGGAATGTGAGTGCCGTGAAACAATACTCATTCATTCATCTACATATCGTGATGTGTCCAATTTTACGGTAGAGCAGTTCCAGTCTCTTATAAAGCGAATCGCGATTCGAATTTCGGTATTTGTTTTCGGTTTTGTAGTTCTTGTAACAACGTATATATTCACGATACTCAAAAAGTCACCTAGACGTCTGAGCTCTGACAATAATGCATTACTAAAACCATGTCAAAGTGTTTTCCGTTTGGTGAAGCATATTGCTAGAATAATGTACGAGACGAAATTGCAATGTTATGTGTGGTCTTATTTTCCAACCGTACTTGTCTGCTGTCGATGTCGAGTTTCAGACATTTAAAGAGATAACATTTCGGTTGGTTAAGCTCTTATTATCGCCGTCTTAATTTAACCAGGATTGTACATTTGGGGAACAAATGGGAAAACCGTTTAATAAAGGAAACGTTTCTCATCCTGTAGAACCATTTCGGTTTTTTAATAAACGAGCATTTTCTACAGGAGCAATTCCAAGAGACTTATTTAGAAAAATATAATCTCTCTCTTTAGCTTAGAACAATGTTGTTCAAATTGTGACAGTGTTATTACCTGTTGCAAATCAGGTTTTAATTAGCCACCACAATTATTGCTGTAATTACAAAGTTTGTGTTTGTCCGTAACACAATGAAAATTTTTGGCATACCTAATATGAATAGTTGCTTTTCATCGCAGATTTATTACTGCACGCAACTACAATGTAAATGATGAAAGCTTGTTATCATAAATCAGATTTCGATGTTAGTACAAATAAATAATAGAATCGTGCAGTATTATTGCTGACGTTTTCTTATTTTTAGAGGTAATATGATGGACTCCAATGCGCTCTCAGTCAAATAAAAGAAATCTTTCGTTTTGTGAAAGAGACATATGCTTTAATTAGGGTTTAATGAGGTGAGTTCCTCGAAAAATAATATTTTATGAATTTAAGAAATTAAAACTTCTAGTGGTTGAATCTAAAATAATAAACTTAATGAAGGTCTTTATATAAATGAAAACTAAACAAAACTAAACTCAGGGCATGTCTGGAAGTAAGCTGCTATTATTTACCGATCAATACGTTTTTAGTTTGGCTCAGCTTGTTAGTGTTTTACAAACACATACCTCCATTCTCCCATCAAAAAATAATTTATTTCAGCATTTGAATTATTCAGTTGAGTGGTATTTTATTTACACATCAAAAAAATCAACAAAACTATGTTTATCTGCTTTTACGTTGTTGTGAGCACGCTATAAATAATTCTAAAAAATGTTTAACCATGTTTTTTATAGTATTTCCATCATACTCTAAAAGCGCTTATCTAATTTAAAAGCGTCATCACGGTCACCGGGTAATATTCCTTTGAGTATCACCACGGAAGCACATGTTATCTAGACAAAACAACATGCAGAACCTTTGATAAGTACGCTCTTTTAATTCTCATCGAGGAGTAATCAAAAAAGTGAGAATGTGTCATCGTAAATTATATTTTTGTGGCATTTTACGGCGTTATTATACAAATCCCTGGAGACCAAACAGAAACATTGTTTCACAGAAATAAAAAATGTAGAGGTTACACCATAAAGCCGATTTTTCTATAATTGAAAAATAAATTCATATTGAGTGAAGTATAATAAATAACAGGCGCGCTGTGGAAATATTATTTGACACGTCTCGTTTTATAAAATGTTAATACTTTATCCTTCATGTGCATATTGTGTAACCGTTATTGAACGCAACGGTAGTGATAAATAAATAAATTGTATGATGGCGTGCTAGTGATGGATTAAATATTTGAAACGCCCGTTTTATAGATCCAATCAAAAACGGTAATATGTCCACATGTGTAGGTAATTAAAGTTGTTACTTCAAATTAGCTACTGCCAATATAATTTGTTTGGAACAACTCAGAAATATATAATTTGCCAATAAGAAGCGAAATAAATCCTGGTAATAGTAACGCGATTTGTACGAAAAAGATTGAAAACAACATTTATTTTGGGTTGTTATTTCGCTTGGCTAAAACGAGTGACATTGCTGATGGATGTTCCAACTATTACTTTAAATATCTTTGCTAAAACTAAAGTAATTACTTACAGTTACAAGAGTATTTTAAAAGATTTTATTTTATTTTCCGAGTCTGAGACAGTTTATAGAAATTAATTTTCCGAGGTTTACACATTTGTAAGAAAAAAAATTGATTAATGTTCTTTTAAGGGGCGTTAAAGCACTTTTATAAATTGAGTGCCTCAAACATACAATTTTTGTTATTTTGTCTTTATATTTCGCACTCGACTTGATAATGTTACCTCTGGATCATGTCCCGCTTCGCAAAAAAATCTTCAAGCAAAGCACTGAGTTAAGTTTCATAATAACTTAAGCATGCAAAACAGAAAATGAAATTTGAATTTGGATTTAATTTTTAATTGGTTTCAGTTAAAAAAAAATATGTAGAAAACAGTTTTAAACTGCGTTGTAGTTGTTGTCGCACTTGTTCTTAACTCTAACGAGAAATTTAATTTGGGAAATTTTGATGCAAAATTATGTAAGCACGTGATGCATAGTTATTAACTGTTTGTGGTCATCAGCAGCTGCATTTTGCTCAAAGTTTACACGACAATGGTTAGTGATCAATAACATAGTTCAAATTATATTCTAAGCAGAATTAGGAAAAATACGTACTCACTGTTTAAGTATTCTTTGCTTGAAACATTCCAAAAATCATCATCGATTAAACGTACGTAAAGATACACTTGGGCTTAGCGGATCGTGCACGTCTTTGCCCTACAATAAGAAACGAGTAATATTAACTTTCTCACGCCGATATTTTTTAATAATTGAAATGAACACTATGGTAAATTGTAAACGTTATATTTGCAATGTTTTTTTAAATTTCAACAATAAATATATTACAGTTTAAAATACAGCCTTAATACAGTCCTTCGCTTTTAGTATCTGTATCCTCCAGCTCCTCCAGCAGCTCCTCCGGCTCCTCCGGCTTTGGGACCAAGATATTGATTAGCCACAGCAGCGCCACCGGCCGCTCCACGTCCACCAGCACCTCCAGCGCCTCCTTCACCTTGATGTTCAGCCCGGTAAGATCCATCATCAACAATACCAGCAGCTTCATCGGCAGCATTTTGTTCCAAAGCTTTCAAAATTTCTGGGGGAATTGGGGGAGCAACGGGAAGATGATCTCCTTGGGGTTGGAAACCGTTTTCGTCAGCGGTGTAGGAGATGCTGTAAGTTGCACCATCGTCACCGGTGTAAGAGAATTGTCCTTGGACAGAGTTGATTTCGTTGTCGCTACCAGCATTTTTCAGTTGGCCGGATTCTTCGTGGTTGATGCGGTTTTCGGTTTCGTAACTACAAAATTTTTATAAGATTTTGCGATAAAATTTGCTTCACTAACCTGTATTTGTAACTGCCGTCACCGCTGTTTTCGTTATCGAATCGGATGGTTTTGATCTGTGCGTTCGCTGAGACGGCGCCGCCGCCAGCAGCTCCACCGCCGAAAGCTCCACCGCCAGCAGCTCCACCGCCGAAAGCTCCGCCGCCTGAAGCTCCACCACCGCCTCCTACTCTGGGAGTGTTGAGGAAGCTACCGCTGCCACCAGCAGTTTTGGCGCTGCTTGGGGGCAGGTAGGTATTTTCCAAACGGTCGGCGGCGGCTACGGCCACGCAGATTGCCACGAAGAACTAAAACGGAAAATTAAGCACCGTGATACACTTAGTGAATCCGCTTACCAATTTCATAATTAGCTTATTTTGTTTGGATAACTAAATGCGAATGATGTCGGTATGAAGATCCTTTCGCTTTTATAGTTAGAGTACCGAGGATGAGACTCACTGGGATGATACACATAGTATCACTTTAGGAATATTTCACAATTCGATATTCAAGGTAAGCTGGGTTAAAATTGAAATAAGTGATTTTAATAATTCTTAAGAAAGGTTACGGATGATGTAAAGACACATCGCTGATTATCATCAGTAAAAAAATTTAAGTGTCCAAGTAATTGAGTCTGGAGGCGATCGGAATATATCACATCGGCGGCATTTAATTAGACGATAAAACTACTGGACAACCTTTACCGAAAAATTAAACTAGTTCTTGAAACCATCAATTTTAACATTGAAAATCTATTAAAAAAAATTACTTTAAGTCATCTAAAAAATGTGAAATATGGCATTCACTTCAATTGGGAACTACCACTAATCGAAATTTTTGATAAAAATTTCAAGTATCGTTCATAACACGACTTAATTTATCCTTCCGCGTTCTTGTCCTTTTTTTCTTACTATTAGAACTTTGTTTCATTGTTCGGAATTAAGTAAGTTTGAAGTTTCCGCAACGGAACAAAGAATTAAATCTTACCGGAATTACGTGCTTGCATGTGCGCAACATAGCTTTAAGTTTTTTCACACATTTAATTCAAGGTAACAAAGTGATGTTTGCAACTTTAGGTGACACGCCATGATTTCAATTTATTTCTTATTAAGGTTAAGATTTCTCAAAAAATGTTAATAAATTTTATTTAACCGACTGGAATTTAAATTTTTTAATTAGTGGAAAAAAGTACACATTTTTGCAGTGTTTATAAGAAAATAAATAAATGTGTTTTCTAGTTAGACTTGTAAACAATTTTAAAGGACTTTACCTCATGTAATAAAAATGTAACACGCATTCATAGATTAATCATTAGCGTTAATTAAAAATGTCATTCTCATTAGTTTAATTAAATTGGTGACTATTTTAATTTAATTGACTTGAATATATAAATCCAGTAATAGTGTTTTTTGGGTATTTGGGTTTTAAATCGTATCTACAAAAATAAACTTGATTTGTCATTTCGTTGTATTATTACGGTTTGAATAATTTTATACTTTACAGAAATAAATTGGTTTTCCAGTTATAGTAGATCACAATTCATGTATTTTCATGAAATATTTTGCGTCGTGTTTGATTTACTCGATTCATGTAATTTTGACAGATTGACGGATGAACTCTAGACTACGATGTTAAGTAAAATCAATGTTTGAAAGAAAAATCTATTTTTTTTGAGAGATTGAGAAATTTATTTTTAGCTAACGTGGCGACACTATTATTAATTTTAAAAATTTCTGTTTAAGTTTTTATTGGCCTATTTGTTTTTTTAACATGTTTAAAATATTTAATTTTAAAATTTTAATCATTGATTAAATCATATTTCTACCTAATTTAATTAGCTACATTTGAAGAGTTGTAAGGCTTAGCGGATCAAGAATTTCAATATCAGGTTATTATAAGTATACAATATATAGAATATATTTATTATTTAATATGAAATTGAAAAATAAAATTAAGATTATATTATCTTGACACGTTCTACTGTTTTCAAATTGTTGATTGATTTTTCTTTATATAAATAATTTGTAATTAGATTTTATCGAGTTGTAATTATAAAAAATATATTTAAAAATGCGTCAACAATAGATAGAATTGATACTTTTTAAAATTACTGTAACCGAGTTATTATACATATGTTAAGTTTTAGATAAAATTTTTTTAATAGAAAATATTAACCATGAAAAATTAAAAAAAAATGAGATTCGAAACATCTCTAGAATAGAAAAATTGCAGCAGCTACAAAGGTCGTGATAATTTAAAAAATTAAAAAATACAAAGAACGTACACAAGCAAACTCAAAAAAAAAATAGATTCCAAAGTAAAAATGTTTAAGAAAGAATGAAACAGTGTCAAAAAATTAAAAGATCTAAAAAATATAGTTATCATTTGGAAAATTTGTAAAGAATATAAGAGTTTTGAGTATGAGTTTGAGAATATAAGACAGTTTGAAAGAATTTAAAAATTAAGATAACTAATCAAAAATTCTAAATAAAATCGAAAAAATACGAAAATATAATGAATATTCAATATTACAAATTTAGGCAACGCTGTTACACACCAAAATTTTTAAAAGTGGCTTTTGAATCATAGAATTGTTAATTTTAGAAGTCACGATATTTCGTACAAATCTTTATTAGTCCCTAGGAGAATTTGCAACAAAGTTTTCTTTTGAAATTGTCAGTTAGTGGTTTGAACACTCAGTTCTTTGTTTGTAGTTCTGATATTAAAAAAAGGAGCTAATTAGTTTCACTTGTTCATAAATATTTTAAAATTTATTTAAATTTATTTTAAAAAACTTTGTAAGATAAGTGGTAAATAGTTTATTAATTTTACTTGTATTTAGGTAAGTAATTTTCAAGAATTTGAATATTTTGTTGTAAAATGTGTCATCTCTATATCACAAGACGAACAGGGCCGCTTGTCCATTAAACACATTACGAACCTAATTCGGGCATTCTCGATGCCGTCTAATCGAATTACACGTATATAAACCCGAAGCGAGCGACATAGTTCACGTTTTCTTAAACAGCTCATTGAAAACAGCTCCGTAACGAACAAGTTGTTAATTGAGTTTTGATGGACTCGCAAGACGCCCCAAGCTTCTTCATCACTAATTGCACGCATCTTTGGTATGTGAAAAGGCGTCTCAAGGATGTTCTAGATTACCGACGAATGAAATACCATTGAATTATGCGCCTTAATTCCGTTCAGTTCTTGCTCTCTTGTGCCCCCGGCAAAACTGCCTAATATAGAAATGACAATATGCAAATGACAAGGATGCTCTTTGCTGTGGTACCACGGTCCTAATTAAGGATATGTGTGCATGAGTAAGGGATTTTGGAGCGTACGAAATTGGACCGACCCTATGTAAAGGTGAAGGGCGGAATTTCAAGGCGCGCGTTAAAGTCAAACAATGATGATGCCGATACAAAGAGTTGTCATTCAGCTGAAAGTTTGTTGCGAAATGTGTTGCAAACCAGTTTAATTAACGTAAACTTGGCAATCAAAAATACCAAAAAGAGAACGCTGAAAGTGGTTTAGTGGGTGGACGAAACTGGTATTGATCTAGATTTTGTTTTATTTTGCAGATAGAAGTTGTAATTACGAAAATAAATATTGCAATCTTTAACGTAAACATCGAAGCTAGGAAGTCAGCTTAATTTGCTAGAACAGCGTGGAAGTTTATTTAAGGGAAATGATGCACACAAAATTGTAAATAGCTTCAATTGAACAAAAAAACGGAGAAATTTACAAAAAAGCATTTTTCCGGTTTGTCAATATTTGTGATTGGACTTAACTCGCTGTGTATTTTTTGCTAAATTTGTGGTTTCTACGTGGAGAAACAATTTGTTCCTTTTGTAAGTTCTTCTGACGAATCTGTGAGTTTTCAACAAAATTGCGGGATTCGCTCTGAAAAATCTTGTAAATTTAACACAAAATGTAAAAAACTTAATCGCTGTTTTGTTGTCATTTCAAAGAAGATAGTCTAGCATAATAACGCTGAGAATAGTCTTTGCAAGAATTTCATTTGATTTTGTCAATTCTACGATATTCTGGGTTAGAGAATATTAAATTTTTCATGATTTTCTATGCATGCTAAGAATTTATTGTAATTACAGTAATACTATTTTGAAGCAATATGCTTCATGTTCGTAACCAATCCTCAGAAATAGATCTGTTCAACCGTGATTGATATATTGGCTAGAACTGTCACAGCTGCATTAAATTAACGTGAAAGTCCCTCACGACCTACGAGGTTTACGGTCATCAATGATATAACTGACATTAAGCTATAAAAATGCTATTTTATTCAACGCTAATTTTCGCCTTCTTTCATCTGTTGACGTAACCACACAAATATTACCAGAGGAAATGAGCAAATTGATATTTTCAATCGATGCTGTTTCTCAAATCTTATTCAACACCCAAGTCACACCATTTGAACGAAACTTTCCGCAAATTATATTTTAATTAACGGTCAGAAAGTCTATGAAGAAATAAATAATAAAAACTTACAAATTCTTTAATTAAAACATTCCGTAAGCGAGCAAATTTTTCAGTTTTTAAACGAACCTAGTTACTCTTCGCTATTAATTCTAAAAATGTTCGTCGATCGGGGATTGTACTGATGTTTTTTTTTTTTGTGAGCAGCCGTTTGTTAAACTTCGGCGGATTGCCAGTAGCTCGCAAAAAGTTCTGCACTGGTTACAGTGATTTTTATTGCACCAATTTTCTTTTACTAATTTTCAAACAGAGCTGATCCGGGGATTTTATTCTCTGAAAAACTGCAAACAGTGAATACTTTATTACTTCGTTTGAGTCTCATCATGAATTCCGCTCTTTGGTGTAATTACTATGGCTTACTTCCTTTTGTGCGGAAATGATTCTCACCAAACAGAATTTAACTATTTGATTGAAATTCTTTCAAAATAAAATTAAAGAAGAACGTAAAATTGATAATAATTCGATGGTGATCAGGTATTCAGGAAAAAAGGAGCTGTCTAATGTTCTTGATAGTGGCGATAGTTTGACGAGCATTAATCTAAATTGGAACATCATTATTGAACTTTTATACATTAAATTAAACCATCAATATCGAGTAAGTAGCTTTAATGTTTATGTTCCATAAACGTCAAGGATCAATTAATATGTTGCAATATGTTAATCTGAAACGTTAAAGTAAATCAAGTAATTAGTAGCAGCACCCTTGGTGCCACTGAAGCATTATTGAAAATAATGAAACACAATACTTTTACAGGTTGACGTAATCTAATTTTTTTTTTAGTGTTGTAACTAATTCTAGAAAAATTTTCGATTTTATGACTGATTTTCATCTTTCCAAGTTTGTAGTGAGTACCAAGAACCAGATGGCAATGGGCGTTTCATGATCACATGTTGTAATCAATACATTTATGAAATGGTTTGAAAGTAAAACCGAGCATCATTTTTGACCATGAGCACTCAGTAGCCGTATTTATTTACAGACGGAATGTCAAAATTACGCAGCTTTTATTTTTACTTTAACATTTTCATTTTAAGAGGTAAATATTTGTCACGGGACCAAATGAATTATACTTCAAATAAAAAATGGATTTGCTAATAGCGGCGATCTTTACCGCCGATTATCCTCTTCAAATTACGTTAAGTTAATGTTATTCAGGTTGAAAGTAATGGTCTTTCTCTCAAGATAGATGCACAATAACCCAAATATTAATTTCCTCATACGATCGAGTATCGCACATGGTCTAGCGATGGTTTTCTTATATAACAACAAAAATCATCTTTACATAATATAAATTGGGATTCTAGATGTTATCTTTCAACACAGAGGAGCAATTAAATGTATTCAACGATATAAATAATCATAGATTAACTTATTTGAATTCGTATATTGCGCAAGTACACTTAAATGTGGTGAACCAGTTTTACGACATTCGTGGGAGGAGAAAATGAGGCTAGAGAGGTAGACCGATTTTATCCTAACCACAGACAAATTTTGATGATATTGCAAACGATTTTCAATAAATCATTGTGAATACAGCGTGAGAAAAGTTACAAAAATGGAAAATTTCTCCACAGATTAAATCGATTATTGCCACAAAACAAATAAAACTGTCAAGTAATATTTTTGTCAACTTAACTAAAAAAATAAATCGCATGATTTAGTTATAGCTTCGCAGTTATTTTTATTAATTTGGTGGTTTTAGTGTAAATCCGCCGCATTTTGTTATTATTGCTCCACCATTGTCGCCCGGAGCTAATCGTGAGTTCCTCGGGTTCCTATTGTACTTTCTGCAAATAACTTTCCAACTTGAAATCGTGCCGAACGTAGCCGAAATCATTAATGACCAAAATCTTCATCAACCGCATGATCCACTGCTTTATTAATAGAGGAACGTTAGTGTGTGAACTAAAACGGACCTTTCTAGTTACACAAATCTTCATTCCAACTGTCTAGACTAATATCTTCCAACCTGTTTCGTTATTAGAGACCCGCGAAGTTACGTTGTTATTTTAGGACAGATTGACATTTTCAGAGTCTTTTGTACCTCGGTGACCTTTTCTTGTTATCTAAATCCACATCTTAATAAAATAAGATTCGTAAAAATTACATTCTCCGTATTAAGGTCTGATTTAGTCGTTATTTTACTTCTTTGCTCATAAAAAATTGACATTAAAGTCGGTATTTTCGGATTATTACCGAAAACGTCAATAAACTAAATGAAATATGCTTGAAATCGTGACCCGAGACGAACGTTAGTTTAACGTTTCTACCGTGTATCAAATATTTCTTAATAAATCAAAAGAGCAGAAGTATGAATTTTTCATTGCTTCTTGTGGGAGTTTCTGCTATGTAAAAATGGAGTTTCATAAGAGGGGATTGAACTGAAAAGTTTGATAAACGTTCTTGTGCTCATTGAGCACTTTCTATTGGTGCTATAGTAAACTTTATACCATGTGTTGATAAATATACTCTTTGAGGTTTAGTTAGATAGTTATATAAATTTTTAGTGTACAGACCATCAACAGAATGATCTAGTGCTCATAAAATTTTTACCAATATGCAATGTTTTATGACTGGATTCGTAATTTATTTCAACACAATTGCACACAGTCTAGATTGCATATAAATTATTGTGATTTATGAATAATAATTATTATATTATTTTTATCAAACTAAAACAATTGTTAGATTGGCAAACAGAGCGAAAGGGTTTTTATTATGCATAAATACATTTTTAATTTACTTATGTTTTTGAAATAAAAAAAAAATATTCACATATGTTGCAAAACTAAGGAAATATTAGACATAAAACAAAAACAAATGAGCTGGTGAAATTATTAATGTAGTAGATTGTCTGAAAAACAAAAAAAAATATTCTACAGAAAAGATTGTTCTCTTAAAAAAAGTCGCACGCTGTAATATTGGTTGCATATCAAAGTACTAAACTACAAAAATATATCTCGAAAAATGTACAATATCTAAATCGGAGGTGGCCAACTTGGTTAGATCCAAGATCTACTGTTCACTGAAATTTTAAATAAAACTGCATAGTTTCAATATAAAACTGAAAATTATAGCAAAATTACCACGATCGACTGGACTAATGTCGGGATCGACCGGTCGGCCACCCATTATCTGAACAGTGCATTTATTTGTAATTTTAATCAGAAAGCTTTTTAAGCACGCACGATGCGTAGCAGAGGATTTTAAAGGCGTTGTTGTTTTAAGGACGCTCATACATTCATCTCATCTTTGTATTATCCTTGCACAAAAGTGTGAAAATTGGAACAAAAATAATATTACCAATTTTTGCTAAATAGCATTTGCTGTGATTTCACAGGTGTCGATTACGTTGTTATGCACTTTACTTTTGATAAAATGTTACAAAAAATTTTTTATGAAAAATTTCATTAGTTTATGTTCTCTTTGACTCAAGCACATTTTTTTTGTCTGTTGTATAAAAAAAGAATTATAAAATTTATTGTTGTTTTTAAATTTAATTTGCAGGATTAATATAATAACAACTAATTTATATAAGTAATAATTTTTTTAAATTTGGTGCGTGCGCCGGGCAAGATGCTATATTATATCAATATTCTGCAGAGCCTTCAGTCAACTAAATTAATTTTTAAATAAAAATCTAAAAATAAAAATTTTCTTGTAAGAATGTTAATATTCATAGTGTTTCCAATTTTACAACAGTTCGCTCAAACAAAGATTTTTCATAGAAGAAAGAAAAAGTAACAAAATGACCTAAATTACATCTAATTATAAGTATAAGCTAAATCTTTTTCTAGATTTCAATTCGTCGCTGGCAAAACAACTCGACAACAAAACACGCTAATTAAAATTTGAATTTAAACACTTATTTTAAACTGCACTTTTGACAATTTCGCTCATCTTTAAATAAATGAAGTTTTGTTTGTTATTTATTTTCATATTGCATTATGACTTTTATGGACAGCAAATCTTGAAGATAACGAAGCGTTAGATTTGTTTTTCCAGACTTTTAATAAGATCTGAAATGAGAATTTACCGAGCTGAAAAGAGAAATAAATAAAGTGTTATTTATGTTTTTTACATGTGTATCAAAGGAGTTGATGATTGTTGTCGCTTAGTTTTGTCAAAATATTCTGTTACAAACATGTCTACTCAGGTGCACCCTGAGATCACACAGCAAATTAAACAACTTGTATAATACAAACTTGTCGACATGTAAATATGTAGATTTCAGGAATTAATAATAAGCAACAAGGAATATATTGTCTGAGAGGAATAACTTTTGAACTTAATTATCGTAAGTTAATTGCAACTTTGTTCAGTTTGTTTAGTACAAATAAATTCCCTAAAACTTCTTAAACACGAGTAATCGTAATAATAGACCTGAAAACGGTGCGCAAAAAACCGACGATAATTAAGTCTGACCATCCGGGAAGGATAAAGTAGCCTAAAAAAAGACTCGGCTATACGAAATAGGATTAAAGCTGCGACAAGAAATATGTTGAACAGCTAAGAAAACCGGACGAGGGTGAAGGAAAGTATAGCTCACTTGAGACTTCAAAGGAGAGAATGTTGTCCAAAATTTTTCTGACAAGATCACGTTTATACAAAAACCCGTATCTACTAATGCAAGAAAAAATCGAAAACGTGTTAAAGTTTTAAAAGTCGTCACTTTATTTTATTCTAGAGACAAATGCGATAAAATGCGAACGACGACGCTAAAATTGTTTTTGTCGCGAACGTGCCACTTTATTTCTGTTTTGTTCTGTTTCTTGTTGATATCTCTATATATTAGGGCTGTCCTTGGAGAGTTTACACTTTTACTTGAGATTGATGATTCGGATAGTTAAACAAGGGTCTGTGAATTTGGAAAAGTTACTGGAAGCCGGTATTAAACGGAGTTTTGAACTTGGGTCGTTATTTACAAGAAAAGTTGTTTTTGGTCTTTTTTACCAAACAATACGTCACGTTATAAGTAAATGTTTTGTCATTAATTTCGTCTTGTAAGGAAAGAAGTTTTAATATTTACTAAAGCATATTATGTACAATGATACCCACATACATAAGAAAAAACAAGATTGATGTTGACTGTTTTTACAGATTTTCCGTTTTCAGCATGCTCTTCCGACATAATGAAGGCGGCTAAAAAAGCTGCCGCTAAAATCGTAAACAGAAAACTGATCTGAAAAAAATCTGTGGCTGCAAAAACACCTAAAAGCTCGTGTAATTAGAACGCACACTATACTTGGTTCTAATTGCACTAATTTCATATAAAATCTATTGTTTCTTCGAAGTTCTAGCTACATATCGTAGACATCACAACACAACCCCATTTCCTTGCTTTCAGGATTCTTTGTATTTTTCGCCCTGGGCTAGATTGGATTAATATTGTCTCGTAGCACTACTGCCCTAACTAAATTAGACAATAAACAATTTAGGCTCTCCTCGTCGAAATTGCTTGTTCTAGTTTAGTTTCCTAAGTAAACTATCGTCATTTCCCTAATTTACTTTGATTGCATTTCCACTGTAATTTAAGTTAACACGAGGGTTTTCTTCAGTTTCATGTTATAAATTTATGATGAAGTAAATATTTCTTACACAAAATGCGCTCAGTATCGTGGTCGCAGGCTTGCAGCTGCCATAAAGACTCGATAAAATCATCCTACAAAATTTAAGAGCGTCGTCTGGCGCTCTGAATTCAAACATTAAAGGTAGCTCAGAGCTTTTCCGGAAAATTCAGTTTAAGTCGTCTATGCACTTGCATGCTCGGGAATTTGTAGCTGTTATTTCAAACGAAACAGGATAATATGATTAGCTCAAAATATTTTACCACACATCTGAAGTTCTTTTCGTGCTTGTCATGAGACAGACTAAGTCGTTGAAAAATATTCCATTTGTTTGTGGAAACGGTGGATGGAACGCCATTTTGTGTTCTCTCTACAAAGATATTAAAGCGAGTTGTAACAAAAAAACGAAATTTAGATATTGTACTTCTGAGATAATAAGTTACTAATAAGGTTGGATTCTTTTTAATTTTTTGTTCGCGAAACTTTGCAGCGAAATAAAACTACACTCAAAATGTATTTCTTTGTATATAAAACTTTTCTCTTATTCTCTAAATTGCTGTTACTGGATTAAAAGATTATAAGGAGAAAAAGTCAACTTGGCAAATTCTGATTTATTTCAGAATTTAATTTCGTCTGTATCCAGAGTGCAAATAGATCAGGCTTCAAGCGCTTTCAAGAATATAATTGATTTATGTTTTTCGACTCAGATTAACACTTGTTTTTGCGGCTTCTGTTGTATGCTCATGCATGTTTATATTTACTTTAAGAATAAATAAAATACTTAAAGAGCAAAAAAAATCAATTAAGACGTAAAACCTTAAGTGATGTTAGCTAACTTTTATTTAAATTCTATATAAATTTAAGAACTAATTAAGTTAAATACTTGCAATTAAAACGTATTAACATTTGTAAGAAATCAGGATTCGATTGCAAATTTAATCCAATCATTGTATAAAAAGTAATTGAAAGATCTTTATCGCAGATTTCAGGTTTAACTGAATTCTCAAGGGCGTCTTAAACGTTCACCCTTAAAGTTTAGTACTGGTCAATAAGCTACATGAAAAACTGAAAATTAAAGATTGAAAAAATAGTTATCAAAGCTACTCTGAACTTTTCTAATAAAATTACAAATTTGTGCGTACAATTTTTTTACTTTTATCATTATCTAATTAAAACCATTTCTTCTAAAAGTTTTTGATTGTTTTTGAATAAATCACAGGCATCTTTCATGTCCTCGGAAGCGGACTAGGTTAATGTAGGTCGTGTTTGAATGAAAAATTTATAATACTAATTCAATTTAAGAAACCTTCTGACGTAATTACACAATTAATTATTTTGTAATGAAGAATTATAGAAAAAATCCAAATTATGTAAATGAAGGCACTTAAGCAGTAGTTAGAATCACCACGGAAGATATACACGTAGACGCCATAAATTTTGAAAACAGCCACTTCATCTTTTTAAAGTTTCGCTGTAAATTTGATATAAGAGATTCTAAGATACTAAAACATATGTAGCTTAAAAGAAACCGCCGTAAACTTAAAAATTTAAAATCGCTCAGGTTTTGAAAGTTACAGTGTGAAACAACGCTAATGAATAATTTAGGTAAAGTAGGTACTAATTCATGTAGAAATTTATGATTTGGTTTGTCCACCTTTCATTTATCTAGATAATAAAAAAACAGAGCGTATTAAATAATAAAATCTAAAGCATTCTTGAACCTCGAAATGAGCAACTAGCTTTTCAGTTCAGAATTAAGAGGGTGTGAAGGAATCTAAGTAATACCCACAATAAAAAGCATTCCATAGAAAATAAGGTTGCGTGACTAAACTCGTAAAATAAAACTACAACTGTAATTATCACAAGCACTGTTCTTATTAAACTGTTTGACATAACAATTCATTGTAGCTGCATTTTTCAATTTGTTATACATTGATTTAATTCTCGAATAAAACGTGAATTATTTCAAACTACATTCTTGTAACGAAACGATTAGAGCTTGCATCAATAACGTTGCATTCGAGAGTACTCGTAAACTATTGTAAACTTTCCTATTTGCTGCAGGATTCAGTGTATGTTTATTGCATTCCTGTGGGTACTTGGTGTTTTCGAATCAAGGTGCGCTTTACACAGGCTTTCATAAATAATTTCAAACAAACGGGCTTACCGCTTTTTTTAACATTTATAATGTATGTATAGACTAGAAGGTCGACTTTAATGCTCAATAAATCGGGTAAAGTACGTACGTGTGAGTGATTTTTAATACAGAGGGTTTTTGAAACTTAGAAAGGTCAAGTGAGAGACCATTTAATGATTGTACGGACGCCAAAGGAGGCAGTTATTGGAAGATATATGGTACAACTATAAGAATTATTGCTCACTTCGTTCGTAATAAAAATAAGGAAAAAGATTATATTAAGGCGAAAGGGATTACTTTAAATAAAAAGAGCATTAAAGAGAGCAAGGGTCAGCTTTACGTCATGCAATATATCAAAAATTTATCTCCAAAAAATGTAGCTCATAGTGCTTAGAAAATTGACAGACTGGGTGAACGGAAGCTAAATGTAAATTAATGCTATAAGATAAGCACAAACTTACTCAAAATGTTATATTTTATCTCCACAAAGTTTTTTTCAGTAAGTTCCAGAGCACATTTAACTAATTCAGAATAAATACTTACTTTCATCTCACCTTAATGAACCCAAGTGAGGCCGACATAAAACTTGACTGTTTCCAGGAATAATTAAAAGAAAATCAAGCACAGCAGGTTTCGTTCCACAAAAAACTCCACAATTCAGAGAATTAGAGAACAGATTAAGAAACTGAACGAAGATGTAGAGTTTGTACTAGAGTCTTAACCTTCCTTTCCTCGTTAGCAGCTTCAATCCCATTCTTATTTAATCAAGAAAATGGGAAATATAATATATGAAAAATAATCTGAGTTGTTTATAAGGTAGCTTTTACCCGTCAATAATTTTTTAAGTTGGAATATCATATTAAGTTTCTTATTTCAATACTGTCTAGACTAACAACACAAAGAACACCATTTTTATCTTTGATTTAAAAAACAAGCCAATAAAAAACTCTTTTGACAACTATTTAATCTTGTTTCTTACTTTGGTGGTTTACAGCTGGAGTGCAAAAAATGTAAAAGGACAGAATAAATTATGTTTCTCTTCTAGATTAATTAAAAATTACTGGAGAAAACCGCGATCAATGAATAACTTGTCTTCATTAGCTAAAATAACTAATAAACGTAAATATAAAAATCGAATTCTTACCGAAGTGAATGTTTGAAGTGTTAAGTTCACTATTTTTCCAGCAGTCACAATCAAAGGGCGTTTCGATCGTTCCATCATTAAGAAAAAATATTTTCTTACTCTGTTATCATACTGATACCATTGAGTCATGTAGATGCTGTTCATAAATTGTTCGTTCTGTAACATGATTTTAAACTATACCGCGAGACAAATGAGACAAGGTACTTCTTCAAATAAGAGCGTTCCGTAGTAACAGTAAAACGCAATTTGTAAGGTAAGTGCCATAAGACAGTTTACAAATAGCAACATATCCATAGTTTCAGTCGTCTGAAAATGTTTTTTTTTTTCATATAAGTGAAAATAAGTGGTAATCCTTACAAACATGAGGGCTATGCTCGCGAAACACATGCCAAAAGTGCAACCAGAGATTTGGCCAAAAATAGACCATGAAAATAAGTTTTCAAGTTCAGTAATATAACTACAAAAAAATGCACCATTTTGTTCAGTAAATTTGAACTTACTTATATATGTGGTTGTGATATATGACGAATCTTTGTAAGATACTCTGCACCCGATCGAAGCTCCCAGTTTCATTTTCAATAAACTTGTCGATGATTTTTATATTACATTTCAAAATTTTCATGTGAGTTGTAGCTTGGTTAATTAGTCCTCCTATTAAAGGATCTAAGAAAATGCCGGCAAATATCATGTACCCTAGTGCTATTGAGGCAGATTTAGAAGTGATAACATGAAATCTTACTTACCCATGATTATATAAAAGAAAAGAATCCCGTACGCCACTGGCTGTGATTTAAACTCAAAAGGAATCCATCCGTCGATAATAAGCTGATTTCCTGCGACGGGCATTACGCACCATAAAATCCAAGCACAAACCAAAACACTCAAAAAGACCATAGAATTTCGTTGGGACTCTTTAACAAAGTCGTTTAATATCTTCCATTCTGACTCTTGTTGAGGTTCAAAAAACGAATTAGTAAAATAAAACATACACTTTTTTGTTCTGGTGTTTTGCGTCAGGAAAGGTAACAGTTTTCCGAAGCAACCAATTACTTCAATCCCGTGGATCATTGTGATGTCTAGTCGCAAATCCCAACCTTTGATGGTTATCAGCTGAATTACTGGCATCAAAAAACAAACTCCTAAAAGAGAAATAAAAAAGAACAAAGACTTTACTTTAGCAAATTTTGACTGATCCATCGACCAAACACCGAGATATTTCATTATGCGGATATTTGTCGCAAAGCTTTGATATATTATGTTTTCCATGGTTGTAGGTAAACTAAAGGTTTCTATAAGCAATTTTTTCTTTATATAGTTTCAGCCCTTATTTATGTTAATTTGAAAGGTAGTAGTAAAACATGTCATATATTCAACTTCAAAGTTCTGTTTGTATCGAGAGACAGGAATAATAGAAGCGACTTCGCGACACATCTAATTTAACCTTATTGTGTAATCTTTTCATTTTTTATTTAAGACTGTAAATTGTATCCACGTACTCTGCTATTGTTGCATAAAACATTTCTGCTGTTTTCATACGATCTCGATAGATTTCTAGTTGCATAACTAAAATTGAAACTAAGGTCCACGTTTTTAAAGCAGCCTAAATAATCATAACAAATTGTGCTTATGAAAAAAAACATTTTCAAGTTTTAAGTTCCTTAATATTTTATTATAAAATTAATAGAACTCATGTAGTTATAAAATGTTTAAAAAGTTTTATTCAAAAATTATTTTGTTCACAACGATGTATCAAAACGTTACATATTACAAAAAACATTTTTTTGTTCGAACTTTTTACATAAATTGCGATAATTTAATGTTTCAAGAAAATTAAATACTGGCTACTTAAGTAGTTTTATACGTTAAAAATATTGAACTAATATAAGCGAAAATTACAATAAAAATCTAAATCTCAATTCACATAATCTACCTTCACAAACATCTGAAAAAATTAATAGATCTCAATCTTATAGTCGCAATAAAAAACAAATTTTATATCTCCCATCAGTTTAAAATTTTTCTGAATCTTAGAATGTATTCAATTCAAAAATTTCAAATTTAAAAATTGGTAAAATTTAATAGAACACTAAAAATATTAAAAATCAATTTACTTACTTACTCTTTTCAGAATTTAAAACATTATGGGAATGCATAAACTAATAATAAGTAAAAAAAAGTGAAACATAGTGTAAAATGTTTTCAATCGTTTTAGTTTTTATAATTTTTACAAATTAAGTTATTTTTAAATATAAATGAAAAGTAGAATTCGTCAAATTAACAACTTGGAAATCCGAATCGGATTGTAAACAAATTGTAACTCTTAATCACTAAACGTTACGAATTGTATCCTTTTGTTATCGTTTCAAGAAAGAAATAAAAACTGAGGTAAAATATTATACAAAAAAAATGTATGTGAATGGTTTCTAATGCATTTCCACTGAAAACATTCTCATGGGAAATTTCAGTGTGGGTACAATGCTCCCCCAATGCGAAAATTGTTTTCTTTTCTTGAGTTTCATTGGAAAGTATAAGCCAGTGCAATTATGCCAAATAAGCAAAAAGAAAAGAAGAAAAGATTAAAGTGAAAGTGAAATATTTAAAGTTTTTATTGGAATTATTTCCAACAAACTGCACAAAGTAAAGCTTTAAATTCTTAACGACCGCCAAACAGGAGAAATGTTTTTTCTATGAAAGGTTTTCTCATGAGGTCATAAATTTTGAATTTTATTTCTTTATTTTAAAGAAGCTGAGAATGCTCTTACATTTGTAATAACTACAAAATATTATTTCATACATAAAGTTAATAAAATATTTTAAGATTTTCAGTTCTTATAGTTTTTCAAGTAACCTAAATATTTAAAATTTTAATATTATTTTCAGTCTTAAATTTTGAAAAAAAAAATAGTTTCTGCAAATTTATGAAACACCTAAAATGTTTCAATTTTTTTAAGGCGTTCTGAATAAGTTTTCATTGAACTTTAAATTTTCCTAGAAAACATTAACTGAAATTTTTTTCTACAGAGTAGATATCAAAAATCGACATTATTATTTAATTTTTTTGTGACAATTTGAAAACAATAAATCTTTTAATAAATTATTAAAATAATTTTTCAAAACTGATAATTCTTGCTTGTGCTGCTAAACAGGCAAAAACAGTTTTATTACAAAATGTGAAGTATTTTTTGTACTTTTTATTACATTGCTTTTGAAAGTGTGAGAAGCTATTTCATTTTTAATTAAAAAATGCTTTAAAAAGAGCAAATAACAAATAAGTTGTTTTCATTATTAAAATGAAATGAAACACTCGATCAAATTTAAAACGTACAAAACAACAAACAACTTTACCTAAGTATATGCCTTAAGCGTTCAATATACCAGTTTTCCAGCAACCACAATTAAAAAATGTTTCGAGCATTCCATCATTAAAATTAATTTTTTATGACTTTGCAATCGTTTGTATACCACCTTGTCATATGCACTTACACCATAATTAATTTGTTTATTCAAAAAAAAAAAGATTGTAAAAATTTCAAGTAAAATTAATTTTCTACTGTTCAAACAAAAGTGTGCCGTAACAATAGAATGCAGTCTGCAAATTTTGCGCTACGACACAGTTAATGAATAAAAGCGTGTATAATTTCAGTAGGCTGAAAAATTTTAATTGGAATATCAAAAGAAATGTGTGGGCTAAATATAACTGCAATGCTAGCGAAACCCCTGCCCTTTTGTGGTACCAAATACTCGACCAGAAATGAACCATGAAAATAAATTTTATAGTTCCGTAATATAACTACGAGTAAATGTGATTGTAATACTTAGAAAGCATGGAAGAGCCATGTAAACTGCAGTAAAGCTTTCAGTTTAAAGTTTATCAATAGTTTTACTACTTTTTTTGAATTTTTATTTGAGTTGCTTGGTATATTCAACCAGATTAACGGATCTAACGTTAAATACATACACATATCTCATACGATGCAATGCACCCCCTATAATGAACAAACTCGCAGATATAAAGAGACTTAGTCCAGAAAAATGTACAAAAAATAGATTGCAAGTGTAAAAAAAAATCAATACAATGAAGTAAAAGGGTTTCTGTTTCGCAAAATTAAAAAAAGGAAAACCGTCGCTCCAGCTGACGAAGATTACGGGGTAACCGAATTTAGTGTAGACGGGGACGAATTTATCAAAAAAAGTAGAAGTAATAAATTACTGCTATTATTAAAAAAAAAAGAGAGAAAAAAATAATATCATAGAAAGAGACTATTGAACAAAAATATAATAATACGTGAAAAAAAGAAGAAAGAGAGATTGACTAGATCTAATTTGATTCAGTTTGCAAATTATCGAAGACTACAGATCTGAAAAATCTTTCTAAAAATATTTTGTTAGATGTTGTTTTACCCGATCATTTATTGACAACTAATAAAAGTTCTAATTTTATTAGCGCTAGGTAATTATTTGTCGATAATTTTAGATTAGAAATAACCTAAAATCTGCAAATCCTAAAATCTTATTGCATTACGTCTTTATAGTTACAATTTAACTAGAGACTTTCGAAGATGTATACTCGCATCTATTTATAGGCAGTTTAGAAAATAACAGTGGAGCATGTTTTATGTATTCAACATCAAAGTTCTATTTGCATCGATAGGAAGCAAATAGGAGGATCGACGTGGCCACAGATCTAATTTAAAATAATTGTGCGATAATCTTTTTCATTTTTTGTTTTAGGGTGTAAATTGTATTCACGTTCTTAGACATCCTATATTTAAATTTTATTAAAATGTAAATTATTGAAGGCACAAGGACTAACAAAAAAGCTAAGAAAATAAAGTGTTCTTAAAAAATCCAAACTTGACTAACTTTGTCACTCGAGTCATGTAACAAATATATACCAGACGCATAAGTTTCGGTTTGGTAATATAACAGCACAGTTACCATAACTATATTTTCAGCTTACGTGGTTGTGTTTGTGATAAGCATTAAATTTCTATAAAGGCAAATGTTATAAATAATTCCTGATTCAAGTGATTTTATATTTTTGGTAAACATAAAAATATTTAAATTTTGATAAGAGGACAGTGATTTGCTTTATGTGGATGTTAATATTTGTGAGTTTTACAAGCAAAATAAACCGAAATGAAATTCGTAAGCAAACAAATATTGGTTTCCAAGTGAGACCTCTCAAAATTCATATTAGACATTACTGAAGAAAACAGCAATCAACGATGAGCTTGTTTTTATCAAATTATGATGAGTCCCGCCGTAATATTTGCACTATTTCTACAGCAGGTCGTTTTAATCGTTCCATCACCAGAAAAAATATTTTCTGACTTTGTTCACATTTAGTTATTTAAATTCCGGTTATAAAGTGCGCGTTCTACAACAGCAATTGGGTATACAGAAACAAACAAGTGGCTGCTTTATATTTCCTCAAATAGAAGTGTTCCGTAGTAACAATAAAATGCTATCTGTATTCTAAGTGCAATGAAGCAGGTTACAAAAAGAAAAGCGTCTATGATATCTGTAGTCTTAAAAACTTTTATTAAAACGATAAAACAAGTTAATTATAATTACAAACATAACGGCAATGCTGGCAAGATACACCCCAAGCACACATCCAGATATTTGCCAGAAAATGGACCATGAAAATAGACTTTTGAGCCCGGTAATGTAACTACAACATTAAAATAAAATTGTGATTTTTATTGTTGTGCAACCGGTGAAAACCTTCAGTTAGATATTCAACGGATTTCATTGAACTGATAAAACTGTACTTTAGAACTTTCATGTAAAATGCGGCTTGATTGATTAATCCTCCGATTAGTGGAGCTAATGAAATGCCAGCAAACACCATGTGGGGAAGTCGTGTTTACAAACATGACAGCATTTTCAAAATATTTATTGACCTCGAAATATTATTAAAACTTGTTTATTCATTACTTAATTTGGCAATGTTACTCACCAACGGTAACGTCAATGTACTTTAAAATGTAAAAAATTTGCTGTGACTGGTACCTAAATCCACATACCCGCTATAGGTTTTCCGACAAAAAAAACACTTTTGGGTTCCTTTTTTTTAATATTTTTTTTTGTTTTGTGGTTCAAAGAATGAATTTGCAAAATTTTTCAGACGCCGATGGTATGGTAGCTTACAAAACAATAGTAGAGCATGTTTCATATATCTTACATCAAAGTATTGTTGCATTAATAAAAAGTGCAAATTGCAGAAGAGAGTGTGAGACACGTAATTGTGCATTTTTCCCCATTTTTTATTCAAAGATAAAAATGTGGTAAAGTACTTTACGGATACTTAAGAAAGCATTCTTTATATTTTCATCAAACTTTATACTATTAGAGCTTCCGCCGTACGTCTCAAATTAAAATTAACGAGCTAATTATTTTAAAGAACAATGAAAATTTCAAAATAATTCCTCTTGTTTATTTTATCTTTTATATCTTTTATCTTAAATATTTCATTTTACCACACAAACTTTACATTCACAATTTTAATTAAAACTAAACGTAAAGGATGTTTATAGTTATTCTTATAACTCCTTATAGTTATTATAAAATTAATTATTTTTAATAAAGTTTATTAAAAAGGTAATGAGAACGTCTTTTACAAGCCAGCATAACTAAATTAGTTTTTAACTGTAAATTCGTGTTTTTCACATTATATTCTCATTTTGGTTTGATTTATTAAATGTTAGTCGCATTATTTTGTTTTAGTTTAATTTAGTGGTTGAGATTTAATTTGATGTAGCTTTGTTTTAGTATGTTTAAATAAAAAAAAATCTAATTAAGCTAAGGTTAATCAGTGTAACTTCAATTTATTTTAATTTTGTTAGATTTAGTTTAGTTTAGTCAAATTTAATCGTAGTTTAAATTGAATGAAATTAATTTAATTTACATTAATTTGCTTCTAGTTTTTATGTTATGATCCCATTTTATTGTGGCCTAACGTAACTTAGTTAAAAATCAGATTTAATGTGTTTCAGTCAAACTGGTATACATTGATTAGGCTTTAATTAAGTAGGCCTAAATCAGTTTAGATTTGTTTGATAAAAATTGGCTTAATTTAATTGGATTTAGTTTAATTAATTTTAATTAAATCGGAATTTGTCCAAATCTCATTTCAAAGTTTGAATTAGTTTTTATTTAAAATTTAGTTAAATTTAATTGTGTTTGATGCAAATTAATTAAATTAGCTTAATTTACTTAAGTTATAATTTTTTTAATTATGTAGTCTCGTTTCATTTTGATTTGACATAATTTTAATAAATTTAATCATATGTATTTTCATATGTCAAATTTATTTAAATTAAATTTATCTTTATTATACCAGTTTCAGATGAGTTTAAGATCTGGATGGAATTGAACGGAGAAAAAAAAATCACAAAAAAATTTCACAACCATAGAATTGTTGCATTATTAAAGTATTTCTTATAAACATTCGTAAAGTAAATTTGTAATAATATAATATTAATTTCATACTTTTTTTAAGTGATCCATAGTAACAGAAAAATGCAATTTGTGAGTGCTACAAAAAATTTATAAATAAAAACATGTTTATAGTTTCAGTTGATGAAAAAATATAGTTGCAGGAATAACAAATGTGTGTAATTATAAAAAATGTTACCAACATTAGTGGAATGCATACCCAATGTGTAACCAGAAATTTAGCGAAAACATACCATGCAAAACTCATTAACTTCGGTTATACAACCGTAACACATTTCCAGAAACTCGTTCATGAAAATTTATACATTACCTACTCGTATTATGTGGTTATGACAACAAAACGCTTTGAAATCGCATGTATTATATCAAAGCTGCCAATTTAATTTTCCTACAAACTTGTCAATAAGTTTTACGTTACACTTTAAATTTTTTATGTGAATTGTAGCTTGATTGATAAATCCTGGGATTAAAGGCTCCAATAAAGTGCCACGACAAACCATATTTGCTAAGCCAACATAAATAAGTTAATTCTCTCACAGATATATACAGTTTTATCTGACTGTGCTCAAAAGTATTGGTTTCAAATTTAACACGAAGAGAATCCATCCAACAACAATACCTTTATTCGCTGTAATAGACACGACAATCCAACAACCCAAGTTAAAAATACGAAACTCTTGTGATTCTTCGGCATTTCTGGGTTTCACAGAATGATTCTTTTATAAAAGGTAAAAATTTTCCAGAACAACTTAACAGTTAAATTAGATATTAGATGAACCCTCGCAATCTTGGCGCAGTCTAACTTTTTTGTTGTTTAATTTTAATTGTCGGCATTACGATACCAAAAAGCACGAAGACTAAAAAACAGGTGAAAGCTTGTTTTTACCACTATGATTGGTCAATTAGTCATATTTTCACAATGCTCATTATTAGAATATTTAAGTCAAAACTGTAGAAGATTTTTTAGAATTTTTTAACAAGAAACAAATGTTTTATATTGAGCGGCAGCTTGTTCACCCATTTGAGCTTTTACTTTATCAATTCTATTTAAGTTTGCGACGGTGGTGGTTCTATCTAGTTATATAATTTTTTTGTTGAAAGAAGTAAATTGTGTACATGTACTACAATGCCATTGTTTAAACACAACGTTTAAATTATATTATTTCCAGTGAGATAAAATTGTAGATTTTTCTTAAGGAAAACAAATTTATTTTTATCATAAAAATTATTTTCAACTTTATTCTGCACCGTTTTAATAAAATTTTATTATTTTATAACTTGCCATTAATTCAAACTTGACACCAAATTGTTTTTTAACTTAATTACACGTAATTTAAAGATATCAGATGGCAATTACCACACTTAAATGATTCTGTTCATCCAATTTGACATTCTAATAAGTTTGACGGAGTTAAGTGGAATTTTAAAATATGAACGATTTCCATAAACCTTTTGCAATTCATATTAGTTTTTCATGGATGAGATTATAGAACGAAACCGCGAACTTTCGAGTCTTAATCTAAACGAGATCATTTAAATAAAAGAGAAAATACGTGTGGTAAAAAACGCGCTTTTATACGTCTAAAAAATCAGCTCGGTGATGGATTTTTGGGCCACACAAAGAAACACGAATTGCATTATTATTGTATCAAAGAGTGAGAAAATGGAGATTGGATTCCTTAATCTTTACGCAACGTAAACTTCAATACTGCTAAAATGACACACTCGGGAAACATTACCAGATTTTCTGAAAGTAAAATTATAGGAAACGTTCAAAGGAACTCTAGAGATTAAAAGTAAAGGATTATTGATGGTTACGGTGGTGATGAAGGATCTCCGATTTAATTTGGACTGTTTACACAAAGATTAGCATTGATGAAGTTTGAGCAAATGAGGACGGGTTCTATTAGAGGATTATTACCAACAAGGTCTTTCTTGCAGCCTTAAAACTTAATTAAGATATATTTGTCGGCTCTAATTTAATCACACTAACAAGTAGAAGAGAAACTGCGCCTTCGTTTGTAGTGGTGGCAGTGTGACTGTGCTTTTTATAAATTAAACTAGAAGTTCTAAATTGAGATTAGTCTCAGCAGGGTATCCGCTTTTTCTTCCTGATCATTATTCCATCGCTTAAAAAAACAACGTTTGCTCGATTTTACGCAGAGACCGAGCTTTATCGTCTGCATTTAAGCTCAATACAATCGCAATTTAGTGGAGCCTATCTAATCTGAATCTGGGACAAAACAATTATTATGATTTGTAGTAGATGAGAGCTTAATTCATAAGCCCTTTCAAATTCGCCTTGCGTAATTGAACGAGACACATCGAACCTATGTACACAAAACGAAATTAATCTCTACCTATTTCTGAATGTTCGATGTAGTTTTATTTGCATAAACACCGGTTCGTGGAAGATTAAAAATGTCAGGAATGATATTGCAGGAAAAATTTATATTGTTTAATTTTCAAACAACGAATTTAAATCATTTGCTCTAGCGAATTGTTGAAATTTTGTTAAAAAGAGCATGTCTGCGTCTTCTTGAGAAATTTATGTTTTGCACTGAAATGAACAGAGTGATTCTTATAGTTACTTTGTGTGAATTTTTTTCCACTAAACTACTCTGATCAGATTACATAATTACTTTACTTTTAAGCTTCAGGCGTTATAAATTAAGTTTTCTCTTTATTACTTTACAAAAAGCTTAATTATACTAGACGCGTCCTGAACTTCATTGTTACTTGAATCCTTTTGTCCACAATTCTCTATTTTCTGTCGATCTTTTGTCGACTCGTGACACTGAAAATGCACACCGAAGCTCTTCCGGACATTACTCTTCTTATTGTTATATAATTGCGATGGAAGTTTATGCATATTCAACAAAGATTTATATTACAGACGAAACCACACGTTTGGGTCAGAATTTCAGATGTTGGAGCTTAACATTGATTTTTTACATCGCAAATAAAGTCGCTCATTTTATGCAAAGTCTAAGACAGCTCAGACAACATACTTGTAGATTTAAGTAGAACGCCGAGCTTATCAAGGATTTTAATTAAAATTTAATAACAGCAATTTTGGAGGAATTGGAGACGGTTTATCAAGCTTTCCTTACATGTGAAAACGTCACTGGACCATGGAATTCTAACAATAAGAGAAGCAGATTCTCCAAGTGATTCTGAGGGAAATTAGAAATTGTCGGCTATTATCTTGGCGGACTGATCTAATATGAAATAGATTGCTAACCTGAGAAACTCAGATTGTCTGCCTTTACTGGAAAAAATATCGAAAATCAAGGAGGAACTTGGAATTTAAATTTTCCGAACGTATAAAAAGTATATTGAATATAAATAATATATTGGTAGATGTTTTAAGAAATGTATCCATATGAGCCGGTGGTGCGAATTTTCGGTAGGTGACGCGATATAAATATTAATTAGGATTGTATTCATGATGTAAACTATGGTACGATATTCAATAAATAAATCTCACACCGACTGAAAATACGAAGTGGGAAATTGCTTACAGTGAATAATGAAAAGAATACTACATTAACGTAGCACTCAGGAATGTGTAAATAGTTCATATTTGAATATGCTCTGACAAAAAAGCACAGGTATTTCTAATTTGGGTACATAATAAATATCATGCATAGTTATGAATGCATGATCGGTTGTACGGTATTTCAAATTTTTAATTTATAATACATTTTTCCTCTTCCGCGAAAATGAACAAAAAATACTGTGACTTTTATTCGAAATTAAAATGCCATGGAAAAGCTCGACAAGAACGATTGAAACAGGAAAAAAATTGAAAAACAACACGAATTTCAGATTGCTGGGTTTCGATACAATCTTGAGACCGGGCAATAAAAAAGTTAGCAACTAAAGTGTTCAAATTTTCACCTGAGCGTTAAATTTCTTAACAAATTTACTGTATAAAATTTGTTTTTTTACACCAAATCATTCAATTAAGAACAAAGGTGTGTTGGAGTACGGTTGTAAACTATTCGAGACTAGCTGAGTTATTTTGTGAATTGAATCCAACTTTGCAACTGAGTTTAACAGACTCTTTTTCCGATATAGTTGGAGTGCGATTAAATCTATTAAACTTCATTGCTCTATTAGAACAGATGTACTTGAGAGCAATTTCATGTAGTTTAAGAATTATAGATTTACAGGTATCAAGATTGAAGCCTTTGTGAAGATATAAAAAAATTTAATTAAACCGCATTTTATTTTTTGTGTCCCGCTAATTTCCACAACTTCATCCAACATTTTATTAAAATTTCACCAACTGAAAGTTCTTCAACCAAGCTGTGGCCTGCTGGCTGAAAATGTATTATGTAATTAACTTTTGGAGCGAGTGTTGGCGCTACCATCAATGGATTATGGATAGTGAAAGGTCTTGTTCTAATATGTACAGAACGAACTTGGGGAGTCGACATAAACTTAAACAGCAACTTTGAAAGTCTGAAATTTATTATTACAAGAAAAAAGTTACTTGTATTTAAGTTGCCGCACTCAATTGTATACGCATCAGCAACCGATGCAAAAAGCTACTCCCATTTTTAAAGCTTCGAACTAATTCGTAAATTGTAAATTGGCAGCAACCAACAAAAACAAACACAAATCAATAACTTGATGTAATTGAACAGCCAGAAACATCACTTTTCAATTTCAAGACAGCCGACACGGATTTCTCTCTTGGAAACTTAGTACAACGTGATGGTTTTGAAAAATTACTCAAAGGTAAAAATTTTCTTCTTCAAAAGTCGCTCTTTCAAATATTGAAGAATTTTTATTAAGGTTTTGAGTGATCAGAGTTTTCTTCAATATTTCTCTGTAGAAAACGGGAAGTTTTTCATTTTTATTAAATGTTTTATGGTTATTTAAATTGCTGAAGACGGGTCAATATATTTTTTATTCTTATGATAATGAAATGAGTTTCCATCATCTTTCCGGTGTAAAAAATGTGTTAAAAAATGAAAAGCTTTCGAGTCTTATCTATAACCACGCCTCACTTCTCACGGCATATTGTAAAGGCATATTTCAAGATATCTCGTATTAAAATGAAGTGTAAGAAAACATTAATCACACAGAAAGCATTTGCTTGTGCTTAAAGATTTTACCTAAATCAAATTTCGGGACAGTGTAGCAGTTTCCAGTTAGCATCGCTTTTAAATGTAAAAGCTTTCCAATGTCATAATATTTAAGGTCCTAGTTTCTAGTGACTTTGTAAAGCTGTGACAATCGGACGCGCTTCGACTAAAGTGCTTAGCAATTGAATTAATTGCAGAGTTGACAATTGTATTTTATCAAGATAAAGTTATTTGAGAGATACGTTTGTATGTAATAATAGTAATTGGATCTGTTGAAATTAGATTGCATCCATTTTATGTCGCATTGAACAAAACTTGTGTTGTGATACAAGTGATAAATGCTCTAAGTAATGACACTATTTAGTGCAGGTACAAATAAAACGTGAAGAATTATGGATTATCAATGAATATCCAACATCCCTTTTTCCCTATCGGGGAACGTAATGAAATTTGCTTCTGGGTGGAAATGCATGTTAACGAACCGAGTCACTAGCAACTAACTCGCACTTTTATAACTCGAAATCTCGTTTCCATTATCTTTAACAAGATACAGCGTTCTTGAATTGCTGTAACGTGGAGAATTAGAAGGGTGTTGTGGACTGTTTTCATGTGCCTTTCCGGAATTCAAGTCGTGAAATACTCACTAGATTTCTTCAGGGCAATTAGAAATAATTAAAGTATACATTAAGCGTGTAAGAGTAACGAAATCTGGATTGTTTTAAAACATAAACTTAGAGAAACGAATGTTTTGCCATTTCTCCTATTCGTGCGTTGTTAACTGAAGCTAATGTTCACTGCTGAATTCCCGGAAACGCCCTGAACCTTATTATGTTTCAAATAAAGCTTAATTTTTGGGTTTTTACTTAATTGAACGTCTCCACAAATACGATAAGAGTTAAGAAGAATTACAAGAAATTTGCTTATAATTGCTTCCATTCGTAAGCTGGGCTCAAATTTTATATTAATAGCCAGTATCTTCTTTCCACAATTTTCTCTTCAACGGTATTAAGCATATGCTTTCATATTTTGTATAAAGCTTTTGTCAGGAAGCGAAATTAAATTTGTATAATGTAGGAAAGAATTTAATACGATATCGAACGTAATAACTATGAATACGTGATGAAATTAAATTATTATTCATGATGTATGAATGAAATGTGTGTTAATAATAACCAACAATTCAACTTAATTAGTTATGTTAATGCAATATATTTCCATTTGTTATATTACGAATCTAATTAAATGCAAACCGTTATGTTATCAAACTGTAATTAGGTAAAAATTAGGTGCACAATCTTAACTCCTTTCTATTCTGTTATCAGTTTTGCAAATTTATTAACATTGATCTGCTTTTATTACTTTGTGATAAGAAAATAAAAATGTTATTTTCAATCAATTCATTTTGTAAATATTTATCAAAAATGTTACTCGTGGTCTTGTCTGCTTCCACTTAATATTATAATTTCCTTGGAATCGAACTGTAATTTTATGTAAATCACATTTTGTTGATTGTTTTGTTTTCGTAAAACTTACATGCAAAATATATTTTCTTTCCATTTTGACATGTGTACTTTAGGTCACCATACAGTATTATTTCCGTCCTAAATACACAACGTAAAAATTTATCGATAAATTTCTGTCAAGAGGTTATGAACTTGGAGGCGAGAAAAGAGAAATATTTTATAGCAGGCTGTAAACCCAAGCTTTGGAAAATAATAACTTAGCTTTTATTAGATGAATAATTCCGGTTTAGTATCGAGAAATGTTTTTCCAATTATTGAAAAGAAATAGAACTAAAATATATCTAGACTATAAGTAAACAGAAAATAGTAATTTTATATGATTTCATGGTCAGAGTTGACCCGGCTACAACAACTGCTATTTCAAAGCAAAGATGCTGTACTTTTATGTTGGTTGGAAATGTGTTTTCTTTCCCGTAAACACCACATAAATTGCGAGAAACTCCTTCTGCATAACAAATGCAAAACTTATTCCGTTTTATCTCCACACGGATTTCTACAGAAAAATGAAACCAAATTTTTAAAATACCGACTATAATAAGTTACGACCCTAAATTAATAATCTTTGGTTCATTTTTATCAATTTTGTAAATATCTGAGGACGAAATGCGAGTTTAGAATTTCGTGGTAAGAGCTGACTGAAAGCATTCACTCTATTAATTTGTGGAAGTTTCGAAACTCTTCATTGTTTTTGAAATACCGCTCTAACCTGGCGTCACTTTGTATTTTCATTACTAACGTTGCGTAAAAGTGGGATGATGGTTTTAAGCCTTCACTGAAGATTTATGAGCTTTTATGCACGCTTCAAACTCCATATTGCACCTGTATTTAAGTGATTTTACCTCAGAAACGAAGAAAATCCATAAATATCACCGCATAACTTCTGCTTTCGTTAAACAGAAAATATTACCAGCTAATATCTCTTTATAAATGTATCGACACTTTTCAAAGAGAAGTTCGTCTTCGCAACTTTAACATTGCTTAGTGAGTTAGATTATTCGAGTTCTTTCTACGAAATGGAAAATATTTTCTGATAAAAAAGAGTTTTAAAATAAATATTGATTTTTCAGAACGTACAAAAGTGAAGTTTAATGGAAAAGTTCACAAATAATTTTAATCAAGTGGAAGGTGGATGTTAAATAACAGCTCTGAATAGCAATCGCAACCTTACGCAATTTTTAGGAGTTTAAATAGGACCTAATTAATCATTTTTTGCGGAGCAAAGCAATTTTAACTCGATTGACAAATTGAATTAACTTTTTAATTTGTGGTTATTAAAGGTCCCTTATAACGGAAATGGTTATGTTGATCGCAAATTCAATTAAATGAAACAAGATTATTTTGGTTTGTTACAAATTGCATAACAGTAAATTAAATACTTAAATTTTCTGAATACCCATTTTTTTTATTGATTTAAAGTAAGAAAATTCACCTGGATTTCTTTGTAAGATTAGCGAAAAACAAGCGAAATCTAGAAAATGTATCTCGTTTGAACCTGAAGCAACGATTTGTGACCTCAATTTCATTCTAAAACTTTCAGACGGCTCCAAAAGTACTCTCATAACGTCATTCGCTATCATTCTTGAACACATATCTTCGTTTTGCCCGCAAGGGAGCACTGTTACGTAACTTAGTTATCAACTTTCGGCCTTTTAATAAACGAAAATAAAACATTGATGCTGTTGATAATTACTTTCATCCTCTGGGTGTAATAAGCCAACATTGCTTTCACATTTACTAACGAAGGGATGAAATGGAGATTTAAGTCGAACATATTTCGACGGAAACCTGTAGCGGATCGAATGAATTTATATTTGTAAATTTATTTTAGAAGGATTGTGAAAGTTTTTCAATCTCAAAGGTGATCTTTCGAATTTGCCTAAGCTGTTGTTCGATTTGCATCCGACTTTCATAAGATCCGTAGAGATTTTCAAATAAAAGCCACGATAATATGAAATTTTGGCAATGCTGGATATAAATTCAACTTAGTAATGTCACAAATGATGCTATTTCATTTCCGTTTTAGGTTTTGTAACTAACTCTTTGGATTTTAAAGAGAGTCTACTGGAATAGTTACGTTTAGTACTCTACAAACGTTGGCAACTACCCAATGTAATCCAAAGTTAGTGTAAAAGATAAAAGTTTTCACTCAGAAAATACATCGAGCTTGAACGTGCAAATTCTATTTGATAATACGAGCATAACTTTGCAATTATTTTGACTTTATATTAGGAAAACATATTTTTTTTTATTCAAGTACAATTTTTTCTCTTTTCGAAAGCTCAAAAACTATTTTAACTTTGGCTTAATATATAATTATCATTCAGAAATCAGTACACTTTATGCATTTTAACCTATCATCTCTTGATAAAATGAAACGCTTGGTGGTTATAAATAATAAATAGAATAGCAATAAACATGTGGCAAGCATGGTCTTGCATATTATTTATAAATATTTTATGACCAAATATGATGACTAATTTATTAAATGAGATTAAATGGTAATTATGTATTTAAAGAGATAGTTACATTTTTACTGTTGACTTGCATATTAAATCAATAAGAAAATAATCGCAAACCACCTAAACGGTTCAACATATTTTGTATATTTTAAATTATGATGCTCCAGGATTGTATCCTTATAGCCGGAAATTTTTTCTAGATTACACTGCACTTTATCTTTCGAAGTAGCTATTGTGAAAGAAAAAGTGGCGGAATACCTTGACAAAAAACTTCCCAAAACAATTCATTCAACGAATGTTGAAAATGTGATCTCACATGATCCCGGAATCCAATTAAGTTCAATATTTAATATCACTCGATTGTCACAAAAAGCTTGTGGCATTTTTATTGTATGTGTTGTCGCTCGCTTTTACTGAAGGTAACTTAATTTATCATTGATTCTGTGTACCTTCTTGCCAATATTTTTTGTCCTCAGCTTGCTCAAAACATCTCTCTAAAAAATATTAAATTATTGTCTTACATTGTTTAAATATTATTTTTGATTGTTGTAAGGGTAATATTAAATAAATGTTCTTGAAACATCAGAGATTATTCATCAACTTATAGTCAGAGTCTTTACGAGGAGCTTTATATTTACACACGAGGAAAATCGTTATGAAAAAGCTTTCTGTTGCTTCAAGAAAACTTTATAGTCATTCTTTGCTCATACTAAAAAAAATCTGTACCTTTGGGCATTTGCGTTTTTCTGTTATCGTTACAGCTAATGCATAAGAAAAGATAACATCTTGCCATTATCGTTACACCCAATAGATAATCATGAAATAACGGTATATCTAGACGACTTGGTCGTTAGAGCTTGCCGTATTTCGTTCAAGAACATCCTATTACACCGACTACAACTCCTAAGCTTTCTGTTTTATTTCCTGAACACTCCCACATTGTGTCTGTGTACCGCATTTTTTTTTATAAATAAAGCGGACGCTCATATTAAAGAATTAAACAAAATGGTTTTAAAACAGTTTTTTTTCTTTTAATCGATTTAGTTCCAAAAAAACTATAAGTAAAGGGAGTATGTAGTAAGAAAAGTGAATTTAAAGTTTATTGTCGATAATCATATAACTAGCTAAATGCAACAAATGCGGCAGTAAAAAAATTATGACCTTGATTTTCAGTCGATGGTAATTACGCATGCCATTAAAACGATTTCTAGTGTTTTCGAAGGGAGTAGATAAAAAAAATGAACAAAAATCTCCATTTTATTAACCTCTAAAACATTATTATACACTTAAAACAGATACAGGGTGAGTCTTCGCGAGTAACTTAACATTAAATTTTTACAATAATTAGCATAGTATTTTATTTACAGAGAGCTACGTATGTGAGGACACACCTTGTATCTACATAACGTAGATATAAAATTTTCATAAATTAATTTAAACATCTGTGAGAAACAGTTTAACAGCGTACAATGGCTCTACTACTAAGAATACCAAGTAAAAATAAAAATGAGGTATTATGATTGCGACAAAGAAAATTTGACGGCAATTTTAAAATCTTAGACTAGGTAACATTTGATGTAAATATCACACATTAAGATTTACAGTGTCTGCATCACTGAAAAAAAACCTACTTTAGTGTTGCGGTTGTATATACAATTTAAGCGGGAGTTGAAGATGATGTCCAACAATGTATAACATTGTAAATAAGCGTAACTTATTGCCAAGTCCGTTCGGAAGCATTGGGCTCGAATGCTTCGTCACCGAATCGGCAAGCTCATTCAGAATGACACTCATTAGCATGGAATGCTCTACATAACAAATCTGTCTTATTTAAACATGAATCTACATCAAAATTTTCTATTGTTTTCTACTGAATCAGTCTTTGTTTAAACGCGGGAATCATTATTTAGTTGTCGACGGATATTCTAAATTTTTGCACACACACGCGTCGAGAACTACGGTCGCATTCCCAGAAGCTTTCTAAAAGCACGTCGAAAGTCCAAATTAAAAATGGTGTAAATAATAGGATTGAGCACTGAATTAATATAACCTAACCATGTGATAAAATTTATAAGTCTTTTCGAAGGACAACAACTCGGACAGAAAGGAATTGTGACGTACATAATGAAGAAAGGCAACCAACACACCACGAAAACCCCCATTATGATTCCGAGAGTTCTTGCGGCGCGTCTTTCTTTCGACAATGAAATCCTCTGTTTTTCTTCGATGAACTGGTAAACAATGCCTGGTTTCTTAACGGTTGACTCAGGAAGAAGAACTTTGTTCAAGTTGCTACACTTGGATTGGGGAGAGTTTGAAACGGTAGTTGATTCAGAAATAATTTTTTGATTCTCGGAAGTGCAAGGATTGGAGTTGCGCCTTTGTGAAAGAGAAGACGTTTCAGGATTGTCGGTCAAAGAATCTTCATGTACAAGAATGGGCTTCAAGAAGGTGCTGTTTTCCGCGTTTTCCTCTTTTCGCTTTTTCTTGTGTTTCTTTTGTTTGCGATCTTTGGTTTTGCCATTAGCTGTATTCTCTGGATGTTCGTTGTGGTTCGTCTCGCTACTTACACTCTCTCGATCTGGTTGTACTTCTTTGTTGTTAATAGCAGTCTGATTCTTGGAAATGGCGTTGATTTTAGATGCTTGCGCTCGCTCTCTCAGCCTTCTTTTCGTAGCGATAAATATTTCTACATAAACTATTGTCATGATAAATAAAGGAATAAAAAAAGATCCCAAGGATGAGTAAATAACATAACCTTGTCGTTCAGTCAATTTGCAAACTTGTACTTCATGAAACTTCTCTGGCGCCGGCCAGTCGTTCCATCCGATCAAAGGAGGAGAACTGATTAAAAGTGACAGCACCCAAACGCCTCCTATCATTAACAAAACTCTTTTAAGAGTGCGCTTCTGTGCATAATTAATCGGATCAGTGATGGCCCAGAAGCGGTCCAAAGCTATCGCACACAAGTTTAGGATAGAAGCAGTGCAACACATAACGTCAGATGTAAGCCACATCTTGCAGATGTGGATGCCAAAGACCCAACGTCCGAGTATTGATAAAATCACATTTAGAGGCATGACAAGAATGGCAACTGTCAAGTCTGCAACCGCAAGCGACACTATAAAGAAGTTCTGCACTATACGGAGCGGTTTATATGTGAAGACGCTCAGGATAACCAACACGTTTCCGATTATTGTGACAAGGATGATAAATGTTAAAGTTATTATTGTGAAGATGGCTTCCCACTCGGCGACGTCTGTCTGGCCAAAAATGGTGGAGAAATTTCCGACAGGATCGGGCACGCAGCTGCTGTTCTGTTCAGACATGATGCCGAGAGAAGTTTCTGAAAATAAACAAAAAAGTTAGAAATTAATTGCAACTTTATTAACTCATTCTGATTTGATTTTACCGAAATTGTCTGCAAATGTCGGATATCAACTTACGCGTTCTTAAGAGATGAAATGTCAGTCTTAAACTTAAATACAGGAGAGTTCCGGAAAGTTTGATAAATAGCAATATACTCCAGCATATTAGCATTAACAGCTTGACATTATTACTTCAGTTGATGACAGTGCAGTTACATTTAAGATGTTCGCTTCAACTTACACTTTGTAAGGGAAGTAATATAGAGCAGAGAATTTCTTAAAAAAAAGCGAACAAAAATATGCATTCTATAGCAAGATATATAATTTTCTTATCGTAAAATTACCAGGTCTTTGGCAAAAATTCAAAGTTTTTATCTCTTATTACGTAGGCGTCGCCAAAAATATTTTTTTTTAAGTAAAACAAGTTTCTAAACGCCGTAAAAAAAATTTAATAGATGTTCCAAAATATATTGCTATAAATGTTCACAGTTTTTCCTAAGTCTCTTCACAATTTTTTTATCCCCTCCTTTTAAAAAATGATAATACCATGCTAGTAAATAAGAGTTAAAAATGGAAGAGAGAGACACACGCAAAATAAATTTCCACATTCTAAAAACCGATGCCCCGTCTGAAATATTTTATTATATATGCTGCGACATGACAATGTTTGCAATCAACTTTTGCTAAATTTGAAATTCAACCCAATTGCGTCTACCACACTGCTCACTATGTTTTCGAATCCGTCGCAAAGATTGTAAAATATTGGCCAATATTCTCTGAAAAGCCGAGAAAAAATTACAACATGTTACCCACGCTTAGTGGAATTTACGATGGAAAGAATATATAGATAACAAAGCCCTTAACTTTCGAGCAGTATTTTTTACATGTCGTGAATTTAGTGCCAACAGTAAAAGAGAAGACACGAAAGATATTAGAACATCTAGGAAATCATCAAAATAGCCTTTACATAACTTGCAAGTCGACACTACCCCACAAAGGCACTTATTTATTCTATAGAGCCGCCAACAGCTGTTACGAGTTACGTAAACGTCAGTTTAATGTTATTTTTGATTTTAGTAAAAAACGCTTGATGTGCTTTGTTTTCGTAAATAAATCTATAAAAATAAGTAAAATAACAAGAGGGAGAAAAAATTATGTTAATATTATATGAGTAACCCTGCGCCTCCACCATTTTTTACTAAGCATATTTTGTTAGGATACACAAATCGAGTTATAACAAACATGAAAGTCTGGAATTTATCTCTATATAAAAAACATAAAATTAGTTTATCCAATAGAATCCGCGCCCAGCATTTCCTCATCCGTTGGTTTACTCACACCGTTGCATACAAGTGAAAATCGAACAAAAGTACAGTGTCTTTTCAGTTTATAAATTACAAAAGCCGTGTTAAGCTTGAAGAAAAACAACGAGAGACGTAGGTCTTCATTGTCTGTAAAAGTCCAAAGTAATGGCTTAAAATTTTCAATTCCTGAAACGTACGCGCTTTTGAATAATTCAAAGTGTCATTTCAGGCGGCCTGTTGTGGTTGCCTTTGTCGTATTTGAAAATTATCACTTGATGAATTGAAATGCGACCTCATTTATCATTTTGTCATTGCGAGACGCGGGAAGCTTTCTATTGACACGAAACTTATTTTTTCAGTACAAGAAAGCTTTGCGGTTTGTGTTTAACTACGGTAGGCGTGCAAAATTCCTACTGCGTGAGAGCTTCGGTGGTAGGCGGTTCAATGCAGGGAACTAAAACTCTACGGATCTAGAAAACTATTTGCAAATTAATTGACATTACATCCTCTTGAGCAACAATGGACGATTGTGATGAAATTTAATTATTTCCTTAAATTTCACGAACCTCACACTAAGTGCTACTTGTGAAGATAAGCAAACTATGCACATGTGGAAGTTACTGAATGTAATCTTGCCTCAGTTAATGAACTTAGTTTAGATTTTTTTTTGCAAAAGTTTGGCTCTCATTAAGAGCCTTTTTGCTCATGCTTGGTATAAATAAATCACTATCATCCACTGAGAATTAATTAGGACGTTCCAAGTGCTGTCGACGATATTCCATAAGTCCTTTGAAACCAAAGCGATGTCTGTGCCAATAATTAAAGGCAACACAATACATAATCGATAATGATTGCGCCTAAGCGAAAATCATAATAGACCCAAAACTTGTATCCGAGATGTTAAATTAAGTGCTGTGTGTGTCGCCACTAACACACTTTGTGTAATAGTTAAATTCATGTGGTATAATTATGATCACATGATAAGGAATTTTTCTATTTTTAGTGCAACAAGGAAGATAATTTTGCAGAGCTTATTCCCATAGCACCTCAATAATGTGTCACGAAACAAACACTAACTACTGTTGTTTAATTAATTAAAGATATGATGAATTTAACACTAGGGATACCATATATTACTTGAAGTCCGTTTTTTGTTTTAATTAATACGTGTGTCTTATAAAATGATAAATTATCTAAGTGGTTTCCAAAATTCATTAAAAGCGGATTTTACAGTCTTTCTCTTCTAGAATGCGAGTGCCGACACAATTCTTACAGTTCATTGAATTTAAATGAAGCATTAAGAATTAACATTTGAATCAGAAACATAATCTAAACAATTTGCATTTATCAAGACGAACAAAAATCGGAAGACGAACGGAATTTCAAATGTAATTACTTCGGTAATTAAAACGCCTTTCTCAAGTTTCCGCAACAAATTTATACCAGAATCCTCCAAAACAATATCTAAAGGATATTATTCCCTTTTAATATTTTTCATAAATAAAAGCCTTAAATTTGTGATGAATTTTCCCAAGCAAGTTTAAATCGACAAAAGCGTCTACATTAAAATCATTTGAGCGAAAAACCTAAGAAAATTCGTTTTACTCGAGCAACCATAAAAAAGTGAACTTCTTTTACCTTAATTACATCTCCACACTTCTTGAAGCTTTCAACAAATCATCCTATTTCGTCGGACTCCATTACGATCCTGAAACAATAAACAAGTCGTAATTTTTTCCTGAAAAAACTTGCTGAGAAAGAACGTCTGCAATATTATGAGAGATTTGGCCACAGTTCAACAGGTTCCACTCAAAGCTAAGATTTGATAAACATTACTTTTTTAGATATCTTCTTATGAGATACATTTTGTGAAAATTTTCTCGGATTAAACAACAAAATTGTTCAACGCAAACAGTATTTTCATGGGCGATAAATAAAGCATAGGCATTTTGCGGTTTGACTGGATACGCCTTCGCGCTGATAGCAAAGATTTGAAATGGTAACTCAGAGACTGTGTCGTAAAATTTAATTAATTTAAAATCTCAAAACCGCCAAGTTTGTGCTCATATGTTTCTAGAAAGTTTATTATTTATTCTCTAACACGTTTTTTTGAAAAAACGTCGAATTTCTCTCAAACAGCTAGCTCATAATTTATAGAAACGCCGTCTCCACTAAAAGTGTTTTAGCGCCATAGTGGAACGCAATCTCCCACTAAAACGTGGTTTCGTGATATAAAACAGGAATTTTAATAATGTTATAACCACTTATCGTTGCTACAGCAGACGAGTTTCTGAACAAAAGCTCGCCGACTCAAATCCTGATATAGACGACGAAATTCAACGAACTACTTGCGTACATACATCGCCCAAACATATAAAAAAATAAATAGAATCTTTGTTGCGACTAAACATAACACAATTTCAGATGGTACACGGATATATTTCAAACGTCAGACTAGTTTAGATCAACTTCACAAACGATTACATCCTTTCGAAATTTCAGTCCTAATAAAGCAAAGAAAGCTGTAAGGAAGCGTTACCACTATTTATAGTGTGTTGCTCAAACCACTAGCATTAAAATTTCACAAGCGTTTGAACGAATCATTTTCGCGATTTTTTATTGCGAAATATTGAACTGGATTTCAAACAAATTAAATTTTTTTTTATTTTTAGCAACAGCAAATAAATAGGTCAAGTCAAGATTAATATTGTTACTTTTCAACCGAGCAAGCACAATTTTGTGAGCTTCATTATGTTTGCCCGTAAAATAGACTTGCAAGGTATGCAGTTCGTTGGAAGTTAACACTATATCATCAGTATAAAATTTGCATTTTAGCAGAGACCTTGAATCTCCCGTATAACCGACGGATTGAAATTTACAATACCTTCAACCTATCCAGAATTCGGATCTTCTCGTTACATTCAAATTCAATATCACGATCCTAAACTAATTTTCCCTACCTTGATTTAATAAGGATTGGATGCAGTTTACATATTGCTTTTACTGTATATTTGATTATATTATAATCAAAAGGCCACCAAAAAAGTTGTTACTAGACCAAGCGAATAAATAGAGAAGCGTATCTCACAGAGTGTCGTTTCGTTAAAAATTCATGTGCGTTCCCACAAAAAATTGCGCATAGAAAGAGATGAGGTGCTGTTTCTAACCAACTATTTATACTTTCTGACGCGCAATTCAAAGAGAAAATGCTTGAATTAAGTTAATGGTACCTATACAATTCTAACCGGTTTATAGAAAGCTTTAAACGATAAGCCGATTTAACTCAACATTAGCGTGTGTTATTGAAACTTTTGTCGTTTACAGCTAATAATAAGTTCTAGCAATTATCCTTTGTGAAGTATAATTGCATACGCACCTTCAAGTAAATCATTGCAAACATTTATTAGTTTCGTATAAATAACAGCATTTGTTTCCGAAGTTTACTATCTCTGATTACAAAAGATTTATTGCAGATTAGGGCACAAAACGTGTGGGTCAATTTACTGCATAATACATTATTTTCACGGGTATGTTTCTGTAAGCTTTTAAACAGCTTTCCGGATGAACTAAGCCGATTTTATCGTTGTTGAAAGACGGATTCACCATTAAAACACGTTTTTGTAAGCTTTCTGAAATAATGCTTTTACCTAAATGCTCATTGACATTGTCGTTTTGTTCTAAAATAAAAAACACGAAAATATTAAATATTCCATTTAGCGGGATGCGTGGTAATGTATGCGAATTATAGCTCTCTCGGTTTACCATATAACGTTTTTTGAATATTTTTAGTTGTAAATGGGTGGCTCATGGCAACACAAGAGAATGCATAATAGTGTTTTATTAAAATAGTGCGAGCTCAATTCAACTGATCTGTTTTTTAGGATAAACGGGATTCTGTAAATTAGAGTCACAGATTGCTCTATTTCCTGATTTTAATGAAAACAAAGAGGAAAAATATTACAAAAAAAAACATCACAATTTATCATTCCATTTTCTAAAAATTGTGACACATGATGTTTTATAATGAACGAAGCATTTTTTTATTATGAATATTTACATGTAATTTATAATAATCAGGATGTTTACTCCAATGTGATGTATACAAATATCAAGTGATATTAATCAAAATAAGTAACTGCTTGTAAAGATTTACTTAAAGTTACGGCACATACTGTAAATATTTACATGAGCAGTTTAATAAACATGTTCGATCATTATAATTATTACATGTAGGTACTCACTGTTAGTTATTAATTTAATTCTCACTATGTCAAGTTTTTTTATTCCCGTTAGAATTTATTTAAAAATTTGTCCAAGAGAAAACATCTTGCCTAAAAACTAAATATCAAATCCGACCACAAAGTCGTTTGTCACTGTAAAATTTACATTTCGCTGAAACTGCCAAACAAAATTTTGAAATAAAAAAATGTCGATCTCTAAAGCACAAAAAAGTATTACTACTACTAGCTACTTTCTGTTTATTTCAACATTTGGATTTTCAGTTTGCTATTGAAGTACGAACATTTTTAACTACTAGTTTAATTAGTGAATCAAATTAACGACAAGTTTCACATAAAATCGGTGGACTTTGAAGTCTACGCTTTAATGGTTCAGTTAGAACGTACGACAAATTTAGTTAGTACTTTTTCGTTTAGTTTTATTTGCTGTGGTTGCAGTCTCTTCAGGTTGTGTTAAGTGAAAAAAGTTTCACAACGAAAGAATTGTTTACCTAAATTATTTTCTTTGAAATATCACACTTTGTACTTTCCAACGTAGCTGGAAAAATTTAATTAAAGGCGCATTTAATCCGTAATCCTTTTCGTATAACTTAAAGTGCTCTGAAGATTTTGTTGTTTTATTTATAATTCTTTCCCTTAATACAACGTGAAGCGAGTATGCAAGTATAAAAATTCATGTTGTTGCATGAAGTGCTAACTTGTTTTTATCAGCAATGGTGCACCTTAGAAAATTTAATTAAAAGCAGATTTGAGGTGTAAATCTGCAAAACTTGCAGCCATTGTTCTAAAGATTATATACATTGCGGTAACTAAAATTTCTTCCATTGTCATTTAGCACGTCCTATGTTAATACAAATTAATACGCAAAAATTTATTTTTATTACTTCAATTTACACTCTCTTGTTATAAATGGTTCCTTTTAGTGAAACATGTCATGAAACAAAGCCAGTTCGCGTGTTAGAGACTATAATAAACAGTCAAACACCTATATTTATCAGACTCGATTACTTTAACCTTATACACTTTGATTACAGAAAATCGATACTCTAAAGCTGTGTTTAACTGGTGAAAATAAGTTTTAGAGAGACTTAAATCGTTTGAGGAAATTCAATCGTTTTCCGAAGCGCTCGTCCGGAAAATGACATGTAAGTGATAAACTTCCAAAATTGTTTCAACATGTTGAGGTAATTGTTGAAGCGTGCTCACCAGACAAACGATGATTACCATTTTCCCAAAAGACAGTGGAATGAGATAAACAATTTCTCACTGTTGACGCAATGAAAACTTTTTTACCTTGAAAACCACCGATCTGGGAGTTCCACGATAAATCTACTTCTGGAGTGCTTTAAAACTAAGTTTGATTCTAGTGGGGAATTCTAATCGAGTTTATTTAAAAAAAAGTTGTTTTAAACTTCTTCCCAGTTTTGTCAATTAGCTAAGAGGTTATTTTGTAACAGGTTCAAATTTAATCAGATCGAGGCTTTAAATTTATAGGGGCAATAAAAGTGTGCCTGGTTTGTAAAAGTGTACAACAGACAATAAAAACGCGCTGGAAAGGGGAAATGTCGCAGGGTTTAAAAAGAAACTCACCTGTATCTATTGGTTTACATTATAAAATGATGCACTTTAATAATCGTCATGAAAATATTTTTTTTAGTAAAAGAATGCATCTTTAGCAAATAAATACGAATATTGTTTTCAGAATTTTATAAAATACCTCTTCCACACATTTAATAAATTTGCTGTTTTTTACGAAGTCATGCAATGCTACCAATTACTTTTCCGACAAGTTAATTATTCACAGTCGAAAACTAACCAGTGAAAACTTCTTTAATAAATTAATTGATTACAATATCCAGTTATTTTATCTAGAGATAAAAACCCTTAAACGGATTTCTAGACTACGAGTGAAGTCTTAAGCTTTCATTAAACGGATTTGCACCCATTTTCTTTACAGTTGGTAACAGAATGTTGTTATGCATTTTAATAGAATCCTTCCATTAAGCAATATAGCAAAGTGCACCAAAGTTTTTGTATTATTCATGAGTTTTATTGAGCTGTTATCGCCAAATGTAAAACTGAGCATGTTTGATGTGATGTATTCTAGTAAGTGTGTGAAACAAAGATTTGGCTCAAGTGTTTTCGGAGAGACTTGTTTTACATTTTAAATACTTAAGACTTATTCAGAGAATGTCGTTATTCACCGCGAATACTTTTCTCAGATACTAATTATTCATGATTCGTTTAGAGTTTTATGAAAAATTAGATTTTAATTTTCTCTCGGAATAAAATAAGATTTTCAGAAAATACCAACCACGTACTGTTCCGTGCATAACGAAATATATTGTGTCAACGAGACAGATGGGGTTTAAAAATTCTGATCCAAATGAATGTATAAAGTAAAATTGAGTTTTTTACAACATTCTAAAGCTCGTTTCAAAATTATTAAAATAATTCAATACACAAAGTTTGTTTGTTTGACTTCAAGCAACAGAAAGTTAAAGTAGGAAGTTTCTTAATTAGAAGTAAACCTATCATTATTCATTAATGAATTTGATAATTTGATAAAAAACATAATTATTACAAAGTTGGAGAAAGGAATTTTGCCTCAGTGCTACGATTAATTTCATAACAGAAAAAACTAGATTTGCGAGTGACTAGCTCGGTCAGCGGACAAAGAAAAATCAATAAAGACAAAAGCCAATTAGCGCTTATTTAGGATGCTTTTTATCAAATTTAACTCAAAGCAAACGCAAAAAAAGATCTTCCGACAACTCCAGATACCGCCTCCATTAGAAACTGCATTTGTTGTTATGCGAGTGATATAAACAAAAACTTTCTAATTGACTTCGGAGCTTTTTCTGGGTTTATCCTAGACGAAAATTCCCCTAAAAGTAAATCTCACCGTTTTTCAGATTTATTGTTTGCCTTTTATATTGAAAGAAAAAAAGCTGGTCCTAATGTTACTCTGTCGTTCTAATAGCTGCTATTAAACTTTTTGATTTAAGTGTTGACATTGCTCTTGGTATTTTTCTTTCAGTATACAAACCGCGCATTTAGATTTTTCACAAATATGGTCTCAAATAAAAGAATAATTTTACATGGAAGTGAAATAGCAAAGACAGTGATGCAGCTAAAAGACAATAAAATTTTAATACACGTTGTAAATGCTAAAGATTTTGATGAAGGTAGGCACCTAAATCAAGATTAATTTCAAAGTTGAGCCAAGTTTCATGACCCATATTAGATTTCATGAGATAAAAAATTAGAGACGTACAAAAAACGAATAAGTGCGTGTTAAAACGTGATTGATTTTGTTATACATATTATTGTAACCTGAGAGACGTGGTTTAGATTTCTCGTTTTTTTTTTTTGTACGGTTTTTATAATTAATTTAGAAAATATGTAAAGCTTCAGTTTCAATTTTTAAACCTCGTTAATAAATGTTACGAGTATATATTTAAATTTTGGTGGATGCGCCGGGTGATTCTGGAACAATTTTTTTGGCAACTTTGAGCTAGTATTCTGTTTTCCAATTTATTAACTTTTTCTATCTCTTGAAGATAATTTTAGCTTGTCGCAACTGATTCTTATCTTCTCTGCATACGATTTAAATCTGTCACGCTGATGTTATATAGGGACTACATTATTTACGTTACGGTTTGAAGCTCGTCCTAAGCAAAATGTGCAGAAACCCTCTCTCTAATTTTCTTTGTACCGTTTTTACTTTGTGTGTGTCCAAATATTGTAAAAATCCCGTCTACCTCTTATTTTCCGTGAAGACTGATTGAATTGTCCCTTGTGTAGCATCCACAATCCCTGAAATATTACTCCGAATTTGTCGAGTACCCTTCCAGAAAAAGGTCAAAGTCTACACACGCGATTCAGAAAATGACATTGAAAACCGTATGAAACCAAGCATGGCGTGCTTTAAACCTCTAATCCTTCGTAAATTTGATAAAGTACAATTTGTGTTCAATATGCCGTAATTGAGCGTGTCGTGCAAACTTACACGAATCATTTGCCACTTTTTAATATTAAAAATTTAGCGTAATAAATTATATTCACCCCTGTTCAGTGGCCACGATCTCCACTATTTTATTCGATAAGGTCCTTATTATAATATTTTCCTTCAACAAAAAACACGAACGTGAATAAAATTGTGTCGCACACTCAGACAATGCAAACTTTCCCCACAAAAAAATTACTGGCACATAATTCGATAAAGTCCATAAGAGAAAACAAAGACTTACGGTGTTTTAGGAATACATCAAGAGAATTTCGTCCAACTTTAGAGAATGTGGAGAGGCTCGAGAGGACAGAAGAAACTAAACGAGTTGATGGCCTGAAAATGATCGTTTTTCTTTTATCCACCGTGGAGAAACTTGAGAAAATATTTTTGTTTGATATTATAGGGATATCAGTTTTGAAAGTTGCAATAGGGAAGTTCATCACGCAAATCGAGACGATATTCATTACGAAGTTTTCAGAGGAGTTTTGAACGAATTAAATGTAATGTTGGTTTTTTCAGCCACGACCGAGACATGTTATCAAATTTAATAGTTTTATGTTTTTTTTTTGAAATTTTTACTTAAAACGAGAAAACACTGACAACAGGACTGATTTGAAACTGTGATGAATTAAAAGCAGTCACTAGAGCAGAAAGCGCGAACTTTGGGTACCCAAAAATTGTTGATAGTTTACGTTTTCTCAAAGTTTGTTGTATAAATTATTATAGTTTCGTGTATAAATTTTGTATTCAAGTTATTAAATGTACAGTTTTATTAGTTCAACAAATTTTCATAATTCTCATAATATTGTAACGAAATACCATTATTGGTAAGTGAACATGCAAATTTAGATGAATTATAGTAAAATGGTAAATTTTAGTTTAAATTTGGTATAAATTTTGTTTAAATTTCAGTTACAGCGAGTCAATGGAAATAAATATTTTCCACATCATTTATTAATTAAGCTGTTTTTTTGTCGTAACTATTAAACTATTTGTTTCAACAGAAACTCACTTCTCGGCAAAAATCATAATGCAATTACTGTAAAATTTGTTGAATTGACAGGTTATTGGAAAACTGGTTATAGTCAGTTGCTTGTAAAATTTTGAATGCATATTATGGACACATAGCTCTTTTTTTCCGGTCGATGTCATTCATCAAAACACATTCAATTGCACCGTAGACATGCGGCGAGTCGATAAAATTAATAAAATAGCTCAATATCAAATCATATTTTATTTTGGAAATTTTCAATAAGCGCATTGTATTAGATAATAAAAAAATATGATGTTCGCGAAAAGCGTGAAAGAATTCATAAACGAGGTTTAACTATCTGTAATCGCGCTGTAGCTCACAAAATGAAAACTATTAAAATGAAAATGAAGCTTGATATGGCAGTGTTTGGAGAAAAACGCGAATCAATTTTTTCCTACCGGAAATAACGTTAAATTCGATGTACTTTTCTGGTCTCAAATATTCATAAATTTGTTGTGCTGTAATAGTGAAAAACTTGTGAAATTTAGTAGAGGCTATTCCTATCGCGCTCTAATTATTTGCGACATAAAAGCACTTTGTCATAATAAAGAACGAGAGCAATATTGACCAAATAGGGATAAATGTGCATGCGTTATTACTAGCCATAAATACCCAGTTGAGAAGAATTTAAAGTTAAATGTTTTTTGAGGATTTATAGAAGACGTTTTAAACATATCACAAGTTTTTCTTTACACGCGATTACAGTTCGAAGCCACAGTTACGTGTTTTATTTGAAAAGTTACTTTAATGTCATTTTTAATCTTCGAAAATTAGCATCTTGAGAGGTTTAAAAGTTTCCTTCAAACTTCACGAAAACAATGAAAAGTTTATTTCTTACTGCGATTTAACTTGAAATTGTCTCTGGATTGTGTTAGTAATCAAAAGCTTTTATTGAAATTTTTTGTGACAGTGTTATAACAGGGTACACAAATATCAAAGACTCATTTAAATTTTTGAATCTTCGAGCATGTCAACAAAAAGTTAAAAAGGTTGGTAGGAAAAATTTCTCTGCGACAAAGTAAAGTTCTAACTTTACACCGCGCCATTTCGGGAAATCATCAAATTTAATATTAAAATCACGAAAGAGTTTGCTGTGTAGTTCCTTAAAGATTTCTTTAGGCTTACGATACGTTTCACTTTAGATAATTAACTGTAATTAATATTTTTGCTTAATGTGACTGAAACAAGAAATTTAGTGCTGCCGACGGTTGATTGTCACATTTAATCATTCTTATTTAGTTCTTTAAACCGTGAGAAAGTTTTCTTACCTTTCGGCAATGGTTATAAATTTAAGTGTCTATTTAATTAAAGCTGTCATAAAACCCGGCTCACTTTCGTTGTAAAGTTTCTTCAGGTTGTATCCCGTGTCATTATCTTTTGTTTAAGTCCATGAAATTACGAAATAAGTCTTCGAAAGATATTTCGTTTTGCCAGTTTTATCGTACCAGTAATTGTACAACTTAAAGTGCACCATCCTTCACGTAATCACTGTCTAAATTTATTTAGTTTTGTTGAAACTATGTGCACTAATGCTTTCACACTCAACAAACCACGAAAGAATTCGGAAAATTTTCTCGCGAGAATGTTTGTTAATAAAATCTGAGTGGCTTCACGAATTTGGCATTTCAATTTCCAAATCTTTACCGTGCGTGAAGTTAACATTTAAAATGAAACCAAGATTTCGTTAGAAACAACAAAATAAATCACGGCTTTAGATTTCCCCTCGGTGACAGTGGTCATCCCACGATGCTTCGGGAAATCAAGTGTCGAAATAAATGGACCATTAAATCAAAATTGATTGTGTCCATTATATTCAAAACCTAAAAATAAAGAAACATTTTGCGTAATGATCGATCAGCTATAGTATAGCGTGAAATTGAGAGACGACAAGCTGATTAATTTTCGGGGTCGATTACAAATGGCGATAAATCATTACCGGATTCTCATCTATCAAGGTCTTCATTAACCCGACTGGGCCAGCTTCCTTGAGAATTTGCGAATTTCCGCTAAGATTTAGTTATTTGATTTTTATTGTTCTCACTTCCTATTAGTGCTACAAGGCACATAAAAAAAGTTTTAATATCATGAAGCTCACAAGCTTGAAGTACACCTCTTAAATCGGCCTAAAATTTACTAAAAAAGCTTCACATGGTTTGGCAATCGTTCATCCATCACCATACTACAACGTCCCAAACTCAACATTTTGATTTACGACGTTCTTATAATATTGAACTGTCAATTACAGGGAAGCTCATTTACATGCAAGACAAAATGGCATGCGATTTATACAGAAGCTATAAATTTCGTGACGGAAATTATGACCGTTCTAGAATATCGAATTACTCAGGTCAAATTTGTGATATCAATTATACGAGTATTTTCATAATGAATTTAGGGATACAAATGCACAAACGTACTTGCCCGATTTTATCCAAATCACACATGTTTTGAATATAAAATTCATTTTTACGTAATTGGAATAAAATGGATACACGAGAGGGCTCAAGAGTCGTTAGATTCGAAATCCAAACATTTAAACAAACGCGTATTTTTACATTCTGGAGGAACTGTGGTTTATAATTGGAATATGTAAATTCGACAATACATTAAGCGATCAAGGTGCGATCTAATTCTAGCTTTTCAGATTTATAAGCAGAGTGAGTAAAAAATATTAAGAAAGATGTTCGATAGAAAGTTGCGTTTATACTGCTAAAAATATTCATTGTACGTTATATTCAAAGTTGTAGCAACCACGTTAGCTTGCTTGTCAAAACTTTTAAAATTGTTTCTATGGTAAACCATCTAAGCTGATCGAAAAAAGTTAGAGACATTCATGTTTCAACGTATTCTAAAGTAAAATTTTTGGAATTCGTAACATCAATAAAAACATGTTGAATTATTATTGAAATTTGTCTAAAAATTCAAGTGAAAAAAAAGCAATTAATTTTTTTTTTATAATTAAGGAATATGAAACATTAATTTATAGTGTGTAACGCCACCACGATTTTGCAACACTTCTTCAGCACGTCTTGGCATAGTAAGAATTAGCTGATCCAAAGCGTCTTAATCCAAATTGTCCCACAATATCGAGAATAGCACGCAAATTCCCTTGGTTGGTGGTCCGCTACTGCCAGACTAAGTATGTTCCATGCATACTCAATTGGGTTGACATCTGGCTAACATGCTGGAAGCGGCAATTACCAACGTTTCCAGTCTTTCTATCACACAGTGAGCACGATGTGGACGTGCATTATCATCCAAAAACCGGAGGTGAATCCTAAATTGTTACGATAAATGTCCACAATATCTAAAGTATTTCTGCACTTTTAGAAGATTTAGCTAAAAATTTAATAATATTCTCAACTTTTTTCAATAAGTTTATTTCTGTAAATTGGATTGGAACTGAAAAGTGACGAATACCTCTGCCTAACACTCTGAGGCAATTCGGATTTCATTCCTCACGAATAAACTTAGCCAAACTAGAGGAATTGTATAAATATAGAGAAATCAAGTGTAGCCTCAAAGAGGAAGTCTCCTTGGAATAGTTTGAAGATTCCTGGGTAACGTAAAGCTTCTCTTTGAATGCATCATTCACATTTATTAGATATACGTATTATTCGATTATTCTTTGAAGCATAGTAGAAAAAAATAAACAATATTGTAAATAGTTTCAAAAATACACTGGATTTCATAGAATACATGTTTGCTCGGAATAATTGAAAAAACTACATATTTTACATGCCCAAGGCAAATACTTAAATTTTGAAAGAAAATATTTCAAGAGCAAGGAAAAAAATAACCTTTAGCACCGGAATGAATAAAAAAGTTAGCAGTTCATGTAAATTAAAGAAAATTAGAGAGAGATTTTAGTAGATTATTATCAATCTTTTGTATTTTGTTTATAAAGGCAGTATAAAAAAATCAAATCTGCTTGTGCAATGATCGACAGCCACAAATGATTATATAGTTTATCTACAACTCATTTTGCCTAGCTATATTTTTTACACGACTCATTAAATGGGGATTTGAGGGTGCTTTATCTAACCAAAAAACAAGAGTATTTCGTTGAACGTTAACAAATGGAACGTCACCGTTTTTCTAGGAGTTTGGAAAAGTTGGTTTTCTTTCCTGGTTACATAAAAACTAAGTGAATAGAATATCGTAGTCGTAAGATTAAAAGGATCTAAAAACTGCTTCAATAAAAACCAGATGTAAATTCTCAGTCTTTGAAGTTTCGTTTGATTCAACGTCACTTATATTATTAAACAGATTTTAACATTATGTCACGTGTGTTGTCATTTCCTTCAGATAAATTGTATTATTTGTCCCTGAATTAAGTTAATTGGCCTAATATGATATGCAGTTTACAAAATCCACCAATATTTTGTCTAAATATTAGCAAATCAATTTCCTCTGATGCAGTAAAAGAAGCAAAAAACAAAGCTACGTAAAAATATATTTTAATAATTTATATCAACTGACAAAATAAAAATTGTGTTGGTAAATTAATTTTGGTGAAAATAATGCACACAGTTTGATTCAGAAATTTCAAAATTTAACAAAAGTACATTTACCTAACACTCCTATTGGTTTCGTAGAGATTCAAACCGTTGTATTCTCGTCAGTAGATACACCAATTTATTGCAACAGAGAAAGTAGATGTTTTTCTACAAGTGCAAAATATCATACAATCTAAATAAGTTCACTTTGACGCTCCTCGCATATGAAAATAAGTTTAATGTGTTTGTATAACAAACCGTTAAAGTGGAGTCTATATTTCTAGAAAAATATTCTAAACACGTTTGATCCATCAAACTTAAACGGGAATTTCTTGAAACTTATAAACAACGTAAAATGAGAATTCACAACATTTCATGTACAGAAATCAATTTTTTTACCGTGACTTTCCTCAACATAAAAAGCGATTTGTGTGGAGGTATCAAATTTAACACTCTTCAAATTTCAAAAGCTGATGAAGTGGGGTTGAAGTACATGATTTTTATAGGCGTCAAAATTTAACAGGTCGTATGCTGAATTGTTTTTTTAGTGTTTTATTCGAACTGGTACACTGAAAATTTTAATTAGCTTTATTCAAGCCCAAATGAAATGTTAATTTGTGGTCATAAATACAGACAAAAACATTCCATTTGCAAAATTTGTAACATCAACAAAAAATCGCCTGCTTATTCATAATCACCCAAGTAAATCCCTTTGAAAAAACAAAAATGAGAAAAAAGGCGGAATGTAAACGATCCAAGCGGAAAAACATTTCCACATTAACGCTTCGTCAAAATGAAAAATAAAGCAATTTATTCTTTTATGTATCTTCTTAAATCGAGTAATAATGTTTCCAAACAAATTTTTCCAGGGTAAATGTAGGCACCGCAGTGGAGGCATAAAATTTAGATTCAAAAGGACTAAAGGGGATGTTAACCTTATGTTAAGTGGTCCCAACTGAGTGTTTTGTTTGTGCAGTAAAATGCTCGCAAATTTCCTTAATCGAATTTACCAGTCACGTTGAATTTTCCTGAAACGTAATTGGTAATTTCGAAGTAACTTGCTATCGTTTAAACGGTTTATGGCATCAATGTCTGTAATAGCAATTATATCGGGCCATTGTAACGAAATTTTTAAGTGATCGTTATAGTATCGACGGGATAATTTATTAGGTCTAATAACACGAAAACAGCTGTGAAAAAAGCGCGTGCTTCTTTGCATTCATGAATTTTTCGTGATTTATTGAGCTGAAACACATGTGTGCAATATTGCAGCCGTGACAATTCATTTGGAGTCTGAAAGTGATAAATACTTTGGAAAGTGCAGTTCCCACTTACCCTCTCTGGGAAGGTTGATGTTAAACAGTAATAAATTCATCTGAAAGAAAAAGAAAATAAAATATTTGTAGAGGATTTTTTTACTTTGCCCTCCATTCACATCTCGTCAAGAATTTAGGAAAACATTTCAGGAATTTTATGGCAGTATTTAACAAAGCTTTGAATATTATCAGAATTAATAAGATGTAGGGTCATTCAATCAGTCTAATTAAAAGGACACCATTCAAGTTAATTTCCAGCTTTGTCTCTTTCATTTTCACAAATTTCATTCAATGATTATAATGAAGGTAAAAGCAGCTTGATTCCTGTTGGAATTATTTTTTTAGAGTTTGAAAAAACTAATAACTTGTACTTCTAGCAGACTTCGAACAAATGATAATTAAGTTTAGTGAGCGATTTTTTTTTTGTTTCTTTAATGCGTAAACAGCTCGAACGAAGAGTGTGAAAAGAAAATATATTTTTCTTTTTCTAGAATTAAAATTTGGTGGTCTAGACTACATTTATATTTAGTTCGTCAACTCGAAACATTACTGAGAGTTTAGTCGGAAAAAAAAGTTACGAATATTACAACAGAATTTTTTATTCAAGCTGTCTTGAGCTTCAGTTTTGTGATTAATTGCTTTAAATGAGTTAGTCTAAATTTTAAATTTTCGTAACTTTGGTGGTGATAAATAAAAAATGATATATCAGGAAAGCGTTTTTTTTTATCGAACCCAGTCGTATTTCGTGGAATGAATTTTTTATAATTTTCTTGTTGGAAAAGTTGTTTTTTAGAATTTCACCAAAGTTGGTAAAGCAAAGTTGGTCAGAAAGTCTGAAAAATACAATTTCCGCATTACTTGTTTACTAGGATTAGTGTCTAAAGGTGTATGATCTATCCAAAAATCAACAAGATAATTAGATACAAAAATATCTATACTCAAAATTTAATTTAAATTTAAAATTCACAGTGATACTATGTCTACGTCAGAATTCAGGAAAAGACTCATGACAGACTTAAAGCAGGAAACCAGACGATGACACGGAATTAAAGTTTAGATAAGAGCAAATGCGGTTTATCATCAGTGACCAAGTTTTGAACCACTTCGGATATAGTAGTGTACCGATAAACTTCCGCCATGATAAACCGCACTTCATAAACTTAGTTTCCGCATACGGCATACATTCTGCATTTGCTTGTAAACTTGAAATTGGTGAAGTTCTCAGGTTGTTACAAAAATAAAAAAATATGTTCATCGAAGAAAAAAATATTTCAACCGTGAAATCAAAACGTAGTTTTTGCTCTGCATAAAATGTGCTAATTTTTACCATAAACCTGTTAAAATCCCGTTATGTTCTTTAGTGTTTACTGAGTTTTGCTACGTCCACAGAAATTTTATGTGCTAATGTTTCAGGGCAAACAGTGGTGAAGTTTGAAAGTAATTAATGTAATTAATTTGAGCTACAATAGTGCAGGAAAATATTTAAGTCCCCGGAATTATGACACAGAATAATCCAGTCTTTGACAAGAGTAAAGCTCCTCGAGACTGGATCAAAATTTTGCAGCTAGTAAAAAACAGTTTTTCTACTTTGCTGCAAAATTTATTACTCAAGAGATTTTATGCTTATGTTAGTGTTCTCTTAGAATTAGCAACGTTTTTGAATACCAAACTGTTAAAAGCGCAACTATATTTCACAAAACTGAAATATTCTGAACGCGTCCGACACCTTCAACTTGAACACGAAGTTCTAAAAAGTAAACGCGGTGTACAGATGGATGTAAACAGAAAGCTTGTTTTAAAAATAATTCCACGTATCTTTGGGTAAGAATTACAGCAGAAACAAGAATTTTTTATGCTGTTGTCTTTTCAAAATAAATAAACACAATGGATAGAGAAGTGAATTAACCACTTTTAAAAGCATTATTAATTCACAACGTGGTAACCCACAGTTGATATATATCCGCTTTAGTTAATCAAAGTACTAAACGACAATACATGATGTGTTTGAAACGAAATTAACCTTTTATTTACTCAATTTATGTTTAATATTTGACTAGAATAACAAGGGTTTATAACCACAAATTAAATCCGTTTTTATATAAGTTAATTTATTATCTTGTCATTAGTATGCCTGTAAATTGTAATTTCCATTTACAGCGAACGAAATTATGGTAACATGTGGGCTAAATTCCTATATTAAGAGGCGTGTTAAAACATATCTTATAAAGAAAATTTCAATATATTTTTTATTATTATCTGGAAAAATTTTTTTATTTTTTGTTATACTTTTAGCCAGTGTTAGAAAAATATGGCAGCATGAGCAACAAATTTTACGGAATTATCTTATATTAGTGCAAAAATTTATTCGAAACTATGCAAAAATTTTTGAATATTTTTTTATTTTCTTACAGGCTTCGAATAATTTGAAAGGCTTGTTTTTTAATTTCGTTAAACTTTTCACATTGTTATTTAAAAATCTTTATATTGATTGCACGCTTCTTTAGACTTTTTAGATCTTTCTCTATTTCTTTAAATGCTTAAATTTCATATTCCGAAATTTCCCAATATCTATACGTTCTATAGATCTTTTAAGATTTTTAATGCTTAAGAAACTTTTTCTATTTTACAAATTTTTATAGTATCTTTGTTAGATTCCTCTATATTTTTTACACGTTGAGCTTTTTAATTCCTACGTATCTTTTTTACTCTTTAAACCATTCAAAATTTCTAGCCTTGAACCTTCCAGCCCTAGAAAGAATTTTTTTTTTATTCTAGCACATCGAAAATTTATAAAATTTAGACTTCTTTAAGTTTCTATGAAATGTTTTCTACCAGTTCTAGATTTATATATATATATATATATTTTATTCTAGATTTTGTTTTTCGGATTCTTCGCGATTCCTTAGATTTTGTTAGTTTTTTACTTATCACGTTTCTCTAGATCCTTAGAATTTTTTAATTTTTTTTTTTAATTTAAATATTGTTAGTTTCATATATCTTTGGAAAGTATCCGATCTGACGTTTTATGTTACTCTTTATTGTAAGTTTTTTAGACTGTATTTTTTAAATCATTTTTATTAATTTATTTATTAAGACTTTATCTTTCTAAATTTTATAGTTTTTATTTTTTTTAGTGCTTTTAGGCCGTTTAAATTTTTATGCTGCTTTATTTTACCGTTCTTAAAAGAGATACATTTTTTATACCTTTCAGAAATGAAAAATCTTGAGATTTTTCTTTTTTGGATTATTTGGTGTAATGCTTTAGATTTAAAGTTTTCTAAATTATATAACTGTAAGTAAAAAATGCACGTGCATTTAATAGGGAAAACTGCCGAAATTGTTCGACAAGTTATAAACGTGAGGATTTTATAGAGGGTAAAATTTATTCATTAGTTTTCCTCTTAGAGCACATTTTTAGTTATTCTATTGTCTTTTACGATTTTTAAGCATTTTATCAGCAATTTTTATTTTTCCCAAAATTGTATTAAAGATTTCTATACTTTATTTTAAAAATTGTAGGTAATATAAAAAATAGTTGTTATAGTTATAGATATTAGTTATTATAAAATTACTTTTAATAAAGTCAGCTATTAATTTTAACTATTTGCTCTAAATACTTACAAAAGCATAAAATAAACATTTTTTTCTAAATACGAGATAAAAAAATATCACAACATTAATTTACTTTGCCTTCTCTCGCATTTGATTATATATTTTGATGTAAACACCAAATGTTGATTTACATGAACGAAAAGCCAAAAAAGTTTGAGAAAACCCCAAAAACGCCTCATAATTTAATTAATGGTTTCAAGCTTCTTTTTTGTTATAGTCCTTTTTTGCAGATTTTTTTGCCGTTGATTGTTTTCTTTAATATTTCACCGTTTCTGTGTTTGAAATTTAAAAATTGTTTTCTACAACAATTTTTATTGAAGATTAATAGCAGCACTAAGCTATCACGTCCGAAATATTCCAAGTTAATGATGTTACGTCAAGCTTGCTTAAAATTCATCCTAAACAAATCCGTGAACATGCCGAAAGCAAAATCGCCGTGTCAGCCATAAAGGGCGAACATGACCCTTACGACGTCCTTAATCCTTTAGGATCGGCATAACATGTTGTTAAAGGCATGCCTTTGTTTCCGTCATTCCTGATATGGCCTAGCATCAGCACTCTACCCTTTTCGAACGTTGAAATAAATTCAATTCTTAAGCGCTGTCGAGGCCCAAACAACTCAATTAATTAAAAGTTGAGAAATCCGCTCACGAATTCATTTAAAATTCCACTTAACCAGCATCTGATCACACTGTGGTCCGATTATAATGAATTCCGAAGAATGGAGTTGGTTAAAGTAGTAGCAGGTTTTATTTTCATGCAACATTTCTCATCTCTGAGATGTAACTTTAAATGAAACACCACGTTTTCAGATATAATTAGACGCTCTGACCCGGAAATTACATGAGAGACTGTGTGTCGCAAAACTATTTCAATGAGCTTTTTTTAAATTCTGCGAAATAACTAGCAGTTTGCAAAGAAAATAACGTTAAAGTTTTATGGTCACGTACGTTGTGACAATTCTATATGAGAGCTGACTGTACGGATCATATAAAACGTTGCTATGGTTGCATTCCATCCGACATCAAAAGAATTTCATCTTCTATGATTGGTCAAATGAGTATTCTGAACGTAGTGAACTGTACGTTTCCTATAATGAGGTACAAATATACCCAAACACGAACTCATTTGTCAGCATATCAAAATAACTATACCTCGCTTTTATTTAAAAGAAATTATAATTATACAAAGGCTTATAATCCATTATCTATACAGAAAAAGCAATAAGTTTACCGGAAATTACTGATGTCAAGTATCACTTAACGAGATGCTTATTATCATCAATTTCAGATGTTGATAAATCGATTTTCTATTTCCTCTGAGTACAATTTAACAGCATTAAGAACAGGTAGAACGAAACAAAGAAGAGTTGCCAATTTATTACAAAGTAATAAAGGATTTTCTTAACAGTGGTCTATTAATACACCATTGTTAAAAAATATTATGAATTGCTTACCTCATCTCATTATCCTCATTGTCAATAGATTCATTATAAGATAAATTAAAAAATTCAATTTTTTTTCCGATAAATACTTGGTTAAATGGTTTTTCTCATGATGTACCTAAAAGAGTTTTTTTTTTTTAAATTTAAAATATAGGTACGTCCAAAACACAGTTATTCCAAATTTTAACTAACTAAAGAAACTGGAGTTCGACATTAATGAATTATTTTTTCCTTAATGTCCGTTAAACATGCAAATTATGCAAAGTAATTTAGTTAAAAGTATTTAACAAATATTTATCTTTGAATAAACCTTTGTAGTGTTTAATTCATGCAAACCATAAAACAACTACAAATTTCTCTCATGAGAATTTTAAATAAGCGTAGTCAAGAGCTCAAATTTAGATTGCACTTTTGTATTTAACAATATCCGGTTGGCCCCAGCTATGAATAGTAATAATGCGAGATTTAACAAATATTCAGGATTTTAATCAAAAATTATAGTTTTTCTATGACATTTCATTCGTTTTATAACATGATTGCAGACTTTTTTTACAACTTCTAAATAATCCCACAATTACTTTTAATTTTTAAGTCCATGTAAATTTTGTTAAATCTAACATCAAGCAGCTTTGTTACAAAGCTTCTTCGCCATAACAGTCTCCCAAAACGGTGCAGTAGAAATATTTTTATCCGATCCGAAAAGAATGAATTGCTTTAACGACTTTGAATACAAAAATAAAATTATCAGATCCGCTTCAGTGCTTCACGGAATTTAATAAGCGCATCAAATTTTGCTCACTTCGTCGAACATCTTGAGCTGTTTAGTGATTTGAAAACATAATTATTTCACTGGTGAAAATTTTAAAAGGTGTGTTGTGATTTGTTGATTTAGTCTTGAAACGGAGCCAAGAGAAGAAAAACATTGGGAGGTTTTCTCGGAAAATGCGGATACTCTAGGAAGTCGTAATAGTATATTATTTTACGAGTTTAAGAAGAGGAGGTACGAGAGATTTGGGGCGTTAAGAGTGTAGTAAGAAATTAAGTATAATACGCTAGTTTTTCTGCTTAGCGCGTGATTCGAAACCAAGAATTTGACAAATATTATTTATTTACACTTTACGTTTGTATAAAATTTGGAATTAACAAAAAATGCTGTTTTATGGGCAAAAAAACATACTAAAAAAATTTACAAGCCTGAAACTCTTTTTAATTAATTATACGCAGGTTATTGCATAATTGTGTTTATTTTCTAAAGTTGTTTTAAGGTTTGAAAATTGGTGAATGCGCAGGTAAAACTGCTATTAAATTCCGATGCATTTTATATGAGCCGTGAGCTATGAATTTTAAACTTGTTCTTCTAGTATTGGAGGGAAAACAAAGAAATAAAAAAGTGATTATCATTTTCTAAACAGAATAGCATAATTTATGATGATTTATTAAACACTGAAACTTATTTCATAATTACTGCAAACGCTACTTAAAGTTAGTTGCTGTGAAATACCATTAATAATAGGAACAAGTTTAGGAAGGAAACTTATATAGAGACACAGTTGTAACTGTAATTAATTGGCGCCCATTTCAGAGTAAAAAATTAATAGTTTAGTGCAGCGATTGCAATTTTATAGCCAATTGAAAGATCAAACGTTTTGTAGCGCAAAAGTTTAAGGGACTGTATAACTATACGTAACTTAGTTAGTAACTAACTTCCATTTATAAGCAACAAAGCAAAAGTTTTAAATTAGCATTAGCAATGAAAAAATGAGGGTACTTTAATTTACAATAGCCATTTAAGAAGACGAAACATTAATTTTAGGAGTAACGCAATTACTAAACAATTACGACATTAATTAATACTGCTTTGTTGATGACGCCTTCAATTAAGTATCAAACCCTTGATCACGCAAGCATTATTAAACTTGTGTTCCACCAAATCAAATATATTTATGTCAAAACTTCGTAACGATTCCAACGTTCTATGCAAAAATTGTTTTTACAGCGACGAAAAGAATACAAAACGATGTAATATGTAAGTCATGTCAGGAAGCCTGAATTGTTGTTGTCGGTTTTTTGACGTTATTTTTTAGGGTGAACATTTGCATTCTGTTCATGGAGGCCGAACGACTCATCATTGTTAGACTTGACGGTAATTATTATTTCACGGGTAAGTTGTGTCTTTTACGCGTACATTTGTGAAAAGCGTGATCGTAATAATTTAAAAATGTGACAGTAATTTGTGGTAGAACGTGTTAATTATAGAACTGGACCGAGAAGTAAAGAGTTCACGCTGGATTAAATTCAACTGGCGTATTTTAAAATGGACGTTTTTTACAATGATGAATGAGTTGTGAATATATTTTCGGTGGGATACGTTGGCTTTTGTGAGGAAAATAAATCTTGCACTCTTAAATTAAGCCATATAGGACTGTAATCTACTTGATGGGGTAGGAAAAAAACGAAGTAAAATTAAAAAAAAAAAACGTTCAAATTTAATTAAACGGCTACTTTTGTAGGCATCTCAATTCACACAAACACAATGTTTTCTTGTCCAATTAAAATTAGTCTCAGAGTGCATATTTAATGAACGTTTCTCAAAATTAAATAACCGTCATTTGAACGTAATAAGTTATAAATGCCTCTTAATTATTATCGTCGCATAAAATAATTGTCGTATTTTAGTGATTGATACTGGAAACTTCAATGATAAATTGCTTGCAAGTTTGTACATTATTATGACTATCACCGTTGAGTAACCAAGCACCTAACTGACACTTTACTCATAACTTTAATAATGATAATGTTTCACCTCATTATCATTATACATAGGTCATCATCAGTAGGACAATATTTTTTCAAAGAACTCAAGCTAACATACAAAAGGTTAGAAAAATTGCGGGCGCATGTGAAATCCTTGAGAATAAAGCAATATAAATTATTTGGTGCACCCAACATCTGTTAACACATTTATCAAAGAACACTATTTCTGTCTGCTTACTCCGTGAACAGATTTACAAGTTTGTCATCAAACAATGATCATCGGGTTAGATTTGTAAGATTAGACGACGGTGTTGATTACATCAACTTGTAATAAAGCAGTCGCCACTAAAACAAGGCTGTGGAACTCGAGACATGTTTCGTCCACGATACTTGTCATCAACAACCGCAATTACAGTATTCTGAATTGTTTAATTGTAACTCTAACTCTGATAATGACGGGACTGTCGTCGAAACGTGGTAAGTGCCAGAAATATTGATTAATTGTGTATGGTACATAATATTGTCTTAGCTCGTAACAATTTTTAACTAAAGACAACTCAGTAAAGTTAAATCAATGCAATACTGTCCATTTTTATAAAAAAAAATCAGAGAAAATCGTTAAAACAGTTTAACACTAGTTAGAATTGAGATAGATCTCGTGCATTCAATTTTACAATAAAGGATGTACTTATTATTAAAGATGTGCAGTTTATTGTTTCTGACAAGCTCTCTTCCCACAATTTTGCATCATAAATTACCAAGAATATAGTAGCAGTTTCTACTATGTACCACAACGTAAACTGAAAATTATTGACGCCATGCTGTCATTATTCATAACATCAGCACCTTGTTCAACTAAAATGTATCTTCTACCACAAATACGTTAAAAATAAACAGAGTAGAACAGTTTTGTTGCTATTTAGATGTGAACTTAGATGGTGTTGTGTGAGAAATATAGCATACCATAAAAGTAGTACGTATTAATGCTTACAACAGAACTGGAGCAAAGTGACGTAAAAGCACTTCACGTATTCCAAATTACGCTTAAAGTCTTTACAATGAAAATCTAAGTTCGAGTTTTAGAACGATAAGATTGTTGCTGCTCTCTTATGCGTCTAAACTGACTTCAACTTGAAGTCATCAGACAAAAAAACTACGTTAAGTTTTGTATTTTCGCAGACAATTAAGCACGGAAGCAATCTACGGATCCTCCAAAAAGAAAGAAATGAATCCTTGCAAAAATACAAAATGATGGACACGGTCGGAAAATAAAATGTAATGGATGAGGACGTGTGTATAATTAAACTTCTGTATGTGTGAAGAAGATGTGTAGCAGAGATATAAATGAGACCATTGCCCCAGGAACTAGCCTAATTATTACTGGTTTACTTCAAAACAACATCAAATATACGACGTGGAGATTTGATATGTTGACAATTTTGCCATAGTGTCGTATATACAAAAATGCTACATTTTACCCACAGAAGATATTAAAATAATAGTTCTTGTGCTCCCGACAATTTATAGATTCATAATATCAAATTTCCCTTGGACGTCTTTAACCCGCAAAAAATGTTATATTTTTTTAAATTATTAGTATTACTAAATTATTCATTTATACAATTAAATAGTAAATATACTATTCCTTTAAACAAATTAAAATTTTTATAATCAGTACTAAAGCGCTAGACGATGTAATTTTCTGCGATATCGCCACTTCGTATGACCAGAAATATAATAGCAGTTGAAGGTCTTGAGAGATTTTGCTTCCATTCTGTAAACTGCTTTACCTGATCTTTATTTCGTTTTTGTTTAAGCACAAATTTAAGATGCTGCTATATAAACAAAGGTTTCAGAACCATTGTGCTTCCCAAAGAAACCGAGGTAAGTATAAGAGAGAATTCGACTAGTAAACAGTTCATTATACCTCGGAATTGCTTGACTGCAATCTCAATATTGTTATCACTCTGCTGGCAACAACACGAATTTGCCTAATAAAGTAAAATTACTCATGTGTAGTCAATCATTTTGTATATAATCGATAACATTTATAATTATTTATTTTTCTTTTTTCGTGCAGCGTTTGTGAAAAAAATCTTAATGTGACGAAATTCTCTACATTTATCTCATTATCAGCTTATAATTATTTATTTGTTTACGGAAAACGATAGAAATAGAGAGGACCTGAATTGTTAAATTATATTTACACCGGAAATTTATGCGAACAATTAGTTTTATTTTTTATAATTTTCGTAATTCTAATGTTTAATTTAATGAATACACAACTTATAAACAGCGGCTTTGATGAAAAATTCATAAGCTCATGAGTTTTCATAACTATTTTTATTAACGACAAAAGTCTGAAAAGGATAATAAATCAAGAACAGTTTTTGGATTCACAGAATATTTATATTTGCAAAGGATGTAAAGAAATCGAATATTCCGAACAGAAGATTACAAAGACTTATCTCGAAAACATGTAGAATCTAAAAAATATAAAGGATTTAGAAAATATGTAGCATTAAAATACTCCAAAAATTTTAATAAGAAGCCAAATAATCTAAATCAAAAACTGGAAAGTTTGCAGTGGGTATAATAGTTCAGAGACGCTTGAAAAATGTTGAACTGTAAATACTCTAAAACGTAAAAACGTAAAAAATATTTAATTAATAAAATTAAAAAAGTTTTCCAGGGTTTTTAAAGATTTTTTTTCTTAATTTTTAGGTTTTTAGATTGCCCTCAGTTTCATATTGTTGTGAATTTTAAATCGATAAAACTTCCCATTAGTTTTTATAGTTTTGGAATTTTAGAAAAAAATAAGTTTCAGAAAATTAACTCTTTTGGACTGCTTACCTACTCGAAGTATATGATTTTTATTGTCAAAATTTAAGACTAATTTCTAAAGATTTCAATTTTGTAAATTTTTCTCATTGACAATTTTCTTTCACCAACAAAATTTTTTTTTAATTTTCAAAACTGGTCTATTTCACTTTTTAGTTTATCTATAATTTCCTTTTAATTACAAAATACTTTTAAAATAGGTAGCCAAAAAAATATATTTTTAGAATGCTTAAATTTTTGGATTTTAAAAACTTAAGATTTTTTAACGAGTAATTGTAAAACTGTAATTTTTTTTTTATTTTTTTTAACTAAATGTCCTAGAATATTTTATCGCAATTGCACATTTTTGAGGTTTTTTAATCAATAAATTTTGGCAGTTATTCTTATAGGTTTCTTAATATGCCAAAAACAGCGACAGAAGTTGTTAAATGTTTGATTACTTAGGCTTTTTACATTTAAATTATTTTCGCAGTTTATTTGTTTTTTCAATTTTAGATAATTTAATTTTTTTATAAATTTTAAGTAGTCTTTTTGTTTTTAAGCTTTTTCCTGAATTTTTATGTTAACAATTAAACTTTATATTTAAAAATTAAATTTTGAATTTAAAATTATCTTGACCATGCATATTAATACTTTTGCAATTTGAATAATATTAGATTTTTTTGGCCCATCTTAGAGATATAGAAAATGTATCGAAAATCAAAATCTAGAAAATAGAAACAATCTGATAAATTGAAGAACTTTTATAGATCCAAAACATTTAAAGGTTTTTAAATACTTAAGCAGTTTAAGATAATTCAAAGACTATAAAAGTTATAGTAATAGTAAGGTAGCTGAAATTTACAACAACTGCAAAAAGTTTAAATTTTAGAAAACATAAAAATCTAAAGAATTTGAAGAATACAGAAAATCTAAACAATTAAGCAATTTTTAACAGCTAAAGAGATGAGAAAACTTAAAAATCAAAAAATTATATTCATCGAACAAATCGAAACTATGCATGATAAGATCTAAAAAATCTGAAGCATCCAAAAATTTATAGGATACAATGAATATAAAATTTTAAAATTCCAGGAATCTAAATAAAAATCTCAGCAAGTTTTAAATAATTCCATATACTTCCAACAGTTCTATTGCCATTTTAAATTATATTATTATTATAATTATATTATAACCATATTTCTCTTTATTGATGAAAACAAGAGAATTTGTCATGATGACTTGGACCAGAAGAATATCGCAACTGATCGGGTGATCAAACATTTTCATTGTTCATTTAACAACAAAAAAAATTATTTGCCCATCCTTTTGAAAGCCGTGTTTATTTATCATTGGGTTTGTTTCCGTAATCGATTAGCTCCTGTCATTTTTTTACATCCTTCAGAATTGATGATTTGAAAACAAACAGGACCTGCGAAACAAAAACGCCGACCCCTCTTCTCACAACCTATGTTGCCTTTAAATAACCTCGAAAATAGCTTGAAAATCGCATTTCAATAAATAAAACACACAGTTTTCTCTAATTAAGTAAACATCAAACCCGGTCTCTCTCCCTTCTGTGGTCAAAGCGGAAAGACAGCTTTCCTCAAAAACTTTTTCCATAAATACGTCTTTTTTCATGATCCACTAGAAGTTTCGATCATTTCCACAGAGATTCCAATTGTGAGATATACAAAAGACCGTATTTCTTGTATGAAATCACCGATCAATGCATACATGATGGTACCCGATAGGTATTCAAAGCTCGCTCTCGACAGCTCTAACAGATTCTATTCTCCCATTTTACAGTCGACTTCTGAAATCCTGTCCGCTTCGGCAACCCAAACAAATACATGAGATTCTAATTCAAAGAATCCAGTTAGAGAGCTTCAGAAGGGATTTTTTCGTACAAAAGGAAAAATTATCCAGAAAGGAAGGAATACAAATCCGTTGTAACGTGTTACTCAAATTCATAAAGAGAATCACACTTATTGGCTATGTGCTGATTTAATATAAGTGCTTTTCGATGTATTATAGATTATTATGGATGATGAGAGTGCTCTCATCGAGAATGCGCTTTCGTACTTCTTTTTATATAAAAAAATGTATTCCAGAAGTTATGTGATCAATAAGCTGATAAAACGGGAGACCTGGAACGTAAGATAAAAATGTGGACGTGTGAAATAATACAGGCTTTTTATGAGAGAGCGTCGGATTGAAAAATATAAAGGAAATAAGACCGGACGTGCAAAGTTTGAATTTTTTAATTGTAATTAAAGCTGTCACTATACAACACTTTTACGTCTTTTCGATATATTTGAATGATGCGAGTAGAACAAACTCCCCTTTGTAAAGTTCTGCTCAAATTGCACACTATTTACTCTTTACGCTCATGGAAACGCTTTCACTCCCCATTTGCGGCGTTACAAACGATGACTTTAAATTGTTAATTTAAATTTGTGGGCAAAACTGTCATAATTCCAGACGTTAATTTTAATGAATTTAATAATATTTAACGTGGCCAACGGCGCCAATGATTTATTTGAGGCGTAACGGGAGCGATAATTAAGTGATGATGCGTTTGGGAAGGGTGCGCATGGTGTATAAGGTCACATCGGATTGAGAAGCCGCCGCCACCATCGCTGCTCCTATATTCTTGAATACAATGGGACGGTGAGAACTTTAAATTGATTTCTCGCCCTTGTCGCTTTCACATTCTGGCGTTTGGCAGGTTCGTAATCAAAGCACTTGACCGTGGCTGTGTTGCTAACAAACTCTTTACGGCCACTGTCGTGTCTAAATTAAACCTTCTTGTGGGCAAATTTATTTACTTCCATGATCATTTATTTGCTTGTTCTGGTTTCATTAAAGTTTTTGTGATAATATAGCAACATTAGACAAGACAAAATCACATCTGACCTTATTTACACGGATCATTTTGTCGGGGGAATTCAACTAGATGCAATGCAGCTGGAGTTTTGTCCTAGAGGAGATTTCTTGACGTTTACATTATTATATTTGTGGTTTGACACTTTTTTAACTTCTGGCAGACAAAGGTATATTTCAATTTAGTTTTTTTGAGAAAACGGAAACGTTCTTAGCAAAGACGGTTAGAAGCAGGACCATTATAATATTCTTACTTATTTCCTTTTAATTTTATTCAAGTAATATAAAATGCTTTTAGAGAGCAAACAACTAACTAATTTATAAATACTCCAATTTTAACAAAGTGAAGTTCAAGACCTTAATCAAATTACAAAATGCATCCACGGTCTCAAAGCTTTAACTTCTTTTTACTGACACAATGCAAAAACGGTGTTGTGAGAATGTAAAATTTGGTAAACACGGCGCTGTCGGCTATAACTAAAATGAAATCAAATTTAAAGTAATCTGAAGCACAAGATAATTAAATGAAGAAATAAAACAAACAAATGTTTATATCAAAAGAGCTTAGACATAAAATCAGCTTATATTTTACATCGAGGACGAAGATGAAAAACGTCATAAAATATTTATTTCGCTAATGGAAGGTGATTCCCAAAATCCCAAACAATTTGCATCAATTTATTTAAATAAATTGCAGTCAATCGATGGCATTTTTATTAATGCAGGAGATTTTTATTAAACTAGTTCAATTTGTTCGAATAAAATTGCATTCGTATGCTATCTGATGATAATAAATAGTTATTTATGCACACAGCGTCCCAGAACGCTCACACTTAATTTTAATAGTAAATTTTTAGTTCAAATGAACGTTTTAAGTTTACTAATACGTATACATGCGCTAATAATAATAAAAGTTTATTTGATACATCAAAGCTTTATTAAAAATGCCAAAACCTATGTCAAAATTAATTTTAATGTGTTATTATAATTCTAATTTAAATTTAATAATAAAAATATAGACTGTGGACTTCTGAAATTACTTCTGGCACCAATTCAAAGTAATATCCAATACTTGTACCCTTATTAGCGCAAGTAGTCCTCGAAAGATTTTTTGTGGCGAAAATTATTTTATTTAATTAAAAAAAAGTCAAAATTGGCTGTAGTATCCGAGTATCGGACTCTAAGATCGACAATAAGCTGTGTTAAATTGACTTGAATTTTTTGATTAAATAATGTGCATAATTTAACAGCTTATTTAAAATGTATTAGTTGCATTAGCTGCAACAAGTCTGCATTTAAAAATTCAAATTTGTGGCATGTGCTTGTTTATGTCATTATTATTTTTTATTTTAGATATTTTATTTATCTTTCATTTTCGTGTAATTGAATGTTATTGAATCTTGTCTTTTACAATTTAACTTTTCCATGTTTTTTCCTTTAGCCTCTAAAAAGATTTAATGTCTTGATATAGCTGTTTAACGATGTTCAACTCAAAAAAATAATCTAATTGAATGTGACTTTTATAACTAAATGAATGTATTGCATAATTAAAGTCAATGATCTCATAATTCATTAAAGCGTTAAGATTTTCATGTGACATCTCATCTTTTCAGATAAAGTCCAAAAGAAAATCACTTCTAGAATTTTAAAGTTTTAGTTTATAATTTATTTGTTTTATATTTAGTAAATATTTTAACTATTCGAGCATTAATCATTTCAAGCACAAAAAATAGTTTTTAAAGTTTATTATTTTGCATTTGTGATAATTTTTTTTTCATGTCGATTTTACTATGTTTGTACTGTTTGTTTTGATAAACCACAAGTTTTTTAATCTTTGAATTAATTCCGAATTTGCGATGGTATTTGTGTTGCTGAATTTAAAAGCCAAGCCGCGTTTTCAAAATATCTTTGAATGATTTTTTAAATATTTAAATTATTTCCGGATTTTGATGGTATTTGTTTTGATCAATTTATAATGCGCGTTTTTTAAATACATCTGAATAATTTTTATAAATCTTTAAATTATTTCCGAAGAATATACGGTGTGTTTTAAATCTAAATAATATTTTATTGCGTTTGAAGCATGCGTTTGAAAATTTCTTAGGAAAAGACAGGAAGCTCAGACCCACCTTAATCCGGGTCGTCTCTTTCATTTCAGGAATCAGTGCCGACTCGTTTTCTTTTTTTTGGAAACCTCTTTTTGACCCGATACAGGAACTAGACTGTATCCAGGTTCTTAGAGGTCCGTCTTGCGAATAAATATTCCAAATAGCAAAGAAAAGAAAATTTTACTCGCAATACACTTTTTTTATCACAATCTCGATTTGTCCCACCGACTGCGCCAGTTTAATGGTCGGAAATGAAAAGAAAGTGATTGTATGTTTCGATATACCTCATTTAGTTTTTAGTAATTGGTAACTTTGGGTTGACAAAACAAAGCTCAGAAACTAACTTTTGCTAATCGTCGCACAAAATTATTTTCGTAAGGGAAAGTGTATTTAAATTAAACACAATTCTCATTTTTGCTCCCACACATTTGTTAATCTACAAACTTTTTTGTATACAAAATTGACGTAAGCATTAGCAATTTATTTCATTCGGAATACCAATTGATACTAAAAATTCCAAAAACTGCCCACTCTCGTAAGGATCTGAGGCCACACAGATGTTGCGGCATATAAAAATAAACTTGTAATTTTTAGGATGTTTTTGCGATTTTCCTAATGTATTAAATTTTGTCATCCATTATAAAAAGTAGGTTAAAATTAATCACTTCTCTCTTTTCAGTCTTTATAGTCAGGTCTGGATAATAATTGAACCAGCATTAGTTAAGCCAAAGCTTATCACAAAAGCTTTTAAGTTACGTCGATGGTAATAGATTGCTTTTTTATCCGCAGCAAAAAAAAAGATAAATAGACGTCATTTTTCTTTTGTATCTTCGTGAAAAATAATTCTTTTTCAAATCGTTGCGTTGTAAAATTTTCTTTTTATTCTAGAAACCCTTTATTAGGATTTAATTTTTAAAATATAGCGCGAACCCAAGCTAATTCAAGCTAAAACGAAACTTCCTTAAGAGCCTGCAGTCATGTACAAGTTGTTTAGGTTTGTTTTCTTAAGACAAGAGAATGGGATCAAAGTGACCCCAGCACAGTCAATTTTTCACTCATCCACCACTATCCTTTATCCTTAAGTCCTGACGCCTTGAAAAGCGTTACATTACATCACTCCTCGAAATGAACTTTTAGATTTTGTTTTCCTCGTAGTTTCATTATACTCGACTTGTTTCAGACTAAAACGAGCGTTCTATGATTTGAGTTCTCATTTTTCCTAAACACGAATAAAGAGGTCGGGGTTTAACACTATTAAAAAATAAAGCAGTGGTTAAGCTGTGTCATTTTTTACGAGGCGATAACGTGTTATATAAAGTGGTGCTTTAGCTCTTGTATCGTTAGGGAGGGACGTCCCGGGTTACTAATTTACGAGTTTAGGGATCGACTTCATGAAAATAAGCCGAGAGAGTTCTCACTGTTGTGCGTGAATTAAACTAAATTCCGCTAACTACATTTACTTAAAAACAAGTCCTATTTTCTAAATGTGACAAAATTAGATTCCTAAAATGAATAAACGAGCAAAGAGCAAATTTGGTGTTTTTCTTTGGAAAACCTACAGAGTGAAATCAACAAAAAGAAATATTTAGATTCCTCGTATCAACATGTGTACAAAATAATTTTGTTTCAGAATATTGCAACAAACTCATGAAACTTAAACGATACGATTCGGTTAAATTAGTCACTATATCTATTGGAATAAATGAACAAACAGAACTTTACAATATTTACACTGACTGCTACGTTAAACAAACCTAATTAATACAAGTTTTAAATATTTGGGTAGAGCATTCCAAAAACTGTTCACACTTGAAAGTTATGCATATAAATCAGTTTCATTTATCTAGTAATATGTTCCGGAATTTGAACAATTAAACGAACTTCATTATTATTTAACAACAACATCAAAGGACCTGTACCGTGGGAATACTTCCTAAGAGAGTCAGTAATGTCATACACAAACTTGTACTGAGGTCTGGCGTCTACTGCATATCACTTTATGCGCGTCCTTTTCGGGCATAAAAGGATCCTTTGAAACCCTTCCGAAAAGACAATGTTGTAACGGTTGATGTATTTACACGTTATGTATATTTATCGTTCCGTAAAGAACACCGAAGGATGAGTTTCAAGTTTGGCTAAGATTGAACAGTTGTGGAACCTCTTGAAAATACTAGTTTTAGGTATTTACGATAAACCACCTTATGGGAATTCTTTCAAGGATATGATACATATGGAGAAAATATAACCATAATTTCTAGTCGTTAATAGTAAAATAATATTTAGTATTTTTTAATTTTACACGTTTAATTAAAATTGTTGTCTACTTAGAGATGTATTTTAAATAAATAAAGTATAATACAGCACTATAAACATAATAGGTCAAGTTTTAAGTCAATTCAAACATAATTAGACTTCAGAAAAATCAAAGCAAGTTTCATTAGCATCTGTTTATTTACCGAGAAGCCAAATCTATCATTGCTTTCCCGGAGTTTGCTCGAAGGAAAGCTTTAAAGAGAGATAATTAATTAGTGTAATCTAGAGCTAAACATTTCATATGTAATAATGATGAAATAAGTATTTCCCTGCGGCAATGACAATAAGTTGAAGATAGAATAAAATAGATAGTTTATTGAAACAGAGAATAAAATCGTGACTCAAACCCATAATCCCGAAAACATTGTTATTTTCAAGCGTAGCTGAAAGAGTCATTCTAATAGGTCATTCAATATATTTGAACTCAAAGTTGAGCATGTAATGGGTAGATATGTTTCTTTGAACTCGTGTCGTCGTATCAAACTGTTCTGAAGGCAATAAAAAACATCACAGTTTTTATAAAGCGAACACAATGTTGATGAAATCGCAGAGAAATTTTAAACTACTATGAAACCTTGCATTTTTTGTAAAGATTGCACAAATTAAAGCTATTTTTAATAGAAATAACAAGTTTGATGTGTTTGATTTAAACAGATTAAGACTATCTGGTCTAACTAGATCGTAAAAGATGTTAATTAAAACTAATTAAAACTGTATATATGTTAATAACGACTAATCTAAATTGTCAACAATAGGTTGCTAAAAATAATGTTATTCATCGGTAACGGTGATAACACTATTTTCATTTTAGACAATAATTCTGTGAATTTTTTAACGAAATTCTTTTAAATCGTCGAGGCTATTCTCGAGCGAAAACAACTGTATGCAAAATGTAAGCGCAGATGTGACAATGTGACATTTCAAATTAAATCTTGTTCTAAGTTTAGTGTCACATTTGCAACCGGTTTAACGGAGAAAACAACAATTTCGCAGAAAACAAAAGAATTATTGCTAGAATATATTGAAAACTATATTGAAACTCCCGTGTTTAGTTCATAGTTGGTCTGGTTTATAGGTTCTCATTTTTCCAGTTTCCCAAGTTTTTAAACTTTTATGTTCTTAGATTACTTGAATGAGTCTAACTTTCCCAAAATTAAAAAATTTCAGAATTTAAAAAAAAATCCTCTCAGTTTTTACGTTCTCTTTTAGGTTCTTGAATTGCCGAGCTTTCAGGTTACAGTTTTTCAGATTCGTTAGCAAAATTTTCATCTACTCATTCGTCTAGTTTGTAAATTTTTATTTATTTATATTCTTATCTTCTTATTCTGTCATGTGTCAAGTTCTCAAGTTTGTACTTTTTCAGTGTGTCACTGTCACAGTTTTTCAGAATTTCTGGGATTTCTAGGCCGAGTTCCCTGATTTTAATTTAGTCTCCGATCTAGATCATCATTTTTTTCAGACACTTATTTTTCCACTTTTAAATTTTAATTTATAATTTTCCCACATTGTCATATTTAGAACTTCCCAGGTTTTTTGATAATAGTTTGTAGTTTCTTAGTTTCATAACTTCGTACGTTTTCAAGCACTTGAATATCTTTTCAAGTCTTCAATTTGTCTAGATGCCAAGTTTTTATTTGTGAGACTCTTACTTTTTTGAGATGTAATGTTCTCAAGTTTTCAGGTTATTAGTTATCAAAATTGCTCAAATTTAACGTTTCCAAGCTCTTACATTAAAGATTTTAAGTTCCCAGGCTAATGGTTTCCCTTATAGTTTTTACAGTATCTCACCTGCCTTATTGCCACAGGTTGTCAATTTTTTAAGTCCCTAATCTTTCAAGTTTTTATTCAGTCAGGTTTTAAGTCTGCCTAATTTAGATTTTTTTTTCCAGACTTTCTAGCTCTGATTCTGGCAAGTTTAGAAAGGTTCTAGTTTTAAATGTTATAAGTATTTTAAAAAATATATTTTTACTTTTTATTTTATTGTGCAGGTTTTCAAGCTCCCAACTTGCTTTAATCTCACTAAGTTTGTAAAGTAATAACACTACATTTTGTGGCTACCGAAACCACAACCACAAATTAGAAAATTTCTTCTAGGAAGTCATGTCCTGTTCAGAGTGGGATTTAGGATATTTATTCTTGACTACCAACGATGAATTAAAGTTTAAACACAATTAGTTTTACGTTACTACCCTGAAGTACCTGAAAAAGTGAAATCGTTCGAGTTTGAAATATGTATCCTCTAATTGTGTGCAATAACATTTTGTTTGAATACAAGTATGGTGAGCTTTCTGCACATTTATAGTTTTTTTTATGTTCTTAGCTTAGCAGTCTCGCACTTTTAAATTACATTTTAGCTGAAGTCTTAAATCTGAAAATCCGAGGACTGTTTTAAAAATTACATTGTGAGGAACAAAGAGAGTAAAAACTTTAAAACTTACCAACTTAGAAACCTAAGAACCTGAAAGTCCAAGGATTTAAGAATTTAAAAGAAAGTCTGCCAAACCTAAAAGCAAGCTACGTACGGACTCGTTAATATTCAAATTTTTGTTCATCATATTTTAATAAGAATTTTCATTGTATTCTACATTTTAGAATTTACTTTAATGCAAAATTGCAATACTGACTGTTACCACATTGCAATATTTATATTTCTCATGGTTTTTTGTGTACGGTAGTTGATTTATATGAACTGGAAAATCGCACTCTGAAATTCAGCCGAACAAACCACCACTGAAAACATTAGTGTGTAATTAATTAGCATTTTATAGTTAACAGTTACAATCTGAAAACCACGGACGATTTTAAATGAATTAGTGGGTGGCGCCAACAACATAAAAATAGACGAGCATGCGGCGCATGAACTTAAGACAATATTAATCTAACTTATCTGTTCACACAAGAATGCATATTACATAAATATTCGTTGAAATGAAAAAAGAGTCCCACTTTTTAAAATTAGTTCACTAATATTTCTAGTATTTTCTTCACATACTCTTTCATTCGTGGAAATAAAAATTATTATAAGTTTGTTTAAAATAAAATTCCTATAACATTGTCGTACGTTTTTAACCTACTAAGAAGTGTTGAACTGACATTAAACACGAATGAAATTAAAAAATTTTGACGAAAAGCATTAAATGTTCACGAAGGTGGGTGTTAGACGTTTATATTTATAGCCGCCGAGACACTGGTATGTGAAATGTTAAAGTTGGAAGGAAATAATCACACGCATCAGTAAAAGTCTCAAATGTATAATTACATAAAATTGGATAAAAAATTAGTGGAAATCCAAGAGAATCGTCGTGTAAATTCGCGAAACGAACATTAATAATGTAATAAAAATAAATAAGTCAGTTTTATTGCAGACTTCAAAGCTTTCATGTCTAAAAAAAAATTAATAATATGTGAGTGACTTGAAAAAAAACAATTTGTTAATTATTTACACAAGGAACGACAGGGTTAAGAATATATCAAAGGCAAACTTTTAGAAGACAGATTTAAATGTTTTTGGTTACGTTGGGAAATCTGCCGGTGTTGTTACGTACAATTATCGCCACGGTCGAAATTAGCTACAAATATTTGTCAGATGGAATTACCTGTCGTAGATTCCCGTTATCACAAATTTGCACACCAAACCGCACAAAAGTCGATCATAAAACGTAAACCCTATTGATGTTTTTAGAAGAGTGTATAAACCCGTCAGTTTCGATGAAAGCAGAACAAACAATCAGTGCTGCCACACTATATGTGCTAAATTAAGCGCTAATTCACACTAAACGCAAGTAAACTAAACACGCGTTGTCACTACCGAGAACTTTGTTAAAATAGTCTTCAGAAAATCATACCACACAGGTGTTTTGTGTACAAAACTAAATTAAAACAACACAGTCCGGCAACACAAACAGTTGCTCGTAAAATTCTGTTGTTTTTATTTATTACAAAGCGTATGTAAATTTGGACGCGTTTTATCAGGTTAGATGAGTAATTAGGTTAAAAGAAAGCACAGTTCTGTACGCTGTGCCAAAATATGAAATTCTCAAACTTCTTGGGTTTTCGGCTGAAATGGCTCACTTAGTAGCTTCGAGAACAAAGAGATGTCGTCGAGCAGAAAGTAATTGATAATCTCACTTTCAGACTGTCGTATAGTCGAAAACAAAAGGATTTACTCGTTGCACTTACACTCAATTGAGATAATTAATTTCCCTCATAGGGAGGGTGAGCTGAGACCTAAATTCCTGGTGCTGGTAATATCTGCTATGTACACATGTTCACTTATTTGCTTCAATTTATCAAAACATTTAATGCATGGACCATTTTCTACAGTTGGTAAATCAAGAATGGTAAAATTGTCTTGACTGAGAGCAATAGTCTAGTTCGAACGTCGCGATGATAAAATTAAATACAAAATAACACATGTGTTTGCAAATGCTGATATAATATTTCTTAGAAACGCCGTGTAAATATTGTTAACCACATCCAATTAAAATCATTCTTTACTTGTAACTTGATTAGAAATTAATAGTCAATTTTACAACTGTTTATTACTCATGCTCATAACTCCTCGTAAAACTTACTTCTTTGAACGTCGCAGTAAAAAACAAATAAGCAACAAATGCTTAATGAAGTCCACACTTTTAATTTTCCAAAAGAAAAACACCCACTCATATTAGTGATTTTTAATAAAACCAGCTATTTTCTTTGAAACTCTCAATAAACTGTTTTTTGATTAATTTTAAATTAAATCCCAATAAAATCCATTTCTTTCCCCTTGAGCATATTACGGCTGGAACTTTACGTTCTTTGATTTTGTGCTCATTACTGTTAGCATCAATTTTCGATAGAATAAAAAAATAATTCAGTGTAATTAGTTTAATAATTCGCCCGAAATTAAGGAAAACAACGCAAAAATGCTATGATCCGTGATAAAACTACAAAATGCAACTCTATTTACATTAAGGTTTGAATCGCGCTGAAGCTTAAAAATGCTTGCAAACAAACATTAATGTAACTATTTTTAAAAGCAAACTTTTGATGTAACGTATTTACGCGTGGTAACTGCAGCTTCAAAGAAACAGTCCTTTTTATATGAAGAGGACACGGGATTACTGCTTCACGTTATATTAACTTGAAAAGCGTTCAGGATCGTTACTAATAAAACACTGCTTTGTTGTTTTTAATATTATAACAAACTGTTTAAACCAACAAGGAAAAATTAAACGTGAAACAAAGTTGATACGTGAAATGTGAAAAAAAGTGGGGGACACTTTTCCTTCACGTACAAAAAAATTGCGTAGTACAGTTTTAGATTAAAGCTCAACTCAACATGAAACGTTATAAAACTCTTGCTGAAACTCAAGTACTATACTGTAACAAGTGACTTTTAAACATTTTTTGTTTTATTTAATTCACTACCAAAATATATACGTGTTTGGGAATTAATTAAATTACGTTGTGTTAATTAGTCCACTTTGCCCTTTCAGAATCTTTTCAATAGTTTTTGCAATAACAAGTCTTTCATTAAACGAAACGAACTTTTCGACGTTCAACTCTAATTAAGTACAAAAAAAAAGAATAAAAAAAAGCGAAAGGTCTAGTAATTTATAACTTATAACTGTTGACAGTCTTGTTAAACGTACGCAGCTTTAAATTCTGTGATCCTTTCTATTTGTATGATATAAATTGAGTCATAACATCTTATAACAAAACACGTCTTACGTTTGAGAAAGTGCACACTTTTGAGGGAAAATTGCATCATGAAATAACGTATCATGTTTCATATTAGATCCTAAAATGTGGATGTCGATATACGCAATTTGTCCAAACGCGCGTCCCATCAGATTTCAGTTTCCGCTCTACTAAATGGTTTTATTCTGTGTCTAAACGTCACCTAAACTGCTTCTCCGATCCTTATCAAACCATAATGATTTTTGTCAACTAAAAAAGACATCGAAAACACATAAACCCACAAAAGACGAGTTGATGGCTTTTTTAATATCTGACTATTTTGTCCTAGAACTAATTTCTGATCTGATGAAATTTATTTTACCAAAAAGTCCACACACAATGCTGCTCTTTTTTAACGAGACAGCACGATTCTATAGCCATTTTATAGGTCAAACCATCAGAACGTAAAAAAGCTTATTCATTTGATTTTCCAGGGAGCATTGTTCGGAGGGTTTCTACCCTCTACCTCTTGCTCCTCATTTATTTGCTAGGTAAACAAACTAATATGAGCAACAGCGATTTTGAAGCATGAGTAAACATTATTATCGAACTGTTGGAACTTCGCAGATCTTGCGTTTTGTGCATCCCATTGTTTCGTTGTTGATTTTCTTAATTACATAGAGAACGAGTTAGCATTAAAATACATGAAAGCAAACATGTGCTGAGACAATAAGAGGTTGTTTGCGTGGTTTGTTTATGTGTCAACATTTGGGAACGGTGTTTTAGAAAGACTATTTTGTTTCAAGTTCAATGAATTCTACAAAATATTTGTTGGCTAATATTGCTTTCACGGTATCATCACCGACACCAAGAAATTGGGTTTAAGCCGAATAGGGGCGAAAACATTTCTTCAAGAAAATTGTGTAAAACATTTAATCTGCATTTTTTAAAGCTTTTGAAAACATTTTTAATCTACACGGTACTTTTATTGTGAATAAACTAACAACAATAAATATAAATGTAGTTATCATTTGTTGGACTGACTACTTCCAGTAGTTTGAAAATATTACATAATATATCACTTACTGTTTCTTTGCTGCCTTTCACAGAGCAAAATTAGTGCATTGTTCATTTCTAGGATTCATCTTGTTGTTACAATTCCGAGACTAATAAATCAACATTTTATAGCTTCTTATGAAGACTACATCATAAATCATCACAACGACGTTCATCTTGCTTAGAATTTTGTTTATTTCTGTTTGAAAAAAGGAAACTAGAATTTGCTTTATTTTTCCCCGGAAGCAAAAATTTTTAGTAAATTAAACCCTGTAAAAATGAGTAAATTTTTATCATTGAAATTAAAGTAAAAAAAAGAAATGCATGGTGTATATAAAATGACGCCAAGCGTTTTCCAACGTATCATTTGAGTATTTATTTTTTATCAAAATAAAATCGCACACGCAAATAACACAAAACTCACTGAAAATAAACTCACGTTCTAGATTCGACTGCTGATGATCTCTTATCTAAATCAACGAGTCTACCTAATTGAATACGTGAGATAAGTGTTTGATTTAAGCATCCTTTTTTCCGCTTCGTAGTTTTGAAACGTGGGTCAAATTCAAGTTCTGGTTTATCCTAGCATAATCCTTTCGAGCCTGTGTTTTATGGTCCCGTCTGATACGATTGACGGGATTTGCACTCCCACATTAGCCCATAGAGTCGGCTCATTCAATTTGTAAATTGGATCAGCACAGTTAACATTTGTTTTAACACTTCTCCCTCTTCCAACCGTGATGTTTCAAAACGAAAAAAATCAATTAAACCATTTGTAATCAGATCCCTGTTTCGTTGGAATGGATTTATCTTCTGAATCCTTCTTGGGTTTTACGTTCTTATTTCTCGAAGCTTCTAAAATAATTTAAAAAGCGCGTCTGCACTTGTAGCCGCTGTTATTTCTGGCTATCCCGTTCCAGCCTGAACCGTTTTATTTATTATTCACTTTTAAGGTGGGGTTGTATTAAATATTTTACATCCTCAAACTTATCTCGTAACTTTGAGTGAGATGCTCATGCTACTTCCAAGTCGTTTATTATATTACTTTTAAATGCGAGTTTCCTTCGATTATAATGTAAGAAACATAAATTGAATATGTGGTGGCGGTCACTTACAACTTGAACTGAAACTTTATTTATGTGGTGCCATAAAATGCGCTGGTGGTGAAGCTATGCCATTTATTTTTATACAGACTTTTTTTACTTTTTACCTAAGTTCAAGGAGTACATCATAGATCTCCGATACCGACTTTATAAAATAACAATATGAATTGAAAAATAGACTTAACTTCCGAATAAACAAATGCCAGTCGGAAAATCAATATATAAATCGCGAAGAGGATAACAAGATAATAAACTTTACATGTTAAACAGTAAAATCAATGTTGGTATTAATATAGGTGGAAAGATTGTCAGTTCTCAAAATTATAGCCTCCACCTCTACATAAAACTGACTATATTTTCTATAAACTTGTGAACCAATAAAATCATCAAAGATGAAACATAACCAAATGTCGGCCTGTCCCATGTCAGTATGTCTTCAAATTTGGAGGTGACAAATTATCTAAACTTCCGCAGGGAATGCATCTTAATGTGCAGAGTTAAGCCCGAGGGTAAAATCAACATTCCAATTCAAGCATTTCATGTACTATCTAAACGCAATTACTGGGATGTCACTGAAACGGTGTTCTGCGCAAATGTGCCGTGTTTGTTTTAAATCCGATAGCTGCATTCGTAAATTTAATTGCAAATTTTGTTATCAGCTCCCAGGAAAATTACAGAATGGACATCAAAACGAAAAATTCTTGCTTACGCGAAGCTGTAAGTAAAGTTAATTGATTTGAGATTAAATTCAATAGTGATTAATAAATTCTGAACTTTTCAGGGGGCGGAAAAGAATTTAATTGGAAAGCTCGCGCTATGGGAATTAAAGTATGAGAGCTTCGTTGCCTTTTCACCTTAAAGAATTTTTATTAGAAGACAGAAATTGACCAAGGACAAATCTAACAAAGACTAGTTTCAGTGAAGCCCGGAAATTTGTAGTGTACATAATAAAGGAGTTGACAAAGCGTGGGTAGCATTAAAGCTGGGTTGCGGAAATGTGACGTCCATGATGAAATGGTGCATTGGCAGAATTATAATTTTAATCTGCCTAATTGGTCATTGATTGATGATTTCATAATTTGAAAATATACTTTGATAAACTAAATGATTGCAGCAACATAATAATATCAAAAACTCTATAATAAATGAAATCAAAAATTTGTTCCATAAATAAGATTATAACAAAATTATTAAACACTATCAACATATGTTTCCTTTCGCTATTTTTAACCGTACAGGTACTGCAATGGCTATTTTCAGACTTAGGTGTTTAATAAATTAAACTTATTTTTCGTACTGCAAGTTAAATAAAATATATATTAAATTATTTTTCAACCAACTCATTAAACGAGATTTTGCTGTAGGCTGATTAGTCCCTTTAACAAATGGAAAGGAAAGCTGTTTTGAAACCTAATTTAATAAACGAAAACTTCAAGAAGTCCAAAAAAATAAATTTTATTTAAATTGCAGGTAAATTCGTTAACTTTGGACATTTATATAAAACCTCGAAATTTACATGTAATAATTCAACAGTAAATTGACTACAAAGAACTCGCTTTGTTTTGCAATCAGCGAGCTGTTTTTTTCTGTAAGGTTTCAAAAAGAAATAATAAGAAAATAAAAGTATAACATCAAGCTATTAAAAAAGTTATTTTTAAAAGCAACATTTTTAAAGAAACAAACGGAAAAAGAAGCATTTTTCATTATACATATATTGATATAATCAAATATCCTACATCAATATTTTGGTATGAAACCTAATGAATTTTTTTTATTAATATTTACTTTTCTGTGTAGCAAACAAAGTATCGAGCCAAAATATTAAAATTTATTTTGCTGTTTTATTTAAAAAGAAATAAAATAATGTAGAGTTGTACAGGGTGAGTCACTCAAGCTATGAGGGTCCATCCTGCTTTACATTAGATGCTTTAGATGCTTTAGATGCTGTGGATACTTTGGATGCTTTGGATGCTTTGGATGCTTTAGATGCTTTAGGTGATTTAGGCGCTTTAGGCGCTGTAGATGCTTTAGATGCTTCAGATGCTTCAGATGCTTTAGATGATTTAGATGCTTTAGATGCTTTAGACGCTTTAGACGCTTTAGACGCTTTAGACGCTTTAGACGCTTTAGACGCTTTAGACGCTTTAGACGCATTAGATGCTTTAGATGCCTTACTTAATTTTTTTTTAGAATACTTCGAATCCGGTTTCTTTGGAGAACTTTTTTGATTCTTGAAATACATTAGAGGTTTTAAATTTTTTAAATTCTATACAGTTCTTGGGCAAAGTGGATAAATGTACTAATATTTTTCTTTGCATAGAAGAACTTCATTGGTTGTAAGATCTGATCTCAGCCTACTTTCAATAATTACTATATTTATGTCACAAGATTTAGGTTTACCTTGTACTTAAGAAAAATAAAAAATCATAAATGAGAATCATGATGAAAAAAGATATGTTTTTTTTTTAAATACACCCTGTTATTGCCATATGAAAGAGCAATATGCTTTTAGCTTCAAACTAAATTTCAATAATAAACTGCTAATAATAAAGCTAAAAATATAACTTTATTTTCAAGGTTTTGTTAAAAAATTGAATATCCTTGAAATCTTGCATTCAAAATTTAACAACGAGATATGCGTTTAAACCATTTAATCCAATAAACCAGAATATGTAAAAATAAATAAATAACGCTCCATTTCAAATAATTGAGTTGAGTATGGTCCTAGACTATTAAAACACCCTGTCTAATGTAAAATATTTCTAGAATTCGCATGACTGCGATCAACCGATATCGTCGTATTGACTTACCCTATATATCATACTTCACGAAAATATTTAATTTCGATTCTTCCCATACATTTTTTTCTTGCAGCAGCTGCAGTTTTGTTGGCAGTTGAAACAAAATGTTGAATGCTGTTCCTGCCAAAATAAGTTTTAGCCTGAAGCCCTTTATAAAATGAAAAGATTTATTTGCAATATCTGTGCAGATAAAATATTCAATCTGTAGCCTTAAAAAACACCCGTATTTACAGCTGAGAACAGAAAGTGATTTAGTTAAAATTAAACCCGGAATAATTGAGTCAAAACCAAAAGCAGTCGACTGGGGTATTGCTTAAATTTAATTGTCTCTAGAACGTTAATCTTACAACATTTATCTACATACGCACGAAGAGAAATCACAGTTTCGAGTAGATAAGGGTGAAGGTGTAATAGATTGTCTTTTTGTTAACAAAACCGGAAAGTGCATGTTGGCTATAATTATAACGAAAGAAGAGATGTATTATATCCGCTCATTTTGTGGAGAAAATTACACTTTTAACGATACATATAATGACAATAATTTTTTGTGAGGGTGCGTCTGCCGACACCTCAAATTCTCAGGCGGGAATCCTAATAAGTAAAAATTAGATTTTAGTTACTTCAAGAACAAAATAACGAGTACAATTAAAAAGAGTGATGTTTTGCGTTGGCAGGAGCGGAAGTCTACGGAAAACGCTTTCCTTAACGCTCACCATTCGGTCTACTTAATTAAGTTTATTCGCAGTCTGTAAGAAACTCAATTATTCATTCAGGTTCGGAAAATTAGCTCCTTTCTATAGTTGGCGTCAGTAAGTACTTAGAAGCGCGTAATTTCATCCAGTGATTTTTACTTTACGTCTTATTTTAATCAGAAGTCAATTTCCGACTGCTCGGAGCATCACAGGATTGAGTAACGTGATAATCTGATAGAAAAACACCAATCCGGAGAGGCGATAAGGGTTGACATGTGACTTCCGCACACAATATCAAAAGTTAAAAATTCCTCACAAAAAGCGGTTTTCTGTTAAAATGAAAGCTCGGTTCTTATCATTTTATCCCTTGAACGTCATTGTAGCAGAAATGTAGAAAAGCCAACCTAATCCATGTAAATGTTAAATATCTCGCTCGAACAATCCGAGGAACCGAGAACCTAGAAGTTTAAAATTCTTCAACTATCGTCGTATTTAAAATGGTCTCTTGACGGCTGTTTTTTATTGCCCCCAGCAGATGCGCGTTTTATGATTTATGGATTCAACTGGGTGAATAGTCTACAAATACTCCTACGCATATTAAGTTTGACAGAATTTTTTCAGTTTCTGGACAGTCCTCTAAAGTCTTTATGGAAATTATTTTGTGCTGGCATCAAAATTTAAAATTAGGACACGCAATCTGCTTTATAGCGAGCTCATTGCAGTGGCAGAAATGTTCATCAAAATGCCTTTTTGTAGTATACATCGAAAAGCTCTAAGCGTTCTTTTACTAAAAATTACCCTACATGATATGCATCTCCAAACAAGTTTGCTTGACTATAGGAATATTTCCGATAATTATTATTTACCTTTACCTGTTTGGAAACACTGACAGCAAGAGTCAATATCATTATGTAGTAAAAACACTCAATAGTCAACGTACATGTCGAGACAACAGTGGCAATGTAAATATTCTTCAAGGACTTTCTAAGCTTCCGGAGACAGATTTATTGTGTTTTGCAGATCAAACAATTTCATTTGGAATTTATTGGAGTATAAACGTATCGTACACAAAACATCTTGCCTGTAATTAGCTGTCGCTTCGTGGTCGATTTACAAACAATACGACGGGAGAATGTGTGTTCCTATGCGTTAATTTGATTACAGACATGGCAAATAACATTAACTTGTAGGGAAATTTGTAGTTTGTTAGTAGTCTGAAACAGGGAGATATTAATAACTTTGATGATAATTGTATTGACAAATAAATCAATAAATTACAGCTCTTCAATTGTAGGGCACTCATATTTATGGATTACAAGACACTTGCATCAAATGCATTTTTTTAATTTCTCCAACGAGGATATGAGAGGCTTTTCTTCAAAGTTTTGACCACACTATGTCCTATTATATAGTCAAATTAAAAATCTTTTTTTCTTTTTGGTCACTTTGTCTTACAAGTATATTAAATTAAAATGGTGGATGCGCCGGGCAAACTCAGTTTGTTGGAAATTAATGTCTCTATTTTTTCGAACCCATTTTTTCACAATTTAATTTATTTTATTGGTTAAGTAAAACTGAATAAAAAAAACAACAAAAAATTTAAATTTTTTAGCACTCTTCCGATCAAATTTTTGTTTAGTTTAATACAGTAATTAATGAGCGAATTGCAAAACTTTTTCTGTCGTTTATCATAAAAATTTAGCAACAGTGGACAAATCCTACTCAAAGTTTTACAACTTGCACAAAAATCTTGTTGTTCTGCATTGATTCATCACAACATGTTTAACCAAAAGATGGACGTAACGTTTAATCATTATTTCTAAATTTTAATCATACCCAATCTGTTAGTGAAAGTACGAAATATTTATAGATATATTTACATATATTTGTATATATTTGTAGCAGATAAAACCAAAAACGAAATATTAAGTGTAAGAGCTCTGTATCCACTGTATTTGACGTATATTTCAATATCAATTGTATTCAAAGCTTTCTGACGTCTTAAGTGCATGTCAACAATCACACGAAAATATTTACTGCTCTTAGAAAAAGTTTTTCAATAAGATATTTCTGTACCTTTATTGAAAAATCATTCGCAGAAAATATATATATAGTCAATTTAAAAATTGTAACCATCTCCCAAAAAATTACACTTAAACGCAACATATTTCTAGATTTTTCACAAAAGCTTACAAGAAATGAATAACATTTTAAATAAAAAATCAGTTACAATGTGTGAGGTTTTACGATCCCACCGCTTAATTAATAAATTTTATTTGTTACACACGTAATCTAAGTGTTAAATGAAACTCGGCAAACTAAATTTTCCGAATTTCACGTGCACACTTGAAAGGACTTATCGATTTTCCAGTTTGAAACCTGACAGTGACCCTTTTAACTGAGTTGCACAACTAGTCATTCAGCACTAAAAGAGAATTAGAGGAACATTCCACAAAATTATCAAACGGAATGGTAACCAGTTGAGAGATAACGTCCAAAGTTTCAAATCACAACAATAATAATTTCTATTAGTTTCGAGTCATCTGGAAAACTTTTTATCTTTTAGGCACAAAATTGCAGCGTGGAAATTATAACTTTTCTGAATACTTCCATTAAATTTTAACAACTTGTTTTAGTAACTTTGTAAAGCTGAATACGTTTTTTACGTGAATGTACAAAGAGAAGTTATTTTAATTATGACTGTTCCAGTTGCCAAAAGCCTTTTCTAAGGTTTGCCTAGTGTGTCTGCGTTAATGAAATTATAATGAAATAGAAAGCTTACCCGTGGTTGTGATTATCAAATCATCTTGGCATCATAATCCTGAAACAGAAACATCGTAAAATTGGAAGCAACAGAAAATGCGTGATGATTTGAACGACAGAGACTTTAATATGAAAAATTATAATCCTTCATATGGAAACTGTTTGCAAAACTCATAAACGAATCCCATATATCAAAAGCTTGCTGTAAACTACACGGACTGGACAAACAGACAGCAGAAGAGTAGAATATTTATGGGATAAACCTTGCTTTACAACACGACACTTTTGAAAGTGCTGCTTACTAAGTTTGTTCAAGATATTACTCCAGCGCGACTCTTTAAAAATTAATCTTCCTCTCATATTTAGAACAAACATACTCAGTATTCAAGATAATTAAAAACATTCATTCCAGTTGGAGATAACTATGCGGATTGTGACCTGTAGCTGAAACTATAAAAATAAAACAAACTTAGACAGAATATCAGAAAACTCTATGATATAGAGCACGTAAAGTTTTAACAAAGTTCAATATGAATTTCTATTCCGGAAGCTAGTTGAGGTAAGTTCAGGCTCTGTGCGACAATATCATGTTTTAGTGTCTCATAACTGCCACTTTATTGTTTTTATATGCTCTACCCGTGTTCTTGAATCAGCTCGTTTCTTAACATAATTAAGACACGACAACTTGCTAAAGTTTCACGTATCAATTAGAATACAAAAAACTGACCTAGTTTAGTTCAATTTTCGTAAACGACAGAATATTTAAATTAACCAGAGCAATTCACTAAAAAAGTTCGGAGCCAGCACACAATGAACTATTTTGGGTTTGTAACATACATAGAGTTGGCACGATACAATATAAAAGAACAGTAGGAACTCGAGCTGCATTAGCGTAACATCGCACGTCGCAAATTTTGAGTTCTCAATTGAAATCGAAATAATATTTATTTCAGAGTCGAACTGGAACATTTCCATGGTTTTGCGTGGATTGAATATAAACAAGCTTTACCTAAAATTAAATTTTGTTTATAGCATAAACATGTGTGTTTATGATAAAGCAAATGAGACAGAAAGTTGAAAGGTATAAAGCTGTTATAATTGTATAAAATTATAATCCTAATAGTACATCGATTTGTTAATGCGTGTAAAAAACTTGTTTTTTTTTTTGAAGTTTCAATAGATGAGAAAATGGGTCAGTTTAGATCTGATTGAATGAATTTTGTAGTTTGCTTTTCATATTGACAATTTTCTAATAGATTTATGATAATTTTGTGTATTTCAACCCATGAGTTGCTTGCGTGTTGTTGAAAAATTGCACAACATAGAACATGAAAAAAATTAATATTTATAAAAAGTTCTATCCGACAAATCTTTGTAAAACGAAAAGAATGTAATAAAAAACACACCAAATTTTAAGGCATCCGCTTTGTACCTTTATTACCAAATGTTCTACACTAGCTCCAGCAATTTACGTAGAATGCGGTAGAATACAAACGCAACTATTACCAGTCGTCTCTAATTAGCTTCATACACATATGCAGATTATAATCCAGAATTTACTGAATGCATCTAAGACTTAATTAGAGATGTGATTTTCTAAAAGTTTAATACCTACAAACTGCTTAGATTATTAGTATCTACCGAGTCCCTTTGTATGCTTGGAATCTATTTATTAAAGATTCAGTGATTAATTGAAAATATTGGTTGATCTTCGTGTCACAAACACGGATTGTCATATTTCACCCTCCAAATTGCGTCGACAAAAGTGAGCAAATTTAATTAACAACATTGCAAAAAACACAAAGCTTTTATCATTGGCTTCCGTTTATCACCATCGTTCGATTGAAATTACAAAACCAGCTTAAATATGATGTCAAATGAAAAAATCCCTTTTCGGTGAAGATAGCTGATTTATAAATTCCACCTCTACCACACGCGCCTCTATAAATTGCACACTGACTTTTTCCCAACCGTTTTCTATAAAGTATTTAGATTTACCATCTATTTTAGCATCCCACCGTTTCAACCAAAAACATATTGAACTTCACCGAGTTAATGTTTCAAACGGGATTTCCCGTGGAGCGCTGAAAATTTTCTTTTCCACTTTTAATCTTGTCTGCTGAAGCGGAATATTGAATTTATTTCACTTGTATGGGTTAATATTGGACACGCGTCGACGAACAGGAATTTTGCGTAAACATTTTACGTTGAAGAGACATTGTTGAAGTGATTTGTGGTGACGGCGAGTCGAAGCTAGCTAATAAACCATTTTTAATGGAGCGTGTGTAATTTTCAAGGATAATAAAATTACGTGGAATTTATTACTGTTGTTTAATGCACCTCCGACATCTGATCCTTTTGTAATTTTTGACTTCCTCTCGTAAAATACAAATATAACGTGAATAATGAAGCGAGTTTAACGCTCACACCTGAGAACTATATAGAACTTTATTCTTGTTGGTTGCAGGACGTAGAGTAAATTTGAATGGATCTCAAGAGAACGCTTAAAATTTGTTCGATTTTCTTCTCAGTGTAAAGTTGAAATGAAAACCATAAATTTTAGGAGTGATCCATCATTTCTGTTATTTCCTTATAGCATTAAGGTGATTACTTCGACACCCAGAAACCTACTGCTTTTTAGGCAAAGTGATTATTCACAAAAGAGGGAGCACAAATCAATAGATTTAAATTTTCCTTAAAGTATATTAATTTAAAATGATGCAAAACGAAACGATAATTATATATGTAAAACCTATCTACCATTTTTTTTGTAAAGTAATTAATATGATAATAATTATAATATATACAAATAACAGCAAAAACTAGTTCAAAGTAACCCCTAAAAAAGATTAAGGAACCTCATTACTTTGGTAATTTAATAAGTCTCCACCCATGATAATAAATCGATTGAATCTGCAGGACGTCCTTTGCTTTGAAACTTAATACGAGAGACTTTATCAATATTTAATTTTAAAATGACATACTTTGTTGGGATTCTTTTTAAAGGTAACAAAATATGCTTATTTTGACAAGCTTAATAGGAAAGCTTATACTGTCAAAGCAAATAAAACAGCGCGCAATTTATGTTTACAAATTCTAATTTTCCGTTGACACAAAAGGCGTTCTAAACGCCCATTTAACACAGTTCCTGACATTTTCCTATATTGCCAATCACAGTGAGTACGTTCTGTTCCACATTTGCATCTGAGACTGACAAACCACATTCGAATTACAAATTAGGCACGATGTTTCCTAGACTTACAAATTTCACCAAAGCAATTATTTTCGCTAGACTAGGTATAGACTTGCTCACACAAATCGATTCAATATATTATGGTCATTGGCTAAACGCCATCCTTTTGAGCGTTTTTCAGGCTACCAAATAGAGACACAATGGAAGGATTACGACAACCAAAAAACGGAAAGGCCACAGTGGAGATTACCATTTTCCAGTATTTTTCAGACAAAAGCGTCAATGTTTATCGAGATCGTGCCTTAATAAATAAAGCATTATTACTAAGTGAGATAACAGTGTTGGAACAAAACTGTTTTGGGTTAAAAATGGTGGATGTGCAGATATTTTAAAATTATGAAGGATAATAATTTAACTAGAGCGAAAAAGCCATCTTGAAAAAATATTGAAGTTGCCATCGACTAGCAATAATTACTGTCAAACTTCCTCAAACTTTTCGTTTAAATTTATTTACCACAGCACGAGTTTAAAATCTCCGGGAAGATTATTAAGGCAACAAGTCTAAAAGTTTCGACAAGACCTAATTCCACATCAATTTAAAAGTATAGTATCGCAGCACCATAGTAATATTTATTTCTTGTTACGCGACTGAAATTACAAGTCCAAAAGGAAAAAGCTCTTTTAGATCAGATGAAAGCCGTTACCGTGAGCGTGTTCATTCATGAGTGATTCTACGATCTTGTAAAGACGCCATGATTGCCAATGAGATTACCAGAGCTTCGTAATAATGCTGGGAGAGTTAAAAACTAGTCTTGTTTTTCTGTGCGTTTTTGATGTTTCTGTATTTGAACACAAACTAACGGATCTGTAATTTATAATTGTTCTAAAACGGAGAAGACTTTATTTCAAAGTTTGTTTATTTAAAACACGTTAATGTTGAAAAAAGATAATAACAAAAACTTGAACTGTAATAAAAACGGTATTTTATTAGTGTGTGTTGGTTATATGGTAGTTGCTAGAAATTTTCTTCGATCGTGTCTTACACCTCATCTTTTAAAATTAAATTTCACGGTACAGATTCTTGTCCAGTTTCCTAATAATCTTTCATTTACGATTATATCCTGCATCTAAGGGCAATACGGCCCAAATTGTACTTCAACGTATGCAATTTTGTCGTTAAATTTAAAATATGTCAAATATACCGAGCGATCCAAAGATTATGAAAGTAATAACGTACGTCGTCTTATAACATCATAAATGAATAAAGACGGACTGTAAAACATGAAAGTGTCAAATAACTAGCCAGATAAATTAATAAGACGATATACGTTTTTACTTTCATGACCCTAGTAGTGCGATAGCCAGCAAGTTCTCCAGACTGCAATCCTTTTGATTTTTACAAGAAGAAACATATATCCGAGACATAAGAGGACAAAGTAGTTTTTTTTAACCAAAATTAATGGTAAGAAACTGGATGTTCGAACATGTAGAATTCCTCTTCAGTTAGACCAATCAGTATTTTTATATTGAACTTTTATACAGAATTTTTATAAAGAACTTCAGTTCCCAAATTGGTGTTCATGGTGATGATGTCCATTACGACAAGTGGATTTAAACCAACCAACCTCGCAGCTCAAGAGAATTGGGATAGAGGGTCTAACCCATCATCTAACCCATTTTAAGCTTTTTAGAACCACCGTCATTTCTGTTAGTTCAGTGGTGTCGATAGCGTCTCCACGACAACGTGTACATAGTTTCATATACGCCTTTTTACGTATGTATACGAGAAAGCAAAGCCGGGCAAAGCCCGCGAAATTTATTTTTTTGTAATTGAACCAGATAAATTATTTACCTACTGTTTCAATTACGAGGGAATAAACACTTCTGCTCCTCTTAATCACTTCAATAAATATTTAACTTTTTCAGGAAGTACGTAACAGCTTCTTTCCAGGTAATTTATTTACATTGGCCATCCTTTTAAATTTTATTTTTATTTCCAGGTCTCTTTTTATTTATTAATTTCTTCTCGGCAACACGAACTGACGCCTCCATTACTGTTAAATATTTTCACGGCCTCTCCACTTCTTGCCACGTAAAAATTTTATACTAGACAAGCTTTAGAAAGTTCATATTTTTAACATAAAGCTGCATTGATACGTTCGAAACGTACGAATATGAATGCAACCAGTGTTCTTGATAAGCCTCATGTTTTTTCTTGTCGCATTCTGCTACTTCTTTGTGTGATTTCGACACTGATAGATATTCTCACATTCGCAATTTTTATTTTTCTCATGTCTCCTCGCGTTTTGTCGTTTCAAATCAGATAATTCGGTGACGTCCGGTTCTCAATTTCAATTTCAAGGAAATGGACTGCAATGAGATACTTTAATATTGCGGTTGGATGGAATATTAAAAACAACAAAGCTTTCCATTAATTTTTTAGTTCTTGAATGCGAATACCAACAATGAAGATAATAAATCGCTGACATGGCATTACAAATGTTTCGAGTTCATTTAACGGTTTTTATTAAACACACATGTCAACGTGTGACGTGTCCATTCCACATTTTCGAATGAAATTGTTCTTTTGAAGCAATAAAAAATGTAAGCCTTTGTTAAGCGCCCCGTTTCGATGAAAACGCGTTCAGCGTTTTACGGTCTTGTAGGAAACTAGGTTTCACATATTTGAACAGAAAATTGCCAATTCCACACAACTCTTACTGTATTACTTTAAACAGAGTTTATAGTTTTTAAGTTCGGAACCAAACAAAGGCTCACTAACAATAAATTACCAGGTTTTTATCAAAATATGAAAATTGTAAAACTACTTACGTTCCCGGGTTGAAAGGTGACATTAAATTTATTGGTCTCTTAGGAAATTGGGTTGCACTTTAGCGAAGCTGAAAAAGTAATTCCATTCATCTTCTGATGACTTTTTCTGGAAGTGTAGACCTTGAAAAAAAAATTCAAATTTAATCACCTGGACGCATTAAATTTCTAGTTCTAATTCTACAATTTGAGGTCATTTTAAATAGCTTAAAGTTAATTTAAGTCAATTTCTAGTTATTTATTTTAAGGTATTAAAATGAATGAAAATTTCAACCTCCAGTGATTCTTCAATTTCATTTATTTCATCTACTTATTAATTGTTACTTTTACGGCTTTGTCGAAGTAATTCTCTAGTTTTTGGTGTCCTCATAAGAATTAATTGCTATAATAAACATAAGCTTTCAATACATTTTGTGATTAGAATTTATTGTCCAAGTTGGACACGATAATAATAATAAAACCATAAACTAAACATTCATTATCCATTACTTCTAGTAATTATTTTACAGAAATGAAAGTACAAAAGAAGAGAAAAATAATCCCTTTAGGTTACACCGAAAATTCAAAGTCTTAATAAAATTACTGTAGGGTAATAACCCGGCGCATCCACCTTAATTCTTAAAACAAACCTGGAAAGCTCTAAAGTTCTATTTTAAATTTTATTGTGTTTTTCATCGGTCTTTATTAATATTTCAATGTACATGTACAACATAGCTCTTTTCCGCAAGAATGCCTTCATTTTTACACAAGAAAACATTTGATTTAAGATAGTACATTACGATTCCTTCAGTGCACCAGAATGCAATTTTCTACAATAAATCTAGTTCTTGGCAACATCTACAATTTTTGTGTCCTATTTTAAATTATTTATTTCTATTTAGCAAATTACTCCCATAAATGAAATTCAACTATTTAGTTTCCAGACACATATATTGCATGTGGGAGGGAAATGATAACGTCGCTTAAAAACATACTTCAAGCATTGTACGCGTCTTTTTGAGGAACCTCTTTGTAGATTTTTCTCAAGTTGTTTTCTTCTGCGTTTTTTATCACAGATAACAGTTACTGGCACTTAGAAAATATCCAACTAGTTGAACAAGAATTCTCAAGAGGATTCGTCGGATTAGTGTAGAAAATTTCGCTTAGTGAAAATGGAACTACATTTCTGTTATTACCAGAGAAAGAGAAAACGAACGGAGAAATGTTGTTATAATTCCATATTCTATTCGAGGTTGCTCTTCTAATCACAATAAACTTACAATGTCTCACACTGTTACAGAATTAAAATGGATAGTATAAACGCAGAAGTAAATGAGAACCGGCCACGTCCTTTCGTGTCAGCACTTTATCGGGAGCATTTCTATGCTATAGTTTTTATTTCCGTGTTTAGAGCAAACTCAGCAGTCTCCAACTTATTCCACGTAAACTTCAAGTGGCACAACAAAATGGAAAACTCTGATTTCCCGTGATAATTGAAGTTTGCCTCGATTTTTATCAACTTCAATTAAATCCTGCGAGTAAATGACTTTTCAGCCATTAGAAGCCATTCATAACAACGACAGTAATTACTTGTGATAATAGAGTTGTTCGGACATTACTTTTATTGACGACTGCTTTAACTGAGCTATATCTTGTCAATAACTTTTATATTTTGCTCGCATGCATTCAAGGTTGCGTAATTACGACTCTATTATTCAGTAAAATGGGAGTTTCGAGGGTTGTTTGCTGCTTAACTTTATTATTGTCCGCTCTATTCACGTTTTTGATTGATGGACGTAAAATTCGTTCTTTTATTAGTTCTGATTATTTGGAAATACGGAGCGTCGATAAGATACGGTTTCGTTCACTTAACATATTTTTTTACGGCAGCTGAATGATGATTCGCCTCATTTATCTTGTCAATAAAAAGCATATTATCATTATGAGGTAGTAAAGATTTGGGGAATTTGTTACATGGTACCAAGTTACGGACGATTTCTTACTAAGTGGTGTCGTAAAGCAATAAACGACTTTTTTGCTACATCTTAGATATCTTTGCCACTGGTAAATGGCCGTAAACTTGTTTATCAAAAAAAATTGTTCTAAATTGTAGTTTTACAACCTTCTTTACAATCTGCATTAAAAAAAGTGTCCCCGTATCCGTTATTGTCGTTGCCACACGAAAAAAGTAATTAACTGCAGCCCTCCTGGTACGACGAAAGAAAAATGCATCATCATTATTTTTGTTCCTGTACTTAGAAGCCGCTAAATTAAAAATGCTCTAATTTTCCTGAGTGCAAACAATAATATTATTTGTATTCATCCCACTTGCATACTTAGCTATTTCGTGCCATCCTTCCCTCAAGACAAGCGAACGTTTTAACTTGATGAAAGCCACTTCATAATACATTTCACCTATTTTCAACAATTTGGTAGTTCTCGTTCTGTGAATTGATTCCTTGTGTTTATTGTTTTTACAGTAAATTTTAGGTGCAATCTTCAAGTTGACACAGATGCGATTTCACTGTAATAACCTAAGTGAAGGAACTACTAAGCAACAACTTCGGTAACCCTTCGGGTAGCATCGAATATGAGCACAAAAATAGTTACAAGAAATAATTATACAAAAATAGTATCGAGGTATATTAGGTTTACTGAACTAAGCCATCCGTGTGAATTTCAAGTTTTATTGCACCCAAACATCATCAGAAGCATTTTAAAACACTGGACATTCGCAAATTTGAAATTACCTAGAAGGTATATAAAACTTTGACGAGCACATTCGTTGCTCTATATTTAATTCCTAGAACATTAAATTTTAACATTGTTATTGTGATATGTTCGGAACACAGAACTGACTCAAATTTTTATTAGCTCCACACAGAGCACTGATCCCATAAAAACTGCGATTTGCAGATAAAGCTTTCGTATAATCGGGTTAAAAGTGTTTTCAGTGACGTCGAAACGTTGATTGTAAGTCGCAGAACAGCAATATTGGTAGTTCACTTGATCGGCTTATGCTGTTATTAATAGCCGTTAATTAGGCAATAGGTTTGACTAATGGCTCATAATTATAGTTCCACATCAGTAATGTCAAATGTTATAGAAGGGTAGAAATAAATGTTGCTGTCACGAAAACTAATTGAGCGTCATAATCGTTCAGCTCTAGATTTGAGATTCGTGACAAACTGGGTAAACCAAAATTATGAACTATGAACTACCTTGAAATCAGATTTTAAATTAGCATTTTCCTATGTTGTGATTGCTTCAGATTTTGGAATACTTTTTTGTTCGTCACGGAAAATGGTTATATTTTAAACGATTGTATCTCTGGATTTTATTTCGCCATGAACACTAAAATCGGAAGGAATTTCTAGATTTAACATAATTTACTTGGCACTCTAAAGTTGAGAGCTTTCATACTTAAAATTTATTCAAATTTAATTAAAACCCCATTAAAGCATTTTAGTTTGGGTGGTGCTTTACTATCTTTTCGTATACGATAAAGGTCAACAATCTGGTGCAGCTTTATTATTAAACTTTACTATAAAACACGTATTAATTCTGGTTTGGGTTTCTGGCACATCTCTACATGTTACTACCAACAAGTTGGAACAATTTTATTCGAGAATTTATCCGACACGAAATCGACCACTGAACCGTTGACGAAAATTTGGGGAACGAATTTCGACACTAAAATTGTTTTCAACAACTGTTGTAGTGTCAGAGTTTAACAAGGACGATAATTGATATTTCATTTGGTACATCAGCAAATATTTAATTAGATTAAGCTATTTTAGAAACGATGCCAATGGAAATGTAGTTCAGTAATAGATTTTACAGTTGGTGACAAAAAAATACAAAAATCCCAACAAAGGATTCGATATAAATAAGTTTAATTTTCTTCGTTCGAACAAAGCTTGAAATTTTAAATCAAAAAAGGCGTTGTTTGGTTTCATTCTTACTTTTCAGTTAAGTTTATTTGAACGAGCTTGTATACTTTCAAAATTTCTATTACATCTTCTAAACATTGCGACTATTAAACATAAAATATTACATAACAAAGATGTGATGTTTTGACAACAAATTTATTTTATCGCTTCTGTGAAAATGCTCTCATAACTGTCTCATTAAATTACAAGTTTTAGAATTCACGAAAAATTTGCAATAGCCACAAGGTGGCGTCCACTTCTACATTTTCTATTTTCAGACACTTGTTGCGCAAGTTAAAACCAACACCTGAAGTTAAACGCCTCTGAAAAAATGCAGAATAAAACTATCAATAAACATGATGTATAAATACAACTTTACTAAAAATATCTTTTTAAAACTTTTTTTAAATAAATATATCTCTGGTACATTTATTAATGCAGCGAAAGCTAGAATGACATGTTTGTTTAGTTAGGTGTGCCATAAAACTGCTGATTCAAGGTTAAGTTACAAAAAAAACTTGTCCCTAGAGGATTATCATATGAGCACAAAGTCAACTAACTCCATTTTTAATTGACATTGACCATGCTCTTATTTAACAGGAATTTTCTGCGACAAGAACAAAAAGGTAGAAAATTTAAGACGCTATTTGAGGGCCTAAGAAAATAGTTATTTACATAAAAGTCGATAAAATCTCACATTACTGAAGAAGAGCTAAATTGAAATAGGAGGCACTTTGTGCCGAGTATTTTAAAGCTCCGAGTCAAGTAAGAAATTTTACTGACGTGTTTTGTATTAAATTTTTCCGGAAATCGTAAAAAAGACGTTTACTAATTTTAGAAAAATATTGTACAAATTCCACAAACATCAAGTGGCAACTGCAGTTACAAAGTAAACATCATCGAAAAATTTCATCAATTTTGTGCGTGTGTTCACGTGTGTTGTGAAAACAGTGTTAATTCATAAAATAACGATGAAAAAAGACTAAGATCATTGTGAGGACTTTCCATTTGATGTGAGTGAAGCTGCGACTGCTGCTACTGACGATCTTTTACCGTCTAAATCAAAAGATCGGTATGAAAAGGCTTTACAAATTTTCGAAGATCGGCGTCAAGTTAATAAAGAAATATTTCTTGCGTATTTTGCGGAAAAAGCAACTTTGCAAAAACCCTCAAGTCTGTGGACCATTTAGTTAAAATCCGTCCTTTTATTGAAGCAGAAATTGGACATTAGCAAGTTTTATAAGCTTATCGCATACTTGAAGCGAAAATCGACTAGTTACCAACTAAAAAAACCGAAATGTTCGTCCCGGGACCAGATTGATAAATTTTTGCTTGAAGCTCCCGTCAAGGAATTTTTATTGGTGAAAGTAAGTTGTGATAATGGTTAAATAAATACTTCAAATTAATTTACTTTTCTTATGTATTTACAGGTCGCGCTTATTTTTGGCGTTTCGGGAGCTTGTCGATGCGACAAATTATCAAAGATGTTACTGGATGACATTGTAATTAACAGTTTTAAATAAATTGTTCTTCTTTAAAGTAGTTTTTTTTTTTTATTTTGCGTCTTGTAAAGTCTTTACAGTACTAGTCAGGAAAATTCGATTTTCCTGCTTATTTACGCGCAGGAAAATGTTGTTTCCAAGACGATTTCCGGAAAAATTCTTTTTTAGTTTATAATCCAAAATTTGTAAAAATATAAACTTGCAAATTTTGCTAATACCTCAAGAGCATATTTTGAGATCATAATTACCTACGCTCGTTGCCACTAACTCATGCGTCCAAAATAAAATCACTATCTTGTCCTATATAGGAGCAAACTGTCTATCACATCAAAAAAATTTCGACATCTCTACTCAATAATTGTTTGGTATTTATTTCAATTTTCTACATTCAAAACTATTTTAATAAATTTAATTATAATTAATTAATAAATTAATTTTGACCATTGACGACGCTAGTGTTTTTTGAATACAGAAAAAACGAGTGAAACACAAAAACAACAAAAATCCAGAAATTTAAAAAAAAACTGCTAATTACTCGCAGAAAAAATCCTCAGTTTTAATCTTTTTACGAAACCTGTAACATTTTCTGGAAATTCCTAAATACAAACTCATATAATTTTTTAATGCAAATTCGACTTTTTTATTTTTACTTTTTTTTTAAAGAAAATGACGTCCTCCTTCGTGCTCTGTCGAGCGCAAAATCAATGTGGCTACACAGTTAGTTACAATTTCGGTAAATATGTGCAAATTAAATTCTACTAATAAAGATCTAAATTAAAGATGAATTTAAACAAATTTTTAATTTACCTAAAGTTTGTTTAAATTAAAAATTCATTTAGACTTATAAAGTCTAAACTTATTCTAAAATCATTGTTCCTTCCATGGCAGTCATCCTGTTATACCTCTAGATTTAGTCTTGACATAAAATTTAATTTTAATTTATATTCTACTGTTCTACTACCTTTTAATACGATCCCGTAAAGTACAACGACTAAATCCATTATTATTTAATTACTTTCATTGTATTATGTATAATGCATTATATTAATAGCACGCCTAAAGCGACTACACATTTTTCATTTTGTTTTTATTCAAACGCTAATACAACAATTCTAGCCATTAAATTTTACACAAAAAGCTAAAACGCTGAACGCAACTTAAAGTAATGAAAAATCCATTCTGTGCATCACTAGAATTGTAGAATCGAAGCGAGAACAGACGTGGCAGAAATCTGAAGAGAATAACTGCACTTTAAAAATGTGGGTTTCGTTTTTTCGTCAACTCGCTAGACTATTGATTTGTCGCCCGAAAATGAATAATTTTTATTCTCCTCAGTTTCAATTTCAATAAATATTAAAATTGGCTGGAACAGCTTAATTTGAATGGATCACGTGCTTACTGGAAAAGATTACATGTGGAGATATAAATTTAACTTTGAAAATCTGTCCAAATCATAAATAATGTAAATCTTGATTACTTTATAGATATAAAAAAAATGTACAATAAAAGTTTTTCCCAAAAAGGATTGTTTTATTTTCAGTGAAAAAATATTTTATCACCTGCAATGAAAACAACTGATATTTATGATACGCTGTTCATTATTAGACATGAGCTGTATTCTGGAAAAGCGTCAAAAATAATAAACAAAGGCGATAAAAATAATATAAATAAATTGTTGTATACAGAAGTGCGGAAAACAGGGATTTAGATTATAGGATATTTTCATTTGGACTTATTCACGATCAATTTAATTTTTCAGGCATTGTTCAAACAGTGTCGCCTTGTTAAGAAACTGAACGTTTTCTTAATTGTTTCCTTGTTTGTTAGTTTTTCACTGCCGGCAACCTGTGTTGTCGGCGCTTCCATTCTGAAGGACTTTTTACGTCAATCTAAATACGTGGCCTTTTTCTGCGTTATTTCTGCAACAATAGTCAACTTCTCAACTTTTAATAGCAAATCCTGTGATTGAAGTAATGTCATGTTAACTAACGTGGAAGATAAAAGTCGACCTTTACGCTGAAAATGTATTTTTAGCAGACATTTATTGATGTTACGATGATATAAAAGAACTAATTTTTATTTTAAAACTTGAATGAAGAGCAGAATGTCGCATGTGTCAAACGACGTTGGGAACTTCATAAATTAAAAAACACTCTTTGAATCCTCACTTTTTGTGCTGCTCGTGATTTTAGTCCAGATCTCACAGAGCACCGAGATACCGGAAAAGAAATTTGGTAATCAGTTTCAAGGAATCCGATCCGTCACACCGATTGATCGTATGAAGCAACATTCCGTATGTTTCTTGCTTTGAAACTTTTTTAATATACTCTCCCATTTCTAATTCCCCTTCAGTTGAAGATTAAAGCGCTGTCAACAAGTCAGTGCAGTTGAATAAAATGACAAATGTTAGAAAACGTTAGGAAAATAATTCCATCCTATCAGAGTTGAAAGTTATTACGTCTGTTTATTAAATTTAAGTCAGGATTAATTAAAGGACTCTAAACTAAAAATTAAATTGACTTTGATAAACAGTTATAACGAGTGACGACTTTACTGAAGTAATTAATTTCATTGTCAGGATAAAACAAATTTAATAACCTAACGTGGGGACGTATAGATTAGTCTACAAAATATCCTGTAATCCTGTTTTAATTTTGTGGTTTCCTAAGCTAATTTTGTTTAAACACTTCCAATCAATATGTGTTTCAATCTAAAGTTAAAATACTTCTAACCAATCTAAAGTTAATAGGATCATTTAAGTTCAACCACTCCTTCACTTAACTTTGTCACAACATTTAACACGCTTTTTTTGATCTGATAATTTTATTATTTTTTTCATAAATATAACATTTAACAAGCAACGCAGAGAAATTTCGTGCACCTAAAACATCTAACGTTGTTATTAACATCTCGTGTTACATAGCTGTTTTATAAAAGTTTTATAGCTAAGACCAAAACACTGCAGTCACTCGTAAAATATGTAAATCAGGCAACGGTAAAGTGGCCATCTTTCCCCGCACTTTTAATTTTATAAAAATTTCTGTTAAAGGATAAACGCAAAGCAGATTTTGTCAGCGTAAAAATTGCTAAACGCAAGAGCAAAAAATTTTATTATTTATATCGAACATCATAATGTTTTCATTTACATGCAAGCTTGTTCTCCTTAATACATAATTTACAAAAAAAAAAAATAGTTTAAACAATTTTTAATCAAAAAATGTTTCTATTGTAGCCACTGTTAAAATTCTAACGTTCGGAGATTGCCGCTGTTGATTCTATAGCCCCCAAATATATTTTATTTATTTTGTTTGCTAATGAGGCAACAAAAAATATTATCAGTTTTAATAGCAAGTAGAACTACAACAATTTTTTTTTTTTAAATTGTCTGCACTTGTTTAGGTACGCGGTCATTGCTAATTTATTTATTTATGTCTATTCATTAAAATCGATTTTACATTGTTTAGACAATTAAGTTCACTTAGAGTTATTGATTTAGTAATTAGAGTCCAAACATTTGGGAATTAAGCAGTTATTTTTATCTTTGAGAAAAGAAAGTTAAGGTCTACCTGCTGAACATTTTCAGTTTCGCAAAAATATGTAGGGTAATCGAATTTTTGTATAATTTAAATTTTAATGAAAACTAAAAAATTGAGTCGTTACGATATCAACATAAAATATTTTTAATTAAAATTATCATTATAATTTCGATTAAAAATAAACAAACTCAATTAACACGAGTTGAGAATTGATGAAATTTCATTATTATACGCAGACATAATTATACCGTAAAAAATAAACTTAAAAACTTGAAACATTTAGTTTTCATTCTAAAATTACATGTAGAAAAATACGAATATTCTGTGAATCTTATTTTCTAAACGTTTAAAAAATCACAACTCTACCGGTTGGAGCATCTGGTCTTCGTAAAATTTAATTACAAAAACTGAATAAATTATTAACTATCGATTACAATAGCCAACCCAAATAAACAAAATCTCACTAAATCGTTAAAAGCGGATGCGTTCTATTCATTTCAGTTTTTAGCAAATGCGATCAAATCTGTATCAGAGTTAAGGTTTGAAAATCTAAGAAGTTGTATGTTTTAAGTTTTTTCTTTTTTGAAGACTTGAGTGAAAATGGGACGAAGTGAACTGAGGTTATCTAGGGTTTTTTTCTTCAGACGACATGACTTCAATTAATAAATCTAATGAAAAACAACTAAATGACTAAAAAATAAAATCCAATTTTCTGAATGACTGAAACGAGACCTAAACTGTGAAATTTAAAATAAAAGTAAATTTAATCAACTTTCAGTACGCCAGACATTACATAACTTAAACAAAACATCTGTTGTACCATACTTTACATATCCGCGTGATTCATATAAATAATGAAATTTTATTCAAACGCAAAACATATGGTGTCCTTAAAAAATATATTTATGTAATTAATATTTATGCACTTTAGAAATTCTTACCAGTGTAAACTTTCCATTTTGTAAAAGAAAAAAATCGTCCACACAGCAACTGGTTAGCACATAAAAACAAAAATGGTCTCTCAAAGTTTTAAAAGTTGGAACAAAGTTCGTGAGTAAACGCGCGCGTTTTTCGCTTTAAAATTGGTGGCGTCAAATCGAGTGGCCGATGTGGACTGAACCCGACGTCGAGCGTCGCTTTACCTAAAAGTCCACAGCCTCTGTTGCGCTTGCGTCCTCAACATCTTAAGAATTCCAGAGTTGCTGTTTGAATAAGTTAATATGAGGACTTAACAACTTGTTTGTACATTATCGACACAAATAATTCATCACATCCGAAATCTTAGTACAAATATTTAGTTTTGGTAATGAGGATTCCTTGGTTAACAACGATATTTTTATGGCGAAAATGTCTTGTAACACAATTTAACGCCTTTTCAAAAAAAGTTTTGGCGTGCCAGAGGAAGTTAAAACCGTAGTTGGGAGGAAAGTTAGTTCCAACGAAAGCTGTTTTTGTCTCGCCGATTTATTAATTATTATTAGTTATAAAGTCTCTGACATCTTGAGTAACTTTCTTTCAATACATGTTTAGAACAATTGCGTATTAATTAAGTATAAGTAAACAAATTACGACTCTGGTTCTCAATTTCAAGATTTACGAGCGCGTTGACTGCTGAATAAACATAATATTTTACTATATTAGTCAGTATTACTTTATTTCACTCTAAAATGGAAATGATGCTTAATTCACCAAAGTGCTCATCATCTAAACAAATATTTTAGACAAACAAGACGTCGCTTTGCTCAAAACGGTAGAGATTTATTATTTTGGAAAATGCTAATGAATATTTCAGGCGTGTAGGTATAAGCTAATTATTGAGATAAGTCTGAGCTGCAAGCTTTTGAGAATAACCCTTAAATTTAAAAGATTAATGAAAAGCCGCGCTTATTAATCACCGAAAGTGATGACGCTTGTCACGTTATTAGAATTGTTCTAAATATATTTTTATATTAATTAGCGTTGAACATGGGGATTCAAAATTTCTACAAAATGTGTTTGAGCTGGATACTTGGATTTCCAAATCATACACAATTAAGACCTTATCGTCATCATAATAAATTTTCTAAAAATTTACTGTTACGAAGCCACAAAACAAGCTATTTCGAATATTATTTTAGAAAATAACGTCAGTGGCTAAGATGAAATATCATTCAAATGGCGCCAGATCTTCAGTCTGATGTGATGGAGTATCAATCATCCCATTAACATTTCAACGTCATAATCAGCCTTGAAATGAAAAGTTTTTGTACGTACGGTGTAAACTTAAACATAAAAGCAAGTGTCATATTATAAAATCACACTATTTGATGTATACAAGGTAATATGCTTTATCACAATCTTTAATTCATTTGCAACTGCAGCTTCATTATTTTTTATTCATGAGCTCACACACACGATTATTAATCATTCCCAATTTGGAATGTACTTAAAACGGTAACTCACCTGGAATGAGTAAGCAGTATGTGTTTACCGACACTCGGATTTGAACAAAAATAAAATACGTTTGTTTTAGCTAAATATGTGGCCCACATTGTCAGTCGAGTGTTACAGATTCTTAATTTAAACGTCATTCTATGGTTTGATTGAAAAAATGTTTTATCTAATTTATTCTTTAATTTTGAGAAACGGAACTCAGATCGTCAATAAAATAATGCAGTATCGCATGCATAAAAATCTAGGACAGCAAAATGTCCTAATTATTTCATTTTAAAAAAATATGGTACTGAAGTTTCGACCATAATAATAACGAGATTATGAATTCGTAAAATGTCACATGACTATATCTTCACAACGCTACCATTTTTTTTACTTGTATGACCTTGACTCTCCTCTTCGATTATCAAAACTAGTATCTAGCAGGCTTATTAGATTAATTGCATTACTTTGTCGGGACTTTGGCGTTGAATGTCCAGCCAGAATGATTCATCGTTGCAGGAAAATGTTCCTGTTGAAGGGACACGATTGTGAGCAATCTTCACCGGAAATGATAAATATTGGTAAATGTGTGAATTATCAACGTTGAAACATCTTACTATTGACTTACAGTCTACCTCGTTACCTTTAGCAATACTCATTATTGATCAATTTCTAATTTATGATCAACTCTTTAACTATCAACTTAATCAATAACTGTATTAACTTTATTTATCAACATTTGATTGAACTCTGTCCAAGTTCGAATACAATCAGAACACTTCCAAGTAGTACAACGTAATGCAATGGTGCGAGGATATCACGTTGCGCACTAGCTCACGTAGCAATTAGTAGTACTGGACACATGCAATGATACAATGCCCCATTAATTATGATAATAACTGTGGTGATCCTGATTTGGGTTCTGGAACTACTTTTACTGCCGATGGTCATCATTCGTTAAGCTTACCCGGCTCAAGCTACTAATCTTAAAGTAAACCATCAAGATGTACAATGACCACCAAGTACGGATGAGATGATGTATCCCAAATGGCTAGCTCCTTGATCACCAGATCCCCGCAATAACATACTGCTGACAGCTAGTTCTTTACTTGAAACAGTCTGAGAAACTGGATACAGGGCAGCCTAATAAATTATAATAGGCTCAATTTCATTTCACATTATCAATTTTGATATCAACTTTACCACCTTCAATATGAGCAACACTTTTATCAAATTTTTAATACCTTTTCAAATATCTCGTCTAGTCGTAATTATAACGTTTAATAATTTTAAAAAGATTATAACGGACTTAACACACATACATCAACAAGGTAGATTTTGCACGGTGAGAACACTTATTTTTTAGCCACTCAATTTCTCTTGAAAACAGTGGTACAGGTGACCAAACTGAAACTGATGAACGTTTCTCAAACTTATACGTTTACAACCCTTAACTTGCCACCAACCGGAGATTTTTAAGTCATTATTTTAAATCTTATTCTATAAAATAAACAACCCCTGAAAGCCATTAAAAGTTTAATACCATTTTTATGGGAAATAGTTGTAGAAGCTTCAAAAAATTCATTTTTTTCTTTTCATAAATCGATCGTAGGACCATTCAAAAATATATTTTGAAAATTTCAAAACAAAATTCTATGCGGTTTAAGAGTTATAAGCGATAGAGTGAATGTCCCTCTATCGAACAGTTGGAGCGCGTGGCATGTAGTACGGAGCCGTCGAGCAGCTAGTCACTCTAGAACTATGTGGAAGATATTAAGGATAAAAAACACTTTAGAAGATGATTTTTTGTTCGTTGGAAAAAAATTTTTAGAAGTGTGAAAAATTTTAAATTTCACACCGACTTTTATCGCAAGCGTTTCCTTAGGTACATAAATAAACGCGTTTTTCTCGAAATCACTTTTTTCGAATTTGTGTACACTCTAGCTTCTACAGTTTTAGATCATTCGTTATCAAACTCAGCACATAGTTGCTTTATATAATTACTCTCTATGTGAACCTCAATCATAAACAATATCTTTATTTTTACAAATTTTTCCTTTGCAAAAAATGGTAAAAAATCATACTAAATTTTCACATTCCTCAGAAAAATATTAATTTTCGATATTTTTTGGGTGGACTGAGGTTCACATAGAAGAAACACTTATAAAGAAAGTAAATTTTTTTGAAAAATTGATTTCGGATGAAAATTGTGACCTCCAGGATGTACACAACTTAGGCAGCCGGATGGCGACTTACAATACACGGCAGCTGACCTCTCCGAAATTTTTCGAGGAAAATGTTTGAAAATTTCATAATATACTCTTGAATATATGCATAACATAATTCCAAAATATAAATGAAATATATTTATTCCTTATGTGTAAAAAAAAATCGTAAAATACGCCGTCCTATACATTCACTTACACCTATTTCCCCCCTTAAGTAAAAATCTTAATAAATCTATTCTAACAGTAGTTATAAAAAACATCACGTTACATATTTATGAAAATCTGAGAAATATAATCTTGGCAATTGCCTCCAAGCTATCAAACGGGGACAACTGCTTTTTGAAAATTATGTAGTTGAAACATCTTAAATTGACATTACATTGTAGTTTGCCAACTGTTTTAAGTTTAACTCAAAATGTATAAATTACTTATTTGTGATATTTTCGTGACAAGTTCACGAATTGACGCGTAATAAAAACTATTGGCGTCAAGATATAAAACAAATTATTTTCATCAGAACGAGTTTCACTTTTAACGTGAGTTTTGTGTCAGGAGACGTGTTTTATCGGCAGTTGGACGAAACAAATTTCGCTATAAAAATATTATTCATGTGTTTTTAACTGCTAATTTAAAATAAAACTCGAGTGTTTTACAGACATAAAAATATTGAACTTGACTCGGTTTTAATTGTATACACAAACATTGAAATGTCATTGTGACGGTAAAGCAAACTAGTTAAAATCAATATTGTTTTTGTTGACTAAGCCTAACTAATGAAACTGTTTTAAGAGATCTTGACAAAGAATTACAATCAGAGTTCAAATTTGAATATTGGCTCAAATATTCAAAACATCTGCTATTCTTCGAAAGAACTTGCGACGGTTATACAAACTAATGATAATGAAATATCGATATTAAATTTGAATACACCTGAGGGAGCATGAAACGTGAATAATATCCATCAAAGTTAACATTATCGATCACTGAATAACTTTAACGACCATTAAAAGCACACATAAACCAACAACGATTACATTAAATAGAAATAAAACCACATAACAGATATTCAAGCATTATAGATCATCCAGATATTGTACCTATTATTTTATTTATTAGGACATGTTAATAGGTCATGCCCAATGAAACAGTTCCACATTTTATCTTTCCTCTTCTATTAAAAATTTATCAAGTTGTCCCTCTTGGTAAAACTGAAACGAAGCGATAACAGACGGTCTCAGTTTAACCCGACTTCTGCATGTTCGTGGGTGGATCGGAAATCCCTCGGGATCGTGTATTTCGGTATACTTGGGATAATACAATTCAATCTTTGTGCACACTTGACGAAAGATGAAACCTTGCGAAATATACAACCTGCTAAATTATCACAACGAGATCAATATTTGAGTTTTTAAGCGATCAATGAAAAATTCATATAACAATAGCAACATATGTAAATTGAGAAAAAAATTAATTAAATTGTTCCTGTTTACATTTTTCACGTTTCACAGATTTTTCTTTTAATAAGCGGTTTGTATTTTCGTGTCGTGGGCCTTTTTACGTTTTATTAAAATTATTCTTGTTTGCGTCGTATAAAGCTTCAACCTCATTTCTGTTAGTAATCTTGCCTTTGATGTTAAATTTTAATTTGTTCTAATTACTTGCTTCTTCCGACAATTTTAAGTGAGATCATTATTTACATGGAGTGTTTTTGTTTTGTTAAGAATTTGCAGAACATAAAACAATTATGATTTATTTATTGCCTAGTTCATTGTTTCCTTACAAAATATTTATTAATATTCGGCAAAATGAACGCTTTCTTCATTTTTTTGGTAAAATTCGTTGTACTTTGCACGAGGTTTATAAAGTAACAAGATGGGAAACTGAGAATTTTACGTTGGATTTCATATTTGATATTGAAACTATTTAGCATTGTGATTCTCGGTTCCTTCTGGAAAATGTAAAATAAGATGAGATTTTTAACAGATAATCAGTGAAAATGTCATAATTAAGAAAATTTTAGAAAAAGTTGTGCTTGGAATTTAAGCATAAAGTAAAGCAAAAAGTTTAAATGCTGCAGACAGTTGCTAAGTAGATACTAATTAAATTGATAGCTAGAATAACTTTACAAAGATATTTCCAATTACGTGCAGATATTACTGTAAATTAAATAATTATGGACTGTGCCATCAATTTGCACAAATAAACTAATTTTTTTCCCATTCGTATAAAACCCAATCAATGTGATAGAAGTTTTACAATTTTAGGCAATTACGATTATTTGACAACTTCTTGTATGTATGTTTCAGTTTAGCTCCTACAAAACTGCCCTACTGTGACATTGTGACAGGTCCGCCTTTTGCGACGAAAATTAGGTCAAAGTAATTTCACATATAAAAGACATAGAATTTTGACCTTTATTGCTGTTAAATTTCTAATTAAATCGATCGGTACCAGTCAACTACGTTCTTGTAAAGATGTATCGATGTTAAACAATTGCATTGTTTGAATCTAATAAATTTTTTATGAACCTAATTTCTTTGCGAGTAGAAAACAATTATAAGTACATTCGTCCTGTCAACCAACACTTATAACAAAATGAAATTAAAACGAAATTTATCATAGTTTCACGGTGTAAAATCCTATTAACGGAGGTAGCAAACCACAATGTCGCGTGTAATTTATTACAAATGAAAATTTACTTTGAATTATAGCTTCTAGACTATGATAACATTCTTTATTTTCTTGCTGGCTGCAATAAAAATTTACTGAAGTCCATTAAAATTTATCGCGATGGATGCGAAGCGCTACACCTGATTTATAGTAATATAAGCTTGTAAATATGCAGAAGTGCATGTATTTGTGAGTGACGCTCGTTAAAAGACGCTCGTAGCAGAACTTCCAGTTAGTAATAATAAATTGCCAATATTCTGTTCTAGACGATTTATATTGGGTTTTTTTTACTCATGTACTCTATAAATTGCTAGCGTATCGGACACTCACATTCAGCGAAGATAATAAAAAAAATATAGGTATATGATGCACACTTGTGCGAGCTATATTGAATTTTGTCCTGAAATTCAATAGAAAGCTCAAATTCGACAGAAGCACGAACAACTGTCACAGTCACACCGTTTTAAAAGTAACTAAAATGCATTTCAAGTTCTGAAAAGTGAAATTAAAAATTAACACGAAACGGAAAATTTTTAATAATAAGTTGAATATCCAACTTGATGCTTATTAAGAAACGTCTTAAAAGTTTCCCGTTTATTTTCAAGAAATGAATTTGCACTTTCAAGATGACAAATGAACTTTAAATAAAACTCGGAAATTAACCTGGCAAAGTAATTATTTTTTCGTCCACCGGCAAACTTTATGCAAAAGTAATGATGAAAAATAAGTTGAAATGTAGCCGAGTTTCGAAATAAAAAAGTTTGCACTATTTAACTTGCACAGATTGAATTGTTGATAAGTAAGTGCTCTAACGACAAGCTCTTAAAAACATCGTGAAAGTGCTAAGTTAACTGGACTTTGAAATTTCCTGGAATTTTTTAATGAAGTTTAAAGAAAAGCTATTGGAAACTCTGTACAGCTGCGATATCTTAATTAAAATATCTAGATTGGCTTCTTTTGTGCTAAGATAACGCACTGAAAACAATTGTTAAAAAGTATTATTTATGGCTTTATTTTGTTCATTCCAGGAAAATTATGTTTAATTTTCTTATTATTTCTAGAACGCTTACCAATAAAAATTAATTGACATCGAAAGTTCGTGCTATTATTTTATAATAATTAGCAACCTCCATGTTTATTAGAACCGTGGGGGTCGCTCTTTTAGCAGCTGTAAATGTAAAATCTTGAACAAAAACATTCTTGATCAATACTGAATCCATTATGCATATTGGCCGACACAAAAGTGTCAGTAAAAATTGCTGTCTCAAATTTTCGTAGGAACATAACGACTTCGAAATCTCCTGAGACTTTTGAACTAATCAGATTATCGTGTTTTTGCGTGTAAACCGTCTGTAGCAGTCACTAATACTTAAACTGATTGACACTAGTAAAATCAAAGTCCTTAAGGGTAGTTTAGAAGTAGGATTTTTATCGCCCGGAATTGCCGTCTACTCTACGTTAAGTTCAGAGAAAAGTTTTTAAACTGACAACTAAGCTTAAGGCAAATTGCGATATAAATTCAATTTTCCAATTAGACCCTATAATAATTCTTGGTGAAACTTCTCCGGTTTAGGAAGATAAACTGGAAGGAAAAAGCTCGCCGAAAAACAATCAAAAAAAGACGGAATAGACTCATCAATCAATCAACGAAAATAAAGGGAAAAGCCTAAGCGAATTAGCAATACCGATCAGGTCCTCAAAGTAAACAACGACAAAGTTTTACGCGTGAATCGGGTGTGAAATTGTACTTAAAGTTTGCCGGCGACGATCTGTTAACATTCTACACAATGACTCGTCAGTGGTTATTGAACTAAACTAGATAAAATCCCAGCTTGCCACAGATTACTATGAACCTCCAGAGCCTCTTCATTTCCCACTTATTTAACACAAAAACTGTCTTTCGAGAACAAACTTTTCTACTTTACATGTAACTCAATAAACTGTTTGAATCTCTCCTTTAACACGAAGCAGATTCATATTTCTATTTCTTCGGTTCAGTTCCAGTAACTGAAATCAATTACCAAAATTTACATTAATTATTATGTGGATGTAGATGATAATTGGCATTTGGAAGCTGTCGCATGTCAAAACCATGATTGAATCTTAACCCCAGTGAATTCATTCCGATGGCTCACAGGAGTTAATTTAATTTCGTAGACAAAGTGGGTGGGTTGTTTGTGCGAAAGTTACCTGCAGTGGACCACAAAATTAAAGCTTAAAGTTCGTATTAATGACTGCGACTGTTTGCTATAGAGTTGGATACACAAAAAATTACAGGAAAGTTTTATCTAAAATTGTCAATATACAAATCTAAATCTTAGAAACAAAATTTAATCCGAGTAGCAGTTTAGATTTGAAGCTAATTCTAGAATTAAGACATGAAAAAGAAACAGGGGAAAATGCGAGAAAAACGGTTTCAAAATTTTACTTTGTGTTTTCTAGTATAAATATTTTTATTTGGTACTTATATAATGAGTTGGGTTTATCAGCTCCTTATTAACGTCTGTCTCTCTGTTTAAAATACACTTAACAAGATACAATCTCTAGATTCCAAATGAGTACTATAATGAAAACTCTTAAATTATAGATACTAAAAAAAACAGTAGATTCGTAATCAACACTGCCCAATATTACATATTGACTTTTATGAGCTATCTGTGTGTTGTTAAAGTTGCTTTCAGAATTTAGATAATAACACGTGGTAGAATTGTTATCCAGAATTTTGGTTAATCTATCCACTTATTGAAAAAAGTTGTATCTACAAAAAAACTAGGAAGTCAATACATTTTCATTTTGAAACTACAACTTCGTAAACAAAAGTTGTAATATCTGGAAACTTTATTGGTTTCCAATAATAATTCTTCTACTCGACAATACCGGACCAAGTTGAATCAAGATCGAAATAAAAAAAGTCAGTTCAGTAAGTTAATAGAAGAAAAATTATTGATATTTTAAAAAATGTAAAGTTTTGTAATGCACTTATTCACATTCAGACAATTACAATTACAACTTAAAATTCGTACAGGAATCTAACGAAAACTGTAATTGACAAGAAAAGTAATAAAACGTTTCGTCATTACTTTCCTTTTGATTTACAGTGTCTCGGTCCTTTAGTACTCCCGCATTTTTCGAACAATAAATTATACGTTGCGATAACAGCAAACTTCTTCGCCTATATTGTTATATGCTCCAACTATTCAAGTAGTGAAAGGACTCTTATCTAAATGGTAAAACAACAATCTTTATTGTAAGCTGGATTTTAATAGTTTATTTACGTTATCACGTGGAAAACTGGGGAAGGTGATTAATAGCTTTGATCTCGGAATATTTATTAAGCGTTTATTTCACTTTGACAGCATTAAGTAAATGTAAACAATAGAATGGTAAACACGGAGAATTTTGTACATGTAGAAGTTTTTCCTTTATCTTACCATTTATTTTGTTAGAATTAAAGTCTGTTCATCTTAAAACTTTAAATGAAGAACATTTAATATAAATAAGCTGTTAATTTACATTCTAAAGATATTTAAATAATTTGGCTAAAAGTTTTTCCAGAGCACTTAAGTAACTCAAAATCCAGAGTAATATCATTAAAATTTTTAGTCCCTCTGATCGATGGTGATTCTCTAATGTAAATTATTTTCTGAACATTTATCTTTTTATTTTTCCCACAGAGTAGAAATTTTTGTAAACACTTTAAGTTTTAAAGTATTTCTCAATAATTTGCTGAAGAAACACTGTGAAAACAAATGTAATTAAGAATAAAATAGTTCCATTGTTCCATTTCCCAACCACATAACTAAGAACAAGGATTTATGATTTCTGATTGTGCAGCTATAAATTAGACAAACTTATTACCTTGCAATATTAATGCTGCTATTCTCTAATTCTTAACATTCTCTACTTTAAAAATTACAGTCTGTTTTTCGTCCTACTTCGTCTTTTTGCTCACCAAATTTTCGACTGGAACAAACTAAATAGAAAAAGCTTCCAGATAAAAGAATAAATTAACGGCGCTTTATCATTAAAGTTGTTTTTTAGACTTTCACATCTGTAGCAAAATGGATGAATTTTAACTAGAATATTGTAGACAAGTTCTAATGCTATTGCGTTACGTTTTGCTATTTTCTTTAACTGTGGATTATGTTTTCATTAACCTGGTCCATCATTTATCTGCAACAAAATCTTAAAAAATGCAGTGAACAATGGAAAATACTCCACTAGTGTAACAAATTATGCAAAAGTATGCAATTTTGATAGACATTATTTTATTTTCTTCATGGCTGCTCAAGTTTTTTACCTCTATTATGTTTGAATTGTTTGGTAGTTTTTTTGTAAAATTTTGCTGGAAAAATGATTAAGAGTTAAACCATGTAGTCGAAACCACTTGCCTCAAATATATATATGCATACGTCAAGATATTTTTTGTATTTCTTGTAACGTTCGCAAGATTTTTGTTTGATGTACTTTTATTTAAAACGTATTTTTTTATAAAACGCACGAACCTGATGCCAAATTAATTTGTGAGTTCTGTACGTATTGTTTGAGGTAGAGTTTTCACGTATTATCGGCATGATCAAAACGTTTGCATTTTTAAAAGTCGTTTTATGATGTCGCAAATTAGTATTGAAAATCGGTCTCTGTTAAATTTAGTCCGATCGACCTGTTATTTGTTTTAACTGTCAATTTCGAATATAAATTAGAATAATTTGATTGAATAAATTGCTTGAGAACGTGTATATGGCTTTAATGAAACATGAAATGTGTCCAAATTCTGCTTTCATTAATATTAAATTTGCTGAATAAAACGTGGCTAAACTCTAGGTCTTACCAGTACAAATTTGTGCCAAAATGTGTGATTCTTACATTCTTTGGAATTTTTTGGTTGAAATCAATGATTTAAATTCTTTCCATACTTTGATTTCTTTTATTCTGTTGAAGAATTTTGATGCTTTACATGTTTTTTACATTCTTTGAATGTTTTAAATTTTTTAGATGTTCTATATATTTAATTTTTCACGTTTTAAAAAATATTTCCATTTATTTAAATTATTTAGTTATTAGTTAACTTTGTAGTTTTGTACTTTTATTGTGTCTATTTTTGTATTTAAAAAACATCTACGTCTCTTACTTTTTTTTTAATTTTTACTTTTCCGCATAGTTGCATTCCTGGATTCTATTAATTGATATAGTACTTTAAATTTTTGAACCGTAATTTTTTTTTAATTTTTGAAACCTCTGGAGTCCCACCTTTTACTAAATTTTCTATAAAAATTATTCTCATGTTTTAGTTTCTCAATTTGTTTCTATCCTAAGTATATTTAATATTCTTTGATTACTCCATGTTCTTTAAATTTGCCAGATACGCTAAATTGTCCTAACAGGAATTGTCATCTGTTTACTAGTGAATTTGCGGTTTCCTGTTTGATTATTCACTTACATTGATGTGTGCTTATACACAACGTAAAATTTAAAATCTGGAATTTATTTCCGGTAAATTAATCCCTTACGTCACAGTGTATCAAGGTAGTAAACACTTCACAGAAAGTGTCAAACAAAGCGTCAAGAGTTACAACGAACAGATTCAAGATTTTATCTGATTAAGACAACACAATGTTAAAGACTGTCTGCTGTACATGACCATCAAGAATTTATTATGGCCATCATATCTTCAACCTGCCTATTTAAAGAACTCCTCCAACCTAATGTGAAACCAATGATTAACTGATCAAAAGATTTCTATGACTATTTTCCTCATTGTTGACTCGTTACTTTTTACTCCCCCGATTTTATTTTTTTTCTCAAATTCTAGTTTTATTTTTTGTATTGCAATTTTTCATTGTGTAACTTTAAATTAGCGTTTTGCTGTTTCGAAAATTTCTTCTTTGAATTAGACGAGTTTTGTTACCATGAGTCTTGTGAACACGAAAACATGATAAAAATAAATACAAGTACGGTTCAGCACGGACAAAAGTCAAATTTTGACCCTGTCCTACATGTTTGCGTCAGATCAATAGATGGATAGGGTTAAAATATTGTAACGAATATAATTTGATTGGCTCTATGATTTGCTAGAACAACGTAAAAAAAATTATTCTATACAGTTACAAGCTTATACATGATAACCAACGAAGTGGTTTATAAGTTGCTTATTATATAGTTTATATATATAAAAAATAATGTGTTTATACGCATTTCTGATAAAATATGCTCTCTAATATTAATTTTAGCCTTATAAAGTTGTGATCATACAAAAACTTGATTATTATGTAGAATTTTTACAGAAAGAATACTAAATATAATAAGCGTAAACTGATTTGGTCTTGTCTACGAATTTTTCGCTTGCACAGAAGCAACAAAAACTCTCTAGTGATTATATGAAAATTATTAATTGCTTCTGTACGTGTGGGCGAATTGAAAAATGGCGTAAGCTCTAAGACTTATTGTTTAGCTTTTATTTATTAGGTACATTCTTTCTGTGGCGCCAAAGGCACAAAAAGTTAGATCTTACGAAGTTACAAGACATCGATTATTCCTTTTGACTTGAACTTTCGCTTTTCTCTCGTTGATACGACCCTGCCTAAACTTCCTTTAGCGATTTCGGTATGTTAAACGAAGCAAATTGCCAAATTTAATGCGCGAAATCGGCTTTTAAATGTGCGAAGTAATTCAGCTGACGAATGCTTTCCCAATACAGATTTGCAATTTGTCCTTTCACATAGAACATCATAACTACAGAAACCATGCGCTTTAGCGCGCAAATCTGTCTGATGAGTTTGAATGTAAGGGTTGAAATTAATCATCCAGGTGGAGTTTACACTCTCACCATGAAATCACTTAATCTATTATTAATCCAAAACGAGGCACTTCATATAGTTAAACATGATATAAATCCCGATAAACTTATTTGTGTACACAAACATCCAAGCCGTCATCACGTGTATATTATCGACGAGCATAGTCCGAAATGTATCTCCAATCATCAGGGTTATCCTAATCAGCGGATTCCCTTAGACTTGCCGAGGCAAGAAAAGTTAAAATCAGTTGTCGGATTGAATTCGCGCAAACCATATCAAAAACCACACCAAAATGTTCAGTGCCCAGTTGGTTCGAAACGGACGCATTTTAGCGTTCAATGGCACTGGTTTCTTCAAAGTTCCCGGACAGATTGCGGCGATACGTCCCGACGCTTTAACACCTGCGAGAACCGCAACTACGACACCTGGACTGTGGCTACCCAAACTCACACAGGTATTAAAAATTTTGTTTAGGCCCAAATTCACCGTTTCCAGAGTCAAAATATTGACACGTTGTCACTCAAGGTCACGTCTATTTCGAAACGGTCGGTTTAAACGTGTTTTGGTCTTAAAAACACGTCAATTGATATCAACTGTACTTTGACAGACATTTTTCCTCCATTACAAAAATATAATCAGTAAATATTTTGATGGATTTTATGCATGGACAAGAGAAATACTCGCATTTATCTTAATTATAACAATAACGAAAAAGAAATTAGAACTTTAACCCTAACTTTTTAAGAAGAAGAACATTATGTTGTCGTGTGTATCTATTACTTAATGGGATAAGGTTCAGCTTTATTGTTGTTGTACCTATATTTATCTTGTAAAATTTATTGATTTAGCAATTAATCTTATCAATCGTGTAATTCATAGTGACTATTATCTACTCCAATGGAATATTTTCTATCAATACCTATCGAAAATAAACGATCATGCGTGAGTAATTTGATTTTTGAGTGTTTTCACTAGTCTGGCAATTTTTAAAACAATGATCAGAGTTCAGGAAATCAAATGGTAATTTAATCTTGTTATTACAAGATTATGGTTGCTTAAAAAGGGGATTCAATTTATGATAGTGTTTATCTGCAACCATATAAATTATTTTCTAAGAGTCATTATCGTGATGTTTTTGAACTGTACTGTATAAATTTAACTACAATTTTCATCATTTTTTAAATAGATTAAAAATTTTGATCTTTTACTTTTCTGAACAATATCCGTAAATTCATGTATAACGTTTTCACCTGATATATCCATCCCCACATTCTTTTTTTTGCAGAAAGGGCGTATACCTGTGTAAAGAAGAAATGTATTATTTCGCTCGTCTTTAGATTATAGCTTTCAGATTTTACCGAATCTGTTCCAGAAAGAACAAAATAACAAGTTTGTTATGATTGATAGCAGTAACAAAACCATAACGAACAGGAAAAAAATAAGTTTTCTTTAGAGATTTACGCTCCTTCTTGACAGTTAACTACGCAATAAACTGGTATAGAATTATAGGAGATATTATCGTTCAACTATTGAGCGCTTTTAGAACTAAATTATGGAATCTGGGTGCCTTTCAAACTTTATCTTTTCGGTTGTTTATTTTTATTTGTTTTGAGGTAGCTAATTTTTGCACACATAACTCGTTTTTGGAAGAACTAAATCTAGTTGTTTATTTCTATGTAATATCAAATTGAGCTACCTTTGATTGATGGATCGATTTGTATATAGGAAATTTCTAGTTGCAAGGCTACTAACAACAACTATTGTTTTAATTGTAGAGAAACTGAAGATATGTACTTTACAAAATTTCCATATCTATTCATTTGAAATGAGTTCATGGTTAATCTTCTCCACGTCATGCGTCACTTAGAGGCTGAAAACTGTCTTTCGAAACTTTAAGCTTCAAAATTACCCTCAAGGTAAAGGAAGATAAAAACGTGAGTTCAGCAGACTCATTCATACTTCATTAGTTTGAAGCGACATGCACATAAACCAAATCCAAATGTTTTTTTAATCTTTTTTCCATTAAAAGGAAGACTGAGTTTTTTCTAAATTATTTTTGCAAAGACCTTTGATGTGGTACAACTTTCTCAGATATGATGTCAAATTGTCGTAATTAGTGATTATAATGACAATTTGTTTTGAAATCGATTTTTCCTGAATGGGCCTGTAAATAATGTCAAGGAAACAGATTTTAAAATATTTTGATAAGAGGGTCAACACGCGACGTTATCTCAAAACAAAGCAACGTGGTTAGTATTTTTGTGCACGAGTCCAAACACGTGGGTCCAACCAACGTTCCATTGCATATTTCCCAAAACTAAAATCAATACAACCTCTAAACCTTAATGACAAACTGAGTGTACACAATACGGTGCATACGCACCAGAAACATTTTAAAATATTCCATCAGGAATGCATTACAGATTTGCAAGCATCACAATGATGTAATTTTCGTTAATGCGGTTTTCATGTGCTGCATTTTATCAGTGATTATTTTACGTTCACAGGCAAATTACGAAAAGAGAGTTTTACAAGAAAGAAAGCAGACAACTTTCACAGACAGAAGCCAGTTGAAATACGCCCGAAGGCTGGTAGTGAAATTGGGAAGTGCAGTCATCACTCGAGAGGATGAACATGGATTAGCTTTGGGACGTCTCGCTTCAATTGTAGAACAGGTAAGAGAATATTTATTACGAATGAGTGCGTTTAAAAGTTTTGTTCTGGAATGTAATGGTTACGTCTTTGAAACACGAAAATAGGTTTACACTGTAGCTCACCTGGCGAAATGGCTGATTCAATTCATGCTTCAGACGTCATTGAATTTTTTATATAAAATTGAAAGAATAACACGGTTATCTAAATTCAAATTCAATCGTTAGAATTAGAAGGGCTTGAAAAGCTGTCGATGTATCAATATTACATTTGAATATGTATCTCAGGGCTAAGCTACAAAATTAATTTGCTGTCGATTGAAATAATAGGTATGAATAATTACGGTAGAAATATTTATGGCTTTTTTTATTATTTTTTTATTGATTTTTAAAACGCAATAACAAACGTTAAATTCTCTTCTGCATCTTCATTACTTTTTTTAATATAATTCACTGAAGAATTATTAGGTTGCATAACCTCAGTTCGGCAATTTTCATAACTTTATGAAATTAAACAAACGCAGGCAAACTTTCAATCTATCAAATCAATTTGAATAAATAATGTTAATATGTTTAAACACTAAAGCAAACATTAATGGGATTTAATGTATTAAACATCAATAAAAGTTATTATTTATTTAGTTCACAAAGTGATGCTTCATTGCTCGATTCTGAAAGTTGAAAAATAAATTTTATTAATATTAAAATCAGTTTTCAAAACGTACATTGAGTGTCAAAATTTGGTAATTAAATGTTTTGCCTAAAGAAGCTTGCTTTCAGTAACTGTCTACATATTTTTACAAGCTTTGACGACGGTCGTGAAAAATATTATTAGCGAAAACGACTCTAATTTACACAACGGAATCGTAAAACTTGAAAAATCATAAGAAATGCATAAATCTTCCAAATTAACGAGGCAATCAACAAAAATTACACTGCGATTTAAGCTATTGACTGTTTTCGTGATACGAAAGCAGATTTAACAATCAAAATACAATTTTATTAAGTTGTCAAAAATACCATCGATCGTTAGCTCTCATCCTCGGTAAATCCACTTTTACTGGCTTAACTTCAAACGAACGCTTTCATCGATGTTTACCAAATCTGAATTAGAACGTTATCTTGTATTGAAAACTGGAATATTGGTGGGCGGCTTCCTAAGAAAGATTAATGACTTGAGAAAGTGCAAAACGTCATCTTTGTGGAAACTTTATATAATTTATTATTCCAACAAAAAAATTGCTAAGCTTTTATTAACAGGCACTTCAAAATAAACTGTCAAAAGCTCTTTAAATACGAATACAGTGAAATTTCAGCTAAAATTAAACTCAGACAAAATAATGTTATCACAACTCGCTAAAAAAGTGATGCCTGTCAAAAATTTATCAGTTCCGGGTCATCCATTCTTGCGTAATTCGAGAATTCGTATATTTTCATAACTATTTTATTTTGCTTTGATTATAGATTTTGCGGTTTGTTACGCGTAAACAATGAGCAAAATTTATAATGAGCATCGTGTGTTGTGGATAGTCGTTTATTAAATATATATTTTAACAGATAATAAAAACTCATAGCGAGAGTACCTTTCCATGAATTTTCATTCTTTAAAAAAATATATGCTTTCAGCCTCACACAAAAAATGTCTAGTATTAACAAAATGAGCCACATTTTTTACGAGCGCCTCGCCTTATCAAACCGAACTAAGAGCAAAATATTTTCGAATATAACTGCAATGTTTTGAGCAGTAATTCCTTTGAACCGTTTTCGATAAAGCTACGACACGTGTGATTTTTTCCTCAAATCGTGCATCTTACTTTTTATTCTGATAAGATACGACTATTTACAAATAAATGCGACGTTACAAAGTCTAGACTGTTCTACAAAATGAATAATACCCATCACTACACCAGCTTGTCAGCCATTCCGTCACTAATTAAACTTTTTTTTATCCAACAAAACGGAATTAAAATTAATCATTCAAGGGAGAAACCGCCATGTGTGGAAAAATTTTACATGTCACAGTTTTTTATGAGGATCCCTAATGCAAATTTTTTGAAGCTACGCCAAGATCACTGCTATAAAGCAGTTACGATCCGGGCGTTAAATTCGTCAAAGAGTTTAATGAAAATTCTGGATCAGTGAATATCTAAATAAAAATCGTGACGCCTAATTCTAATTACGAAATACCTTACTGATTGTTTCCGCTTTGCTTACGTCGAAGTAGAAATTTTAAAAATTAGTTCGAGACGAAAGGAAATTATTTCTGTGTGAACGATGCTCTGAGTGAACATTTCATTTTGGATGAATATTTTAGAAAAAATAAAAAAAATATTGGCACTGTTATATTTTAACTGAGACAAAGCAGTGTGGAATTTTGAGAAAAAACACCGATTTTGAGAAAGCAACTATAGATCTAAATTTAAAATGAAACTGTATAGTTTTATAGAGTTACAAAGGAGTTGTGAACGCGATGACCTGAAATAACGCTCTGTTTAAACCTCCAACGCTCGAGCTTTTAAATTGCTGTAAAAGTTATAAAATTATGTGGTAGACTTTACGTCATTAGAACCCATTAATTATATTGAAAAAAGAGTTCTAATTGTCGAAAATAAAATTGAGCGACCGTGCTTTTCTCACAAACTAAATTCGTTGGCTTTTTCACACAGTCTCACTACTCCGCTTTTCTTTGAAAAACTTTTCCATCACTGAAAATGCGCTGTATAAGAGGAAAAATCGACTTGTTATAACACTCCGTTAATGACACGGATCTCATATAATATAGCGGCTTTTCACTTCGGCTGGAAAAGCTTGAGAGAGCCTATTCGTTTTATAATTGAGACGTCACATTCAGTCCGAGCTCTTTTATTGCAGGTTGCAGAATGTCAGAACGAGGGCAGAGAGTGTGTTATGGTGACAAGTGGAGCTGTGGCCTTCGGAAAGCAAAAATTGACCCAGGAATTGCTCATGTCTTTGTCCATGAGAGAAACCTTATCGCCCACGGATCATACAAGAGAGGTAAGAGTAATCAAATTCATTTCGAACCCAACGGATGTCCTTTAACTACCCTCGAGGATACGACTATCGATTGGAAAGCACGTGTTTCTTTCTCCCTTTTTATGGGGGATTTTTATTGTTCCCTGGAATTGTTTTACAATAGCTCCGCGAGGATTTCCCAGCGAAAAAAAATTGGATTGTTCTACTATAGCCGACAATTCACGGCTTCTGTCCTTTGTGAGGGTCGTTTCGTGTCGGTATTCCGGATATTATCAAGATCCAACCTGTGGAATACTGAAAAAGCACGTCAGAATTTAAAATTATTGATGCCATTAACAGTTTTTGAACATTAGCACGCTTTATTTCCCACAATTTTGCAATGTTTTACAAAAAAACGATCAAATCGAGTTTAAATTAACCGTGTGTGCTTTCGGGTTCTCTTGATTCGTTTATACTCCAATTTAATTTATTGCTTTTTCAGCGAATTAACTGCAAAATAATTCGTGATGAATAATTACATTTTCATAAAATTTGGTGGTTAAACTAATCCCGTAACTATTTTAATCTGCTGCCAACCTGCCAAACTACTTCGGAACTTCGGTTTTGTTTCATTGCACTTGTTAAAACAGACAAACTTTATGACTTTGCCAATGGACTTAATTTTGCTATTGTACTATAACTGAAACCGAATTTTGTTAGCAAATAAAATTGAATTGTTCAAGTTGAGTACAACAAGCAAACTCCGGAAATCAATATATTTTGTGGGGTTTAAGGATTTAGGGATTAAACATCTTGTTTCCTTCCTTTTTTGTTCTGGACGCTGTTTCATTATATGTTTATGGCTATTTCGTTCTCAGTGTAGTTGTAGTTTATTTAAACAACTTGTCGGTCGGTTTGTTTCCATCAAACCAACTGTGTGGTCCCAATAGATATTCCTAATCTAAACAAAATAGTTCTTGTGAAGAGTTTTATTTAAGCAGACCTTGTTCTAATTAAATTAATGTATTTGTTCAGTTGTTATGTACAAAGGTTTATTTATGAATTTCTATTTACTGTAAATTTTCGACTGTTATATTTATTTTAGAAAATTTGAACTTTTTAGACCTGGACGAGATTATTTAAATAATTTGTCAATTTTTATTTGAACTATGAATCTCTCTTTCGTCACCTTTTTATGAATATTCTTAGCTTGTTTTTTTTTCTAGAAACGAAATCATTATTTCTGCAAAAATGCAAATATCCCTACAAAATATCTTAAAATACTGTAAATTAATATATTTAATATTACCGATAATTCACTTTTTATTTAGATTTGGACGTGATAAAAACAGTTGTTAACCAAAAATCAACATTTGTTTAAAAAAATAAAAGCTCTCCATTCACATGTGATTTTCCTACTTACGCGCTTTCACCCTATTAAACCCACGTGCCTCGTGCTTAGTTCTGCTAAATTTACTCATTTAACTCTCACTTTCAGGACGCTGGAACATTATTGGAACCTCGTGCCGCCGCCGCCGTTGGCCAATCTGGCTTGATGTCTCTTTATGACGCTATGTTTGCTCAATACGGTGTAAAAATCGCCCAAGTATTAGTAACTAAAGCAGACTTTTACAACGAGGAAACGCGTAAAAATATCTTCAGCACCCTGTCAGAACTGATCAGCCTCAACATCGTCCCGATTATAAATACCAACGATGCCGTTTCACCACCCCCACAAGTCGATGAACCCATTGGAGGCAAAGGTGGAAAAAAGGGAATCAGTCTGAAGGACAACGATAGTTTGGCTGCTATGCTCGCCGCTGAAGTACAGTCCGACTTGCTGATTCTCATGTCGGACGTTGATGGAATTTATAACAAACCACCATGGGAAGAAGGTGCGAGGTTCCTTCATACTTTCACGTCGGATCTAAGACATACCATCGAATTCGGACAAAAGTCTAAGGTGGGAACAGGTGGAATGGACTCGAAAGTGAATGCCGCTATGTGGGCGTTGGATAGGGGAGTTTCGGTAGTTATTTGCAACGGAATGCAAGAAAAAGCGATCAAGACTATCTTGTCCGGGAGAAAAGTGGGAACATTCTTCACGGATTCGAGTATTGGAGGCTCCCTGTCCACAGAAGTCATCGCGGAAAACGGTAAGGTGGTTTCTAGATAACTCTTAAAATATCGAGTGAGCTTCAAGAACTTCTCAATTCCGACAAAAAATAAGAACGGTTTTTCTAGTCCACGGATTTCTCTCTGAAATTCCCTCCGTTATCACGCAGCTTACTTTAGGCGTAAAAATTGCGTTAAATTATATCTCGAGCTAACAAACACACTAAAACGCTTCATTGCATTTGTTCTGTGTGGTTTGGGAAGCTACTAAAAGTTTAAACTGTCTTAACATGGAAGCTAGAAAATAAAGTGAGCAATCTCTTGAAACAAGAGGATTGGTGAGATTAGTATTAAAGCCTGATTAAACTAGGAAATTTTTTGGGGTATAACACTGACATTATTTAGAGGCTTTGAGCTTAATAATTAATGAGCAAATTCAAAGTAAGTAGGCAAATTAAAGCTTGGCTCAAACTAGTTTCAATGTTTGTTGTTTAATAACTTCTTTCTGTGGCAGTTATACTCGTTAATAAATTAGCAAGCATTTTCTTAATAAAGCCGCTTCCTGACTTTCAATTTAAGTCTAGTTTTTCAACTTTGTTAAATTAGCATAAAGTGACAGAAATAAATTTTAATTGGTAAGTGAATATAAAGTTTATTTAAAATATACAACAAAAATAAGGGAAGTAGGTATCAATTAATTAATTAGCACATTTCCGTACGAAGGCATGGCAAAACTGGAACGAATAGTAGTTATAAAACTGGGAGTTATTCGTTGCAAAATTTATCATTTATTTTGCTGTTTCGACTTCTTCGTAATTTGCTCGATATTGAATCGTAAGTAGGTTTAAATCATATAAAACCATTACATCGAGACAGAAATGCAAGAAATAAAACTTTCAAATGAAGTAAATGTAGATCCATTTATGAAAATTGAAAAACCATTAGTTGCTCAACTGATCGTAAAACCTGAACGTGCTCCCGAAACTCATATGTCGTCGAGAAATTCTTTTATTTTATCATTAAAATTTCCCTGTCAATATTTTTTGCTTTAATTGTATAAAACGGTTAATTAGTTACGGCTGATCAATATAGAAAAAACGAGTTTATTTACTAAAATTACATTTTATAATAAAACAAAGAGATGAGTCAGAAAACGTTCATTAGAGTGAACTCATTATTGTGCTTTGTACCGTAGATAAAAATAAAAATGATAAAAACGTGTTTTATTGATTAAACTATGTACTTAGATCAATATTATTTGCTGTCAAATCCAAATAATTTTATATTTACTGTGCTTTCATTTAATTAGTCCTCCAAAATTAATTAATAAGAAATTGGTTGTCACCATACCACCTTTTTTTACTAGTTTCAAACTCTTTAGCATTCATAAATAGCGAACTTTTGTTAAAATTCAAAATACCCAAACCGAAATATTTTGTTGATTGTGAAAAAACAAACATCCAAATTCATCTTTTTTCCCGAGCTAACAAATAAGCAACACAAACACTTTTTCCTAAATCTCCAATATTTATTTTGCTTGCTCATTTCAGCACGAGCTGGGGGTAGACTGCTCCAGACTTTAACTGCCGAACAGAGGGCGTCGTGTGTACATACTCTGGCAGATCTCCTAGTATCGAAGCAATCGGAAATTCTTGACGCCAACGCGAAAGATTTATCAGAAGCGACGAAATCCGGCTTAGCGAAGCCACTCCTCTCTCGTCTTTCACTTACCCCAGCAAAGCTCCGCAATCTAGCGATAGGGTTAAAACAAATCGCCGATTCCAGCCACAACAACGTTGGCAGAGTTCTTCGAAGAACCAAGTTAGCAGAAGGATTAGATTTGACCCAAATCACTGTCCCAATCGGAGTCCTATTGGTCATTTTCGAATCTAGACCAGATTCCTTACCACAGGTAGCGGCGTTGGCTATCGCTTCTGGTAACGGATTATTGTTGAAAGGAGGCAAAGAGGCGGCACACAGCAACAAAGCGCTCATGGATCTTGTTAAGGAGGCGCTCGGTACGATAGGAGCGACCAATGCAATCTCTTTGGTAAGTTTATTACGAGATGTTTTAAAAATTAGCCAATTTCCTCTTACCTGGGGGTATTACGTGACTGTATTTATCGCCCCAGTGGTTCTGAAGCTCATTTTTAGTAAATTACTCCGGTGGAGTGCAGCGTGTCCGATGCAGGGAGAGATAATTAATAATTCCAACACGGAGTTCTGGCGCAATTCGATTTTCGACGTGATGGGAACTAAAGTGTTAAATCTTTCAATAAAACAAAAATAACACTAAAACCGCCAGAACACCAAAACCCCGTTCTCAAGTCGTTACAGATTTTAATAGGTTATCGGAAGAGTTTAATATTTTATAACTTAATAAAAACACACGTAAGAGTTCATAAATGGTGGTCAAAAGTTCCACTTTTTTAACTTTTGTTTCAAAGCAGAAACCACAGAATGCTGAATCGACACTTCAAAACGCTGAAGCGTAGCACGTTGTTTATTTTTAAATGCAATTTTCGAGTGGTTGATTGGTTGCCCGCACGTTTATTACAGAGTCCGTCAACACTTATGTCCCAGCCTACAAACCCATTTAATTTTCAAGTTATAAATACAATTTTTTTTACATGTAGCGCTACAAATTGACCCGATCATACTGTTCACCATATGTGAGATATATGCAAAAAAAAATCTTCCAAAAATCAAAAGCAATAAAAAGGCGGTAAACTTTAGCTACCTTGTTCTTTTTACAGTAAAAATCATAAAAAATAAAATTGAACATGTGCTACAAAGAAATTAATTGATATTTCTCATTTTGCTAAGATTTATGCTATTAACTAAGTAATTCATAATACCTAATATTTTACCCTTAGCATGAGTAGCCTCCGAAATGCAGAGTCGAGTCGAGAGTGGTGGTATTTTTAGCGCAAGCACAAAGTACCCAATAAAGCTCCAGGCTATTTATTTATTATCTTGTTCCTTTGAAATTTATCATGTAATTTCTTGAAACATAAAAAAACCTGAAAGTGGTAAAAATAACAATTGTACTTTGACATTTTGTTCCAAGCTATTGTTGGAATCCTCGAAAAAAATTATAAAAAGCAAGATTAAGGTTTAAATATAGCATTTTGAAATGGAATTTTGAATCTTAATTTGGTATTTTAAAGGATGTCTGGCTGAAGAAAATGAGAACTTATTGTTAAATGAAAATTGGCAAATATATAAAAAAAAGTCCATTTTCAAAATAAAAAGTTTATATCGAGATTCTGCATGACATCTGTTCATCATGTCTATTCGTCAAGTGGTTCCCGTAGTCGTCTCCCGTACTCCCGTGCTCCGATGAGTCCCGAATATTCCGGCAGGATCGGTTTGGGCGACTTTCGGATACCAACGGGTCTTGTCAAAATTGATGCTAACATTGTTTTACCAACCAACGAACAATCCTGTTATCTTTACTTTAAGTTAACCAGTAACACACAACATACGTTGTAATTCTGGCTGCTATACACTGTATGAAGATAAGTTTTTATTTGTTGTTTCATCTAGTTTAACAGTAATTTAAAACTTCGTTACATATTGTGTACTTTAAGCTTTTAGTGCAAGGTTTCTCATATTTCACACTCCAAAACTTTCGCTATTTATCATGTCATTCATCCAAGTTTACCGTTAGAATCATGGATTATATAACCATTTCAAGGCAAACGATACATTATCCATATTAATTTTAAGTAATACCAGCTATTAAATACCCATATTTTACCGGAAATTCACATTGGAACAACGTTGGTAAATACAGAAATTCGAGAAATCAAACCTGGAAATGTAGTTACCGTAGATGCATTTGTGAATATCGAAAAGCCATTAGTTGATCTCCAGATCGTAAAAGCTGCAAGTGCATTTATATGGTTTTATAACCAGTGGAATTAAATCCGCGAACGTTTCTCTATTTTTCTATTAAGGGTTACATGAACAGAAAGTATGAATTTTAAGAGGTAAATATTGGCACTTCTTAACTTTTATATATTGTTTTGTTTCATGAAAATGTGGGGTATAGTTTGAAATGAGTTGTATTAAATCGAAAGACTTAGCAAAACAAAAAAGTTTTGGTGAGATTTAATCCAATATTCCGCTTGGAAAGTTGCTGTCACTCCCTTTTTTGCTCCCTGTAGAGGTATTCAATCCTTCCCTATTTTTCATTTCATCTACAAAAAATATTGCCTGCACAAGCACTGGATTTATTGTCAGAGTTTATAAAAATAATTTATAACATGCCACGCTTTTTAATACAAAATTCGGTTGTTCCAAAGCGAGATATTGATCGCTGATGTATTATTTATGGTTTTGTAGAATTCTTTCAGTTTTTAAAAGTGTTCTAAAACACTTTGATGACAGTGTAACACAATTTAACGACAACATTAACATATTTAAACTTGGCGAAAAAACTCCAGAGTTTATACTGACCATTATCAATTTTATCGATCATCATTGCACGGATGGTTAGGTCATTTCTGTGATGTAATGACGACAAGCTACTTTTTAGTCATTCTAGCAAATGTTACGGTTAATCAAATTGTAACAATTTCTTGCTGACATCAGTTGGATTTTGTTCAACTTGGAAGTCTTAAATATATTTACTTCTTTGCCCTTTTTCCTGCAACAGCGCGCTGACGTAGATCTTTGTCCAATTTTTATGACCCCTTCTCAATTTTACATCAAAGTCCATCTATAAAACCAAACCCTCACAAAAATAAGGATCTTCGTCACTTTGACAGTTCGAAAGGCAGAGAAAAAGCAGAATTAAAGCGAACGGAACACGTTCGACCCGTGAGAATAAGTGGAATTGTCTGATTTAAAAGTATTCCTTTGAGTACCAACTCGGACCCTTCTCTCAATGATACAAAACACGTTTTAGCTGAAACTTACACATGAGAGAAGAAATTTTCACTATTATCTTTCAGGTATCCACTCGCGAAGAAATCAGCGACTTGTTATCCATGGAGCAACACATCGACTTGATTATTCCTCGTGGTTCAAGCGACTTAGTTCGCAACATCCAATCCCAAAGCCAACATATTCCTGTGATGGGTCATGCAGAAGGAATATGTCACGTATATGTTGATAAAGATGCTGATTTAAATAAAGCCTTGAAGATCATCAGAGATTCTAAATGTGATTATCCTGCTGCTTGCAACGCCATGGAAACGCTTCTTATTCACGAAGATCTTATGCAAGGAGACTTCTTTTCGGACATCTGTAACATGCTGAAGCAAGAAAATGTGAAAATCAACTCGGGTCCTGCTTTGAGCAAGATCTTGACGTTCGGACCACCACCTGCTAAGACAATGAAATACGAATATGGTGCTTTGGAGTGTTGTATTGAAGTTGTGAAGAATCTGGACGAGGCCATCAATCATATTCACACTTACGGAAGTGGTCACACTGAAGTTATTGTTACCGAAAACTGTAAGCAGAGGGTGAAAGTTTACATTTCTTTTTAACACGTATTTTCTAGCTGATAGTGCTAAAAACTTCCAAAAGAAGGTAGACAGTGCCTGCGTCTTCCACAACGCTAGCTCAAGATTCGCCGATGGTTTCCGCTTTGGTCTTGGTGCCGAAGTTGGTATCAGTACCGCCCGAATTCATGCTCGTGGTCCTGTAGGTGTTGAAGGCCTTCTTACCACAAAATGGGTGCTCACTGGATCTGGCCACGCCGCTGCTGATTTCGCTGAAGGCGGCAGTTGCCAGTGGCTCCATGAAAACCAGCCCATCAATTAACTTGTTAGATTAGATTGTTACCAGCTTTATATTTTATTTAATTCGTGTCATCATGTACATTTTGTAAATACAAACCTGTTATGTTTAGCGTGTAAGTTTTTATTTAAATAAATGTTGACAAAAAATACAAACTCTTTTATTTGGCTACATATTATAAATGTTGGAAAATGTATATAAAGGAAAATATTTTCACAGCAAGTGTTGCTAAACCTAACGTACACCTATACATGCATAAAAATAAGTAAAAAATTCATGAACGGTGATTTTTAGGATCGTTTTTCCATCAGTCACAATTAGTAACAGTAAACGTGAATTCACATCTAAATTATCTGACACTTTTACATCCCAAAGGAAACGTGTGTAAATGGCAGTTGGAGCCTTAACTACATGTGTTCCCCATCTAAGAGACTACTCCTTAGCTAGACAAATAAAAGAGAGTGTCTAAATTTAAGTAAAATCACAGAAATAAGATGGCTTTGGAAGTGACATTTACTGCTCTGTCTCAACCTGGGAATCCCCGATTTTGACACTTTTTTCCACTGATTCGGCCATGTACTGCCAGTATTTCGCTCTAATTGGATCATACTTTTCGGCAAGCTGAGTACACAAAGACTTTGCTCTTTCAACGCTGTACAGAGAATCTGTATTTCCTTGTGAAACTTGTTCAGAACACATGTCAACTATCAGTGCCAGTAGAAAAGGTGATCTATTACCTGAGTTGTACAGTTCTTCACAGAAGCTTGTCACTTTTTTATTATGACTAAGTCCACTTTTATCATGAAGTAAAACCCTAAAATATTTTAATCATAATTAATTTCTCCTTGATTAACATCAATTTGAGTGCAAAATTTAAGTATCTGAGTCACTAAATTAATTGCTTATTTATGACACTGGGCAAAAATAAGTGGAACTTGGCCCAAATTTCCACCACCGACGAGACTTACATAAATGAATAGCCCACTAAATACTGAATAAATTTTACAAACATCAAAGGAAAATATGCCGCCAGTAAAAAACTATGGCCAAATAAAAAAAAAAGTGGAACGTATGTCATAGAGTTCATATTGAACTGTCACTTAGACATAACTATCTGTGTTCTCACTTAATTTTCAAAAAATTGATCGAAAAACCAAAATGCACTGTAAGCAACGGAAACAGGCAAACATACGAACACAGCGCCGGGGGCACTAAAAACTAAGTGCTTCTTTTTTGCTAATTTCACATATAACTTTTTACTGACAGCAAGTATTTTTTGTTATAGTAAAATATTGTTAAATTACATAGGTCTCGTAGTGGGGGACATTTGGACCATTTTTTCCATTGCTCTTTATGCGTTAGTTCTAATTGCAGTTCTATTTTTAATGCATACCCTCTTAAGTAGTTCCAAGCACTTTCATTTTCAGTCACTACTTTAATACTTGACAAGGTATAATCAATCTCCCTTTCTAAAACCTCTTCAGTAAAACCTGTGGTGCCCATCACAACAAAATATCGTTGATTCCAGGCTGAATTGTTACGTATGTCGTCGGAAATCAAGCCATCAATATAATCCAGTTCCCCATCATATAAACTAAAAATAAAATTAGAAAAAGACCAAACAAACTTCACCACTCACTTAAAAGTTTTGATTATCCACTGGCGATACTGCCAAGCATGATAGTTTTTAGCATCTTTATTCAAAACGGTCTCAGTCAAATACTTTTCTTTTGACGGATCTTGTAGCCATTCAACTATGACTCTACGATGATGCCAAACCTGGTAATTCTTCGGCTGATTATGCACGATAATCTTTTCAATAAAATTCATTTCTTCACTCAAATCTTTATTGAGTGCTTTTAGTATTTCCCGTCTACAAAACAAAGGCTAGCAAGTGTAGGAAAAAATTCTCAACTACCTGTATTGCCAGACCGTGTAATTCGCCGGGTTGAGAGCAGCGGCATCTTTGGTAAGTTCCAAAGCACGTTCCGATTTCTCTCCGCTTTGTAAAACCGCCCGAAAATAATCGAACACATCTTTGACTAAAAAAAAAAAGAGGTTAAGTACCTAATATAATGAGGTTAGGTTTCCGTGACTGACATTGTTCAGTGTAGTCGATAGCTACGATGGGCTGATCACCGTCATCTTGCGGTACTGGAGTGACGTCCTTCCATTCTTTTCGGTCTTTGTACAATTGGAATGTAGTTTCACTTTCATCGCTGCTACTTTCAGCCATTCTTTTCAAAAAGATCCGACCTAACCCTCGTTTTTCTTGTCAAAATTTGACGTTCGTAAAGTCAATAAGTTGACGCATGAGCAAAAAACAGTGGTCGTGGCTACAAGAGCGATACCGGGATGTTGTAAAAGTACCGGCATACACTAAATAAACAAATCATGAATATTCGGATAAACACAGAATTTATTAAAGCAATTTCTATTTATAAAATTTATTACCACAATGGGATGTAATGTAAACTTAACAAGAAGTGTCAAGGTGTTGAATTTTTCAATTAGTGGGCGAGATTACATGTAACATTAAAAATCAACACATGATAAAGTTTCTGGGGTTTTATATACAATAAATATATGTAACAACGATGCATCGACGTAACATCAATACGACTGTTAGTCTATTCTATACAAATATAAATAGTGACTTTGGGTTGTATGCGTGGATCTATTTCGACCATACTATGGTAACGATAAGCAGAAAACTAGTGTCATTCTGTACCGCTTAGTGTAACATCCGAATTTGGCACAGTACTAACTTCGATACAGTAAAGAATAAAATATACACCTATAATTACATAAGAGAAGAATATCGTCATCCTCATCAATTTGGTACATAGCACCAGAGACGCTCCATTATAAAATAATTGTCGCAATAAAAAAGCTAACGTTATATAACTTTTCTAACCAAAATATTGTCAATTCTTTGACTAACATGAATCACACATTTAGAATCTAATACATCGAACAGTCTTACATTTATCAACAATAAGATCTAAACTTAATATTATATAATGACATATAGATATGTCTAACGAATATGGCTCACTAGTTCTCTAGTAAATTGTGATATCGTCGCTTCCTTATCTCTAGTTTCCCAATTACAAAATACCCATTTTGGGAACGATTTAAAAGCTTTATACCCAATTCCACAATTCTGTAGGTATCAAAGGGTTAATATAAAAATATCTATGTTAAAAGACTAACAAGATAAATAATGATAGAGTCTAACCAAAAGCAATTTGGTGTTACCTGTTATACTAAACTGAAGCTTTTGTACATTTTGCTACACAATTCTTATTTATTAACACACTTGTACTAATCACACTTCTGTCAATAAATAAGAATGTCGACTCTCAAACTGACTAACTAACAGTTTAAGCGATTTATTACAGAAAAATTTGAAAATGTCAGATAGCAGTCAAAATTTAGCATAACGATAAGATTAAAGTATGTACGCGAAAACTGGTGGTATCAAGGTTAATTAATAAACAAACATAAGCTTGAGACGCCATCTTGATTCTATATAAAACAAACTGTAAGAAAAAGAAACTAATAAAGTAGTTTTGTTACTATATAGAATTAGATTTGTTTATTTACCGTCGATAAAACAATGTTCTGTAAACGTCTAAGTAAATTTTAAAAACCTTTTTAACTAAACTATGAATCGTCCTTGACAGTTTATGTATTAAGTAACCTTGTTCAGACAAACTTGTTAATATCAGTTGCCGTCAAATTGTAAATCTTCGAGAGTGCGTATGTCTTTTCTGAACTATCGAAGTTTTGGAAGTTAACGACAACCAAGCTGAGTGTGTCTGAGATTAGAAGTTAACCACCTACTAAGTCTATAATCATCATACACATTTTAGATAATATTTTTAACACATGTTTTAGACTATGCTATGTTCATTTGAAATTTAATACATTTCATATATTTAAAATATACTTTTATCTACACTTTCTTTATAAAAACTGTAAGAAATTTGGTATAAATATACAAACACGCGGTGTACAACGAATCATGTGCTGATTTTATCGACATACTTTACGACAGCGCTTGCTTGGTGCAACGCCATTAGACTCAGATTTGTTCTATTATTATTTTTTTTTGGACAAAGCCTGCAGATTATATGCTGCGCTCTCAGTTCTTGCATATTCGTTCCACACCGTAGCTTGTGTCGTTCATAGATCGTTATGTTAATTTTATCACTGTTTCATTTAAATTATTTTAATTATACGTTGGTCAGTGTTTTGCATGCATTCCTAGGTCGACATTCGTTCATGTCCAAGATGGAGGTGGACGAACGCCGACGGGTGAACGTCATATCGATGAATCGAAAACAGCCATGGAAGAAGAAATATCTTCATCTTTCCTGCAGCACTCGAGAAATTCATCCAGAGTCACGACGCCGTCCTTGTTCTTGTCCATTTTCTGGAATCGTAAAATTTCATGAGATGGAGGGTTATCCCCAACAGTCGCCTCAAGCACATATCTTAACTATCAGCGGGAGGGTGGACCGTTCATGCTGAATAATTCTACAACGTTCGATTGTTAGAAACTGAATTTTATATATTATATCAAACGATATTATCTTTGGCGGGTGTGAAATGCATTTCAGTTTCTCAAGGGAGAGAGTTTTTTTGGAGTGGTAGCACCGATGGGTTATAAAATGAAGTTTTGTAGTTTCTTTTATCAAAAATTGTAAAAATACATCCGACACGACGGCGAGTCCACAGGGATTTCTTTGTACGGATCTGTTGGGGGTGGAAAAACTTTTGTCCTTACGAAATAAATCTTTCACGATATAATAAAATTATTCTATAAAAATATATCCAAATTGAATTTTTTCTCATTTCAGAACTTTCTGCTAAAAAAAAGTATAACTAGAATATATAAGATTTAATCTCTTAATGGAACTGTATCCTAACTAAATTAAATATAAATTATATTATAATAAATTATTATTAATATAAATAAACAATATTTGTGCAAATTGTCAAGCTTAAAAACACTAAAAAAATGTGAAATTCTTAATAAAATATTGTTTTTTCTATTTTTCGTTTAGAATAAAAAATGACGTTATTCGAGTGTTAGAATAATTAGGTCAAGTACTAGAATGGACTGGTGAATTTTAGTTTTCTCGCGTTGGCGGCATGGTCGTAAAACGTCAACGTCAAATGTCAAAAGGTGAATGTGAGCAATGTGTTTAATAACTTAACCTCAATTGTTATGAAATTAATAATATTAAATCATTGTACCCAACCTTGATAAAATTCCCTAAATTTCAAAATTTTGTTTCTTTTATATAAAAAGAAATTAGGTGCTGCAAAATAGAAAAAATAGTATAAAACACGCGTTCAGAAAGCTCTTCCAGCACTTGTTTGTGTGTTTTATACCGAGTTAGTCTTACTGCTAAGCATTTCTGCGTAAAGTGAATAACCAAAAACAAAACCAAAAATTGTAATTTAAAAATTTCGTTCAAATTATTTAAAAAGCGTTAGTATTGGTACTTACTTAGGTTAAGCATGAAATAAAAAAAAAAACGATAAACACATTGTAAAAACTAACATTTTCCGACTTAGTGTAAATGTTTGTGAATCACCCTATATATGCAAAAACAACGCATATATTTTTTTTATAAAATCCCGTGTATCTCTGAATTAATTGCTCTTTACTGCACTTAACTTCACAAAATAAACTTGAAGTAGTTGCGATTACAAAACTAACAAGTAACAACGTTCCATTGTATTGTATCGTTTGTGCGATTTTATTTTAAGTAGGTCAGTACGATTGTTTCAAACGAAATCAAATAAATCACATCACTAAAGTGATGAAAACCATGACCAATTTGAGTTTATCGGCTCATTTCAGAATCGCATTGTGCTAATCGCAGAGTCGTTAAACTTTGGTTTTCGGTTAATTTTCGTGTATTTGTATACCCTAAGGGTATTTTTTTTTAAGAAAAAGAATGTATAGACTTGGCTTGTTGTGGATATGGAAAAGTAGGTGATCTACTTCCATTTTTAAAATACAAGAAACTAGTTACTCCCTTTCTGTATCTGTGGTAGCTAATGCATTGTCGTAACTATTATGGTAGCAAATATATTGAAGCGATAGAACACATCGGAGCAATATTATAAAGTCGAGACAGAATATCGACCAACGCTTAACGATAATGAGTATTAGTACCACAGGTACAATTTTCTACAAATGATTATTATAAGAGGTATTTTATGCATTGACAAGTAACAAGTGACGATTGTAACAAAACGATACGTGACAGTTTTACAAGCTGAAATTATTGTGATGACATATTGAGAACTCTGTCAACATTTATGTTTTATCAAAAATAATGAACAACAAAAAAAAACTTGGAGGGCATAAAACATCGCTTAAGATGAAGTAACCATTATCCCCATTGAAACCGGTATTAAAGACAAATATAAATAAAAGCAAACAAAGAAAATCTATTTTCTCGAGACAAAACTAGAGCAGCAGAGGAGCACTATCATAACTTGCATTTTGCAGCCCACTAAATTCCTTAATCTCTGGTTTAATGGGGATTTTATTCACGTTTTCGTCAGTGGGAGGTGTCTGTCCGTAATAAGACTATAAAATGCACCTCTATTTACTAAACGCTTTAAAAGCAAGTTACTTCAAAGCACCAAACTAGTCGTCTGCATTATAAAATACATACGTAAAGCTTTGTCGACATCGTGTTCTACTGCGTTTGTAATAATGTTTTAATGAGAGGTATTCTAGCTGTGAAGGCTAATTACAAAAAAAAAACTATATAATACATACGAGTAAGGAACGCTTCTTGTGTCGGAATAAAAGGAAACTGAGGTCACAAAGAGAGAAAAAGTAATTCGATTCGTGTTGTAAAGGACTTTTCGCTTTGAACTTGTGACATACGTTTTTATAGTGTTATCAGGCTAAACCAAGTTGAACGAACATCCTCGTTTTTTAGAGTTTCAGGTTGAGATAGATTATGGTTTTGTTTTAAAATTGCTTCGAGTTGAAGAAGATTTTTGAGACTAGTTTAACAAAGCAGGCAACGCCTAGGTTGTCGTTAATATTTATTATGTCACCGGAAGTGCAATATGTGAAACTTTTCACTCAAGTGCGACAATCCGTCGCTAAAACAAAATTTAATAAAGATAAACTATGCATTAGAAATTCTAGAACATGTTTGGAGTGTTTCTTATGTAATCCGACAATTTCAACAAGAAAATGGTGGAAGTGTATAGATCTGAAAAAAATCCATTTGCATCCTTAGAACAAAATTTGATTAAAGCAGACAATGCATCAGAAATTTCAGAGCATGTTTAGGGTGTTTCGTATATAATCCGACAATCTCATCGAGAAAATGGTAAAAATGTATAGATATGGAAAAAACACATTTGCATCATTAGAAGAGAATTTGATAAAAAATACAACGCATCAGAAATTTCAGAAGCTTTGAGTGATTTTTATATAATCCGACAGTTCCAACCAGAAAATGGTAAAAATGTGTAGTTTGGGGTCTATAGATATATATAAAAAAAAAATGTATGCATTCATTTCCACTACAAAACTTGTGGCTTATCACCTAATTTACCTGAAATATCCTATCAACTTTTTCTTTCACCGTGTCTTCATCTACACAAGGTTCTGCAACTTTCCCCATCAAATCATAGATAGCACTAACAATGTCAGTCATCTCTTCACGTGTTATGCATCCATCTCCATTGATGTCGTAGAGTGTGAAGGCCCAACGCAATTTCTCGTCTAAAGAGCCTCTCGACAAAATGGACAGATTCTGCACGAAATCCTGCAACAAGAACTCGGTCAACGTCCTTCTTTCGATTTAATGGAGAGTCACTGTCTGCAAAGTTGGTAACAAAGTCTTGTCAATTAAGTACCAAGTTAAATTTCTAAGTGTGCTGTCAATTTCCGGCTAAATTCTCTTTAATAGTCTTTTTAACATTTCTTCAGCTTGTGAAGATTTAATTATAAATAAAGTCTTCAAAATTTTAATTCAAATCAGTTCGGATAGAATTGAAATTGAATACGAGATAAGAAGTTGGTTATATCAAGTTTTCTTATTGATTTTTTAAAAAAAGTCGGGCTTTTGTATCAATCGAGAGAATATCCATTTGCATGCAAAGACGCTGGCTTTAATATGCTACAAAAAAGTTCTATGGAGTTTTGCTTCAGAGAATATGAATGTACGAATTTGTTTGAAGCTTTAAAGTAAAAAGTTGATTACTTTATTAGCAACACAAAAAGAAGTGTTCCAGTTTTGTATTCCAAATATGCCGATAGAAACCTACCAAAACCCAATAATTTTCGACCTTCCAGATGAGACTATAAAAATATTGGCATAAGCGTGACAAGAACGAGAATTCTTCAGTAGTTTATTTTTAAAATGATGTTTGCAGAAAACATTTGCTACTTCCAGACCTAGTTCAGGTGTTCGATCGATTCAATTATAGACGTCAACGATGAACGGTGTTGGATAAGTCAAACCGTCAAGTTTTCTAAATCCGAGCTTAGAATAGAAGTGTGATTGGTGAATCTGCGAATTGGATAAATTAGATCGAGAGAAATATTCGAGTTACTGTGATTGCATCATTTATATGCGGAACCATTGGCGACGTCTTCACTATTTTATTGGCCTATAAAAGTCTTTCCTTGATAATGTCTACGTAATCAGGCGGTAAACGTGCAGTCTAGTTGCGACAAAGACTGAAATTCGAGGTCGTAAATTTTATTATAGAATTGTAATAGATAGAATCCCCCTAAATCATGTGATAATAATATAATAATATATTCAGGATGTTTTTGGGTAAAAGGTTGCTTTGAAAACTGAAGCTGACCTTTCGGTAAACTAAATTAGATTTTCCAATTCAGTTAAGTTTTCCCACAAGCGGGTTTCAAAAGAAAACATGAGGTTTTAATAACATTAGTATTAATTACTTCTATCACTAACTTTTTCTATGTTCGTTGTTGTAATATCGTGGAAGTTTTTCAGACGAATACGAAATCACAATCGAATTGTCAGTAAAAGTTTACAGAAAAAAATTGTTCTGAATTATTTCAAGTTTTACGCTTTTTACCTTGGCCCTAAAAAATTCTGACAATGAAAACCCATTTTTCCAATAATGTGCTAGCTAATATCAGAACGGAAATACCATACAGGCTATCGAAAAGTCGCTCTCCTGTAATAATATTTGCCTTTAATTCAAGCGTTTAAATAAATATCAAATAAATACAATTCCAGGCTATGTTTACAAGTAATAAATTGCGTTTATTGTAAAAATAGATTCAACATTTTATTGTCCTTGATATTTATCGGGTATTTATGTTTGTAGATTCATTTAATAAATTAATTGGTAAATGTTTTAAAACAGTTCTGAAACGATTTTAGGAACTAAAATTTATCTGTGGTACACAGAAATATTTTTAAATGATGTTAAATTCTGATATGATAAACTTAAGATAATTATTATAAGTTTGTATTTGAAAAGCTGCAAAAGCACAATTCTGAAAAAAATCTTTTAAAGAGTAAAATCCAAACTTTCTTTGAGAATAACTTATAAACCTCACACATGTAAGCACTGATGATCCATCTCTTGATGGATGTGCTTATTACCAGCGCCGTGAATTTTATCTTCACATAAATTTCCACTTTTAGCACCTCAAAAATACAAACACGTTAACAGTCTTCTCTAAATTTAACCGCGTGTAAGAAAGCATTGAATGGATCAGTGGCCTTATTGTTTACTCTAAACCTCAATATCGGTCGATCACTAGTGTCTTATCCTACAGACATTGGTGAGCTCACAGGATAATATCCCAAAGATAACTACAACGCATATCCATCCATCACGTTGACGCTGGCGGTGCCTCATAGTCCTGACACTCCCTCCTCCATTATCCCACAGGTCGTCACATTCAATGAACCCATTTGCATTGCCCATTAGAAAATGAGGGGATGATATGAAATTGGCGCTTTTTTTAAGCTACCAGATAAGTTGATTGTGTTTGATAACAGCAAGCAGAATACCGGTAGCACCTAGCTATGAGCTTTTAATTGAGTTCTTTATACGGCAAACACTCATGGAATTTTATATAGATTGAACATGTTGATAAATTGAGGTTGACGTTAACCGGTGCCGGGAACGTTATATTTAAAAGCTGATTTTTGTTCGTGAAAGGAAAAAGCTGCGTGAATGTTAAAAATGGGTGAACTAAATCGAGAGTTTGGCTGTTATTTTCGGTCTGCAAAATGTAGCAGATTTATACAAAGGTTTTCCAGTGGATGGATAAAATTTAAATTTGTTTGAATAATTCTTTTAACGGCAGCACAGTGAATTTAGCATCCAAAAATTAAGTTCCAGTTCCAAAAGAAAGCGTATAGTATTGCATATTTGTTACTAATACTGCAAGAATAATTTGAAACGACTTGTCGATTTTATAACAGATATTTAATATCAGACATTTAGATAAAGTACAAATAAACTTTTGTCTGATAAAAACCCAACACACGAACCCATTTGAACACGACTTAAAGAAAATAACATGCGAAAAAAAATCGTTTATCTCTTGTTTTTTCCCAATACAAAAACGATTACGAAAAGCTCGTTTGCTGCGTCTGGTAATGGTCCTCAAAATTGAAATTCTTCGGAAAAGATTAAAACGAAAATACCACCAAAGAGATAATGTAAGAATAAATTTTCAGTGCACCTTAAGCGATTTAAGAATGCAAAAATCCCCTTGATGTTGCAAAAACAAATCGTTCTTTCTCACAGGTAAGAACTCTTTGTGTTTTGTTTTATGAAGGATTGCTGACGATTTTTCCAGATGCCAGTTCGCAGCACTGGCGGCTTAAGAACGCAAGAATTTAGCAGACAAACATCAGCTTCGATAAATCAACAGGAATTACAGTAGTTACAAATTGAGCCGTGCTTGTAGCAGCCACAAGAAACTCCAGCCATATTGCAATTTTTTACAGTCTCGACGGTAGCGCGAGATGATAAATTAAGAAAAAACTGCGGCGTTTCTTACATTTGCAATAAATATGTCATCCAAACTAGATATTGTTATTTGAAAAAATTGATTTAAAATACGTCATCCAAACTGAAAATTGTAAGTTGTTAGAGAAAATCGTGGATTTATTAGAACAAAAAAGGTGGAATATGAGTGTGCAGAGCGTGACGCTTCGGCGTCAATTGCGTTTATTTCACAAGAATGGGCTCTACGCCCCATTTTCACTTATTGCGGCAATATGTCACACGAGACATGTGGTTATTATTCAAAAATGTTTTATCATCAACGCGCATGCAGCATGTAAGCGTGAAATTATCTAATCGCTAGGATAATTTTTGTGCACCGCTGTCCCCTGATAAAATTCTTGTTAGTTTAATGAAAATGATAGTCCACGAATTTACAAAGTCGAGATAAATCACGCTTAATTTATCTTTTGGACAATTCATCTTTATGAGACGTCTATGCTGAACGTTTTGCAATTTAATTAAAACTGTTTAATTAATACTGTATAAGCATAGTCGTATTGACATTAATTATACAAATGCTTGTAGTCTCTCAATTAGTGTTAGCTCAGCAACATAAGCTCGATGACTTTACATATTTTACAAACATGTCATGTTGGGGTAAATTTGGTAATAGCGAGACGAGCCATTTTCGTCGTTAGTTTTATGGACAAGAGAGAGACTACTTAATAAGATATATTAGCTTAAATGTTTAGGCGCAGTATTATAAAATATGACATCCGGGCTAAATAAATTTTCCGTCTACCAAACGTAGAAGTTCCATTAAGATGAATGTCGTTATTAAGCGTCAGTGCCTCTACACATTCTAAATGTCACAGGTTAACCGGGAACGAATGTAATACATTTTTTTTCTATTTTGCGTCGTTAAAGCACCCGTTTGGGTTCGTTACTGAGAATTTGGATGCTTTACTACATCTGGTGTATTTTAGTTTTGTCGCGTTGGCGGCGTGGTCGTAAAATGTCAAAATGTGAATGTGAGCAATGTGTTTAATAACTTAACCTCAATTATTATGAAATAAATAATATTAAATCATTGTACCCAACCTTGATAAAATTCCCTAAATTTCAAAATTTTATTTCATTTATATAAAAAGAAATTAAGTGGTGCAAAATAGAAAAAATAGTATAAAACACGCGTTCAGAAAGCTCTTCCAGCACTTGTTTGTTGCAAACGCGTGCTGGAATCAACGCTTTCTCAAACTCGGATTTTAATATACTATTATGAAATTTTATTTTTATTTAAGTTATAACGGTTTATGTAGCGTTCTGTTTTTAAGTGTTGTAATTTCAGACAAACTTCTCTTGTAGGAAACTTTTATTGACGCCTTCTATTATTTGCTTTATTCAGTGATATCTCCAAGTTATAAGGATGACTTTTTAGCTTTTATTCGACACAGTTTAAATGTAAATTTCGCTGTAAAAACATTCTACGTAAATAAAGTATGTAAATTGTGTAAAGACTCCATGAGAAAGAATTATACAGCCGAAAATCTAGAATCTAATTTTCAAATTCTTCTTAATCAACTAACAACATAAAGAAAGTTTGCATGTACATTACAACTATTTAGAAGTCAATTTTAAAGACTACTTCTAAGAAGAGATAATTTTTTTATTATGGCGCATCCACCACCTTTAACTGTGCATCCCCATAAACTAAAATTTGTACAACTGAATCACAGATAATTTAAAAATAACTTAAGTAAAGCAAATAACAAAGAAGTTAATTTTAAGTATAATTTTTTTTCGAAACCGGTACTGGTTCTAGTATATAGAAAAATTATTTAGCGATCTATCTATCTAAAAATAAATCACAGATAAGAGCTTAACAACATCCGCCATATGGAGATACAATGTAAATTTGCGTCATACAAACGAATTATAAAAATCCTGTCTGTACTTTATGACATGTTAACAACCTTGCAACCCTCATTCGCTTTAATTTCAGAACGTGTATGCAACGTTTACGTCTAAGCACGCCTGAAACTAACCAGAAGCACTTGCTTTGAATGCTGCACGATTCCTAGTGTCTTACACTAGATCCAATATCGCTTAAAAGCTGTTGAAATGTAACATGCACAATTGTAATTTAGGTAAACAAAGCTCCTTGTTTGCAAGCTCAGCAGTTTGCTATAATGGATTAAAACTAAGACCAAGTGCTGTGCGTCTAGTTTTCTTAAACAGCGGGATCCAACATCAAAGATATAATTTTATGTTGGTTGAAAGTTAGTTATTATGAGAAGCTGATCTCTGATTGTGAAATGTGTATTCTCTGTAAACAGATTTGAGGACTGAGGAAGTGCACCTTGAATTATACATTAAATCTGATCTTTGGTGTGTTATTGTGTTTTCTTGCGTTCACGCCTTCGAGATTTGGATATTCTTAGAATGTAAGCTTATTACGCGGATGAAATTTGAAGCAAGACGTAGTTTTAATTTTGTGAGATTGTTTTTAGGAATAAAATTTTTATCGCTTGATGCCAATGTGCATATGAAAGTTTACGAGGTAGTTAACACGGTTCACTTAGCGCATAAATTCGGCATTTCCTCTCATTTTAAAATTGACTTTTCACAAAAACGTCTCATTCGATTACGCTTAATTAAATCTAAAACGCAACAATGTTACTCTTAAAGAAATTAAAAAAGCGTGCTACTTGATCTTACCACACCAAGTTGTATTCTCATGCACGAAAGAATATGAAATTACCTCAAAGCTAATTAATCCGCTGTGATCCTGATCCAGAGTATTGAACACGTAATGAGCATATTGGCTGGTGTTGGCTGGAAAAAATAAAAGCAATTATTGATTGATTAACAAGGCAAATATTTTTTTACTCGTTAGAAAAATAGCAGGGATCAATTAAATTGATTAGCCTCGTGCACAAACAGCATAATGGAATCGAGCTTAATTAATGAAAGCTTTTGCAAACAATAAATGTTGGGAAAGCTCTCCTTCATTTGTTATTTGGTTAGATGAATAACGCATACGACCCAGGAATAGAAACGCTTAAATTTTCATCATTTGCGTTCTCTGTAAAAGGGTTTTGACATGAATTATGATAATACTTTATGATTTTGAAATAACAGTCTTTAAATAGAGCATAAATCACTAATGTTACTGATCCGGAGTAAAACTGCGTAATGTTTCATTTTCAGGACATAATTAAGAATGTTACAGTAGTAACTTTGATAATGGGTATTAATCTGGTACCAGATGCCACAAATTTCAGAACTAATTGCAGCCATTTGTGTAGATTACCACAATCTGGCGACAGAAGCGTGTTTACAACTTCCGTAAATCATTAATCTGACAACAGTTTCTTTTCATTTACTCTAAATTCATTTTGGCTCATTATTCAATAAGTCTGTCCGAAGGTGACCCTAACAATTTCAAATTTTTGATATCAAATAACGAACGACATGACCAACAACACATTTCAGAACAAAAATGCTCCATTAAAGATAAACAAGGTTACCAACGTTTGAAAAAAAATAAAATCAGGAAAAATTATATCGAGCCGATGTAAAATTAAAATCTAATCAAAAATGTTGACTTCAGTACTCCTATTTATATTCATAACGGTCGTGAGGTTTTAAAATATGCACGTTTTTTCAAAGTACAACGTTTTGCTACGAACGTAAAAATAATCTACGCTAAAAATAAAAAAACAGTGTGAAAAACATCATATTTCCATGGAAAAATCGTAGATTGCATCGCAGAAAATAAGACGGTGGTAGAAAATAAACTCCAATTTAGTTATGAATTTCATTAAAATGTTCATTACTCGAATTTACGATATCGTGAAGCGTTTTTTTTCTGTCATGGTAATGAACCTTTAATTTACAAGTCTGTTTTGTTTTTGAATTGATATCTAGACAAATCTTTCCAAAGTTATGTAAATATTGACTTATATTAGAGCTCTGACAAGTTCTTGCATTAAATTCAGTTTGTAATATTCAAATTAGATGGTGATTCGTTCGGATTTGGAAAATTCAAAACGTGCATATAAAGTGCACATTTGCAAATTGCGCTAGAAAGAGCATAATCCATAATGAAAATGTATTAATACTGCGGAAATTTCAGATGCACAGTTGATAGAGAAAACCAAAAACGACCGATGAAAGCAAAATGAAGGTTGTATAAAACTAGTCAATTTTCTTAATCCGTTCTAAGAACTTTGTATTAAAAATAAATGTCTTGACTTTTTATTTATTTTAGTACAAACTTAGCGAAACAAAGTTGTGGAAAATTCCGACGTAAGATGTAAGAAAAAATATTTTTAAATTTTTAGGTACAGAAAATATAAAACTGGACAGAAAGTAAAGTAGGATAAATTCTTTTTTGTTCAATTTGTGCCATCAGATACTCTTATTTCTTAATGGTGGCTTTGATACATTTTTTGCCTTCTCTATCTTCTTTATTACCTTTTCAGCCTGCACGTCAAAGACCGAAGACTGCTTAAAAAGGACTTATTCGTTATCATTGTAGATCTTTAAGTTACGACAAGGACTACATGTTGCCGCCATGTATAATTAAGCACGCAACTGCGTGCTGAACTTGTTGAATTATGTTGGGTATCTTATCTCGTTTGTACATAATAGCAATAATGAAGTTATTTAATTAAGTGAATTTGTTCAAATATTTGTTCTTCGTTCAATGTAAACCTAAAACCAGTGAACTAACCGTAGCGGAATATTTTCTCATCCTCCAGTTTCTTACGAGGTCTACACTTTCATGTAGCCACTGGCTATGCAATTTCCACAAACCAACATTACTAACCCTGTTACGTATACGCCAGGACGAGAAAATGTTGACAGTAATCATCAACTTTGTAGAAAATCAGAAAACTGAGTGAAATCCAAACAAATCTACCCTAATCTAGAAAAATCTCGTTATTAAAGCCAATATCAATAAAACCGAAATGACATAAAAATAAAAGCAGTGTTGTATTTTGTTTATTCGTCTTGTATTAGCTGGAAAATTTCCAATTGGGTAATTTCATATTTCATACTTATTTTGCAATAAACGGCTTTTATGGGGCGTTTTAATTTTATCGATTTTAAAAACAAACTATAAAAGACTCGATGGATTTCCACATTATTGCCGCAATCGAAAAATTTTTCACCGTTTCGGCTCATATTTCACATTATAAAGTGTCATGTTAACCTTACACACTTACGGTAAAGTGAGCCACATTTCATGTACAATAACTAATTTCCTGTCAAACTGAAAGTGATTTCACAGTACAAAAAGCACGTAAAATTGATGTGAGTATATTATTCCTCGTTTTTGTAATAACATAAAACTGCCAGCTGTTTTACAGTCGATGTCATACGTCTGGAGGCTTAGATATACGAAGTGTAAACAAACGGCACAAGGTGGGTAATACATTTTAGACCTGAAAATATATTAGATACAAGTTTCACGGCGAATATGCGCGAGATGTTATTAGACAAGACCAAGCGGAACTTTTAATCAATTTTTAACACGCAAACGTAGCACACCCACAATAATAAACTTCCAAACGAATTACTTTTCGGTTGTAAGTTATAAGTTTTTAAGAAAAATAAGCTATCCATCACTTAGTAATGTTTCTTGAAATGTGCTGGAAAAACATGAATTTGAGCTAAGAATAGATATATCTTTGAGCACAAATCATTTCGCTGCTGCAATTTAAGTCAATTTTCCTAGCTCCCAGAATTCAGTTCTTATAATTCACCAAAGTGGCAATAAGCAATTTTCCATGGGTTCAATATTTACACAACGTTGAAGCTTAAGTGTCTCGTTATTTTCACACTTTGAGTTGTTTCTAGAGTTCGTATAGCTGCAATTTAAGCTAATGGATTTATTAACTTTGGCTTCAAGTTTAGCGACATTTTAGTGCCAAATGTAAAAATAGTAAATGTTTTTTTCATTTGAATGTGTTTTCAAATTTTGGATATATTTGTAAGCTCGTTAACAAATTACTCTCATTATATTGGTAAGCACAAGTTTCACTTGCCAAATACAATAACATTCTAAAATTATAATTAATTTAATTACCGTTTTCAAGGTTTCGAAAGTTCGTTCATTAATTCATTTTTACATTTTTGGTGGAGGCGCCGGGTAAAAACTAATAAAATATTTATTTAATGTAAAAGAATGACTTAATAAAAACAGTTAATGTGGGCTTAAATTAAAATTCTTTAATTTTTTATTTTTACTCATTATTGTTATCCTTAGTATGTACATTTCCTCGACGTTTGCAGAAGAAATTATTGAAAATATCTTCAGTACCGTGTTACACACCACGCTGCTGTTTGATGGAAGGCAAAAAAGTAATATTTACGTAGGGCGAACCGCGTCTTTGTGTGTGTTTCATTTCCATTTTCATTTAGCATATTTCGTTCGTACTAAAAAATCGATCGAAAGTCTGGTTGGATTCAATTTTCTGCCAGCTGGAAAGCGGAACACTCTGTTAAATTTAACTTTGTCGATAGTACGTTCAAAATCGGTGCTTTTATTTTAACTCAACGTACGAAGGAAACCAGAGGCACTTTTATTGAGCAAACAATACGAGACAGATGTAACGAGAAGGTCTTATATTGATATAAAAGGTCGTTATCTGCAACTGTGTAGCTGAGAGAAGCGAGACAACAAAGATGTAAAACGGTTGTAACGATTATCTTACTTTACGATGATGGCTCAGGAATCCTTCAAATGCAGTCTGTGAACATTTATAATGCAGTTTTTATTATGGGTGCATACTAAAGAATTTTATACTTTGAAATGTAACGATGCTGGTCGGCAATGAATCAGAACGATGGAAAGGCAATGACGGTTTTATAGGTTATTGCATATTTAGGCTGCAATATTTCCTGTTTTGTCGGTTCATTGTGAAAAAAGATGCACCATTTAGATCTGGAATGACCACGTTTTCTGAAAACGAAGAAATAAACGCTCAATAAAAAATTTATTTCTTCATGAATACCAATCTAAATTTTATATATAGGTCAAGTGTAAACATGCCTCTTCCTCAAATGCCAAAAACAAGAATTTCATGCACATTTAGCAGACCCAAAATTAAAAAAATTGGATTTTTTTTTTACATTTTGAAACAATAAAAAACGAATTTAAAAAAAAGAGTGGATTTTAAGAGTTTTATTTTTCAACGTCCACAAATAATTTAACTTTTTTGTGCTCATTAGAAAAATCTTTTTGTCAGCATTTTGTTCTAAATACCGACATAAACCCTGTTAATAAAGCGAAATTATGCTGGCACAGGATTTCAAATAAAACCCTTGTGGAATGAAATAAATTTTTGATTAATGAAAACACAGCACTTGAAACCGTTCACTTCAAAAACTATGAGCAATGAAACACTATTCAGCTTCTATAAACAAGAGTTTAATTTTTTTTATCGCAGCGTGTATTTTCGTGAAACTCAGATTTACGTTGAATATATTTTTCCAATGTGTTGAAACGATTTTACAACTATAACGTGAATCTTTCCAAGTGTTGTTTGGAGATGTTTATTAACATTTTATTACCTTTCTTTACTGCCTATTTTACTCTTCATAAAGGCTTGCACTAGCAGTAATCTGCGAGATTTAAAATTTAATTATATCCATTGTTTGCGTCACAATCAGAAAGATTTGTTCAAACGTTATTAGCTTGTTCACCTAAGATGTTTTCGAAAAAACCTAAAGAGGTTGTCATGAGTAGCATCATAAAACATGTAGATAGAGTTTTATGCTGACCAGACCCCAGTGCTGACAAATTGACCTCAAGATCATTTATCACTGTCTCTGATACAATTCTTTAAAAGACCTCCGTTTTACGAACAAATTGATGCGAAAAGATATCATCACCCAGATGCGTCACGTTTCGTACAAACGAATGATATACCGTTAGCGGACAAAATAATGATCCATCAATCTGAAAGCGGTCTATTATTTCGCACCTAAGAGTTGATTAAAAATAGTAGTTTACGATGGCAATTGATTGATTCCGATTTCAATCTCCTGTTTGGAGTGCGGTTGTGATATATATAGAGAACATTAATCAAGTGGACCGTTGTTTTATCTAGTGGGCACTAGGCCACGTTTAATTCGGTACATTTTAGAGGTAGGAGAAAATAAATGACCTACGTATAGATAATTTTAAATTAAATGTTCAAGTAATTATTTACACCCAACAAATGAACTTTGGTAGAATTAATGTTATTTGGAAATTATTAATTTATTCATTTTCTATGTTTGGTTGCCTAAAGCTGTTAATGCTTCAGAAAAGAATCGCGGTAAAAAAAATTAAATTAAAAAAAAACAGAAAAGTTTAGCAAAAATTTTTACAGGGTTTGTTCTAGTTAGAACTGGCAAGTAATGTGTAGTTTGGAATTAATAAATTTGCTTGGAATATTATTAATTTAGTTTAGTTTAATATATTTTTTGTTATTGAATTCTGGAGAGTGTTTAGAGAATTAAAAAAAATAAGAACATAAAAAATTGGAGTCATTCAAAATGATTCGAAGTTCGACAAAATTTAAAAAAAAATACAAAACCTCAAACGTTTCAATAAAATTCTCAAACATCTAAGAAGGCTGAAATTTCTAAAAAAAAGTCAAAAAACTTAAGTATTCCAAGAAATTCTAAAACAGATTTTAGAAATGTGAGCCCTTAAAATTGAGATTGCAAAACTTTTAAACAATCTTAAAAGCATAAAAAACAATTCACAAAAAAGATAAATAGAAAATATATAATACTTTAGAAAAAATATAAAGACAAAAATTTCAAAACCTAGAAAATGTGAGAAATATGAAGTACATGAAAAAATTTCCGATAGTATCGAAAATCTATGTTCTAGGGAATTTAACAAATCTGAGAGTTTCTATTAGCAAAAAGTACAATAATTTTTGGAATAAGTTTAAAAGTCAAATTTAATAAGTAAAAGAGTCCAAAAATTCGATAACATAAAATTTGGTATAAGCAATCCAAAAGTTTTAAATTACTTAAATTAAAAATTATCAACAAAAGTAAAATTCTACGTGCTTCGGTTCAAAATCGTAAAACTTAAAAATTTGTCGTATGATCTAAAAATTGTTTATGTGAGCTTTTCGATCGATTAAAATCAATAGCATGTAAATTAAAGCACTACCGTTTCGTGAAAGTAAGTTTTTCATTAAAAAAACAACCCAAAAAATGTTTTCTGTGTTAATTGCCAATTACTGAAATAACCAAAAGTCCAGATATGCCTCATTAAATCCCGTAATTAGCTTCTGTAATTATTTTAAACATTTCCTCATATAATTAATTTTGATCCAGGTTTGCGTGGTCAGCACACAAAAGCAGTTAAGGCCGATTTAATCCACAAAATACACCATGGTAATGGTATGTTTTCCTAATTTATTGATTGATTCACAGTTTGATGTTAAAACAATGGAAACATTTATTCGGTTAAAAATTTGAAACAATTGTAAGAGAAAATTCTTCGTTTTCTTAGTTTGCAAATCTTTCAACAAAAACTAAGATAAATAGCAGTTAAATTACATTCAGTAATTTATTTGTAACCTTTATTTGATTAACGTTAAGAATAGCTCATCTGCATGTGCTGTTTTGTAATCCGAACTAAACAACATCATTAATTTATATGATGGTAAAACCCATCTGTGTTTTTCTCAGTAAAACACAAGCAAACAAGTCTTTGAAGGATAAAAAATAGATCTGCAGTTCAGTTCAGTTTCACTTCGATTTGTTGAAAAATATTTGATATGCACTTTTTTTCCATCGCAGTATGTGCAATTGCAATTAATTTTAAACTCACAGACCGTGTATACACACAACTAGAGGAAATAAACAGTGATGTCTGACGAATGTAACTTGTTTATCTACCATTAACCGACCAGTTTGCTGTTGGAATTATATTTGTAATTGCAGAATTTATTCATATAGAAGACGTCACAAAGCGGCAGTTAACTGGAAGGTTAGCAACAGTAAAGTTTTATCGGCAAATCAAAGCTACGGAAGCGAAAACAATGACGGAAAACATGAGCTATTGTCATTGTATTGTTGGCACGATTGATCAATAAAACTTCCTATAAATACAATCTTTGGCACACATGACTGGATCATAAAAGTGACATCTAAATCAAACAACACTTTGAATTGAGATTCAAATTTTAATGGAAATTTATAGGAAAGGATGAAATTGTGGTAGAGCAGATTAGATCGATTTAGGGATTTTAGAGCGCGTGATTTATGAATTTTGAAATTTATTTGCGAGGATAATTATCAAATTTTGTTTAAAAATGGTTTCAGTTTTTGATAAGTTTAACACCAAAGCGTCGTTTTGTTTGTGTAGCTTGTCAGGGAAACAAAACAAGACCATTAGACTTTTTGCCATATACTGGAGCTTCTTAGAAATTAATGTTCCTTGCTTGTCATGAGTGAATTATTATCACTGGAATGAGTGGGAGCTTGATATAAATTTATTTTAACCAAAGTGTGAAAAAAACTACAATAAAATAAAATTGTGTATACTATAAAAAAAATTTTTACAAATAGAAATATTAACTAAAATTTTAATAACAATATTGTCAGTACTAAAATTTTGTGGTAAATTAGCTACTGTAATGAAAATGTTTGATTTTGTTTGTCCGATACCTATCTATCATCCATCATTCTTTCCGAGTTTTTTAAATGAGAATAATATTATTTGGAGTTAACATCATTATATTCCGAAAAGGAATTTTCTCACAAATTAACGTCCTTTACTTGTCAAATTAGAATTAATTGTCACTGACAAAGGAAGCTTTAACGTGACGGAAAACTAAGTTCATATCTCGGCAAAAAATTAAATCTTTCTACCATAATCCGCCAAAAAAGTAGTTGGGTTACAACTTGTAACGATTGTGCAAATTAGCATTAATGCTATGAAAAAGATTTTAATTTTTGAACGTAGAATTTTGAGTTTTTAAGACACTTTTAATTAATATTTATATTTGGTAAACATCTTAAATTTTCTTAATTGTTTTTATAATTATTATTTATTAATGTTTTATTTTCTTAGAAGTGTTAAATTTAATCTAATAGATCAGTAGAACCTCTAAAATATAATTTTTAGTATTCTAGAAGTTCTCTTCGTCCTTTGTACTTTTTGTTTCCTTGTTTTTAAAAATATAAAAAAATTTCATGTTTAATATCTTCCTGCACTTAAATAATTTAAGATTCTTTACACATTTTTCTATTTTGCGTCGTTGCCAGAGCCAGTAAAGCACCCGTTTGGGTTCGTTACTGAGAATTTGGATGCTTTACTACGGCTGGTGTATTTTAGTTTTGTCGCGTTGGCGGCATGGTCGTAAAATGTCAAAATGTGAATGTGAGCAATGTGAGCAACTTAACCTCAATTGTTATGAAATAAATAATATTAAATCATTGTACCCAACCTTGATAAAATTACCTAAATTTCAAAATTTTATTTCTTTTATATAAAAATTCGAATCCTTTTATTTTTTACACTTTCTGCAGTCATTTAATTTTTTATTAATTTATTTATTTATTTTAATTTATTATTAATTTTATTTCAATTATCTATATTCACTGCAATGTCTTGTTCTTTGATTCTTTATATTCATTAGTTTATTTTCTTCTAGATTTTTGTATTCTATATTAGTAAAATTCCACACATACCACACTATTTTTGAAGACTTCTTCATTCTGTCCATTTTTCAAACTCTTGTAAAGCATCTAATTTTTGTATTTTTCAATAGATTTTTTTGATTTGAAAAATTTTTTGACTTTCTTTTCAACAAACCCTAGGTCAAAATTTTGTCGTAATAATTTTCATTTTTATAATTTGTATTAAATTTTTTGTTGTCTTTTGCTTCCCAACAAATTTTGTCGATTTTAAATTTTTTTAAATTTCTATTACATTTTCAACCTTCTATAGTTAATTTTAAAATGTATTTTTCAAAATGGAAATATAAATTAATATTTATTTTCTACTGTAATAAAATGATGTTTTAATGATAACTCTGTTTTTTTAACAATTGAAAATAAAATTTAGGGACGACATATTGAAAAGTTATTATAGGTATTCTAGGTACTATATATGTTTATTGCAACTATAAATTATGATTTAAGGTGCAAATACAACGTCAATAAATGTAATTCAATATCGGTATGATCTCGCAATAACAAACTTTTACATATTGTTTGTACAGAGGTACCATTATAACTTTATTGACAATAAAAAATAAATTTGAACAATTTTAAGAATCATAAAAATATAATTATTATGACTGTCGACTACAACTCTATTTATGTGTTTGTTGCCTTATATAAATTGTATTAATTATTTTATTTGCCAGTCATCGTATTGAGTAGCGAATGTAATTTGTAAATTTTGCAACAGGAATTTAATAAAAAAATGTATTTCCAATTATTGTTCATAGTTGAATTCGATTCTCTTTTAGTAGATTATCCCCATATTTTAAATTTATATTCGTTCATTAATTGGATGCTGACGCTAATAATTACATACCTGTCCAAAATTTCAAAATTTATTTTCTATTAACTTTAAAATTATATCACGTTAAAATTGATATTAACTTTGACTTAATTTCAAGAAGCTAGACTGATCCTGTTGAAAACACAAAATTTTTGCTCAATCAAACCAAAATATGTTTTCGTTTGTGGCTCCGCAACCGTTCACACTTAATTAATTTTCCGTAAATCAGAATTTGTAGCTTTCTGTATGACGAGCATGAGCACTGGAATTATTTTCCGCATGCGAAGTACAATAATAACGGAATTTTTAATCTTTCTCAGGTTTTAATATCCACATGGACAGAACAGTGCACTTTTGAAAATTCCCAAATGGACGATCGTCAAAGCTCTTGTCTCGCATATGTCATTGAAATGGCTCATGAAAACAAAAATGACAAAAATGAGTTCTGAGTAATTGTAAATCCTCGAGGCAGTTACATTTATTGGGTGAATAGAATTTATTTTCTCTGCAAAAGTGACAAGTAGTGTCTAGCTAACATATTGCTTTAATTTAATTTGAAGCAAGCTGTCTAAGGCTATTGTTCTAAAAATAAATTTCCGTTTTATTTTCTTTGACGTGCTCTTGTAGGGTACAAATTCATTTTTTTAGTTTTATTTGTAGAATAACTTTACCACACAAAGCAGGGGAAATCTTATCTAAATAAGACCTCTTATAATCTTAATTTAACTGGTACTATAGCAGTTCTCAAGAGGCAATTTCATCTTCCTTATGTCATAAACTTGATGATTGTCAGTCTCCCCCTTACAATAAATTCTTAATTACCATTTGTGTTTCCAAATGTGTTGTTAAAATCCTTGTAAAACTTTAATATCTCAAATGAAGTGTGGGCGCCAGATTCAACAAACTAAACCGTGATAAGGGACGGAAATTTACATATTTGATGTACAAATTTGCGAGCTGGGACTAATTTACTTTGAAAATGATTCTGAGCTATTGCTATAATAAAGTGAGTATAGAAACAGACAAAAATCGTCCTTCAATTCCTACAAGTTCCAACAACTTACTTTATTCTCACACTTAAAAAGTTTTATAGTTTTCAACAAATAAGCTATGAACACGAAACTTGCAAATTTATGGTTGATGAATTTAATGTAGTTGCTGAAGTTGTAGTTGTTTGCAATTCCCAGAAATTTTATCGCTGATAAGTTTATTTGACTTTAACAATAAGGTTAACTGCCAAGTTTGAAATGTACCTTGATGAGCAACTGTAGGTCTAATTTTAGACAGAGTAACAAAGAAGTGTAGTCAAATCGGGGTGTGCAGAGTGTGAAAACGTTCTCAACTTTCTACCCGTTTAGCTTGTATTTTTTTTTTCCTTGAGTAGTAAATAATTAATTGATTAATTACCCAGTCAAACTCAAAAAAGCTTACCATGTTAGGGTGCACAAATGAAATATCTCTGCGCGGACAGAGAAACTCAATTATCGTAAAATTTATATTATCTGCAGCGCATTTTTCATTACTACGAAAATGCAACAGAAACATTTTTAGTAATCTGTCTAAAAACTGTGTGAGAGTTGATTGATAACCAATTTCAATGGCAATCAAACTGTTTTAACTATTTAACTAAAAACCTTACTGCGCAAGCTCTAAATTTCGTACTTTTGTACCACTTTATTAGTTCTGGTTTGCTTACTCGGATTATTAATTCTCTTTGAGACAAAAATCCGGCGAAAGACCGTAATTATGTCAAACCCTTTGCAAAATGAAATATGAGCTTTTTCATCATACGTTATCTATAACTTGTTACAAAGCACGAAAGTTTCGACAATATGAAAGCCTTTGAGGTGCAACGGCCGTGTCAGTTCCACAAAATTTATGAAGGTGTCTCTTGAGCTCGAAAAACTGCGCACTGCAACTCACCACCTTGTGGAAAGAACTGTGAATAAATCATCTTGAATGTTTCTTCTTTGACAACACCGGTCGGACACTCTGCTTTAAAACCTCGATATATCCTTTTGATTTCCGCCTGCGTAAAGCGCGTAGCCTTGCACAACGCCTCCAAGCTATCGGGGCGGTACCGTGGAGGTGTTTCTAAATCCTCGAGTTCCGAGTCTGAAACATACCAAAGTGTTAATTTATGATGAAATATCGTGGTTATTATGAAAAAATACCCCTGAAGATTTGAAGAAGTTTCATGGTGGTAAAGAGCGTCGCACGAAATGAATTAAGTATGAGACTAGAGGAGATTCGGTCTCCACGAGTCTGAATTATAAACGAGGCGGTGGGAGAGCCGTAATTGTCCGGCAAACGGTTTTGCGGTGCACCCGAGGAAACGAAGGATAAATTTGAGACATGCGAGAGAAGTGACGAGATTTTTTGAGACTGAAGGTGAACTGAGAGTGAAAAAAAAGTAGACAAGGTAGAATGTTATTAAACAACGAACGCGAAAACAAGTTAAATTTAGATTGTATATATACTCCATTCATGAATGTGAATTCGGTTTAGATTATTCCTGTTATAGACTCAATACTAACACAATTAAACCCCACTATTGATAAAAAGCACACACGGTTTCTTAAAAAAATAGAAATTTTAATCAATCGTTCTATTATTAATTTTTATTTAATACAGTATTGAATACTGTACCATTCAGAGTAGATATAACTTTTTTAAATTTAATTAAATCCCGCAAATTTATTTTAGTCATTTTAGTAAAGCAGGCATAATTTATAACAGTTTTATTGGTAATAAATAAAAATAATCTGCATAAAAATCAATACCTAAATGCAAAACTAACTCAAACTTTAAATAGTTTTAGTTGAAAACAGATTTTAGTTTGTTTTTAAAGTGCTCAAATTTTAAACATAAATCGTTGCAATTTCTTTATTTTTCGTTAAAACGATCATTGCATTAGATAATATTTATTGTATTTAATGGCTTAAAAACAAAACTAAAATTAAACGTCTATAAAATTCAAATGTTCGTATATCATATGAAAAGTAATCTAAACATCATGAACTATAAAGTTTTAACAGATTAAAATTGTGGAAGCAATGAATGATATTTGAACTGTCTCCAATAAATGAGTTTTGTTGACATTTCCAAATAATATGTTTGTTTCCAAATTAATAATTACGTTTTATTTCTTTATTATTCAGCTTCAGACTGAACTATATTACAGAAAGTAACGAAACTGTCAAAAATTTGTTCGTGCGTCATGATAAAATCAACAAACTTAATTTAGTAGAGACTAAAATTTGGTAGATAGGTGAAAAATCTCGATGTATCAATTTCCTCAAATTAAGAGAGCGGAAAAGCTTTCAAGCATAAATAAATAGTGATATCCTGTGTTAACAGTTTATTTCATGAAGCTTAAAAAAGCTTTTAGTTAAATTAAAAGGAGCGTTTTTCTCCGGTTTGTTTTTTTTAACATCGCGGAAAAAACTTAAACAATATTTATATGTAGCTTATAATGTTATAAATCACAACTATCGTAAAACTGTTTTTCGTTCTAAACGTTTTTCAATCTACTTCGTTTTTGGTGTACTTGCTTGCAACGTATCTGCCCATTTCAAAATCTTTGCGTTCTAACCATCACAAACATTTTCCATCACCTGTCTGATTGTTTATTTATTGAGCTATAATAGTTTAATTAGTGCCAGCACCGTTATGAAAATAATCTTAACAACTTTTGCATGAAAAGTTCTTTGATAACGGATTACTGATTTCCATCTACTTATGTAAAGTTGTTAATGAGCTAAAAACAGAATAAACGTCTTGAGAGTTTTCATGAAAGTTTTCTACTTTCAAGTAGGTTAAGCGCACTTTGTTTTTTATTATTAAAAGTGGATCAGCACTGCACTCATTTATTTACAGCAACTAAATTAAATTCTAAAGAACACTTTACATCCACAGACTCGCAATTCCATTAAAAGTTAAAAAGCTTCTTTACCTATTTTATAAGTTGACCGTTCCATTTTCATGGTACAAATCACTGAAATAACGCTAGTTAATATCAAACAACTTGGGTGTAACTGAAGCAAGGTCTGTAAAATTTGGCAATTTAGAAATATTTGGACTGTCGGGTAAATATTATTATGATCTGTTTTTTGTAGGTAGAAAAATGCGGTATCTAAGCACGTCTTCCGAACTCAATATTTAAGATTGAAAACGTCTATCTACCACTAACTAATTAATCCTCAAGCATAAATAAATATTTAAGCATCTTTGAACTACCTAAAAATACCGCGCAAGTTCAAAGATTGTAATGAGATAAACAAACTCACTTCAAAATTATTTATAGAATTTATTTAAATGTAATTGGCAATTTTGTGTAATTTTTAGGACAAAAGTCAATTTAGTGGGAAAACTTGTGTTGTGAACAAGAAACTGACGAATCTAATCTATTGTTCTGGATGTTTGCTTGCTAGAAACTTTTCAGACGAATAAATAAGGCAGAAAGAAGTTAGATATTTGCTGTGGATATCCACGAGGGTATAAGGTTACACTATTAAATATTTACAAAGTTTTAAAAAAAAACAGTTTGAAATAAAGTTTATTTCCCACCTATGTAAAAATTTAGCAAAGTATAAATAAATAAAGGAGTAATATTTAAATGTGCAATAATACAAAGTTGAACGCATTACAAACAAATTGTTTCAAACTCAATTGCTGCTTTCGGTTAAGAGAGAATGTACAAACAAGTCGGTTGTCAAAAAGTTTCGGTTAACGTATGTAGAAAATTTCCCAGAAAAAATCGGTTCATGATAAAGTATTTTTATCTTATGTATATTTGTAACTACAATTATAATTTATTCACCACCGTTTCATTCTCTGTTTAGAATAGTAAACAAAATACAGCTTAGAATACTAAGTGTCCTGTAACTCACTAGTGAGTTATTATGAATTATACTATAAAGTAAAAGATATGACTGTTAGATTACACTATCGGAACATTTGCTGTAAAAAATTGTCATAAAAAGAATTTCGTGGTTTGGAAAATAAATATGAACTTTATATTTTTTTATCGGTTTTGTTTGGTAGTTATTAACCCATTTGTTAAGCTGTTTTATTATAAAGAAATTCTTCGGCGTGTCTTCGGTAAGTACGTATTCTGGTAACCTGAACAAATCCAGTAATTAATTAATCTTACAGCTAGTTTTTTAATTTGCATTTGTATATGCAAACAATTTTGACCTGTATAATTAAATTTCAGTTAAAATGTTAAACTCTGTTATAACAAAGAAATAATAAAAAATTGTTCAAATTATTAAATAATGCACACCAATACAATATTGCGTCCACAGACCAATTGAATATTTTCTAAATAAACAACTGATACGTGATTCACCATCGAGGATGGATAGCATTCCTTCAGAAATAAGCGATGGCAATAAAAAAATTGCTAAAATATCTTCGTGGTCGGTGCACGAAGTGATGCGAATATTTTTAAACCTGTAATTGTCTCTTACAGAGGCTCAGAAAATATTATTAAAACAACTCAAAAATTATGACTTTCAAATTCAAATGGTTCTCAAATGAGAAGCGCTAACATTCTTATTTAGATAAGACAAATGTTTACTTTCGCTTTTATTTAAATTCGTTAATTCAGTAAAAGTTTCACAACATCTTGTAAAAATTACATTTTTCGTTTTGTGCAATTCTGTGCTAAGCTTTTCAAATGTTGATTTGTTTGTTGAAAAATTTATGATAATTCCAATATGATAATCAATAATTTTAATTTAGGAGAAAGAGTTGATTTAAAAGCACAGCCAAATATAGGTAGTTAACCTACTATAAGCAATTGTGTCTTTTATTATCCGCATTTGCAACTTAATTGCGTAATATTATTTAATCGCTGTTTTTATATTAATTAAATTTTAGCACCGTTTAAGTTTTAAGTGAAGTTAATATTAGTTTCTAGTTTTAGGGTAATTAAGTTTATTACAATAATTTATTTCCGTCTATTTTATTGCAACAATTAAAACTTCTGGTTGCAATGTCAAAAACTAATAAACGGAAAATATTGTGCACTTATACTTTGCGCTTAACGATTAAATTAAATTCTGTACAAGTTATAGCGGTGGTTGTAGAAAAGGTGGTGTAGTTATGTATTATGTAAATTACATTTCCTTATTTTATCAATTACTTTGAGTTATTGGGCATATTGAGAAATTTAAATAGAACGATAAAAGCCCGCACCGAAGCAAATGCATATACGTCTTCTAATTTTGTAGTCGGTGCACAAATTTCGAACATTTTCCGCATTTTATGGATACTTTTATCAAATTAGGTGCACGTTAACAACTAAATTAATTTCGTGTGGAGTACTGGCGCAAAATAAGATTAGCACGTAGTAGGTCGCAAAAGTAAATCATCTAAATTTGGGCGATGTTAAATTAAAAAAAAAGTTATATATGTACGAGCAACAATTTCAGTAAATTAATTTTTATTTTCTTAAAAATATTATACATACATGCTCAGCCAATAATTATGCCCACCCCCTAATTTTTTTTAAATTATTAAATTATAAATATGATTTTTTGTACACCTAGAAACAATGTAGCACTTCACTTTATCTCTCTTGTTAACTATGTGCGAGATATATGCAAAAAAACTCTTTATATTATAATATAACACCACATACTTTAATACACAAAAAAAACTTTTTAATCCAAAAAAATATATCGTGGCTGAAATGAATAAATAAATACTAAATAAACGAGTTCAAATAAAAGTAGAGGTAAAACCTTGAGCAGCCGCAATAAAATTACCAGCGCCTCTTAAATGGTTTTGACAAAAATTTCAGTTCCATATCTTGGGCGTTTTTGACACTAAGAATTTTAACATTTTTAAGCCCCTTCATAATAACGACTATGGCAGGTATAAATATTTGCATAACGTCACCCTGTTGATACGTATATTTATCAAAACCGTTAATTTTACATCAATTTTGCCACATTAATTAGGCATTTGAAATAGGTTTGAAGTTTTGTAAAATATAAGTTGATTTGATTTGAGACATCCTATCTTACGCTTAATTTTAGGGCTAAATCTTACTGACCACTGAAACTTAGTTTACAGAAGTGAAACTTAAATCTGATCACAGGACATTATTAGTTAAGTGCAGCTCAGGCGTTGGACCTCTTCAATTAGGGAACACTTAGACGGCGTGCAAACCGTGTTACATAATTAAAATTTCATGTAAAACATTATTGTTCAATTAGTGTTTTTTTAATCAAAATGAAATTACAGTCAGTACTCATACTCATACGATAAATTTTGCTCATACCAAGCCGAATGAAAAAATGTAAATGAAAATGTTTGTTATATATAGTCACATGTTTTCCGAATGTCACAACAATATTTTTCATTGTTTCTGATGCAAGCTTGAGTCCTGTTTGCTTTTACCAAAACGAAGACCTTATCATCCACACGTGTGGTATAGGCCACCCAGTTAAGTGGTTCTGTAGTTTGTTCCAAGGTAGTAAAAACACTTAATACAGTAATCCCTCAACACTTGGGGGATTTAATTAAACAGTCATTAATTTACATAAATTAAATTACAATTCAAACAATCTTTGCTCGTTGATGGCAAAAAATTCTGAGTTATCCAAGACCGTTTGGCCGACAGCGTGTGCAGTTTTGGAAGTTCGACGTAAAAAGCTGTTGCACCCTCGATATCTCTCTTAAACCTCAAACTCCTTACAAGATATGACAGTTTTTGAACAAGTTGTTGTAGAATTAAAATTTCAGTCATTGAAAATTTTCATCCTCCTCATTTTCGTCTTTGTTTTCTCCCGATTCCGTGTTTTGTCTTCCACGATCTCTTCTTTGGTTAGCTCGTTTCCTTTAGATTCTACAAGGCCATTTCGTCTTGCCTGATATCTTTAAAGCCATCACCGTCGATGATAGACAAGACCCACAATATCATTTTCTTGATCTGTTAAAAACGCATGATGGTTCTCTTTAGCAACAACTTCTGGCCGATGATTCCTACAGCAAGCATTGATACAGTTTGGGTTCAACTCCGACAGCGAGCCGTCGATGTCTGCGATACAATCTGTGTTTAGTTTTTTCAAACTGGACGTCACTATTTCCTCCGAATTAAGCTCAATAAAGCATCGTCTGGTGTAATAAACTTTAAGTGTCGCAATTATTCTCTGATCGAGAGGTTAAATTAACGACGTCGTATTTAGAGGCAAAAACATCTTAACATTAGGATGAGCACTACTAGAGTAGAAGGATGTCTAGGTGCGTTATCGATCAATAAAAAACTTTAAAGTTAACGTTTTGGGACGCAAGATATTTTTTGACTTTAGAGACAAAGCTCTCATCAAACTACTCCTGAAATAAAACATCTCATTGTTATTTTTTTTCTTTTAAAGCTCACGGATTTAGGGACCGATTTATCATCATCGGTTCTACGTGGAAATCACCTGGAGCAAAACAGAAGCAAAACCTGATTGCCACCTTGAACCTTAGAGCTATCTGTTCATTTTTGAGAACAACAGTTTCATCTGACATTTTCTTCCAGAATAATCCCGTCTCATCCGCGTTAAACACCTGCTGCGATAGATATTCTCTTTTTTTAATTTTTCTTGCTCCATCGTCAGCTTGCTGATTTGCCTGACAATTTTAGATTATCCAAATTGTGTCGGTTTTTAAAATTTTCGAAGCACCCTTACACGCTTAGAAGCTGAATGGATGACTCTGACTTTGTTGATGTGATCAAATATTTTTTAGCTTTAGCTCTTATAACAGCCGAAGTGATCGCCACACGTTTTTGCGACATCTCCTCCAACCAAATGTTTAGAGCGTTTTCAGTCTCTTCCAGGGCTCTGTTTCGTACTTACGGAACGATTTTCGAGCACCAACTGCGACACTTTTTCTAATTGATTCTTCTTCTTTTCCATGTAACACACTGTCGACTCGTTAATGTTGAACACTCGCCTGACAGCTGACGCACTTTCACCAACACGCAGCTTTTTTAGCACTCTTTCTGACAGCGGCATTACTACTTTCGGTAAAGATGCCATTTTAATAAAATGTCATTTAATCGGAACCAACATGAAAACTAAGGAAATCAGTTGGCGAAGTATAGGAGGGGCAGTTGGTTGCTCTTGGAAATTAAATCCTTCGGGTCTCAAAACGAAACCAACACCGGATAATTATTACCGGGAAAAGTGCAGAAAGATACTAAACCTTTTTTTGTTCCGCGAATAAGCACGTACACGGCTCGTGAATGTCGAATTTTTCCGCATATTAATCACCGCGAATAAACAAAATTCGCGAATGGTGAAGAATTACTGTACTCATTTTAAACATTCCTACAAATAAAAATTATAGTGTAGTGAAATTCATGTTGCAGAAGATTAGATAGTACTGTCGTAGTCAGCGACACGCAGTATTCACGGCCGTGAACTGAGTCTCCGGCCAGAGGATGTATTTTTGGACATGATAAGGGTGGAGACTTTGTTAATGCAGTGTTTCCCATAAAACAAACTAGAATATTCCAACTTGTTGGGCTACCCTCCTCGTGCTAATTGAAAAAAAGTTTTTGAGTACAGTAATAAACAGGGCTCAACTTCAAGTATTTTCTTACTTCTTTATTTCCCATGAGGATATATAAAAATAAAGATTTATAATTTCTGTAAATGTGTATTCGCATGTTGGCGTATTCGAAAGTAAAATGTGGCATTTTAAATCTTGCATGGCACTCGACGATCAATGAAGTGCAAACTAATTTAAAGAAGAAAAATTGCAGACATTTTTGTTCCACGTTTTTTAAGCTTTTGAATTTGTGGATCTCAAAGCAGACAGAGTGGGGTGGAAGTGCGCTTATTTATTGATAAGTTGAAAATGCAGTTAGTGGTAAGTACTGACTATAATTTCATCCTGTATGAGTTCGATGTACTAAAATGTTAATTTAAACTCGATAGTTTAATAAGATTCCAATTTTACTAGTTGTTTAGAAAGACGTAAGTATCAAAAAACGCAAATTAACTGCAGATTGTGCGCTTCAATTATGTTGAGATTTTACCATCTAGCAAACTTTTAAAGCATCATTAAATAGCATTTCGTGCCAAAAAGCATATCTATTTTACAAACTTTTAGTTTTAACTACTTTTAACTAGCCTGTGAAAACTTTTCAAGAGATTAGAGTAGAGCTTAACTCGAAACCTTTTCCATGTAGTTATAAAATGTTAAGTGTTTAGTGGGTATAATAGCAGCGAGGTGAGTTCCATATTTTCCCTTCGCGATTGCTCCGTTCCGTTTAACCCCTTAACCTGTTTGTAGAGGTCGTCCGTTTACAGAAAGTGCTTTACAATGTTTACCCATCACGTGTTGTTTACCTAAAGCGAACTTAACTCCGGTCCAAGCTTCCCTCACGTAGTTGAAAAGCCGACGATATAAAGGCCTTCGAGATCTATGATGTCTTATTCCACTGGTGTCTTCCGGTTCGTCGTTGTCGGTCGTTTCCCTCTGCGGTGACTGTTGGGGTTGCTGCTGTTGCTGCTGCTGCTGTTGTTGCACCATGGGGTACATTATGCGCCCGGCATCCTAGGGCCGCCTCGCGCCGCGACAGCGCCACTTCTTCGCTACATCGCCAAGTTAACAGTGGAAGAATGACGGAAATGTGGAAGCCATTACGAGATCGTTAGTAAAGTGTTCGGTTAGTGCGGTTAGTTTGCGTTTCTAGACATCTGGAAAGAAAATCCATGAATTACTAAACCGGAAGACTTGTTGAATAAACATTCATTTCAATCCGATACAAACTCGATTCGCTACAATTTCAATTTCAAATGAAACTTAGGATCGGAGAGGATATACGAAGGACGAGATGTCTTTTCTGAGTCTGTAGGGGATTTGTCCTGAACAAATCATATTGAAAATTGAAATTATGTAAAGGGAAAAAAAAGTTTGCCAAAGATACAAGATAATGTATGTTGAAGTAGTTCCGACAAAACCAGTTTTATTGGAAAATACGGAAAATTATATATATTGAATGATAGTCTGTTTTCTGTACCCTACATCATGTCAAATTTCACTTGAATGGGAAAATATCGTGCTTTGTTTTACTACTTTTATTTCCTTTGCACCGTTGCACTTGCCAACAGTTGGTTGCTAACACAGACAGACATGCTAGAGAACAACAACCGATATTGATATTATTTATTACAAATCTCACAATATGTACAAACAAAAAAATTAATATTTCTAATAAATTTTATAACAATAAAACAATAATAATTTGTCATTTTGCATTGAGATTTTTTAATCCTGTCAACAAAAAAAACTAGCCCGCTCTACTTATAAAAATAAATGATTAATTTTAATGGCATAATCAGCCACTCTCCCGTCATAAAACTCTGTCATAAACAGTACTTTATAGTGTAATAGTACATAAAAAAAAATAAACATCAGGTTGTATATTTTCATACAACAAGTGTGTCCAACAAATAGTTCACTTTTTTCACTTTTTTCAATACAAAGCTTTATTGAAAACCATTTATGACACACTGTTTTCGTCCCCCTAAAATCTTTTGCATTAGTAAACGAGTTATATTTATGGACGGAAACGTAAAGGGAAAATGTTGAGATTGACGCCATAAGAACGTAAATTGGGTGTGACGGGTCATAAAGTATTGCTTGTTTCAATAAAATTTTTAGTTTTCAGTTTTCTGGCACTGTTGGTAAATTCCTTGAAGTGTGACTAAAGTGAAACGAAAATATAGTCGCGGTATATTAATAATTCTCGCTTAATATTTGAACTGATGATTTACGTTTCTATAGTGAGAACTAATCAATTTAAATTGCGTTTACTTATAGTTTTATTTCAACAGATGATGAATATATTTTGATAGAAATCGTGTTAAACAAACTTAAAAGTATCATCAATTTTTCAGTTTTCATTTTAATGTGTTGTGTCAGCATGTATCCACAGCCGCCATCTGCATACAGAATTCACGTGAATTTATTTTCAATTTCATTACAATTATGGAAATCTGCGACGTAATTGGAATTAAGATTATAACTGCAAAATGCGGTGGTGGAAAAGCTGACTAAGCGATCTCCGTTTTTTGTCAGCTAATACCAGACAAAACAACTAAATTAATTTTAAATCTGTCAAAGGAGGTTCGTATTTTGTTGCTCTTGCCGATTTGTCATGCCACGTCTTGTACTCTCGTAGAAAAAACTTAACTCATATTTAGTAAAAGTAGTTTTCAATTTAATTAAATGTAATGTAATTGAGAAAAAAATCTTAACGTAATGTCGATTTTTTATTTCTCACGAGTTCTCCACCAAACATGAAATTCTTCAAACATTTGTGGTTGATCCAAGAATTTTCAAATAGTCAACTTTAGTAAAAACAAAGAGAATGGAGTCCAACTTCCATTTCTCAGCTCAAGCGAATTGTTTGTGAAATATCTACAAAGCGCCGTCTACAACAACGAAATCACATATTTCCACAGAACGTCCTCGCCAAAATACTCATTCTCGCACCCCAGAATAATCTCTTTGATGGATTCAGACGTGTTATTTAAATTTATCCTCAACAAATTGTTTATAAAACAAACGTAAAGCGCGTTTTGGAGAGGCATCGCTCTTTTGTATGGAGAGGTTAACATCAGCATTCGGTCAGGATCAAGGATACTTGGCATAGTTTTCGTCGACGAGACTAAATTACGATGTCGGGTGTTCAAATAAGGAATTTCGCTCAGGCCAACCGCAAAATACATTTTAATATTGTGGAAAGAATGCGTTTTGTAGTTTTTATTTCGCAATTCGAACAAGATGTGATATAAGACGGTGCTGGGAAATTTATTTTCTTCTCGATAAAGTTCGGAAGGTTACTGCATCTCTACCTACCATTTATGGCTCAGTAAATTATATTGACATTTTATAAGAAATACTATAAAATGGACGAACAATAAAGAGCAAGTTTTCCTGTTATAAAAGATTAAGAACTTTTCACGTATGCCTTAGCCGCTTGATAAAAATTGGCTCTGGTTCCTTCTAAACATTTATTTATCCTTATCACACAGAAGGAAAATCAAAAACATTAGAAATTAAAACCGGAATTTACTTGTTTTTTTTTTTACTTTAATGACGATACGCCAATGATTTGAAATACTTGTGTGATTTAATACTCCAATAAATGACTGATGAAATATTGTTAGAGCGAAAATTATGTCAGAAATTTTTATAAAATAAACTAAAAACACGACTGTTTATGAATTTTCCTTCTTTATTATATAAAACATTAAACCGGTTTCAAATAATGTAATAAAGTGTTCAATATTACTGAAAACAATAATAAATTTTGTTTGTTATGCGGCTATTGCAATAAGCGGAATGTTTAAATGTTTTGATTTCATCGAGCAGAAATGACTGTAACATTAAATAGATTATTTGTCTTTACGCCAAAGTGTTAAATTATTGTGTGACATATCAGTATTTTTTCGTCCATTTTTTTTCTCCAAGTTCAATTTTGTAAATCACAATAATTTTCCAACTCGCAAATAATACAAATATTTGAAAAACATTTCCAAGAAGTAATTTTCGATTAAGTACAAACCATTGCATTGAATATTGCTTTCTATCAACAACCAGAGTTATTATTTAAATATAAAGCAAAAACTCATTTAAATCTAAATGAATGTTTCGCATATAAACTATAAAATAAATCTCGCCAAACTGCCTGATCTCAATGCGTTAGCTTTCAAATGAAATTCCAAACATACGGTCCCTATTTAAATGCAGCTGTAAATCTAGAAAAGCAGTGAAACTTGTAAAACAGTTTTTATTTTATTTTGTGCACCTTCTATGCAAATTTTAGTAATATAGCTGAAAAATAAAAATATTTATCAAAAAACCAAGTACGTGCTTCGGGTTACATCAATATAATGATAAAATAATAAAACAAACTGTTCAATAAAAACTAAAGCACCTCTAATTTTCGAAAGAATTAGTGTTAATAAAAATCCGCTTACGTTATTTTAGTTTTTAAAGTAGACTTAAAATTCTGTGTGAAGAATAAAAGACCAATCAGTCTTTTATCTGCGTCGCCAATTCTTAATTACTCTTTTATATTGCATTGGCATTAAAGGTTTGAAATTGAAAAACTCTAACGTCAGAAAGTCTGCACAAATCTGACTTAATTAAAACTTGTGGTTGTGTCAAAAAGAGGAAGCCATGAGTTTCAACACTATTAAAAAATAACTAATTGAAACTTCATCCAATTTTCATTAAACTATCTTCTTTAACAAGTGACTAGCTGTAAAAAGCAACATGCAAAATATTTCATGCCGAAGAATAGCACCCGTGGCTGCTAGAGTACCTCATAAATCGTAATACTTGACGCCTGCGGAAAAAAAACAAAGAGCAATCACTGTAAGACCCAAGATGGATGAGAAAAAAGATTTTTCACCGACAGTGTTTAATCGTCAGCAGTCTCCTTCGAAAAACAGCCAATTGAAACTTGCGTGCTTAATTAAGTGTCTCAGGACGAAATTGACTCATCCATAAAGTCTTCTAGCTTCCGTTATTATACTCTAAGACCCAAAAAGGCAAGAGAGATTTTAAAGCGAAACAACGCAAACAACTAATTGTCCTACTGCAACATAAATTTATCCAGGACACAATGATACCGTAATTATTACAGTCTCGAGTCGATAAAATCGGGAACTAAGGTCGAACTGAGATTGATGGATAATTCGTGTTGTATACGCCCTACGGGTATTGTGTTTGGTTTTGTTACGTCACAAAGCTAGGTTTTGTCAGTCGTCATGGTTACTGCGGATGCAGAAGAGGAAACACGTTACACTCTTAAAATTGCGATTTTATTTGAACGTGATGCCGGCATCGAGACAATAGATAACTGAATCAAACTGATTGGGAAATTTCGGGAACGTGTTTTGCTTTTGGTCGTTTCGATGCGAGTTTAGGAGGATTTCGGTCTTGCTTTCCTGATTTAATTATTTATCACGATGGTGACACTTTAACAATAAAACCACAGTCTTAAGTTAGTTTATAACTATTTTATTGTTCTTTACCTTCATCTTTTTCTATCTAAAGTTTTCATAGCTATTTTCCATTAGATCCAATTAAAAAGCAATTTTAAAAGACATAAAAAATTTTTAGGCACACATTTTTGTATAAAAAACCCACGTGTTTGGCTCATTCTAAGCTTCGAAAAATTACAAGCTGGCTGAAGTTTCTGTAGAGTCTCTTTGTTTATTACTACTGAAATATAAATGAAATTTATGCTCGAATCGTTCTAACATTTTTCAAACACATCGTAAAATATGTATGTTTGTTGGCTAATGATAGAAGTTGTAAATTACTCCTTTAATTATTATTATAATGTATAATATTTTTAATGGTTAAAATTTTATTCTGACATTAGAACTTCAGTTAAAGTTTTGTTTACAATAAATTTCAGTTTTAATGACTTCAAACTGTTTGCCTTTGAATAAGCATATTTTTCCTATTTAAAATGAAATTTATTACCTGCCTCAGCTAAAATACAGCTCTGTTGGGAATTAGTAATTTTATTTCAGTTTTCTGGAGAGAAAGTGCCTGCTGGCTTTTTATTATTTACAACTCTTGTTTGCATGCCTTTTTATAAAAATTTCAATTAAAGCTTAAATGTTTAATTTTTGATACGAAAAAAGATTTGCTGGAGAGGTAATAAAGTCACGAGTTGTATTTCTTATTTACGAAATCGTTGACCTATTTATTGATCTGTTTATTGTTTATGTATTGCAACAGAAATTTAATAATTATTGATTACAAAGCTTCGATTTTAAATTAGAATACGCTAGTTTAAAATAAAAATATACGAAAGAAATAAAATGTTTTTTAAGTTCCTTACTTTTCCACATACGAAGTAGTCGTATCACCTTTATCACCAAATGATTGATCAATTATGTTTTCAGTAAAGCTAACTTTTCGTCTACTTATAATAACAAATTATTACTTTAAATTTAAATTACTTTTTATAAAATTAATGTACGTTGGAGAAAAACTGTTCATATCTCGAAAATGATAATTTAGCTCCCATCCTACTTCTGCTTTTTAATTTTAAAATTAGTTTTATGTTGTTTTTATACAAATTCACACAAATAATTAATCCCAGTAGGATTTAGCTCTAATTAGAATCAGCTACATACTTTACTCTGAAGTTGTACTTGAAAGACTTTCCATACTATTATCTACATGCAGCTCAAAAATAATTGCCCCTGAGTTGTATTTGACCCTATAAAACATTTTAATTGGACCCTTCACAGTATAACTATCAAATGAAAATACTTTACATTTTACCAGTTTGCTCTTCTAATTCACTCAGGTTCATGCAAATTCTATTCAAATTAAAACGAACCGAATCAGGCAGGTATCTTCCCGCTTAGAATTTCACTTCATTTACTCGGATGCGGAGTTCCAACTGAATAGTAAGCGAATAAACACGTTTTGGATGAAGCAAGACTTCGAGCATGAAGTAGCAAAAACAAAACATTATATTACAGCGAAGTTTTAGCCTTTATGTGCAAATTGCAGCTGTAAAAAGAAGATATAACTACGGTAATTAGACTAGTAGATCCAAAGGTTGGTAATGAGGTTGATAAAATTTTAATAATCTTGTAGTTGGTAACACTGTCTTGACTTTTTTTTAAGCTAATTAGTATTCGAGGTTGTTATTTCTATTTATAATTTATTCAAGAATGAAAGAGCACGGAAAAATATATTCTGTATATGAACTTCCTTTTATAACCCAATAGCTTGTTGTGAAACTTGAGTCAAGGTATCTGCCTTCGGGGAAAGAAAACAAATTTAGCAAACAGAAGCGAAAATGTATAAATTTTTATTTACATTAAATTTTGTGCTTTGAAAATTCATTTGAGACAAGGCTCTCCAAGAGCGTTCTCCAAACAAGAAATTGTGAAATAAGAGTATGCCAGTTTTTCCCTTAAATGGTTAAGAATTTTTTTAATCGAGCAAAGCAGTCTAGTCAATTAACGTAAAGATTTTGTACAAATAGGAAAATTTTCAAAAATAATATTTCACGATGAAGTTGGAAAGAAAGAGATGAATTCGTATCGATTTTTTGATAAGAAACAAAGAATTACCACTTAATGACCAAGAGAGTTACAAGACACTTGTCCAGAAATAGAAGAAATAGTTGTAGTATTTTTAGAGGTCATTCTATAAAAAAGCTGCTGGACAGATGTGAACAATTCCAGAGCCAGTCGTCACAATTAAGAATTTTGAATTTGAACGCAAATGTTATGATACATTTATCCAATTATCGTTTCAATTATACAGTATTTTTTCAATTGATTAATGACTTTGTCGTTTTAGCGACAAATCTCTGTCACCCCATTCTATATTCTTCTTTGTTTAAGTCCACAATTCCATGATTGTCCTTAGTATTAAGAGATTAAATATGCTGAGTTGACAACAAAACATGTTCGCAGACAAGTCGTTATCTCACGTCGCGTGTCAGGAAATATCGATCACGATAGAAACATTGTAGTGTTCCATCTATTTTATTCTATTGTTTTTGCATCACAAAGCGGAAACCAGTAAAAAATGGCAAATTTGAGATAAATCTCGTCCTGCTGCAACGAGGAATTACTCCTAACTCTGGAGATTAGTCTTTGTTCGGGCGCTAGTCTGAAATAAGTCTTCTCACAGTTCTGGAAAAACAGTTTCCCGAGTGCACTGAGAAATTTATGATATTTGCCTTGGCCGAGGGCACCTGTTGCGTAACGTAGATTATTCGTAAGCTTGCGGTTTCGATAAGCTTGCCATGAAGACTGGTAGTAACGAGATAAACAACAGGTGTGGGACGGGATCATGCACGATCATTATTTAATTCGACGTCAATCTTTATTCATTTTTAAGGAAAAATAGCAGCACGGTAGAGACTAAGGAAAATCTTTTAGGAATTCTACTTTGAGACTTCTTTCGTATCGAAGTTTTTATATAGCACCGTAACAGTAAAGATTCAGTGTTCTAACAAACGTTGTTTTTATTGGCTTTGCTGAAGTTTTCTATATTATGACGGTTTTTGTCTATTTCTCGCTTTAATGTTGCAAGCATCTGACGCAACGGACACTTTCTTGGCAACAATTTAAGAATCACGAAAAAGTGATCGATTGTGAGAGTAGCATGAAATAATTTATTAGTGCTCGCGATCTATTCTTGAAAAACGACCCATTTAAATTTTAAACCTGTAATAATTTTTAACTTCACTTAAATAAATTAAATTTGAAAGTACGAAATAAAGAAAGTTATTTCTTGCAAACTTAAAAAAATTTAGAAGGTTCAAAAACGTTTTGTACATACGCTTTTTCAGTTTAACGTCAGTAGCGTAACTATGTACCGGCGAAACTCCGCAATGCGAGAAAGCCCAAACACAAAGAAGCCTAAAAGTGAAAAAGATTATTTAGATAGATTTTTAAAAAGGTTTAGCGAACTACGATTTATTAACTGGAAGAATATGAGCGTCGAAATTTCAAGTAGCGCTTCATAAAGAAAACAATAATGTGTTTTTGAAGCTTTTATGGACATTATTTGGATTCCTTTTTGATTTAGTTTTGTTTTTTTTAAGAGAATTGGGGCAATAAACATGTTTGCAGAAATAATAAAATAAATTGATAATAAAAATTCTAATAATAACTATCAAACTATCAAGACTAAGCATTAATTTTTGGCTAGTTTGTTTATATACTGTTATTTTCCAGATAATTTTTTATCATTAGTTGAAACTAATGGCGGTTATAGGATAGACAAAATCAAACCCAAATTTTACACATGGACGAAGAATTTACTTTTCATTCATCTTTATATCTTTATTTTATGTTTTTTAACTAAAATTTATGTTACTTTTTAAAATTCTCTTATAAAATGTTTATTTCTTAAGAAATGGTATAAATTTCTTTGGTGGTAAATAAAATAAATACTAAAATTTTCAAAGTCTGAGGCACCACAAAATCCCTAAGTACGTACGCATCACAAACATCTTCTCATTTCTACCAGTACATTATAGAAACTTTTTTTTAATAATTAAAAATCTACAACTATTTTGTTCAACAAATCAAATTCGGTTTTTAAAGCGGACAGATCAATTGCACGGTTCTGTATTTAAGCGACTGGTATTTTTGTTTAGTAAAAACAATAAATGTAAAAGTAATATTTGTACAGTAAAATAATAAATCTTAAGTAATAAAATAAATAATCAGTGTGATAATAAATGCACTTACACAGTCGAGCAAAAAATGTTTCATAGAAAACTAGACGCTTAATACCAATGATGATGAGTAGAAAAATAATCGCCTATTGTAAAAATTAAAGAATTTGATAATACACCACATAACTAACTGTTTTATTTTGATGGTTAACGTATCGTAATTGCGACCGACTTTTGTTTATTGAACGTTTATTATTTTTGATTTATTATTTAATTATTTTTTATTTTTACAGTGCATATCGATAGCAAATATGTGAACAAACATTTTTTTCTACTATGCACTTTATAATGAACAAAATATTTTAAAATACTTCACTTGTTTTACTCATCGTTTACATTTTTTACTGTGCAGAAAATGGCATATTTTATTACACTGTTTCTTTAACGTACAAAAATTAATTAACAATTAGTTATTTCTAACTGTTTATTGAACAAAATCAAGAGGATAGCAGAACGTTTTAACATTTTTCACGTATTTTATTTTTATTATTTGAAAAAATAACGAAAAGGCTTTTACGTTATTTTCAACCAGCTTTGACTAGTCGATAAAAAGAAATAGATTTTCTGGTTGAGAAACAAAACACCATATATTACTTTAACTAGTTAAAAATGTAATTGTTGATTGTGAAAAAAGTAGAGAAAGAGAAAGAGGAATTCAACATTTTTAGTAGTGCCTAAATCTATTTGGTTTGTGGTTTACATTCTCAGAAGATTTTTGGTTTACATTTTCAAAATATAAGAATTTAACATAATTGCAGAGCGATTAGCTCCAAAATCACTGCGCGCCTTTCACCCTCATTTTTTTTTGTTTTGTAAAACAATGGACAAAGTTTTACGCCTAGAGATACATATTTCAATAAAACTTAGTAGTAAAAAAATAGTAGAAATAACTTTTATATAGCTTTATTTTTTAAACGCGCCGTTAGTTCGTTTCTTGTCGCTATTCTTTGACAAATCTCAAATATTTAATTGCAGAGCGATTAGCTCCAAAATCACTGCGCGCCTTTCACCCTCATTTTTTTTTGTTTTGTAAAACAATGGACAAAGTTTAACGCCTAGAGATACATATTTCAATAAAACTTAGTAGTAAAAAAATAGTAGAAATAACTTTTATATAGCTTTATTTTTTAAACGCGCCGTTAGTTCGTTTCTTGTCGCTATTCTTTGACAAATCTCAAATATTGTAAGGAATCACCTTGTGCTATAACAGATTTTTTGTGCCAAAAAAATATTTTGTAATTAACTCAATTTACATTAAAAAAATGACAGCTCAAAAAACATTTTTATTTCAGCAGATATTTGAACTGATGTCATCAAAATTACTAATTAGAGAATAAATTATACATGTACTCTGTAAATAAGGCAGATTTCCTTGTACTCCAGTAAAAAGAATAATTAATAAAAACTGTATGCATACATAATGAAATGACAAAGCAATTTGCATTTCCAACAAAACGAAAATAAATTCTCTCTGTTCCCATCAACAAACATTTTGACTTTGTGATGTCTGACAGACAAAAACAACTTCAAAGAAACTTAGCAATGTTGGTGAAATTTACCAACGCAAAAACATATTGTTATCTAAGGGAAATTAACGATACACACAAAAATGATACCTATTGGCTAAAAGAAATAATCTTACCCTCTGCTAAAAAAAATATAAAATAAAATAAATCATACCCGCTCCTTTGCATGTTTTAATTTTGTTAATGTAACACAGACTCTTACTTTTACGAGTATTAAACACGCGATGTGGTCTTTCCTAATAATTTCATTTTCGGTCAAGTACATATCATCTTCAACGAAAAAGAATTCTTTCGAGCGGATATTTTTCACAGAACAAAATTAAACTGGAAGAGGATCTCGGTTTGTTGCTATTTTAATCTTCTTTACATAAAAATCAAATTACGTCGCCCATAGAAACGGGATAGAGTTCGATTTGACCGGAAGTAGGAATTTTACACTTGATGGAATAAAAGTTCTACGCAATTTAGCATTACCCTCCGGTTTTACGTCGCTTCCTTCTAAATCTTGAGAAATCCGTGGTGTAAAGTGCTCTTTAAAATCTCCCTCGGACATAAGAGTTCCATTATTCGAAGATCGGTCACGCTAACAACTGCTCTACTCACACACGGGGTGTTTTATATTCATTAAACATTTTGAGGTTTGACCCTCGTATGTAGTGATATCGTATATTTCGATGTGTTATTGCTTTCAACTTTATGATTGAGTTGTAAAGTGATTTCTTTATGCTTTTTGATGCAATTTTTATATGGTGGAAATAGAGTTTACATTTGAGCGAGTATTCTATTAAAGTCGGAAAAAAGAGCAGCGTTGGTGATATTGCATCGTATTGCAACATCGCTCGTTTTGGTATTTACGAGAAAAATTTAATTAACTTCGAAACTGATAGTAAATTTCAGTCTAATTTTGAGCAAAATGTGTGCGTGAATATTCATGTTGGTTTGTATATTTGCAAGATTCGATTCGATTTTAAGCTATAAAAAATTGTTAGTTGAGCTATGAAAGTTTCTAAAAATGTTTTTTCCTTCATTACATTAGCTGAAGTCTGTTAACTCTATAAAAATTTAGTAAAAATAAATTTTAATAAAAAATGCCTTCATCGTAAATGACTTTATTAATTCTCTCGCGCGTTATCCAAAATATTTCACAAAACGTAATAAGTGTCAAGGCTGAAACAGCTTGTCTCGGTTCTTTTCGTAATTACTAATTTAATAAGCATGACGTATTGAAGCCGCTTAGTTAAATTAATTAATTAGCAACAAAGCTCAAGAACTATTTTACTAATGAGGTTAACGGCGAGTTAATTGGTTATCGATTAAATGTGGAACGAGGATATTGAGAGCACATATAGATAAATTTTATCCGGTGAACTTTTACCATTTCTCTGCTTCGTTTTTCTTTCAGAAAATGTCTTGTACCATGACAAATCTAGATAGCACAAAGGCATCGTCTCGGAATAAAATATAAATTTCTGCACAGATTAAGAAACACTCGTTTTAACAGGAAAGTTATTCCATTCGAAATGATAAGTTAGTAGGGCGGTACTAATTATAAGTTTCTCGAAGAAGTTGAGTGAATTTATCAAGCGACATTACAAAGTAGCAAGAATTATCCGACATCGTTGTTTTGACGCGCAATTTCCGCTTAATCCATGCAAAAATTTGTGTCCTTGCGAATACACATCTGCATCAGATGCATTTGAAACTCCAACAAACTTCTCTCGATTCTTTAATACTTTATTTATCTGAAAACGGAAAAAGCGTTGAAGCTCTTCCGCATGAAGCGTAAAAACTTCTGTTTACTCTTCATCAATCTCTATGTCTGTGCAGAATTTCGATTTCAATACGCTTTTTTCCGCGCGCAATTTCTTTCTCCGTTTTATCTTGAGCATACATTCATCATATTAAAATTGCATTATTGGATTTATGGAATCACTTTTCTCATCGCTTGGGCTCATGAATCAATATTCCAAATTTTGATGATGCCGATAATGACACCCACAGGAATTGACGCGATGCAAATTAAAAATAATGACTGCAGAAACTTCCACTAAGCCAGGAAATATTAACTTGACACCGTACAGCCACAGCAATATCCTGTGGACGGGAAAAATGAGAACGTGTCGCTGGTTTTAATAAATCGGAGAGAATGGAAAACGAAGCAATTAAGTGTTTTAGAAGAAAATAGAATAAAACTCGCCATTTTTGCAGTATTTATTAATAGGCACAGAATAGTAGATACGACTTTAACATGGATACTTGAGAAAAAGTTGTAAATATAAATATCAAATAATGGCAAAAAATTGAAAAGCAGTAAAGTGTTATTTTTACAACTTGTTTTACCTTATTTCAAATTCGCCACGAAAAGTTTACTTTAATTTAATATTACAACTGATGAAATAAACAAGTATGAAGTAAACTTTCTAGCAACGTCTGCTTTTCCAGACTCTCCTAGAAAAATATTAGATTGCAAAAGTTTAATTAAATAATAAATAATAAAAATTCGCAAGTTTCGCATCATACAGAATAATAAATAATATAAATTTTAATACAAGTAACGTTTTGAAGACTTCTTAAGATTTATTAAATTTAGGACACAAATTTCTTCTCATAAAAACAAAATGACAAATCCTAAGATTCAAATCTTATTATTTCTATTTATGTAAATTAAATAAGAATAATAAATTAGCAACCAGACAGCTTCAGAGGGTATTTTGTTATTACAGTTTCAAAATAAACAAAACTGTTAACCCGATTAGATGGTCTAATAATTGAAAGTTAGTAATTACAACGATAAGGAATTGTAGCTGCAAAATCAATTAAAACCGAACTCCAATAAAAAAATAATCTTCCTTGGAAATTGACATGAACAAATCATAATTCCATGCAAACAAAATTACACCTCAATTTTTACCAAATCGTACTGTATTTTTTTATCAAAATCACATACACTGGTTTGATTCAAGGATTACAAAAAAAATGTATTCAAATTAAAAACAATAGAGGCATGTAATTTTTGTACTTTTTGTTAAATTTTTAAATTCAGTTTGATTTCCACAAATGCACTGGAAAATTTCAGTTCGTTGTTTCGCCGTGTGCACTCTGCAAAATTATCATTTTAACGAGTGTTTTTTTATAATTAGGATGTTTATAAAAATCGTGTGCTATTAAAGCAGAAAGTATAGTTTTCACGCTCATGAGTTTGCCGTGTGCATTCATTTTAGTCTCTAGATACTCAAATAACTGTAATGTTATATTTTTTTAAATATCAATATAATTTCCATTTTTATTCTACAAAGCTATGTAGGAAAAATGTATAAGAATTGTAGAAAAACTAAAATCAATTTAGTTTTTTTTAATTTAAACAGTTTAAAAAAACACATTGCCATATCTCTAAACTCGCTGATAATTAATAAAAAAATTAATACATATATTAAATGTCTATAAGAAAGTACTAGGGATCAAACAATTTAGTTTATTAGCCCGGCGCATCCACCATTTTACCAAAATTCAAAAGACTGTTTTCCCACCACACATATCGTTATCTAGAAATTTGTTCTAAAACAAAAAAAAACGGTTATAATAGTTTTCTATTCACGATGATAAACTCAGTAAAATAATAAAAAAAAACAGAAATTTCATTGTGCCCGAAAATATTTCCACAATAAAACATTTAACTTTTTAACTGGTATTTTACTTTATGAAATATAACCACATGCTAAAGTTTAAATGGCAATTACAGTATATTAAAAATTCATAAAGTTGGTGAAAATTTTATGATTTTTTTACATTATAAATTTAAATGTAATTAAATTTTATGTAATCATTTGACTAAAGCATTATAATAAATTTATTCATGCAACTGTTAATAAAATTATGTTTATATATATTATCACATAATGAAGAAAGTATAAAAAACAACGAAGATTCAGCCAATTACTGAGCGAAACCGAGCCAAATTTAACCACGGGTTGAACACTAAAAATTGTTATTAGAATTTGTCTAGCTACTGGTAAATATGTGTGCTCAAACATTTTTTAAATTTTATTGTTTTAGGTTTAAATAATGCTGAGAATATCTTTCCAATTATTTTTCTGTTTACATAAACTTTTATTTTTTTTTCAAAACACACTTAAGAACTGACTCAAAGCTTTTACTTAAAAAGTAAAACAAAACTCATTTTTTTATCTTTCACTTTACTATGACTACATATTTAAGTCAATCTTCTTTTCAAAAAAATAAATAATTAAATTTCAACCAAAAATGAATTGAACGATATTACAAAAATAAAATTCGTGGGATCGTAACCTGGATTCCCAACAACTCTGTTAAATTAAATGCATAGACCCTTGTAATTCTATTGTCTTTCTAATAAAAAGTACCTTTCGACGATTTCAATTTCGTTTAAAAGACCTAACACTACCAGTAACGTAATTGCCAACGTACCCTTATCATCTCTTCTCTGTGTTTAGTCGTTTTTTGCCTGTGTTAAAAGCATTTTGAGTGACTGCTCCTAAGATTACGAGAAAATAATTAAACTGGAAGTTTCTGAGACGTCAATAATGACACTATCATTAATGAAAGAGAACAGTGACGCCTCTCATATTCGATTATAGTCTACATTCAGTTCTGCAGCTAGCTTTGAAAGCGTCTCTGTTAGAGACTTAGTTTGTAGTAGGATGAGGACAAAATTTTAAAAGTCAGAAAGAACGAAAAATTAACATAATCGAAATGACAGCTACATTTATCTGAAGTAAAGCGTTATTTTATTTTTCTGTCTGGGAACACCTGGAGCGGAAAACACGACCAGAGTACGACGTGTGCTGTCAAAAGTAGCAGCAGTGGCATAATACAGACATATGATTAAATAACAATCAGAATGGTTGTGGAGTTAGAAACAACGACAGACAGAACGATACAAAAACATGAGGTGTCACACGATTCTTTTGTACCTTTTTAGAAACATAATCTTGAACAGAAACAAACATGCTCTTAATTGTTGGATTTTGTGAAAACAGCGTGACTTTCATGTTGGATTATATGTCCGTAAACTTCGCAGCGGAACATTTCGTCTCAAGTGTCACAGAAGTCTTCGAATTCCGCTTGAAATTCACGTTTGTTTATTCAGAAATAAGTTTAAGACGTCTGGAAACGTCGGAAACTCTAAGGTGATTTTCCCCTTGTATACGATCATCTGTTAACTGATTTTCCTTTCCCCTCTTGTAAGATAAAGTTTGTTTCACATATTCTGCGGCAATTTAGCATCGAATCGACCATGAAAGAGAATATTTCTTGCACACGGTTGCTCCGGTTACTACGGCAACCACCACTAACCTAGAAACATACAGGATGACAAATTGGAATCAAAGTTAGATGAAGGCCGAAATAAATTTGCCAAGAGATGGCTATCACGTTTCGTGCTGTCTACTGACATGGATTATTAAAAAAGAATGTCCGACGATAATGTGATCAGTTTGCCAACTTGGAAAAGGGATTTGGATCTGTTAGATATTTTGAACTATCTGACAAAACCACAGGAGAATCAATATGGCTCCTCTGTCTAAAGTTGCTCCATCAGACAGTTACTCGATATTGAAAACTTTGCTTGGAGTCATTTTGGGCAAAAACAAATAGCGAGGGTACCGAACTTTGATAGTTCGATACCACATCTTTCTGTCGAAATTAAGTTTGGTTGCTATACGAATTCTATCTTCGACGTGGGTTGTTCTCACGAGATTAACACTCAATTCGACTCTCTTTTACACCCTGAAACTTTCAAGTTTGTTTAAAGTGACTTTATTTGTCGTGTTTACTAACGAATTTAGACCGCTTTGGTCTATAAATAAATTTGTTTTGGAAACACTTGTCGCAAAGCTACACAACAACTGTCCGAATTTAGGAATTAACCAACAGAGACAAAAGCCCTTTATGGTAATAAATTCAAGTTAAATTGAATTTAGTACAAAATAAAATTTATTACGTTCGCTGCAGAAATAGAATTTTAACTGCATTTTTTAGGAATTTTGCCACACCATAACGAAAATTCCAATCATTCGTACGATTGATATATTATTAAAGTTTGTAACTACAATTAAAATTTGTTTTTAAGCCTACAAGAAAAACTTAAAAACAAAACGAAAGTTTATAAACCTTACCTGAAAGTATATTAAGTTCAAAATAATGCGGCATTCAAAACTTTTCTCGTGCTTTAAGAGGTAAATTTATGTTTTTCGTGTTTGAATAAAGAATTTATTTACACCTTGTAATTACTTTTGTTTACACAACACAGTTTCAACAGAAAACTCTTCAAATATATATAAATTTTTAAATATATGTTTGGTAAAAATGGTGGATGCGCCGGGTTAATTATCGCATAAATTTTTAGTCGAAAAAGTTTTAACTGCAATTATAGAAGTAAGTAAACATAATAGGAAACACGAAGTCTTCCTCTTTCATGTAACAGATCGAAAACTATAACAAAACTTGAATTAAAAAAACAAACCATGCTATCAATGTAACAATAATAGCCAAAAAAAATCTTAAAAATTTTATATTACTCTTACTTGAAAAAAAATGTTTTAGAAATATTAAAAATGTTATTAATAACAATATTAGTAAAATTAATCAGTTTTTTTTCTTCATTCGTTCCACTAGCAATAAAACAAAAATTATTAGAAAAAAAACCAATTTCACGTTTAAAACTCAAACTTTGAACGTAATTAGTAATTACGTAATTGAAAATTTCTTTACGCGCGTGCTTATTCCAGGTGAGTGTGGCATATAGCATTTTATAAATTTTTGCTTTTTTATGTTGCTTTGTTTATTTTTTGGCAAATATTACTTTTCCCACTGAATAAAAAAAAATGCGCACAAAATAATTCATTTAAATGTACTTCTATTAGAATGCCTTCTATACTCGTTTTATTTTTCACAAAAAATATCTAATTGTAGTTGGTATTTTTATTTTATGGAGAAATGTTGTTTTATGTGCGGAAATCAACTTGAATAATTTGAACGAAACTTCCTCTACACGCCTGTCAATATTTGCGTTATTAAATTTGAATCCTGTTAGTTGAGCTGCGAAATCAAACCTAATTAATTTAAACATTCATCAATAAATGAGTTCAAAATACAGACAGACATGAAATCGTTCAACATTGTTTATATGTTGGCATTACCTACAAAATGGCCCTTGTTGGAGCACACACTTTTTCATTGTCTATTTTACCATTACGTGATTAATTCAAATCTACCGTTCGATTAAAATATTCGCTTTTAATCAGGATTGAAAATGGTAGATTATAGTTCGCAAAAAAGACGAGCTATATCCGATCAATAAATCAACGCGATAGAGGAAAGGGGATCACTTATAATTTTTATTAACGAAATACAATCCTAGAAGTAATTAATTTAATGCTAGTATCCATCAGCCCTGATTGAAAAAAATTAATTGAAGTGATTAATATCGTGTGGAAGTTAAGTGTTGTAAAATTGGCAGTATCCGCTATCAATCATAATCAACAACTTCAACTCATTTCTTGTATAGAAAGTGTATTAATTTAAATATGCATTAAAGCTTCTTATAAACCTTCAAAAGTAAAGCTCAAGTTCTTAGAACTTTGAACTTAACGGAAAACAGAGATTATGAATCGTTAATCATGTCTGACAAGCAACGCAGATTTTTTAGCGTTTTTCTTTCTATTACAAAAGATGCGAGATGTGAAACGATTTTAGTTGTTGAATAAATGACAGACGCGTTGATTATTTGAGACCGAGGCATGGAGAAACTAATTTAAAAGATAAATTTACAAAACGACTATGAAAATTCATTCCCAAGCTCGTCGTGATTTTCCCTAAATACAGATATATGTTTGTATAGTTGGAAGCAACTTTTCTCAAGACAATTATTCACGCTTTAGTCCAAAAAAAAAGTGAACGGCTCTTTTTGCTTGGTTTGCTTTAATATTGAAACATGCTAAAATATGCTAACCAAACCACATCAAAATTTAATTTAATGTTAAATCTTGGTATTAAAAGCATCAAATCTTAGACCCCAAACAAAAACGTTTCTAATCATCTCCTCATCACATTGGCAACATCAGCTCCGAGCACTTTGAAACATCTCAAAGGAATTTTCTTTGCAAGTTATAATTGGATGGTGTCGTGCAACAATGGAAACCCATCACACAAATCAAATTAGTGAAAAACAAAGCTTTAACTTTCTAGGAAGCGAGAAACGAGATTTTTAAACACTAAAAATATGAACTCCGAATTACTAGCAATAATCGTGGAACAAAACTTTAAACTGCAATTTCCCTAGAGGATTTAAACGTCTGTTATTAGTAAAGCTTCCGCTTTTCACAGACTTGTATTGAAAATTGGACGGACCCAAAGCAGTTTAGTTGAGCTTCTGGGAGCACATACAACTCGAAACAGCTAATAATAGTGGTGGGAGCATCTTTTATTATGCGTTATTTGGAAACGCTTCTAATGTAGCTAAAATCCTGGAAATAATTATTAGACACAATCATGGGAATTTTAAAGCTCGAATTATTGATATTAATGTGATCGTCAACATAATTTTCAAATTCGGGCATTCTGGAAACTAACCGGAATGTTTCTATTAGGTTTACCAGTTTGATATCCGCACATTACTCGTGTTGTTAATAATAACCATGCGGAATTCGAATGTTTGGGGTACGTGGAAAGCCTAATTTTCAGTTACTTTGATATTCACTGTATATTAAATGATAGTAGAAATTGAATGCAAACAAAATAACGAATTCATCGAAAATTCACGATTACACGCGTAATAAAGGTAGCGTAACTACATTGGTTTATTGATTTCTGTAAATTGTTTGGTAAGATTAATCACGTTTTAATGTGGTCTAAACTTTCCTGTTTTGGTTTTGATAATGCGCAAAATTATGTGACCTGGTCTCTAGCTTGCTTATTATAACTAATGACCAAGCCAGTATATTACCCTTAATAATTATGGATTAGATATCTCTATACCACTTGTAATAGTCAAGTAGCTCCAATACAGTTTGCAATAAATTTATCTTAGTTAGTGAACATATTTTATCTGTTCGGCGTGTATGTATCTTCTATTATAATATCTCAATTTTATAAAGTTTACAAATCACCTGCTGCTTTTCTTTTATTTTTAGAACATTTTCTCGTAATAAATTACAATATTAAGCAATTCTCGAACTCGAAGAAAAGCAGATTTGACATTAAGTTGAATTTGGTAAGTTTAGATTTGTCAATAATGTTAATAACAACAGGAGGGTCAAAAGAGGTACAATTAAAATTATATTATATATAATTAAAGTTATTTGGTTAGAAACTTTTTCAAGTACCATTTTTTTTCTATTTACAAAGTCTCTCTTCTAAATAATAGCTAGCTTGGAAAGAAAGAAAACATTTTTTGAATTCAGCTAAGTGTAAATCTATTTTTAGCAATGCTGCTGTTGTTATAAATTTATAACCTCGACTACAGTATCACCCTCTGCTATTTAATCTTGTGAGCCGTCACGAAGAATTACGAAACCACTAAGCACTCCGCAAATGATCATCCCAACAATGAGAATATTTTAAAATGAAATTTGCTTTAGACATTCCAATCAGTACAACATAATTATAAATAAAATTTATTTAAACTGATATTTTTTTTCATCCCTCTTTTTACACGCCTTAAACAAGGTAATGCACGGTAATAAAAACCAGAAGGGTGTTGTTACATTAGCAAAATGAATGCCATATGTGACATTAACAAGATTAAAAATGGGTGTATATTTATCTCCATCACAACTCTGACCAACACTCATAAAATTCGGACCACCTGTTACCAATTTGTTGAAAAGTCTAGCTATAATTAACAACAGGAAACTTACAACTTTCGCCAACACGTAAGCCCACAATATGTTTTTCCACTAATGTCAATCCTCTCGATTATACAAACAGCGTAATTCCGTAGAGCTTTCGATGAAGCTTTCAGCGAGCGAGCTTTAGTGACACTGGCGCGTCAGTTTACAGTGGCCCTTCAGCATTCGCTGCTTAGCAACAGAACCACGCCCACCGTGAGATCCAGCTGGAATGAAAGCACACTTCGGCAGGTACCAGAAAGCTCCCGGTGCTGCTGGGTCTTTGCAAAGGTTGAGCTTTAACTGATCCCAAACCTGCCGCAATCGACCCATGAATTTTCAGAGTACAAGCTAATTTAAATAAGATCCTCCAAGAATGGTCGTGACAAATACATGTTTTTGTGTCTCCGGAGACGACACATTTTAGCGTGAAAAATGTCGCATTTTTGGTGGGAAAAGTGGAAATTTTTATTGCGGTTTTTTAATTAAAACCTGTCTGCTTTAAAAAAAAAAAAGTTTTTGTGAGTGGAATGTCGTCTTAAGTTTGACTTTCAAAGTACGAAATAGGAGCTCTAAGTAGATGTAATTGTTTTGAATGAGTGCATTCACAACGTCAACGTAGTAGCAAACATTGTTTGGTATGATTAATCATTCCTGATGGAAGGAGAAGAACGACAAGAGCTGACTTCATTAATGGTTTAGGCAGTCATATCTTCCATATTACGCGGAGATTGTTTGTCAAATCGTAAGGTTCACAGATATTAATAAATTAACCATATTCTCTGACTCCAAGAAAAAATTAAAAGAGAAATCAATTTAAAAAAATTAAGCAGCAGCTTGCTATCAAAGTATCTCAGCTCAATCTCATATCACACACATATTATTAACTTTTCAAATTTTCATTTTATGTCGTGGTTGTACTTGTATTTTATATTTCCTAAAAACATTACGATCTCATTTTTTGACAGTTAGCTCGTAAAAATCATACAAATACTTTATGTCTTCGCTGAAGCAAAATCAATAGATAAGGAAAACGTATCTAGATAATCCTAATGAACCCACTTATTCTAGTACGTTTAATCCTTTAATTTGAGGTTCGTAACGTGCTTGAACGAAATTCACTGAAAGACGTTCTCTGGAAAGTTAGATTAATCAAAAATATATTTACTAGATACTCAACTTTAAGCTTGTTGTTAATTCGATTAACAAACTTGTTATGAGTTGTACTACTGCAGTTATGACACCAGACTGTAACACAATCTCCGTTAAAGTCCGCCATCAAAGCTTGCAGAATCTCCTGTTCTAACACTCTTAGTACGTAAGTGTTAATATTATCACAATGGGATGTAACGTTCAGAATAAGAAGCAGAGAAAACAACAAAATCATGTTAGAGAGTTACATTTTTCGTTATTTTTTAGATATGAAATAACCATTGAAACTCAAGTTTTAATTTGGTGTTAATGTTCTAAATGGATTCTTTAAGAATGATGAATTCTCTTAAGCACTTCTTATTTATGGAATGAATTTAATGATACTCCGAAGACTTAGTCTTTGCATAATTTTGTTTTGGAAAGCGTTCTAGAATGAGTATTCCCTTTTGTCTTCCTTATTCGCTACTACAAATTAGGAGTTTGTTTACGATTTTTAAATGTTGACTAACGCTACTTAATTGACTTACACAGAACTAAATTTAATTACGACACAATATGAGATACGTTTTATTTATGATAACTAAAATTCACATCAGAGACCTATAAAAGTTAGTTAAATATTTGTGTATTTCTTATTTTTCTATAAACGCTTCTCTCGGGCAGCTTAAAGATCTTAAATTCAGTGTCTACAGATTTTATCGCGATTATTGCAAAATGAAGTGTTAACACTGATAGTGATTGTGATTTATAGTTAAAAGCAAACATCAATAAGACGCTTACATTTAAAGAGTAGATTTCATGAATTACGCACATGCTTTATTTTTAGCTTGTGGATTAATAACTTTGATAATAATGTTTAAGATTAATTTAGTATTGTGCATATTTATATGTCTTAAATGCTAGTTCACATTTTATAAACAATTTACATATTTTAACAAAATGCTTTAAAGTCAGAAACAATAATAAAATAACTGCAAACTCGCTAAACTCAATAAATAAATTAGAAGTTTAGCCTTTTAAAGGTCTTGAATATTTAACGATTTTTCGGATTTGTTTTACAACTTTTTTTATTTTAATATGCTATTAGAATGTTTTTTTTTATTTTTATGCTATTAGAATTTATAGTTGTGTCATTACTTATAAAAAAATATTTTTGAATTTTGTTTTAAACAGATTATTAAAAACATAACGTTCAACATTCTAAAAATAACTTCATAAATCTAAAAAATGTACCTTTGGAAAAATCAAATAATAAAAAAAATAAGAATACCTGTTTCAGACCATCAGACAAAATTCAAACCATCTAAAAAAATTCAAAAATCTAAAAAATAATAAAAATCAAAAGATTTTAAATGTAAACATTAAAAAACGTAAAAAAGTAAAAAATTAAAAAAAAAATATATAAAAAATCAAAGAATGCAAAGAATTAAAAAATCAAAGCGATAAAAATTTTTACAAATTGTTCTAAAAATTTAAATATTTTGAAAAAATTATTTCAAATTATTTCAAATATTTGGAATTATTTTTTCAGATAACTAAAAATATTTTAAAATGACAAAATTGCAATGTGTAGAGAACCACAAATTTAACTGATTATCTATAAATCAAAATTGCAGAAGCCATAAACATTCGAACAGAAATTTAAAAAATGTAAAAAATGTAGATAATTGAAGCATTTAAAAAAATTTAAATTTTTAGAAGAGAACTTTTAGAATCCAGAAAATCTGAAAAATATTTACCAAATCCAGAGATTTCTGAAGAAACTAAATGTTGTATGCCGTTGTATTATCTTTTTTTTTGCACATTTTGAAAATTACATTTTTATTTTGTTTTTTTCTCTGCTTTGTATTTACATCCAGGGAAACAAAAATTCTGAAACAGTAAGACGTAATAATTTCAAAATTTACTTACTTTAATTTACATAGTACTTGATCTTTCAGGATAGTGGAAAATTAAAATTGAGCGCACCAAACGTTATTTTTAAAGTAGATTAATCACATATTCTAACATAACCAACAGAAGTTTAATTTCAGCTTTATAAAATCTGCAGATTCAATTTCCTACAGATTTAACAAATTTAATTGGAAACTCAATTGTTTCTTGTATTTATACAACTAAAATAATGAAACGAAAATTGATTTTGTTGGATTTTGCTATATTCACTTAATTTTAATTTCACTAAATTAAAATGTATTTTGGCTTCAAACGAATAAAATTAACACACCATGATTTTACAGTATTGTTAAAAAAAAAAAAAAAAAAATTCCTCCATTTTTCTGCTTGGTTTTTGACCTAAATTCTCTTATTGAAATCTACCCTTCTGTAATCCCCAACACCCCAAGGGCTAAAGACCTCAGAATATCCAATAATTTTCTCAAACTTATAATATATTGCACGATTATCTGAATATAGTTAATTGGGCAAAACGCTGCAAAAAATCATTTCGATAAATTAACTCTAGGTATCTGTCATTGGCAGCAATCGAAGAGCCATTATCTCAGCAATTCGGCTCATCTGAGCTACGTCCAACCCTCTCTCGACAACCGGCTGATATTGATTGAATTTATGTAAAGTGGTGAAGAGGAAAGAGTGCTTGTGATTGCACATAACGGCTCGTCAGCTCCTTTATTCTGTACCGTCCGAGCATAGTCTTGGAAACACCTTACTCAGCTTTTTTAATACCGCGCCCTCTTTAAAGTAACTGGCTTTATTAAAGCCTTTTCCTGTTGAATTCCAACAGATCGTTCTGCACTAATGAATTTCTACAAGTTCGGTAACGAAGCACAGAGCTGGATTAAAAAAACAAAACGAGAGTCTTATTTTGGGATTGTCTCATTCATGCTAAAGAAGTTAGAATGATACTACGATTGGGTCACTAATGGACACAAAAGAATGTAGCTAGATAAGTAATTTTCTTATGATTTCTCTAAAGTCTCTAAAGCTATAAATACGATCCTGACTTCTCCCACAAGGGTTCGCTAAATTTTAACGAAATCAATTTGGAAGTTTTAAGGCACAGGCTGTGGGATTTAACAAGGGGAATTAAGCTTAACCTCAATGCATAGTTTTAGGCTTGTTTTAATAACCCGAGGGGGCAATGTGCTAATAGTGCTGTTCAATGAAATTCATTCCTGCTGCAAATTAATTTAATTAATTGATGAGGAAGTATTGGTATAAAATTTAACGCCGAAACAAATTACTGGGCTTAGCTAACTCTAATTTATCCCTAATTTATGTCTTCCTAATGAGGTCAAAAATAAAACCCGCAAAGCTAAAAGATTACAATAATTCACGAAAAGTTCACGTTTTTTATTCACCCTTACAGAAAGGGGATTTTTTTTCTAAATCCCGTGGCTAACAATTTGTACGTATAACAATATCCTTAACAAGATTTACGTTTCAGACAAATGTTTACCCTTTTTATGATGTTGTATGGATTAATTTAATTATTTAATAGTGTCTCTTTAAGTCTGATTAACTTAAGTACCTACATAAATTTAAGAAAAAATGGCTTTAATTTAATGTGAAAATTCGATTCGACGTAAAAACTAACTTTTAAATTAAAATTAACTTTAAACAGTGTTACAAAGTCCATAATTTACTGGTTTAACTTGTCGGCTACAATTTATACGTGTCGCAATTTTAGGTGCACGAAGGTAAGACAATTACGCCAAACAGATGTCACTTGCAGAAGTCCAAGCCACTTCACAACCCTCCCTAATTTTAACTTGAGCACGAATGCTTTGTACTTTTAGGCAAAAATTAATTTACAGCAACACTTTTCAGTCCACAAAAATAAATTACAGGTGCATGAATAAGTTTGCTAACCTTCTAAGAGAAAAAGCAACTTTGATCCTGGTTCTTATTACATACTTTCATCTTTCATTTAAAGAGTTATTGATTTGCACACCGTGTAAAAATAGGATAAAAGTAACGAAATGAGTAAGGCTGAAAATCGATCAACCCCTTTCCGTCGTTTCCTGAAACGCTCGTCAACCGCGAAAGTTTTTATGGAAAATTGCAGACAAAGACAGATTCCGAAGAGTAAGTTCAGACAAATATTACTGATTGATTTGTTTTATTTTTAGTTTACAATTTCCCAGGGAATTGGCCCAACTTGCAATCGACGAAAATTTATTTTTCAGAAGGCCAACTGTCGAAAGCACGAGATCTGCCCGAGGGTCCACTTTCTTTACCCTCTATCCTCCATTACCATTTAAATAAGTAATGCAACGGAAAATAAAAATTATAATATTCTGTAAATAGCAATACATGTATTTGTAACAAACTATCATGTAAAATAAACGTCTGAATTGGCCTCTTGTGCAGATTTTATCACAACAAAGCAACAAAACTTCTTGAAGTTTTTCGGCTCATATAAAATTTATAATAACCTGAGATGAATCCAGAGATTATAAATTATGGACTTTTCATTCTTCAATTTTTTTCTCGTTTCTTTAACAAAAAATTGGAACAAAATTCAAAGTAAATCACCCCAAATTCAAATTAGTTCTCGTAAAATTTTTAATCAGATGCGACGTCTGCTACTTTGCATTGGAAGCCACAAGCACTCAAGATCTATGATAATGTGCGTAAGAGGAATATTAATTACTATTAAATGCTAAAAAGCATCTTCCTGTCTAAATAAATTATATTTTATCACCTCAACCCAAACGAATTAGAATAAAGTGTCCATACTGAAGATTTTTTTTGCTTTATCTAATCACGACGGCAGTACGGAAGGATTTTTTGACATACTTTTCGAGAGATAAGATGAGAAGTAGCAAATTTTCATAATTTAGTAGCGGGATCATGGAATTTATATCCTCAGTTTTGTCTCTTGTACGTTTATGACTTATTTGTCGTTGTTTATGTCTGCGCGTCTAATAATTTATGTGTGTTTATGAGCAACCCCTTGACAATGAGAAATTTATTTCGGTTTCAGCCAGTCCGGTCCAACACACTGTAAAACAGTGAGGTGAAAACTGGCATGTAAATTAGACTACTCGCATTGGACATTAGCAAATATCCACGATTTTTTTCATTTGCAATGCATGCAAATTTGGCATAATAGCTATTAGCTAAACGACCATTGTCAAAGCCTCAACAGCAACAAGAATAATAAATTTCCAGAATGATGGCAATAAAAACGGATCGCCCTTGCAGAAATCCCGTCGCTATTTAAAACACTTCAACGAATTAATTGAAGCCCATCGACAACACCGCTGATAACTGGAAAACAAATTGCGGTTTAAAGAGAAATAAAAATGGAAATACAATTTGACGATTAAATTAAAGCCATTGTGTGAAAACGTTTGACGTCAGTGCCGTTTACATGAATATTAATACGACTTAACAATTCGTTACAAATTCAAATTGAGGTGTACAAAGATGGGGAATGCTTTGCGCTTAATTTATTCGATTTTATCACTTCCGAGTGTGACCACTTCAAGCGAAAATTACAGGAATTATAAGTTTGGGCTGTAATTTTTATTCAACGGCTAATTTTCTTTTATTTTGAGAACAATGTCGCTAAAAATGCCACAATAGGCTGAGAGAATGCTAAACAATAATTTAATGAAAAAATGTTTTGTTCATTTCGTGTATTTTCTTCATCAGTCCCTTTTCACTCAACTGACGTTCCTTCAACCTTACAAATCTATTTTCATATTCCGTTTCGTTTTGATCCTCTCCTTGGGGACTTGGTGAAGTAACAGATTTATAGGAAACGCTCGAACAACTTTTTTTATCTTTACCACCAGAAAAGGTAGATATCTTTTTACATATTGTACGTCATTTTTTGACTTGCAGCTATGATCTTCTAATCTGACACGCATTTTAAATTTCGATTTTATTTTAAAAACAAAGATATCCCACTTTCTAAATAATTAATTAAATTTAACATTTGTGACAAATTTGTTACATGAACGATATGAGCACGATATGTGCGGTTAAGGAAAATTCCAGTTCTAATACATGTAACAGTTGTTATCGGCGAAACAGATCTATTTATGTCTGAAATGTTCTGCCCCATATGATATTGCTAGTTATAAATTTTGGAGCTTATTGTTGTGTTAATTACAAATTTGTTATTAATAACTGGTTACTAAATATGTCTGCTCGTCACAGTGCAACTTGTTATGTAAATATTGTGGCATAAAAACCAATAAATGTCGGAGATTATTAATATATTTAATGTAAAATTATTATTTGGGGTTGTAATGACTTTTATCTGTGAACGTTGATGAAATAGATATATGCAATTTTAAATATTTTTCTGGATACTGCAGCTAAAACTATTCTGAGCGGTGTTAATTTTTCTCAGGCTGCTGAAGCCAATCTCCTACGTTACGAAGTGATATACAGTCGTTTAAGTTGTACCTGATAAGTCAATTCAATTCCTCGCTCTTTTCGCCAATTTTACCACATTTCTATAACCCGCAAATCTGCCCAAATTGCGCCGATAAAAATAAAGCGAAAACCAGAGGATCATCCTTGATCCGCGCAGCTTATAAGTAAAGCTTAGCTTTTTCTTCCTCCACATCTGCCGTTCATCCAACACACTTTTGCCCGTTTAAAACTACAAATGACTTATCTAATCGAACACGAAAACAATTAACACCCAGCTTTTCCTGTCGGATCCGGTCAAGTCAGTCCAAGGATATCCGGAATTGTACCTATCTAATCGAAATGCAAATCCAGAACGCGTAAGCCTTATGGCAATCAATTATAAGCATAGCACAGGAAAGTTTACCAATTGATATGTAGAACAGGACACGAATCGTGGGTAGCCCGTTGCTCGGATGTTCCGCGTGTGTGTCTGGAAACGCAATCTGAATAGATCTGAAGTCAGCCGGAGTCGAACCGCACTCAACGTGGCGAGAAAATCAGACAGTGTCAGGTAGCAAGAGGATTTACATATTCAAATTGAGACATTTGTGCAGCCTTTCGGTGAATAATGCGCTGCACAAACTTTCGGATCACCATTATTGATCCTGATATAGGCAAATTGGTGGGGGCGGTGACTTCAAAGGATTACGCTGAGATCAAGTGAAATGAAACGCAAAAACTTTTTTTTTTATCAAATACCAGCAGAGCGACGTCTCGGAGCAAATCTACATTTTATTAGAATTTTAAGCAAACCATTCCACTTGAAGATATTGACGGCAACTAATTTATTAGAAGTTGAAAGTAAAGAAATTTGCACAAAGTGCAGCTTCTCTTAAGAAAGCGAATAGTACTAATATTCGTTTAAGGAGAATAGATATAAAAAACGATAGAGAAGAAATGAGATTTTTATACCCCCACGCGAGGCACAAACTCCGAAGAAACTGTAGATGCTAACTATAATAAATTGTAATGGCTTCAGACCTACAATTGAATTTTTGTGAAACAGAGAAATGCGTGAAAATATTTCGTGGTTAGGTGAAAATTGTGTTGACACAAACGTTATTCAAACTTTCTAGACATAAATTGAATGTTTTATGTGATAAATTATATCATATTTTATAGTATTTGAAAAATGTTACATTGTTCAGTCTTATCAACGAATTTTCTAAAATATTTGCCTGATCAAAATTTCAATAACATGTTTCTAGGGAACACTCTGTATGATAACTAATATTAGTGCTATTCGAAAAAGTAATGTTTTTTTTATGATTCTTACTTTTCAGTAATCAATTGCTAATATGCTAAAAACGGAACTTAATTTCCAAAATTTTGTAAAAAAAATGAGTAACTTGGCAATCTTGCATTCAAAATTTAAAAACAAAATATGCATTTAAAGCGTTAATCCAACAAATCAGAATATGTAAAAAATAAATAGCATTCCATTTAAAATGACCAAGTTGAGTACGGTTCTGGTCTATTGAAACACCCTGTCTAAAGCAAAATATTTTTAGAATACGCACTTCTTTGATTCATGTATCATGACGTATCGAAAGGTCTCAAATCATAAATGCGAAAGACAGGATCGACCGATATTACACTATTGACTCACCCTGTATATACGGATTAATGAAATTGGCCCAAATTTGGCGGTACAAATGTCTGAAGATATTAACCATATTTTGAACTCTACTTTATATAAAAAAATAATTTTGTTTTCATGTTAAACCCATCATTTGTGCTGAACAACAGAGTTTCATTTATAATTGATCTCCAATTTCTACTTTGTATTGTAGATAAGATTATTACAACATATCCTAGACACTTAAAGCCAAGTAGTTGGTATACAGAGTGTTTTTGAAATATATGTCCAAATTTATACGACTTAACTGAAATAATAGAACACCAGCCTCTGAACAGCCCTCATCTTCGTCAACAATAAAATTTAACAATTTAAATCTGGCTATATTTCTTAATTAACCTTCATCACTAGATGATCACTAGATCACTTCCTTCTAGCACTTATGAGTATTATACTTTACTTCTAACTCTCAAGTCAAACTTAACCCTTTTGAATTTTAATTGTCTCTTAACAAACTGAAACAGACTCACCACTTAGCTGTTTTCTCATCAAATTTGGCGAAAACACATAATAATTCACAAATTATGACTCCTCAACAAGATAGACAGAAACCAAGTAAAAAACTTTTATAATACTGATAAATATTACAAAACAGAATATCATTTCTCTCATCAAAACTTTATGCAAACTGAGAGTTAGTTTCTTAATTTTTTTAAGATCGTCACATGTAAAGGTCGAAACCACTTGTCCCAGACCCATAAACTGCAGATTACATATGCACAGCCGCATCGGATCTTGAATACTTGCTTGTATAGGAAATTGACCCTAATGGTTTCTAGAAATTAGAAATTATTTTGATGAAAAAGACTCAATTTTACTTATTTGTTATGGAAAATTTTAAACACAATTTGTTTCATATTGTAAGATACAATTTCTGGTGTGATTTCGAACCTTGTTATTCCTTTTGTTTATCAACGATCTTCCTAATGTGATATCAAATATAACATTACTATTTGTTAATGATAGCAAAGTATAAAGTAATACCATCTAGATGATAAAGTAAACAGAATAACTTTGAGAACCATTTTAAGTGATGTGGAACTTATGAGCTTCATTTGAAAACTGTGAAATGTAAAAAAAATCAAATATTTTAAGAAAAAGCGGCTCTTCTTGATATTTACACAAATAACGGCGTGACTTCGCAAAATTGTAGCAGAATTTAATATTATATTATATATTATATACGTATATTATAATTATCTGTTTTTAAATGAACACAGTAAAGTAATTGTATCATGAGCGGAGTTTATTTTACGTAGGTAGTAACAAAATTTTTAAGTTTATTTTACGTGGGTAGTTCTCAACAAAACTGAAACATTAAAAGTTTTGTTTACCTCTTTATAGCCAGATCCAGATTCAGATCTAGATATCCTCCTGTTATTTAATCCACTATATCAATGAATGGGCAACCAGTGATCCACGGATCGCAGGCAAGATTTGTCCGGCCCGTTACTAAATTTCTTTGTTGCACAGACTAAACAATACCAGCAAATTCTGGAATATTCGAGATGCTTAGGCTACATGAGGAGAAACAGCTGTGATTCCCCACCAGTTTGGGTTAAGATCAGTTGGGAAGTTGAGAAATTGGATTAGTTGGTGTTAATTGTTTTGAGAAATTTGAAAGAGTTTCTGGTCTTAAAATATGTCCGGACCTTCAGGCAGTAAATGCTGCAGGAGAAGTGGATCCGAAAATATTTGTTTGTTATTTATAAAAAGAAGTCAATTTGTTTGGTGCGTAATGAAGTCGTCGCGGTATTAACACCAGTACGATTTATAAAGACATTATACCACCAAAAATTTTCAAAGTAAAAAGCGATAGAATCGAAAAGTTAAAAAGAAGTTTAACTGTCTTACTAAAACGCAGTGAAGCAGCTGGAGATATCGTTTGGCTGTGTTATGTTGTTAGTAAGAAACTGGAGGAACATTTGAAGGCGAGTTTGTGAAATAAGTGGCAAATATCTTGTATCCAGAAGTTTTTTTGCACAAGTTAATTTATCCACAAGAAAAGTCACGAGACGAATAGTGTGCAATGTCAGAAAACGTAAAAATAGCGCTTGACGAAGTCATGGGAAAATGTGTACCATTTTCCATAGCGTTGGATGTAGGCACTGATACTGCTGATACAGCGCCAGTAGCAATTTTTATTTGTACAGTTGACCAAAATTTAAAAATTACGGAACATTTGCTCGCACTTCAAGCCATGAAAGACACTACAAAGATAGAATTTTTTTTGGGTAAATTATTAATGTTAATGCAGTTCCAGCAATTTCTGCAGGACTTGGAATCAGAATAAGAAGACGTGAAGTTTGCTGGCTCCATAAGGCCAAGATGTTAAATCTTCGATGTGAACGTAGAGCAAATAGAAATATCGCTTCAAATGGAATTACTTAAACTCCAGACAGATGATGCTCAGTTGCGTGAGGTAGCTCTGCAAGATTTGTACGTGAGACATATTTCCAAAGATAAACATCCAATTAATTACCATCCAATTAATTATCTAATTAATTTTAAATGTAAAATGATGTCTCTCTTCGGCATACTTATTGCTGTGAGCAATTATTTTTAAAAATGAATTTCTCGAAATTGAAAAACAGATCAAGAATTATCGATACTAATCTGGAGAACTCCTTACGCGTAGCAACAACATCCCTTTCACCAGATATTGAACTTCTTGCAAAAGAAAGGCAATCAATCTCAAGTCTCGTGGCTCGTGGGCCACCATAAATTTTTCTACAGGGCTCTCTACAAAAAAAGGTTGCCCAGGCCTGTTTTATATGTCATCAACAACAAATAATTCAGAGTATACAGAGCAAATTTTCAAAATACCTTTACTTGACATGTTTTCTAAACCAAAATTATTTTTGAATTTATACAGTATCGAATTGACATTGCATTGAGTTTTTCCTACTATATCTTTCTAATCGCATTGATTGCCCATATATTTCAAGTAGATTAAATTTTTATACACCCATAAAAAACATTCGTTGGATCAATACATTTTATCTACCATTTTCTTACACTAATGTATTAAAAAAATCACCTTTAATCTTCATGTGTGGGTCGCTTAATTTATTTTCAGCATATTATGATACATTTAATTTTTTCTGATTTAAAACGTCAACGCAAACCCTTTGTTAGTGAAAGAAGGTCATTAGTTTATGATATTACAGGTAGATTAATTTATGTATTCCTAAGTCATCAGAATCATGTCAAAATTATTTTATCATCAGTATTATTATTATTATTATATTATTATTATTATTGTGTCGATGGATTTTTTTGATAATTTGATACGAATTCTAAATGGAGTTTTTTTTTCATTTCATTTCGTTGCATTTAAATGATGAAAGAAAATGAAAAACTAAATCACCAATCACTAAATGTATGAGTTAATATATTGAAAAAAAATTATACAATTAACACAGAAGTTATCTTAAATAATAGCACAGCCCTTAATGGACTGTTTCAAACTTCTGTGTTATTCACTGACAAACTGTAGTTTAATTACTTTTTATCATACATAGAAAGGGTACATATACAACAAATTAAATTATTCGCTTCCTTGCCACGGCTTAAGGCAAGCGTAGTTATATTCAAATTGGTTAAACCAAGCGCACATTTACTTACTTTACGTATATGTAGACAAGGGATGCTAGTTTGCGAAATTACATTACCTTAGCGTAACAGGATTGATGTGGAACGCCACCTGAAGAACTATCCTGGGCGAAATTTCAGAGGAACTTGGCACTCTCTTCAATTACAACAAACTAGTATTCAAAATAGCCTACATCGAAATATAGCAAACCAACGAATTTATTTTACAATGTATAAGCGCACAAGAGAAAATCGGCGATTCAACGCATATTACGGCGCTTTTCCCTCTCGTAAACTGAAACATTCTGAGAATTAACTTTCCACCAAGTTTTCAGCACATTATTAACAGATTATCAAATCCGAGTGTCTAATTATGCGGAATGTAATAAAAGGGGACTCCGTTAAGAGTGCTTAAAAGATGCAAACAGGCGAAGTGTTGACCGGAATGGCTTGGTAAAAAGGTGATGAGCTGAATCGTGATAATTCCCAATCCATTAGTGCAAATCCCTCGGGCTTAAAATTTATCGAATCGAGTGTACTTTTTATTTGAGATTCTTTTTATAGTTTCACAATTTTTGAGTTAAAAGTTAATTAGATTGTTTTCGGTTACTTTATGGAAACATTGAATCAAACGATTATTGTGTAATTCAGTCGATCAACTTTGCGAAATTGTACAAAGTCAAAAAGACATAAATTCCTAGCGCAGAGGTGGGACATAAAACTGCAGGGATGCCAGCAGCAATTAACGTATAACTGGATTAGTATCTCTCGGTTTTCTTATTTATAGCTTAATTAACAGAGCTGTAATTTAATAAAGGAGGGAAACGTCTATCTAACCGCATTTCGATAAAAATAGAATTGGAAGTTTGCGAGATTTGACAGTCAACTAGGCATTAATCAAAATTTTTCCATGTACCTAAAGCTGGCCAATTCAGTATTTTGTATGCCATTTTAGCTCGGAACAAAAACAAATTCAAATCAGAGTTAATAAAACTCAATATTTCACTCAAAAGACTCCGAGAAACATTTATTCCCCACAAAACCTGTCTAAATTTTTCAAATAAATAAATAATTAATGCAGGTAAGCACTTCATGTAGATACAAATAAACAGGTTGTGGCATCGAGCCACAAACTGTCTACTCCGAACCTTTTAGGGGTTAGCGTAGAAATCATAACTTTTTATTATCGTATTTCCAACCTGAAAGAGCACTTTGTATTCAAATACACTTTCTGCTCTTCTAAGCAATGTGTACAGCTTCAATCCGTTTTATTTTTTCTTTTAATAGATTTTTTTGGATCGGGAATTTCTGGCGATTTCGTGCGGAAACCATGACGACATTGAAATCAGATTTCCATCTTGGGAGCTAATTTATCGATGCCCAGGCGTCGTAAAGTCTAATTGGATAGTGCAAGTTACAGAAATACTGCAAATGCAACAAACGATCTTATAACAAATAGCATCTGTGGCACTATGAATTTTACATGAAAATTAAATTGAGAGCTCTTAAAGACAGTCATATTTTGCATATAAATTGTTGGTAAAGATTCTTCTTCTTTTTGACATCTTTGTAAATTATGATTGCTTGGATCGATCCATGAAAATTTAATTACAAGCCGAGTAATTAAATGAAGAAGTTCATAAAGTTTATTGATTTTCTGCTTTAATTTTATTTCGTTGGTGGAACAAAAATTTTAATTTTAGATGCTTTGATGGTATAATATGGTTAATTTAAATGTGCGAGTGAAGCGAAAGAGCTTTGGAACTGAACGTTCGTAGGATTATAAACTCTGCCTGTTTCTAATTTTGATGTATCTTATTGTTTTCGTATTGAACAGATGTATAATATTTGCAATCAGAAAATTTGAGTCTGACATTCTTTTATTAAGTATGATGTAATTAAAAATTATTTTTCGAAACAATGAATAGATGTCGATGACAGTTAGTAACAAATTTTTACGATTAAGACTATTACAATAACAATTTCAGCACTTCTATAAATACAATAGGCAATAACAGGATATAAATAATGCCATCGTGTAAGTATCATGATTTATTGTGTCTTATCAACTACTTCATGTTTTCAGTTTTTTTATCCTAGAAGATTATCAACGCAGTTTGTAATATCTCTCAAAATTGTGCTTGCACTACTAACATATTGAGAAACTTTCAAATCTGCGCAGTTTGAAACTAACACTTTGAAACTTGTAAATAGTTCTTCAACTTCTTCAACTTGCACTTGAATGCCTTGTGGTAACTGCTCTGTTTCTAAAAGAATCTGTTCGAGAATAGGAGAAATACAAATTTCGCTATCAGGACGACATAAATTTAGTTCAAATTCTAGAGCATCAACTTTGTTGATAGTAATATCAATAAGATATTTATATGAGGAGACAGCTGTCTTTCCTTCTTGAACTTTTCCACTAATGCAATGGGTTAATTCGTCACTTATTGCATCGGGCAGTTTACTTAAGTAGTCCTCACGTCCTTGCAAACAATAAGATATGTTAACATGAGCTGAACTTGCAAGATCCTTCAAGGTAATGACTTTCTCGTTGATTGAACTTTTTTCAGTCTCAATGGAAAGGAGTGCGTTGTTTTCTATGTCCTGGCTACGAAGTTGTAAATCCAAATTAAAGTTTTCTAATTTGTCTTCAGCAACTAAAATTGCACCCAAAACAATTTCTCTTAGTTCTTCTACTTTGGCTTTGGCATCATCAAGTATATCTGACACATCTACCGTAGAAACAACTACCTGAAATATTAATTTTACTCTTGTCACTTAGGATATTGTGGAATTACCTGGTTGGCAACTACGCCGACAAACATTAAGATAAGAGCTTCCTTGAGCATGATTTTTGTTTGACTGCTGATTTTAGAGAAAGTAACTATTTATATTATTAGTTCTATTGTGTGATAATCTTCGAAGATTTTGATAAAAAATCAAAGGAAAATATAATACAAGAAAGCTCATTCCAACTAACAAAAAATTTATTAGATCTAAAAGATTTACATTTAACCAAGAATGTTGTTTACACAATTTGTTATGTCATTCAGAAGTGCAGACGCATCTGCAGTATATCCAGCCACGTTCGTATCTGAACACGACTGTACTGACAATTGCAAAGTTTGCAAAAGACTTTCAACAGCTTGAACTTCGGTGTTAATGCTCTGTGGAAGTCGAATTTTCTCTAACTCAACTTCTTGAAGCAAAGGTGAAATACAATGAACATTGTTTTTACATTGTTTAAACTGAAACTGAAGACTGTGGACTTTGTTGATAGCGATGTCAACGATATAATTTGCTTGATTAATTAAAGTTGCCTCTTCGCGATTTTTGTCAAAGATACAACTTTTTATCAAATTGACGTATTCAGCAGGAAGTCTGTTTAGTAGTTCTTCGCGGATATCAGTACAGGAAGAAATATCAGCATTAGCAGAATTAGCCAAATCTTTAATTGTTATTAATTGTTGGTGAACTGTTTCTTGTTCTTCTTCGATCGATATTCCTCCTGCTGTCAAAATATTATTGCTATTGGTAAGAAATGCTATCTCTAGAGTTGACAGTTTGTTGCGAGCTACTAGGATATTTCCTTGTACTATGCTGCTTAATTGATCTAGTTGCTTTTGAGCTTCCTCAACTAGATCTCTAGGAGAGATAGCAGTAGCTTTGGCCTAAATAAAAATACGATATTTTTAATATATAGATATTAAATTAAACTTACCTGGGAGAACAAAACTACAGACAATACGAGGAAAATTACTTGATTCATGTTTAAGTATTATAAACCTCCTTGACAAAATAGTAACTGAGGCTTATATAGCAATTCATCAAGTGCAAAACTTAAAGGGATTAAAAATTATTAACCAGGCCAAGTACCGTGATAAATTATAAGAACCACACTTGAGACGAATCGAAGTTTTGGTATTTTTGTTTAGTTATCTTTTGATAGCTTAAAATAGAAATTGCGCCGATTTATAGAACTTGCCCATACACTAAAGATATCAATAAAGACAATAAAAATTCAAGTATTTTTTTCAAGGTGAATTAGAAGTAGTACTTGTCCCCTTAGTACCGTCAAGTTCTAATTAAAATGCTTATATTGTATTATGTAAAATATATTATTAAACGGAAATGTTGATTTCGGGAGTAGTAATTTAGCATTCCCTAAAAATGAACCAGAATCGCGTCGGCAATCTAGAGATTTCAGTTGTAGTTACTTCTCATGTTATTGTCTTAATAAAAAACGGTTATTACATGAGAATTTCAAGAGCTGTCGTAATAAAATTATGTTATTGATCACATATCAGCACTCTATTTCACTTTAATTTTATAATCGAAAAATTTTGAGCCTCCAAACAACTTTATTTGTTATTTTTTATGTTACTCAACAGTTCAGCATTTTTGTTTAACATTATTTCAATGAATTGCAAATAAATTTTGTGTAGGTCAGTTTCACTAAGAAAAGGGAGGAAATACACACAACAATTCTCCTTGACACCTGCCTACTTAATATCGTAAATCGTGAGCTTTGTTACTATAAATATCCGTAACTTATGTGGTATCTCGTTTTGCTTGAACCGCACTATCATCAACGTCATCAATTCACTCAATCACTTCCTTACACATTGTTCTAGAAACTTCCTGAGAATTTCTTTGCAAATTTCAGTACATGAAGAATTGTTTTTTCCAGCAGCATGAGCTAAATCTTTTATCGTCCTCAGTTGATCAAGCACGAGTACTTCTTATTGTTGAATGTTGCACTCTAATCAACATCAACAATACATTGGCTCATTTGTTTTATATGTTGCTGTGGCAGTTCCTTTAGAATTTTTTCGTGAATTTCAAATAATGCAGAAATTTCTTTCTCAGCTACAGAAGCCAAATCTTTGATTGCTAAAGCTAAAGCTAAAATTCGAACTTTGAAAAATAAAATTTAAGTGAGATAAAGAAAAAAGTATATGTAATTATACATAAATTTACAAAAATAAAAATATTTGTCCTTAGCTTAACACTGCATTGTATGGACAAGAACGATGCTCAACCAATGATTTCATCGATGTCGGTAAGAACGGGTGACGCTTCTTCATAGGAGATCTCTGAAAGTTTCTTCACGAATTTCAGTACATGAAGAAATGTCTTTTCCTGCAACTTAAGCTAAATTTTTTATCATAGCTGATCATACAAATATATATATTTCTGATCAATATCAAGCGCTGCATCTCTTGAATAACTTGCTTGAACTCTTCGGAATTCGGTGAAAAAAGCACTGAGTTGATTATGAGCTACACCAATTTGTCCTTGGACTAAAGCTTCAAGTTGATTTAACTGTTCTTCAGCTTGATCCACAAATCTCGTGGTACTACGAAAGTAGTAATGGAAATCTTAGAACAGATTATATAAAAATGGTCGCAGTAAAATTAAGAATAGTTACAGCTACAGCTGCAAACAATATAATAATTGGTTTACTCATGATATAAATCATGCGAAATTACAGCTTACTGATATTTTTATCGAATGTCTGATACTCTATTATATCACAAATTAGACGAGCTATATAATTTAAGCGTTTACGAACAAATTATCAAAGGATTTAGACAGGTTTGTTATTGGCCGGAGTTGAAAAAAAAAGATATTTCGAGCCTTACGAGTTTAATTGTTTCTTTCTCGCCTTTTTCGAACAAAATTATCAGCAGTAGCAATAGAAATACGTTAGTTATCATCAAATATTTTTAACCCATGCAACAAACGCTCACTGTGATCTGCGCAGAAATTCATCAAATGAAAACTTAGTGCATTCAAAATAGTATAAGCTAGATTTCGATAAATACCGATAACATGTGACAACAACACTCAAGAAAACTTTTAAAGTACAATGAAAGCTTTTGGTTGTTTTGTTTAGTTATCTTTTGATACTCTAGACTAACACTTTATTACTTTGAACTTGATAAACACTAAAAACGCAAAGGTAAACTTTAGAAATTTTCATTAGAATAAAAAACAAAATTGAGGTACAAATTAAGAGTGAGATATATAGAATGAGCTAATAGACCGATCTCGGCGATCCTGCCTTTCTCATTCATGACATGAGACAATTCAATACGTCATGTTACATGAAGCAAAAATACGCATATCCTAAAAATATTTTCCATTAGACAGGGTCCATGATGGTTCTTAACTAAATTACGTTATTTATTTTTTTACATATTCTTATTTGTTACATTAAATGAATTCAATAAAATTCACTACGTCATGTATCATGACGTATTGAAAAGTTTCATTTTTTGAATACGAAAAGTAGAATCGACAGATATCGTACTATTGTCTCACCCTGTATACTTTGTTTAATACAGTTTTTTTAGTGTTGACGAGAACACACTTCCTAAAATTACAGATGCATCGCCAACTTCAAAAACAGAAAAAATAGCAGTGATAGGTATCAATTTGCAATTGCCCATGTGTAGACAACTTAATGAGATACTGTAAAATTTTAAATGTTTGTCAAATTGATTTATTGACCTTAATGAATATTGTTGCAGCTTTATTAAATTTTAAAATCTCTGCCAGCTTTCTCAGTATAAGCTTGTGCCATAAATTCTTGTATCCGAACCAACATCATTTGTCCAAATATTTCCCATAACTTTTGTAACACAAACGGTTAGTTTTTCAATGGGGTAAACCCGAATGGCATAATAAAATAAATAAAAATATATTAATATAATAAAAAATCGTATTGATTTAAATTCGATGACGATGACCGTTTATAGATAGAGAAAACGAACGTCTGCGTGAAACTGATGTGAAACACTAATGATTCTGGTAAACAAGCGATGTGCTTTTTCGACAAAAAAATGTAAAAATTTCATCAAGCAAAAACTTTCGTATTTTTCTTTGACGAATATTGTAAAATCGAACTTTAAAATAAAAGGAAAGTGAAATTCATGTGCGAACTGTCAAATGAGGAGTTACAAAAGTTAAAAAAAAGAATGTTTTAAGAAACCATTAGGGTTTTGTATGAGTAGTACCGGCGATAAAAGTTTCTACATGGACTTTCACAACACCCTGCATTATATTGCAGAAAAGAAAAATCTTCAGTGAGACGTACGTAAATATGAATTAAAATCAAGTAAAAGTTAAATTTTAAGTGAAATATTTAATAAGTTGAAAGTACGAGGGAAGATTAGTATTTACGGTCCCTGACATATAAGAATATAAGTTATAACAAAAATTACATGATTATATTTCTACATAGTCTCTTGGAAGTGCAATGCATTTTTCCCAACGATGCTCCAGTGCTCGGATACCCTTGGAAAAAAATTCTTTAGGTTACCTCCTCTAACAAGTTGTTTACGGCAGACATCACTTCGTCATCGTCACCATATTTATTGCCACGAAGATATTTTTTTAATTTTGGGAACAAATAGAAGTCACTAGGGGCCAGGTCTGGTGAATAAGCAGGGTGTTCCAACAACTCAAATCCTGCTTTATAAATAGCAGTCATTACAACATGACTTTTGTGAATCGGAGCGTTATCCTGATGGATCAGGATTCCCCTACTCAGCTTTCCCCGTCTTTTTTCCTTAATACACTTGCAAAGTTTCGAAATTAAATTGGCATAATAGTAGCCTGTTATCGTGTGTCCACGCTCTAAATAATCAACCAACAGGAATCCATCCGCATCCCAAAAAATTGTGGCCATAACTTTACCAGCAGATGGCAAAACTCGAAACTTGCGAGGTGGAGGAGAACCTTTATGATGCCACTCCATGCTTTGTTTTTTTGATTTGGGATCGAAGTGGTGAACCCATGATTCGTCAACGATGATAATTCGTGCAAGAAACCCATCTACATCCGCTTTAAACTTTGCCAAATTGACTTCAGAATGAACTACTTGAATCCGTTTCTGATCGGGTGTCAACATTCTCGGCACCCAATGCGCCGACAGCTTTTTACGGCACAAAATATTTGTTAATTTATTTTCCACAGAACTATATGAAATTTCCGTAATCTCAGCTATCCGACGAATAGTCAATCGTCTATCAGCCATCATCATATCATGTACAGCATCAACATTTTCTTTAGTAGAGACAGTCACTGGTCGTCCAGCACCTTTTGCATGTTCACACGTCTGCCTTCCCAATTTGAACCCTCAAGATATATTTTTTACCACTTGGTAAGAAGGAGCATTCTCCCTAGTACAGTCACCACATCTTCGTAAATCTCCGTTGGCGACAATCCTTTCTTTTGCAGGTATTTAATAACAGCGCGCACTTCAAGTTTCTCCGTTTTTGCAAAAACTACTGACTACTTGCAATTGGCTTTCAAATAAAATTAAAATAAAACAAGTAAGAAAACTGAAACTACACGAACTAAGTGACAAAAGATCAACCTTTAAATATGTTAAATTATATCAACGTCACTCAAAGCCTACTATGTTAGGGACCGTAAATACTGATCTTCCCTCGTATGTACAAGAGTGTATAGAATCCTTCGCTTTAGAACGCAAAGCTTTTGAAATACACCAAAAGTGTCAACAATTCTATTCTAAATTATTTAAACCCTAAGTCTGCCAATATCATAAGATCAGATTACACTTTGGTTTACTGTACAGCTTTCACCAGAACAACAAATTCTTCGCTAGTACTTAAAAATGAGCCATTATATCGGTAAGGAAATATCTGAATTAGTCTTATAATTTATTATAAGTATAGGTAAATAAATACATCGACAAATTGAAACCAGACATTCAACCAATGATTCTATCAGCACAGGCCTCTATATCTGCAAGAATGGAATAGGCTTCAGTAGCGTATTGTGCAACCTTATTATCAGCGCAGCTCGCCACAGACAATTTCATTACGGTCAACAAAGATTCAGTTGCTAGAACTTCTGTGTTTATGTTTTGAGGTAGACGAATCTTGTCGAGTTCAATTTCAGTGAGAAGAGGAGAAATGCAAAGCAGTTCTCCATGACACCTGTTTACTTGACTTCGCAAATCGTGAACCTTGTTGATATAAATATCTACAAGGTATTTTGCATCTTTCTGTGCTTGGTCTGCGCTCGTATCTAACTCACTTATGCACGCATTCATTTGTTCCGTGTAGCGTGCTGGCAATCTCTGAAGAGTTTGTTCACGAACGTCGGTGCATGAAGAAATATCTTTTCCAGCAGCATGAGCCAAATCTTTCACCGTTGTCAATTGTGCAAGCACACTTTGTTCTTCTTGTTGAAGATCAATTGTGCCTTTTTCAGAAACTGTGATTTCGTTTGTTTTGAATTCGGTGATTAGAGAAGCGAGTTTGTCGTGAGCTACTGAGATTTCACCTTGAACTATAGCTTCAAGTTGCTTTAGCTGCTCTATGGCTTGATCCACCAAATCGCGTGGTACCACGGAAGTAGCTGAGGCAATCTACAAAATAAAATGTAAAAATTGGAGAAACAGTCGCAAAGGCATACTTACAGCCACAATTGCACAAAATACTGCAACTAGTTTACTCATCTTTGGTGTACTTACTCACGTCAAGATATGAACAGCTTTTATATGATTCACAGATATTCATATTCGAACAACCGGCGCACTATCATATCAGTGATTTGACAAGTATCTGAAGTATTTACAAACTAATAATCAGGATTTTAAAATTTCCGTTATTTTATGCATTTTTACATTTTGCCATCTAAATTTGAAGAAAAAACGTTCTTAAAGTTAAGTATTTATTTAGATTACACATTTACAAAACGCGAGGTGGAAAAACCGGAATTTTACTAAGGCAGACTGAAATGCTTTTTAACATAGTACTATACTGAATTACATACCGCGACACATTGTCATTTGAGCAGCTCTCAACTGACACCTTTAGAGTAGCAGCGAGACCATCAAACGCTTGTATTTCAGTTTTAACATTCTGAACGAGCCTAATCTTATTCAGTTCAATTTCATTCAAAAGCGGTGAAATACAAAGCAATTCTCCTCTGCATTGTGTTATTTGAAATTCTAGATGACTAACAGTATTAAATGTAATATCAACAATATACTTAGAGCTTTCTGACAACTTTTTAACTTCATCATCTACTTTAGCAATGCAAGAAGTTATTTCTTCGTTGTACTCTACTGGCAGCCTGTTCAGAGTTGTTTCAGCACTGGCGGTGCATAACCCAGGAATTTTTCCAGCTGACTGTGCGAGGTCCTTCATTGTGGTAAGTTGTTGCATGCATGTGTCGTGTTCTTGTTCTAGGTTGATAGCTGCTCCATTAGCAACATTAACAGAGTTAATTTCGAACGAAGTTGTTAAATCGTTAATATCGTTATGAGCAGCAAGAATTTCTCCTTGAACGATTGTTTTCAGTTGTTCCACTTGAGCCAAAGCCTCTTCAACTAGATCAAATCTTTCGACGTGGATAGCATTTGTTACCTTCAACGAAGCTATTAACTGATATTCATTATAAAACATCCACTTACAGTAAAAACTGCAACAGCAAAGAAAAAGCTTGCAGAAAACATGTTTTCGTTACTTCTTAATCACAATAACTAAAAGTAAGTAAGGGTATACTGAGTTAATAAACAACCAGTTTAATCGACGTTTATATGGCTTTTCAATACAATTTATAACTTATAACACTGTATATGATCATCCATATATTGTTTCAAATCTATAATTAATTATGATTATTATCTAAGTAATAAAGTTGTAAATGTACTCTCATACTGTGAATAATATAATGATTTTTTATTTTCAAGAAGCTTAAGTAAATATTCTGTTATTGTGATAATAATCTCAATATATCTAGTCTAGCGCATTTTTTTTGACTAGTAGTAAATAAACTAATAATTATTGATCCTATTTTTGCATTGAAAAGTAGAGTATTATTTACTTAAATCAATAATGATTTTGTCGTTCGACGTACTTTTGACGTAATTTAATAATATATAGAAATCCCCATTATATTTTCATAAGCGTTCTGATTCCAAAACCCAATTCGAACAGTTAAACCAAAGAGGTGTTAGCTCCTGATGATTAAGAAAAAAATATTTTTACACTGCATTTAGAATCCACAAAAGGTACCAATTTTAGTGGCCTAAGGTGTATATGAGAGCTCAGTGTATGTACATTTTTCGGTTTATTAGCGAACTTTGGAGATATCCAAATCAGTAACAAGCACTCAATTTCTGGGTATCTTATTTGATGACAATAAATTATCAAATACCTTTTGCTGTTTGCGAAAACATTTTTGTTAAATAATGTCTACAAAACAATGTATGCAACTGATAAAGATCTCTAGCCTGTAAATTGCGACTCAAAAGTTTGGAGCCCAGGTTCAAAATAAGCCAGATATGGAATGCAACGGTAGAAATTAGAAGGACCTTCGCAATGCGCACGCACTTGGGAATTTTCTGTTCCCTGATTTGAAAAATGTTACCTAATTAAAAAACAAAAGATGTACACGATTTGTCTAGATACCCGCTTTCTTTCTATTAAAGGTCAAGATCTTAATAAAGAGATATCTCTACCAAATAATGTTGCATTATTTATAACTAAATTAAATGTTAACAAGACATAAACTAAAGAAAACAAATTCTAGTCAAAAAAGAGTATGTCCACCTTGGTTGTGATGACTCTGATTATTACCAGAGGGTCAAGGTTGTAATACTTTACGTACTTTCTTTATCAATCGACTGTTACATTTTTTAAGTTTTGACTTTTTATGCCTATTTGTGTCTATTTTTTATTCATGTGTACACTATTTCAAAATTAGACTTTTATATGAATTAGCATTACGACTGTTGTTACTTTTATCTGATAAAATACTTCACAATAGCTTTAGAATATAGTCCAACAAGATTCCAAGTTTTGATAACATTTTAAAATTAATCAAAAATGATAATCATACATGTGACCATAGAAAATTCTAGAATCTACTCTGTTACGTTTCAGATGTGTACTTTGGAATTCTTGGCTATTTAATTCATTTTAGAGTCAATTTAAACTTTGAGCAATTGAAAATTCAGAAATAAAAATAAAAGAAATGTGAATTAAGGTGATCAAAAATTTTATTTCACAAAGTTGCATCAGTTTTCACAACAAGGTTGAATAATATTGATCTTATTGATAACATTGTTAATTTATTTCTTAAAAAAATTACTAGTCCTGATAATAATTGTTAAAAAACAGGCAATTTATTTATACAACTCTGAATGTCTGTTAATACTGTAAAAGCTTCAATGACATACTGGGAAACCTTGTTCTTTGAGCAAGCCTGAGTATACAATTGCAGAACAGTAAGAATACTATCACACGCCTGCACCTCAGATTTTATATCTTGAGGTAATTTAATTTTTTTCAGTTCAATCGCATTCAAAAGAGGCGAAATGCAAAGCAGCTCTCCTTTGCATTGTCTGATTTGAAATTCCAGATGATTTACAACGTTGAATAAAATATCAACGTTGTATTTTGAGCTTTCCGACAATCTCTTGGCTTCATTCTCAAGCTGAGCAATACAAACACTCATTTCTTTGATAAACCGTACTGGTAGGTTATTCAACACTTCTTCACTTTTTTCATAACACAGTGAAGCATTTTTTCCCTCTAAGTTTGCGAGGTCTTTGATGGAAACAAGTTGTGCAACTACTTTCTCCTGTTCTTGTTCTACAGCTACGACTCCACTATCGCCAACGTTAGCAGAATTAGTCTCAAAAGCGAATGTTATGTCGTTGAGGTTATTATGAGCGGAAAAAATCTCCCCTTGAACGATAGACTTCAGTTGTTCAACTTGTTCTAGAGCTTCGTCGATTAAATCAAGTGGTTGGATATGGGCGCTGTTTGTTATCTTAATAATGGAAATTTTTAATAAATTGTTTTGACTGAGTTATACTTACAGCGCAAACTGCACAAATGAAGAGAAAAATTGGTCTAGAAAGCATTTTGAGAGTTTTTTGGGAAGCGTAGAAAGTTGTGATCATTTATATAGCTGTTTGATAAGTAGCCGACTAAGCTGACAACATAGAGAGATTATTACTAGGCTATAAATTTAAAAAAAAAACTTGCAATAAATGCTTTTCTTACAAAGGTGTCATCAATTTTGTTGCAATTATCAAAAGAAAATGAAATGAACCTTGGCACTTTCTGCAAGTGCAGGAAATTTCTAAATTCATCTTGGAAAGCTAATTTTTGTGAAACATTGACATCCGAGCAGCTTCGAGCAGACAATCTCAGAGTGGTAACAGTGTTATCGCACGCTTATACCTCTGTTTATATATTTTGAGGCAATCTAATTTTGTTTAGTTCAATCTCATTTAAAATTGGCGAAATACAAAGCAGCTCTCCTTTGCATTTTTTGATTTGAAACTCAAAATGGTTAGCTACATTGTACGCAAAATCAACAATATATTTAGAGTTCTGTAACAACTCTTCGACTTCATCGTACCAGCGATGCAAGCAACTACTTCTTCACTGAAACGTGTTGGGAGTTTGGTTAAAAGTTCTTCATTTTCACACAAACAAATTGAAACATTTTTCCCATCTAAATATCCTAAGTCTATGATTGAAGTTGTGCAACTATTTTCTCCTGCTCTTGCTCTATTGCTTCGGTTCCAGAATTGACAACATTAAAAGAATACGTTTCAAATGCAATAGCTATGTCGTTGAGATGTCTCCTTAAACGAGTGATTTTAGTTGTTCAACTTGTTGTAGGGCATCGTCGACTAAATCAAATGGTTGAACATATGCGCCGCTTGTGACCTGTTGAATTTTTTTGTAAGACTTTAATAATTTGATGTACTTACAACGAAAACTGCAAAAATACAGAAGAAGCTTTTTATGTGTAAAGCATGTTATTTGCTCTTTGAGGAGTGTATAAATCTTGTGATAATTTATATTGCTTACAAGAGGTAAGCCAACTAAATTGGCATCATTACAGTAATTTTTATTGTGGTGCTATAAACTGAGAAATGCGTCGAATAAACGCGTTCTAAAATCGTCTGTTGCTGTCAAAACGGTCAATTATATCACAAGGGCATTCATTCTTACCGGAAGTTTTTTTGAAATATTCGTCGTTGCTTATTTATATTACTTTTCGTTTGATCTAAACTTTAGTTCTGTTCAAGCTTTTTCGTAGAATAATAAAACTTTAAAAACGCGTTTTTAAACAGATTAAAAAAATCTATAATAAATTTTTATTTATACTTTTATGATTTTATCTCCAGCTTTAGTTATAGTTTTTAGTTATATCTGGTTTAATATACACTTTCATTACTTTTCCAAGTACATTATCTTGCATTATTCTTCCTATAGCTATTGTTTACTTATCATTGTTATAATTCTTTTGGAACTATATTTAGTAGTACTGTGTATGTACATCTTTGTTAATCCTTGCTCCTCATCTTCTTAAGCTAATCTAATAAACCAAGGCTTTATGTTTGTTTTATCTGATTCAAAGCACTGAACAATAGCAACTGTTGTAATTTAAAACAGTCTGATAACAAACTCTAAAAATACTAAATCAGCTATCGACTGATTTTTCTTTTCAATTCAAATTCATAAAGTGGAGCATTTATGACATTAAAAAAAAAAGTTTTAAAAGTTAACCAAAAGATACCTTAAAAACTAAAGAGGAAAAACAATAGACAACATTTATTTTGTTAATAGTTTCAGTCTGGCACAGTCTGACTTTATACAACATTTTACCCTATAATTTTGTCAACGCAGATTTGAATTTCCTCCAAAATCTGATAGGCTTCTGTAGTGTAAGGAGCAACATTAGTCTCATAGCAGCTATTGACGGACAATGTCAAAAGATTCACAGTTTGTTCAAATGTTTGCACTTCTGTTTTAATACTTTGAGGCACTTTAATTTTGTTCAGTTCAATCTCATTCAAAAGAGGCGAAAGGCAAAGCAAATCTCCTTTGCACCGTAGTATTTGAAATTCTAAATGATTAACGGTGTTGAACGTAACGTCTACAATATATTTAGAATGCTCTAACTCTTCTCGAACCTGATCATTAAGCTCATGAAGACATACAGTCATTTCATTCATACGTTGTAATCTTAGGTCATTGAGAGTTTGTTCAGGTTCATTGGTGCATGTCGAAACGTCTTTATCAGCAGCAAATGCTAAGTCTTTGAGTGTACGAATTTCTGCAGAAATTGTGTTGTAAACTTGACTCATCGCTGCAGCTGCGCCATTAGCAGTCATGGCGACAGATCTTCCAAATACAGCATTTTTAGAGTAAAGAGAATTGTGACCAGTGCTAATCTCACCTTGAATGATAGACTTTAATTGCTCAAGTTGAACCTTGGCTTCATCAACCAAATCGGTTGGTTGAATATTTGCATCATTAGTAGTAACCTTAGTAGAAAATTTTAAGTTTAATTATAACAGGTTTAGAAATACTTACAGTAAATGCTACTGCAATGAGGAAAATAACTCTGTCACAAAGCATCTTTAGCAAAAAAAAATATTAGTTAACTGGCAGAATGGTAATAAACGAATGATCTTAAAATGACATTAGTAAGGTGATAAATATATAAAGTAATAATTCTGTGTAAAGTTAATTTTTATAACACCTTAAAATTTACAAACAAGTAGCATTTTCAGGTTATCATAAGTTTATAGTTGCAATAAAGTAAGCATCCAAAATAAATGTATTTCTATAGTGGCTTAAGGGCAGATAGATATCATCTTTTGACGTTAGGAAATTTTATTCCTTATTGATACCTATAAAAATTTATAGTTGTTTGTTGTTTAGATACTTAATACTAAAAAACAACTAAAACCTTCTTTGCTGGCTTATTTTGTGAATATAATATTTGTCACAAATCGCAATAAAAAATATCATTGTTTCGTCGCGTCCGTGTCTCCGATTTGTTGATTAGATAACTGTTTTTAGAAAGCAAAGCATTTAAGTATCCAAAAGTTATCAACCATCCAAACATTAATAAATGAGTTCAAAATATCTAACGTTACAATTTTTATAATAAGTAGATACTGTAGTCATAAAATTCACAGTTCCCAAAAGCGAGAAAACTGCGTTTTAATTTTTCTTGTGCAATCATATTATTTGCCCAACTCCTTATCTGCTGTTTCTTATTATTGACACAAGCTTTTTTAGCAGTTGCTAAAATAGCATCATCTTAAATATTTTTTTACGTTAGTACTTGGACATATTATCCATCAATATCAATTCTGACCTGGTTTGCCTGGGTGTTCGCAACAGTTGGTGCTGACATTAAACGAATTTCCTCGCAATAGGAGCCAAATCTTTTTTGTTGTTCTTAAACTTTGTTAACTAAAGAAATCGATTTTTCCTGTAATTTGTTTCAAGATGGAAGCAGTTGCTCTATTGTTGTGCTTATAGTACTAAATTTTATTTTATACTTCAGACAGCAAATTATAAACTTTGTTACTGATTATTGAATGGCTTATCATTTTCCAAAGTTTAAAACTAAGACCATTAAACTAAAAATGTCTACAAATCTTTATTTAAACCATACAAACATTACAAATCTTGTTCTAGAAGACTATCAATACAGCTCTGAATGTTATTAAGAATTATAGACGCTTCAGTGTTATATTGTGCGACTTTATCATCTGAGCAACTCTGAGAAGTCAACTTCAGAGTATCTACAGCAGATTCACAAGCTTGCACTTCAGTCCTAATATTCTGAGGCAATCTAATTTTCTCCAATTCAATATCATTCAAAATCGGTGAAATGCAAAGTAGGTCTTCTCTACAGCGGTTAACTTCCCATTCAAGATGGTTAACAGTATTTAATGAAATATCGACAATGTATCTAGCATTCTCAGATATTCTTCTGGTCTCGTCGAAAACACTACGGATGCATTCGGTCATTTGGTCAGTATACCGTTCGGCCATTCTGTGTAAAACTTCCTCACGTATGTCAGTACATGTTGTAGGATCTACACCGGCCGAATATGCCAAATCTTTTAAAGTTTGAACTTCTGCAAGTACTGCTTCGTGTTCTTGTTCAAGATCAATGGTTCCTGAATTAAGAATTTCAGAAGAAAAAGTTCCGAAAGCAGTTAATATAGTACTAAGATCATCGTGAGCTTTGAAAATTTCACCTCGAACGAGGGCTTTCAGTTCATCAAGTTGTTCTAGAACTTCGTCGACTAAGCTTGTTGGTTGGATTTGTGCAGCATTTGTGACCTTCAACAAGCGATTAATATATGTGTTATTCATACTTACGACACCAATTATATAATATGTTCATACTTACAGCAATCACTGCAAAGAGAAAAATAGTTTCTTTGGAGACCATGTTTTTTCAATTCCTTTTAGAACAAGCGGGCTGGTTTATATAGACGATAAATCATCAAATTTAAGTGTTCAACTTCAAATGATCTCTAAGTGGCATAGATAACATAAAAATAAATGTTAATACTTGAAGTAAATTTTCTGTTGTTTATATCTACAAGTTTTAAACATGCGGATATAAATTGGAAGTATTTCTATGATAAGTACATTTATATTTATATTTATCTTTATGTCCTTATTAAATCACTGTAATGTTTTTAAGTTCGACGTACATGCTAGTACCTAGTAAAAATAAATTATATAAAATTTTGAATTGTGGTTGCAATACCATTTAGTTGATTGATTCCATGTTATATTTTTTCAACGATTTTGCTCAATTCAATCTCATTTAAAATAAGAGAAAGTTTAAAGAATGTTGTTAATAAACAAATATGAGATTACAACAAACAGCTAACCTCTCGATGACACTGATAAAATGATAACTTTTATATAACAATACAATACAAGATATTTCTACATCATTAAAATTTTACTTTTTTATTATTTTATTAATTAATAATAATAATAAATATAGTAATAATAATAATAATGATGATATTACTGTTTAAGAAGACACTCTTGACTCAAAAACGATGAATATGAAAATGATATTTACTTAACAATAAGAAATATGATAAGCAAGTCATTTTCAAACCAGTGCTGCTCGGTTAGAGACTTAATGCAATGTTTTATTATTTAGCAAATGGAAACATGAGAATTAAGATCATCAAGTTTACGCAAGATACTTGACAAAGTTTTGTTGCAAATAATGTTTATTTTAATACGAAAATACTTTATCTCAGAAGGTCATTAATTCATGTTTGAATGAGATGTAGAACTGAATAGGCTTCAGTCGGATATTGTGCGACTTTATCCTTTGAGCAACTATTAGTAGACAACTTAAGAGTGTTTGTAGTAGATTCACAAGCTTACTGATCTTGTCCAATTCAAATTTACTCAAAATCTGTAAAATACGGAGCAGATCTTCTTTGCAGCGGTAAATTTGATTCCTAAGATGATTAACAGTGGTGATGAAATATTGACGAGGAGATTAGGGTCCTCATATATTTTTCTAGTCTTATTGATCATCAAACTGTTTGATGCTTCTACTCTTCTGAGAAAATTTCTATAATGTTTTTACATTATTAGTACGCGAAATGGGATCCACACTGGCCGAGTGTGCAACGTTACAAATCGATGGCTCCTTTATTAAAAACGATGAGTGAGTTCCGGAAACAGTCAATATTGCGTTAAGATCGTCCTGAGCAGTAAAAACTTCAATGCTTTCAGTTCACAAATTTGTACTAGAAATACGTCGGTTAACTCAGTTGGTTTGATCTGTAACGTTCAAAGAGTAATTAATTTATATTTTGTTCATTTAATATATTTATCCTTAGGGCAAGCACTTCGCTGTAAATTCTTTTCTTTGGAAAACCTGTTTTCCCGTATTTTTGTAATTGCAACATAAGTGAGCTTACCTAAACTTAGAACAGTCCTTTACAAAAGCACTTATTAACTCACACACCAAAAATTTGTCCGAAACTTGCTGATACGCGTTTCGACAGCATTGAGAGCGATGATTAAGTTGACTATTTTGGTGTGTGGGTTAGCAAGTGCTTTTGTAAAGTGTTGTGAACACCACCCAAGAATTTTTTTTTGTAAAAGTGCCTTACACAAAATTGTTTAGAAAAGTAAAAAACAAAGATACATGACTGAAAATTTTGCAAATTTGAAAGAAAAATAATAAAAAATATAGAAATTTTTTTCCAAATGCGACGTCTAATCAGCTCAAAAAAAAAAAAAAAACATTTATCCAAATAGTTCTCGTAATGATGACAAGATGACGCAAAACAATTACTTGTACTAATGGCGCTTATATGAGCGATGTTGACGATTTGTTTTCAAGCAACAAATTTGCTTCGGCAATGTATTCTCCTACGCATGTTGCCACTTTTTGCTGTGAAAATCTTATTGTTTTTTGGTAAATAATTGATCTCTCATTAAATCAATGTTTATTTGTCCTGTCATATGACATTTCATATGAATATTAAACTGAATCTCTGGATGTATGCACCAACAGCATCTATGTTTTTATGTGGTAAAATCTGAAATATAGGTACTATAGAGCATAGTTTATTTGCAGTTGTAAAGACTGTTGAATAACTACGAATATTTCTACATTTTTATTTTAGGCGACTTCTAAAAGAAGTCAAGCGGGTAATACAATCTTTCACACCAATGGTGCTTATTCAGTTAGAATATTACTACAAAGAACTTTTTTTTTAAATTCAACCTCTAAAACGACGATAAGAGTTAAAATAATGTTTTTATTAATTTTTCATTGTTTCAATCTTAGTGGTTAAAATTCAAATCAAAACCTTTATCTTACTCATCTCTTGAAATAAAATAATTAATTAATTAATTAATTTTATTATTGCTAGTTATTTATTTGTATATTTTTTTGTACAAAATCTTTAAACTTTCAATTCTAATATTTATCCTCTACCTAAAAAAATCGTCAGAAATGTCTTTCGATCAATAACATCTAACTTTTCGAAAAATATTGCTTATTTACAACTACAGATAGATCTGCTGAATTTCAGTTACCTATCCATTGAACAACTGAGTAGAGTACGACTGCGAAAATCTTCTTAATGTTGCTTAGATGTTAGACTTACACTATATTCGACACAAGAAAAAAAAAACTGCTATAATAATAATAGTAATTTTTATATAAAAACAATATGAAAAGTGTGTTTTTACTAGGAAGACAGATTTAGATTTTTCTCGCATTTTTATTATTACCGATTTGTAAAAGTAATATTTCTCTGACAAAACGCAAAAACCGCTCCAATCTCTAGTTAAATTTAAGTCAATACTTTTAACATGATTTAGTTTATACATGAATATAGTAATTCATAAATATAAATAAAAATTTGTTAAAAAAAAAATAAAAAGTTAGAAAGTCAAGAAACAAAAAAACAAATAAGTGAACGAGGAGATGACAACAGAAGAAAAATTCTATGTGAAACATAAATGAAAATCGATGACAGAAAAATTAATCAAAAGAAATAACGAAATCTTGCCAAAGAAATCCTGTAGAAAGATATTGATAAAAACTGTAAAAGAGAAATTAAAATCAAGCGAAAAATCACCAAAGAAAACTAACAACAATGAAAAGAACAGAACAAGAATATAAAAAAATAAAAATAAAAAAAAAGAAGAAAATGGAGAGTTTCCCAAACACAAAGATTCTTAAGAAAAGAGATACGTTTTACCAAAAAAACAAAATAAAGTAAGAAAACAGATGCTATCTAAAATCATTTAAAACAGTATTTATTTTATAAACACAACTATAAGACACTTTATTCCAAAAGATCATTAATGCAAGTTTCAATGAGTTGCAGAATTCCATAGGCCTCTGTCGAATATTTTGAAAATTCGTCCTCTGAGCATCTAGTAGTAGATAACCTCAAAGTGCTCGATGAGGAATCACAAGCTTGCACTTCAGTCATAATATTTTGAGGCAGTCTAATCTTTTCCAATTCAATCTCATTCAAAATTGGTGAAATACAGAGCAACTCTTCCTTGCATCGTTTAACTTCAAACTCAAGATGATTAACAGTGTTTAAAGAAATATCGACGAGATATTTAGCACTCTCCGTTATTCTTCTGGTTTCATTGGAAACACCATCGGCACATTTGATCATTTCGTCAATATACCAATCTGGCAATGTTTTTATAGAATCTTCACGTTGATTGGTACACGATGTGGGGTCCACACCGCCTGACTGCGCCAAATCTTTCAGAGTTTGAACTTGTTCAAGAATTCTATTACGTCGTTGTTGTAAATTGAAGGTTCCGGTGGTAATAACTTTAGATGCATAAGTTTCGAAAGCCATAATTATAGCGTCAAGATCTCTATGAGCTCTACTAATTTTGCCTCGAACGATTTCTTTTAGCTCATCAAGTTGTTCTAGAACTTGATCGACCAAGTCAGTGGGTTGGATCTGTGCTTCGTTTGTGACCTTAAAAAAGTTGTTAACTAGAAAGTCATATAAAATTTTTGTTACTTACAGCAAGCACTACAATTAAAAACACTGTCTGTCGTAACAACATATTTGTGGGTGTTTCTCTGACTAGAGAAAGAGGGAGCTGTTTTATATAGTTGATAAACAACCCAGACTCAGATGATCTCTAAATATCATTGATAACAATAAAAACAACCCAACATTTAAAATCTATTTTTAACATCTTGATAGATTTAAGGTAGTAAAAAACTAAATCTGAAATCAAATGTGTCTATTATTCTGATTGCAACCCTAAAAGTCGAACAGTCCCTATACGTCTGGAAGATGACGGAAGACCACCGATCGAGAAGATCAGGAGAGGGAAACATGGGTATCACGTAGACAAGATAACAGTATAGATCGCTCAGCAGGATTAACATTATCTATTTAAGAGTTCTTATCCAAAAGGTTTGAAATAAAATTCAATATTGTGGAGAAATGAAGATTATTCTTCTTTTCTTCCACATTGTTTGCTTTCTAATTCTCAAATTTTTTAAATGTTTTCCGTAATTTTGACCTACAAGCCAACACTACAATCTACCATAACCTAATTATTGTTGCTGATAAATGAGATTTACCTAAAATAGATCAATTTCACAAATTTTGCGGCTTATAGATTGTTGCCGATCTTTATCTGGACGTCCGTACTTAAAGCTCTAAAGTAAGTTTAACTATATCTGAAGTGTTTACGAACATTGTATCATTTTCGGATAATGCTTGTCATTTGAAACATAAAAAATAAAATTTAATAAACTTTTTTTAAAACATTACAAACAGTTGTTTTATACAATCTACGATTTATTGTAAAAGCCTATTAATGCAAGCTTCAATGTCTCCCACGATTGTGTAAGCCTCGGTTCCATATTGCGCAACTTTATCATCTGAACAGCTCTGCACGGACAACTTCAGGGTATTTGTAGTACTTTCACATGCTTGCACTTCAGTTTTAATATTTTGGGGCAATCGAATTTTATCCAATTCAATCTCGTTCAAAATCGGAGAAATACAGAGCAATTCTTCTTTACACCGATTAATTTGGTATTCAAGGCTGCGAACAGTGCTGAATGTAATATCAACCATATATTTGGAATTTTCTGTAATTATTTTGGTTGCGCTGATAAGATCAGCAACACAAGTAGATATTTCTTGAGTGTACCGTTGTGGTAGCCTATTCAGAGTTTGTTCACGTATTTCCGTACATGATGAAGGATCTACGCTGGCTGAGTGTGCCAAATCTTTTAAAGACTGAACTTCTGCAATGACTGCATCGTGTTCTTGTTCTAACGCGATAGCACCATTGTTAATAACATTCACAGAATTAGTACCAAATGCAACTTCTATCTGATTAAGATTATCGTGAGCAACGATAATCTCGCCTTGAACAATTGCCTTCAGTTCTTCCAGTTGTTCTAGAGCTTCGTCGACCAAGCCAGTTGGTTGGATTTGTGCTGCATTTGTCACCTTAAAAATATCACTGATAAAGGTGTTAAACAAAATTTTAATTTACTTACAGCAAGTACTGCAACTAGGAAAAGAGTTCGTTTGAAGAACATGTTTAGGTTTCTTTGTGATTTTGGAGAAGAGAGGGTTTATATAGCAAATATGAAACCAATTCAAGTGGCGTCAGATAAAAGCCACTTCAGCAAATTAAAATACGTTTGTGTTTAATCATCGTTGGTGGCCTATACAAAGATCACATTTTCAAAGTTCGTTGAGAATCAATGTGTAGATTTGTAACGAGTGGTCTACAAATAGAAAGATTAATCAGTTAAGACCAAAAAAGTAGAATTTGTAACAGAATGTTGGTGTTGCTCAAAAATCAATGCAGAATAAATTTAACAGAGAGTTCTATCAAACCTATTAGGAGTACTAATTTTTAGAGAAACCTAAAAGCGTTAAAGTGCTTTATAAGCTTTATAAACGAGCTCCCTTCATCTGAAATCACATAAACATCCAAAAATATGTACTCCAAATAAGTGGGACGTAAAAAACAGTGCTCGCTGAAGATAGATACAATTTTTTCGGAAAATAAATCATAATTTAAATTAATTATTTTATTGGACAAGTCTAATGTATCCAAGATTGGCCATCTCGGCCAGTATATATCCTTGATCGTATACTTATTTATAAGAAAATACTTATAAGACATTCTAATCAAGAATAATTTTATATTTCATACAGATATATATCCTTGATATTTGTAATCTGTGCAACGTGAGCAAAATAGAAGTAGTTTTTAATAAGAAAAAACGACTTTGCTTTTTACAGATTTTAAATTTGAAATGAATAATATTCAAGTTTCCCAGAATATTAAGACTAAAGACTTGTGAATCTATTTTGTACTCTCTAAAACTCTCTATACTACTTACCAAGATAACTTGCATTGTGACCTTCTAGAAGAAAGCGTCTTGTCTTTTTTTTAATAAAATTTAAGACTATAAAAAATAGCGTATTTGTTTTCTAGGCACGTTGTCAGCTTTTCAATTTTTTTTTGACTTGAATTTGAATCAAAGTGATTCATCTCAAAGTCAGATCTAAATCATTGCAGAGAACTACAAATAAATCATGATAGATCAATAAATAAAACAAAATGAGTGAAAAGAAGATGACAGTAAAAGAACGATTTTAGAAAATGTAGAACAAATAAAAAAAATAACTAAAATAAAAAGCAAAATTTTGCCAAGGAAAATCTGTAGAAAGATAGGAAGAAAGTGGCTTGATAAAAACTGTAAAATGAATAAAAAGTCAAAAGAGAAGATAGAAAACGAAAAGTAATTAACAAAAGAAAACATAACAAGAAAGAATATGAAAAAAATAATAAATATAAATAACAAAAAGTATAAAAGTTTGAAGGTACTAATGCAACCAAAGTATGTATAAAAAAATAGCAAAAATTGAACTATACAGGAGAGTAACTTATGTCTGTGGCACGTGGTTCATCACGATCGAAAATGGAAAAAACAAACTGGAAAAAAAAACAGAAAAAGAACATAGAAGTACTAAAACCACTTTTTAAGGAAAAAAGTATTTGACATTTACAAGTGAAACGCAGATTCTCTACCACAATTCTTTATCTGTTTAATCTTTTCTAAACTTTTGTTTTTTATCTAATATCTACTTATTGTTTTCTAGGCTTTATCTGTCAAATCATTGTGCCTATCACATGGTGCGTTTGTGGGTGGAAATTGTTGATTGATTTGTTGTATAAAGCCTTAAGCTGATTATAAAAAACATGCAATTTTCTTCAAAAAGACTTCTTCCAAACTTCCCAAACTGATTGCTAAAAACCATTTTATTTACTAAGAAATACTAAATTTTTACAAAAAGTCTAAAACTTTACCGGTAACGTTTGATTATAGCTAACAATAAAATTTATAAAAAAAATTTTTTTTATTATTTTTGACCTATAATTGCGTTAACACAGACCTCAATTTCGTCTAAGATAGAGTGTGCTTCGGTAGCATACGGCGACACGTTATCATTTGAACAACTGTTAGCAGACAACTTCAGAAGACTCACAGTTCGTTCACACGTTTGTACCTCAGTTTTAATCTTCTGAGGTAATTTAATTTTATCAAGTTCAATCTGATTCAAAATTGGTGAAATACAAAGCAGATCTCCTTTGCACTGCTTAATCTGAAACTCTAGATGAGTAGCAGTGATAAACACAACATCAACCACATATTTTGAACTCTCTGATAAATCCCTAGCTTGATTATTAACTACGGTAAGACATGAAGACATCTGTTCAGCATAACCTCGTTGTAGATTATTCAGAGTTTCCTCAGGCTCATCAGTACATATCGAAGGATCTTTGCCTGCTGAATGTGCCAAGTTTTTGATTGTGTTGAGCTTCGAATAGACTATATCACGAATTTGTTTTAAAGCGAAGGTTCCTGCCGTGGAAACTTGAGCAGAATTTCTTCTAAATTCCGAGACGATGCTGTTAAGAGAACTGTGACCAGTGGCGATTTCGCCTTTAACTATTGACTTTAATTGCTCAACTTGCTCTAGAGCTTCGTCGATCAAGTCAGTTGGCTGAATTTGTGCAGCATTTGTAAGCTTAATAAAAATGTTTAAATGGTAAAAATTGAAATGGGTCAGATTTATGTACTTACAACCGACACTGCTCCAATGAGGAGAAGAATAACTTTACACAACGTTTTCATTTTTCTAATGGTCGTAAGAAAACTGCTGATTTATACTCACCGATAAGAAACTAACAGAATGACGTTTCTAGAACACTGATAATGCAATAAAAATAAACATAAATAATAACTAACGACTGTCTATAAACTTAATACTTATAATACCTCAAACTTATATACGATCAATTTTCAGATCTAATGAGTTTGTCTACTTTGTTTATTATTAATTTTTGAATTCAAAATATTAACTGATTATCAGAAAGCCGCTCCATTTTGTGTTTAAAAGAATGAAAAAAAAACTTACGGCCGTTTGCTGTCGAGTTTTCCACAAAAAGAATAAAGCCAATGTGTCGTATATTTAAGTAACTAGCATGTCGTACAAAAAATTATATATATATTTCCAAAAAAAAAATTGCTTTATTGCTGTCACGCGATAAATAAATCATATTTTTTGCTCTAAATATATAAATAATTATTTTAAACTCTGTTCGGAAAACGTGCTTTTATTTTACTATGAAGAAGACTTTATAAACATTACAAAATATTTTGACCTAAAATATTATTAACACAGACTATAATTTCATCCAACGTATTGTACGCATCTATAGCATACAGAGAAACATTATCCTTTGAGCAGCTATTGGAAGACAACGCAAGAAGATTCATTACTCCATCGCACGCCTCAATTTCAGTTTGAATATTCTGAGGTAGTTTAATTTTGTTCAATGTAACCTGAGTCAAGATAGGTGAAATACAAATCAGATCGCCATCACACTGATTCAATTGAAACTCTAGATGATTGACAGTATTAAACGTAATATCGACAACATATTTGGAGTGTAGTGATAAATCTCTCGCTTGCTTTTCAACTTTACGAATACACTTAGTCAGTTTCTCGGTGCAACGTTCTTGTAAATTGTCTAGTGTTTCTTCTGGTTTGTTGGTACACACTGAAACATCTTTTCCAGCTGCGTTTGCCACGTTTTGGATAGCACCAATTTCTGCAAAAACTGTATCGTGAACTTCTCGTAGAGCTAACACACCTTCGGTGGCAACATTGGCAGAGTTTCGTCCAAATGAAGCTAGAATTTCGTTGAGAGAATTGTGACCGTGAACTATCGCGCCTTGAACGATTAGTTTTAATTCCTCCATTTGTTTTGCAGCTTCGTCAATCAAATCAGTTGGATGAACACTTGCGGCAGTCGTAGTCTTGATAAAAAAGTAATTCAAGTTTAATTACACCAGGTTTTGATATACTTACAACACACATTACACTAACAAGGAAAATAAATCTGTAGGAACGCATATTTTTAATCTTTTGTAATAAATATAAGCCGACTAAAATGATATGGTCGATAAATAACAAGCAGATTGACAATAATCTTGACATTGATAAAATAATAATAATAGGAGTTTATAATTATCTGTAAAGTTAATACTTATAATACCTACAATTTATGAACAACCAAATGTCGAAATTTTTCTATAATTTGATATTGAATACGTTTTGGAATGGTTAAGAATATTTTGTTTATATTCAAGAAGTTACGCTGCAGACACGTGTTTACAAGCAGAAAATATTTTGTTCTTGAAGATAATACAGATCTAAAAGCTTCCTAGAATCGATTAGGCTTAAGTCACTTTATCATCTGACCAACTCTGAACAGACAACTTAATTACTTGTGACACAATCTTATCTTGTTCAAAACAATTTAAGTTAGCATCACTAATAAGTAACCAGCTAAAAAAACAACAAAAAATTAATTTTATAATGTGATTGGAAAGATTATGAGTTAGAAACGTTTACTATTTTATCGGAATTATAGAAATAACTAAATCAAAATTATCTACAGTTGTAGAAGTTATAGTTGCTCAATTTATATAACTACATAACTGTACGTTAAGTGTTAAGTACATTTTGTTCTATTTTAACAATCTTTATTGGTTACCGATAACGTAAGATTCAGCAACTTTCGAATTGTCTATTCAACAGTATCAAAATAAAAAAATGTTTGATGTTTATACTTCAGTTGTTTATTGGGTTTATTATTTATTTATTTAACCACTATAAACATTTAGTCTAAAAGTAATATAAAATATCTCAACCTATAAGCCTGTTTATGCATTCTTCAATGTTTTCTAGTACCGTATACACCAGAGTTGAATAGTCTGAAAGATTATCATCTGCGCAAGTTTTGGTAGATAACTTAAGCGTATTCATAGTAGATTCAGCAACTTGTACTTCGGTTTTAATATTCTGAGGTATTTTAATTTTATTTAATTCAATCTGAGTCAAAATTGGCGAAATACATAATAAATTGCCATGACATTGGGAAATTTGGTACTCAAGATGACTAACAGTACTGGATGCAACATCAATAATATAAGTCGACTGTTCAACTATTTTACTAGCTTGATCGTTAACTCCGACAATGCAATCAGTGATACGTTTAGTGTATTGGAGTGGCAGAAGAGCAAGATTATCTTCTTGAACACTAGTACACGATGAAGGATCGATACCATATCCGTACGCAATATCTTTGATAGTTTGAAGTTTTGCAAGAACACTCGCATATTCTTGCTGCAAGGTTATAATTGCATTGTTAGCAATCGTAGCTGAATTCCGTCCAAACGCAGAAAATAAACCATTAAGAGAATTGTGAGCAGAGCTAATTTCACCATTAACTATAGCCTTCAGTTCCTCCACTTGTTTTGTTGCTTCTTCGACCAAATTAGTTGGTTGGATTGGCACAGCATTTGTGACCTTAAAGGGTTGTGAATTGATAGATAATTAAATAAAATTTTGAGGCACTTACAGCAAGCACTGCAGATATAAAAATTATCTGTTTGGAGAGCATCGTTGATTTCATGAATTTTACGAGTTGCATGAATATCACGCAGTTTATATAGTTGATAAGAAAACAATTATAATATACCTATATATATATATATATATATATATATAAGCTGCCATTTATCTAGATAAAACTGTCTGAACATTTGGATGTTTATGTGAGCTGAAGATTAGATGTGAGTTTGTAAAATATAGAATCAACCAAGAAATTTTAGTATTTTTCATGTCATTACCGTTCTTTTGAATGTTTGTTGCATACAACATTTTTTTCATAATTAAGCTTTATTATACTCCTAAAAATATTTACTATAAAAATAAAATTAGAACAATAGATTTTTAATGAAAAGATCCTTAATACACCTTTCGATGTTTCCTAAAATCCCATAGGCGCCACTCAAATAGCTTGAAAGATAAACATTTGGGCAACTAGCAGTGGCCAGCTTCATCTCAAATGCAGTAGTACTAAATGTTTGTACCTGAGATTTAATACTCTGAGGCATTTTTTCTTTTTAATTCAATTCCAGTGAAAATTGGCGAAATATAAAAATTAAATTCTTCGTTACATCTAGAGAGTGACGAGAGTTTGTTCAGCTTCTGGTACACGACGAAGCATTTTTACCTGCTGACTCCTCCAACAATTTTAAATTCTGAAGTTGTCCAAGCGTTATCTCGTGGGCTTCCTCTAAGCCGATAATTCCATTATTAGTAGTTACAGCAGAATGCTGTTCAAGATCGTCTACTAGAGAGTTAAGAGAATTGTGACCAGAGAGAATTTCACCACTATTTCCTTCAGTTCCTCGACTTGCTTCGTGACTTCATCGATCAAGTTAGTTGGTTGGATTTGTGCAGTATTTGCGACCTTACGAAAGCACATAGATATTTAATTATAATAAAAAAGTTATTGCCAGCATTAAAAGGCCAATTTACGTCAACAAAAATAATCAGATGTCTACACAGTGTTCACTGTCTCTCGAAATAAAAAAAAAACAGAGTAACAGTTTTTATAAAAAAAAACAAAATAAAAATGAAAATTGCAAGTAGAGTAATATAAAAAAAAAGTAGTGGCGTAAAAATTTTTATTGAAACAATTTATTTTCTAAACATTACAAGATATTCTAACTTAAGAACCTTGCGATGCACTCTTCCATGTCTCCTAGAATCATATATACCAAACTCAAATAGTGAGTCAGATTTTTATCTGAACAATACTCGGTGGATAAATTCAGCGTTTTCAAAGTAGAATCAAATTTGTAAAATTTGTATCTCACTTTGAATATTCTGAGATAGACTAATTTTGTTCAACTCAGTCTTAGTCAAAACTCAATCTTAGTCTCTCAATCGGCGAAATACAAACCAAATCTTCTTTGCACTTTAAAATTTCTCGTTCTCTAAAATATCTTTGGCCTCACTATTTACTTAACTATGCAATCAGTGATTCCTTCAGTGTATCGTGGTGGCAAAAATTCGAACGTCTGTTCATGTGCAGCGGTACAAGACGAAAAATCTGCTAAATGAGCCAAATCTTTATAATTTGAAGTTGTCCAAGAACTGAATCATGTTCTTGATTGAAATTGATAACTGCGATATCGATAATTATGGCATTTCGTTCAAATGCAGACAGCAAAGAATTAAGAGAATTATGGCCGGACATAATTTCGCCGTTAACTATCTCCTTTAACTCGTCGGGTTGTTTTGTGGCTTCTTCCACCAGGTCGATAGGCTGAACTTGCAGCATTTGTGACCTTACGAAAGTAGTTAATTTATAGATTATATTATAAAATTTTAAGCTACTTACAGCGAACACTACGATGTAAGAAAACTCTGTTTGTGGAGCACGGTTGTTTTTTTATAGTTTTTATTAACTTGATGGAAGATATGGAGTTTACAGAGATGATAAGAACACAATAAATAAAGTTAGATTTTCATGATAACAGAAAAAAAATAGATTATTTGATAATATTTAGTAATAAAGCAATACGCAAAAGGATATTTTTATCCAATACATTAGAAATTTTTATTAAAAGTTTCGATTTCGGAAGAGCTTCTTTGCTGGTCGTTATTAGGTTTAAAATTTATTCTTCGTTTTGACAAATTTTACGTTTCCATTCATTCTTAATAAGTCAAACAAAAACAGGTTTTTCGTTCTTTATTTTTAATTTTCCTAAAAGTTAAATTTAATTCTCTGGAAAAATCTTTTTCCTAGTCTGTACCAAAAGACAAATATTTATTATATAAACACTTTAACTTAGGAGATCTTCAATGCACGATTCCATTTGTTCTAGAATTAAGTTCACCAAATCCAAATATTGAGCCAAATTTTTATCTGAGCAATCCTCGATCGATAGATTCAGCGTTTTCAATGTAGAATCAAAAATTTGTATCTCGCTTTGAATGTTCTGAGGTAGTTTAATTTTGTTCAACTCGATCTCAGTTAAAATCGGCGCAAGACAAAGCAGATCTCCTTTGCACCGAAAAACTTGGTCCTCAAGATGATTGACAGTACTGTACGAAATATCAATAGTGTACTTAGCGTTTTCCGAAACGTCCTTGGCCTCAGTGGTTAGTTCAGTTATGCATTCAGTGATTTGTTTGGTGTATCGTGATGGGAAGATTTCAATAGTGTCTTCGTTTGGAGCGATACAAGATGACGGATCTACTCCTGCGGAATGAGCCAAATCTTTAAGAGTTTGAAGTTGTGCATGGACTGTATCCTGTTCTTGATTCAAATAGATGATTGCACTGCTAATAGTTATAGCAGCGTTTCGTTGAAATGTAGCTAACAAAGAGCTAACAGAATTTTGACCGTAGAAAATTTGTCCTATAACTATCTCCTTCAATTCATCGAGTTGTTTTCCGACTTCTTCCACCAGGTCACTGGGTTGGATTTTTGCGGCTTTTGTGATCTTAAGAACGCAGTTAATTAACAGATTATATAAAATTTTGGTTACTTACAGCAAGCATCACAATTATAAAAAATAGCTGTTTGGATAGCATGGTTGCCTTTTAAATTTTTATCACGTTCATGAAAGATTCGGAGTTTATTTAGTTGATAAGGGAACAATTGAACTGACGGAAATCAGATTTACACGATAACTGAGAAAACATTTCTAGGCTTGCATACAGTCGTTATTATTTAAGTACGTATCTATATTATCTAAACTTGACATGATTATGCAAAATACATTTTTTGTTTTTTCAATTCTTTTCTTCACTGTCCTTAACCTGAAGGAACAAAATAAAATAAAATACGATTATAAGGTAACTCATAGATGTATGTAGCTTAAAAAATATAAATCTGTATAAAATATTGCAAAAAATTACTCGGAAGATTACATCTAATTAAATAGATTCTTCAGTGCCTTCATAATCTTTGTAATGAAATAAAGAATAAATTTTAGTTTATAAAATAATTTTGCATAATTTCTGGAGTTCCACTCTTCAGTGATGTAATAAACACACAATTTAGTAAATCACACGATTTTGTCTCGTTCTCAAAGCTCTATTCAGAAAATTAATTTTTATTTTAGCTTCTTCTATAACTTGAGAAAAACACAATGATTTATTAGTTGATAAGTCCGTAAATTAATTGCCCAACTTTGATAGTTTTACATTTTTATTGATAACATAAAGAAAGCTATAAAGTTTTATTTTATGTAGAAGCTGCTAGAAGTATGTTTGCTGGATTAGACTTAATAACACATTTTCACCATTATGAATGCTTATACAAAGCTTTTTGAGCAACCACGGAATTAAAAAAGTTTTATGAAAACAATAAACGCGTTTATTTTATTTTTAATACTTAAACGTGTCAATTTGTGTTCTGAATGCAAATTATATTCACATTTTTACAAACAAGAAGTCTTTTTTTTGTTTTTACTGCGGTAAATTGGTTGTCATAAAATTACTAGGGTCAAGCGGTCACCTCAATTTTATGGCATATGACTACAGGTCGTTTAAACCGTGGCATTTATAACTTAATTTGGATGTTTTTATAGACATCAAAAACCAAAAATTATTTTGTGATTGTAATGTTATATAACAGTAAATTGAGTTAAATAAAGGTATTTAATTTTTTTTATTAAATTCCTCTACCTATTTAAAGCCGGGCTCAGACGACTAGTATAGTTGGCCAATATTTGGTACTAGCGTATACTTGCCATTTACTGGTACAATTATTGGTCACTGGTGGGTACCGGTCACTATCCCATCGTCTGTTGGTTAAAATGACACAAGTCAAAGAGATCCCAAGTAGCAATATTGGCGTACTGTGCACGTTGTGTGAACGCCTTCACTTGCTATTGGTCCCTGTGAGCCGGTTCACTTGGCAAATACGCCAGGCGTCTAAACCCGGCTTTACTGTGTCAAAAGAAACCATTTTCGCATTTATTGGGTCATCAAGAACAACAAATAACTTATTAGTTCATGTCGATATTCAGCTGCATCTCTTGGTGACTTAAAATTAGCAGTTTGGAAATAACAGACCAGCTCTAGAAAAAAGTATTGTCTTCTATTTAAAATAAATTCAAGTCTTCAAGTTATGCTTTCATCATAAATGATTTGAGTCATTACAATGAGATTTTTGCTAATTTTATTCACAAATCAGGCGAATAATAATTTAAAAAATTACTAATCATTTCAGTTTGGCAACGTCTCTTTTGATTAGATTTAATTTAATACTAATATTAGTGTTGTATTTTTATAATAACCATTTTAGCTACTGATCGGCAATAAAAAATGTGATGCGTTACTGAACTTTTTTTTTTATATGTACTTTACAGTTTCTCTATCATTTCTTAGTATGGTACTATTAAACGAGTCCATGAATATTGTGGCACTCATACAAAATCAAATTTTTTGAGCAAACATAAAGAAAAAATAGGACAAATCAGAATGAATGTATCCAAAAATAACAAACAAAGAGCTTACTATTTGACAAACTTGTGACACTATGTGAAAAATTATCGATTTATTGCTTCTATATAACTTTCACAATTTTAATCTAAATGATTTAGATAGTGTGATATTATCCCAGAAAGAAAAAAAAATGTATAAAACACAATTTTTGTTTGCCCTGAACAGCAGCAGAAGTCAAACCTGTTCGCAAAATGATACTATCCATAACATTACTTCTAATTTCGCCTATTTTGGCAATACCAGTAAGCAGGTTTACGTTTTCTTTAAATTTTTACGTATATTTGGATTTTAGGCTGAAACAGGTGTCCAACCTTATGACTTGGAAGAGGAAATTATGGAACAGATCGAACAACTACGAGGCATAGTCCGTGGTGAAATCAGTGTAGCTTCTGAGAAAATTGCTGCACTAATTCGAGAGATATATATTGTTCGTGAAGAGTGCTTAGTTGAAGCCGTTGTCGGAATTGAACAATCCTACCAAACTCTCAACCAAGAACTAACAAACCTTAAGGATTTATCGGTCGGACATAATATTCAAAGTTGTCTTGAGATCAACGAACCACTTTTCCATAATCTTCCACTATCCATTAATACCAGTTTGGTTGAGTGCCGAGCTTTTGCCAACACGGAATTAACAGTTATTATGAATAATGCACTTTACTACATTGGAACACAAATCAATGATGTTCATGTTTTTGAATTCCAAGTTGCCTTATGTAACGGAGACTTTTTGTGCATGTCACCTTTGGTACAAGAAATAGAACTCGCGAAAATAAGTATCCCCCAAAAAATCGAGGTTGAAGTACTAAAAGCTGCGGATCTGTACAACGATTTGAAATTGTTGATCAAAGAATGTACAGATGATAAAATAGCACAATTCAATACAGAGGGTGGTATAATTATAGCCGACATTACAAAATGTATAAATGAAATATTATCATAATTTTGTAAGCAGCCATTAATAATGTAATAAATCTTGTTGTCTAGAGCATAAATTTTATTGTTAGTTTTATCAGCTACATAAAATAATAACATCGATAAGACGTCAGCTACTGCTGATCGTTGTGATTTTTCATAAACAAGATATGCGCGAGTTTTAAATCAATCTCTTTCGAAATAATGTCTTGTACACAGTTAGTTATTTGTGTAAGAACAGCAGAACCTTCGTACACCAAATCGGCGACTCCATTATCTCTACAATCTACAATCTCCGCTTTAAATAGTTCCAAACTAGACTGAGCATTTCTAACTATCACATCAATTTGTTCAGGTACACTTTTTTCAGCACTCTTAATTTGATCAACTATGTCATTAAGACAATCTTCATCTGTAGCATCACATTTTCCCAACGCGAAATTCAACTTTTGCACATCATTGATAAAAATATCAATGTTATAAGCAGCATCAGACAGAACGGTATCACTTTCTTCCGTTCTTCTTGTAATGCAATCTTTAATTTGATTTAGATGAGTTTGCGGCATGTTATTAAGCTGATCTTCAGTACCCTCTAGACAGGACGAAATGTTCTGTTGAGCTGATAAAGCTAGTTCTTTTAGATTAGTTAGTCGAATTTCGAAAGCTTGTCGTTGTGATTCTACGCTTGCTTCTGCGCTTAGACGCATATTAAGACTGTGAGATGTAAGTTCAAAGCGAGACTCGTCAAGTTTGTCATATGCGACTATAATTTGGCCTAAGACGAGTTGACCCAAAGCATCTAGTTGTGCTGCAACATCATCGACAAGGTCTGTAGGAGCAACTGCGTTTACATGCTTCACAAATTTGGGATTAATACTATAAATCTACAAAAAAATGCGTAGTTTATAGAAGCAGATTAGACTTTAGTACCTGTGTGGTCTGAAGAAACAAAAATAGCACAAAAGAAATTGTAGGCGACATGGTGAACGTCTGTTGAAAAAACACTAAATTAACAAAAAAAAGTTTTTAAAGCAGAGATAGTAGCGGAACAATAAAAATCGACACGATTTAAGTGGACACTTGCGATAAAGTACAATGGTTTTCGCGCAAACATACTAAGTAAGTACTAAGGAGATAACATACTAAGTAGACTTAATTTTATATTAAATTTATATTTTATACTCTTTAAATACTTTTACTATTAGAAAACAGACAAAGAAGAATATGAAGAAAAATATTCTTGTGTCTTGAAGTTTAGATATAATTGTTATGTTACTACCAAGTGCAGGATAGAGATTAAATAAAAATATTGATAGAGTTAAAGTAACAAGCTGATATCAATGCATATTTTTTGTTTTATGCGTTCTTTGAAATAAATAGGTAGTCAGAACCATTATCATCCATTTATTGTAGAGTACAGCATGCTAATTCCAATACATGTATTTTTCATTATGTCTCTAAAAAGTTTTTTAACTTTAAGTGTAAATAATATGATAACGATGATAACATAAAACAGCAGCGAGTAAGAAAATTGAGAATAAGTATATGAAATTAGATATTTGGCTGACACGAAATCAAAAACTTCCTACAAATTCCTCAAAAACATTGTTGAAGGAAGAATACTATTGACACATTTTTCAGTTCGAGCTTCAATAGCACCAGCATCTGAAACATACGTTACAACACTAGAACTTAAGCAAGTGTCAACCTGGACAGTAAGAGGCTCAATCAAACGAGAAGCTTCATGCGTTTCAGATTCAATCAATTCCGGTAGTTCTATCTTAAATATATCAATTCTTGTCACGATCGGTGATATACATAACATACTTCCCGTCTGACACGTTTTTAGTTGTTTTTTCAAATCGTTAACGTTTTTTCGTGTTTCATTTACTTTTCGTAGTGTCTCATCCATGATTACATCTACTTGTTTACTAATATCTCCAATACAATTTGTGATAGTCTTCAAGGCTAGATTTCGAAGTTCATCTAGATTTTGTCTGTCCGGTTTTAAGCATTGAGTGATGTTTACACCAGCACTGTCAGCTATGTCTGTCATTGCAACCAACGTATTGTTGATTTTGTTTGCTTCATCTTGGAGCTGAGATCTTGCAAGAGCTTGTTTCTGATTTGCGTAATTTGTTTGTTTGGCTGTAACCAACTGTAGTCGTGCATCTGCTTCTAGGACACTACCGTTGACAATCTCTTCTAATTGTTCTAGCTTTTTTAAAGCTTGATTATAAAGTGGGTATGGATTAGGTTTTGAAAGAGGTGACTCTGTCACAGCCTTAACGGTCAGCTACAAAAAAGATGATAGTGCCATAAGCAGACACATAAGTGAAAAAACTTACATTTGTTAATGTTGCCACGAAGCAGAAAACGAAAACGTTTTTCGTAAACATGGTTTCAAACTCAGTGAAAAGTATCAGGCTTGTTCTTTTATAGAAGTTAATCTTTATAAAAATAGTTTGTTTTATTGTAAACTTCATTGTCTGTACAGTAATGCAATCAGGTGAAGAAATTTTATGTGCAGATCAAACATGTTTTGTGTACATATTCTCTTAAAACATTTTGTAACTATTTAGTAAAATAATTTCTTTGCTTTGCTTTCTTATCATCCTGCGGTATTTCCCACACGATGATAATTTAGGTATTACTAAATATGACTGAAAAAGTTTCATTCGCTTTCATTTGCAAATTATTTCCAACATTACAACGTCAGAAGTTCTTTCAAGAATGTTTTTACGCCGGTCCTCATTAGATTACCATTTACAAGTTTTAGAACATCAAAGGGTTTATAATTTGAAGCAGGAGTTCTGAGAGGAATATTTTTTTAACCAAATATTTCAACTTTTTCGATACTGTATTACTCTCAAACATGCAGGAAAATTTGCTAAGAAATTTAAAACGTACATATATATAATGAAATTACATATAAAAAAGTAAAATCTAAATCTATTTTATTCACGACGACATAGCGTTTCAGTAACAATAGAGACCATGATAGTCGATAATTATAATCTACCTCGATTTTTTCAACATTTCTTGCATTTTTTTTTAATTAGGTAAATCTTATTTTTGTCACTTTAAATGATATTTAAACAACTAAGATTAGCTCTACAAAGCATAGTCGTTTATGGTCTACAAACTATAGATATTTTAGATTCCGAATCGAAAAATATTTAATATTCGGAAATTAGTATGCGACAGTTGATTATAACTCTCAAAGCCTGAAATTCTTGTATTTCTAAACAATTTTTAAACTCTTATATTTTAATGTCACCTTAGACTTCCAAATAACTGGAGTATCATATTTTCACATTTTCTTATTTTAATTTGTTAAGTTCGCAGTTTATCTAATTTTAAATTTCAAAATCTAATCTCTAAATTTAAGAGTTTTGGGTTCTAAGCAGCAAGATTAAATTATGAGGTTTTGAATTCAGCAGTATTTGTAAATATTTTATTAATAAATAATAAAATGATAAAATAACATGAATATAATATTTGTAATAATATACTCCTATTAAAATTTCTCTAATCAAAGATACAAATAACAAATTCTTAGACTCGAAATTAGAAATTCTCAAGTTTAAGATTTGCGGAATGTAAATTTTCAGATCTCTCTAGGGTCTCAAATATTAAATTTTTTGGTCAGTCTTAGAGGCAAATATTTAAACACAAAATTTATCATTTTTTTTTAATCCAAAATCCATTTCTTTTAATTTCTAAAACTTAAACAGCTATAGCCACGTAAAAAACTAATTGGTGCAGAAAATTTCGCTAAAAACACACAACATTGCAAAGATTATTTGTAACATCCTAGAAAAGCTCAAACTTTTGTAGAATTAATCAAAAATTTAAAATTATGAACACTTATACATTAAATTTTAAATTTTAAATTTTTCTAGTTAAGGTAAAAGGTGAGTATAGCTCTTCACTGCAAACATTAAACTTAAAGAAAACACTGAAAAATAATAGTGCCAAAGTTGGAGAAAAAATGCAAAAGTCATCAAGTATTGCACATTTTTTTAATATCTTACATTTAATTTCAGCCAAAATTATAAATTATAATCTAAATAAAAAAAACAAGTGAATAACATCATTGTTCCATGTGAAAACCAAAACAGGAATCATGCGTACGTTACCGTTGGTTATTTGTCAAATACCACAGATTATCCATTAACTAAATGTCAATAAACATCAATAAATTTTTCAACCGCAGACTTAATCAAAATTTCATCACAAAAATAAACCTGTGCTCATATTTGCAATAAGAGCTCCCACAATCGCTCCCATTTGCATTATAACTTTATGGCATGATTAATCGATACATTGGCTGTATTTGACGCCTATACCTTTATATCAGCTTTTGTGTCGGCTTTATAAATAATTCATTCGGAATTTAGTGTTTGCTTCAACAGCAGTGATTTATACGGAGCTTTTTGAATTACTATACAAAAACCGTCTAAGTTAAAGCACCACTACCTTCATAAATTCTTGGATACATAGAATCTAGAACATGTTCCCGATAAAAGTTGGAATTAAAAAATTCTTTTGTAAATAAACTCACTCCAAACGTAAAGTTAAAAAAAGTTCGCTCACAATAGCGAGTTTGTTCCGACAACAATAAAAGTGTCTTTAATGGGAATCGAAGATTGAGGTTTTCACTTTCCCATTATCCCCGCTTCATTTCACTTTCAAAACCTCGCGTTTGTCAAATCTGGATGATAAATACAGGCGAATTACGTGACGGATTTACGTTCACGTTTCCGTTGCCGTTAATGTAATTCCAGTAGATCATCGTAATAAATCGTTGCCATAACTACCATCTTAGTATCTCATAAAACGGTGTAACCTGGCGGCAAGCTTTTAGCTTATAAGCAACACCTTGTGCTTTAATTAAAAGCTACGACAACATTTTCACATTTATTTACGGCGAAAGAAAACACCCTAACCACTCCTCCGTAAATATCTCGTAATTATACATTCCATGCCGCACTTGTGAATATTTCATGCCGGTAAACATTCTTTTAAAAAAAAATCTAACGAAATGGAAATATAATCACGGAAGATGAGATTAAAAACGAAGTGGATATTTCAGAGTACGATCTAATTTTGAAGGGTTTATAATTTCAATTAAGCGCAGCGTCAAGCTCATTCTAATTTGTGAAATCACCGCAAGTTTGTAAAATCTAGAAAAAACTTGAGATGAAAACGTCGATGCTCCCTTGACAGGGTTCAAAATTTTAATTTAACGAAAATGCGATGTGACAGGAGACACAACTCTTTTGAGACAAAAAGGGAAAAATTGCTAGTGACATCTGTGTTTCTGTTATCTTTTATCAGATAAACAACACGTCTATAACATTTTCTTGTGTTAAAGATGCGGAAGTAAATATAAAAGTAAGTCGAAACCTAATACCTCATGCAACGGTTAACGGTTTTTCGTTTGAAACACGCCGAGCAATTCCTGCAAAGGATTCCACTAATTGAATTTTTTCGTCGTCTGAAAAACCCCGACAGAGTCATTATGTGGTGCTAATTAGGTTGCAATTTATCTTTCCGTGTTATTTCGCTCAAGGGATAGCATATCTCCTTTAAATGATCCTGGGCCTCCATCAAGCACCAGATCATTAACTCTTGAATTATTACTTTTTATTACCAGAATGTTAATAAACAAACAGAATTTATGTTCGACTTTATGTAAAGAATGGATTCAGACGTAATAAAACCGTGTTATGATTATCCTACATGAACTCACGCAGGATTCTGTGATAATCCTGCTCTTCGAGCTCTTTCACTACACTGTTCATATTTTGTGAATCGCTGAACATTTACAGAATTGTTTTGACGAGGGACAATGAATCGCATCCTGCGATGTTTCAAAAGGGTACTTTCAGTAGTTTCAGGCTCTAATTTATATTGAAAGGGAAGGGTTTTTAGTGAGACAATGCTCGTTAGAATTAATGATGAAGAGCGACGTTTCCGTAATTGAAAGATGGGGAAAATTAAACGTTGGCAGCATTTACTCGGTCAAATTTCTGTAACTAGTGGCACAGTCGTGACACGTGAAATGTACGATTATATTGACAATCAAAGGAAACGTAACAATGGATTAAACGTTGTTGTTTGTTGTAATCTGATAATGAACTGACAATTCTTAACAAAGGTTGTTGACAAACTCTGTCACGTTTTTCACAATTTTTATCTGGAGAAGATATTTCTTTCATACTTATTATCAGTATCATGTTGTGTCTGTGATTACAGAAAAGAATAACAAATCAAAGATAGAAAAACATTTCTTAAGTATTCCTCGTATCTCTTTTATTTCGTGACAAAAACCACTTCGTCGACCACTTAAAAAAATTGTCAGGCGACTAATTTTCTTCAATTTCTATCTTATCTGTCGCACACTTGTATGTCGAAAAACTCTCTACTATCGTCTCCAAATAAGTAAACATATTTCACGAAACTTTCGACCAAAATAAAATGCAATAGAAATCGAACTATTAGAATCTCAGTTCAAGACTTTGATGCATAAATCACATAAAAGCTCTTCTAAAATAACAAAACTAATCGAATAAATCTGAGGGTTTAAAGAATTTCCTTTGACAGAAATCCGATAACTGTTCCAACTACAAAGTAAACCCAACACTTTGTATTATTTGAAGTAAATTAACGGAGGTGGAACCGGAAATTTCCAACGTGTGAAGACAAAGATGGTAACGACTTTACCAATCTGACCGAGAATAATTCCATGATTATATCTCATTCCAGGAGGATTAACCAGAGAAAGCGTAGATGGGTTTGTAAATGATTGCGAAGAGAAAAAGTTTTTGTGAAAGAAATAAAAACTAATGATTATTGCGCTAAGAGAAAAGTTATTTAAACTAATAGAACTTTAATCATCAATCGAAGCAAACATATTATTGCCCGTCACTGAATTTTTTAAATTAGAACTTTAAATTTAGTGCGAGCTATCAGTTCCACGAACTGTTAATAAAACGAAGGGTAGCATTTTCCGGCTAAAGCGACAAAGCTTGTTCTAAAATCTGTGTCTTAATATCCTGTCAAGTCTAACTTATTTTTCCTCTGAGTGATACTTTCCTACTAACGCAAAGTTATGACTCTTTTTCTGATTTATAATAAAACACATTCTTTAAAAGCTTTCGCAAGTTCTTGTGTAATTTACAATGAGAAACCAATCAATTGCCTTTACTTTGACATATAAAAATAGAAGAATTTTACACGTATTAATAAAATAGGTCGCGAGTCAAATTCACAGGAGACATTTAACATCATGAAACGATGAGCTTTGTTCAAATGTACCCATCCAGAAAACTCCCCTGTTACAATCCATTGATTGCTTACACGACTCAAGTTTAAACTCTTATATTTTATGCACAATTTCACGAGAAAATACTCTTTCCTTGTGGTTCTGCATGGAATTTTAATCTTAATTGAAAAATTCATCTCGTCGGCTCTTGTTTGCACCGTAGCCATAAAAACTTTACTAATCAAACTTTTGTACATTTTTCACTTTGTACGGTGTTTATTCATTATGCAAATCTTAATTTAACCTGGAAGTCATTTATAAAAATAGTATAAGCTGTTAAGTGAGCACAGCTTTGCTTTGAGAAAGTTTCGTTTTTTAGCTGGACGTTCTGATTTGTCATTTTATGTCATTATGATGATTGATAGTTTTATCTAGTCTACAAAAAAAATCTTTATCTCAGAGTATAGTCACTTAAGACCCAATTACACGTTTATTTCACGTCTCGGACGTTATACTCCCCACATAAATCTAAAAGTTGGGGCGCCATAAATTTAGTTTATTTGGGATTAGCTTGTTTACGTTTAAATGGACCATACAAGAAGATTTTTAGATCCGATATGGTTGATATTTATAATTAATTTACATAAAATTCAAGCTGGTTAGCGCCGCTTAATAATAGTTAAATTTAGTCGAAACCATCGCAAAAATAAAAAGAAAAAGAAAAGTTTGTACTAAAAATAAAACATTTTATTTCCACAAAAATTTAGACAAATTATTTCAAAAAATTATTTTTTTGAGAAAAAAAGTCTAAGGAAACTCAGAGATCCTGTCAGAAATAAAATAATTATAAATTTATTTAAAAACAAGGGGAGCGTACGCCTGTGGATGGAAATGTGATTGTAATTCAAGAATTTGAAGAGAATACACTGAAAGTGTCTGAAATGTTGAGGCAAGTTTTAGTTGCCCAAATACTGAAAGCGTCAATATAAAAAGTTCTAAAAGTTAAGAGGTATTCTTACAAAACTTGCCAACTCTTATCTGAGAACGTTATGATAAATAAACTCTTTTTGTTATTTGATGTTGCAAACGATCAATTTTATAATTTTTTATTTAATTTACAAATAAATTAGAAACATTAATTATTATTAATTATTAATATGCGATTGTTGCACGTGTTCTGTTAATAGTTTGAGCAAACTTGTCTTTTTTTAGACAATGGTTCGCTAACTTTGTAAATTAATCTTAAGCTACTCTTCATCAAATTAATTATGCAAAATTCAGCCAGTACTTACGTAATTATATTTGTTAATAAAATTTATATAGAAAACTGTTTTGATCCAATATTTGAGCTTTCATTTGATTGCTCCCCAAAGTATAAATTGCCATGAAGCTTAATTCCTTATTGTAACCAAAATTAAGTTAGATCGAAGAAATTTTGGGACTTGAGAATGATTAACATTTATAGGGTGTTGAGAAATATAAAAATTGGTTTGAATTCCCATAAGCACTTGCTTGTTCATTCGTTTGAAGAAGCTAATTCTCAAGAATTCTGACATGCTGAATTTTTAACGCGCTATCAAGATTATCAAAATTATTGATTATATGCAAATTTTAATTCATCAATCAGAAAACAAACAAATTTGATGTTTGCTACTTTATACGCTTCAATTGCCTCATTAATTCGAAAAAATCAAAAACATTCAAAAATAACAGAAAATCATGAAAAACAGTTAAATCCTGTGATTATATAATTATGTTTTTATCAAAAAAATCTTGAATATCCATATTAGTATTGCTAAAAAGTTTTGAGCATCAACTAGTTCCGATTATAAAGAGTTCTATTGCATTATTTCTCTGCCAACCAACTTTTGAACATTTCTTTTTGGCATTTTTTTCGAGCTACGCAGTGAAATTAGTTTTTAAAAGTTGAAAATAATAAATCGTTGTATTATCCTAGAAACTTATACCTAATGAGAAGTTTCTAAGACTTCAACATGTTTCAACAGCAATCCAATTAAACTACCGTAGAATGTTAGGGATGTCTAAAGTTGAACTTTAGATGATGTCGCTCATTTCCTAGCCGCAGATAATTTTGTAGCCTTTGGAACTACTAACATATTTGTTTTTTATTTTAATTGTAATCCAGACCAGCTGGTGTTACTGTTATAGCAAACGCTTCTTTTATTGAAGCTTACTTGAGACCACCTGTATAATACAGTAAAAATTTGAAAGATTTAACCAGGTTAATGTTAGCTGTTTTGTCATATTATGTTAAAAAAAATCTGATTTGGTTGTAATTTTCTAAACTCTTTATGCAGCTACACTAATAAATTCGCGTTTTTATCTTGCTAGTACTTTAGTAGATTTTTTTTAATGATGTTAAGTAATTGCCCGAAGCTTTCAGAGTTAAAAGCTTGAATCACAGCTTCGCAGTTTCGCTTGTTGTAGTTTGCTGCAAACTTCTTAAGTGCAAATGCCTAAACGGATAAAAAATCAGAGCAAATTCGAAAAGTTTCTTAGTGGATTAATTATCCATAGGTAAACACTTAAAACCTTAATTTAAGTTCGCGCGCAAAAGAGCTCGTTTCGTCGGCTCTCGCAAAATTCCAGGCACGAACACTGGAAATAAATTGGGATTGTTATTTACAAACGCTTCAAAGAAAACATAAAAAGCAACTAAATTAAAGAAGCCATAAATTGTACGCTCTAATAATTCGAAAAAGTGTATATTTCCAAACGCAAGCTTTATCGAATTTTTTGACTTATTTATTGTTCTCTCCATTCGTTAGCTTTTCGCTCGGTCTTAATCATACCATCTTCAATGTAACACAGTTATAACGGCAAATGTAACAAAAGGATATAAAAATATCTCGAATGTAGGTCAACGGAATAAATTCTAAGCAGTTGCACTTTCATTTCGCAGCGGAAAAATTTTTATTCTTCGACACTTGCCACTTCTTTGTTTACGTTTACGAGAGGATATGAATAAAGTGCTTACAGACGCTTTAAAGTTAAAGCTTTGTTGGCTAAAACAGAAAGTGTCAACTTGTTCAACTAAGCCATAAATTCGCCAAATCGTGTTCAAGCAAGATAACGATAAGTAAAGATGATTATTAAGGCGACTTCCCATAGTTGCTTGAAGTAGGCCGTAAATTAATGGTATCTTAGAACCGATATTGTAATGGCGCCGCCAATTATGCTTATCAGATTTCCGGCGATCATTTTGCCCCACTCTCTATTATTTAGATAATGCAGGTGCACGATTTCACACGTTTTACTCGCACTGCCTGCCATGCTGAAACTCCATCCAATATTGCATCAAATCAACACATAAAAGTTTTATTAAAACTGAGTGTACTTTTTAGTAGTCGATTTAAGCATGAAATAGTAATAAAATTGAATAACGAATAACTTGGGTTAGCGTCACTCTAAAATTGCAACGCTTTGTTTTTATTACATGGCCATGATGTTCAAATTGTTCGTGGCAATTAAGCATTATTTGCAATTATTTTTAATTCAGATCACCAGTTTGTATGGTCGATAAAAATTAGCGTAAAGATAAAAGTGACCTATTTTCTTCTCAACTCGAAAATTTCAGACATTTGAATTTCTATCCTACACATTATCACACAGTTATATCTATATTATGTAAGTAAACATTATTTATGTTCCTCAGCTTTTACATCACCATAATATATCAATAAAGTAAATTCTATGTGTCACCAACACGCAAACGTTGCAGTCGCCTCGTTGCAGAAACTAATAAAAGATGTCCACAAAAGTTATACAAATTTAATATTACAAAATAAATAAAAAAAATTAAAAAAATACAAAATGCTACCCACTTTTTCACTACCTACTTTATCAAAATAAAGCTCAAATTAATGACAAAAATATTTGCTGTATAATTCAATTTATAGTCTCCAAAAAGCCTTTATATAAAAATAAACTCACCCGGCGCATCCACCAATATTTAACTCTGCAAAAGTACAAATTACATGTTTCAATATAATGTACGTATATGGTATAGTGCTGATTTTTTGTAAAACTAACTAAGCTTAATTTTCATGTGTTCTTAATTAATAAATAAAATCCTAATTCTACAAAAAAGATTATTATAATTATGTCTAAATAATACTGTAGAAAGGAGAATTAAAGAGATCTGGAAAAAAATAGAAAATTTAGAAAAACAATTAAGTGCGTCGTGTACAAACAATTTAAAAATTATTTTAAAACAATCTAAAAATTTTTTTAAAAAAGCAAAGAAAACTGTTAAGCCTAAATCATGCAAATAAGTAAAAAGCTCCAAAAATTTAAAAAACACAAAAAGTTGAAAAATTTTAAAAAATTAAAAAATTCAATTAATTAAACCATTAAAATTTAAGCGATATAAAGAGGCATTTTATATAATTTAAAAAATACAAAATTTTAGAGGATTGAAACTTTAACAATCTGATAAAAAAAATTACAAAACATTTGATGAGACCAATAAAAATACTCACAAAAATTACACAAAAATATTACAAATTTAAACATATAATAAAAGTACAAAAAACTACCCACTTCTCCACTACCTACTACATTAAAACAAAGCCCAAATTTGAATTATTGATAAAAGCATTTGCTGTATTATTCGATTTATAATCTAAAAAAAGACCTTCTAAAAAAAGGTAAATAGCCCGGCGCATCCACCAATATTTAACCCTAACAAATATTAATTTAAAAATTTCAACGTACTTGTTTCAATATAGTGCACGTATATTTTTAAGAAAGGGTAAAAATGCTAAGGTGTTTGTTTTTTGTAAATATTGTAATTTCTGTTGTTCTTATTTATAATTTATAATTTATAATAATAAGGTAACTTTACAAGAAAAAAAAGATTATTATTATTATGTCTGATAATCCTGTAAAACAAAAAAAAATTGCAGCGTATACGAATATTTTAAAAATGACTAAAAGAATCTAAAATTTTTAAGTGCGAAAAAATCAAAAAACTATCAAAAATATCTAAGAATTTTAAAAATCTAGAGAAAATAAAGAATTTATTATTCATCCATTTGAATTTAAGCTGTACAAAGAGATATCATACATAAATTATAAAATCAAAAATTGTGCAAAAATTTGGAAGTCAAAACTGTACAGGATCTAGAAGGTTACAAAAAAGCTTCTAGAAGATTTTGGAACTTTGATAATCTGATAAAAAAAAATCAAAAAATTAAAATTCAAATTTAAAGCCTCTAGAAAATCTGAAAAAATAAAAATTGAGTTTATTAAAAACTAATACACTAAGAAAGAGTAAAGTTAAAAAAAAATACAAAGTTTAAAAATCTGGAAAACACTAAAAATCTAGAAAATTAACTTCTAAACGAAATCCAAATTTTCTTCAATTTAAATTTAATAAAACAATTACTTCACTAGATAATTTTTATTTCACGCTAATTTTACAATGTTTTGCTAATAATATGACACAACAATTAATTGTTAATTAATTAAAACGTCACTAAATAGCCAACTAGAAATTAGAATCTGAAATACGGTCTTTTCGTTAAATTAAACGTAAAACTAAAAAGAATGAAACATTACCATATTATTTTGTTAGTCTAGACACGGCTAATAAACCGTAACACAAACAAAATCATAAATAACGTTTATTTCAGAAATTAAATCTTGACATAAAATTAATCATTTTTCATCTGTGAATTTATATTTTGCATCACAAAATCACATTCTATTTTGAGTTTTGGCAATAAAGCCGCTGTTGACCCAAATTTATCTCCATTTACCGATTTTTAATTCAGACCAACAATGACCAATTAACACTTGGAAATTCCCACTCTGAAACATGCGTTGATTCCAGAATTCCCTGGAAACAAAATTTGGCAGAACTTCTTGGACCAAAACATAACGTATTCAGTTCACAGTTTCAATTTCACCGCTGAAAATTGAGTGCATCCCCTAGACCACCTGTTGCCATAGTTACAATTTAAAGTAAGTCGCCTGCAGGTCTCATCTCAGGATATAAACACTTGATATAACGCCGAAACATGGCTCCGAGCTGCGGTTTCTATTAAACTAACATGACTCCAGAATTTCCGGATCCACTCATCATCACCGGAATTATCGAAAACCAATATGAATAACAGAATACGTCTGGAAAAACAAGGCAAATAAATTTCGAACGAAAGCTCCTTGGACGCTTTACGTCTGCACGTGAAAATAAAACGAATATACCCTCAAAATAACTGGGTCGTAAATATTTGATGCCTCGTGGAGAAGACTCTGTTTGGTTAATTAATTTAATTTTTGATGATCGCGTTCTATAGCCCACAATAACTTGCTAGAATTGAATTTTAATCGCCGAATAATTACTTCCCTTGGAGCTTTTGTTTCAAACTTACAACGAACTGATTAATCCGTCAAGTTCGACGGCTGATCTAACAAACTAAAATGATTCAAGTTAATGCCCGTAGCAAAGTTTTGATTGGGTGTATGAATTAAATCCCACTTCGACGTGGGATATTTTCGACATTATTCATCGTGTAGCAAACTTTCCGAGTATTAACTCGGCAAAAACCAATTAAAGCAGTAAGGAATAGGGGAATTTATTCTGATTAATGAGAATTTAAGAGGCTATTATTTTCTGCTGTCGAGATACAAAAAACAGGTATTTCGTATTTCACCGTATTAATCGTCGAGAAAAAAAAATTAACGACGACGTCGCGTTGTGGAGATGAAAAATGATTTGTATGTGACAGGAAAATGGTGGTTTTGTGGAATAACGAGTTGAGATACAAAAAGTAGTCGAGCTAAAAAGATACTTTGTTTGACAATCCGACCAACCGTAAAAATAACAAGCTTAATTCTTTAAACCGGATTTTGAGCAATGGTAATTAATAGTTTAGTCTCGAAATGCAAAATACTGTTTTTAGCTGCGTTTACAAATACGTTATTTCCATTTTTCACATCCGGGAGCCTTAGGGTGAAAAAAAAAACAAATGTAATTGCCCTAAAGATAAAAGTATCACGTTTCGCAACTGAAAACCTTGTAGTACTTTGCGGTCATAACAATGTTTTGTTTAACAGAAGCATGATAGCAATTCCAGTTTTGTTTGTAGCAAAAAATAAACCTTTTTTCATATGTTGTGTGCTTAGAACAGTATTCCGTGTGCTTACTTTACAAAAAGTAGTTTTCTACTCATTTTTTATTTTCATTTTACTGGTTTTCTAAACTGTTTTATTGCAAACTTTAATTCTTACTTTAAAGAGTACTGTTAAAAAAATCATTTAAAACTTTATTATTATTATTTATTTAAATCATCGTTATTTTTCAAATAAAATTAACCATCTAAACGAGCTGCCAATAAAAATGAGTGTTTGAGATAGCAAAGAAACATAAACCATAGTGTGCGCCATCTAGGCGCCCCGACTAAACTATTACAGATTTCTCTACCGTAAAACCAATCTATAAATTAGAAATCTGTAGTGCACAACGCATAACTTTCGATTTCCTTACATAGAGGAACCATTTAAAAATAAAAGCGGCAAACATAAAAACTACTTACTCAGATAAAACCGTTCTAGACTGTCCATATCATCCAAGTAGTTCGCCCTCGTCTCAGTGAATTTTCTCCAAGCTACAACAAACTCGTCATTTACACGAAAACTATCACCAACACCCTCACTTTTCTTGATAAAGCCGATACAACCACCGTTCTGTTCTTGCTTCGGTGGTTCGATGCTTGTCTCCCCTAAGGCTCTCATTTCGATGTTCTCACCCTCTTCATTGTCTTCAGAAATCTAAAACAATAGCTCTCGTTTAAGTTAAAAATAAAATTGAACCCACTTGTTGAATGTCAGCCAGTGGTTCTACCCAGTTCATTGTAATTTTTGTTTATCAATTTACGAAGTTCGCACTTCCACTGCAATGACAGCAGAAAATTTAAGTGACCATGTGGTATTGGCACAAATCCATGTTATTTTGGCTCATTGAAATAAATTGAGAAGATTACAACATGCGTGGTGATCCGTCACGATGCATTGAAAAAAGTGTAAGAATATGTGACAGAAATAAAATATTCTGGTTAATAACATGAGAAGGTTAAAAGTCTGATAAACGTGCGTCATAGACCTGTTGTAAAAACAATAATTTAATCGAAATGATTGATATTAATTGTGAGTCCGAGTTTTTCCGTCGGTAAGAAAAAAGAAGATAACATAATTAAGTTAATTTATAAGACATTAAAGTTGTGATTGTATTTTATTGTCGTTTTACAGTGTATACAAATTATTTTGACAAAAAAAGGTTTAGTCACTGCTTGTGTAATTTTACGACTTTCATTCCTTCAAACGGACGGAATAAAGAAGACCACACAAAAGAAGTTTGGAAAAAAATTCTAATTGACATAAAGACGCGTAGTGAGAAAGTCGCCAAAAAAGACCATACACAGTCCACGAATCTGCATAGCAACCGAAATATAAATTAGAATAAAGCTAGAAAAAACATGATTAATGGAATCAAGGTGACAGACAAAATTTAAATATTTAAGACATGCGATTTTGAGATAGCGATCAGTGATTTCAAATTTCACCCAAAAAATGAAGGAAAAAATTAATACTCAAATAAATATAATAATGGAAGTATTCACATTTTATCCTATCATCGTGGTATACAATTTTATTTTAGTCTTAGAGAAAAAATAACTTCGAAACAAATCACATAAAATAGGATTGTCAACAGTCCAACAATTCCGTCTACCAACTTATCTCGATCTACACTGATTGATTTGTCTGGTTGTAGTCTAATTTTGAATTATTTTCATTGTAATTTGCGATATTACAACAAAGTCATACAAACAAGAAATTCATATTTTTTTAAGACGACACAAATTGCTTACATTACTTCATAAAATATGTCATAAAATAGTTACACCTATTGAATTTGAAGTCTTGGCAGGATTTATAAACATTTGAGTTATTACAGTCTGAGATATCTTTAATTTAATTTTTCTCATTATCTTGTAGATTTTAATTTCTACCCTCAAATTATGAAACGTTATGTATGTATTCAAAAGTAATTTAAAATCAGAAAATCTCGTAAAAAATATCTATAAACAAAAATCTTCATTTGTAAAACGTTTTCTATAAATTTTATAACTGTTGTTATAAATCATCCACAACGATAATTTTTTAAGTTTTTTTTTAATGTTATGTCGTCTGTTTAGTGATTATTATTTAAAAGAAATACACAGCTAATTTTCATGTGTATAATGTCTAAACATGTCTACCGATTACTTAATAAAATTATGAAATTGAATCGCTTTAGAAAATCCGATAGACAAACAATTAAAAAAATTAATAATTCAATTTTTTTAATAATCATCTAAACAATCTAGAGAACCTAGAGAAGCGCAAAACTCAATACATATAAGGGCCAAAAAAAATCAAAAATATCCAAAGAATGGACAAATTGAAGAAGCTCTAAAAAAACTTAAAAATCAATCAAATCCGTAAAAGATAATTAAAATCTAAACAATAAAAATTTTAATCAATCGAGAAAATCCAGAGGAATACGCTTTATTTCAATATTGTGAAAAGCTTTAAAATGTATAAAATTCCAAGAATTTTCAAAACTGTAAAAGTAACCTACGTAAGAAAATTTTAAACATTCACAGAATTCGTAGCATTCTCAAAATTAAAGAACTTCAAAAACAATAAAAAACAAGATCTCAAATAAAAACATTTTTCAAAATGTAAAAATATTAAGAAACAAGCACAGTTGCAGCCGAAAAATCAAAAAAAAAAAAAAGGAAATTTGAAGAACCTAAAGACTTAACTCGAGTATAAAAATAATGGAGATTCTCAAAAATATACAGAACTCAACGAATCTAAAGACTAAAAAGAACGCGAAGATCAAAAAAAATTGAAAAAAAATTGGAAAATTTAGAAAATCAAACCTCAGAAAAAATGAAGAATTAAACAGATTTAAAAATAATTTGGAAATTCAGAAAATGAAAAAAAAAAATGAAAATAATAAAAAATCTAAACCAATCAAACTCTATTAGTTTCACAATACTAAAAGAACTAATTTTTTTTTAAAGAATCTGAAAAATTTGACAAAATGCGGAAAATACTATCAATCAATCAATACAAAGAATTCAAAGCACCGAAACAGTCCAGCGTTTAAATTATGCAGACTCTAAAAAATCTGATGAATCTAAGAATTTAAAAAGAATTTGAAAAATCGAAGATTTTTAACCGTAAGGGAACTAGAAATTCTGAAAGATTTAAAATTATAAAATATACAAAGAATACAACAGGCTCCAAAAAAAACTGATGCTGGGAATCCTAAAAATCAAGACAGTACATTATTCCAAAAACACTTCTACATTTGTTTTTTTTAAATCTGAAGAATCTAAAGTTAGTAAAAGATGCAAAGAATCTAAAAACTCTAAAAAAATTGTGTTCAAATTGTCCAAAAAATCAAAAGCCCCAAAAATTTGAGTTATCAAAAAAAAATATATCCAGATATTAATAAGTTTTTTCGAAATTCCTTCACTTTTTTCACTGTAGTTTTACTTCACTATATTACAAAAAAAACATTTAAATGGAAATAACGATATTTTGCGATATTCATTTCCTTTTTTGACTGTCACTGCCGTTTGCACCACCAAGATTTTTTTTTAAATATTTTTGCGAATTTTGCATAATCTATTTTTAATCAAAACTACACTTTGAAGAAAAATTCATCTTCTGAAAAACCTTTATTAGAATAACAATTTCTAAAATAAATCCTATATCTAATTGCGAACGCGGAATCTCCACAAAATGGCGGCTATAACTCCAAATGGCTTTGCAACAAGACACATCGTGAATGAAACTTTTTAATCTAAACAACATCTGTGGCTTAAAACTGTTACATTGTAATAAGACGAGATTAACCCAAATTTTCCACCTTGTAAAAATATCCTCTTCTAAAAACTAGAAATAGTTTTTTTTTATAGATACTACTGCGGTGAACATATGTACCTCGTCTGTTTATAATAAAATTGATGTTTAACTGTCTATTCTTTCGCGTCCTAGTTAAAACACATTCTCATGAATATTTTTTGAAAAATGAGAGTAATTTATCTCGCGAATCGGTCGGACCTCAGTTATAGTAACTTTATTATGCATTCGGTGAAGGCAGCTTTAGTCGGGTCAGTTTTTAAATTAGAGCTGATATTTGCACACGTTAAAAATGCATAGAAGAGGTCCCGCCTTCAGGCCAAATTTGATATATATTATGTATAATTACATACGTGTTAATAGTTAAAAAGGGTATACGCGGTTCGGCCAAGAGGGATCAAAGAACCCGTGCAGACATTCCAGGACGGGTGCGGTGGTCCGGACAGCCTGTGGCGTATGTGAACGTGATTATATGGAGCAAATAGCTCCTCACAAAAACAAAGTTTCTTGTCACCGTGCAATTTACTAAAGTCTTATTTACCGGATCGACTTTTCTGATCCTTAATGACAGAGCCGAGGTCGCACACAAAACGGGCACGCAACAAGACGGCTTCTTCTTTCCCGCTGATTATCGGTTTATTCAAGAATTTGTATAATTGGATAGCGTCAGAGCATTATCTCCACTTTTTCTACACCGTCATTGAATATGTAGCAATTTACGACTGCCTTAAAGGTGGACACCTATCACACGATTTGTCTGGAACATCTTACCACCAACACTGAAAACAGACCGCATTCTGCCCACACAAAAAAGGGGACTATTAATTGAACAGGAAATTGTCTAGTGTTGTTAAGAAAGTTGCAAAAACCAAACGGATAGATGCTGCAATGTTAAAGAATTAGATGTCATTATATTGCCAGGAAGTCAGTTGTTACAAGCCTCGAGGGAAGGGTTTGCTTTCAGGATTCCAGAATAATATATTTTTAAAAGAAGTGGTTATGTTTTTTTAAATATAATTACTCTATACATAGCTAAATGATATCAAACGAGTCAACGAGCCAAAAACCAAAACGACAAATATTTATAGTACATTCTGTATAACAAAGTATTCTACACTTTACGATGTTTAAACAAAAACTTCTGGAATTATAATTAAAAAAACATTAAACTACTTATTTAAACAAGCAACTTTTAACAAAGCGACTTATTACTTATTATTTTCGCGCAATAAATTGACCGTTAATGTTTAATACACATCGTAAATAAAATATAAATGTCCGTTTGGTTATTTTCATAGATCATTTTGTGGTGTAACTGAAGCTATACGCACTTCCCAAAACTAAACAACATTTTTGACAACCAACATCTGTTGCGACGACCATTAACATCATCAGAGACAGAATTATGGTTCAATATAAAAAAACTTGAAGATTGTAAATTGTCTCTCAAAAATATAATGAAACTGAAGTAAGCAATTTCTATTAAAAAAATTGTGCACTACAAATTATGGAGAATGAAACTTAATAGCTTAGGAGCTGTTTTTCAAATGGTACGTCTTAAAGTGAAACTATGAAAATATTTTAAATTTCTTTGATTCGTGCTTATCAAAAATGTTTGTTTTGCATATTTCCAAAGATTTTTTACATGCGTCTACTCAAAATATTTATTTAAATTTAAAACATTTTCTGATTTAATGAAATATATAGAGCACATCGCCTGAGCCACTTTTAATTATCTTTTCTTGAAATGTGACAAAAACAAAAAGTGGAATTTTTTATTGGAAAATTATTTATCATATAATTCAAGGTGGCAGTTTTGAAATCAAAAATTTAGTTAACTTAGTTTTTTTTTAAATAAGTAATTACCTGTAAAGTAGGCAAATGTATATATTTTTTTTGTTTTTACATTAATATTGATGACAGTGGCGTTTAAAATATTTTAAACTTTCCAGATATTTAATTTAATGATAACGTCTAACTGTTATTATCAGTTAGAAAACAAGATCTCCGAAATCGCAAAATTAGGCAGTAAAAACGAATTCCACAGTATTAGTAAAGAAAAAATCTGAAACGTGGACGCGTATTTTTAAATTAGAAATTGTTTTGAAATATGATCACCTGAAAAATATACTATTTTTAATTCTAGATTTCCGCCCGCTTAACATTATTTATTTTTCCTTACTTACTTTAATAAACATTTTATTAAACATATCATTAAAACGGGACAAGTGTTATTTTATGAACTGGCAGGCACACAAATATTTCATGTTTCATAAGTAGACATTAACTTTCCATCCTTCAAAGCCGAATCAAAAATAGAGCTTTTTTCTAAACAAGATTCTTATTATTCGTAGACACGTGTTTCCTGCAAACTCCAAACATATGAACTCAATTTTTTTATATTTAGGCTTTAGACCGTCTCCACCCTCCCAGCACTTGCTCCGCCGCGCTGTAAACCGCGCATTACGACCTGGCAGGTCAATTTTATGGTGGTTAATACAAAGTTGTCTCGTTAGACACATACCTCCAGAGGCAGTTCGGAACCCAGCGTCAAATTATAGACCACTTCATCGGCGTTGACAGAGGGTTGAGCGTGATTCATATCGCGATCTTTTCGATTAAACGGGCGCCGGAACTGACGAAGGGTAAACTGAGATCACCGACGTTTTATTTATGACAAAATTGCTGTGAGCACAAACACACCATTAACGTTTAATACATTGATTATAAACCGATCGACCCGAGGAAAATTTTGATACTCGTCTAAGCGGAATCGTCTTGCACTACTGGACACACGTTTACACACTCGATCTAAAATTATTTTTTGTCTTTCTCACTTGCGGAGATTTATTGTGAAGTTTGTGGTGTGTTTAAGTACGCGGGGTTTAATTCGGGTTTCATCGAGATGATTGACTGATTCGAGTTATTTTTAAAATAACATCAGGAAAACTCTTGAGGCTGAACGGCTAGGTTATTTTTAGCGACGGCTGTATCGATTTCAGAAAATTATTTCTTTTATTATCCCTTGGATTTATAAATGTGAGAGTATATGTATTTTTATCGCTATTCTTGCCGACTTTTACTATTCGTTCGAAAAGTTACAGACCATGCAAATTTCGTCGTAACTATTTTTAAATCGGCACGTTTTTAGTGACAGTTTCAAACGAGCTTCATGCATGTAATGTGTGATTTTGTTTGAATCATTCCGATGTATTTGTTTTATTTAATCTAAAATCGTGTAAATTGATGAGCAATTATCTACCCCAAAAAAAATAGAAAAAATTTTGCAACACATTCTGCTTCCAATTTATCTCGTCTCGTTGCAGTCATGATTTCACCAATATATTCAATACCAACGGAACTTGTAAAAATTTGTTAGAATCGCAACAATAGAAACATTGAACTCGTCATAAATATGTAAGTACTAGTTTGATCCGTGTGCTGCATCGTGCCGAAAAGCTCCTCAAAAAGAGAAAAGGGTAAGCGCTCCACCGCCAAACGTTCCAACATAATACGATCTGTCGAGAATAAATTAAAAGGCAGTTAATAGGCATCGTCGAAGGGATTTTTATGATTGAAGCCTAGTAAATAATGTGTGTGGCCGCCACGTTTATGATTAAAAAATCGGTTCTAAGTCCATCCGTTGAAAAGTGTATACGTTTCGGAAACAGTAAAACCGCCGATATCTCTTAACAACTTATTCGACAGAGTCGGCCTCCTCATCAGCGGGATCCCAATAGGCAATAAAATTAATCGTTTCTTATTTAACTGCTGCGGCGATAAAAAAAAGAGGGTTAAGTGGTGGAAAGCTCACAGAAAAATCGTGCTGGAAGAATGCTGGCAGTAAATTGAATCTAGTAGAATCCTTCACACATTGTAAAGACACGTCTTTTCTTGGAACTGTTCTCAACACCGCGTCAAAATTAATCGGATCATCTATCGATTTTATTATGAAGGCAAAGTAATATGATTATAATAGGATTCCTCTAATAAAAATCATTTCGAGTTTTTTACACTTTTGGTTTTGCTGATAAGTTTTTTGATATATTCAATTACGGTTTTGTGTGAAACAAATTGAAACGCGTGGAATTTCTTATTACTTAACAAATGAGAACATGTAATGAGAACAAGAGAATAATCTTTATAATACCGCAACCTTGTGTGTTTAATAATGATCACTGTACCCATAAATTATTGATACTATTTTATTAGAGACACCTGGTATCCATTGCTGTGAATCATAAATTATACTCCTATTTTATTGATCATCAAAATTTTACTAAATGTGAAATGCCAACCTGTTTGTCAAAAAACGTGTCAAGGCTACTTTATTGCAAAGCTCGTTAAAGTATGTATAGGTATTTACAAAAATGATTAATGTGCCAACGTAATTTTTGGTTAGCCGAAGATTTTTCTTTACTCTAATTTGAAAATTTTGAAGAGAGTTTAATTAGAAGCAATCGTTTTGGTAATCTTGTTCCAAAGACGATAAACGAAGAAGGTTGTTAAAGGCCGAAATGTTTTTAAATACAAATACTGATCAAAAAAGTTACGTTTATGCTGGTAACATCCATTCGATAGCAACTTTGCTGTTCAAATTAATTCAGTTTAAGCAAATCAAAAAATTTTTTGTTAGCAACTTTTGCAAGTGATATGAAACAGATTATTGATTTTACTGAATATTGTAGTACCGGTACCGTATCACCGATCAGATGTGAATTTCGTCCATTTAGAAGCGTGTAATATTCATTTTTTATGCAATTGATTTAGTTTTTTTATAGTGTGAGTGGTTCCATAAATCAATAGGTTGTCGTTAAATTTTCAGGTGTGCTCTTTTATAGCGGCACAGCAAAGATTCTTTTGGTTTCGTTGTAAAGGCAATAATTTGTGATAATTTGCCGGCTATTTCGAAACCGTTAACTTAAACTATGACATTGTTGGATGTCACATAAAACCTGCAATAACACTCGGTCAGAAACCAGTCCTCGACTTGATGAATTAGACGGTATAGTGACTGAGTAGTTCTCTAATTGTCTTGGCAATATACCTAATGTTTCCGTCGATTAGCCGATGATAAATCCGCCATCAAATCTGAGGCGACGCAATCAATCGACTTTTTGCCAACTCGAGCATATTGCTACCACGGAGGCCAAGTATGTCGCCGAAGACGTGAAGCTCTTTGCGTCGTGTGCGGTGCCACTGAAACCGCCTAGGACATTGCTCAAATTCTCCGGATATTACACAACGGACGAGACGCTTTTTCTTATGCCGGACACGTTGTCTCATCTTTAGCTTTCCCATAACCTCAAATATGATCGACAATGTTTAATGAGCTCCTCTCCACCGAATACTGCAATAACCAATCACAGAACGTATCCAAATTATAGCCCTACAGCTTCCATTGGTCCGACGGTAAGTAATATGCTGCAGCCTCGCAAAAAACATCTTGTGGTTCAACGACTAATAAGACACAGTCCGCATCGTACGTCCATCCGCAACCTCAACGTGTTTAGAGCTTTTTCACCTCGTTAATGCCGAAGCGAAAAAATCTGCATTGACGTCAACGAATAAAACAGTTAATTTCTGAGGACCGGTGCGTCTTGTGCTGGCCAGTAAATCGCAGTTTTAACTTGACAAAAGTATACAGAAAACCCACGTCTATTTAGTTATCTGCTTATGAGCCAAACTAAGCCAGTTTTATTGCGAATAAATTTATTGTTAAAGTTTAGAACTAAATAAAGATTAGAATGAAAGAAATAAGTTATTGATACAGTCAACAATTTTCTTGAAAAAAACCGACCAAGATTTATATCATACAGCTGAAATTTTCAGGCATAAAAAAACAACCCAAATATCCTTAATACATTTTCATTTAAACTAAATTATAATTAAATATAACCATCAAAAAGCATCAAGATTCTATGGAGCTATTAAGGAAAGCACTTCAAAGGACAAATTTGGGACGTTACAAGAAGTATAAATCGTAAAAAAATAATTAATAGTTTCGACTTCATTAGTTGACTTTTAATTTGCAATTCTTATTTGTGCTATTTATTTCCTAAATTTCGTTTAATTTTTTGATTGAATTCGAGCACGCTTTAAGATCTTGGAGATTCCAGCGGAAAATCTGTTACCATTTTTCCATGTTTTTTTGCTTTGTCTGTTGATCTGATTCACATATGGGTCTCATTAAACAGCGCAAGTGGAATTACCAATTTTTTACTAAGTTTAGCTTCCATATTATTCATGTGAAGCAATAGCAAAACAATTTACATTTCCTGTAAATTTATTTTCAAACATCGCTTCCTTTCTAACATCTTTTTATACTTATAATTAAGTTGCAATAAATTTTGCAAACCGAGATTATCACTTTTAGAATGTCAATTTTCTATATTTATTTGTATTGCAATATTATAAAAACTATTAAAACCTCAGAAATCATCAAATTGATGAATGAGTTTTCGTCAAAAACTGGAAAAAATCTCCTTTGTGTTAATGGTGATTTAACAATAGCTCAGTGCAAAAGCTCTAAAAAAATGACTGAAGCTTCCGACAAAAGCACAGTTAAATCAAGTTTTACGCCCTCGTCCGGTCAAATTTCTGTAAGTCAGTATTCCTCGAAGCCCTCCCCAAAGCAAGAATGAAACTGAAAGCCAGTTCTCTCCTCCACGGAATTTTACTCTAAGTTCTAAGACCTATGTGGAAGTTTCTCGGTATAAAATCAGCGATTCCCCGAAAAAGCTTTGTAAGAAGAAGAAGAGAAAATGCAAATTTATTTCGAAGCATCGTCTCGAATCGAGTCAGGTTGGTCGAGCGGGTAGCGTCTCTCTCAGGACTGAAGACAAGTCGAGATCGTATTATCAAACCGTTACATGAAATAAAGCATTTCAATCAATGCCAGACCTGGTTCCTAGAAATTTGTCTGAAAATGTTTAGTACTCATTAGATTTAATAATATAAAACGATACGGATGAAATGCTTATTTCGAGAGATCACCGACATCAAAACGTGATGAGGTTGCTTGAGTGTAAACCTGTACCTATCAACATTTCATATTAGAACAATATCGAAATTATATACATGCGAGTACGAAATTCCGAGAAAAAATTAATTGTGATGGTCTTACACAATAGAAACGGCTTTCGGTATTACGCCTCGAAATTTAAAGAGACGGTGCTATTTTTGATCTGAAAGCGCCACGGATCTATAATGAAATTAATAATAATAAATGAAGTGTTGTTCATTCACAAAAGATGGCATCAGAAGTTTATTTTTCACATGTTATAATGCACCTAAAGGTTGTACATCCTGTGAAAGTTGCTCATTGTTTTCCAACAAATAAAATTTCATCAAACAGTTTGAAAAAATTTTATCAAACAGTTAAAGTATTGACTAGTTTGGATCATAATTTGTAACGCTTGAGATGGTTGCAAGTTTTGGGCAATCTTCAGAAAAAATAAGAATGTCCACTTAATATTCAATATATTATTCATATCGGTTATCACTTCATTTTTAAGAATACCTTAAAACCACTTTCAGTTTTTTTTAACATCAGATTAAACATTTATCAGGCATATCATCATAACATCAGGCATTTTTTTTCTTATGTTGATTGGGAAAACTGAAACCTTTAGAAAGCTGTGTTAAAAAGAGCTTTTATATAAATTATAAAAAAAAAAAATATTTATAAAAAAGTGGATTATTAAAAGTTTTTTTTTTTTAATACCCAGAAGTATCTTTTGAAAATTCTGGTAAATTCTGAACTAACCAATTTATTTCCATATCTAAAGTTGATATCTTTTTTTGTCTTTTAACATTTAAAGAACAAATGTATTGATAAATATAATTAAAAACAACATTTGGAAAAAATTAGAGAAGAAAAACTCAATTTTTAGTTAATTTTCGCTAGTAAGATTTGCAAGTCGTGTTGTCTTTTATATATATCCAAATGAGCGAAGCCAAAGCTAAAATTATCACAAACAGTTTGATGTGGTAAAGGAGATTATTGATAGTTTCTTTTGCAATGTAATTATGTTAGTTTTTAGAGGAAAAAGAAAAAGATATAAACCTAAACTTTTTTGTAAACATTTTTGGCAATAACCAAAGAACGAAATTATCAAAAACAATTTGATGTCGTTGGTCAAAACTCAAAAATTTGTACGTCAATAATATACCAAAAAAATTTTGGCCTAAATTCAAATTATATAATAGGATAAAAATAAAAATTAAAAAAAAGTTCTGCCAAACAGATACCATAAATCAATACGTTGGTTAAATATTTCACAACCTGTTTAAGTATATGTATTTGGTAAGGCAAGGAAACTAGAACTGTCATCGTTCTTACAAAATTTGTATATGCATTTACAAAATTATTCTTTTTTGCTTTATTGCCGTTTGGTAGCAAAAGCTCGTCTCTTAGCTGAAGGTCTAGAAGTCAAAGTAATCAAGAACACAATAAATTTCGATACCATCTGTGGCTTGAAATCTGTCAAAACGCTTTCAAAACTAAACCAAGTTAAATTCAATTTTCAATTTCCTCCATTGTTGCAGATTACATTTTGACACTTATTGTTACCGAATGGCTAAAAGCTTTGGTCGAATCCGTTCTTGAGTTTTTCATTGTATCATCGAATACCACAAAAACCAAATAAAAAGTAACGTTCCAATGGAAACGAAACGAAGCAAAATTGCTCAAGCAGAGATTTTCAATTGGCATGTGGATGGGTAATATTAGTGGCGCATTGATGGACGTATATTAATCCAATAATGTAAGATCTAATTGTATCTGGCGGGACTAAATGCAACATCATCGTGAAATCAAGACCACGGCCACATCGTGCCCTGCGATTCCTGGAAATCTGACCAGCAACTCCACTGACACGATAACTACCACACTACCGACAACAGTATTCAAATTAAAAGTTTGTTCAGTTGTGTACTACAAGGCAATATTGGTCCAGAGTGGCTTGATCAAAAAGAACAGGTATGTCTCCCCGAATTATTATTACGACGGGAAAAAATTATCCGTCGGTTTAATGTTATTGTTCGTGGTGAGGCGGCATTGTTTATGAATTGATTCCATCTCGGAGACTTCTGTCACCAAGATTGCTGTTAATTTGAGAAATAAATAACGAAGGAATTTATTTAATGCGGTTTAGATTCTCGTAAACACTGACGACCGTTGTAAATATACGGTAACTTACATTTGTGGACATATCTATCATAACATTGGAAATTCTTTCGGTACTTTTTTACAAAGAAAAAACGAAAATGTTGATAATGTCTAATTAATTACAAGCCATAAAAGCATTATGTGTAATTTGCCAGATGCGTAGTAGCCTCGACATAACAGTAACAAAGATTTTATTATTGCTGCTGAAAATTACAATTCTACTCGGCGATAATGTTTCTGATTATCGATAATTGCTTGTGGGATCTATCAACATGAGCCAAACTATTCTCGGGAAATTACCATAACTTTCTGAAATTTCACGTTTATTAAAGCGAGTTTTTATTACACTCGCTGTTTAGGTGTTCCACAACTAACAAGGTTCTATTCTTAGAGATCCAAACTAATTTCCGTTCTCAATATTTTTACATGTAAATTAAATTAACTTGATTATTGAACACTTAAGTTAAATTCAAATGTGAAGACATACGGAAACAACAAATTGTTGCATTTATAGGCTATTTTTGACTATAGCACTGACAGTTACCTATCAACGTCGTACGAGAATGTTTTGTTTGAAAGAACCAATAAACTGATTAACGCTATGTTACAAAAATTTGATGATATTGGTTAAAAAAACAGAGTAATGATAATACGAAATTTCCATTTCTACCCAATACTCCTAATACTTAGATTGGATTTTTATTAATAACAACGGTAGTAAATTTTGAAATTTCTGTCACATTTTGCTGATTATGATGATGAACTAACAAAATCACTAGAAATTTTAGAAACCTTAAATAGCTATTTATATAACAAGAGGAAAAACACGAGATTTTCTTACACGTGTGTTTATCAAAACCAAGTTCTGTGAGCACACAAGTCAGAAAATTATAATTTTCTACGTGTTACATACAAGACTGTCTGTTCTTGCCATGAAAAAGAACTTGTTAGGTTTTTGTGTATTTTTTGCTAAACGTTGCTTTTCCCACTCAGTGGAAACTAAAATAGCGTACTAAACTATTTTCCAAGAAAGGAAATGAAATATCTTTATTTGATTTAGTATCTAACCAATGGTGAAGCAGCATAAAAAAAATTCAATATTTCTGAAAGTACTAAAACATTCTTCTTTCTTTTTGTTTTGTAAAGTTAATTTAATATTTGCCATTTCATAAACTCTTAAATTTAATTTAAAAAAGTACGACTGAATACATAAATTAGTCAAATCATTCAGAGAGATCAAAAAGAAAACAAATCAAGATGGCTTCAAAATAATTTGTTTTATCAAACCTTTTCACTAGTTTAGGAAAATAAATAATAATAATAATGATAATAAATGATCATCACTACCGGAAATCAAAAGTAAATTTCTTGAAATTTCTGAATACATTTTTAATCTATTTTTGAGGTTAGTGTAATGTCATTGTGTGGCAGTGGCGTCGCACTTGGGTATTTAGTTGACAATAGAAAACGTAAGTTTCATTCACGTGTGCCATCGTCAAACAATGATATTGGTGCAAATAGTGTTTGAGACCACGAGTTGTCGGCGCCAATGAATTTGAAACTTTTGTTTAAGCAAATTTCACTACGACGTGCCTGAAAATTTATGTTGCCTGCTTCGATTTGGATTCGTTTTGATCACCCTGTAATATTAATACCGAGCGATCCAAAAGTCTTTTTATCAAGTAGGCCATGGAAGCAAAAACATGTGTAGTCTTTTTAATTGATCTTGCCAAAATTTTGACATTTTTTATTTATGATGTCATAAGTCAACATACGTTTTTACTTTCATGACGCACTTGATAAACGACTTGAATCGCTTGGTAGAAACAAATACAAGCAAATAACATTCAAAATCAATATCAATTTAAATTTTGATTCTACTTCAATATCATTTATTAATTTGGTAAATTAAATATAAGTATTGTTTAGACTTTACAGCTTATCTTAACTTTAAAAAGCAGTTAAAAATGCATAAGAAAATTTACAAAAAAAATGTTCTAAACAAAAATCCTGGAAAATAAAATGTATAAAAGCGAGAACACTTATAAACAATGATTTGCTAATAATCTACAGACATTACGTCAAAATTTAAAATGAGAAGTCCATAAATATAAACTTTTGAAATTTTTAAGAAGTAGGTACCTACTTGGTAATTACTAATTATTAGTAGTACTAATTATTAAGTAATTATTAATTTGATATTAATTAAATAATATCATTTTAAGTGATTCATTAAACTGTACTGTGGTAAATGCAGGAATCAAAAATTTAAAGCAAGAACTTACCGCTTAAACCTCAAGCGTGTAAGCAAATAACTAATTAGAAAATTATAAAAATGAAAAGATGGAAGTTATCTTTGCATGTTAACGAACGAATGGGAATATGGTTCCACATGGCGACAAACCGAATGGAGCAATCCCACGAGTAGCGAAAGGTAGTTTTTGTACGAGTTAGGTGCACAGTTTTTCCTCCAAACTTTCGAAAAAACACCAATTTTTTTTGATGTTCTGGGCATACTATTCAAAGTGTTTTTGTGGCAGTATGCCATAAACCACGCCGCCCCTTGAAAACCATTTAAAATTAAGAGTCTGATGCACAAAATGTGAAATAATTTTTTATTCTTAACTTTTTGACATTCGTTTAGAGTGTCAATCATTCGCACGTAATTCCGTGGCGGCATAACAGACCTTTATTTGGCAAATTAAATAAATGATTTTAAATTAAATGGCATCATTTGATACGCAATGACTTGCGATTTCTTTCGAGTCCATTCCCGCATGGTTAAACAACCTGCCTATCCTGTTTGTACTGATCAAGGCGCTCTTCGTGATGGTTGTTTTTGCACCACAATCCAATGATGAGAGTTTAGTGGTTTCTTCACGGGATACAACACACTGTACACGATTTGCAACAAGTCGAAGGCCTAGTGGGAGGAACGGCCGCCACTTACACATTCGGTTTTGGTATTCAGAGATTCCATTGAATCTAATCTGGACCTCTTATTGGTTCTTTATGTACGCCATATTCGATACGGTTACGTTACTTTAATTGCCATCTTTTCATATTGATGTCGAAATCTGACCAGCAGGAATTCACAGCACCTTCATCTTCATGTGCGCATTTCTTCAGCGTTCACAAAATGAAGGCGGTTGAAGTATTGGAAAATTTTAACGGTGCTCTATAAATAGGCGTTGGTATTTTCAGATAATACGTATTAATTTGAAATAATCTGAAATCGATAGTTTGCGTGCTTGGAAGGGCTAAATCAATAAGCTACGTCAAAAGCAAGCGTTAAAACGTTAGTCTTTAAGACATCAATATTTACTTTGGAGTTAGACGTGCTTTTTCAAGGTTCTTAACATCACCAAACATTACAAGTTTTAACAATAAAATTCACTATTTTAGATTCGATTCAATTATTTTACTTAAGAACGCTATAAAATACTACGCCACAAAACATTGTCCCCTAACCATAAAAAAAATTAGCTTCCTATTCACAGTACAATAAAAAATTATTAAAAAAATACTGTAGAAACTACAGATAGAGTAGATGGAACAGTAGAAATTATAAGATAGATATAGAAACAAATCTAATTCAAATTGTAACAAAATCATGAAATAATATAAAATTGTTCGTAACACCGTAAGATTTTTTTTATTAAGTAGGTTAAGCATTAATTGATTATTTCTTCTTACTTCACGTCAAAAATTTGTGATTTTTTGCAAATGAACTACTTTTACAGATAAGAGATAAATAAGACCACAAAAACAAACTTAATTAATCACCGACCAACGCTTAACGAATAACTTTTATACCTACTAATACTTTCTAACTGCTGTAAAATATAAAAACTTATTGTAAACTGTATTTTTTATTAATTTACTTGACTTTTTCTTTGTTTTTGTATTTTAAAAATCCAACACCTGATTATTTTCTTACAGCTGAAAACAAATAAAAAAGATAAAAAATGGACAGTTAGAAAGCTTCCTTTTACACGAAAAATTATGTTAAAGCTTCACTATTGTAAATTTAAAAAAAACATCATAAATTTGAAAACTAGGTTAGTTTATAGATTATTATAGAATATGGAAGAGATTTCATAAACTTATTCCGTGTTTATGTGTCATAAATTTTCTAGAAGAAAATATTATTCCCGGTAATACTGTAATACACGGAAAACACATTTGTTAAAAATTAAATCAATTTTTGCTTCAGAGAAAAATAAACTCTACTGTTATCAATAACACAAAATCAAAATCAATAATAACATAAACATGTAATAACAATTAATGGGAAAAATTACATGTAATAAATAACATTTTTAATGAGTTTATGCATTCAATTCTGATCCATTTAATTGTTAGTACCAACAGCTTTTACTGTTGTGAATGTCATTACTTGCTGCTGGGAATTCATTTAGGAAAATCCATAAGTTAATTAGCAAACGAGAACTTGATTTCAAATTAGAGATATTTTAAGCAGCAAAAATTTTTTTCTATATCAAAAGCTATTGACAGGAGTAAAGTTTATATCTGCAGCCAGTCTCTTTGTAATCATGTTTTCACTTTTTGGCTTCTATTTCTTTTTATTCGTAGGTTTATTTATTTTATGAAGACGCACCGCAGGAATACCCCAAAGTTATCACAAATCGTCTTTTTTATAAATAAACACTTTTACAGCTGTTCTCCAGTCCTTTGGTTTTTTTTTTTGTTTTTCGTGAGAATGCGACTATTCTATAAATTTTCATTGCCTTTTTTTCCACTTTCTTATATTTGGTTCGATTTTTACTTCCAAGGGAGCAAGGCCATTGTCCTGATCTACGCCATTTTTTCATGTATTTTACTTCTAGTTTTAAAAGCTTTTGATGTAGTGAAATATTTTTTGAGATTAAAAAAATCTTACTTGATTATGCAGGTACGTTTCTTATCACATTTACAGGAATTTTAGCGTGTCGGCAACTTTTAAATAAAATGTAATAGTCACAGCAAACGGATAATTTAAATTGCATAATAAAAATTTGCATTGTTCAGATTGTTATTTTAACGTAACAGAATTACCTATTATAATAGCACACTTCGTAAAAATTGTTTTAAAGTCATGTTGCAAACAAATCTCGATGTTTTTGAGTTTAACATTAACACAGAAAAATTTACTTGTGTCAGTTTTACTGACAAGTAGGAAATATATGAGAACCTATTTGAACGGACTTTGTGCAACAGTACCAATTATATAATTTTCTATAATTGCCTTAAACCATTTACATATTATACTTTAAAACCTTTCTCTACTACACGAACTTTTAACTCAACTTTTAACAATTTGTTTTTAAAAACAGGAGCTTGTTAATCCATTCTAAGAATTTTTCTCCAAAAAAAATTACCATCGAGACTTCTTCCATAGGACATTCTAACATACACAGTGGATTTAAAACTCAAGATAAAAAAACCGAGAAAACTAAGCTAACCGAATTCAAAACCAGTATCCGGATGACTAATTTGAAATGAACCAATATAACATCTTAATTAGTAGACTTAGATAACTTATCTGAACGTGTTATAATTAGATCCATGTAAATAAGAATGTCCTCGAACATATTTATAAGAAGTATGAGTAAGTATTATCAGGGTATAGTTTGTTAGATAAATGTAAAAGGTAAACGAGTAGACATATTTTAAGATAATTTGCTTTGCAGTGCTATACAACTATTTTACTAGCCCACGACTTTGTTATCGTAGAAGTACGTTTTTAATATCTACCTTTTATCCTTCTGCTGGCTTCAAGATATTAATTTTTCAGGACCTACCTGTATACCATTTCTGATTTTTGTCTTTGGCTGCAGGATGACCAAGTTTATTTATTTTTCTACCTTTGTGTTAGAGTTTAAATGCGATAAACTTTATAGACCAATAGAAACATTAATAAGTTATGTGATAAAATAACACACTGTATATAATGCCCTATTTCAAAAATTGAAAAATGATTAAAAAGTGGAAATACTCAACTCAACAAAAATGGCAATATCTCAAAATGTATAAGTTTTAAATGTATCCAGTATTTCACAAAAATAAAAAAGCAATACAAAAAATAATTCGAAAATGCAAAAAAAAGTTATAGCTGTTTGAATATTTACAAAAAAATGTTTGTAGCGAACACCCTGTATGATAGCTTCAATTAGTCTCATACGAAAGAGTAAATAGTTGCTCAGCTTCATATCAAATTTCAGTAATCAATTGCTAATAATATTGGTAAAAACGTATCTTAATTGAACCTATGCGTTTTCAAAATTTTGTAAACAAATGCATTTGATGCACCCAGTATATATTAATATAAAAACCTAAAAAAAAATGTATTTTTTTTTGTTTTGTTTGTGTGACTATATCTTTTTAAAGCAATATTATTAATTAAATAATTAACGTGACTGACACTGAGAAAAAGTTCTATTAGTTTCAGACTGTACCCTACTTCAACTTTTTATAAAAAATTTAGTGAGTGACTAATTCTTGTCCAACTTGTAAAATTAACTTCTAGTAACAAAAATCAAAAAATTCATAAGAACTTTTTGAATTTCAAAAAATTTGTACTATGTAAAAGAACAAATTTTATTCGAATAATTAGTCTCTGATCTTTAATGTATTTTACACTCTTCTATGCAAAATCAAGTTACTGCGCATTCAACGAACGATCAGAAACGTCAAGTTTACCGCACATGTACCACAGAGATTTTTGTCGTTACAAAAATGGTTTAAAATTAATTTATCCTACCAAAGCTGAAGTTTATAAGCAAAAAATGGATTTTACCACTTGTACTATTATAAATAACAGAAATGGATTCAAAATATTAAATTATTGGAAGGTAAAACTTAACAGCGCCACCTATTGGAGATTACGTTTTACAGTGTACTGTCAAAATAAAATAAAAGGTTATGTATTTTCCATGACGTATAAAAAAAGGTTTTTGTGAAAATTGTATTACAAAAAGTTAAAAATTATTGACTGCATGATTTGCCAATTTTTTAAATTCCGGACGTGTACATTCCAAGTCTTCTGAAAATATTAACTGTTTTATTCCAGAAAAAAATTGTTTTCAAATTTTGCGAAAAATTGACAGTTAAATGTTAGTTACCTACATTATCGGCATCAACGCCCTGACTTGATTTTTTTAACAAATTAAACACAAGTAATTTGGGGTGCAAAAATGTAGATACCTATAATGCATCGTAGCGGATCCGTATAAAAAATAATGTACAAGAAACATGCGGCAGCAGTTTTACCTCATTTCGTGCGAAATTTTTCACTCGTGTCGAAAATGTCGCACTCATTTGCAAAGCTGCTGTTTCTGCACTATCGTGTAAATAACTATTTTAAATCCGTTAGTGTACAGACATTCTAATTCCGAATAATTAATTTCGGTGTGGAAAGCTAGTGCAAAAACTTTTTCTGTCAAAACAAATCGAAGTTGAAAGTAACTAACCAGATCACACTGTTTGCTACTGATACGTTTCTAAAGAATAATAGTTATTTATGTGACAAAACCATAAAAACAATTAATTTTTGGCCAAGGTTTGGAAAACGATCACAGCGACCCCTATATGTACCAAACAGCTGAGGCAAAAAATCGTACAAGATTTTTTTAGACGAACATAAGAAACATAAGAACAAAATGTAAGACGTAGAATGTAAAAAATTGAGAGTCAGTCCATAAAGTATATTTTGACAGATGAGTCCATAAAGTAAACATTTATAGAGTGGTTGCTCAAGAAATATATTTGTGGAAGAAAAGGTTAAAGGAGACAACGAGCACATCACACTGTCAAATAATTTTATATATAAGATTAATCTAGCAGTAACCAATGCTTGCCATCTAAATTTCATTTTTCAAAAATTGAAATAAAATTGGAAAAAAAAAACAGGAAGGCTAACCTGTACACAAAATGCTTTATTTTTAATCTTCTGCGCAAGTGAACCGTATAGACAAAATTAACATGTTGCAAATCGATAAACTGACCAAGAAGGATTGATGTTGAAAATTTTTCATGGAGTTCTGTTAAACGATCCCATCACAAGTATAAATATTTCCTCAACTATCCGAAAACAAATATTTAATATTTATTTTCCTTATTATGCCCTCAGTTAAATGGGTCAGCAATGAAAAACACTGTCGCCACAATTAGTGGTCGCGAGTACTCGACCGTAAGTTGATCCGAAATGGTTAAGCGCGCCCACGCGAATCAATCCAAGTATTAAAAATCACAGGCCAAGTCGATAGGAGCAGAAGCAAGGTGAGTCACCATAAGATAATTATAATTATTGTGATTAGAATCTGTTTATGGGCGTACTTCGTTTTCCAAATGAATAAAGTTTTGTATTGATCAGAAACGTAAACATCGTCAGCCTTCAACCGAGTCTTTATCGTAACGTTGCGGCAAGGTCTTGTTCACGCCGACGCTTGCACTACAAAATTACATAATACGGCATCGAAACCACCAGTTCTTAACCCGAATATACAGAGAACGTCACTGCAACAGACGTCGTAAGAAAAAACGTCACTATAACATTTATACAGCCAACAGCTGACTCGGTAGTGTCTTTGACGATTAGTCGGAATTTTTATTTTTATCCAAGTGAACTAACTTTAATTTAACCTCGATAGTTCGCGGCATATTTTCGTGCCTACAACTTCCATGTCACTCGAGTGTTTATACCTTTGAAATAAACCATCGCGTGTGGAATATCTTGATTTGAAAACAGAACCAACCTGGAAGCACTTCGTTCCATCAGTTGTAAACCAGCAGTTCGATACAGAACCCGGACTTAAAGGTAGGGATTATTCTTTTGCTTCTACACTTTATCTTGTTACATAATCCGAAGTACTTTTTGTCTGGAATTTCATTAAATTGCCCAACGTCTGCTTCTAGTCGCTGTTATTACAAAAGCAACTTAACTGCCGCTATACAGTCTTAACTTAAGTAGGTAATGTCAATTATAAAATACGTCAGAACATAAATTTTGACCGGATTCAGATGGAGCGGATAGCGCTACGTTTCAAACTCGTTTCGGACCACAAATTGGCGCTATTTTTTCAAATTATCGGATGATGTAAAAGGCACCGGGAAAAGTATTTTGAACGAAAACATGACAGTGATTTGTGCGCAGGAGGACCACTCCAATAACGTTCGGATTTTACCTTCAATCCTAGTTTAATTAAATTACATTTTATTACCATTCTCTTGGTACCTATTGTTTTACTTTAATTATCTTCTGTTTTATGACTCATAAAAACGCTTATCGTTAGCCTTGAAGGACAACTTGTTTAAGTACAATGAAAACGCACAGTATTTCCTCTTGGTCCAAATTTTCCCGTTTGTGACCATGACTTTTTCCGCAGCGGTGGTTTGAGAGAGGTGACAAAAACCATATTCTCATTTTTAATCACCTATTCATAATTTACTTTCGCATTCTAGCGTGACCTCTATCAAATTGTATGATTTTATGGTTTGTAAAGAAAACAATGGTATGACAGTACACTTAGTGATACCATTTTTATAGATTTTTTTTAATCTGTAAAATAAGGGATTTGTCTGCTAAAATTACATGCAGTCGAAAAAAATGGATTGAAGCCAAAGCGGAACTTTGTGGAAGTTCATGGCTGAGAGCGTAAGCTTGCTTCGTCTTGCCAATGATATTTGAATAATCCCACAGTACTTTAAACTAGCCAGATTTATTTATTTATGTCGGTTTGCGTTGACAGTTGGTTTGTTTCATCCATTTGGTCAGTCAAACAGATTATGTAATGTAAATTCCAACATTTTTTTAAAGAATGCTTGTAGACGTTTGCTAAAAAAAGCAGATCCTATATTTTGACTTTTGACTTTTGATTTGCTTGACTTGACGTGGATTTTTTGACATTATAGATCTTTGGTAGGTTTTCTATGAAATGTTTAAGTGTTTTGGAACTACTAGAAACATTTTCTTTTTTTGTGGAGTATTTTTTGGCTTCCTAAATGTTTAAAACTTTTTAGATGGACAAATCAATGTTTCTTAAAATTAATAACAATATGACATAAAAGTTTAAGTGACGGCCAAAATTTAGAGAACAAGAAAATTATTCGTTTCTTCTGATTTCGAAATAGGAAAATGTGTCGATTTGAAATTTGCTATAAAAAAAAGAATATAAAAGTATTGATTTTATTATCTTGGAGTTTATTACCTCATTTTGCTTCATCTTCATCTTGTCATTTCCATCTTCATGGGAAAATGGTAATGTGTTGCTCGTTTGATAATGCTCCTAAATATCAGAGTGCCACCAAGATCAAGGAAAAATTTCATTTTTTGTGAAATCTTTTTCGCGTTACCAAGTGTTGAAATGTTCACACCTCTTCAGAGGAACAAATCACTCGGACGTTAAAAGAAACAAAAATATCTTACAAAAATTTTAAGTGGGGGGCAAAATTTGGAGAACTAAAAAATATTTTTCGCTCTCTCTTTTTTTCTGATCTGGTTTGTTTCCAAACAGGACAGATTAGATTTGCTTTAAAATAATAAAAAATAAAATATTGATTCTTTGGAGTTTATTTACTTCTTTCTGCTCCTTCATCTCCATTTTTTAATATTTATTTTCTTGGCAAAATAGTGGAAAAAAGTGTGTTGCTAATGTCGGAGTTTAACCAACATCAACAAAATGTTGAGATAAATGTATACACATTTTTGATACCAGCTCTGAAATCCCGATCGACTTCGTATGAGATATTTTTTCTCGATCGCAACGATGTTATTATTTCCAGTAGTATTGTTGCCTACAATTAACGGCAGCCTCAAACGTTAGATCATTCTGCATCTTAATTACCTTGAGAACAGGATGTAGAATAAAATTTTTGATTTTTCTTTTGCGCTTCAGCAGTCCTGAAAAGTTCAGTACTGTTGCTTCAGCTGCGTTTCGAAACATCACATTTTTGTTGCCATTTATTCGCAACCTTGGTAATAATTACTACGAGACATAAAGCAACTAATTATTTTCGTAGCTGATTTTTATAAGCTGAGCAGTTTATTTTCGCCATGTTCTCAAATAAACCCATTCCTATTTATGTCACGGAATATTACCTATTAAAACCTCAGCGACTTTTTCCACGTGTGGCAGTCTAATTTATATCGAACGACAATGCTAATTACTTTTTTCTTGCTGAATACGGTTCTAATAATTATCGGCTACCCACGGGCATCGTCTACGTTTCAAGCTCTCTGATTTCTTCTTATAAATTGACGTCATCTTCTAAGAATATTTCCTACATTACCAAGAATCGGCAGTAATTAACTTAAGTATGTATAAATATTAATAAACTTTCTTTTCTCAGTACAGACTCAAGGATGGGTTCGTTAAGAGGGTAATAACAATTATTAGTGCGTTAATAGGTCATTTGACTTGGACGGTAGTTCTAAAAATGGAAGTTCCGTGGAAAGGATAGGGATCGGCTTTTTATTGATCCTGTGGCCTAGTCAATGAGGCGCCGGCAATTCTAGGAAGCAGGAATGTAGGAAAATGCCAGCAAATTGGTTTTTTGGACGACATGAAAATTTGTTGACGGGGGTAAGAAATGCTAAAAATAGAAACCAGGTCCGGAGCCAAAGGCCCATAAAATTTATAGCCGCGCTTGGTGTTGTCCATTAATAAATAATTATCCTTAATTGTATAACAAGCATCTAATTTTGAAATGATCGATTCACCTCAAAATTATATTTTTAACCACAAATATTTAACTTTTCACTGAGTAAACGAAATCTATTGATGGAAGATTTTATTTTAAATTTTACATCTAAATTGGACTCGTAAGTGCAACTTTAGCTATCTAATTAAAATTGGAAGATTAAAAATAACTTATGTCGAAATGCAGTTTTTTAGATACATAGTGGAGCTGTAAAGTAATTATTAAAATTCGCGGGCAAAAAATAAATTAGATATGCATAATTTTGCTTGTAGTCATGATCAAAAATAGTTCAACTTCAACGTCAAGTTATTCTCGGGTTTGAAAAATTAAAATTTTTATATGAAACAAGAAACAAAAATTGTTTTAAACGCTATCAAATTTTAAAGCAAATTTTAAAATCTCTACGTGAATTAGATGTACATTTCTAAAGATAAAAATTGAATTATTATAACAGGAAAATTAGGAGTAGGTAATTGTCTAAATTTTCATTTTAATTAATTTAAATTTTGATAATTATTTCGTCAAATTATGTCTGCTCTGTTTTTCATCCTAGGCCATAAATGATTGCATTATTTGAAAATCATCATCTCTTGTATGCTTTTGTTTCCATTCTCTGTAATATCCGCCACAACCAAATGTGTGAAAACCGAAATTTGAATATCACCTCATTACACTTTGCCACTTTCGATCACGTTTTGATTTCGAAGTGAAATAAAGTCCACATTTCAAAAGCTCTTTCAATCAAGTGCCGGCACCTATTATTCCCACTATTAACACCAGCTGAATTTATTAATTTCCATAAAATTCTCACAAAGCCTTTTCATTTTCTATTATCCAATTTTTGTAGCTCATTAATTCCGCTCGTAGCCCAAGAAATCTTCTTTTGTTGCGAGTTCCACCCATCAATCATGCATAAATTAAGCAAAACAATATGCAATTATAAAAACACGCTAGTATAATAAGTTGCCTACACGAAGAGCATATCGTTTGTGACTAATTTGCACGAAATGACATTTTCTTTCTAACTGTATCATTGCCCCCGCAACACCTGATTAAGGTAGAAATCTCTCAAGTGTTAAACTTTCTCGTCCAATAAGTCGAACAGCTAATATTTCACTCCTGCTGCACACGATAATTAAAAAAGCTAGTTTTAAGTTCCGGCGCCGTCTGGGCGTCGGAACGCTTCAGTGACTCAAGTTATCCTTCCTAAATATTCGTTTGCGTAATAACTACTGAGTCATTTAGGAAGCTAAATAATATTAGATGCATTGTTAGAATTGTTGCGTCTATTACGCATTTTTATTAGCGAGATGGGCGGCGGATTTTAGTCATTGTACACTGATGGGGACAACCTTATTGGGTAAAAGTAGAAAAGTTAAAAATGAGTAAGGTGTAGATGACAAATACCGGTATGCATTTGTTCATTCATATTATCGATTTGTATTAATATTTATGCTGTCGTACAACCATTCAAAATATTTGCAAGTGCGGTGTGAATAATTTCGATTCCATAAATTAGCATTTAAATAAGTGCTATTTTTGTACTACTTGGTTGCGTAATTATTGTGGACCTTATCGCGTTAACCTTATCACGAAAATGCTATTTCAGCATTTTATGTTTTATTTTCAGTTAAGAATGAATCAATGTTAAATTCATTCAATTAAATTAACCATAGAACGTTTAATAAGATTTTAATTTTACGGCATTAAGAATTTTATTGTTGGCAGAGTTTTTGGATTCGAGATAATACCTTCAATAAGCAACGTTATTGATTACTTTGAAGCCGACATTTAAATCTTAGTCATTATTTTATAATTATCTCTAATATTCTTCACATTTGATGTGGATATTCTTTAATTTGTTTAAACAAAATATGCAGGCTGCGTCCAACGGAGTAGGTACCTTTTACATCCTTTCAAAGGATTTTTCATGGTCATCAACGTTTTAAATAAATTAATTTAGATTTAACGTAAGAAAAGAATAAAAAATGTTTAAACTGAGTACAACTCTAACGAAAAATCAGTTGGTAAGTTTAAGTGATTTTTTTCATCGTCTTGTCTAAGTCTGAGCCCCCATCGAACTTCTTGAGTATACTCTTCACGCAACAAAAGGATTTTATGAATACTTACTTTCCCCGATCGATCTTTTTCTTTTAAGCCGAAAACAGCGATGGAGTTAAATAATAAGAAAAAAAAATAAAGAAATAATTTTGAAGACTAATTTGTCATTTTTTTTTACAAAATAAAGACAGCCTAGTAATTTATCTAAACTTCAAAAAAAAATACCTGTGACATTTTGAAATCAAAATAAAAAACGATAAGATAATTAATATTAATGTGCAAGAATTAGAACGTCGTAAAACCGATCAGTGCCACTGCTGTAGTTATCTCGTTAAAAACTAGTTCCAGTGCTAATAAAATAAATGTAATTATCTTAGGAAATTCGAGATCTTTATTGGCTCGAACATTATCTATGGATAATACGAAATGAATGTGAGAACGTCTTTCTTTGTACCTGCTATTAAATTTCAGTTTTTTAGTGAACACATAACTTTTGAACTTAATATTTGTTCATGTACCAAAAGGTCGTACGTCAAAATTTATTGCAATTGCAACCTTAATTAAGTTTTATATTTGATGATTCTAAAAACGTGCGAGGTTGCTGTTAGTAGGTGATTAATTGGACAGGATGATTTATACTTTGATGCAATTTAACGGCTTTAGTTTAATAAATCTCGTTGTTTACGTATAAGAATTCAGTAGATACTGTTTTGTCATTTTTGAGCTATTAACTGTACAATTAAGGACGAGTCTATTAGAAAATCTTTTTTTTTATCAATTTGGATCAATTTCACGGACAATCGTTAATATCTCTTTTTATTTGTTTAATTGTTAATTAAATTTAATTACAAGCTAATTTATTGATTTAATTATCATAAAAGAGAATAATGAATAGATAGTACATTTTATTACCTCGTTTTAGTTCTCACAGTTCCCTAGTCTTGCCATAGAGGGCGATATATGTTTCAAACATTCCTCTACACGCACTTTGAACTTCAGCTGTTTGTGCACAAATTAAATTTACAAATAATTAGAAAGTCGCAACCGCAGAAGCTTCCTCCTCGTAAATTCCCATGTTGTTTAATTTTTTTTACGTGGTACGAAGAGAATCCGTTTACCACTAAATAATAAACAAATTTGTGTTATCTGTGTCGAGGTCGATCTCGGCCGAGTTGGTGGGTATGCCATCTGTTAGCTTTCGCCGAAATCGGCATGCGTGGGTGTATGTGTGACGTCAGTCTACGCAATGAGTACGTCCCACAACGTCACAGTGACGTTACTTACAGTGTAAACGTGTTCGTTTACACGAAATTTCAATCGGATGTATCGCGATCTATCGTTAACAACAACAAAAAATTATCAGTTTTAAGAAGTTGGAAAAAATTGTGGGCGTCAAAATAGGCTCTTATGTAATGAAATTGTAAATTGATCTTGTTATTGACGCTACTGATTACAACCAAAATAAATATTGTACCAGTGTTGGTGGAGTTTTTAGGCGGTTTGCTACTTGGAAAGGGCGTTTTTCGGACGTCATTGCGCTATTGTATAAACAATAAACAGTGTTCATTGCGGGCTTTTTCTGACTGTTTTATTGCAAACAATCTCTGTATACAAAAAAGGTGATTGCGTACAAAATGGATGACAAGCTATTTTCATCTATGAGAAATATAACAATGACTGATGTAAAATCTGTGGGTTCAATAGAATATGAGTACGCGAAAATTTTGGTGTGTTGGCGGTCGGAAGAAAAACAGGAAGTCATCTCGTTACGTGGATTATGCGTGGAGTGGCTTAGAATTGGTTCTGTAATAGCATTCAGAATCTTTTTTTTACTTAAAGAAAAATGGAAAACTTGGAAGAAAATCCCAAAATTATTTGAGGGGTAGAAACAAGCTGGAAACAAAATAGTTGATTCACTTATTCTCCTTATTTTTTTTTATCCTGCTTATTGTGAATCTTTATTATCAATCATCATTGGTCGGACATATTTTTATCAACAACACTCCCACTTTATCTTTTTTTTTGAAAAACTTTTCTTCACGTTTTCCAGACCATTTTAGAGCAGTAGTTTACCATCATACTCATCAAATCTTCCTTTCTTCCTTTCCATGCTTCTATCCCAAATCTTTTTTTTTAACTCTGCACGTAAAAGTATATAGCTCCGACCACAAAATGCGGCTCTTTTTTAAATGTTTTTAATATGCGCTAATAATATTTTATTTTATCGTCGACTAAATTTTGCTATATTGATTTTTATTTAAAAAAATATAATGAGACAATGAGAGACGTAGTGATGTGATGTTTCAATAAAATAAATATATAAGTCCTATTATTTTTAGTGCAGTTTAAACAGTTTTGAACTATAATTTTTAATATGCAAAAATAATTAAATTAGTTTACTTTTTGTGTATTTCGCTTTAAAAATATACACTTTTATTATTGTTACTAATATTATTTAACATAAAAAAATTAACATCGAAACATTACAAGCTTATTGCTTTTTGAGGATAAAAAACTAGCGGAAATTTTTTATGATTAAGTGTCTACAATAGAATGGGTTTGGGTAATTCCATTTCATATTTGTTTAGTTTCATGCAGTTAGTTTACAATTGTTTGATTTTTAACATTGTTCACTAATGCAAAATACACGGTTTTTACTTTTAAAAAATAAACTGGAAAATTTTTAATTTTAAAGTAGATTTTGTATCTTTCTGTAACTAAAATGGGTGCACTTATTAATTGCAATGACATAAAAAATTTCATTATTTTATTATGCAGGGTTTGTCCACTCTCGAAAACTCTTTTATTTCTTAAGTTATAAATGTGATTTTGGTAGTACAAATTTAAAATGAGCTTAAAATGAGCTTGATCGCTTTTTATCATTTATTAACCAAGTGTTCAAATCAAAAGCAATAAAAATTTGCCAAGCTCAACTTATTTTATTTTTTTTTTAAGTAAAAATCATGATAATGATATCTAATAATATTTAAAATTCTAGTCAGCTTTTAATAAGATTTATGGTGTTGATTGGCAATTCTTAAGCTATTCGCAAAATGGTTTATAAGACTTCTAGATAAATAGGGACGATTTGCTGACTGTTTGCAAATAATAGCAGCTATTAAAAGAAACATTAGTTTTATTGTCTCTTGCTTGATTTATTGAAAGTCCTTAATTAATTTAGAAAAAACATTTAAAAGCTTCAAAGTGAGTTTATATGAAATCTGAGTTGCTTAAATGGAATTTAATGATGCCAATGTAAAAAAAAGGAAATTGGTTGTTTACATCGCGATGCTATATTTGAAATATTTCTTTTTAATGCAGTTTCTAAAAAAATAGCAATTATATTTATCTACCGAAGTTCGATTTTATATTTTCAAAATTGGTGTTTTTGTGGTGATTCTTAAATAATCCAAGAAACCAGATACGCATAATGAAAAAATTGGAAAAACTGTACAGAGAAAAAAAACATTTTTTGTAAGTTTTTTTGAATAATTTTCTTATCAAATAAGTAAAAACAAATACTAGAATTAAAGGTAATAAAATATTGAAAATTCAATATTTGCTGTCACAAAACGCATGCAGTAAATCCTCATAGGATATATGAGGTTGCGCTTTGCATAAATATCGTTGATGATTATGAATCTTGTCTGTTTATTGATTGACGTAAGTATACCGTGTCACATCTACAACATTTTTTCTCGATTTACTGGGAAATCGCACAGAAATTCCTTTCAAAGTCACGATATTTTTGCATTTTTTTTTCTGAACGAATTAGGCGCACTTATCGAGCTGCTGCTCATTTTACTTATGTTGCATTTATTTATTTTTTTCTCAAAACTTAACTCGACGAGTTGAAATGTGTTTTATTTTTATTTAGTCTCAATGTAGAAATATTTATTAGTTTTTTAATTTGAAGTCAAGGTTTCACAATTATGGTATTTTTCTTTTTTACGTTTTACAAAGTTTTCGCATTGATGAATGTTAATCGATACTTGGGTATTGCTCAAGTCGCTGCCGCCATCTTGCGCCCCCTTTCGTGCACCATCTGCGATTTATGCACTTGAACAACCACTCCGACATTTTGTGCTTGCATCCAGCTATCTCGTGCAGAATCAAAATCAGCTTTGTTTTATTGCGAACACGAGAAATGCATCACGAAAAGTTAATGTCACTTTTATGATTTTGTAAGTGTAGAACATAACTGCATACATAACCTTGAGTGCTACAATGGTTCTCAAAACAAAAGCTGGGTCAAGAACCTGGTGGAAGACCTACGCGAATTTTTTCGCAAAGCGCATATGTGCAATGGAATAGTTTTCATTCACAACGAGATAGCTGAACAAAATAATACTAATCAACACCTGGGAGTGATAAGATGCTGAGCATTGAACGTAATGAAATGTGATGAGAAACATTCTATTTGTAGCATTGCTTGCAACTTCAAGATGCATCTATAAGCACATTGCGGCTTTTTTTCTAAATATTGAAGAAATGCGATATGGTCAGACTGCACACCACATTCCAGACGGTTGACCCAAAAAAAAAGGTCCGACGGTTACATCGTCGAGGTCGGACAGAATTTTCCTCCGTTTTTTTCGAGGATTCGGTGTCTAGCAGAATTCGCGCTCCAGTTCGGACTGGTGTTGAGGTTGCGAAGGTTTCTGTTGTGGGTTTCCACCGCTAATTTGCATCAATCGTCAACTTCCTTGTTTTGATACGAATCGGACGAGTGTGCATAAATTAATATTTTAATTATTAAATGCAACGCTTTGTATCTCTTTCAGATCATTGATCTGTATGTGCTAAATGGGTACAGAAATAAATGCGATGTGTCTAAACTATTGTGCGACTTGCTAGCCTTGGTTTATTAATAAAAAAATTGTTGTAGTTGTAGTCGACTCGTAACACACTAATGGCTTGTTATATAAATTATTTACATATTATCTCTCATTTGTTCATTTTGTTCCTTTTTTTTGCAAAATTATGGCTCATCGTTATGTTCGTTTTCTGAAACGCGGACAATCCAAACTTGTTTATTGGAATCAGTATACATTTCGAATAAATCATCGAAGGGGGATTTTTTTTCAGCATGAAAAATTCATGAGCTCGTCGTTTACCTCGTCGTCACTTCTGATTCAATTCTCATAGTTTATGGTAACAATAGAGTACGTCATGTGATTTCCTAGGACAACTTTTTGCGAATTTCTAGTATTGATACCTTGAATGTGGAGCCGGGGAAATCATATGGTACGAATATTAATTCTTTGTAGTAACGAAATGAGACATTACTGTGTCGTGTGGGCAGGCTTTTCCCCATGATATAAGACGTTAGTGAAGGTCAAGGATAAAGTGATACTCACACGGTAATAATTCTCCCACTAAATAGGTAACCGTAATCGCTTAATTTACTTGTTGGATTACTGATTTATACAATTTTTTCACGCGAATAAGCATATTATTAATTGTTTTGAGCGATGCTGTTCTCAAAACAGGTGCACATTTTCCTACATGCGCTTAAAATTGCATCGATGCAGTCAGAGCACTCTTAAAAAAAATAATAAAATTATTGATTCTTACTTCGGGCTGTTACCATTCATCATCAGAAAACCTATCAAATTTTTTTCCGCGTGCTCCTTTTTTCTTTGTCAAAAAAGCTAGACAAGGTGATTTTGTAAAAGCTGCCATTTTATCATTATCATCGGCCTGACGGATATTGATATCTTTTAATTATTATCGAGATAATTATATTAATATTATTAATAATGTTGTTGTGTACTTTTTTTACAGCTGCTTATTGTAGCCTCACCCTAAAAGATTTTTTTTTATTCATTAAACAGTTTAACTATATAATTTATTAATTGTTAAAAATTGACACCAGTTAAGTGAAGATCAAGCCAAAAAGACAATCGAAATATTTCAAGCAGGACACCGATTGCTATTGATTTCTCCACACCCAAAATGTGTTCGTCTAAGATTCATCTCTGGACTATCAGAAATCTTCTGAAGACGGTTAAATTGACCAATTATCGTTTGGTGGTATGAACATGCAGCAAATTGACGAGGGCAAAAATCATCAAAACTTCGGAAATTTGTCCTGCTTGGGGATGAATCTGGTTTTGGGTTGGAGGGTGACAGTAAACGTGTAGCTGCTGTCATTTATAAAATGTTCGGATTCTTTTCAAAAGTGCTCTTTCATGGTAAATTCTGGTATCTGTGTTGGAGGACCTGCAGGTCTTTACATTTCCCGAAGGACAATGACGAAGTGATTGGCTTAAAGACATTGTCAATAATAATTTGCCATGGTTTCATGGCAGATTGGTGTTGGCGATGTTGATCGAGTCTACATTTATAATAAACAGTTTGGCCAAATATCAAACAATTAAAAAAACATACAAAAACGAAAAAATGTATCAGTTCTCGTTTTCGTACTTAGTAGGATACGACCCCATTTTTGGCTTTCATGAAATCGGAAACGGAAATGAGTAAACGCCACGTTTACCTGTATCATAAAACTTTCTTAAAAACCTTCGACATCTTTCCATCTGAAAAACCACATCTGTACGTCAAAAGATATTCTTGAGAAAAGCGCTTTTCAAATCTGTTTCCTTTTCCTTCATTCACTGAATCCTACTAATATCAATTAGGTTACCGCATTCTCGTCATATCAAACAACGTAAAATTAAAAGCACATAAATTATCAGCAGACTGTTGAACGTTTGTGGTTTTTCTACTTATCACGCGTCATTTTCTCAGATTATTTCGTTGTTTAAACAGAGAACCATACAATTTATTTCGTATAATGACAGAGGCTAATTAAGCATTTCGAGTTCGGTTACCTTAAAATGGAGTTCATCAGAAAAATGATTAACAAAGATCCGATAAACAAATAGAAATGCAGACAAATGAATAAGTCGTGAATCATAACGAATAAACCGAGAGCAATCTGCAAAAAAAATCTGGTCCAAAACCGCAAAGTGTAACTTTTTGTTGGGGATTCCGTGAAGAGGATGCGTTAGTTAGTGTATTTCCTTTGACGCAAAACACGTTAACGATAAATTTTGTAGGAGATTCGTTAGGTAACACCGATTCTTGCAAGTCCAGATGGATTCTCGGTGGTATTTCATTCATACTATACTGGACCTTGATCGTTGCTTACATGATTCATTATTCTGTCGGACGTAGGTTACCGTAACTTGCACCAGATCGGACAAACGGAAAGATTACAAATGGAAATGATTCAGACATGAATTATTCAGTTATAAAAATTTGAATAGACTTTTTACACCTGTTTTCTGTTTATTTCAAAATAACCCAGTGCTAGCTCATTTTTCACGTGGCACGCGTAGGAACAGCTTGCATTTGAACAGCTTTTATAGTACACATCGGAGAATTTTAATGAAATCAGACTGTTATTAATATACTCAAGTTTTCGTCACTCTGCTCATAAGTTACAGCCACTTGTGGCGTACCCAACATTATGTAACTAATATCCAGACTTACTGCGGTTTTCATTACTCACCAGACAATATCCTGATTCTTTTAATTCTTTTAAACTGTTTCACCTCAGGAATTCTCATCTCCATTATCATTGCATGAGATTATGACATGAAATTTAGTTAGGTAGTGAAAGTAAGGCGTCAACCGAACGTGATATCGGGAAAATCAGAACGACAATTCCAAAGTCTTGACAAACATTAAACAACATTGAACAATTCGAGTTCTTTTAACGATACAGATGTGTTCCGGACGGTTTTCCCCACGACGCTGCAAATGGTGCATATGCAAAATTAAATAAGCATTTTTTGCAGATATAGAGCCAATAAATATTTCAAACGTTCGAGTTTTATTTCCTGGTTAGTTTTAGAGATTGCTCATTTTTAATAATATGGTTTAGTACACATTCTTAGTAAAGACATTTGGGAATCCAAATTTTAGATGGTTTACATTTTTTTTTTAGAAAGCACCAACTATAAGTTCAATTCTCGATGAATTTAGCTACGAGCAAGCCTACTTTTTTTTGTTCAAAAAAATATAGGAGATTTTTTTATAATACATAATACCATTTAGTTAGAACAGTTATTTAAACAAAAAATGGATGGAAACCACTCTGACATTAGCCACCGTCCCGCATTATTCACTAATATTTACCATCTTTTTAAATCCTGTTTAGTGATGTCCTGGTATAATAATATGAGTCAATCTATTATTTCACAAATCACAAATCAACCTTTATTTCATTTGTAAGCAGTACAATAACAAATAAAGATCCAATAATTACTTCACGGAAATGGATCAAATGGTTTGGTGAATCACTAAAAAATTAATGGTTTTAGGTAATAATAACAACTCTTATTAGTGGCCAACGACAATTACTTACTAAATTTCTGTAATTACATTATGTTCCGGTAATCCCATTTAGTGTCTCTCAAAATCCAAGAATTTGACCAAACCAAAGGCACTTGAACCTAAATAAGTCACACAATTTTTCTCGAACACTGAATCATCGTTTTATTGACTCTTTTTGTGTATTGTTTTTTTATTAACTGTTAAGTTGTTTTGCTTTAAGTCGGCAGAAATGACTAAAGACAGATAAATATTTTATCATCTTTTTAAATTATGATCTACTAAAATCCAGAAAACTATGAATAAATTTTCATTGACTAAACCGTGATTCAAAAAGTGAACTTGAAGTGAACTTGAAAAATCGCAAAGGTGTGGATTTTAAATAGTAAAAAATTAAAAATTATTTTAGGGTAACAGTGTCCTCAAACAGCTGAATATAAAATAAAGCGGCACACTCACAAGCCTAGGTAGATATAGATTTACATTGAAATTTTCTGGTGGTGCGCGATCTCCACGGCGACTTCAATGGTAAATTAGACAACGAACGAACTCTTGTAGGCGTTTTTGGTCCAGGTTCATTAATATTTTCGAGAGATTTTTCCTGTCGTGTGTCACGTATTCTGCGTTGACGCACGCCACTGGGTCTCGTGCTCTGTCACACGCCAACTGAAACCGCTACCTCTCATCAGGTGTAGACATTCTTCGGAAATTTATGAACTCATCTAGGCAGTCAGTGTACCGCCACTGTTTCTTTCGTAATTTTCGACGACAAGTTTAATCAACTGAGAGACAGGTGTACTATTGTTTGTGTATCTGGGCGGCGACCTAATTACGGAAACTGTGGGCTATACCATCTATCATAGTAAAGACAAAATGTCACTTTTTTTTTTCTTAGATGGTGGATATATTTGATGACATGGTGTGAATGGTAATTGCTGATTTACCCACACGCAAATGAAACAGGATGCGGTTTAAGAAAGTAAACTCGCACCTGCAAATGACGCCTAAGCACCATAATTACATGGGATGACATGGACAATATTTGTCGGTTTTTGGTAAGGTACAGTTAGTTTGCTCAGTTTTGCCCATACAGATATGGGAGCGCTCATTTAAAAGTCTAATTGTGTTTGAAAAGCGGCGACGTTTCACTTTCGGATTCCTATTTATAAACGATCATTTCGTTTAGTTTATCTTTGAAGTTAAAAGCATTCATTGACAAATGTCTCGGCAAAAAATGTTTACTAAAAAAGTAGAACCTCTTAAGCCGAAACCATATTTCAAAGTTGACACCATACATGTAATGCATATCGTTTTGTGGTTAGCTAGAAATTACTGGATTAAAGAAGTTTTCGTCCTGCTCAGTAAATATTTCTTGACTACTAAACGAAAGTTGATTCGTAAATTAACGTCATGACTGATGTCTGCACCAATTTGTGACTATAAAGTTTTTAGAAAGCAATTATACGTACAACTTTATAACATAATAGTGTTACAAGAAAACAGAGACAAAATTCGCCAAATTACGTTGCTACAGCTAATGTAATCTGGTACCTCAAGAAAACCGTTAACAACTAACGTTTTATTTAGACGGTAAAAAAATTAAATGTATTAAAAGTCATAAAAGTGACATTACATTAAGCGAAAAAATAATTGTTGAGCTGTAAAAATGAAATTTCTTGTGTTATAAATACTTCTGTATTGAATCAGATTTTTGTCAGTATCGTTTTTCAATAAACCAAGTGATTAAAAAAAAACAGTGTGATGCATTGTAATGATTTTTTTTCGTTCGTACCCTATCCATGCAACCTAAAATACCCAAAGGTGCTTTTCTTGTATGTGGACCTGTGTCATTAGCACTATTAATGAGAAGTATCACATTTATATTTAAGTCAACTATTTGTTAGAGTTCAAATTTTCCACTACGCTATCAAGTTAGATGATATGCAAAATTTTGTCACATGAATGTTTGATTTTAAAAAATACTTCCAGTTTCAAGAAACTAACGATAATTGTAAAAAGTGCAACTAACTGTACACAGTGTCTCACGCTTAATGTATGAAATATTAATCTTGTTTCCGTTACAAAAGAAATAGTTCTAATCACAAATTGATGTAATGATCCAGTCATTAGTTGTAGTTCTAAAAAATAATTGTTTCGCCGCAATGGCGTGCTAAAAAATCGATTTTAATTCCAAAGCTCACGTAAAACCTCCCGTGCTTGCAAACGGGTCAAATTCCTCTAACATGCAATATTCATCCACTAAATCGGCGGTTATTAGGTCATAGATCAATCAAATCCTTCCGAGAACTGAGTGCTGATTAAAAGGATTTCCCATTTGATCCAGTCCGACAAAGGATAATAAGTATTCCTTTTAGACTTGACCACTAGACGTGCCCACTAAAATTAAATGTTATAAAACTCATTCAGGCACGTATTGAAAAAAATTAATACGAATCGGAAACAGTTCGCTAATTGGATCGTCGTTGGGAAAACTAGGTTAGTGTGGGAGCATCACCTCTATGGAGAAAAAAAAAGTAACAATTGCAACAGGAAGTTTAGTTTTGTTAACAAGAAGGTGATATACTTTTACGAATTGGACGGCAATAATTGGCAGTGGGCGGCGGATTTGTATCTATTTTCTCAGTTTTGACGTTAACGGGAAATGTTCCACGTGTTGGGATGCTACGATCACTCCACTGGAGTTCTGCAAATTCTTTCTATGAGTAATGTCCGCTTATCCTTTGCATTTTTGTTGCAGGAATTCGCTTAGTCGCCCAATAACCGTTCCCGGAAGGTAAGTCTGGAAGATGTTATCTTTAATTTCTATCGAAACGGATTTAAACTACCTGCACGATTGCGTAAAACAATAGATCAAAATTATTGGCGTATATTTCATTCGCAAGAACAATCAGATAGTTTTCCCGGGGATGTTATAAGTCATCGCGCCGCTGTGTACCCGACCACAAAATAAATTTTATTTGCTCAAAGACGCAGGTGTGAATTTAATTTACGATATTGTCGTTTTTCTTACAATGCGGTGTTGATTTTCGCAAAGCATCCAAAACGCGAATATTTGACAGCCGGCTTTAGATTGACGTACAATAAAAAACCACTAAGTAGGTGATAATTTATAAATTAAACATCTTGTATTCAGCTGCTCGTGAATCGGCATGCAAATATATGGAATTTATTGCAAGGTGCAAACTTGCCTTTCTCTTTCATTGGGATAATTTATCTATCGTGTCTTAATCCATGAATGAAAATCTCTGCTATCAATGAGCATACACGAATCAGAAGGCGTAGCAAATGTTACTCGCCCACTTCTTGCATTTCCGGTCAACCGTTGACGCATTTGGGTTCCTTTCAAACAACCGCAAAATCGATTATCATCGACATCTCTACTTTCCGATGAGGTAGAAAAACGTTCCGAGAAGAATAACGAACGCGACGATTGTTTTACTAAAAATTCGTAGTAGTCCATAGAAATCGGTCGGCGCTTAAATTCTTTAGACTCATTCACAATAGACGAAAATGTGTGGAATTTAGACAGTTTGTAGGCCCACTCAGACGCGAGTAAAATTTATGTGGAGGTGGACACCACAGATTTGCATTTATGGAATTATTAAATTGAATGGAATTCGAACGAGTCGTTAGATGATGAGGAAGTGTCGTTCATGACTTGCATCGATAATAGAGTTTTTTCGGAGAATTACTTCTTGGTGCCTTATTGGCGGGAAAGGGGTCGGATCGCGCACGTATTTATCTAAATGTTTTTAAAAATTTTTAGGATGCTCTATTATTTGGGGCAATCATTGTTGTGCGGGCTAACGTATCCTTTAATTTAATTTTATAAATATATACATTTCTATAATTAATTTAAATAATAACTTTAATAAATAATAAAAATTTTTGTAAGATGACACAATATGTAGCTAAATCTAAATTGAAAGATGGGTGCAAAAATCAAGTAATTCCGTTCAGTGAAAATTTTGGGAAAATAAAAAACTTACTTTTTAAATAATTAATATGTGAATTGTGTAATTTTTCAAATAAATCAGCAATAAAAAAATTGTCACTATCATACAAGACACACTTAAAAATCACTACCACTTGCAATAAATAACTCATTTTTATTAAAAAAGAGGAGTCTTGGTTTATCCATAATTCGATTTTTTTTTAATCTCGTATAAATGCAATTCCAATTTCTAGATTTAACTTAAAAAAATATTCTCAGTTTCGTGAGTCATAAAACGTAGGTTCCAATATAGTACTTATTGGAATTCTTACAAGTCATTAATGTAGGAAGTGATTTAAAACTCAATAATAATCCACACATATTGATTCAAAAAAGTACACTCAGATCATATTAACTTTGGTATCATTAAATCTAAAATTTTATGTCCCATTAAAGTTAAATCGATCATACAACTAATTGATGTTTATATTTATTTAAAAACTTGTTATTTTATTTCATCGCAATTAACACGTCAATTTCAATAACAATTAGTGTGTATAATTATTACTATGCTATTAATAATACTGACTGCATATTTATTTAAATTTAGTTTTTATGAATCTAAATGTAATCAGAACTTTTTGAGAAAAACGTCAGTTTAATTGCAGATAAAGTTGTTCGTTAAACAAATCCGTAAGTTCAAATAACTGGAAAAAAAATTACACGCATGTTAGAGATATTAAAAAAAAATCCTGTAAGATTATATGTATTTATATAAAAATATAACATTATAAGCATGTAAGGAATTTTGCTTTTAAGTTTGAAAAATAGGATAAAAAGGTTATTGTTATTTTATGCCCCAGAGTTTTGTCTGTAAATTGCCAAAATAGCTAAGGCAATACAAAAAAATGGAATCAAATATATTTAAAATTAAAATTCGAAAAATATCCTTAATGTGATTTTCTGAAAATAAAAACAGGACTTTCAAGTGTTTTAAAAAGTGATGTTATTATTCAAAGTGGAGGGTAAAGATTACAACAAATATTTCCTCCTTAAGATTATACGCCATTTTATTCTAGGTAAAGTAATGAATTTTGCTATCGCTGGTTTGTAAAAGGAATATTGCTTCATGTATTTTTTTTCAGGCAAATATTGGAAAGTACTCCGAACTTGACAAAAATTAAAAACAAACTTCCGATTGGCATCTTCTAATTCAATTTTGACAATTTTTCAGTTTTTGTAGGATTTATAACTATTTTACCTGTTTGTATGTCACAACTGAAGCCTCAAAAACTGTGTAATTTAATTTTTACATTTTTCCTTAAAAAAAAGTAAATTGGGTTTGGCAATATGGAACTAGCTTCCCATGTGAGAGTTTAAATTTGATTGTTTTTCTTTAATAATTTTGGAACGTTCCGCTCATGTTAGGATGTATGTTTGTTTTACAATTTGTCTTCTGACGCAAAACCCAACACACTTAACTTGCTCCCGGTCCCGTTGTAAGTAAGGTCAACGTAACGAAGCTCAGATTTTGAAAATTTTCAAAGTATGTCATTCCACCATGAACAATCCATTTCATTGTCGAAAGTCCGTCCCTGCCGATGACTCAATCGTTTCCATCGTTGTTAATTTGGCGCTCGTAGCACAGTGGTAAGAGTGCGCTTCTGATCGCGATCTTTGTTTTCGGGGTCAAGCGGAATCGAATCCGGAGAAGACGGCGGCGGTTTCTTTGATTCATCATCGTCTTCACATGTTTTCACGGTCCCATGGGACGTTTCCCCCGTGCACCTGACGAATATCTATCGCAAGCATTTCCGCAGTGATTATGCTGCACTCACGTATGGGAATGTCTGCTGGAATGTGAACATGTTAATAAGTGACTAGTCCCAAATTCTTATCTTTTGAATCTGGTGTAAACATTATTTCCCAAGGTTTTAACAACTTCTCTGCTCACCAGTCGTTATTTATGGGGGTCAGTATACCGGCGACGAGTTGCTATATTATAATATTAAAATTCAAATAAAATTTATTTCATAATAAAGTTAATGCCGAGGGTTGAGTTGACGTGAAAGCACCGCCGCTCTGAGGACCTACCATCATAAAAAATACCGAAAATGACCACTACGTGTGAGCATTTTTCTCGAATAGGCGGTTTACCAGAAAACAGGAAACGTGTTCAAACTGGCTGTAATCCCCATGCGAAAACCGACGACTATGTCTTTGGCGCTTGTTGGATGAATTTATGGACCAGATTTGGAGCCCTTGGGTTTACTGACTGGTTGAGGATAAAGAGATAACACTAAGTGAAGACATCATTAGGATAAGTCGGAGGTGGTTCGAAAGTCATTGAGGCTAAATCCCAATAAAAAAGTTAACTACTTTGCAATTTTACTAAATCTGCTTCTAGTTAGGTTTGGTAGATTTTGTTTTATGAAGGAATTTCCTCGACATCTATTATAAGTTATTATCTAGTTGGCATGTTGCCTCGAAAGCATTAGTCATTTTATAAAACATTTATAAATAATTTATTTCCGAAATTCAGAGAATTCTTTATGTTTCTATAAAATGGTTTTTCGAGCTGAACTATTTTGTGACGACGTGTAAAATAGTATTTTTTCCCAAACCACAAGAATTGCAGGTCGTGTAAACTTTATGAATTTCCGCAAATAATTACCGAATGGAGCATTTTAGGGTATTTCCAATTTATGATACTAATGCAATTTCGGACTAGTTTTTTTATTAAAATAAATTGAACTAACGCTTCTTGTTGGAACATTTCTTGCTTACGTTTTAGAGGTGGCTCCAAAGAAGTATAGGAAAACAATCTGTTTGTATCTAAGTGATTAGACAGCTTCTTCAGTTTTTTTTTTGAAGGAACTAGGTGTACTTTAAAATATAAGTAAACTTGTTTATCCACATCACTTATTGATTCGGTAGGTAAAACCATAATTTTTTGGCAGAGGACTATTAACAGCCCAAAACTTTTTTGAGTCACTTCCGATGTTTTCATAATGTCTTGCCAAATCACTCGGATGTTTTCTTATATTTTTAACAAAGTGCCAGAAATTTTCGGATTTCCCTCGCGATCTACTGGTAAATTGCCAAGACGGCTCTCGTCAAAAATTCCCTTGACATTAGTGATATTTTCCAATGTCATAAAATTGCTGTAATGAGATTTTGCTCAACAAAATTGCCCTCCAAAAAAATGTGCAGCGGTTAAAAGAAAAGTAGAAAACTGCAATATGTAAATGTATCACCGTTTTGTTTTTCATGGGGAAGGTAAGTCAAGAGCGCCTAAACTGTCGAGCATTAGCTTAATTAGTTCCAGAGATAGTATTTTTTCTGAGTCATCTCGTCATCGCGGCATTACCTAAAATATTTCGAATTGCTTCAATTGTTCCATACGTACGTAAAATGCAATTAAATATGATTAATTCCTTCAAAATAAACGCATGGACGCTGTTCACACACAACAAAAAGTACCTCCCAGAATTTAATCGGTCAATTAAGAGCAATAAAAAAGTAAATTATAATGGAAACGCTGTTGCGCTAAAACAAAGTAGTCGAACTAGCGATTGACATTGACAACATTCCCCGACAACCGCGCAGTGACCGTCTTGGACGCACATCTTGCATGTGTTATGAAGTTAATAACACATTTCGGGAAAAAAATCCAGAGTTCGGAATTTTTTGTTTGCGTTTCGTTAGTGTAGAAACCGCAGTGGGAAACGGGCTATTTCATTTATCTAATGTGGTCGTAGTGGATAATCGGCCGGGTCATTCGCACTTCGTTACACGCTTTTTGCTTTCGAAGGCATTTAAATTGATTTGGACACTGGTAACGAATCGAACGACGACAAAAAAGAGGGTGTCAAAGAAGGCGAGGCAAAAGTTTGACAAATTGCCACACGTCTCTCTTCGGCATCAGCATCTCGCTAAAGCCATGAGAAAACGGTGCTGAGTTGCTTTCTTGTTCCTGATAACGGCATACCCACAACTTTTTGATTTTGTTTCTTTAATTAACTGTTATCTCTAATGCACTTGCGGTTTGGGGAAAATACATAATTAGTAGAAATAACCTTAATAGATTGCGATGGGTTTAAAATGCCACATCTAATACAAAACGGTGGATTCCTTTTTTTTATAAGCTTTTATGATCTCATACAAATTTTTCCTTTCTAAATTGTTACGTCAAATTAAAAATAGGGGAAGGTGGGGCAAGTGGGGTAAGAGGTAAGATCCTATCTATATTCGAAACAAAACATAAAATACGTAAAACAGTTAAACTTGAGGCAAGCGATGATCCTACCCCTTTCAGTTGCGAGTGTCATCAAAGTAAAAGATCGCATTTGGACGTAACTGTGAAAAAACTAATTTTGACAAATTTGGATATTATTTTCGATAATCTCATTTAAGTGGCAACAAATTCAAGTATTTGGATGCTTGGTGTAAATTTACGTCTTGATTTTGCAAAATGATTTTGATGATGTAATTTTATAATTATTTTTTTTTACAAATTAGCATCCAAAGCGACAAGAGGGGCATAACTACAAAATCAAATCGATAAACTATACAACATGCGAAAAATGAGTCCATTGTGGTTGTGCCGCATGACGATGAGGACGAGGTTGTTCATGTTTGCGAATTATGTAAACCAGAACCTTCTTCTGATTTTTATAAATTTTAATAATATTTTTTTTCGTACAAATTTTGAATGCATTGCGTTTATTTCTAATATTTTATTATTAACACTGTTGATTTTTTAACATAAAAGCCAAATTACTAAAATATTGTCCCATATCTCAGCTTGCCCGATATGGTACCCCCCGATAGGGATGTTGTCAGTTGCACAGAAGACAGATTACTAAATTTTAATTAAACAAAAACTTTTTTCTTTTTCTTCGAAAATGTAGATTTTTTTAATATTAAACCTGAAGGAAAAACCCGGAGAGATTTCATTGATAGATTAGACAATACTAAACATTAGAATGACATACAGTATGTTATCTTTAAGCTTAAGGCATTTTAATTGGTCGCCTGATATATCTAATCATATATACAGGTTGTCAGAAGCTAATTTACATTTGAATGACTTGCGTTTTTGACACTAACAAAATAACGGGGATTGTAATGCTTGAAATCAATTCAAAAACAAAACCTCTTCAAGTGAAAACCTTGCACAAACCTGAAATATTCACTAAAACAGTATCTAATGTAGCAGTACCTACTGTCTAGAATAAACTCATTTTATGACTAAAATATCAGGAGATTCAATTAAAATCTTAAAAAGTTGAGCTTATCACGATTTTTTTTACCTGGTGGTCATAAACAAAGTTTACAAATGACAATATTGACCTGGTACTTGGCGCTTCTAATCCTTATTGGTAATAAAACTGATGAAGTCCATAAAAGTTAGGTACTATTATAGCTTCTGGGTTTTCGCACATCTCAAACTTATCAGTTGCTTTTAACTTAGGTCAACCTCTAAATCTCGAACAATAGATTTAACATAATTTACAATACTCCTAGGGTACCTTAACGATACGCCATAAATTATGAGCTCTTATAAATTTCAAAGCTGACGTAAGTCAACGTACCAGGAAAATCTTGAGATTTTCAGAGTACTAAATTTCATTCAAATGCCTCGTCTAGTACGCCTGGTGTTTTTTTTATTGGTAGAACTGTTGTCCACCTTTGACCTTTGTAGTTATCAAGAATGGCATTTTTGATATCAACCTATCAAAAGGATTCTAAGCCTGTTTAGACGCGACTATTTTCCCGTAAAATGCTTACACAATTTTGCACATATGATCTATCATCTATGTATACATTTGGATTGAACGTAATTTTATGATATTTATTTAACTGTTTATCATTGTAGCCTTAAGCATCAACAGTGACTTACAGTTTTAATAATTCTGTATTTTGCATGATTTTTAGTCACGATTGTTATTACTTTCACTCATACAAATGCAATAAATCTAGCTTTTTACCATGATGATGATCATATCCCCTAACCATTATCATTTTTTTTCCACTTTGTTCGAGAATCCTGTGTAAAAACCCTTCAACCCACGCGACTTTGCGGGTTAGAAGAGCTCATTGTTAAAATTCTCCAGTCGATAGTATGCGTAATAATTGGTTTTTCTGGTTAAGTAACACTAGATGATTGGTGTTTCATGACATTGTTGTCAATGATTGATCAGTGCGGAATTTTGAACAAATGTAACAGGAAGACGAACATACCGAAGTCTCTCTTTGTGATGGATAAATGACAAAATGCGCAAAGTCATTTTTGTCAAAGTATAACTGTCGGGTCCAGAGGTTGAAGCGCTAAATCCGTATTGCACAAGTACAAATAAATATCCCCCGGAGAAATCTTAGTCTATTACACCTAGCAAGGTCGAACACGAACCATGAATCATTTATTCATTAGCTAATTATACACCTGCCATTTGTTTGCAATAAACTTACCACATTCAAGTAGGGATTCCCTATAGTGTTCGTCTACAAGAATAGTGAAAATTGTTTAAACAAAATTCTTGTCTAAACATCCACGAGATGAATGATTTCGGCGCGTGCAAGTTCAGACTTGATCTTTTCTTGTTCGCACCTATTGCTCAAACATTTACTTTTCGCTAGCAAAAAGTGACAAATTAGACATTAACAGTGCTAATTTCGGATTAAAGTAGCTAAATTACACCTATTGTGCTCTAATAACAGATAATGTTTAATGGCATTGACGTTTGTGAACAATCACAACGAGAAGAGATAAATGTCAAAATTACACTATACAAACGCATTTACCGATAAATATTTGTTTACTGACGCTACATATAAATAGAGATGTAATGAGTCTAATTTTACATCTGTAGTCAACACGTGAAACTGTAATCTCGAGATAGCAATTATAATAATTACACACATTTTTATCTTGATGGAAAATATCAAACGCTTTGTGCCGTCTCTCCGATGATGATGTAAAATTTTGTAATTTGACTAGTACTGGATTTCTGCGAATTGGGTTCGCTTTTCTGATAACTCGCGCTGGAAAGTTTTCACAGATTTTACGTTGTTCGTCATCTTAAGAAAACGTTGCGAAATGTTGGAAGATTGCAACAAATTGTGCATTATGTGTCAAATGTGTTCAAACTAGCACGATATCAATAAAATCGTTCTTCAATTCTTTTAACTTGCACACACTTGCAGTTATATTCTTTGATAGCTATATCAAGCAAGAAGTGAACCGACTCTGTTGAATGTTTGTATTGTGAAAAACCCTGAGATTTATAGTTTATTATTTGCAGTAATTTGTTTATATTATTACACAGATTTCAGCAGTGTAACTTGATACAGCTGTGCATGAAATACATGTACCTACTTTTAAACCATACGTGTTGTAATAGGAGGGATTATCTTATCTTATTTTGTGCCCACACTACCGTTTTATTTGTCAACTCATTGATACAGTTTTTACATCGTTTGTTATGTCTGTGAACAAATTGATTTTTGCTTGGGTAAAGTACCCGACCTTCGTCATTTGAACTCTCATTAAAAAGTACAAAAGGTATGCGCACGTTTTCGGCTTTTTGGTTGTTTGTTGAATTTTTGAAATTTTTAAATGTTTGTTCAAATGGAGGCTCTGTTTATTGACATTAGATGGTGGGTGTAGGATTTTTGGCATCGCGGATGTTTACGGGTGCGTTAGGTTTCTTTGAGCTCGCCCCAATAATGGACCTTTCCACCTCCGTGGTCGATATTTTTATTACTCAATATATATCCGCGACAATGTTTCGGCATCTGTTTCGTCAAATGATGACGAGTATAGGATGTAAATTGCGTAAAGAAATAAAATGTTTTTTTTGTGGGGTGTCGTGTTGCGCCTCGACGGTTGATAATTTCTTGGAGCTGAGCTCGACGGAATTTCCGAAAAGTGTTTCGATTTCCAATATCTGAAGCAGACTTACCCACCGGGATAAGACGGGGTTGCGTCCATATGGTCGGACTTGCGTAAATCGTGGTATGATTAATCACGGCGAGGTCAGTGCAGTGTCGTAGTGTCGCTTCTGAAGATCTTTCAGCAGATGGTTATCTACCCGGAAATTATCGAATAATAGTGGAGGGGTACAATTATGAATGAGTAGTATGATGGGCGGAGCATACGAAGCATACACACCCCCCTAGCATAAATAGTTCGTCAGTTTACGTTTTGTCCACTAGCAGAATGTTGTGTTAAGTCTGAGAGACGTACCGATGCTGTCGATCGCAACACGTGAGGTTCGCCGGTTTGTTCTAGTCAACAGTGATTGGTACCAGTGAAAGAGTTTTCGGTGATTTCAACGAGCGACGTTTTTCGTTTATTTTTTCAACAATGGAGTGCGTTTATCAAGGTCACGTTGTCGGTATGTTGGACCGCGACCAAAGGACCGCTAAAAGATACATTTTTGACAGGCACGTGGTGTCGGTGAACAAGTGCGAGTATTCTTTACAAGATCGGACTGTTTTAACGAGACAAAATAAAACGCTTAGTCATAGTTCCGTTCCGAGAAGGACGAGTCCACACTCTTCGTGCAAAACCAGGAAAAGTGGGCACTTCTGGAAGAGTATATACAGTAAGTCGAACCGTTTGATAATGTGTAACGATAGGCGGGGCGATCAACAGGTGGCCAATAGCGCGCGGCAACCGGAACCCGCTGCGGATCTAACTATTTAATAATCCTTACCATCTCTTAAACTGCTATTTTTTGCGCGTACTGTACCTGTCGTAATTGGGGCGACATGAGTCACGTGTAGCCCCGGAAAGTTTGTTGACTCAAAGTCCCGGAGTCTGGATTCGAGTACCCGGAGTCCGAGGTCTCGTTCCCACGCTCCGGCGCCCTTCCCGTGTTTGTCCGCAGTGTCCAAATATTGTAACACGTGTGTGTGTTCTTGCAGGACTAAAGCACGCCCTCGTCGTTGGAACTTACCTCAGCCTGCTTTCGATCCCCAGCGTTTCTTCGGCACCTGTGCGAAGGAACATGTCATCGAGGGAGTTGTCAGCTCCCAAATGGATCAACCCTTGCGGGTTCGTCGGCGCTCCCTCCGGTGTTCCTCCACCCAATTCTTCGCTCATCGCTGCAATCGTGGCGCAAACAACCACCAGCTTATCGATAGCCGAGAATTTGATAAAAGAGTTCGTAAGTATTCCCGACCTTGCTATCGCAGACAGTCTGACGCCGATCGCGAAGGAAGCGCACGTTCTCCTGGTCCTCTGGAATTGCGCCCGCTTCCTCTTAATAAATTGATTGTCGTCGAACAATAGTTAACTAACGACAGAGGAAAACGGACACGATTTGCCGGATGTGACAAAGACGCGAAGTATTTGTATCCGATGGAACGAGATGACGCTTATGAACGTCCAAAGACGACGAAAGAGACAAAAAATATGATAGTGTGTAATCAGACATCGACGGACGGCATAATAAACACCGATCGCGCATACTAATCAGTCGGGAGTAATAAGCTGGGTTAGTTAATAATTCTTCACAAAGACTTAATTCGAAGAACCTCGCTAAACTGTTCTAAATTCGTTTTCGCCGAACTCCGACTAATTGCCGTGTTCTCGTTGCAGGCTCGCAAAACGTTCAATATGGACGTCGAACAAGTCCACAATCTTCATAAAAGCACCGACTACACGTGGCTGCCGACCAAGAAACTTCCCAAAAATCTCAGCGAGCAGGTTGACCAAGACCATCTAGACAGTTTAGAGGTAACATAACAAATTTATCATTCATGTAATCATTCTAATTTTCTCCTCAACAGTTCCAACCAACTCTTCTGTCCGTTTACGAATCTCTTCAGAAATTCGCCGTGGTTCTCGAGCAAATCGTTTGGGACGAAGAAAAAAGAAACAGTGAATTCAAGTCCACGTTTGAAACAATTAGGGATCGTTTGCAACCTCTTCTTTGCGAGGTTAACGTGGCCATTGTAGAAAACGGCCTCACTGTAAAAGACGTAACTCGCGAGGATTTGCCGTCAGATTTTAAAGACTTAGACAACACCAGTATGAATATGAGGAACTGGATCGTCTACAGAGACTATGTAAACATGTTAGAGTACATCTTGCAGGTATTTGAGCATTTTCAAGCGAACGTGAGCGCTTAAATATCACGATTTGACAAAAGCGTCGATGATGTCGACGTGCCATTTTAATAGACCTGATATTGATATTTTTCTCAACATATACAAAGTGATTCATTATTTATTCATTTACACTGAGAAAATCAAATGGTCAAAAAAATTTGATACCGCTAAAGCGTTTAAATATCACGAATTCGACAAGAGGGTCGATGAATTCGCCGACGTTTATTTTAATAGATCTGACATTTATATTTTTCTCAATATATACAAAGTGTTTCATTATTTATTAATTTACTTTGAAAAAATCGGTTGATCAACAAAATTTGGGACCGCGGTAGACGTTGCGATCGTGAAATCACGTCTTTTTTAAGAGGCTGCTTTTATCTTGTACAATTTTTTATATTTTCATTATTACTTGTGAGATTCCTGCCGTTTTAGTCAAAACAGATCTGACTTCACGGTTTCCGCGCTTTCTGCGACCACAAAATTTGTTGATCAACCGAGCGTATTCGTTAATTATAAGTAATTTATTTTTTTAATTTAATTTAAATTTGTATATTTGTAAATATATACATATATATTATACAGTTATGATATATATTTGTAAATATTGTGCAATTGCTTATACTCATTTTGTGTCCATGTGTAAATTAGATTTAGAATTACTGTGATAAACCAGGGACGTACTTGATGCAAATGCAACTTGGAATTTTCTGAAAGTACGTCTTGAAATTATTCTCGAAAGACCTCGAAATTAATAAAGTATTTTTTTCTTTTTAATGCCTGTTTAATTTTCTCTTCACTTCTCTAATGATGAAAACAAATATTATCTTCCTGCGGTTTGGTGACACTTTTGTGTCAACTCAAAGCGAGTCGTCACCCCGACGGTTTAGACTGCAACAAATCAAAACAAATATTTAAACTCATCCACACTTAACGGTTACGTAGACGTCGCAAACCTACTCTACCCACATCAAAAATTCATTCCGACCGTTATTGATTTACGCGCCCTTGACCATGAACTTACTTCGTGGAATGTTAATTTTTCGGGAAACACAAATGCGATTTTGACCTCTTTATTGGTTAAGTGTCACGCGTCAATGGAAATCATTTTGAATTCAAGCTAAATTGTCGTAGTCATCTCGTGCGTCAAAAATCGACAAGTCCCGTGAGGATGATTATGATAATAATTGTAGGTGGTAGGCGGAAAATACCACCATTTCATTGCTTGGGTATGACTTCCACAGATGGCGCTTGAAGAAATACCTGAGGTGAGGGTTTTGTTTTGGGAACTCCGGCGATTTGTTAGAACGTGTATTTAATAATTCATGGGTGTTAAAAGTTTTGATTTTCGTCGAATGTCGACGCATAAGGCTTCAAATTTTCCACCGAAGTTCCAAGTCTAAATAATCTACTAGTTTAATAATGGATTTTGAAGAGAAACGATCCACTATCAACTAATAGCATAGATACTATGCAGATTGATGGAATAAAAAGTTCTACCTAAAAAAGAGTAGCAACATTTGCTGTTTTTAGTGTCACTTGATAACTTACTGATAATTTCATATTTTATTGTGGCTGCTTGGACATAAACAGTGAAAGATACTGAGTCCCATTACAAAAAAACGACATTCACGACTAAGTTTACCTGAAAAATGAAAAATCGATCGCCAGTTAGAGTTGCGAGAACAGACGTTTCATAAATTTAATAAATTTTCAGTTTTTTTTTTCATTATATGTCGAATCATTTAGCCAACTTAATTAACTAAAATCTCTATACCTTTTTTACGTATAGTGATGTTATAGCAATCAGTGTGATGCAGTCTTCACCTTTTCAACCGCACGTTGGTGCCAAAACGCGAACTATATCACGTTAGTAAAGCACAAATTTGTTCTATTTATATCTGGCCTTGGTGCGAGGTAAATGAATCCATCAATTCGAAATACACATACCTACCACAATAATTCTGTTTTATGGAAGGTTATTGAATTTGCATGGCAAACACCAAACCAATTCCGCTAGATTACAGTCTTTTTCGCGTAACCCACGACATTTCCATGGACTCAAATCGGGTCAAAAAGGAGGCGTAACGCTACCAATGTGGGGGTTCGTTGCATAAGACCAGTTCCAGCTCTCTGAAAGTCCGTGCGATTCTATAATTAACCGTAGGATCGTTAACTAAAAGAATAACCATGTTCCATTAATGTCATTATCGAGGTTGCCGATATTCTAGCGTATGAGTGATGTGGGATCGCCGATTGCCAAGGTGATCTGTCAATGCCCGAAAGCTCCATTCCGCGAAGACATGCCCGGTTCCCACGAACTTGTTACCTATTCCGTGAAAAATTCTTTCTTTTCACCGTTCTACCTACCTACCTTTGGTCGGGTTCAGTGTTGCCAGATCGAGCAATATTACTGCGATTCGACGACGATCCTGACCTCTGCCACGGGACATGTGCTGGCTAAATTTACGTCATCAAGTATCTACTTCATGGATGACAAATACTTTTACTTAATCTGTGACCTAGATTATAGTGGAAATCTTATCGATGATTCGGCGGTGAAAGAATTTGTTATTGGATCCGCAACGTTAGGCCATGTGATTTCTGACAATTAGAAAACAATATTGCACTAATGTGGGCAATGTCAATGTAATGGATACGTCACCGATTTAGAACGGGCGTCATTATGCGGTCGCATGTTCACCTTTTAATTGAACTGTCAATGTGCTGCTCATTGGTTAGAAGTCGTTGTCATCGCAATAAATAAATCATGTCGCGTGCTTTTCATAAAAAATTAATGTTTTGATTTTGTAGGGGTAATAAAAAATTAGGCACGTGATTAAAATTCGCCGCAATTCTTGAGGACAGATTCCTTATCACAATACAGATCGATCAATAAATATTTTAGATTTTACGAAGCCTCCATTTTATTGTTAAATCTAAGCGGCAATAACTTTTAATTGAATGATAATAAATTTAATTTAATTTAAAATTTTGCCCAAGGTGACATTTCTTTTTTTTAAACTATCAAAATGTAATGAACATAAAGCAGCTAATGTCAAAACCACAAAATATTTAACATCTAAATTAAATATTGTAAAAATTAATAAGTTTATGTTAATAAAAACAACTTTTAGTTACCGGTTGGCTTTTACGTTAATATGGTTAACGAATAAATTGTGCTATTGTTGATGTACGTACGGAAGCAAAAAATCGTTGAATTTTAATGTTGTATTGTCACAGTTTGAGTGTTGAGTATTCCAGTTAAAATTTCAATTCATATTTTTTGTTCATCTCGGACCAAACTTCATAGTTGATATCAAATTGCAAACGACAGTTGTTTGTCAAAAACGTTATAAAAACAGCTATTTTCATTTGCTCGGAATCAAGGACTTAACGGAGCATAGATTGTTTTCAAAATATATAGAATATAAAATAATCTTGAAAAAAAGGACACCAGAAGAAAGATCTTAATCTTAATCTTCTTTAGATTTAATCTACCAATTTGTAATATCCAGTCAACAATAACACTAAATTTTTGAATTAATAATGTTTTGCAATATTGACACTTGGAATGTGATACACGAGATAATCGGATTGAATCCGGTTAAAATTGATTTCAGTCTTATCAATACCAAACAATAAATAAATTAAATAGAATGAATAATAATAATAGTTAAGTGAAGTTTATTTTGTTGTGCCCTCTATACTGATATGTTATTGAGATTTTTTACATATTTTTTGACGTACGTTTACTGACTCACTTAAGAGAACATTGAACCTGTCCCTTGTAGATTTTCCAAAAAAAAGTAGTTTTCTAAAATCTGGAAATATTGTAATTGTGGATTTTTCTGTAATTTATTGTTTGTTTATTCGAGCATTAAGATTTTCTACAGTATGTTTAGTAAAATACGGCAATTATAAGCTATGTCGACATACGCCATCAGAGAGTATTTGTCGTCGAAGCAGCGTTCAAATATTTAGTTATAAGTACCGTCTGAAGAACAAAGCGGTAACTTTCAAAGTCTATATTGGCATCTTGTAAAACATATTTTGGTGTAATTCATCCGCCCATCCCATCACTACAGAAAGAACAAAAAAGCAACCACATCCCATCAGAGACAAAAAGATGGTAAAAGAAGATATCCTAAAACTAACAAATGTAAAATGCAAATAACTTACAAAACGAACAGCGACTAAAGCACGGTCCAAATTTTTTATTGCATGTTAACATCAGAAACTACTCTACAAAAAAACCAACATAACTTTTACCTGTCGGTGTGGGACTAAAGACTCCCGAAGGTAAGAAAAACAGAATGCGATTTTGTGCTTTCTGTGTTCGAGACTCGCTTCAGATTGTGTTATCATCGGTGGACATCGCTGGAAGGATGCGACCAAACTGGTCACGGGGTCAGCGAGCACTCCATTCAGGATTCTACGCCTTCACACAAAAATTTTATCGCCAGACCAATCCTCATCTCACAAAATTCCAAAATTATTATAATCACCATATATTTTTTTAATCGGTGGAGCCATCAGCCGACATTTAATTAATATTTATTGAAATACCGAGTAGGGACATTCGTTTTCTAGTCGTTTCCATTTTTGGGGATTCGAATGACGATTTGCAGCTTCCTATTTAGAGATGCGTCATGACGGTAAAATGATGATGACATTTTCTCTAGTTAAAAAACGGATTTAAAGTTGTTGACAATCTAGCTAAAAGGTTCTAACAGTAAATTGACATTTTATGTATTTATGACCAAAAGTTTTACGTTAAACGAAATCTGGACTAACAAAATTTTGGTATTATCCAAAAAGCTATCACTGGCCTGATGCTTCAAGAGTTTTTGTCATGTACTTTCATTAATTGCGATTTGAAAGATTTGATGGCAGCTTGGTTGACGGTGATCTTGGTCAAATTATTTTGATTCTAAATGCAGTACGACGTTTTTTTTAATTTTATTGCTATCACTTGATAAGACAAAACTAGATGACACTTAATTTAGAACAGTACAATAAAAATGTACCCAAAATGTCTATTAATAAATATTAGGCAGCTTGTGTTTTTGAACACGTCCAAATCATGATCAGATAAAAATGTTTTTTATTACACCATCGCTACTTTTTATGAATGAATCCAATGTCAGCAGAGTACAGCTGGAATTTGAGTTTGATAAGAACGATTAATAAATAGTGAAAAATTCGGTCATTGCACAAGTTGTGATAGGATCTTCTGATATGGGCGCCAGACGTTGATTTCCGCTAATGATTGTCGAAAGTGATTCAAAATTGCTGGATGGAAGCCAGACATGGTTTACAGTTAGTTCGCCACCTACCTTCATTGGTATTCAGGGTCTAATTGCCTTTATAGCATTGAAAATCCCTCAATAGAATGCGAAATGTTATATATTGTCGGCACCTTTACAAGGATATTTGAACACATTATGGACGATTTCGATAGTGATTTATGACTTGGGAGATTGGGTGATAAAGCCATCCCATATCGAATGAAAAGAAAAAAGAGATTATTTGCCTGTAGAGTGAACAGGTTCGGTATAGTCAAAGTTTGGAAACAAAGAAGACCCATCTGCGGTCGGGGCGTTCCACCCCGTTCTCTAAGATAATCCCCAAGAAGCTGCCGCAGCTCATAAAGAAATTAACAGTGACTTTACAGCAATAATATATTGCACGTTGTAAATTACCGATAATTTGCAACAAAGCGACAAGCCACTGACCGAAATTGTTGATTTGAATGCGCCTTCAGGTAGGTAGGAACGACCAAAATGAAAACTTGATATATTGCCTTGAGAATAGTTTTAGAATCGCATCATGCAACCCACATAACTTAAGATTCGATTGCACTCGTTCAGACCACTATTTGTTTTTCCCACCTGTCCGAGTGCAGTCTTGTAGATTTATATAGATTGCCAACACAAAACGGCCGTGCACTTAACCGAATAATCTCAATGTTGCTTCTATAAGGACGCCATCCGTGGTCACGATTCCATTATTGATATAGGGAAGGGACGCAGGTAAATTCTACATCCTTCCACATTAGCCAAGATAATGATATTCAGTAGTGATAGCTTCGGGATTCATGCATGAAGCGATATCCTCATATTCAAATCCACAACTTGTTTCTTCTTTTTGTTTCGTATCTTTACTTTCGGAATCATTTTTCACGCATGTTTCTATAATGATTTTTGGTGCATGTACTATACGTCATAGTTTAGACGTTGACGTATAGATGGCATGATTGTTAAATGTTCTATCTATATATCTATACCGTATTAGTTAATTTCTAAATTTGGTAATAGCAGACGTTTTTAGTCTTTGGACTGTGACTCCAAGTTTTTCTGTTTTTTTAGATTCATGGCATTTTATTATAGCAGTTGGTATTGTACAATAACACAAAAATTTTGTTTTTTCCGTTACTTTGTTCCAAGGACTACTAGGTAAAGAAAACAATTCTACTTAAGATCTAAAGAACGTTTTTCTTGGTTAGGACTGCAGTCCCGAAGACTTATTCTGGAAATATCTGACGATGGCGTCCTACTTACGATTCAAAAGGCACTAGTATCGAATATTAACATAAGACACAACAACAAGAAAATGGCAATTTGTCTGTTAAACCACAATTTCACACGTGTTGATTTAGCATGTAAATTGCTTAAGAGCAAAATTAACTGTAATCATTTTCCAATAAACATTTTTATAGTTCTGTATTTTTTATGGCAATGACTTTTTAATATAGCTTTAAAGGTGTAACCACGAACAATAAGAAAATGAATGATCACAACTAATTATATGTCTTTTTTGTAAAAGTCAGAATTAGCATATGGCAATAAGAATATTTAAAAAGTATCAATATGACTGGTGAATAGGTGAGCACTTGTTCAGAAAAAGTTTAAATAGCTGTAAGAAATTTTTTTGTCATTATACCCGAGTCTTTCTAATTGGTTATTGATGAGATACTTATAGTAACTCACCCTCTTTAATTCCCACAGCTAGATGTTCAAGTTTAAAAACTGTTTGTTGTTCTGAGTGTCGGAACTTTTGGAAAAAATGAGAAAATATTTTTGTGGCTCCGTGGACCGGACATTGTTCTTTTCCTTTCATAAAATTTAAGTCTTGTAAACCGTCGGAAATATTGCTAATCCCAAGCCAAAAGAAGAGAATTTCTTGTAAATCCTCGGTGGCATTTATGCGTTTTGACTTTTCTCCCATTTTATTCCCATTAGTCCATTACCTCCCATCCTATATTTTCGACAACAAGGACTTAAGCGGCACACTTTCATCTCTTTGTGTCGTTCCATCGACCATTACGATTTACAAAAGCTCTCTAAGGTACGCCACTGTCCATCATAGCTGTCGAAGCTCGCTTGTGCGAATCCGTCCCTGGGTGCGAAGGGCCACAGGTCCGCGGTAGGTAAAAGATGAATGGAAGAGTGCTGCTCCGTCGCCGACACCCACTCAATGAATAGCCCCGGTGAATTGAGATGTCAGGAAATGCTCGACGTGAATTGGCGAACAATACAACTAGTAAATATTTCACCTCCTAGGAGGACCAATTCACATATTGTCTATTATCTGAGTGTCTAAAGTAGACGCCACCGCGACTTTCACACAATACCAATGCCATTTAAACGGGTCTGGTCCAAAAAACACTTTACGATTGTTATTGTACACCTCCAGCCGGCGGAGAATTTTCATTCTTTCATGTCGTTTTTGCATCGCCGCTAATGTGTCCCTTCCTTCCTCACTTAACCATTCGTTCCGGCCATTCAAGCGCACATACTACAAAAAATAAACAAACAGAAAATAATCCGTTTATCAACGATTCTCTGACGTTCATACCAATCAATCTTCAGATAACTGGATGCAACTTTTAATTTTCGTCGAGTCGTAAACGAGTGTCTCGGAGTACCACATAAAAAGAGACTTTATGGTGGAATTAACTTTGTCTCAATAAAGTTGCAGGACTATAAAAGGAACTTTTGCAATAGGGACACAGCTAAAAAGACCATGGAAAGTGCAAAAATTTTGAGTGTTTTTAGATTTCAATAGACGTTTTAGTCTTTGAAAGTGACGACCAGATTAACCAACCACGTTTAACATTAAGTCTCCTTCACTGTTTTAACTAAAGTAATTCTTAGTTATAAATGCCAATAAGGCAAATAATGGCTTAAAAGAGGATTTTAAACGAAACAGAAAACTTGGTCATTTAAGAGCCAAAAACGAGAACCGAAGAAAAAGAATAGAGAAAATTTTTATCTAAAGAAGAGAAAGTTATAAAATATCCAAAAAACGATCGACGAATGAAAAACAGACACTAGAAGTGTGTAAACAAAGAAAAAAGATTATACACCTATACAACTGCCTTTTTTATAAGAACTGTTAATAAATATGCCAAAAAGGTAAAATTATCTCTCTGCTCTAGTGGTCCCCTTGGAAAGTATTATAAAGTTTAATAAAACTATGTCGAAAAAATGAGGAGACCTGTCGAAAATAATCACAAAAAAAACCTCGTCTTTGAGAAAATTTTCTGGCACTCCCAAAGGTTTATTAAAATTCACTTAAGTAATAAATTCTGCAGTCTAAAAATCGTTTATTGTCATACAAAACCCATTGTTTCTTCACATGCGAATCGTACTCGAACGCATGCAAGTGGTATTTCCGGAGCGACGATTTACCTTTTAGTTCTTCGCCAACAATGTAGGTCAGGTATAACCACGTTACGATATATAAATAATGGAATTTTTGACGGCTTTGTACAAAAACCAATGTCCCGACCGTTCCCAATTTTAATGATCGATGTGTAGACAAAAAATGTGTTAACCGGACCACCGACATTACTAACACAAATAGGTGGGTCTGGCCGCTATTCACCAATTATTTTCTGCAGACTTGACCCATTCTTCTCCAATGACTGAACCGGCGACGCGACTACATATACGCAGGCCAAAAATCTAGGAAATGTTGTGTACAATTTAAAATAGCTTCTTATATAAATAGTACTATTTAAGTGTCTGAAATTTCTCAAAGTGTCACATGATACTGACTGGCAAAATATTCGATGATAAAAATGGAGTAAATTCGGATATTAATTAGTCAAATACAATCTTTCGAGCTTTTTCTGGAAGGCGTCAGTTTTTGATGGGTTGCACATGACGGATGGCATCCCAAGGTTGGCGATCATGTGTACTAATACCAATAGGGGAATTGGTAATGTATAGACTCCTGTTCATTTCGACCTTTAGTGTGAAAGGTTTTGGTTGTAAATGTGGCAATATTGTTAAGTTGTTGCAAGTGTAATAAGCGGTCGAACTGGTCGTTGATTGGTAGTTGTCTTGTTACGCCACTGTTATCCGTCATTTTTCGTCAAAAAGTCCGTCCCTGCACTCAGGTAGTCGTTATAATGTGGCATTTGTGCATAAATCTACTCGTGACAAGTGCACACCTAATCCCCCGTGAAAAGAAAGCAAGGACCTCGACAATAGTCGAATATCGCCTTTGAGTAAATATTTGCCGATTGCTGTAAAACTGATTCGGAACGGTGATTTACAACTAGTGCTGAATCACCAGAGACGAAGAGAGGCGCGATCCGTCGATGGGAGGTCCGGTCGGGCATGTTGTTAAACAATCGCGCCAGCGGGGAATTTATGGGCAAAAGCGCTGGTCAGCAGAGCATCCCAATAATCACCTCTGACACCTACCAGCCTGTGACTAAGACCGGTGTCGAGTTCATATGCATGCACGAAACCGCGCGCGATTTATTATTATAAAGCGGTTGCATTCGCGGTCACGTACCGACCGTCTAAACTGAAGAGAGCAATGTGTGTTGTGAATATATAGAAACGACGGAAACGAATCGTGCACCGCTCGACAATTACGGGTCGAACACACACAGATGGGACGCACCCATCGCCACCAACAACACCATCGCCCAACGTCTTCAGGACGAGCCGCAGGCCACAGGAAACCTTCACTATCACACGAAGCAGACGTTGCCACGGGCGCGAAATAATCACCTCGGAAATTCCTGCGAGAGGCACAGCTACTTTCCTGGCCCATATTTCAACAGGGGTCAATCTACTGCGGGAAACTGCTGCCGACGAACCGATGGGAAAACTTTCCGTAAAAAATCATGACATCATTTGACAACAATTTTTTAATTTGCTTTGATACACATTAGGTATATGCAAACACATTTATTTCGTCAACTGAGTTGCTCATAAATTTTATTCTTTGACAGGGACCACTATGACAAGATGAATACTAATTTCTTGAATACGTTCCTCAGTCAGCTTAAATGTTGTTTTAAACTATTTGATTTTGCAGATTACATGGATTTACTTGCAAGCTTGTTTCTTATAAAACTAATATCAAAAGGTTACCAAAATTATTTTGTTAATGGCTCTAATTTGCTGGACAATTTTTTCAAAAGTCTTTCAGGTGGAAGACTTTTGGATGATACATTTTGGAAAAACTTAGATCCACTGGGTTAGGTTAGTGAGCAAGAAAACCCATGCCAGTGACAAAAAGAGGGTCTAAATTCTGCGCCATGGTAGCATCAGTCGGTATCTTCTAAAGCAGAAACCTTGAATGTGCAATAGAACCATAATCAGTTCTTTCGATCGTTTCTTCAGCCCTGAACCCCATGGGTCCTGCGGAATGTCTGTGTCGCAACATTGTCGCTTCTTCACGGGACGTCCGCACTATTTGTTGTGAAAGCATCCGTAATTTCGTCGTCATCCAAAGTGTCGAGAATGTGCGAACCGTGGCGTGATTGAGCCATCACCGGAGGGCCACGTCCGATAACGAGGTGAGAGGCGGTCTCATGTATGCGCCACCGGACCACCCGGAGGAAGGTTGACAAGGGACGACGGATAATGAAGTGGCAGTCGCGGTTCCCATCGGCGCTCTCAGGTTTCCGGTGCAGGTAGTTCTTGTACGAAAGACTTGTAACACTTTAAAGAAACTAGCTGCGACAAGTCGCCGGCGCCGTATCACTCTTCACCATCGGAGGTGTGAGTCGTGGAATGCAAAGGGATGTGTTAATATTTCACTCACCAGTATTGGGCGGTGGATTCACAAACGGCCCAAACCTACAAATCAGCATCAGTTGAACTGGCGGAATGACGGCTTCGCTGTTGGGGCGCCGGAAATGGATATCGCAGACGTGGGAATCCAACGCTAACGACACCCTCCACGATGGAGACTGACCTCACACTTGGCGTAACGGCCACATCAGAGCCACGTTCTCCGACAAACCTTCAAGGAATTGGTTAATAATAAACATTTAATAACTAATATTAAAGGGGTTCTAGGCTTGTTTCGAACTGGTACAAAATTTAGACAATAAGCTCTAAAAGAGTTATAGCGGAAGCTTTTTCGTCTGCACAGTGCAAAATTTTTGTATCTAAAGCTACAACACAGGCAAAAACTATTTGATCTGAATAAATATCAAAAACGAGTGCTTTCTGAACTTTGATAAATAACATGGAGACCAAAACAATTTGGTTACCAGATCAGATGAAAACAAATTAATTTATACCAGTTATAACTAATTTACCTTGTAGATGAATATTAAATATTAAGAATCGATATATTTTTTTCAACACAAAACTTTAAATTGTACGTCATTTGGAAATAAGTAAAATCAATTAATTTTATTAACAACATGCAATTTTAACGAGTGTTTTTTTTATATAAAAATTTATAAAATGTTAAAATATGTAGCTACCGCAAAAATTTTCCATTCTGAGTCATATACTATTTTCCTTGTAAATTTTGAGGTATTCGAATGTTAAAGAATGTTTCATATTAGCATTGCAGTAAAATGTTTTTCACACTTACAAAAATTAAGTTAATAACTGCGATTGTGTTGGTATTTAAAAAAAAAAATTGGGATTTTACGCTTTAGAATTTTACCTTAAAAGTTAGACTTTTTGTAATGATAATATTTTGTTATCAAGGAATTTTAATGTGTAGACCTTTAACTATGTAACATATGTAGTTTACATAAATTACATTCAATTCATTGTCAGTAATTAAAATACTACCGGACTTACCACATCCATAAAATTTTAAATAAGCCGTAAATTACACAGCATAATTTTTATTTTATTTAATGTGAACCAGACTTTGAGATAAAACCTAACGGAAAAAAATTGATTTCTAACATACCGCTATTAAAAATTTTAATTTTTATAAATAACTAATACACCTCACAGTTATTTTTGTTACGCCTTTTTCTTCAATGTGACATTGATCTTTTCACTTACCAATCGATCAATTTAGGATCGACAAACTGAAATCAATTTCTTGGTTAGTAAAGTACCTAAAAGGCTAGAAACGCATAAAGTGTGCGGCACAATTGCTACACTACACAAATTATAACACACAAAAGTATTTTTTTTTATCAGTCGTGGAAATAAACACAATTTTACACGAAAAAGTTTAGTATTTGTGATTCCCGGCAGTAATTGGTTCGATAGTCGCAATTCAAAACGCATTTACCCTTGATAGGTTTTGATAACGTACTCAGCGAATGTAGTATAAAATTGAAATTAAAAATAGACTTTTTCATAATTAATAGTTAACTGTTTAATCATCGCTGATGTAGGTTTGCTGCCGAAACGCGCGTCAGCAATTTTCTGATAAATTTTTTGATGTAACAAATGTTTTTTATAAAGTGAAGACTAAGTGATATCCAAGACAATTCAACACACTTTTATAATTTTGTTTAACTGATTTAGCTTTGCGTAGGTATCGATAGAATTTTTTGTTTTATTTAAAAGTCGTATCATGTAATATGAATTTTTTTATTAATTTTCGCAAACAGTTTCTGACAAAATTATGAGTAACTTTATGAGCGTTGGGGCTTTATTATTCCGAAATCAATTCCTTCATCAGTTTTCTTTTTTAAGCTCACCGTTCATTGCTGCTGAGCTTTTCTCATAAACGGAAAAGGTCAAAAACAGAGCAAAGAAAACGCCCAGATATCAGGCCACCCACATCGCGCCAGTGTCTCACTTGACATCAAATTGTCGTACTGCTTACAGAAACTCGTAAATATTTCCCACTCCAGTTCGCACATCAAAGCAAAAGTATCATAGGAAGATTGATCAAAGATTAATGAACCATAATTAGAGGTTTAATGACATTTTTTATTACTCAACTTGAAACGGAAATTGCTCAAGTATCCGAGCGATTTATGGCAAAATCAGTCTCTAAAAAATTACAATGATTGTTACGTGCTTATATATATATAGGTCGTGGTGTTGGCTTAAAATTTTAATTGTTTGACATTATTCTTTTTTGAGTCATTTCACAAACATTGTTTTCTTGTTTTATCTATAATTTAAAATTTTTAGATTTTTAGATTAAAGATAATATCAACTCTTATCATTCAATTTTGTTTTTTGTTGCACAATCTTTGCAAGTCAGGTACTTCCTAAGGTACTTGTGATTGTAAAAAATTACTACATATTATTTATCTATTTGTTTGATTGGAATTTCTCTTCGCCCACGTGTCTAACCACAATTTACAAATTTCGGTGAAACCGAGATGCAGGACATGATTGTTAATTGCTTAATCGATGATTCTGAATGCGAGAATTCTGGATGTAGCCAAATAAGGATGTGGTAAATAAAAGAGAGTAGAAAGACGAAAAAGAACCTCCTTGAATGAATCACAAATAATAGTTAATAAACGGAAAGAATGAATCGTCGATTATATACGGTGATGTCATAAATTCGGTTGGGGTTGATTGTTGGTTAGACAAGAGATGACCTTAGTCATAATAATTTAAAGGCAAATATCCGTTGGGATAACTAAGAGTCAATCTATAAATGTCTACAAGTTAGTAAATTACTACGCGTGAAAGAAGCCAGAAAGGCATAAAGTGTGCGTCACTACTGCTACACCAAATTATAATACACAAAAGTATTTTTTTATCAGTCGTGGAAAAAAACATTTAAACGCAAAAAATTTAGTATCTGTGATTCCCGGCAGTGATTAGTTCGATAGCCGCATTTCTCTAGTGGCGATAGGTTTTGATTGTAGTATCAAATCGTAATCAAAAATAGATTTTTTTATTAGAATTTTGTATAATTTATGTAATTTTGCGCAGATGTCTTAAATGTCATATATTGTAATATTAATTTTTTTATTAATTGGCGCAAACAGTTTCTGACAAAACTATGAGTAACTTTATTAGCGTTGTCGCCTTTATTATTATGACAAATATTCATGGGAAAAGCTGGTGAGCAAATTATGACAAGAGTTCAAAACTTTATCTTCCACCCTAGTAAATGCTTACCGCTTTTAAATTAACTCTTAATTTTTTAATTAATACTAGATTATTTCTGATTATTTAAAAAAAATTATTATCTGCCTTTTATTTCTTCCAACTCGCGATTTGCTACATTCAATATTCCCAAAACACAAAACGATATAAAACAGTTCACTAATGCGTGTAAAGTTATTTACACACTTATTGATTGTCCTTTCCTTTTTCAAACCATCATTTAATGGCTAATTAGCTACTGTTAATTTGATTAACTTTTTTGTAGTGATCCGGGTTGGTGTATAATTAGTATTTTTTTCATCCTGAGAATTTAATGTCTGCGTGACCAATTATAAAAAACTGAAACAAAAACTTTTTTTTTTGGTTTTTCCCCTAGGTTCTTTACTCACATGGTACCACCGTATTATGGTATTTTTGGGGTTACACTTTTACTGTCTTCTTAGAAATGTTGCACAGTAATGTAATGCGTAGAAGAGACAAATGCATTACTCGTTTTGTTTATAATTTGTGGTCCGTTAACGCTAACAGTCAGCACTTATCCCTGGGAGAGTCGAGCTTTTTCAGAGTGATTAGAGTTGGTTTTCAAGAAATTTCTGCGTTGACACAATTTCTATCTAAAATATTTAGAATATTTAAGCTAAAACGTAAATAAAGCTGAGAAACCACTCAAATAGGAAAATTAGGCTTACGTTGATAAAAAATAGTATTGATAAATTAATACGATTTATATTGTAGGAGCTCGTCGGCGAAAACGCAAATTCATCTCAGATAATCACATGGAAGTAGCAAAGAAAAATAATTGTACCTATAACTTAACCAACTTGTAATTATAGTTAAAAGCTAATTGGGATTGTTTGGAATTAATATCTCAAGTTTAATTTTTTCTTTATAATAAGCAGGAAAATACATCAGTAAAAATGAATCAGAAAAAACAACTTTCCCTTTTTTACAATTAAAACTAGGGAAGTTTTTTAAGAAAATTGTACATTATCAATAATTTAGAAAGATTTTCCTCTATCAGATTCTTATCAGATAAAATTTAATGACTGTTAGGAAAATTATTTATGAGGTGTGAATTTCTGGTCTGCTTCAAAGCTTCCTTATGTAATTATGTGCTACATTAGGTCCAACTACATTAAATCAATTTTTTATTCTTTTTATAAAAATACAGTTACAAGTTTCCTTTCGCTTCAATGTTACATTAGCGGCACTTGTAGTTAATTTTAATAAATGCAAGAAATTATATTTGTGGTAGGACATGAACAATTGAAGACCTTCCAGAAAAAAAGGAATTTTGGTAATTTTACATGGTAATTTATTCTAATATAATTGTGCTCTATTATTTAAATATTTAATTCCGATTTAATAACTTCTTTTTAAAGAAAATAATAATAATTAAAAAACATTCTATGAGGACTTTTTTTCGTTGTGATTTTACAAATACTGATTCATCGGTTGTTTGTTTCTTTTGTTTAGATTTCTTTGATGTTTTTACCCACATTTAAGCTTTTTTTCCTTTATTAAAATATTAATATCCTGAAGATTTTATTTTTTTTACATTTTTATATCAACTGAATCAGACACATCTTTAATCGTTTATACTTGTGGAATAAAAAATCTTCTGCTTATTTGGTGATTTGCTAAATTTTTTTGGTTTCGCTGTTAAAATTACACGTGTGTTATTAAGGTCGTTACCGTCAATACAATAAAAAAATAGAAAATTCAGTTTTGGTCTGTTTGTTTCAAACACGCTGTTAAAAGTGCAAATACGATATTTTGATAGTTATTTAACAGCCTGTTAAAATAAAGAGTAAAATTACAGAATGTACCCCAATGGCATTTTGATTACTTCCGGTCGTTTTACAATTTTAGTTTATTTGTTTACCTACTAAAATTTTCTGCACAAAATAAAATTATCGGGATCTATAAAATGTGCAATTATGTTTGAAAAGGGGACTCTGACGACTGACCGTCTTATATTTTACATACAAAATTTGATTTTATTATTGAAAATACGACTATATACTAAATTTCTGACAGTGGTACTTTGTTCTCCATTTTTATGGATATTGGGAATTACAGAGTTCGAAGAAAGTTTATGCATTTCTGCATATCATTTGTCCGAGGAGTCATCAAGAAATGGACGAAAATATCTATGTTTTAAGCAAACAGTTAAATTGCTAGAAGACTACGTGACGTTGGTCTTCTTCTTAGCTGGCGCTCAAGAGAAGCAAAGCCGATTTTGATGACCCGGCACTGAAGGATAAATACATATTTACAATTCAGACAAAAATCGGCAACAGTCATCATTTTTTTTTAATCCGTTTTTTTGTTTTTTGGTTTTTAAACAAATGGCGTTACAGAATTTATTATCTAGGAATTTTCTTTTTTGCTAGTTACTCCGTCAGTTAGCTATAAGGTATCTACGTGATAAGACGCAAATCACTTTGGGTACATTTTAATTAAAAATGATGATCGTATTGTTTAGATTATCCCATCTTTCACCACAAATGGGGAAGAAATTGAGTAGTTCTCTAAAAATAGATCAAGAGTAATGTTAACAATTTTGTAAATTAATTACACATACACTTATTACAGTGACGTGTGTTTCTCGCCAAAATTATGGGAATGAAAATCTAAATAAACTGTTTTTGCAAACATTTTCAGCGTCATACTTGATGTGCTTAAATCAGACTTCGTTTTCAAATTCCACGCATGGGCTTTCACTTTTCATGATTAGAATAAATGCCACACGTTTGAAAATTAGTGACTTTAATGCTCAGACAAGAGACGAAAGCACAGGTAGAGGAATTCGATAATTTTGTTTTTGATATTTTTACCGCAGATTTTGAAATCAGATAATACGGCGCGTGGCAATGCAATTTCCTTTACTGATAAGGCGACAAAGGACACGTCCGATAGAGGGTATAAAATTGATATTTTAATGACCGATAGTGTTCACGATTATGCAAATGTTTGTTGCTCACAGAAAACAATTTTTCCGGGTCATTTGCTTTATTGACGTACTGTTTCAGATCCGACAAGATCAATTTTTTACAATGGCAAATATTTATTTTAAAGTCTGACTTACGTTGTTGGTATTGTTTCCTCGATTGTTGGTTGATTTGACGTTTTTTAATACTATTCCCGCACGTGTTTTCAAGCAAACTTTAAAATTCAGGTCTCCTACGATAATCTTGCAGGAACAGGCGTCTTTTGCAGGTGCTTCGCCTGCGGTGTAACGTAATTGCTGTGCCCACTTCACTTCACTGTGTCCTACACTATGTTCCTTTAGCCTTTGTCGTGAAAATTTCTTCGCTTTTCGCTATTGCAGAAAGAAGTCATTATATTGTTGGTTAAATTTGGATAATTATCCTAGCGATCGTAGTAACCTATAATCATTCAGTGCTAACAACTTACGTTTTATTCGAAGTCAATGTCGAGGTCACTTTAGCCGAATGTTTGGTGAGTTCATCAATTCATTCATCAGGAGCGAGCTGGTTTAGATAAACTGACTAATAGAGTTTCGCGTTTCATTATTGCCACTTGAAACTTTTAGTAAATACTAGTAAATACTTAGTAGTAGTAGTGACAATTTTTTAGTGTATCAGTCTGTAAAGATGATTTTTTTTAACTACTCGGAAGAGGCCAAAAAAGAATACTTTACAGCCGATATGTGCTTAGGTCGTGTTTTTTAGACGACTGACACTAGAATTCTAGTTTCCTATCTAAGACAATAGTGTAAAAGTCACTTAGCTTCCAGTCTAAAATTAAAGATTCTCATAATTTAGAATTTAGTAAAAACAAAATAGTAAAATCAGATAAAGTATCTGATATTTAAAATCTTTTTATGAATGAATAGTTACCGTAAAAGGCTCGGTTGCCACATTATTTAATGAATGACTGATAAGGAGAATGAATCATGGTCATGGCGACATTTTATATCAGATATTGACATGTGGTGACAAAACTTGTAAAAATGTGGGGATCTTGAGATCATGAATCGTTAGAATATTAACTTCTCTCGAGTTTGTCTTCAAGAAATTTGTAAATATAGACAAATTTTAAAACCGGAGTTACAATACCCGAAATTAAATCAAAATTTTTGGCAGTAACAAATACATTTTTAGTCGAGGCAAGCCTACATTCGGGAATTCTATTCCTAATCGATAAATAACAAGTCGAAATCAGTTAAAATATCTCAAAATTAGTTAATACAATGACTAAAAACACACATGAGTAAAGTATACTTCTATTAGAACAAAGAAAAAATGATAGATGTAATTTTTTGGAGCAAGTAACTGAGTATTTTTTTTAGTTTTGATATAAAAATTTCACAATTTTTTTCTAATGCGTAGAAAAAGTGTTTTTATTAATGCTGCGAACACAACAAATCCAAGAGAATTCTTGCTAACGAAATTTGATTCGGTGACATTTTACGGTCCGCTTACGAATAAAATTTTGTAAATATCGTGGCGGTCCAAGTTAATATGGCCGCGATGGTACATGTCGTTTTCTTGTTAACATTTATTTTGCTAAAAGCTAAAAGGATTTTGTACCTTAATACCGTCTGTGAGCCTTGCTAGAAGTTTCATTCATTCGTCGTCGGTTTATTGGTCGTTAAGTTAAAAAATGTGTATTTTGATTTAATGAAAGCTGAATATCTGATGAAAAAATTGAAACTAGTCGATACACTAATTACATACTTATAAAGATCAGCACTTTATTTGCTTACGGTAAGTACCTACTTAAACCGCGATAAAATTTCAATTATGGCATCTTTCCCATTACAATACATGTTGCGTTTTTAGTTTTTTCGTACACCTACTTACCTTATATAGGCATTATCTAAGTTTTATAGAAGTGTTCTAAACTCTTTTCTAGTTTGACAAAGTTTGAATGTATTAGGCTTATGATTTAGTGATGTTAAGTTCACATGACATTACCACATTACCCAATGCATTTCCTCATATTTTTAATATTTACATACTTATTTGTATGTGTTACTTCATGTTGTGTTTTTTATCGCCAAGGGAATTCCCTAATGTTGCACAATTTGTGTAAAAATATCGATTAAATCAACCTAAATCTACCTTTGTCTCTATTAGCTTTTATCTTATTTTTTTGGCGTCAGCGTTTTAATGTAATTCTACCTCACCTATATTTGAAGATCAATTATGAGGTAAAAAGTGATCTTTGTTGATAATAACGTATGGATGCAATTAATGAGAAATTTGTTGGCATGTTTTTCATTTTCTGTCTTACTTTATACAAAAAAAACAGAATTATTTTTAAAATTTAGTACTCTTATCGAAACAGGAACAAATATGATCGATCAAGGAAAAATTTAAAATATGTTTTTACTCTGGAAACTATGACGATATAAATTATGACGTTTTGTAAGGAAATATGTTGCAATGTATTATCTGCTAGATAGTAAGTATCTTATCATTCAAATTTGGGAGTCTTGACTAAGCCCTTGACTGAAACGGACGTGATTTTTAGTCTCTGTGAATAAAATAGCGAAATTGATTCTAAAGGTCCAAAAGCATTCTAAGTGACACAGAGTGCAAAGGAAGTGGAAAATTAAAAATTATAACTGCTATTACAAGAATCGACAGGCAACCCAGCGTTCCAGTGGAGGTGTTGCCACCTACATTTGCATCATCCGAAATTTCGACTTGCTCCACATGCTCAGTACCTCTCACCCTGAACTATGTTCTACTGCAGTCCCCCAGGTATCACCGACGGAGACAGCGATTCCAAGTGGTATCAACAATGGCGAACGCAGCCGGAAACATTCATGGTGTAGACCGCTACTGTATGTATGCCTAAAATTAAATCCTCTTATAAATTGTATAGTATTGTAGTATTATTGTGGTTTATGCGACGGTAAACTTATAAACAAAAAATCTGTATCACTAACTAATTACAGACTATTTAGATATGTCATAAATGATCCAATGAAAGTTTGATGACATTCTATATTTTGATACAGTTTGATGCGGATTTTATTCAGATTTATAACTGTAGTTTGAATGGTTAATTCTGGATTTAAGTGTTATCTTGAAGTGATATCGTTGTTTCAGCGGATACTCTTATAGGTATCCTTTGATTTTCAGTTCCGTTGCAAAGATATGAATAAAATACTGAAATTTAATTCCACACATGGTGTTAACTGGATGGTGATAAGGTGGACTAAGATTTCAGACACAACAAAAGAGCAATTAATATATCAGGCGCCGCGGTTGTTTTAATCTTACTATATAATATCATTAATGATAGCCGACCACAAATGTTAGACATCTTCATTTCCTTGATAAAAATATCAAAGTGCCGTATTCCTGCATGTAGGAAGAAATGTTATGTAGTTTTTTTTTACTAGTTGGTACCTGTACTTCCGAAACACCCCCTAAATTGCCATCAATAAATCTTCATAAACATGTACTGTTAAGTTAAATTTCTCTGCAATAAACTTGTTTGTATTAAAATTTATAAGTCTGTCACAATACATTCTGAATGATTAATGTTGGCTTGTGGGGGCTAACTACTGTACCTGAACAACCCCACTTCGGCTTTTAATAAAGTAGTCAGTCGTCACCTTGACAGTAGAATCTCAAAGATAAGTGAGTAAGGTGGTTGTGACAGTGTTCCGGAAGATGAAGACGCAAATTTTTTGTAAGTTTTTGCGAATACACATAATAACAATATATAGTGTACATAACCTCATTAGCAAATTACAAATGTGCTATATAATGACATCGTTATAATATCCGCAAGTATGAATTATCTGGTGGTGACAGTATAAGATATCTTGCATTATCTGCACGCAATCGGTGACCATTTTTATTTCATACGTTCGTTTTTATTCATTTTTAACTCGTTCTGGATTTCATTTTTCTTTCTCACTCTTATTGTTTAAATTCTTGGCAATCTTGAGGTTTTCACTTTAATTTATTCTGTGTGGTTTAATAGGAAGATGGATAATCATATGGAAATGACGCATGCATATTTCCTAGCAATTAAAAGTTTAACATAATTATGATCGTTATGTAATTTTTTTATTACTAAATTAACGAACACCTTTTTAATATCTTTATTTCTATATCTTCGAGATCTAGTTCCGGGAAAAATGTCGATGTCTTTGCATTACGTTTGTTATGTGAACAATTATAGAAACAAACACTCTTTCAGGAAATGAAGGTGTGTTAGAAAAAAATTGCTTTTAGAATAGGTTTTTCCCAGTGACGATACATTTGCAACACTGTGAAACACAACGGAATTTCAAAATAAACAAGAATTAAACGATTTAATAAAATAAAGCTCAAAGATTTTATTCCTGGAGACTTGTCAATCTGTCATGTACAGTTTTTTTCTTAACAATATGACAAATTTTTCATAAAATTGTGCGGACCGCGACTAAGTATATATCATCTAGTCTAAAATTTTGATCCATACACAGGAGTTGATTTATCAAGTAAAAAAATTATGACTACATTTATAAAGACATTAAATTTCGAAATTTTCCGATCAGCGTTCATTTTTCGCATAAAAATAATAAACAGTGTTACCGTTGCTACCAACGTTTTGACTACTGAGCATTATTTTTCCCAAATTATTTTTAATTTACAGAAAACGACGTTATACTGTAGTTTTACTCACCGAATCTCTGACGTAAATTAAATTATCTAAATTAATTATCTATTAAAATGCGGCAGAACTTTCCTTGTATATATTTCTACCTTTTGTTGAACAAAGCTTTGGGAAATACTAACTCGCTTTTCATATTTAAAATCGTGGCCTCTTAAAACGCGGAAATCGAACTCACATCAATATTTTTTCAAGGTAAATTTAATTATTTAACAAAAATTTTTACTTATTTTTGATACTTATAGTGCTCGTGTATCAAAATTTAGCTAACAATGTCAAATATTTGTGTAATGTGTACCACTTCATGTCAGAATATTAAACACGAAAAAACGATCGATAAAGCTGTTAGTGATTATTTGCAATAAATAATAAATTGTTGCTATGAAATTGCTAAACTTAAGTCAATATAGATATTTGGTTTGTTGACATAATTGGAAAGCTATTATGAAATACATAATCATTCAAAAACATAGCAGATTAGCTCTGTTTTTTTAATGTAAAATGGATAATTTTGCCACCAGTTAATTAAGCATTATTTTCTGCTACATATTTGCGATTTTTTGGTGACTAAAATAAATTTTGAAGCTTTTCATATTTTTCGTTCGCCTTTATAAGATGAAGTATACTATAATTCAATGACTTGCTTTATCCATTAATTGGCGAAGAAAGTAACGCGTGTGAATGAGTGAAGCAGAATAAAACCGTTTGTAACTAGTAATTGACGTTTTGTAATGATAATTTTCATCGGAGATTCCCTACATGGAATAATTCCATTATGGAATTTTTTACGTTTACATTGAATAATAACGGATAAATATAAGTATTAATATAATTAAATATGTATAGCTAAAAATCTAGTTGCAATTTGGGTTTTTAACCAAAATGTATATTCATTGTGTGTAGTTAAAATAAGAAGTCTACAGAAACTCGGAATTTTTTTTAACTCGAAAATGCGTAATATTTTAATTTTACTTTTTGTTAATTTGAAATAAGTGATCCGCGTCATTTCTGACGTTTTTTGTTTTTCCAGTCATTTCTGGAATCTGATCTGGTCTTGATCAAATTGATTATTCCAATCATATCGGCTCTAGAAAACGCAAACACGCAAATAACGTATTTGTCATTAATTGTTGATTTGCAATTGAAATTTGCATTGGACTTTCCATAAATTCTCTAGTTTTTACGGAATTTTCTCTCCGACCGACGTCAAGATTAATTTCAATATTACTGCGTGCTTATAACTCTGACGAATTGAATCGATCATCATCGATGTTATCTTTTACGAAATGTACAATTTTTTCAGTAGTTTTATTGCTTTCGCAAGGTGATGATACTAACTAATAAGTTCAAGTGTTTCGATAATTAATTTTTTGTGTTTCAATGGTTGTGTGCCGACTCTCGACTGAGGCATATTGGTTCTGGTTGTATGATGAATTTTCTAGTCTGTGCACTATGCAAATTAGCCATCAGGTGTGAGAAATGGTCTCTACATTTATGAATGGGTAGCAGGTAAGTGGGCGAGGATAGGTACTACACATGTCTCATTGCAAGTGAAATTATTATACATACTCTTACACTTTATGCAGGTGCCGCTGAACAAAAGAAAATTCTTGTAAAGGAAAACGTTGCAATTTTAATTCGCGAATGCTAGAATCGCATGTCTGGGTATAGTATAATGTAAACAACGCGACAAGGAACTAATAAATATGTTAATTTATGTGTTTTTACTATTTCCATTGATTCATTTTGTGTTTAGTGCACCGTTAAAGGAAATCCCCTTTTACAAGACCAAACGCGATTTTCTCGCAGTAACGTTAATAATATTATCGAAAGTTATTATCACAAATTCACGTGGAGCGTTTTACAAATTATAGTAGACGGAATTGCAAAATAATTGCAAATTATCCTTGTCATAAATAATTTATACTTACTCAACTCATAAATAAAATTCAAGTCATAATTCAAGTTCAACGTATGTTTAAATCGGTTTTCTACTATAGCCACACTAAAATTTAAATTGAATTAGTAAAATTGTTTCGACTAATTTAAACAAACAGATCAGGTGTTGTTTTCGATTTGCATAATTACCTACTTGCTTCTGTAACATTTATGAGCAAGTTAAAAAAAAATATGATGATCATTTAAATAGTTCCTGAACTTAAGGCTATTTTTTGGAAATCAGTTTTATTGGCTGGTTCGATACTTTAGCGACCGAACTTGACCTAGTAAATTGTTTACGATCATATTTTTTGATAACAGATGAGATTAGAATGATCACTTGAGAGATTTTCTGATATAAAAACAAATATTTTTCTAAATAAAATATTGCAAATATTTTCAAAAATAATGAATTCACATATATACTTTTAGTTTGTTTTAATAAATGAAACAATTTTAGTTAGCTTTTAAATAAATGATTAAATATTTAAATAATATGTTAACTAAATAATATTTCGGCTCTGGCATCGTTTACTTGGTTAGTGACATTGTGGAATTACGGTTTTTCGAATTTTCGTCCGTGATGGAAATTATTTTTAAAAACCCTTCAGCCACCCACGAATATCTCTTTGACACAATTTCGTTAGATGTTGCAGTAAAATTTATTTCTGTGAATATAATCCTTATTTACGATTTGCCATTTATTGTTGTGTTTATGGCCAAGAAAGCGCGAGAAGAATCGAACCTCATTGGTTTCGGTGGTAGACGATGTATGCAATGAGGACCAAAAAGAAAATGACATTGAATAATGGAGTGAAATGGGACGGAGGGCGTCGACGTGGGTGCGCATTCCAGATGTGTCCGACGATTAGCCCGTTGACAGCAGAATGTACGAGAACAGGGCTGACCACCGGCACCCCTGAACCAGATAGCAGAAGACAGGACCGGATTCAAAAAGAAAATCCTATTTCTGTCCCGTTCTAAATATCTCCTGCACTTTGTGTCTCAAAAAACAAGCTTCAGAAAGTTGAAATCGGAACTCGATGAAATCACTCCTGGGAGTTCGTCAGATGATCAAAACAGAGAATATGTGTGTGGTTTGGAAATTGTGAAGAGAAAGTGAGAAATAATTAGTGCCCCGATGGATTCGTGCAGGGCCGGTCCTGCCGGATCCGACACTAATGAGCAGGCCGCCCTGTCGCTGGCTGCGTGTAAGAACCCGCCATTACCTGCTTCATTAAGACGGACTAATATGACGTGATTGTCTCTTTCATACATATGTAACGCCCAATTACATACTCCCGACGATTATGTCCGTTTACCTTATCACGCAACATTTCGAATCACCAGTGCTGGCCCGGCAGGCAATTACCTTGGCGTTTTTACGGTTTCTTTGGGGTAAAGTGCCAGACGCCGACGTCGCGACGAGGTTTCGGAGCCAAATTCGTAAGAGCGCCTAAAATGAAAAAAGACTGTGACCATAAGGTGCTGTGATAGGATGCAAGGACGATTTTAGCAACATTTAAGAAAACACAATATGTTAATCTTACGTCATCATAAATGAAAGATTCTTCAAGAAGTAGTTTTTTTTTTCTCATTAAAATGTGGGAACATTTAGCTATCCTTAAAGGATTTGTGGAAATAAGTTAAGGCATTGAAAAAAGTAACACTTTTTTATCGAAAGTTGCTGTACTTTGATGTCAAGGATTCTTCTTATTCTTCGTATCGTTCATAAGAAATCTGCTTTGAAATATTATCGCTTATATCTTAATTTATATCATTTTTTTTTTTTATCTACATTTCCATTATGCACATATCCACTAATTTTCATTGTTCCTGTACAGTGCTTGAGGTGTTATTTTCATTTAAAATATTTTTTATCCCGTATAAGACAAATTGAAATTATTATATTGAATAACACGCTATTCTTTATATGTTATAGAATGGTTAATCGCATGTTTTTTACAATTTACTTAAAATTAGTTTAGAGTTTTTGCCTCATTTTATAGTAGAATAATTTTATTTAAAAATAGAATTTTGTTCATCAGCTTAACCTAAAACTTGCAAAGATATGCATGTGGCTACTGTGGTTAAAAATAAATAACAAAATTAAAATATATTGCAACATATTTGTTATTTCCGCCTCCGACTCCAAATTAACTAAATAATTAGGAAAATATTCTCTAATTTTTAAGGAAAGAAATTTTGTCGGTAATAAAAATTACAAACATTAGTACGAAAGTGTTAAAACTTGACAAAAGAAAAAAAAAATTAAAGAAAGTGGAAATATGTTTAACGAAAAGTGCACTTTTAAGCAAAATTGTGGCCATTAAGAAATCAGTATGCCTCTGTGTATAAATTAAAATTCATGCTGTATAGGTAAAAAATGTGTATGGAAACTTAAACTTTAAAATTTTTATGAATTATCAAACTCCTTTGCGGAAACGAATGTGAATGTTTTAAACTTATATTAAATGTTTTATATAGAAGGCAACAACCCATAAGTTATCAAACCAATTTGATATAATTAAAAAAAAAATGGTACACAATTACAGAGCCCAGCATTTTAATAAACAGCAACAAGTCAGTCTGAGACCAAGAATGAAAGAGAATTACATTGGATTAGGTTAGCTATTACAAAACGGACCAAAAATTGTATAAATAATTGTGGAAGAATGCTCTGGTACTATTTCTGTATTCATATTTGATAGTTTTTTACATAATTAAAAGTATTTATAATTTAAGTAATTACCGTAGTGTGCATACACAATAAATTAAAAACCAAAGTAATAAAATACAATTTCTTAATATTCTCGGAAGTTTCGCTCGCGAACGAGCTGCTAGAAAATGACCTCGAAAGAAAATTCATCTTATCCAACAAATGAAATTTTATCCCATGGAAACTACGCAGTTCTAGGTGCTAAAAGACCCATCCACTTCTTCTTTGAATTGCAATATTATTAGTATTACCACAAGTTGAGTTCAGTGAATTTTTATTTTTGGGCATGTAAATGAAGAAAAAAATCACTGATGCATTAATTGAAACAATTTACATAAACCTACGTAAAAGAACAAAGAGCAGAATGCACGATTGTTTTTTTTTGTGGGATATTTGACCACGCGTCATACTATTTAACTAAATCTGAATCGAATGTAATATTGTTGTGTCTGAGAAGATCCGTTCGTGTCATTATTCTGTCAAAAAAATTTAACATATATAATTTGGTTGTCTGTTTGTTGCATTCAGGCGTTGCAATTTAAAGAATGTTTAATTCACGAATGTGAAATGCTTTATGATTTGTGTTTACGAATTAGTGCATTGTTTATGTAAATATTGTTGCTCATTATTTGAGTGAGACTCCACATTACATTACAATCCACATTACACATTAAAAAAGGTACTCGCAAAATTCAGCGATTTAAAACACAAAATCTGAAAGCCAGTCTGCATAATCTAAGTGAGTCAGACCAGTTTCCAATAGTCATCCAGTGTTATAGACCTAATTATCTGTCAACTATTATATTTGCTTACCTCACATGCCGCGCGAGCTTCAACTAGTTTAGTTTTAACGAATCGCGCGAAATAAAAAATTTCATTAAATTTATGTCTTCGGACGATTGATTGTTCAATTGACAGGTCGAAAAGGAACTAAAACACGTGCAAGCCGGAGGCGACAGCAACGAATTTAGCCATGTTGAAAAAACAAATTTACATACAAGAAAATCTAAAGAAAATAAGCAGACTGTTTTGCCGACGATGACGCTTCAATAACCACAAATACGAAAATCAACGATGTATTTCTTGCGATTGTGACGCAACGCTACGTAGGATGGGAAAGCGAGGGAGCCAGATTTGAAAGGGCTAAAGGGACGGAAAAAAGTTTTTCGAAAAGAATAATTTTTTTAAAAAGGTAGTGAGTGTTTCATTGCCAGTGTCCCTGTATATAAACATTTATTTTGAAATATGACTTGTTAGTATAATTGGGTTAAATTAATATTTTGATTGCATTAGATTTATAATTTATTAAGTTTTCATTAGTTTTTATTGAAAAAAAATTTTCATCTCATTTTTCATGAGATCCCCCTCCCCTTCCTTTTTATATGTGTATATAAGTAGGTACTATCGCCTCCGCTGAATCATTCCTGATATAGACGGTTGGGTTGCGCAAATCCATCAGAATTAGCGCCGAACTCACGAAATTGTTGTTCATCAAATAAAAGCTGTAATGTAAAAGTTCAAAACAAGAATCTTAATTTATCGAACATCAAGTATCAAGTAGATGGCGTTAGTTTCCTCACAAGGTAATTATAATAATAGTGAAGTGATAAGTGTGTAAAAATTTGGAACGGTTCGTTCGAAGATTTCCGCGTCGCAAAGAGTGGACTGTAACAAATAGCATGTTTAGAAGAATGTGTCGGTCGGTCCTCGAGCCCCATGCCACAGATCTCGCAGTCTGTCGGCAGCCGCGATACCTTGCGCTTCACGTAAATTGCATGTCCGTCCTCATGGTCCGCCATGAGAAATTCGACCGCCCCCGGACCCGGATTTCGCCATGAGTCAGGCTCCGGGCGCCGCGCTGCTACCTGTTGCACCACTAATCGACTTTTCCTTTCAGATTCGTTCAAATTTGCGCTCCTCATCGTCACAGCAACTCTCCTCGAATTCTGCCTTTGTGCACCAATGAAAAAAGCTGATCCTTCTGTAGACAGTGATCCTTGGTGGTATTCCCCCTGCACTTCAAAAATCAGACATAGCAGAAGTACAACAGACCCCACTGTCCCCGTCCAAAGACAGCTAAGGGATTTTGCCGTCAGATTGAAGAGCGCTATGAAGAAAATTGATAACTTGTACAATGGCAAACGGGGAGCACGGGGTAAACCTAAAACTCCCAACGCTAAACTTAAGTGGTTGCAACTAAAAAAGTGGACCAAGAAAATCAAGACGTCCGAAAAAGTAAGTCAAGATTAACCAAAATGTTTACTTTTACTAACTTTCGCTTTCTTCTGCAGAAATTCGAAGACTTCTACGAAGCGCTTCAATATTTCGCAGCAACGTTAGACATACTCGGAAGGGTGCGAATCCAAACAAACACTCTAAGTGTCTTCAATCAAAGTGAACGTGATAGCATCTATTTAAATATAACGTATCCTATGCGAAATTTATTATGTGAAGTGTACGTGCTGCTCAACGAGAATGTAACTGGAATACCCTTAGCAAAGATGAGAATACCCCAGTCTCTACGGAAGAAATCTCTGGACTTAACTTCAGCACATGTCATGGACATCAATTTCTTCAAAAAAACTGTCAGTTTTTTTAAAAGAACTAGACGGTCACTATTTGACAAACAAACGAACAATTCAGTGAAAAAAAGTGTAAAGGTGAACAAGAGACAAAGGACGTGATAAACAAAAACACAGGGATTATTGTGTACTTCGAATGCCAGAAATGTGATGTAGCCCTTAATCAGTTATTTAATGATATTTATTTAATTTATTTTTTTAATATAATTTGGTATTTACTTACACTCTTTTATTGTACCCTAACCCAAAAAGCCATAAAATTTCAAACAATCAGATTCGTAACATTTTTTTCGCCCCCCAATGATTAGTGTAAAGTAGACAAACTCAACTCGTAAAATTGGTAATTAATTTCACGGTACGTCTTTTACCGAAATTGACGCAAGTCTACTTCCGCGTCGTCCTTTTCCGGCACATCCTGATATTACATAAAATCAACAAACGTAAGCGCCGGTATCCGGGTCGCGTTCCGGACGTTCTTCTCCATTGTTGTTCTCTTTTTTAAATTTAAGTTAACGTGTCAATGAATTTTTACGATGGGAAATTATAAAATAAACATTCTGAAAATGCATCAACGAACTGTTTGAGATAAGATAATTATTACTATGACGATGATATCACTGTAATTAATAGTGGTTAAATTTTACATTCTTTGCGTTTTTTTGAAAAATGACTGGTTTCTGCGAATCGAAGCAAAATATTTTGTTGGCATTTTGTAGAGTGAGACGGTAAGTTTATTTCTTCTTAAAGAGACCTTGTACTATCTAAACCTATAAAATTATTGACAATTAGACTTGGAATAACACTGTTAATTGAACAGATATGTAAAAAGTGGTAATAAACACATTATTAATCTTATAATGGTTTTACAGCCCATTACAAATAGTGATTTCCAAATTGACAAGATTTCGATATGGTGCTGCCCTCTCTCAGAACAACTATCCATCGTGGACAGGGTTCTCCTAGTATTATTTTTACACGTATCTAACTCGAACAGATTGCTATATTTATTTTAAAATTCGTTGTTCGACATGTAATGACTAAACTAAACATATATGAGATACATCTTGATCAGTAGAGGTAGTGACTAATTTCGATTTGATTTAAGAAAATGCAAACAAAACGATGAGTGTATTGTACAAACAGCATAAGCATACATATCGTGGATGTTTTATAACATATCTAAGTGACTAACTAACCTCTCGAAAATGGGTGAGACATTGTGTAACACTGATTTTTAATCGCCAAACTTTTATTCAGCTTGAAAAATATGAAAAACAAAATTGATAGCTTCTTGTAAAATTTATTGAATATTACAGTAATTTCAGTTTTCGTTATTTCTCAAAAAAATTACCGGCGATCACTTGTAGAAACCTGTTTGTGTGCTTGAATAGATAGAATTGTGTAGTTAGAACTGTACTCACCAGATGACACCGTTGTAAAGAACTCTGTAAAAAGTTGCGTGCACTTTATTATTATTATTATTCCAGGTTTTATTTATATATTAAATATATTATTTATATATTATACGCAAAAATGGCATTAGACTCTTTACCTGTAGTGTTTTTAATTTTGATGTAGATTTCAAACATGCAGCTTTAAAAGATCACAGCAGTGACGGCTCGTGACCGCCTACCGTGGTGTGAGGCTCATAATAGTATATATACTCCCTATATGACATAAAATTTTCCTTTGATTTGATTTATTACGGATACTTATATATAGGATGAATCAATAGTGTAATATCGGTCGATCTTGTCTTTCGTATTCATGATATGAAACTTTTCAATACGTTACAATATATGAAGAAAAGAATTGCATATTTTGAAAAAAATTAAATTAGACAGAGTGTTCCATTAGTCCAGGACCGTGCTGAACTCAATAGTTTTTAAAGAAACTTTTTTTTTGCAAATTTTGATTTGTTGGAATAAATTCAATTATTATTAGCAATTGATTACTGATCTTTATATTTTCTTAAACTATCGGATTCTTTTTTCATGATCTTTTGTTTTTGTTAAGTACAAGGTATACCTAAAATTTATACTTTTTGAGATTGCAATTTTTTTAAAAATTGTGATAGATGTAGGTCGTAAAAAGTAAGCTCTGATGAGAAATTAGGAAGAATAAAGTTTATGTACGCAAAAAAAAGTTAGGTGAAGTATTTCTACATTCATGGCTCAAGAATTCTAAAATCTATAGAATCTAAAGATTCTGAAACCTCCAATGTGTATAAAAATAAAAAAAAAGTTCTTCAGATTGAAAGGTACAAAGAACTGACCATTTGAGGAAAAATAAATTACAAAAATTATTAAAAAAAAACAAGGAATTCATTTGTATTTATATTATAAAATCACAAAAAACACAATGAGAATAAAATAAAATAAATAAATGAATCACACCCTTCAAAAAATTTAAAGCAATAGTTTTTTTCCATCTAAAGCATCTAAAGCATCTAAAGCATCTAAAGCATCTAAAGCATCTGAAGCATCTAACGCATCTAGAGCATCTAAAGCATCTAAAGCATCTAAAGCATCTAAAGCATCTAGAGCATTTAAAGCATCTAGGGCACCTAAAGTAAAATTTTGTGAAAATAGAGGTGAATGATTTTCTTAAAAAGCTAAACTTCACAACAACAAATAGTGCAAAAAACAAATAATAATAAAAACTTTACTTAATGAAAAAAGCGTCTCTTAAAAAACATAAAAAAAATAAAAAATGATTAAACACCTGAGCACAAAGCAATAGTAAAAATCTAAATTACTATATGAAGATGGATTTGTCATGTACAGGAAAAGCTACTTTGAAGCAATAAAGTGACGCCACTTAAATAATTTAGGATCTATCTATTCTTCTTCACAGTTTCAATGCACGAAAAATATTTATACTCGCACAGCGAGAGCTGTTGTAAAAGCATTCATTTTAACACTTTTAAGTTTTATACAGTTTTTAATGTGTTTTTTAGAATCATTGGGCACCTTTAGATTGCATTTTTTTTAAACAATATCTCCAGTGGTATTATAAACGTTGTTAACACTTCCAAATAACAAGACAGGCCAACAATAAAGTTTATAGCAAAATTCACTGCCATATAACCATTAGTTGACGTTGGACTATACTTTCAAATTTCTCTTTTTTTGTTCACATGTTGTCTATACCATGTTGTAGATTTATTTTAAAACCTGTATATTGTATTGTAAATATGAGCCTCACTGATGCGGAAAGCACCCAAGTTATTTGATATGGTTTGAATGAGCTAATAAACATATATTAGCTTTTATTAAATTTTTCGTGTTGTCATTAAAAGTTTTCTCTTGCGTGAATTTTTTTCTAGTTTAGAGGCTAATTTTTTTTGTGCCAAGTAAATGTGTTTAACGTGTAGTACCCTAAAAAAAAATATTGGCTTAACTCCGTGAATAACCCTGGTATTCAATAATTGTACCTGTGTCGGTATAAAAAAGGAAAAATTACAGTAGTTCAAGAATTTATTTATTAGAAAATTATTCTTGCTTTTTTATTATAACGAATATTCATTAAATTAGCTAGGCTTACATATTAATTAATCAACACACTAATTAATTCAATTCGCATAATTTCTTACCCAATTAATTTACAGCTATCTTAACTAACAAAAAAAATTACCAACCTCCCACACTAAAATCTCACTGATTCTTAACCTCTGACCTAGGTCACTCTGTAACTTTCACTTGCCGGAAAATTCTCACCTGAAACATCTTAGTCAACTGTGAAACCAATCTGAATAATAAATTTTACTTAACTAAATTATTTACAACATAATAACACACATTAGACTTATTATAAGCAGTTTTCCCATGCGTTACATAAACCGTTTAACTTTTCGTGACGAAGGGAGAGAAATAATTAATAGTTCGGAAAATTTCCGTTTTTTTTGTACAACTCACGTAATTTTTCTGTAAACCACAGAGCAGTTTTTGGCGTTACGTGGTCGCAGAAAATGAATATGTGACGTTTAGTGTTATAAGACTTGATAAAAGTAGGAAATTGTTATCTAATTTGTTTGTAGAAATAATGGAGTGAAAAAAGTAATTGGTAATTTAGCGATACTTTTCAGGTATAAACAAACAAAGTATTACGCAAAATTTTAAAAGAAGTGATCTTCTGACTGAATAGAATTATCTATATGTAAGACACTGGACAAAGTCATTGTTTTTTTTTACTTCAGAAGCTATCAAAGATAGCTAGATTTATGATTGAACTTTACTTCTTGTTTCTGTAATTTGAGTAATTTGCCATTTGATTTTTCTATCTATATGACTATAATTATCACTTAATGATCTCCTCCAATGAGCATTAAACATATTAAATATTTGGTCATATTCCACTTTCTTGTAAATTAAACGTTACGTCCTCCAATTAAACCAAAAAAAATTAAATAAATAAATTGCACATTGCCACAATAAAATTCACATAATTTTTGCTCATGCAACGCTCGAAATTTTGTATTTTATTCCAGCAATAAAAATGTCCAAATTCCTATTTATTAGTTTACCAAATGTAATTTCTAGAGTCTTCACGAAATAATAGGTTATCTTCCAAATTATGTAACACTCCAACAAAGTTCTATTTAGTTTTTTATTCCACACACATTTTTTGTGCATTAAAGATTATGAAAAACTTACATTTGTATTGGCAATAAATAATTTGCGTTAAATTAATTCTTACATCATGTTGCAATTATGTTAAATTACCATTAGATTCTAAAAAAGTGCATATTCGTGGCTAAAATCTTGGTTTTACGAAGCGGTTTGTTAACAGAACGTGAGCGCTATAAATTAGGAGAAAGAATTTTCTTTCCTGTTAACTTGAAACCACTTTATTGTTGTTTTAAAGAAGAAAAGCATGAGCTTTCAATAAACGCTAATTATTTCTTGGAGGCACATTTTTCGAGATTTCTGTTGGTATGCATAAAACTGTCATTTCAAAAGTGAGGTAAAATAAAGTTGACATTCTGAGAGTTCGAGTACTTGTCAACGAGAGACACAAAAGGGGAATGAAACTACGTCAAAAATCATCAAGATTGCCAACTGCTCAGGAATAGCAACCCACTTTAGCTATTTTAGTCACTTATAGTGGCATGATGTTAAAGGTTAGCTTTAAAATATCATCTAAATCTGTTTTGTAAGTCGAGAGAAATTTGCTGGTATAATTAATAATCGTGGAAACAGAACTGTCATTAAAAGATCATTTTTGTAGTCGACATGATATCACGTTTGTTTCGAATTTTCACAGAATCGAAAGTCTTTCACTTAAGCTATTATTACCAACATTTAGAAGGTAATAAAATATTGACGTATTTTCCTCGGAAATATTTGAGATTTTAGTTGTAGGACGATTCGTTTCGACTTTCTTTGTTTTTGAATTAGTTTACTTATTGGATAAGGCTTTAAAACATTTTATAAAAATATTCAAATTTTAGTGCGGCCTTTGCTTCCAGAGTTTTTAAGTGCTAATGTGAGTCTAGCAAACACTTTTAGGGCAATAATTTTGTACACCAAATGAGTTTCAAATTTTACGGCGAACTGAGTAAATTCTAAAGGAAATTTATCTGCGACAAACTACCTGAAACGTAATTTATTCTATTAGTTTTATTTATTAAAAATAAAATTTTTGCAAGTTGTGCTTGTGGTTGACATTTTTTAGCTTTAACTTTAAGCATATTTTCACTCCTTCGCAACACCAACCAGTTAATTTATTTTTCTGTTGTTACACAATTAAAAAAATACAAAACTCATAAACAAAATATTTAAATTTAAACAACTATCAAAAATAATGAAGGTAGATGAACTCAAGTATAACAATAGTTCAGGTGGGGAATTGGCTGATTGCAAGAGACTGTTTATAAAGCAGATAGAAAGTTCTTGTCGGGTGTTTGTCAGCCGAGTTCGAGTGGATAAGTGTCGGTCTGCGTCCGGTGAACGTAGGAAGTGCGCGAAAATGAATTATCACATTGTGACCATATTAATCTTTGTCCTTTCGGACGGATTAGGATATCCTCAAGGTGATACGAAAGGTAAAAATGTTCAAAGCCATTCCTTCTTTAACATATAAATTTTCAAAACCAGAGGGTGGTTCCTTAAATTTAAAAAAAATACGAACCTGCACATGTTATACATTATCTTAGTCAAGGACAACACGAATTGTTCCGTGAAATTTGTTTCCTTGTAGGTTTATTCCGAGTGAGAAGTCAATTTTTTGTTCAAATTTACGGAAGATTGGACACCTTTGTTCAAAATAGTACACAACATTTTCAACATTTTTAGTCCACAATATCCACTGTTGTTTTCTCAATTTTTGGCGAATTGCTGCTGTTACTAAATCGCAACTTACCAGGATACGTCGAAAAAAGTTTATGTTACATTTGTGGTTTTAAATGACAGAGCATCTATTGCTACAGTCTGCGGTTTTGCTTGCCGCAATCACTGCAAAAGTTGAAAACCATTGCTTCATGAATATTTAATTTTTGAATAATTTATATAAACTGGAGATATTGCCTGTTAGTTAGTTAATTATTGTGGGATGACACAGAATAATTAATTTATCTGACCTTGGAATTTTGAATGGATCACCTTATCAAAACAGAACGATTTACATTTTTATTCGTTTTATTCACTTGCTGTCACAGATAAAACAACATAAAATATAGTTAATATTACAATTCAATGCTACTAATTATTTCAAACAAAACAAAAAATTATTAAATTATTTATGCAGTTTTCTTACAATTACTGCAGGTATTAGTTTTATTTAAAACTTATTTTACTTCCTGCTAATATAAAATCGTTGTTTAATCGAAATAATAATAATAATCTTTTTAATAAGTAAAAAACAAAAGTTGATTTGAATAGGTCTTTAGAAATAAACAAACTAAGTAACAAAAATAGAATTAATTATGCCACAAAGCACCGACCGTGTAATATTTTAAACATGCAACAAATAAACACTAAATTATCTGCTCTTCGCCTCTGTAGAGCGAAGACAATTCTTCCTGCTGTCGTCTTCAGAATATTGCAACAATAACTTAAACATCGTGACGAGAATGTGAATTACTTTAGATCTGAGCATAGAAGCCGTGTACATCTCCAACCTTTCACTCACATTCTACCCACACGTAAAATCGCTGGATGCACATCTTTCATCTCATACGCAACTAAGTATGCACATTAATTCGCTGTTTGTTGCATACTTGGAATGAACGATGTCGTTGAACGATTAAATATGTAATCTTCCTATATTAGATGAATTTCCTAGACAGCAAAGGAAAGTTTATCTTTATGTTCTGTAAAACATCCTCGTTAATGTCTTCGTTTTAATTCTTGCCGACTGCAGTTTCGCAAGGAATTGAGCAAACAGTATTAATGAATTTTTATAAACATCTTTCAATTGCTAATGAATTTGAATGTCAAAAGATATTGGTTTCCTAACGAGCCGACCTTAGCATCGTGCTCGCATTTTTGTAATTTGCAAATCATGAAATCGGTTTCCAATCTTCACCTCGTAAACAAAGGAATATACATTGATGATTTATGAATTAGGCGAGGTTTAGAAAGTTACGAGGAGACTTGAGCCGACAAATTGCTTTAAATTATATATTTTAAGTACTGAGCATTTGGCTAATTTATGGCTGTTTCTTTTTCGGTACTTAGACATCTCACGATCTTTCATCGTAATGAATTTTTTAGATGCGTTCTTTTGAAAGTGAAGTTGGTGTATTTCCGGTTCTTAAATCTGTAATTTATAACTTGGTTCATTGGAATTAGGAAAAAAAAAGTGTTAGTTTAACAGTCGTGATACAGTTTTACGTAACACTGAGAGGTAATTTACATAACAAACTATTTCTCTAAAAAAATAATCATAGCAAGTTGTTTTTGCATGCATTAAAAAAGGGAGAAATTTTAAAAGATTTTATTTTTTGCCTAATTTCGTAATTTTACAATTAATTAAAAGGAAACATCGCGTAATTAGAATTACACATGAATTGTGAGTACAATAAAAAAAAACTATAAATATAGTTTAAAAAAAATTGTGTACATTATCATTTGCTACGTATATACCAAGTAGATTTGTTAAATACAAAAACACTTTACAGTGTGATCCAATTTTACATGGTCATGTTGAGGTTAATTTTGCAAGGCTAATATTTGATGGATAATGTTTAAAATTAGAGACTAGAGAACATTTTACAAAATACCTAACAATCTTATTTTAGACCACAGTACTTAGAAGTTGGTATAGAAAATTTACATTTTTTTATTTTTAAATACTGCTTTGAATTCTTTAATTTTCGATTTTTATCTTATTTTTAAATTTAAATTTAACGGCGTTAAATTCCATTTGGTGTATGAAGAAATAAGCCGGAATCAACAAATTTTGAATTCTTCACTATAAATACTATTTCGGCCTTTTTTGTATAGTTTTCAAAAAAATCGTCTTTCAATAGTGTCAAAATCAAATAAATAAATCTCCCTAATGTAATGTTTCAGTTTTCTGAAAAAAATACTTGTAGATTCTAAACCACTGAAAAAATGTTTGATGTATTTTAAAAAATATTTGAAAACCAAAAAAAAATTCATATATTTCACCAAGACGCGAATAACTACAAGACAAGCAACGGTTTTATGAAAACCGAAGATGGGACATTACTAGGCAAAAAAAAATTGGGTGAAGTACTTTAAAAAAGTGCTAAATGAAAAAGACGAAAAAGAGGCACGAAATCAAAGCACTGAAAAAGATAAAGCAGAACTTTTAACCAAGGAACAAAAAAATACCTAAATGGTTGAATAATCACAGGCAACCAGAAGAAAAGTAAAAACAGAACTATTAGACAGGATATACAATGATAATTTTAAAGTACAAAAAAGTAGCAAAGGATCGGTGATAGACCTTCATAAAAAAAGACTAAACTACATGCTAGGAACTTCAAGTAGAATGAAATAATTTGGACTGGCTATAAATATGGCGATTTTGAAACAAGCGAAAGCAGAGAGATTCTGCATCCACACTTCTCCTCAATCTATAAAGAACCTCAATAAAAAATAAGAAAAAACCGAAAGAGTTCAGGAAATCAATAAAAAGGAGGTAAACTATCTACAAATTAGCATTCTGAACGGAGAAGTATTATGCATTTGAAAGCATTAAGAAAATTATTAAAAAGTAACACTAGCAGAAACTGGAGGTAGGAAATCAGAAGTGTAGAAATTTGACCAAATATTTACCAAACGAAGCTTCGTAACTACAAGACATTTATTAAAGTTACCGTCACAGATGCAATTAAAACCTGGTGTTTAATAAACAAAAGAAGAGATTGGGAGGAAATAAATACAAAGAAGAACTGAAGAAAAACTCATGTTTAAAGAAAGACTTAAAGAAGACTAAGAAAGAACTTGGTGGGAGCTTCATAGTCATAAGTTTACCGTTGAAGAACATGGGAAAAAGCGTATAGTGGGAGGTTTCAAGGAGGAACAAGATCAAAAATATTGAATTGATTGAAATTTTACTGTAGTTGATGTCGTAGGCGTACAAGGTTTGTTGACCTAATAAACTGTTACTAATATTAAATATTACTTTTTAAAAAAGTAAGAAAGTACTTTTCCATAGTAGCAAGTTCCAGTTATCCGATGAATGTTTCTCACACCCACTTTATCAGTTAAAATCTTCTTTTTTTTCCTCATAGTCATAAAATTTAAGTTTCGTTAACGTAAGATGCAGGAACTGCAACTACCGTTGAAATTGGTATGCAAAACACCTCTTAAGTGAAACTATCAATCAGCTGAATACTGATAAAGACCGATCCTAAATTCCATCTAAATTTGCACTGAGTGACAGTCTGTTAATGGCATAGTTTGTAGTTGTACAAGTTTTGGGCGAAACCGGAAGAAATTTAAAGGCGATAAAATTTTATTTATAGTATCAACTTGATTACACCCTCGCCGAGCATTAATTATCTCACAGCGTGATCTAATTGAAAAATTGTAACGATAAAACAAAGGGAAACTCACGTGCAACGCCATGTTTTACATATTAAACACGTTTTGTTAACTAAGTAATAGCTATTCAAGGCGAGCACTTATTAAAATGACAAACGTAACAACTTTCCGTTTTCGAAATAAATGCGACAATACGAATCATTGTTGTCGTCAGAGCTCAACACCAAGTTCGGCTTGGAGCAGAGAAATTATGTTAATTGTTTTCACTTTACACACAATTGGACAAGATTTATAAATTTAAATAAATAAAGTTCGGTGTGTGAAACAGGTTTGGGTTCCGTCTTTATTGTTGGAACACAAAGAAAGTGGAAGTGAAAATTTGTTGACTGTTACGTAATTAAAATTAATTATTGCCTAAATATTGACTGGTCATTCATCATCGAAAAAGGGGACGAACCTTGATTGCCAAACGTTTTGTTAATCGCAATTAATTTAAAAATAAACGCGTTAACGCGATAGATCTTATCAAACAAAGAAAGGAAACGTAGGTGAGCATGTGGGGCTTCGGTTTATTTAATTAACGTTTTCGCAAGGAAGGAAATTGAAACTAAAATTATCGCAAGGCATTGTGAAATTGGATATTGTTGTGGTAAAAATAGATCATGGCCCAAGTGCACGGATGTCATATTAGTATTACACATGTTGCTTAAAGTGTTATTAAAAAAACTATTAGTGCACTTTCACTAAAGTTAATTTAATTGTGGACAATCAATTTGGTTAAGTGATTCGTTTGTTTTTCTATCAACTAATCAAGCAGAGTGAAATGGAAAACATTGAAAATTAGTAAGAAATCAGTCAGATGTACTTGCACGGTTTAAAATAGTGGAATTACTGAAGGGGAACTCGATAGATGATTGTTAATTGTTAATTTGGGAATAAATTTCAAAAAAGTGTTTTAACGACCTTATCTAATATGTGAATTAATTTGTGCTTGACTTTATGTCTAATTTATTCTACCTAATCGTTCTGGACCAAGTTACCAATTTAATTGATTTAGTCCAGTTTATACCACCTACTTCTACTAGATCCGAGCTAGACTCGTCTGGTTTGTTAGTCCATAGTTAAAAATTTTACTGATAAACTTTTGGCTTCAAATTCAAAATTAAATTAATCGTTTCCTGTTGTTAAATATAGGAAGCTATTAAATTTATTATTATTGGATTTAGTGAGATAATGTTTTATTATCTATAAAATAACTTGAACAGTTTGCGATGACCTGGAAAAAACGGGCTTTGAACATACAGAGAATTTAGCACTTACAACTTTGAGTCAAATTTAAAAATCATCGTTTTGATATTTTCGCAATTAATTAATGTTAAAGTTTAATAGACTTTTTGTTTGTCACGATTGTTCTAAGAGGAGATAAATTAAATCTATTATTAACTCTGTACAATTTACAAAATTTACGCAAGAAACAGATTTTAATTACGATAATTGATTATTAACATTGAACTAGCAAGATTTATTTATTATTGTCAACATAAACTTATTTATGTGTTAGTAATAATTACAACATAATTGAAAACTAAACTACAAGTGAAATAAAATATGTTGCTTCATATCATTTTCATTTTAGCTTCTTTTGATTGTAAGCACAAAATAATAATTCTATTTAAAAAATACAGTACAATCATAACCAAAATCTTCTTAAATTAAGTGTAACCTACAAAAAGTATTAATTTTTCTATGGATATCTAATTTTCAAAATCTAAATAAATTACTTTACAAAATGACACATTTATTGTAATTAAGATAACAGGTGTTATTAATAAAAAAATAAAAGAAAACAGTTAACTAGTCATTTAAGGTGAAATTTACAAGTTAAGTGTTAATTTAAAACATCATTTCCAGAAAACAGCAATGTGTTATGCTTAATTTAGAAACATTAATTATTTTCCTCTTGGGTATACTTTAATTTCTGTTTTAATGGGTACAAAAACTGTGGCTTTAGATTTTATCTGAACTGAAAAAAAATTTTTTTTGCATCCGTAGTCTAGTGATCAAAAATTAGGTGCACCATAACTAAAGAGCAGAAAGTATGCAATAAATTGCAAAATGTCCTACAGCTGAGAAAATTGCAAACATATGCAATAAAACCTTCAAATAGTTTAGTGATTTAATATTTTTATATTTTTTTTTCTAGTTGTTTTTTTTTAAATTTTAAATCTTTTAGTTCAAATTATTTACGTTTTCGATTCATTTGAATTTTATTAGATTATTTAATCTTTTCGCAAAATTGATTTTTGACCTTTTAGAATTGTTTAGATTCTAAAAATGTTTTAGTTTCTATATAACACTTCGAATTCTATACATTTTATTTTTTTTAATGTTAAAATTCTGCATTCTCTTGTATTTTGTTTGATTGTTTCGAGGTTCTGTTTTGTTATCGCTTAGACATTTATCGATCGAATTGTTTAAACTGTTTTTCTTTTTTTATTTACATTTCTCAAATCGGCTTTGGATCTCTTGTGGTTTTTTTAGTTATTGAATTCTGATATTTTAACTTTTGTTGATATTTTTAGAAAATTATTTCAAGAATCATTAGATTTTTGTAATCTCTTGTTATATTTATGTATACCTTAGTTTTTTCGATCTTTAGATACTTTTTATTTTTGTTGTTATTTACTTTTCGAGTTGTTTAAATTTTTAATATTTGTTAGATCTTTCTTTGGAGTGCTTTTTTTTCATATATTTTGAATAAATTGGATACAAAATCTTTGGTTAGTTATTTTTTTACTTATTTAAAAGATTTATAATTTAGTATATTTCAATTTTTTTATATCATTTGGATTCTATAATTCTTTGCAATTTTTTGAGTTTTCTGTATATTTATTGAATATTTTTTTTGTAATTTTGTAGATTCTCTGTATTATTTAATTTGTTTTTTTAGTCTTTGTATTCGCTGCAACCTATTGATTCTTTAAATTTTATAGATTTTCTGCATAATCAAAATAAAAATTAATGTTTCAATCAATTGTTTTTAAAGTTATTAATAAAAAATATAAAATGCATATGATTTTTTTATAAACTAAGAAAGTAACTTGTCCGATATGCAAAATAATAAAATGGATTTAACCATCTGTGATTTTTGCATAAAATCTGCTTTTTACCAAGGAATGAATGACCATGGTATTTAGCACAAGACATTTCACCATAGAGATTAATAAAATATGAAATAATTCTTTAAACATTTTTATATAAAAAATTAATTTAAACATCAATAAATTATATGACGTCTATTTTATTAACAATGCGAGCATCTGCAATAAATTTTTATTGTTTGTTGTTCATATTTATTGTTTATAAACATGTTTTCAAAATATACGTCAGTTTTTTTATATATGACACAAGCGTCGCAATTAAGAAACCGCTATCTTTTATTCATCGCAGTTGACACCATTAAGTTCATGACCAAAAATGTCTAGAAATCAATATGCAATCTATAACAAGTGATCAGGAAGTTATCCTCTCACACCCACAACTTTTGCTCTCACTAAAGGGCACTTACATTTTTCATCATCTTACACAACACTCTCACAAAAATTACTTAATGCAATCATGTAACATTTTAATCTATTCTTTATTTTAATTAAATTAGACGAATGAAATCGAATCCCAAACAGACAAATTTAATTATTGTAATAAAAAATACGGTCAGTCATTTGTCAATAACTTCTTCATTAGTATTAGCAATGTTTACAGTTAATTAAGCAATTTGAAGACTAAGATGAGCGTCTAAATGGCAGAACAAATTTGCTGTCGCAATTCGTACACTCGATGGACTAAGTGTTGACCACTTCTTAGAGTTTTGTCTTTGGTTGCTTCCTTTTGCAAATGTTTGCTCCAAACAAAACCAGTTATCACTTGAGGAACACTAATTAAGTTAACTTTCTTCTCAAGTTTCTATGACAAAATATACAAAATACTTGATAGAATTACTCATATGAAGAGAGAGTTAGTGACCTTCACGGAAGAAAGTAAAAGTTATCGTACTAAACGCAGTGAAAGATTAAATAACAGACATTATTAGTTGATTTTATAGCGTTGATTTTGTATTTATTTTTCACTTAACAATTTTTTTCGTCGCTAATGAACACGTCCAAATTAATCTTGCTGTCCCGATACGATCTATTTTTAACCTTTCTCTTTATTACTGATGATTAGTTTCACGTTGATTCATTCAACTCTTCATTTAGCGTTCTTTGAACGTGCCGGAAAAAATGCAAAAGGAAGGACTTGAAACGGCAATACTTCATTTGTTCTGGTCGTTTTTTATCAATTTGTAATTTTTAATTGGCAAGTAATTAATCAATTTTTGTTTAAGATGATGATGAGCTGACAACGAGGTTCCTTAATTCTCTTGCATAACGAAAAAATTGTTGTTTTCTTAGTGACAGATTTATGTTCGAACATTGCTTACTTTATATTCTGCGATAATAACAAAAGTAAAAGTTGTTGTTTGCCAACGTTTTTATCCAATGGTGCGTGAAGAATTGAACAATTTCAGTGACATCACGTCGACAAAAAACAGAAATCCTCCGGTCTGGACAATTTTTACGCAACAAAACACACGTAGCTGACAAAAACTGTCCGAAAAGGAAATTGTCCAAACACAGTTCGTAATTAGGCGAAATTAGTAATAAAATACACAGGAAAATGTTACACAAGAATTTCTTGCTAAACTTGGTTCAAGTTATTTTTCTAGAAAGCTGCTGATAAATCAAATTTACGCTTTGTCAGTATGTAAAAAAGAACAAATGATAAAGACATTTCGTGTCATTTTAAGTTTATGTAATATTCGTGGATTATTTACGAACACAAAACTTCATTGAAGCGTGGCGACAGTAGGATTTTCAGCAAAAAATCTCAGGTGATAAATGTCTGGTGAAGGTGATTATTTTTTCTTCTCATAATTGTGTTACCAACCTTGGCGCAATAAATAGTTGAAGGTCTTTGAATTAGGCTAAGTGTAAAATTTCGATGTTTTATGTCTGGGAAGGAAATTCGGTTATTCCGATTTTTTGTTGTGGAAATTTAATTATAAATTCTAATGAGAAACCAAATTTGCATTTCATGCACCAATTGTTACGCGTGTTGTTATGAAATGAAGAGTACTTTGGTTGCACATAACTCAAGTTTTTTAAATGTTATATAATAATGCAACTGATTGTTGAAAGATCAAGATCAGGTCTGTGAAGTAGGTGGTAGATCAAGATAAGAGCAATAATTAGGCAAAGTTTGTGAATAAATTTAGAAAATTGTAGTGTTGCAAAATTTTTTTTGAAGAATGTGAGAACGTGATAAATCAAAGATAAATTATCAAGGGTCTCATCTTAAAACAACGAACTGTTTCACTGTTGGAAACAATCCCAAAAATCTAAATATGAATTAATATAGTTAAGAAACTTCTAGGCAATTTTACTAAACATAGATCCAATTAATCCAATTGATCCAATTTGATAAAAAAAGTTTGGTTTAGGAACATTGAACGTTGTGACAGAACACATACTCCACTTGTCTTGGTCCGCAAACTTTCTTAGTCGTCCAAAAATGACCCATTTTTCGTATCATTAAAACAACTACTTCTAACTTATTGTTAGTTCGAAAGTAAGACAGAATTATCTGATTTGTCACAGTGCTCAATCTTCTTCAAACCCATTTATTTTTTAATTTTGAAAGCGTTAGTAACACAGTAATTGCATCTGCATTACGAAGTTTATTCACGCTAATTATCATCACTGCCTAAAATAGAATTTTAGACTATAATTTTAGGTTAGCGTATTTTCTAAAATTAAACAAATGAACTTAGGTCGTCACAATATTTGCTAAATTCTGGAAACCAAATCCAGAAATCTAGACTCTTAAATGATTAGCGCAAACTTGTATTATTTTTTTGTCACACACCACTTGATCTTACGGCGTATTGCTAGTCATTTATGTGTAAACATATATAATATTTTTTTTAATTATAAGCATACATAATACCGGAGTACGTATACTTACGTACCGCTTGAATAACGTCCACACGTTCAAGCAATTGCACAAACCTCATACCAAAATTTTTGGCTTGCGCGAACTTCAAATTTTGATTTAGGGGATCAAACATACGTAAACTACATAAATTTGATATATTGAGTGACAAAAAAACACCAAGAATAAATTATTATTTGTCAACCAAATTTTGTGACCAAAATAAAGATTAAGTGATTTTAAGTGATTTTGAGCGATGTCGAATAGTGGGCCTTTGAGAAAAAGGTTAATCTTTTCGTCAGATTGCCTCGAACAGAACAATGTTAGCTGTGGCAAACTGTTATGCTGGGTCCGAGGGGGGACGAGAACAAGATGCTAGACGTTCAGGGCGTCCCTGACAGACAACAACACGTTAAGACCGTCGCCGACACTGCTGGCTGCGAGGATCCGTTTTTGGACCACACCAATCGATGGTTTGAAGAAGAAGGCAAGAGGGTAACTACTAGAACCATCTACAGATGATAAGATCTTTTGGGCTCAAGACTTACCAGCTGCTTACAAAAGGCAACGATTAGAGTGGAACCCAGAAAGTTTACACCGATTTTGTTTGGGTATGGGCGATGGCCGGATAAGGCTTAGGAGACGACGTGGAAAACAGCGTCACCACAGCTTTTCGTGGATCACTATGTAAACTAAACTGTTGGAGATATGGTATAGGGGGTAACTGGGTATGGCAGTAGATCACATTTGGTGTTCGTCAGGGGTACCATGCGTTGCGGATATAATAGAGCCTCATCTTTTTCTATACCTTCATACTCTATCAAACTCAGTTTTTCAACAAGGTAATGCCCGGTCGCACATTACCAGGGTTACTCTAACTTGTTATTAAGAAGGTGAAGTCATTCTTCTTCTTTGATTTCCAAGATCTCCTGATTTATCCCCAATCGAACTTGTTTGGGATATTATCGGCAGACGGCTGGACAATTTACTTCATCCTCCACAGACGCTGGTAGATCTCCAACAAAATACAGAAAGCATGGGATGAAATATTTCAGGAGGAAATTGATATCCTCATCAACTCAATTCCACGACGTGTTAGGGAATGCTTAGAGCACCACTGCGAGGCAACGCATTGTTAATGTTAACTTTTGAACTTTGAATTGTTCCTTTGTTTGGATTCAAATGTTGACCGTTTAGTTATTTTGACCGCCTATATATAATATATAAAAATCAGTTCAATTGAATAACTACTTCTTGGTGTTCTTTTACTTGTGTCACTCAGTATAGTAATAGTAAGTAGCTAGACACTAAAAACTGATGAGAAATTCAAATGAGAAAATTTAAGGTCGTCTTTCCGTCTATATTTGTGACGTGGAACAGAGATTTTGTTTCTTTACATGTTTATATGTGACAATCTTCTAAAGGATATAAGAATAGCTCACAATGGCTTTCACCTAAGTTTATTATCTGTCACACATTTCCGACAAAATCAACACACTTTATGTCAAAATTAACCTTGGGTTTATTAACAAATTCTAAATTCTAAATTATTCAAAAAAAAAAAAAAATAGATAGATATAATTTTCCTGATTAACATAATTCAGTTCCGAAAGTTGACAAACATTTGAACGATTGTTAAATTAAGCAACATATTATCTGTCGCTATTATCTTGAAGCCTTTTACTTAAGAAAAATAGAAATTTATTTCGTTAATATTAAAACAGAGGTCAAATTGATTATGTCTACTTCCTCAACCAGGTTATTATTTATAACAATTTATTGTTTTATATTTTCGTCAAGTGTTGGCATAGTAATAACTGCTTATCATGACGTAATTTTTTATATGCGTCCTTATAATTTGAGAATTACTAATTGTGCGAGTTATTTGCTTCCTGGGCAATGTGTTGAACTAAAAACACTTGTAACAGCTATAAAAAATTTGCTTTCTAGCAATGAACATACGTTTTTATTATTCTAATGTAATCGACATGCGTGATAACTTTCTGAAGCCTCGCATTTAATAGAAAGCTGGAAGCAATAAATTAAATGAAGAGCGATTGCGCAATGTACTAAGAAATTGATCGTGTCCCGTGGATTTTTTCGTTGTACGCCACTGTTTCTCTCATCTCATAACAATCTCTCTAAACTTAATTTGTTCCAACTATCAGAGTCGCAACATCTCGCGGTTTCTCACTGATTACACAATTGCATTGTTGAGGAGCTGAAAATCCTCAGTTTTTAATAAAATAATTGCTATAAACTCTCGTCAAACAGAGAAACTATTATCACTGTTAAGTTCACACACGAGAAAGTGACTTACAGAATTAAATAAATCATGAGAAAGAACGTGAACATCGGATGGTTCTTCAACTTTCAGTTGCATCTAAATTAGCATCTGTTGTGTCCCGGAATTTGTGGTGTGGTCTAGATTCTACATAATACAGGAAATCATAATTCTATGTAATTAGTTTCTGTTTTCTATGGAAAAAATTCGATCAACAACAAGGCGTGTAATTTCTTTTATTATAGATTTTTACGAAGGATATCGTTCATCAAGAAAAATCAAAAAAAAAACTCAATGGCGAGGAAATAATTGACAGTTGGTTTTGTAACAGTTGTACAGTAAGTACTAAATAATAACGGTTGCTTGAACGGGACTTATTGTTTTGGGAGAAACTGACAAAAGTGTTTCCGGTATAGACAAAAAATGCCACCTATATACAACAAAACAAAGTAGAATTGTAGTTTCTATTCAAGATAAAACAAGTTTGGCTATTTTACTTGAGTAATACAACCTTTAATGCTCTGAAGAAGTTGTGTTAAATTTAATGATTTAATGAACTGACAAAGAAACCTTCAAATTACCTTGTGGTATTTATGACTTCACACTCGTTTCAAAACGCTAACATTGGCCAATATTGTACTGACTCAAAATGTATTTTTTAGAGTTTTCTATTTATTTTATTTTTTAACTTTCCATCATTTTTCAGTGCCAGCCATCGCGGCGTCATACCAGCCCCAAGACGAGAGTGATATGTACCTGGAGCAGGAATCCCGAGTGGAGTCCGACGACCGCCAACCAAGCCAACAGACATTTTATCCTTCATTTTCGCCGTTCCATAATCCGCCTCTAGGTCACTCTAGACCTTTCTTCTTTCAGCAAGAAGGAGCCTACAGCCAACGCCCTCACGCTGGATACCAGCAACAACAGCTTTCGTACGACGCCCCCAGATTTAGCGGATACAAAGACACAGGATATCGGTCGGCAGCCAACGCAGAATCTCGAGGTCTTCTTGGTTCCGGTAACTTTGGAGTAATTAGAGGTGGAACTTTCTACGATAAGGACGCTGACTCTGCAAATTACGAACGAGATTACAGTGGGTACTTTAGGAATGGTCATGGAAGACCTTCGTATTATGGGGGAGTACCTAATCCGAAGCCGTACAAACACGAACAACAGTTTGAAAATTTCAGGGATTTCGCTGATATTAATACACCTTCGAATTCTGCATATTCAGAGTTTGTGGTTGTTTATGCCAATAAGAATGCGACGAAACATCATGAGGTTAAGAGTGAAAACGTGGAGAAAAGACCGAAGAACATTATAGAGAGTTTGGCGCTTCTGGATGGTGAAATTAGTACCACGGAGGTACCGCAAAAGAAGCTGTCTAAATCTAAAGCAAAACTGGCAAAATTGTTACCGGAGAAGAAGCATAAAATTAAGAAGACTCGAACAGATTCGAAAGTTTCACGGGAACTTCATGAGCCGTTGTTAGCTTTGAGTTAAGAACTGATTTAAATTTTTTAGTGTGTGTCAAGTGAATGCAGAAACTAGTACCTGACAAGTGTGCTCTCTGTATGCAACCATTAAAGTTTTAAAATTAAGCTCAACAGTATTATCTCTCGTTTTTCGCTAATTTAACTTTGGTAGCTAACATAAACTTAATTTTAATTAATCTTAAAACTAGATTAAGTATTTTAAACGACTGATGTTACTTTAGGTTTTATGATAGTCACGATTTAGTTACCGGTAACATAAATTTGTTGATATAAAACTTTAGAAATTTCAACTCAGAATTGCAAATTTGAATGAATCCTATTTTTTATAAGATTGTTTGTATTGTATGTAATAAATGCCTAATTTTATCTTGAATTTTATTCGAACTTAGTTCACGTCACTGTTTAGTCGACAAAGTAGAAATCTACATGTTAAATGGTATTATAGTTGTCTACAAACCTAGAAAGGTGCAACAGTGTGGTTTGAAACTGTACTAAACTGTGTCTTTTCGCTTCTAGATGACGCGTCTGTCATTTTTAACATTTCCACATACATCTAAAAATACAAGTCTCATGATTATGTATTAGATTGGGATGTAATTACTATCAATCATTTTCACTGGTAAGTCGCTTTTTATTAAAGTAACGCTAAAGTTTTTTTTGTAATGATTTGTGTTTTTAATTTTGAGACTTGATTTAACTTTTAAAAGTCTTCAGGAAAAATACATTCATGTGTTGCTAAAAATAAAAATTAATTGTTGCAATTATTGCTACGAAAAGTGCTATTAGGAAATTTTCGTTTTATTTATTCTTTTATTAATTTAGTGTTAACCAAGTTAAACACTTCTTTTATTTCCGTTACTTTTATTTTCAGTTTCAAAGTACCTGTTCTAAACTTTATTACTTTATTAGCACACGAATTCAATACTTAAATTACAATCAGAACAATGCCAGAAACATGCTAATATACATATTTTTTTCCGGGTATAGTTAGTATACAGAACGTCCCAAAATTCAACCTAATTATCTTATTAATGATACAGATATCTCAAAATTTTTGTATCTATAGAAATAAGACATAAACATATTTGCCATTTGTTTTTGCAGGTAAAATCGTTAGGAAGAAGTTTTTTGGTGATGCTGTGAGCAGTACCAAGTTTTTTTTTAAAAGTATAACGTTCCAAAATTTTTGTAGCAATGTACTAATTAATTTAGGTCAAAAGTGTGACTTTCGCTCCTCCAATCGAATGATTGTTATAAAATATTTTTTTAATCGCTATTATTTTTCAGTAATGTAGTTCTGAGCGTACACTCATATAAAGATAAGAACAGCGATAAATGAAATGAGTCGTGAACGCGTAAAACTAGAATGTGTCATTGTTTTTTTTTTGTATAGAAATGTATAGTTTTCATAGCTCTATAGTAACTAATTGTGTACGTTGTTTTGAAACTGCTGCGAATAATGCACTGTAATAGCAATTTTACGAGTTTAAATTAAATAGGTGCTAGAAGAAATACAATCTGAATGTGTTTTACTGCTACAGCAGTAAATAAAACAATGAATTTAACTTTAATAGCTTTAGAAGATGAAGGATCGTGTTATAGGTTAACTTGAAATGTCCCTGACAAACTTTTGTAAAATTTAACTTATTTAGTAATCATAAATAAGGCGTGCGTGATCTTAGAAAATCTTAAAATTTTGTACTTAAAATAAGATCACAATGCAACTTGGTTCGGTCCTGATCCATCTTATTATAGTAGCAAAATCGACAAGGTTCAGAAATTAAGTTAAACGAAATGAAATATCATAAACCAAAATGAGATGTTTTTGAGTGCTCTTATCAAAATCTCCCAGAATCTTGTCGAATTCGTTTTTGTGCTTGTTGCAATCTCACAGCAGCTAGTGTGTTAAAGATCAACCGCCGTTGCTGAGAACTAAGAAAAGCCAGTAAAAACCGTACACACACTGGGTGCTTACTTGTTCTAGAGCTCAAGCGGGGATGAGATCATGTGATGTCAATCCGTAGAAAAAAAATACGAACGCGCCGATTGAAGAAATTTTGTTTCAAATTCATCAAGAAAAAATTCTTCTACATAGTCAAAATTTTGCCCAGTGGATTTTTCAGAAATTAACTTTTTTATAAAGAGAAGTTTTTTGGAAGCAATTTAAACTACGCTGGGTAGCACCAAAGTGGTTTAGTAATATTTTTAATTAATTACTGCAACGGTTTAGAAACAAAAAAGAGTAAGACCTTTGAAATTATAATCTAATTTTATGCCAAGAAGGTAACTTTGGTATTTTTCTAAATCTAGATCTAATCTAAATTTTGTTGTTCTTGATAACGTATAAATTGGCACGAATAAAAGTCAAAAAGTAATAAAAATGTTGTATTTCTAAAAATAGATTTTACTTAACTCCTCTAAAATGATGGTATAAATATATAAAGATTTATTCGCTACTTACGACACGTCCTGCATATTATCGACTAGGATAATATCAATAAACTATTAAAAGTACAGATCAAAATGTTGCTTGCAACATAACTATTTTTGTAACCCGTTTAGTAACCTGAAAACAGATGGAAAACAATGGTGAAACTCTTCATAATAGAATTAAATGTCATTTTTTACGACGTGGGTAAAAGAACAATGTTTAGTATTTACGCAATTATGTCATGTGTTTTAAATTAAAATTTGACAGTGACAACAAAAAATAATTATTTTTGAATAGGTGCTTGACCTAAAAAACTGCCAGAATACAATGATTTAGTCTAGTTCAGAATCGCATAAAAAAAGATTTAATTTTTTGATATCACGTCTTAGCTTGACTAACTTCGTTACTATCGTTCAATTACTCACAACAGTGAATTGCATTTTTATTAGTAATCACACATTACTAAGAATGACGACAAATTTTATGTTAGTTTTTGATATTAGCCAACTTCTACTTTCAGTTATTAAATTAAATGCACCCGATCAAATCAAAGATGACCAGCAGAATTTGTCAGTTCTACGAAGTGTGTCAATAAAAACATATTCGGCGTACGTTTTGGTATATATTTTTTGGAATATTAATAATTGTTGTTAATATTGATATAAATATTAAAAACTTTTTAGGGCCTCTGCGGTTTGCCTAAAAAGTGGTAGCAAATATTACACACTTATTTTCTAACTTTTTTTCAGTCAATTATTTATCCACATTTTTTTTTTTGAGATCATCAGGAAATTATTTGTTTTATTTTGTGTTAAATGTTTTTCCTCTGCGGTTCAATATACAAAATTATATGTTTCAATTTTAGGGTCAAATTTTTCTTTTATCGGTGATAATCAATAAGAGAACAAAAAAATAAATACAGAATACCAAAAGCAGCTCGCAGAAGTAAGATTTGTACATATAAGATGATGTTGAGATAAGGTGATGCGCTGAGTTGTTGAGTTATCGTGTTTTTCTCTCTCCTCAAGGTGTCATTTACACAGCTAATCATTTTTCAACAAAATTTTAAACTTATTTGTAACTTTGCGTGTGGTAATTTAGTCCAAAGATTTTTCTGCTAGTTTAATGGAATTTTTTATAATGTAAAATTAAAATAGATTTTATAATGTGTAAAATTTTAAATGGTGTTCTACGATTATATGGCGGATAATAAATTATAAAAATAGACATATAATGGAATAAAAACGTGACGCCGTAACCGGCTTCGGAATTTGGTCGGTAGCTTTGTTCATCAGAAAAGAGATGCTTTGACATAAAAGGGGGAGCTAATAGATCTCAAATTTCAAAGCTCATTTGGATGTCTTTTTTTTATTAATAATTTTCATGACATTAAAGAAAATTATGATGGTTTAAGGCAAGTTTAAAGAAGAAAGTGAGCCAAAGTGCAGACCAGAATTTGTTCTCATGAAATTAGAATGGTTCCGAACTTAAGGTAGGGACCGGCCTTAGCCATAGATATTCCCGTATGTGTGTAGATATGTATCCACCCTTCGCTCTAGGCGTTAAAGATGGAAATCGAATGTTATTTCGTCGTATTATGAGTTACGGCCCCGTTTCCATCTAAAGCAAATAGATATTCGTTCGGAAGACAGTTGACGTTATTTGTTATATTACGTGTGCAATATGGTTTCGGCGGTCCGCCTATCCGTATCACTCTATACGGCCGGAACTAATTTGAAGTTGGCGGAAGGATACATTTGTCATAGAGTCCCTGGTGAGCCATGATCGGGTCGGATGAAGTTATGAGAGGCAGAATGCACTAGATCACCTCTCGCGACAGAGAAGTCCGAGTCACGCACCTCGCGATCTCACAAGAGGGAGAGGGATGGGGGCCACGAGTCCGAAAGGGGTCCTGTGTAGGGGATCCCCCGAGACACGACCCGGCAAAAATCATCTCCGTAGCCATTCCCTAGCAAAAATCATCTCGTTGAGGAAGCGAGATCACCATTCGTACAATGGACGTTGAGAAACAAAGACGAACTGTGTGTTGCTCCACAAGAAATAACAAAACTCCGCAACAGACGAGTCAATTCATGGACGGAATTGCTCTATGAGAAAGAAAATCACGAGACGAACTTGCACTTGAGGTCTGATGGAAGGCCAATCTTGTGCCATCGGCGCGATTACATTTCGGACACTCGAAATCACGACGATCTTTTACAAATCGTTCTGAATTTGTGCTACATCCACTTTCTAAATTATATAGTTTCTTACTGAAAATTGCTATGTAATAAAGACTACCCCTTTTTTTGGTGAGAAATTTGTATTTCCATTACAGCAAATAAGTAAATAAAAAAAGCAATGTTTGCCAATTCGTCAATGTCTTCCTTCACTTTCAAATTAAATCAGTAATGATTTATTTGAAAAATGAAATAGATATAAACGATATTTTCAATAGACAGTTTACGTATAAAAATCTTGGTTCAATTTTTTGTCATATATTGTTCAATGACGACGACTATTGGGATTAGCTTTTTCTAAGCTTCTTCTAAATTGTCGGTTGCAGTCAAATTACCCATGTAACTAAAACAGCTCCACTCAGAAAACTGCTTAGGAAATTTCAATTTCCAATCGATATTTGATGACTTTTTCTAAGTCGTGACCCAATAATCTGTTTGCGTTCAAAGTGGGTCGAAATCCTGAAAATTTTCCCCTTGTTAGCAGTCGACTTTTTCTTCCGACTGTATTTCGTACCAGAATGTGTTTCAAGCCAGTTATAAATTTAATGCATACAAATGCGTAAAGGTGTTAGGAGTATTGCTAGCTTAATTGTTATGCATATAAAAATGGGAGTTATAAAAATTGTTATGTAATACGTGGAACGTGCACAGATAAAGCTTTATGAAGCAACCCTCGTCTCTTCATAAGAAGAGGTGTAAAAGCTTACATTTTGTAGCCTCGCAAATGAGAAGCAGCAGCAATAAACCTATAAATCGCGTTTTATGGTTTTATAGTCTCCTACGCGGGAACTAGATTGAGTAGAGTGAACCCTCGCTTAACCAAGGTATTCTTGTCAAATCACGGCGGCTTTACATTCTCATGTGAATTTGATAAAATATCAGAGATGTCGTAAAAAAATTGTAAAATTTAAGTTTCTACCGAAAGTATTTTGAAACTAATAAAGAAATTATCTACATGCTTAAAAAAAAGTTAAATTATTTGAGTTCTTAACTAAAGTAAAAGAGAATTTCTGACTAACTACTTTTTTGTATACTTTTAAATATCAATGATTATTATAAGTATTAAAGATCTCTCATGACCCAAATGTGGTGATTTTCTCATTTGAGCTGGTTCTTAATAAACTATTAACATTAAACAACTTAACGAAGAAATTGTCAATCACAGCTTAACGTTAGTTATGTGTGCTTCTGAACGATCTTTTTTTTGCAGAATTTGATCAGTATTTTCGGTTTGAAATCTTCTCGTTGGAACAGTTAAAGTAGACAAAAAGTATATAATTTTCCCGTTAGATTCAGCTAAATGATAATAAAGTTCCTGATTTTAAGTTAGTAATCACTAAGAATGCCTGCATTTTCCATACAACAACTTTGCTAGAAGCAATTATAAACACATCTGCAAAACATTAATTATTGCTAATCTTAGAATTTTTCTTCCAGCTGATTCAATCAGCATGACTAATAGTTCCATGTCCGAGGTGATTAATTTATCACAGACCACATCTTTATCTACCGATGGCTGATTTCAACAGTTACAAAATGAAGTTGTTCGTATTCGGTTGTGTTTTTCTAGCGTATTTCGTGCACGCACTCGTGGCACGCCAAAAAAGTAAAAATTCCGGTTTTTGATTGTAAAGTCTTAACGCAACTTTTTGTAGCTTGTTCCTTTTCGGTGCATGGCCAAAGTGAGAAGAATTCCCCGATTTTATTACAGAACGACACGACATTGATTGTTACCAATAACGGTAAAGTCAACCTGAAACCTCGCGAAACTATAACCTTAATCTGTCCGGATTCCAAGAACTACTTAGTCGGAAGTAAGCAAAGAAAATTTTATTGGACATTCTTGCAAGTTTTTTTTCAGCCCAATCCAACGTGACTTTTGCACAATGTGTGCGAGGGAGCATTTTACGGGTGGCTAACCAAGACGTGAATTTCAGTGACCTCCAATGCTTGAAGACGATCCGAGGAAGCGTGTTGGAGACTCCACGGAAATGTGGAAATAATAAAGGGCGCATTTACAAGATTGGTTATGCGATGTCTCCACGACATTTCATTGTAGTGATTGAAGTTTGTTACGACGCTCACGTTGGGATTACTCTTTACACGGAACATTTCCTGAATCAGGACATCAAATGTAAGTGTGAGGGTTTACGAAACATGATTTTGATTCGTCGTTTTCAGATGCTTCCAAATCGAATTATCGCCCAGCTTTCAGTCCTGAAGCTTCTTCTGTTTCCGCTTCCGTCGCATATAAACAGACTTTCCAGAAAGCCACCTTTAATAAATTACTAAAATCGGCGCGCTTAGCGTCAGAGTACATCAATGAAAACTCATTTTTGGCACGCGGGCACCTGTCGCCGGATGCGGATTTCCTTTTTGCGGCCACTCAGTACACTTCCTACTACTACATAAACGTGAGTCCGCAATGGCAAGCTATCAATGGCGCGAACTGGAAAAAAATCGAGCTTCTAGTGCGAAAAGCGGCGGACAAATTCAAACAAACTCTCACGATTATTACCGGAACACATGGAGTTTTGACACTTCCCAACGCCAGCGGTCAGGAAACTGAGATTTATCTCGTTTCCGGGGATAAGTTACCAGTTCCGAAATTTCTCTGGAAAATTGTTTATTCGAAAGAGAGTGGGAAAGCTGTGGTTTTTATCAGCTTGAATAATCCTTTTATCACAGAGATTAAAAAAGAAGATATTTTATGTGATATCGTGTGCAGCAAGTTTGGATGGAGCTCGTCTTCTTGGTCGGACTATAAACGTGGTTTTGTGTATTGTTGTGATTACAAACAGTTTACTGCTGCGGTTGAAACTGCACCGAAACTTCAAGTTGGAGGAATACTACAAGGACCCAAATAATTAATTAACTCGTTTGTCTGGGATAATGCTGTAATAGAATGACCTGTCGGTTGTTGGACAGAGTCAAATTAATATTTAGAGTAAATATACAATTTAACTGTTTGCAGAAATGTTGCAATAATAAGCGTCAAATAAAGCTTTGTTTTGTTTCCATCTTTATTTCATTTTTATCATATATGCGAAAATTTTTCTAATCATTTATCTGAACTGGACGAAAGCTCTTCAAGAATAAGAATATGAGTCATTTTTGAATCGTTTAGGTAGTTGAATTTTTTTTAGATAAACTTACGTTAAAATAAACACGGTAGAGTTATAATTAAATTTTGTAAGAAATATTTATTGGAATTATATGCACCAAAAAAATTAAAGCATTTTTTAGTTTATCCATTTTACTGTAAACAAGAATTTTATAAAGATCTGAATGTCCGTTAATGTAACTTTTTAACTCTGTTAATTTTTAGCAGGCTGTTTAAATTGTAACAACAATAATTTGATTATTGTGGTGATGGTGATGATAATCTTAACAGCTTGTTAAAAAACAGAATTTCAATATAGATAAAATGAACATTTAATCTCACATTAAATCGTATTCGAGTGTTATGCAAATAAAAAGACTTAAACACAAAGTTTAGAGAACAAAACAAAAAAGTAAGTTAAATAGGCAACTTCCACAAATTTTCGTAATTCTTAAACTCTGGTCGGAGCTAACTTATGCAGAAAATATTGTCACTGCCTTCCGTCGTTCCGAATTTTCACTTGCAAATGAAAACATGAATAATAAATGGGCCCTTTCCAGTGCAGGAATTAGTAATTGAGACCGTAAGCACATTAGCCCGAAACGTCGGATTCTTATTGTTCGAGTTATAAAGTAAACAGTGTCGCCCCAACAGCGAAAAAGTAAAATACCTACCTTTTGCCATTTTAACGCAAACCTAATTTTCTCATATTAGCCGTCGCGTACAAAAGAAAACTTCCACCCCAAGAGATGTTATAGACAGTTAAATTGAATTCGTCCATGGTTCTGGTATTATTAAATCATACGACAACTTTTAATATTTCACGCAACTTTTATCACGCCCGAAGAATTATGTCTACATAGGGGAAGTAAATGGTTCGAAGCGCGCGTTTAATTGTCTTGTGGGCTATAATTGTGTTATTCTTCAGGAATCAAGGAATTAGCCCCAATAAAATGTGGAGGTCTTTTCAATAATTTATCGTTTTGGTGTAGATTTGAGGTATTGCCGGCCGTAATGTAGTTATGAGGCATTATATTTTAATCCTCGGCACACGATGCCGAGTTAACGGCGGCGGGAATACTATGAAAATTAAATGATATGGCTGTCTCGGAGGAGGTAATTTTAAACACTTCTGTTGTCATAAAAGATGCGAGAAAGAACCATTTCGCGACTTTGAAAAAGAGGAGACAAGGGACTCTGTTTTGAGAGTTAAATAAAATAACATTTCTATGAGAATGCGAGACGGGAGGCGTTATGAGACTAGAGGGACATTACGACATTCATGCGGGACACACAAATAATAAATATTATAATACAAATGGCGGGCAGCGTGTTGTTTGGCCCAGCTCGACAATGCAACACATTGTTATACACGTCGTCCTGATGACAGTTTTGCTTCTTTGAAAAAGTTTTATCGGCGTCGCGGGATTGGACCGCCTGGAAGCCTTTGCTAGAAACGTGCATGCTTTAGTATAATGTCTGCGTGCACAGATACGAACTTTAGATCGGAAGAGAGTGTCTTCAACAACAAACTTCATTACACTTGCAAGAGGTATTTGAGCTTTACGTTTAGTCTTTCTTGCAGAAACAACCAAACAGACGCATATATGGCTCCAATACATTCTGCCATTAAAGTTCACTGGTTACAAACTGACTGCAAGGATGTCTAAACTGTGAGAAAGTGTGAGGAGACATTTGATCTTAAAAATTGTTAAAACAATCTTATATATCGTTTTTTTGCTCTATTTTATATAGAAGGTAAATTGTTAATAGCAATGTTTCAACTGTATCTATTAGTCTTTATAAAAAATGGTTATCAGATACTTCAAATTAACGTTAGATATGAAAATTTGCACGGACACACGGACAAAATCTTAGACTATGAGAAAAAATTAAGTGCTACACACAATTTTATAAATCTAAATTAATTGATGGATTTACCAATCACAAGCATCATCGCTAAGTCCAGAGTCAAAAACTTAGACCTGCATAATTTATTGACACTTTTCTTTGTAAATCGGCTGTGTTATGTAAACATGGGGCTCCTCTTCGGAGAAACGCAGGGTAATGTGTACTCCCGACGATTTCCTCATCAGTGTTGCTCATCGTATTGTGCATCCTCTTTATTGGCCCAAAAAACGTGAACATACAGTGGACGTCGAGCCCAAAGCTTGGAATCTATTGGTTGCCACTCCAGCTACAAGCACCAAACAGTCTTTCTCTATCGATGTTTTGGAGCATTTTATATGATCAAAGCTTGATTTGACATCGGGTGCAATTTTATTTTAAAATAGAAAATTTTATACTCCATGGAGTCAATAGTTTCAAAAATTGGGGGAAATAATCTGTTATGAAAATTAATAAATCGATCATAGAGTAAACGGCACAGTAGGGACACAAAAAATGCTGCAAATTTAAAAGTGTTCTAAAAAGCAAGTTGAGGGTACATATTTGTATGTAGGGAAGTAGATGTGTATAAATTAGAAATGATAAGCCTGACGAACGCGCAAGACGAGAAGCTAGGAATACTTAAAAACAAGAACAAAACCAAAAAATACAAGCTAAAAAAAGATATAGGAAGAAATCTTGGAAGAAGAAAAGGCATCAAGTCAAGCCAGCGTTGGTATATTCAATGTAGAACGATGGGAGAAAATTTAGAAATAAAACAGATTTAGAAAAAAATAGATGACAAATGAAGATAAGAATTTAAGATACATGAGACATACAAAAAACACTTCTTTCATATAAGAAGAATGTAAACCTTGAAATGGCACCAAAATTTTCACAAAATAATTATCGAGTTAGAGGAAGCTAATGATCAATTTAATAAAAAACGCAAAACTGGTTGTAATAAAGATTTTATTATAAGAAAGAAACACCAGTTTATCGGTAAAGTTTAGAAGTAAAAGATCATTCATCATCATTTTCTGAGGGTAAGTCAACTACTGAATTGTTATGTTATTACTTACAGCAAACTTAGGATCAAGGCTAGCAAGAGCGCATTAGTCACTATATTTTCACCGACTGCTGGGTGGTTACATAATCAAAGTATAAACTATAGTAGTGCAATTTTTATGGCACAAAATTTATATTTGTTTGCTCAGGGTCAAGTATTAAAAATCTTCTACTTCAAAAATTATCATTTGACATTTGACCTATTTGAAATAACCTTGTGGTGACACAAAATAAAAAGTTTAAATAATAGTTATTTATGTACCAAGTCAGTAAAATGATTCTTTATTGAACGAGTCTGGATTGCGAACAGAGTGAGCGCAGCGAACGAGGTAAGTAACAGACGAGTAAACTTAATAAATTTAAAAAAATGGAGATGTTATAACGTACTACATTTTATTATGATTATAACAAAGTATATAAGCAAATGTAAATACAAACTGCGAACACAAAACAAAACTACTCATTCCTTGATGTTAACATTAAAATTGAACGTACATCCCGAGACATTATAAAAATTAATGCCTGAAGTCGAAGGAGTTTGAACTGAAAATGTTTGAGGATTATTGTCTATGCTAATAATTTTATTATGTGAATCTTGAGTAAAATTATCACTGGTAACAAATATGTTGTCAGTTTGATCTTCACCTAAAATGGTCTTTGCGATTTTCGTCTTGTTGAGCACAGATTCTTCAACATAAGACTCTGTAATCGTGTCGCTTTTCCACCCTCCGTGGCGTTTTATATTTTCCTTACGGCCTCCTGCATTTGCAAATAGAGTGGCGGACGTTCGACGAAAACAATGTCCCGTATAAAGTGATGGTTCTGGCAAATGCAAGTAGTTAGCAATTTTGCTTGGTACACTTCCAAAAGTATGGATTCCTACTGGCTGGACTGTACATTTCCTATTTCTATATGCCAGGAAAAATCGGTCGTGGGGGGTCTGCTTAGGACGCAGAGCTAAATATTTGTTAAATAATTCTATGGATTTTACTTTTCCTTCAAACTCTGGAGTGTTCACAAATAATCGAGGCTTGTACGATTTTGTTTTAGTTATACGAATAAAAAGAATGGTTTCTTTGTGCTCAATGTCACTTACTTTTAAATTCAGAAGTTCATCATTACGACAAGCTCCAGCAATACCAAATATGACACAAATCTGAAATAATTATCACGACTATACCAAATTAGCTTTGAAAAGTTTGTTAAAATTACCTTCATCATTAGGTAGATTTCATCCGGTGCATTTAGTAAAAATTTAAGTATTTCTGCTTGTGAAAATGTCCTAGACTTTTTTGGAACATGGTTTCTTCCATTTTGTTTCAAGAAAGCTGTTAGTTTTTATATTTACTAATATCAACATCATTTTTTGCCGAAAGGGTTGCTTTGACCATAGAATAATAGGACCACATTGACGAAGGAGAATACTCTTTAGATAAATCCGAAAAATACGCCAGCAAAACGTTTTCACTGTATCTTGTCGCTCCATTTTTCTTACACTACTCCATAAATATCTCATACTGGCGATTGTATTTTTCCACTGACTTTTGTGGTTAAATCTCTAAAGATGTCTGTAATGATTTCTTCTGAATTTCGGGGGCGTGCACTGAATATCTTCTTCCATTTTCTATAAATAATTCGCGACAAAACGTTTACTGTTTCAGCCGTGACAGCGTTTGAAATAATAAATTTTTGTTAATGTCATACAGTCATGGCAATGCCGATAAAAATTAGCGTTAAATAAAGTTCTTGAGTATATAGTAAAATAAAGTGATTGTTTACCTCCGAAATTCACTATGGTAATGATCGGCTTCATTGACGGTTGGCGATAAAATGTTTTTATTTTAATTAATTTATGACATTGTATAAATGAAAAATTAAGCTTCCCCCATTCTACGGCTATTATTAATAAAAGAAATAACAACGTAATCTCCAATTGACGTAATGACATAATCAAATGTGAAACTAAAAGTTCAATGTTATTCAAGCCAGTGATACGAACACATCATGTTGTTCTTACTTTTGTTCATTTTATTATTACTACTACTTTCTGTTTACATTATATTGGCAGCTACAAAAAACCTGGATTATTGGGAGAAACGAGGAGTCAAACATGTGAAACCTCTCCCTCTTGTTGGTAATATGCTACCAATGATCACGAAGTCAGAATCGGCAAGTACTCTCGTCAAAAAATTGTACAACGCATTTCCAAACGAAAGGTTAGTTTTTTTTTTCCTAATCTCATGTGTATTAATTTTTATTTTGTTAGGTATATGGGATTTTTCCAATTTACTACTCCAATTCTTCTGATAAGAGATCCAGAATTAATAAAATCCATCACTATAAAAAACTTTGAGAGTTTTCTAGATCATTCTGGTTTTATCGAAACGGGAAATGATCCACTGTGGGACAAAAATCTGTTCGCAAGTAAAGGTAAAAGATCTTTTAAAATGTTTAATTTCATTACTTACAAGTATGTTTAGGTAATCGATGGCGTGACCTTCGTCAAACCTTAAGTCCTGCCTTCACTGGCAGTAAAATGCGAGCAATGTTTGTACTAATGAATGACTGTGCCAACCAATTAGTAAATTATTTTGAGGAACAAAAAAAAGATTTAATAAAAGTCGAACTGAAAGATACTTTCACTCGATTTGCTAATGACGTCATTGCAAACACAGCTTTCGGAATTAAATGTGATTCTTTAAAATATCAGGACAACGAGTTTCTGTTAGCAGGAAGAAAGTTGGCGGATTTTACAGGATTAAAACGATTTAAATTTTTCCTTTTTGGAAGCTTTCCCCGACTTTCAAAAGTAAGAAAGTGTTTTTTTTTTCTGTTGGTTTTATTTGTTATATTTCAGATTCTCAAACTTAGAATGATAAATACTCCAGTTGGAAACTTTTTTACAAATATTATAAAAGAAACCATAAGTGTTAGAGAAACGAATAAAATTGTTCGACCAGACCTAATTCACCTGCTGATGTTATCTCGAAATGGTAAACTAAAATATGAAGAACAAATGAACTTACCCGATGCTGGCTTTGCTGTAACGAAAGAATCGGAGATTGGAAAAAGCTCAAATAACACTAATTACTTATCACATGAAGATATAACAGCACAAGCTATAATTTTTTTCTTAGGAGGATACGACACAGCATCTTCTCTAATGGCTTTTACTGGCTACGAACTCGCCGTTAATCCTTCAATTCAAAGAAAACTCAGAGACGAAATTAGAGAGGCTCATAAAAGATGTGGCGGCAACATGACTTATGAAAAACTCTTAGAAATGAAATATCTCGACATGGTTGTTTCAGAGTGTTTACGGAAATGGCCTCAAGCCCTTTTTTTGGAAAGACAGTGCACGAAAGCTTTTGAAATTCCACCGGAAAAAGATGGAGAACCTTGTTTGAAAATTGAAGTTGGTGACATTTGTTGGCTACCAGCGTATGGACTACATAGGGACCCTAAGTATTTTCCTAATCCTGAAGTCTTCGACCCTGAAAGATTCAACGAAGAAAACGCAGAAAAAATACTCAGTGCTACGTATTTGCCCTTTGGAATAGGTCCACGGAATTGTATAGGATCAAGATTTGCTTTATTAGAAACTAAAATTTTGCTTTATCATTTGTTGCTGACTTTTGAGTTTGTTCCAACAGAAGAGACACAAAATCCACTCAGAATTAAAAAAGACAGCACGCTTTTGATGCCCGAGAAAGATTTTCGTTTGGCTTTTAAGCGATCTCCATTGGTCTAATTTCTATTCTTGATAATAGATCGCCCAAAATAATTGGTGTAAAAAAATAGTCTATAAAATTATAGTGTTGATATTAATAATTATAATAAACAGCATGTAATCTAAAAAAACCACAAGTTTGATATTTCTTATCAACGAAGGTTGTTTAAAGATTATTTTAATCGAAATTATCTTTGTGGTTCCTGAATTGTCGGTTTGCAGAGGAAGACGTTAATCTGCGAATGTGCAACTGTGCACCAACTACAGTATAATTTATATGAATCACTGCAATTTTAACTTGACGTTTGAGAAAAAAATGTGAACGCTTGAATTTCGATAGTTTTAGTTAAATTTAGTTTTTTTTTCATGTCGGACGTCATGTCGTAAGTTTATATATCACGTTGTCTTAACTTCTCCTGAAAGTTGTATTTCGGAATTCAGGCTTTGCTCCGCCGTCAGCACCGGACTTGTACCTCATAATTAAAGCCATCCCCAGACGAGAAGACATTCCGAGTCCGGGCCGACCGGATCTCGTGCTAACTCAAATACATGGCTTCATTAAACTCGCATTTTAATTCATTTTCGAGGGAGAAAAGTTTTTCGCCGCTTTGTTGAAGGGTCAAATATGTATTGTGTTATGAATGGCCTCTCCAGGAGGCATAAATAAATCAAGCTTCCTCCAGCCCCGACTACTCTTTCAGGTCTGGGGTGTTCATTACGTTCCGACAAGATATGCAGATACTAATAAATATACATATAAATTAGGGACAGGACATGTACCTCTATATGAATGTTAAAATAAGTTTCAAATTGTCAACGACGCAAGTTGGTTCCCTTGAGACGACGGTGTAGGGGCCAGGACTAATTCTGGTGCAGCGAGAGGCAATCTAGCTGGCTGCGGACGGGGCCTAAATTCATTAGCAAACCCAGAAAAATTGTCTACTCGCTTGATATGAAGGCGGCGGCGGTAGACGGGGGACTTGGCGAACATTGCAAACTTTTTGTGTTTTAATTTAATTCTTTATTATCTATGCACCTTGCTCAACGGCCGTGTTCTTTAATTAGGAAACCCAGGAGCACAATGGCATAATCTACCCACAGTCCCCTCCTCACGCAAACTCGAATATTTATATTTTAATTATGCATAGCCTGATATTCGAGACGACACATATTTCCAGACGCCCAAATTACGCAACAACCTTCTACTGCCAAAAATTTTTTTTTAGGTATTTCACTTCATGTTCATCTTTTCCTAAGAAGATAACTTTTACAGTAAGAACAAGAAACTTAATTTTAGCCTAAAATAAATTTACTTTGTATTTTTGAGCATGTTTTGGAGTAATTATATTTTTAATTTCTCGTTATGACAAGCTTGGGATTCTTAAAAAATAAACCGACAAATGACACTTATTACAGTGACGTGTTGCCAACCGTAAAGTTGTAATTGTACACGAAATCAGGTTTATGTCTGTCATTAAGGGTAGAATTAAACAGAAGGGGTGAGCTTTAAAGTAGTTGAAGCCTCGTACTAGAAGACAATGAAGCTACTGACAAGCACATGTCTGTCCTTTTGCATTACTCACGACATTATCACAAATTTAAATGTAACGGTCGCTCTGCTGACTAGAGACTCTGCTTCTATGCAACCTTAATTCATCTCATTTCGAGTTTGTTCGTTTCCCTATCTTACATTTAAAACAAAAGTTAAAACAAAACCCAGCTCCTTTATTAGATGATAAATTTTTAAAATTTTATCATATGGTGCGGTCCCGCTTAATTAACGAAAAAAGTAGCGCGTGTCTTAACGCTTCCTTTAAATTTGATGAATTGTTTGCTGATAAGTACATGTAAATGTGTAAACATTAACAATTAATAAACGCGACACGCACGTTATGGTTATATAATGACATCCCAAAGGGCCATTTCAATATTGCTGCGTGCGTGAAAAAATTTATTTTCTTCGTTGTTTAACCGAATTTCATTTTGTTAAAGTGGGTTTGTTGAGGGCTTATCTTCGAGTATCGCATCTAGAATTTATTATTAACGGCAACAGTTGAAATTTTTTGCTGGTGTGTCGATATCGAAAAAATTCAATCGACGGAATTGATTCAGACAACATACATGCATAAGTGATGAAGATTTGTAATACACCATTCATTAATCATGTATCCTGTTAAGTTAGATCCCCGAGGAAAGCGCCTTCAACCTTATTTCTTATTTTTCTCATATATCACGCGAAAGTCTTGACACTTGTCAGACCGACCAAACAAACTCTAGATTGCGATTCGGAGGCTCGCTTTGCAATTTCAAATGCCAATTATGTATTCGAGACACATAAGCAATTCTCAGCCAGACGAGAAATATGAAGCATTTGAAATTCTCTGTCACTCACAGAGGACGTGGTACATTGCTTCAATGACAATAAGCTTTCTGACAGTAAAGAGATTTTATAGAGAATATAGATATATCCAACAATAATTCAAAAGTAAAATAAATTCAATAAATTCTAAATTTTACAGACAGCTACATTAAATTGTTTTTGTACATTAATTACATTTGCAAATTTTTAAAATTTTTTGAATTGCTTTTAGAATCTTTGTATCTATTGCAAACTTTCGAGTTTTTGGATGAGTTCGAGTTCGATTATTCGATTTCTGTAAATTTTTACAATGTGCTGTAATATTGATTCTTTAGGTACTTTCATACATTAAATTTTTCTCCATTCTGTAACATTTTTAGATTTTAAAGATTTTGTTATTGCTATTTATTGAATTTTCTTAAATTTTAGCAGTTTTTTGGATGTGATAGAATATTTTAATCTTTTTACCTTTTTAAATTTTATATTTTTAAATTTTTTATTTCTTTAGTTTTTGAATTTTTTTGAGTTGTTTGATTACATACTTTGAATTAAATTTAAAAAAAGTAATTTTATGTAATGTTCTTATTTTTTACATTTGTTATATTTTCGATATAGTTTTATAAATTTTAAGATATGAAAAATAAATTTAATAAATTTATATTAAATCGCTGGTAAAATATGCACAAATAGAGCATTGGAAATGTGTATAATAGCTTTACGGTTTACATGGTTTCATACTTAATAAAAAAATGAAAAAAATGATACAGTAAAAAATCTGGAAGTAATCAAAAATTTGTAAAAATAAAAAAAACAATACCTTATTGTTCAAGTATTAAAAAAATATTATTAAGTTAATTATTAAAACTTTGAAATTTCAAAAAAATTTAAGCACCTACTTAAAAAACTTTACGCATCTTATGACAGTTCCACAATCTGAAAATCTTTAGTAGCAGAGCTTTTTCTAAAATTTTTAATTCTTTAAAAATGTCATAATAAAAATCAAAAAACCTAAAAAATTAAAAAATACCAATTATTTTGTAAACCCTGTAAATTTTAGAATTAGGTAAGAATTATATACAATTTAAAAATTCTAAAAAATTTGATTAATGACATTTTAAGCAAAATCACAAATACTACGTTACTTTCTCTAACTGCCCAAAATGTTTAGGTACAAACGATTCTAATAACTCTAAATGTTTCTTAGTATATAGAAAAAATAAGTAAATATGTAAATAATAATAATATAATAAAAATAAGTAAATAAATAAAATAATAATAAAATAAACTTAAAAAATTTGTTAATAATTTTTGAATAATAATGAATCCTAAAAATTAATAAAATTTAAAAAGTTTTCTGAAAAGAAAATAATACAAAAAGAAATAGTAAGTGTGATTATTTTTTTTGAAAAATTATAGCCCTTAGACAATTTGGAAAATACTGAAAATTTGAAATTCTAAATATCTGAATATCTTGAGATTTTTAATACAAAAATTGTGTTACAAAATATGAAATTTTATTAAAGTTTTTCAAACTTAAAATATCAAAAATTCGAAAATTCCAAAATTCTTAAAATTTTCAGGATAATTAAAGTTTTTTGAAATTTTGATAAATTGCTAGATCTTAAATCTTTAAAAAATCTAAAAATTCTAAAAATTTTGTAAATTCTTAACATGTTTATGTATTATTTTCTAAATTTTCATTTTTTTTAGAATTTTTAGATTTGAAGATTGTTCCTAACATAGATCTTAAACTATTTAAAAAATTTAAAAATTCTAAAAATTCTATAAATTCTTAAAATGTTAATGTATTTTTCTCTAAATTTTCAGATTTTTTTGAATTTCTAGATTTGAAGATTTTTCCCAACATAAGTTTTAAATTATTAAAAAAAATAATAAAAAAAACTAAAAATTTTAAGAATTCTGATAATGTTTATATATTATTTTCTAAATTTTCAGATTTTTTGTATTTGTTACAAATTTTAAGTTTCTATATGATTCAAATCTATTTTTTTGGACATTTTTTCTATAGGTTTTCTTTAAATTTTGTAAATCATCTAAATTATCTAGATTTTAAAATTTTTAGAGTTGTTCACGTCGTCTTCCTTGTCTCTGAAATGTTCGATTTTGAAGAAATTTTTGACTAGTTCTAAACAAATCTCAGTAATTTTACCGTCTCTGATTTTTCAGCTTATTGTTGGCGCTTCTTCATTTTCCCAAATTTTGTTGTAAATATTTTTGAAAATACTTCAAAGCGAAACATTCGTAAGTTTAATTTTTATTATTGATGTCTATATTGTATCGTCTGCATTGTCATTTCTAGTATTTCTTATCTAGGTAAAACTTAAAATATTTTGCCTGTAAATTAGGCCATAAAGAAGGCGTCGTCGGCGTTAATATTGTCTCTGCTAATGTACTTAAACAAATTTAGCAATTAAGAACTTAATTAGCTTACACTTGCAAGAAGGATCTCGTTGCCCCTTCTCAAAGTAGTATCGCGTTCCATGGAATATTTAGTCTGTTTCTGAACTTTTAGACTGTTTTCGATGCGGATGAGTGAGACGGTTCGCATAGCTTTGGGAATTTTGGTTCGTTAAAGAAAATTACATTAAGACAGGGTAATTCCTTTGGATGGGGGTAATTTTTATCAAAATTAAATCAGCGGCTTTCATCACATTTAAGGGTCGCAATATAAAATCGCGTTATGTGTTGCATCGTTAACCAACAACGGAAATGGTCTGATTCAGGATTTTTCTCGTAATTGAAACTGAGGGGATTTAAAGAATTGTGCTTCGTTTAGCTACTAATTAGTTAAAAAATAAATAAGAGGTGTGTGTCGAAAGCAATTTTTAAACCGGCGTGCTCCCCGCAACCTCGTTAAATTCAGACAGGGAATCATTCTTTGGTCCAGTAGACTTATTGTTCGCGACCATTGGTTGAGTAATGTTTGCACATCAGTATTTTATTTATAAAGTCTTCTGCTTGGTTTGATTTTAATCTTTCCATCTAAGTGCAAACAAACCTAAATAAACACTCGTTCGATAATAATCCGGAACGACTATAATTATTTGTCAAAGATCGCTGCTTCAACTACCCTCGCGATTTTCAAACGCTTGAATTTGTCACCCCTCACTTTGATTAATCGCACCCTTTATAGTTTTCCTTATATAACGTTAAATTTAATGCTATTGTATTTTGAGCTAAGCAACTAATTATTCAACTACACGCAAGAGACATTGACGGCCCAGATCACTTAAACTAGTAAATAGCGTTTTAGTTCTAAATGGTAACTAGGACTGTTTCCCTCGAGAAATGCACAACATGCATCATTTTGCCGGTTCCGTTTACATTTACTTTGTTTACACATTCCTTTTTCTGTTTATTTCATAGCATAACTTCTGTATATCACGTAATATGTTTTATTCACGAGAATTTTGTGTATTTTGTAATTGAAACTCTCTAGACACCAACCGACAGTTCGCAACAATCGGTCGAGTCAGAAATCAAACATGTAAATATGTTTTAATTAATATTTATACGAGTTTAGAGCAAAAAATATAACTGGAAAGAAAATCCCGGTTTCTCTGTACGTGAATAAGCACAAGTAAAAGTACATGCATATAAAAAAGAGGCGAGAACGATGCTGGCGTTCACTGGAGAGTTATAAAACTGTCATTCTTATAATTATTATCCTTGTTAAGTTGTGCACCTCCATTTTTTACATTTACCGGGTGCTGGTTTCATTTCCATGTTGTAAACGGGATGCCGTAAAAGCTTGCGAATTTATTAAAAAAAATTTGAGAAAAATACAAATTTATTCGTTGTAATTTAAGTGACAAATTTTGATAACAAATTTTTGAACTTTGAAAATTCGCCTTGTGGACACCGTGTAGACCAACGGTTCTTGTAATTGGTCCCTGACTCCCGAGCCAATTTTTCGCATAGAAAAACAAAGAGATGTAGGTCTTCTCCTGAATTCAGTCCGAGCAAATCCCCCATAAAAATTCGTGCAAATATGACAGAAATGGGGTAGCGAACTGTTAAGTTATGAGATATAGGAGTTGAATTATAGAAAGTGACCAGTATCCAATTTAAGTTTAGTGTGAAAGAGACGGGGTCTGAACCGGTAACGGCTCCTTCGGGACCAAACTTCATCCAATGATTCAGACCGTCAGCTATCATATCGCAGTTGGGGCGCGCTAGCACTAACGAACGATGAATTGATAATGAATGTTAATTTTCAACGGAACTGACGTAAGTGCGATCAAATTCATTTAAGGTCTGACCTACTTCACATTTTAAAGAATTTTTCATTGTGTATGAGAAGAAGAAAAAAAATGAGGAAAATAGGTAACAAATCCACGAGGGGTTGATGAAGCCGTCACAGAGGGTGGTTCGACAGGTCCTCGAGCATAGGCATATGGTGCTGCAACATACATTAGCAAGTTGCATATCACATGCAGCCTGGGGTGAGACTCTGCATGAAACATGTACATACATCGTGGGGTTTATCCGCCCCGTCGATATTCGACATAAATGCTGCATACTCTAAATCTATTTCGCATCATTCATGCATTTCCGCCGGAAACAATCAGCTTTATTCGGCTTCAAGGCAAATTAGGCAAGTTTTTAGCAAACGAGGGTTCGGGAGAGTAAGCGAGTTTTCATTACACGATTAATATTACCGCGTATAAGACTTTTTCATGTCATACCACACTAAAAAATATAATTTAAAGTTGTTAACAGCAGTAATTCATCTCAAGAATAAATAATAGAAATATTTATTAACAGAAAAAAAGTGTGCTTTGATTTATAAAATATTTGCAGCAATAAAATTCTTAAATTATTAGAATTCTCAATATTTATTTTTTATCACTTTTTAAGATGTTCTAATTCGCTCAATATTTCAAAATTTTAAAATAACAGTTTCTGAAATTCATGATTTTGAATTGTTTTTAAACTACTTTTTATTATTACATTGGATTTATTATTACATTTTAATACGTTTATAAGTGTAAATTTTAAATTTTTAAAATTTTTGTTTTTATTACAAGCTCCAAACAAAAGCTCGCAAAATTTTATTAAATTCTGTAACTCCAATAGTTATAATGTTATAACAATAAAATTGGTTGGTATTACTACGTATTTAGATTTATTTATTAGTTGTGCCAAAATAGAGAATAAAAAATTGACAATAATTTTAGATTTTTATTTAAATTAGAAGTTTAATTTTTTTATTAAATTTTGTAACTCTCGTAGTTTTGAGTTAATGACAAAAAACTTAAGCGTTTTACTATTTTTTGACACGTTTTCTAAGAGATTGCTCAATTTTTAAAAATTAAAGTTTTAGGACTAAAATTTTAATTAGTCAAAAACTTTTTTATTTAGATTTCGTTTGTTACAACAATAAAATTTAGAGACGTTATTTTTTTTTAAACAAAAATTTGAATTTTTTAGAGCAATTCTGTAGGTTTAATTTTATAAAAATAAAATTCAAAAGTGTTATTAATTACCAAACAGGAAACTGAAATTTTACGTAGTTTTTTTGGTTGAAGCAAACTAAACATTTGTAATATTTTTCTATTAAATCTTGTAACTAATAAAATTTGTAGGTACCTATTACTACATATTAAGTCTTATTTATTGACCGTGCCATTTTTTAGGTCAAAATTTTCAAAAATGTAATAAGTCTCATAGTTTTATGGTTATAACAAAAAAAAAAATTACAAAAATCTTTACTAACTTAGAAACGTTTTCTTATGGCATCAAAATCAGATTTTTTTCTGTACAATTATGTAACTATTGTCATTTTAAGACTAAAACTTTTTTTTTTTAAAGTCAACTTTTTTATAAGTTTTGTATTTCTTCTAGATTGATTGTTATAATTAAAACTTAAAATTTTTTCCAAATGTGTTCCAAATGACAAAATTTTAAAACAAGAAAATTTGAATATAAATTTAAGAATTATTTTTTAGTTTTGTGATTTACCTTCCACATTTTTTATAAAATTTTGCAACTCTTGGAGTTTTAATGCTAAAATAATAAGATATGGAGACTTTACTACATTGTACTTTTTTATTGTCCGTATCTACATAAAAAACTAAAAAAAAAAACTTCCAACAAGCGCCCATTTCTTCTAATAGACCTAAATTATTAAATTAATCCGTCGTTCCATAATAAATACTGAACTAAATAATGCAAATATAAAAAATTATAACAAATTTAGTTAAAAAACACTCCTAAATTTTTAGTTGTTTTTTTTTTGTATTCTTTATATTGTCAGATTATTGATTTCAAAATTATTTTTGAAGATGTTCAAGTTGATAGTTTTTTAAACTCCTAAATCTATGAATCGTTATTTACACAAATTTTAGAAGATCATCAGATCAATAAATATTTTTAGATTATTAGAATTATATTTTAATTTTGTGTTTGTAATTTTTATAGCAGCTTTCCAAAACTTTAAATTTGTATAAGTATAGTTTTTGTGCTTCTTTGATTCACGCTGTAAACTTCACAAGTTTAGAGGGGTAAAATTTTGAGACTAATTAATTTCTTAGGTATATTTAAAATAAAAGTCGTTACAGCGTTTGGTTTTCATTTTAATTTTAATTTATAAATGTAATTAAAATCTTATTTATAAAATTTTCTGATTTTGTTATAGATTTTTAATTTGTAGTTTTAGTTTTAGGTTTTTACGATTTAAAACATCTTGGGATTATCGCTTAAAATTTCTAAATTTTTCGATACTTATGTTTACTCTGACTTTTTAAGTAGTTTTTACGTTGCCTTGAAATAGAAGCAATTTTTTGCGAATTCAATTTTATGGTAGATTCTTACGCTTTTAGGTAGGTTGGAAAATTAAATATGTTAGATTTAAGATGTTGGTTAGGTTTTTTAATTTATGAAGTCTAATTTATGATCTTTTATTTTCTTTTTTTTTATTATTAAATTTTTCTAGAATTTTTGTTATATTTCTGAATAGAGTTTGGTCATATTTCGGCGGTAAGATATAAGCTGTTCGAGAGTTTTAAACTATTACTTACGAAATGTTGGTGATAAAATCTGAGATATATTTGAACCTCTGAAAATTTACTGCTACATCTATTCCATACGAACACAAGCATTGATTTTTTATTCGTGGTTTGATTATGACAGTTTGTTAGTTTGTTACCTGAAACACTCTAAACTGCAGAATGTAACTAATTCTCAATTAAACTTAATCTCAATTAAATTGTCAATTTTAATCAAACTGAACAAACTCTAAATAAAGTAAAAAAGTGCTTGTTAATATGTATCAGTAGTAGTAATCTTCGAGAATGTGAAACATGTTTTTTGTTCTGACAAATAAACCATTAACATTGATCTCAAATATTTATCAAAGATTGCATGCTAAAGTTCGTAAATGTTTGTATCTGATAGTAAATGTTTGAGTTAGATTGATCTAATATTACGGTTACACCAGTTTGACATAGTAGTCGACAAACAATTAATAAATTGGTGGAGGCGTCGGGTTGGAGAAAAGCTGTACTAAAATAAAACAAGCACGCATTTCACCTAAAGCTTTATTGAAAGTGTTTGTTTAAAAAGTAATAAAGTGATTCGTTTGTAGAAACATCGAAAAGGCTCCGTAAACGCAGTAATGTAATCGTGACGGTTCCGTGAGCTTTTAGGCATCGAATAAAGCTTTCAACCCTATAATCTAAGCATTTAATCTCCTAATTCAAAATGCGATTACAGTAAACTTAATAAACTGATTAGCATGCAGATCTGCAGAGTGTCATCTTCACATCCGTGGAACAAGTTAATCAAGCGAATTATACGAAATCTTAGCACAATGTCAGGTGAACGGAGTTTAATTAATATGCTCACAGAGCTAAGGTGCTCTAATTCAGTTATGAAATATTAAGCGAGTCAAGCCCCGAATTAGCGGCTTGTCATCAGACATACGACGAATATAATTCATAGACGGGGTGCACGCATCACGTGTTTAATAATCTCATGAATCTATTCGTCGTTTTAAGTGTGTTTCTTTGTTTTATGTAAATGAGAAGTAGCCGATGACCGGAAAAGCCAAGGGGATGTGTCACTTGAAATGAAAGTTGAAGGCTGCTTCATTTTTTAAATATTCACTGTTCGGTCGAAACGTAAGGGAAGCCACTAATCTCACTTAGAATGCATTATTCACTCCGACTTTATGCTTGATTATTTACCGCCGAAAAATAAACCTCCATTATTAAGTTATCGCGAGGAAAAAATTGCATAGGCTGCGTTTTTCTATCGAACTCGTGAATATTCAACAGTTTCGCTACGCAAAGTTTCAATGAAATTAATTTTGTTTTTTGTGAATTTTGAAAGGTAATAAAGTCGCGTTATGCTATAATGTATACGGCAATGAATCAGCAATATTTGTGACACTTTTATGACGGACCGCATAACACAACTGTACGTTAAAGGGGTCAAATATGTTGTTTATGGCAGGCCGCGATGGAGCCACCCATCACCCCAATTAATTGCAATGATAATCTTGTTGCACTCAAACTGTCCCAATAACGAGCTATTAAACATTAAATTCTTTATCCAACACGGCGATTGCAATAAATCAAACAATAAAAGATTTAAATGCTTTCATTTACGTTACAATACAGAATTGGACTGAGACCATAAGTACACTCTCGATTACATGTTTTATACATAATCAAATCTACATAACGAGAGTAGGTCACAAATTAATCTAAATTTGAATTAAATCGAAAAAAAATGCAGTAAAAAACACCAGATATAATTTCTTGCCATACATTTATACGAAAAAAAAGAGAAAATTGCAAAAATTGTCCTTGCAACTTATTTATTGACGATTTGTCTCACCCAACTTCACCACCACGATGTTTTGTTCTTTATCTGTCATTAATTAATTAATTAATTATTTCTAATTAATTTCTTATTTAATTTAAAAAACGTATTAATTTAAAATTAATACAAAGACATTTACAGATTTAATTTGAAGGTACGCCGAATTAACATTTTTAAGGGAGATACAAAATTCACCTTCAAAAATTTACAAAAAATTTACTTTCTCCTAGGTGTAGCAAAATGGAAATTTGAAATCCTTTTGAATCTTTGTTAATCTAGAATTTTTAATTTGCATGAAGTTTAAATGTTCCATTTTCTGCAAAGGTGAACAGCACAAGTGTTATCGCGTTTTTAATTATTTAAATAATAATATAATAAAATTTTAAAGCGTCATTTTAACATGTTTATTCGGTGTGTCTAAATTTAAATTATTAAAACAAAGTTTTGAAAGTAAAGTACAGTAAAGAAGGTTGGTATTATTACGTACTTAGATTTATCAGTTGTGGCAAAATAAAAATCTAAAAAAACAATAATTTCAGTTTTTTTTGACGAATAATGTAAAACGTTTTTTAAGAGATTACTCAATTTTGTAACAATTACAGTTTTAGGACTAAAACAAATATTTTTAACGAGTCAAAAATTTTAATGTGTATTGTTTTCGATTTGTAACTCTTGTGGTTTTATTGTTACAACATGTTTTATTGTTTTTTGACGAAATAAAATTTGAAATTTTTAGTTTAATTCTATAATTCTAGTAGTTTTAATGTTATGACAATAAAATTTACAAATGCTATTATTTTTAACACGTTTAGTCAGTGTGTCAATTATTGAAACACTAAAACAAAAAACATAAATCTTAAATAATAAACCAAAAAAGTGTAATATTTTTATATAAAATTTTGTAATTAATAAAGTTTTTTCAGTTAAACAATAAAATTTGTAGATACCTGTTACTACGTATTTAGACATGTTTATAGATTGTGCGAAATTTTTTTGACACATTAAAAAGTAAAAATTTTCTAATAAACGTAATAACTCTCGTACTTTTGAAGTTATAACAAAACTTTAAGAATTTTACGATTAAAACGTTTTTTAAGAGCATCAAAATCAAACTATAAAATTCTCTTCATTCATGTAACTAATGCAGTTTTAAGGCAACAAGTCAAAAATGTATTTTTTTATCGAACTCTGTATTTTCTCTAGTATTATTGTTATAACAATATAATTTAAATAAGTTTTTTTCTTTATTAAAAAAAATTTAACAAAAAAATGACATTTAAGAATTATTTTTTATTTTTATTATTTACCAACCAAAAATCTTCACATTTTTTTATTAAATTTCTTACCTCTGGAAGTTTCAACGCTGAAAGAATAATACAAAAACTTTACTTTACTTTATTTAACCCAACTATTTAAATTATATCAAATATATTTTTGAAGAGTAACGATTTTTTTTGAAATTAACCATTTTTTTGTTAGTTTCGTGTTTATTCAATTTTTATGTAACTAAGCTCAAGTTTTAAAATTGTTTTATAAACACAATGCAGGTAAAATAACATTAAAATTACAACTTTTTTTCTAATTTCTTTTTTGTAACGCACACATTTTGAATAATAAACTGCTACCAAACCCATAATCTAGAAAAAAAATCGACAAAAAATTAATCGTGGCATTTTTTGCAATTCGCCGTATTTTTAGCAAAATGCAACGAATTTCCGAACTTATTTTAGAAAACTAATTTAAGAATTTTACATGGGAAAAATCGAACAAATTATGTTTAGCCTATTTGATTCAAATTGAAAATGTCAACTCTGAAATAAAAGTATCACCATGTGCCATAAAATTCCCTAAACTATCAAAATTGATTCTATTTGTAAAAGATCATATAATAAATATAATATGCAAATTAGAAAAAATAGCGTACAAAAACTTCTATAAAGCTTAAAAGCACTCGTCCTCTACAGGTGATCTTGCCTTCGGCTAGAGACTCGTGTCCTGTTTTATAAAACTTTTTTTTATTGTACTATTAAAAACTGTTTATCTGACTCATAGTCACTACTATTCAGAATATCATTATTAGATTAATTTTGTTCATGAGTTTGTGATAGCTTTGAGTTTTAATCAAATTTAAATCTGAGAAAATTTGTGTAAATGGAGTTGTAATCAGAAATTAAAAAAAAGAGTGGAAATTTCTTCAAACTTCAAAATTTTATTCGTTATAATGGTTTCTTGCATTAAAATAGTTTTAAAACCAATATATTTAGTTCGTATTTTCAGATATTCAGTTGTAAAAAACTGAGACCTTAAAAAATAAAAATGGAGAGAATATTATTGTCAATAAATTAATTATGTGAAAAAGCTGACAATAGTTAAAGCACTTGAAATGTAGCGAAATAAAGTCTCATCAACCTTGTGCAGGCAAGATTTTTAAATTAAAAAAAAAAAATCTTAATGTTCAAGTTTCTATTTTTTGGAGGAGCAACTTAGAATCTTTTTCTTCCAAGATTTCAAAAGACTTTTTACAATACTTCCAAAAAAATTATACAAATGCTAAAATTCGAGTAAGTTGTTTGATACCTGGAAAGAGTGGTCAGTATTAGAAGATTTAACAACAACGTAATATTTTAATAAACCTTTTGGTTCATTGTTTTTTCTTTTGACATTTAGGCCACAAATTTTAAAATATTTAGAAAATAAAATACTCGACAGAATTCAGACGTGAGAAAAAGGAAGACATGGGATCGAAAATAAAAAAGTGTGAAACAAGATTGCGCCTTTCGTAGGAAGGAAAGGGAAAGTTTTTATTCTATAAATAATTATAAATTTGTATTTAAAGATTTTTTTCCATTTCAGGAAGGATTAAACAATTTCACAATATAAAATCGTCTGCTGAGTTTTTCGAAATTAGATTACACAGACCTAATTATTAACTCGCAGTGCATTTTTAATTATCGCCGGTCTGTTAATAACCATTAATAGAGTTGATATCGGCGGGCTGGGCCGATTATCTGATGGCGTCCTGACGCTGTGTGCCCGTCCGTCGGTTGGCGCCGCGCCCCCGGTGACGAGTAATTAGCGAAGGTGCTTGACGCCACCGGGTGCGGCTGATTTGTTATATGGTTTCCGTCACTCAACTCGAAATATTGCGTCCAAGATAAAAACACATCGTAAAGTTGGTTGCATATATTAACTATGGACTCTTATCATCAATCGAATGGGGTGTGACATAGCGAACTCATAAATCTCCTTAATTAAGACAGGTATTGGGAGGGTCCGGTGTAAAGTGTCCGGTGACACGTTTTATATACGACGCATATTGTAAAAATGTTCTTCGGAAGCTTCGCGTGAATTCATTAAAGATAATTGTCGACATAAATTTAATAGCACAGGCTTCGAGAACGACGCGGAAAAAATTAAAAGGTTCTGTTGCTTCGAATTATTCATCGATCATTTCTAACTTTTCGTCTACGATATTCATTTAGCCTGTTTTATCTCCCTACAGTTAAAACCACTAGATGCATAATTTATCACATCGAAGTAACGTTGAATGTTGAAGAGGGAATTGTGAGAGATGCCGAATTCTTCAAATAGCATGTATGCATCACACACGTCATGCAAATCTCCATTGCATAAACAGAATTCCACAATATTCCGTCCACGATCCTTTGGGTTTTTTATCAATTGATCCAAACAAAATCTCAACGGATTTTGCCGCCACTGATTCCGAATTTGAGATTTTCAAAAAGACCGTCATACACTTTAATCAACTCGTATAATTTATTAAAGAAATGATCGTTCTCGTCGAGAAGACTGGCGTAAGAAGTAAAAGAAACAGAATTTTATTACACTTTAGTACGACAGCCAGAAGTAAAACTGCAGAATTGTTAGCACTAGAAACTGGTATCGACCTGAGGTCCCCCAGGATTCGCACTCCAACAGTCTCGATATTGCAAGAAATAAGATATCAGCGGGTGAAATTTGGCAAAATAATTTGTAGCTTCCTGAAAGTTAAATTGAATTCGCTATATATTTCATGAGAGCAACTTTATATAAAAATCATTTCTGAGCGATTAACTTTTCTTTCCAAAAAAACGTCGAACAAGGAACTAGAAGGGTTAAAATGAAGATTAAGCTCGAGACAGATTTGAATAATTAATTAAGAATCGATAATCTTAAATGAGTTGTGTATTTAAATAAGCTTTTGGTGTGAACGGAGGATAATATCCTCAACGGGACCATCACAAGGAGCGCGGCTTCTAGGATCAGTCTCTTCAGCTCTAACCACTCATTACGCTGGGTCGCGGATCTTGTTTCAATTAGAATGATCGAGAGCTCTGGAGTCTCGTTTCTGCCATCCGCACTTCATCACCAATGATGATGGATGAGATGAAGAAAACAGACTAGACGAGGATTACGAGCGAAAACGGAAATCAACACTAATCCATCAGGTTATCCCATTTCAAAAAAATATTCTGCAGTTTTGCTTTACTTTTAAAAAGCAGTTCCGAATGCTAAATTAATTTTTAATTCGAATTTTGTAACAATTTAGGTGCAACCAAAGTAATTCTAGTTAAAATAGCACAAGAATTTTACCCATTTTCAAAAAAAGTTTTAAAATGGTGGATGCGCCGGGTCAGAATGTTTTGTATGAAATTTGGTTCTGCCAGAATGACTTGCGGACTCAGACAAATCTTAGCTACGATTGTCCACTAAAATGTCGTTAATTTATTAAAATTTATTGTTATATTGTTTCCGTTTTGGTGGGCATAAAATACGTCATCCAACTAGCGAGAAAGTTGCCTTGCCTCTTACGCCAGCTCTATATAAGGGTAGTTTCCAAGCGTTATATTTTTATTGGATCTGTCTGTGGTCGAGTTTAAAAAGCGCGTACCAATTATTGAAGTCTGGTGGCTATCATAGAGAATCTGATAGTCGCCGGTAGCGCTTGCAATCCGAACTCAATTTGATTTCCAGAGTCTTATATCCCGTGGGAGTCTAATCTGGTCTAAGCTCGACCTGCAAGTGGCCACGATATGATGCGGCGAGTTAGCGGCAGCAAAACTCAATATTCAGCCGGCTGGAAACCTTATTAAGGCTGCCACTCAGACGGAACCAAACATGTCATATAGTATGCAGATGGGCAAGAGTCGCTTTTGCAATTAACGACGTTAACCACCATTAGGTAAACCGAGGAAACGTCAAGAAATGTACGCGGACCGACAATTTTTAATTTTTAAACAGGTAAAAGCTATCAACACCGAAACGACCAAAGCTGAAGGATACTTTACCTCAAATTAGCAGCGGGGCTACATTCGATTTGTTGAAGACTTATCGGGATATCTTTTATTTCCATAAAACAGACTGTATGAATAATAGATAGATCCTTTTAAGGGTGTGTGTGTTTTTCTGTTCTCGATTCTGGTGAGGGGAAACTTTACATCCCTTCTAGTTTTCCGCGAGATATGTGCGAGTTTGTTCCTTTATATCCATTTCCTTAAGTAATGTTACTTATGTCGTTTTCCACTTTACATCAATTTCACAATTTCAAGACTTCTGTTTATGGATTTCAATGCGATTTTATTATCTACTTTTATAACACGCCATCAAGAATACAACACGTCATTAATCACCAGTTTGTGTTTTACGAAACAAAGGCATTGCCTTTAATTAATTAAGTGGATGGAGTAATTAAAACTAAAATTTGAATTTTTATAGAAAGGTCGTTAAGTTCTCAACACGAGCATGAAACGTAAATTGTTTTTTTCTTTCCTTAATTAATCCACAAAATAGTAGTTGACAGAAGTAATTACGTACACTTTTTAAGTTAAGAAAAATAAACACATCTCCTTTAAAAAAATGAGAGAAATTTTCGTATATATTTTTCGACGAACAGTTACAAATTAAAGTAATAATGGCACGAAAAACGACACCTTATATGGAGGAATTTTTGTAGGAGGCCTACATGGCAGTTGATTAAAACTAAGTTTGATTCTAAAAATTTAAAGAAATTTACGCTAAAAAGTTAATTTTTGAATAATCTATCGATGGTTGATAAGCTTTCGTTCAATTTACTCGTAACAATCTGGATTGATATTAGGTATATTGGGTTAGGTACTAATGTAATTAAAAGTAATATCAAGCCTTTCTAAGAACAACATAGTTTCACCATTTATAAAAAAGTACCTGAGTACTTATTGCTTTAATTTCTTTGGTTGATATTGTAAAGATCTTGGTTTTTCTCCTCGCTTTTTCGAGAAATTAATTCTTAAACTGCGTATAAATAAGCTTAAATCAGACAGGTAGCAGTTTATAAAGCCGAAAGATTCCTCGGCGGATATTTGCATGAGAATTGAGTGTTTGCTTAGGGCCAAGTTTATGCCTCCCCCGACACGACACATACTTTTGATAATTCGCTCACCGTTTGCCTTGACACGCCAATACCAAAAACACGCATTCCTAAGAAACATAAACTTGCAATTAGTTAATGAAATAAATACTATCGTCCGATTATGAGTTTCCATTCCCTCTGTGAAATAGATGACTTTAATTAACAACTAGTCGTCGTTGGGGTGGCAAAAGTGATGGAGAAATTCACGATAAAGAATGTTAATTAATGAATTTATGATCACAAAGAATTTGGCCGATTTGTTTGGAGTAATTGGGCTAATTGCTGTTTTCCCGTTCTTCAGTTCTCGCTTCGGCTAACCGATGTTAAAGAGCCCCCATACATCTCGCAGGTTCTATCTCTTGAGATATCGAGGTGGGAATGAGAGCTTCTGGATCCCCTCTCAGGGGCACCATGATTCTTCCGTCGAGGCCTCCCTGACTATGTTTACGGACTTGTTCCTATTCTTGTTCTTTTAATGTTACATTACGATACAATGGGAATCGTGCACGTAAATTCACAAAACGATGTTTATTCTAACGTTAAATTTTAATGCTTTCAATTTTCGGTTTCTAGAAGCTATTACACAGAGGAACTGACTGACGGAATTTGCAAATGAAGAAGGGGCTGCAACAAAGAGTCACACATGAGAGCAACGGTTCAATCTTTCATATGTACTTTTATTTCATTTTCATTTAACTGCTAATCAAGGAATAATTTTGGTTTTTCATTTTAAAACACTTCGATGTTCAAACTTCAGATTTCAAAGCCTCTTTTCTTATTAACTAACTAAATACGTTAAGCTTGCTGTTCAAAGCCCTAAAAAAGTATATAAAAATGGGGACAACATTCCAAGACATTATACAAAGTATGATTGAACACCTTTTCGTTCGCTTTCGAATCCGAATATTGCAAACAATTAGTGGAAGCGTAGGCGCGAATTTATTGAAAACTCGGCTTGGCTGTATTTGTAGAAGACGATGATTGATCGTTCCCACGTGTATTTGGTCAAAACAGAGAAATGACAAATGTTTGCGAAAATATAAAACTTTTTACATGACAAAAGTTTTGTGAAAAATTATTGAGGATTGAATTTGTGTTCGGGTGTGTAGGGGTTCAAGGCGGTCTGTTTCGTTAAGTTGGAAACTTGATGTCCACAGGGATCACATCAACTTGGCAAACATCGGCGCGGTAGGGAAAATGGACAAACGTGAAAGAAGCGTACCCAAAGTTAGAGGAATACATCAGAAAGTGTGTTTATGTATGTGTCTGAGTGTGTACCTATCATTTTGCATGACTGGATTTATTTTGTTTGCGGCCTAGAATTGTGTATTCTGGGAGTTTAACGGACTCCAAAACGTGTGATTTCATTTGTGAGGATCCCTTGTGTTTGGTGGCTGTTTCTTATTTGAGGGTTGCTTTTTATGCACGCGGGCGATTTTTACCGTTATTATGCTGTGTGCTCTAGAGAGTCTCCTTAGATTGAAGGAGCCACATCAAAAATTAAAAATCATTCTTTCACAGGTACACGACGTTCGTTCACTTTTGATTTGACTTTGCATTTGTTGGACTTCGCGTAATCAGCTATTCTACCTAAAAGAAACCTTTGTTGAAAGCGGAGTTTCAGAGGTTACCGATGGGATTTATCTACCACACTAGCTAGCTCCTTCTTAATTAAATTCAAAGAAAATCGAGAGAAGTAAATAAATTGTATAAACACACTTTTGTTAAAAATTACAAATAATCTACATTTCACTATTCTTAAGTATCTTGGAAATTTGAAAGCTAAATGTAAATTTTAGAGATTGAAAAGCTACAATTTTTTGTAGTCTCTTAAATTTTATAATCTAAAAACGGAAGAATAAAGAATTTAATAAAAATTTGGTATCTTAAAATAAGAAATATGTTACAAACTCTGTCAAAATTTGCCTGTACGTGTTTCAGAGTTAAAAATATAAAATCCAAGAGTATTTTGAAAATATATTTGAAAATTTATAATCTAAAACTTGCAAATTTCTAAGATTTTAGAACTTTTTTTCTACTAAATGTTACTGGAATAACAATTTTAAAAATTCAAAGCTCAGAATTGAATTCCGAAATATATATGTGAAATTTATCTAGTTTTAATGTTCTTAAATTCTAAATTATTACTCTAAAATGTAATGTAAAATGTAAAATTTGAGAATGTAAGTGTTTAAAGAATCTAAAATAAGCAATGCAACAAAATAAAAGAATCATTTCAAATATGCAAAAAATTTAGAAAAATATAGGTAAAATATTCATAATTTCGATACTTCAAAAAGTATTAAAAATGAAAAATATGAAAAGAATTCACTTTACTTCCATGAGACTGAATTCAAATACGTATCCAAAACAACCAAAAATGTAAAAAAATTGGTATGTAAAATTAAATTCTTGTTAAAACATTAAGAAATAATTTAAATTTAATTTTTATATAAATTTAAATTTAAATAAAAAACTCAAATAATATAAAGACCACAAAAAACAAACAAATTAAAAATATATATTATAGATAATTATAGTTAAAATTTCAAAATTTTGAATAATGTAGAAATTTTCTACATGGGTTCAAAAATTATGAAACAGACATCCAAAAGCCTTTTCAAGAAAATGTATAAAAAATTGAAGGCATTAAAAGAACCTAGGAAATCTAAAATAAAGTGAAAAATTTGAAGAATTCAAGAAAATTAAAAAACTACATAAAGTTCTAAAAACGAATTATTTGGCACCCTTTTTTCCGATGATAACACAAATAGAATCCTGGAACTTTTTGCGTCACCAAGTAGCTACCGTGGAGTTCTACAAACGTGCAAAAACTCATCCCGATCTATCGAGCGGTTCAAAAGTTATGAGGAAATTTCTAAAAATCAACAAATTTTCATCGATTGAGTCAGAAATTTTTTCGAAAAATTTTGCCATTTTTGAGGTCGAGTTAACACCGGCATTCTTAGCATTTCGGACCCTAGAAACACGATAACGAAGAGATATCAAAGAAATCTCTTCAAACAAAAAAGTTGAAAAATCCTCGAAATCGCCAAAATTTTGCCCTTTCGACGCAAAATGCAACTTTCCAAAATTTCGGATGGCGATAACTCCAGAACTATAGGTCGTACGTGAATTCCCGTGGCACCGTTAGATTCCTCGTGAAATTCTATGTAAGATAGGACGAAATTAACCACCAGAAATGCAATAATAAAAGATTTATAGGGGTCCATATCTTTTCAAATAATTTTTCGAACCCATATTTTGGCAGTTTTAAAAAGAATAGAAAAATAGAAAAAAAAGAATGTAAAAATATATAAAAATACAAGCTTTTCAAAGCATCCAGAAAATTGAAAAAATTCTAGGAAAAAGATTCAAGCGAGTTAAAAACCTTCAAAATATCAAATGAAAATATCAAAAATACACAAAGTGTAATAAATTCTAGAATTCAGAGAGCATTTAAATTCTAAAATTTAGTTAAAAAAAATAGGAATATAAAGGATTCACACCATTCAAAGATTTAAAAGGAAACAAAAAAATTAAAAAAGATGAATCTGAAAAGACTTAGGGAACCTGAAAAATCTGATAAAGCTGAAAAATCTGTAAAACTTTAAAAACCTGAGAAATCAACTCAAAATTGAAAAACTACAAGAAATAAAAATGACAAAAAAAATTCATAAAAAAAATCAAGCTTTCAAGATATGAAAATTATAAAAAAACTAGAAAAATTTTGAAAATTTAAAGAAAAAAAATCAGTATAAAGAATCTAAAGCATACAATGAATATAGTTAGTCCAAGCATTAAAAAAAATACAAAATCAAAACAAATTCAAAAATGCACAGCACAGTTTATCAAAAAATTTAAAATTCTGAACAATTAAAAAAAATAAAAGTATGAGAAATATCTAAGTATTCAGAAAATTCATAGAAGAAGCAAAAAACGCAAAAAATATTTTGCAATCTAGAAAATTTATGAACAACCTATGATGAGGCATAAACATTTTGAACAAACTACATATATTAGAATTTAAAAAAATATTTAACAGCACATAGAAATTTCTAAAAACTGTAGAAAATGTTGAAAATCTAGAAGAGAAATAGAGGAACTTGGAGAATTTACAAGTAACGAAAAATACAACGATCCAAACGATATCCCATCGATGAAAATAAAATCAAAAAATTTAAACAATCTAAAAGAATACACAAAGTCTCAAATTTAAAACAAAAATTTTAAGTTGTGTAGAATCTAGAAGTTAGAGAGTAAAAATTATATAAAAAAAAAATGAAAAAAATATGAGTATTAAGAATTCAAAACATTCAAAGAACTCATGCAGTCCAAGAAAAACTGTAGAAGCACAAACTAAACTTAGAAAACCTTAAAAAAATTGAAAATTCAGTGCTAATTTAGAGTATTAACATGTTTGAACAAATTTTTTAAATATTAGATATATTTAAAATAAGATCAAAACTTCAGACTTTGTTGTTGTAAAATTATTAAAAAAATTATTTCATAAATGTTTACATAAGCTCAAAAAAGACAAATAAATAATTACCAGTCAGAAAATTAAATAGCTGTTTCCTGTTACTGATAAATGATAAGTTTGAACATATTTGGAACATGTTTAGAACACGTGTAATTGTGTTAAATATTTTTTTTTTCTGGTCCTTCTTAGTGCACTGTTTATATATAGAAACTTACCGTTTAATTCCATCATCTTTGGAACAAGTAAGACATCCATGAATCGTGTTAATTAAAAGATCCGTCTAAAGTTCGGTCGGAAATCCTTCGAGACCTTATAATTGTTCTAATGGTATCTATCATGAGGACATGCGGAGAGACAGACACAATCTAATTATGCAATTTAGTCTGACATGAAGCGCGACACTGATGTCACTCGGGAGTGACTGACAACGCTGCACTAATCATTCCGAATTCTGTCTCCAACTCTCTTGTGCTTCCTATGCAGTACATACAACAACAATCAGAGCAATTAGTCCCCATATCGACCACAACAATGCAGCATCCTAAAAACGGCGACAAAACAACCTCGCTCTGAAAACCGAATCGGAGACGAATGTAAAAGAAAAGTGGTATCGTCTGAATAAGCAAATCAAACAATGACGAGAGACGAGGTGTAGAAGGAAGCTCTTTCGAAAAGTAGATGTTTCTGTGAAGGTGTTGTGAGTAAAGTTATTCCGTCATTCAAGACGGGTGGATGTTGCAATCTCCGGGGATTTGCTGACAGGGTGAGACGAACGCGGGACAGCTTGATGCTTCGTCGTCTCTTTGCCGTTACAACTATTGTGCATTGCACTTCTCAACAACACTTTCTTTGCATTCTTACGTTGAAATTCTTATTTTGAAAAGTTCTAGACAGCCGGCGAGGTTTTCACAATGTGGAATTCTTTCAAAGGCGTTTTCGGGTTTTCGTTTTGTTTTCTTCGTGCTTATTCAAACGTATTAAAATTATATTTACTGCTAAAATCTACAATTATTCCTTCCAGAAAGTATAACAGAAAAAAATATTTTTTTAAATAAATACATGAATTATAATTTTAAATATGGCTTAAAATTCTTTTTTTCTTCTTCATACACACATAAATGTATATACAGTCGTCCGGAAAAAATGACGTTATATAGCCCTAATACACTTTAAGTGCCTTATAATGAGCCGTAAATTGACAGTGGGCGACCGATTAGTACATATTTACCATCTTTAGCATAAATTAACAGACGTTGAACGAATCCTACATTTTGCCAGGTCCGTATTCAACTCACGAATAATACATTTTAAAAATATTTAAAAATAAATTGACAGTTCATTCAAAAAAGTTTTGTGCAGGTGTCCGGAATGTCGTGCACGTTTTCAAAGCTGCATTTTCAAGACATTTCACTAAAAACGAGTAAAATATTTAAAAAATTCTATGTCTTTGTTTTTCATACAATATGGTATGATAATAATCATAATAATAATAATAATAATAATAATAAAAATAATAATAGTAATAATAGTAATAAAAATGATAATAGTAAGAATAATAACAATAACAATAAAATAGTAATACTAAAAATTCATTATTAATGCACAAACAAAAAGAAATATAAATGGTTCTCTATAATTTTTTTTTTTATTTGTGAACAATGAAATGTCTGGATGTTTGACTTCCTGACAGTAATTATCACAGTAAAAACATTTTAATTAACATTTTATTTTAACATTTTATTTTTATATTAACGTTTATTTTCCAAGAGTGTTGCCCATTTTCTAGCTTATAATTCGAAAATAAAAGACGAATAATTTTTCAAAATATTTTTCTTGCATTGTACTACATCGTTTAGTGTTTTACCTCCGGAGACGCGCATGACATTCAGTACACCTGTATATACAAAGTATTACTAAATTAAATACAATTGCTGTTCTCATTATCATTTTCGGCATATACCGTAATAATATTTATTGGGAAAATATAAAAATTCCTTTTTTTTAGATTAAGGGATCTTTTTTTTATCAACGTTTAATAAACATTGAAAATTATTGGGTGTTCGTTTAATAATCTGGTAGCATTATCTGAAAATCGTTTGTTTGGAAAACGTATGTCACGTTATTAACGGATATAACCTCACTATTAAATGACAGCAAGGCTTGAGTAATCGCAACAACATAAATAACTCCTGAAAAGAACAGATTTTTGTAAAGAAGCCATAAATATCACAAATACGCACGAGTATGATCACAAGAAACAATACAATTAAACGCAATCAAGAATAACAGCTCAAGTTGACAGTTGACAGTTGACAGAGAGAATGACATGAATTAATGAATGATGTTACGACATGCCTTCACTCAAACAAAAAAATCCATAGGTAATACTACCAGAACATTGAATGAACACCCGATAAAATTTCTGCGTCTGGATGAAGATGCCGTCTTTTTTCCGGAGATTTCCTTCGATGCCCATATGCCCAAATCAAGTTAATTGCAAATTAATGAGAGTTGGTAAATTCAATTTCTTAGAATACGGCTCTGTAAATGTTGCTGTCCACCAGATATATATAATGTATTTTTTTCTGGACGACTATATGTGGCATAAATATGTAATTATGTTCTTCGGGATATTATCTACTTTCAAGAATTGTGTGGTGTTTGTTAAAATTTTCAAACCCGCCTTTGTGATTTGTGTTGTTGGTCGGGATTAGATTGCCCGTCCGTCCGTGTTTGAACGATCTGACGAAGAACCGGAAGAGCATCCTCAGTAGGAAAATTGAAGTGCAGGAGGCGTGATGAGGCAGGATAATAAGACGAAGAAGGTGTTGTCATACAAAATGTATGCGGCATAAGTGGATTTTCCCGAAGAGTTAGAGCGTTCCGAGTGAATTAGAAAACCGCAACGAAGCCGGGATTTAGATAAGGAATTCAGCCGGACGATCAGCGCCGTCCCCGGCGACCGCCAGGAAGCCCCTTAGAATACAAAGCCGCGTTTTGACCACATTGTGACATCCCGTTATAAATGTTTCTGTTCCCAGAGACATGTTTTATTCTCGTACCGCCCCATTTCATACGTCATACGAGACATCGGTCGAAGAAGCGGACAATTCAAAATAAATTTCGCAGTGCAGAAGTGGTCAAAGTCGTAATCCCTAACGGCAATGTAGGAGGCCGCCATTGGCCGCGACCCCCGCGGGAATCCAAGAATTCGTTACTTTTCTTGCGGCTGTCTGTAATATTTTCCATAAATCATCGAGGCCGGACCTGACCTGCCAGGATGTGTAAGAAAGTTTAGATGGATTTAACTGTTTTGCAGGGTGAGAACCACACGGAATATATATGAAAACACGGAATGAATTATTATTAGACTTGCGGCTCGGGGAGCGAACGCCGCCCCAATACGAATGGATGTATGATTGATTCGCTTAAATTACAATTTTCGGAGTGCTAATCCGGTACGAAGGAAAAACGCATTTGTGAACCATTAAACATTTATCGAATTCCTCTTTCTGTAATAACTTGAACAAGCCGACCAATAAAAAAACATTATGGGCCCCGAAAGATCGGACCGTTTCAATTTTTCAAACAAACTCTTCGGACCGGTAATTTTTTAGAATTTGTGCGACGCTTGTCACATGCACTGTTTACGGTCAGGGCATGGTGATATCAATAACATCGGAAATAAATGCACTGCTCGATTTGATTTCGACAGAATTTTATTGGGGAGTGAATTTCGAGGGAGATCAATAAATAAAAACACCATCGCCGACAGCATCGGTAGACGAAATTCGACGAAAAATTAAGGCAAGCCCGAAAAGCAATTTAACCAATCTTACAACAATATTTTTTCATATTTCATCAATAAAAATGAAAAGCGAAATATGCTTCCAAGCCGAAGCTTACTAGATCGGTGATTTTAAATTAAAATAAGAACAAGAAGAAAAATGTAATCAAAATTTTTTTTAAGCTTTTAGTTGCTAGAAGTTGTGTTGGCAAAAATGTAAAAAACTGAGAAAAACCATATCAAATATAAACAATAACATATCAAAATTTTCTATTTAATATAGCTCTTGGTACCTTTGGAAAATTCGATCTTGAGAAACAAAACTGAGTTTTTTGGGTTTCAATAAATTTTAGATCTGTTAACATGGAGAAAACTGGCAAAATCAAAATACTTATTTATTATCGAAATATAAATTTATTAAAAGGTTGTATTGCTTATTTTATTTGTGTAATCTGTTAAAGTAACGCATAGACGCGTTTTTCCAATTTGCAATTTTTTTTATTACTTTCAGCAAACTTGTTTTATTCGGAATTTTTTTTTTAATTTATAGTTAGCTAAGTTTCTTGGATAGAAGTGCTAAGTTTCCTGTAATGCAAAATTGAGCTATTACTTTTTTTTTATCAAAATAATAGATATATCTATCAAAAAACGAGTTCAGAAAACGAGCGGCAAAGTCATGAGCGTTTTAATAGGCTTAGAAATAAGTTTATTACATTATTTTTTCTACTTCACACCTTTTTTGAAAATTTTAAACTTGAATTTAGATTGTTAAAATGTGATAGATTATGTTGTGGTTGGTATAGTAAATGTCAGATTGTGACAAAATAAAAAATTTGTAAGTTTATATATGAAAAAGAAAATTTAAGCATTATGAAAAAATATTTTGGGACATTTGAAAAATTATGAAGGACTAAATTCAAATTATTTTCTTTATGTTCAACGAATTTAGTGTTAAAGTCTTGTTTAAATATTAGTAGACATGGCGACATCTTAAAGTACAGCAAACGGCAGGCTCTTTTAAAGCGGGTATTTGTTAGGTACCTAAAAAATCTAAAATTTTAAAAGAAAAAAAAGATGGATATTGTTTTTGGCTGTCTAGTGTCACATATTAGATACCAACATTTGATTTCATATTTTCTGATTTACAAGAAAAAATTCTACTGTAACAAAAAGATAGGTGCATTAAAATTTTTTTCAAGCGAAAATTGTAAATTGCCAATAGGTTTGGATTTCAGTAGAATCCTAATCTAAATTAGACTCCGATAGATTGTCCAATTCTCCATAGAATGAATCATGTGGCAATAGTATCGTTAGAGGTCAAAGTAATTTCCAGCAGAATACTATGACAAGCACCTTACCTGGTGTTAATCAAAATCAACACATCCACTGTTACGATTAATGTGTAAAATAATTGTACATTGTATGATAAAAATTAATTCAAATAAAAAACATTATTTCGTTCTTTTGACGTTTAGTTGACAGAGACACTTAGAATGGTTAACAACTTTGAAAACATAAATTACACCAGTTCTACTACGAAACTTAATTAGGCCATTACAGCACTCATTCGAGTGCTTTAAGAGCTCGCTTATAGACGCGAAGTAGTAAAAATATGATTTCTACACAACTTCGTGATCTGATGTACAAAACAATTTCCAGTTTATCCTTGTGAATTGTGAATTTTCACAAAACTTTCTTATGTAAGTGCGATCATAAAAGTTTCGTGGGGGTTAAATCATCTGAAACTGAATCAAAATCGGATGTTTCAAATGAAGTGGGCTTGAAATTGAACATCTTGGAGCAGTAAAGCTGCGATTTGGCCATCAAGATGTACGCCGTGTTTAAGCCGATGACACCCTAGGGTGAGATTGCTCCTGTTGGCACGCACCAGAACCTTCCGTCGCTCACTCGAATCGCTATTGAATAACATTTAAATTTGTCATTTTGTGCCCCGAATTCGAAGATCGAGTTTCGTATTCTGTGGAGCTTCTACAAACTTTAAAGCAACTTTTAAAGCGTTACAGATTTCGAATAAATTCCGCTAAATAGATGGGCCATTAATTCTTTGTGGTCGTAATGAAATTGGGAGCGCTTTGATAAAATGGGATGTACTTTGTTGTATTAGAGGATGAGGAAGAAAATTGTCTCTTTGGATGTCGGAAACTTCTCTTTAAAATGAAAATTAATATGAGTTGCACTTTGTAAAGTTTCAGATTATGTCTCGGGAGGACAGTACATTATAAGGAATAGCAAAGTAGCTAGCACGTCTGAAACTGAAAAATTGACAATTTTCATTAACTGAAGTTAAAATATTGGCTGCTTATCTGATGACATTTTATCTGTAATATCTATAACATTTGTTAATTCTTACAGACTTGTGGTGCCTGTTTTTTTTTTATTTAGCTTTTTTATTTAAATCCGATTTTTTTTAAGACTTAGTTGGCTAAAAATTAGACAACGTAAATATTCTTGAGACATTTGAAAAATTAATGAATGAACGAATGAAGATCTTTGTGCTTTTTTTTTCTATTTTTTTAATAGTTTTACAGTGGTTCTGTGTCTATGTATGTGTTTTAATTTTGAACTGCATCTAGAACTATCCTGGAAAAATTTAAACATATGATTCTCATTTATTATTAGCAACGACAGTTTTTACTCTGTTTCTCTATTCGTTTTTCTTAATTTTCCACAAAATTCCAGTTCTGAGCGACTTCAGATATGGTAACTATAAAATTAAAAACTGAAAAATATGGGTTTGGTTTTGTATACTGAAAAGTTTCTTACGCTACACGAAAAATCTAAATTTGTAGGTAATCACAGTAATAAATTTGTTGTACCATAAGTATATAGTACCATAAGCTGTAAATCGATGTTTAGTGGACCCTGTAAAAAATTAGAACTGATGTTTTTACTTTTTCTTCCGTTATTTACTTCCTCATGGTATTTTTATACTTGCGTTGTTAAAATTTAGACAGAATAATCGATTCAATTCAATATGTATTTTAAAAGAAAAGTAATAAATAATAATTTATTGATTACTAAATACAACTTAAAAAACTGTCCGTAAAGTATTTAGTTCAAGAAAAGTTGTGATTTCGAATCAAAAAAAAACTATTCTGGACTGGTTAAAAATTTAATTATCCACTTCCACTTCTACCAATTTTGATGTGAAATATAAAAAATATATCAGATAAAATGGAAAATAAGATATGATCGAGTATCTTTCAGTTATCTATAGAATGATTAATCCCTAGAGAATGAAACATTCTTAATCTAAAAGTTAGCGTGTGTGTATGTGTATATTAATCTTCAAGCGTCTTTTAAGACTTTACAACAATATTACACTTTATACGAGCAATAATTACACAGCGCCTGTAAATACTTGGCGAAAAGTCATGATATATGGCACCCCCGTTTCGGTTCACAAAGTCATATTAAAATTATCTCCAAAATAAGGTCGTTTTATTTACGACCGAAGTTTCCATCTTGGCGGTTGTAAAACATTACATCGTGGACTTTTCCCCTACAGGTTCCTTTATAAACATATTGTAGGAGCGTGTACTTTTTACTCCTCTGTAGGTAATTCCGTCCGGCCATAAAACAATAATAAAATAAGGTTTTTGATTTGGCGTGATTAAAAAAAGCGAGAGGGGTCCGGATAAAAAATAATTCTTTATTCACGACGTCCCGGAGGACCTGCTACCCCCGGAGTTTCACTTAATAAGTGCATTCGTTAGAGGGTCTTGGTGTGTATTTGCGCGGTTCCGAGAGTGGATCAAGTGTGAATTAAGAAGGGGTGTGTCACATTAGACTGACGGGGGCGGTTCGGCCGCCGCCACGCCCGCGTGGTTAGTCTACGCTGCCCTGGAATATCTCACATCATAATATATATTTAATTATTTTGACCTGATAAATAACCGCCTTGAATTATGCCCACAGATGTATTAATATTAAAAACTGCCCTCGATCGCTCCCGCTTTTGGAAGAAACCGACGAGGGCAATTTTACCTTAATTATCCCCAATGTGCGGACGTCTTCTGCGAAGGATTATCCCCAAAAGTATCACACTTTTGCAAGTTCTTGTCTATTTTGAACAGATCAGTTATGTCCCATGGGAACACTTTTGAATAATTTCATTTCATTAGGAAATTAAGTAATGAATAATTAGCCTAAATTTTCAGAATTCAATTATTTTTCTAATTAAAAAAATGGAATTTTTATGTAGTCATCCAGGTTTCATAAGTAACTAATAAACATCATTCGTTACGAATTAATAACGATAGAAATAGATAAAAACTAAATTTACCCAAATATGAACTAAACTTTTACTTTATAACGAGATACTACTTTACTGCTTTTCTGTTCACTGAAAAAATCGTGGTGAAATTAAATACTTAATAATTTTATCTAAAGTAAACTTTGAATTTTCGACACCATGACGGTATAAAAAAAAATAGACATAAATTTAATAATAAGTAATATAATATTTAATAAAAGTTGACAAAATTAAAGACCAAAATTTTACACAATTTTGTTTACACAAAATCTGGACATACCTATCCATATCAAGTGTTTACTATTTAAAAGAAATACACAAAAATTAATGCAAATAAATATCCATTTCTCTTAATCTAAAACATCAAAAATAAAAATAATAAAGATTTTTATCGTTTAGACGAAAATATAAAGAAAGTAAAAAAAAAAATAAAAGATGACAAAGAAAAAAAGTGAAAGACAAAGTGAAATAAATATCAAAAGCTAGAAGATATAAATATATCAAAAACAGCGTGGATAATTTATTATTACTTTTTGGAAAAAAAATCGAACCAGAAAACAACAAATAATGATAAAACAATCACCAAAAACGTAACAATGTAATTATGAAAACATACATATGTATGTGTAGGAAAATTTGCAAGAAATGTCCAGCATAATGAAAGGACTAGTTTTGATGCATTATTTTCCCACAAAAACGAACGTTCGGTCTTTTGATTTCTTCCCGCCATTTGACCAACTTTATATTATAACTGTTTTTGCTGTTTCGGAAGATCTTTCAAAATTGTTATCAAACAAAATAATTTTAAGAAACTTCGAATATTAATTTATTTACAAACATGATTTGCTTGCAGAATAAATACCTACAACTGTTAAAAATGAAAACGGTTCTACCGCTAAATAAACACGTTTTTGCCAACTGCTTAAAAAAACCAAAAAAATGTTTCTGACGTTCTCAAGACACTATGGAATGCAAATGTGATTTATAAATTTTCTAGCAATATCTTAATAAAATTATTACGAACGGCAAAGAATATTCCACAAAAATCTGAAAAGAATTTGATAAATTTAGATGAAAAAAGCACACAAAATCAACAAGATTAACAAGAAAATTATTTTGACTTATAAGTATTTTGGTAAGCACATTGTCACTGCATAATACGCGAATCACTGTTTGTACGCAACACGTTAAAAAAATTTACTAAACGAGTGAGTAAATAAAATTATAATAGATTGCAGCCGAGCGAAATTTTGTTACTGTTTTTGCATCTTTTTACATTTTATATGACGACAGATTCAAATAATATCCACAAATAATCAATTTCTGATTTTATACAAAAAAAAAACTTTAGGACCAAATAAAACATTTATTTGACATAACGAAAATCTGTTCTGAGAAGTAAACTCAAAACTAATAAAATGTTTTGCTATAGTGTCAAGTGTTGCTATGGTACAAATCACAATTTTGATTTTGATTAAAATTGATAAAAAATTAAATTAATAAAAAAATTATTTTGGACAACTTGAAAATATAAGAATTAACTACCTTAAGAAGTTAAAATGATTTTTTCCTGTAGCAGTTTCTGTAAATTGGTACAACTTGAATAGAAAAGTAATTTATGGGCTGATCCCAAGTTCTCCTGTAAAATTTAAAGCAAAATTGCGTTTCAGTAACACGAATAAAATTGATTTTTTGAAAACTGAGTTGATCCTAATTTACGCTACTAATTTGAAATCTAAATCAAAATTTCCAAAAACTGATTAAACTTAAACTTTTTGGTTTTATAGCGCTACTAGAAAATGACAAAGCCTGAGATAATAATTACAAAAAAATAATTGGAAACTCAGTTTGAAAACAAAAGTACACAAACAAATTCAAAAATCTATTAAAATAAACAAATTTAGTAAAATTAAGGCATTATTTTTGAACTCTGTAGTGGGAGAATAATGTCATGTCTTGGACTTTTTAAAACGAAGAAAATTAATCATAAAAAAAACATTATTTTTAGTACATTTGCTTATGCTCAGTCATAATAAAAAATATCTAAAATCTATTTTAACCTTTTTTATGTATAATACAAAGTTAAGTCTTTTTAAATAAATTGGCTGGATTTTTTTGGAAAATAAAACTTTTTCTTCTGGTTGACTTTATACAACATCTATAAAAGTTAGAATAGAACCTATGTCCAAGTTTCAAATCGAAGGTAGCGTTTAATTTTTCTAATCTATTTATGACCACAGTCAATGCAGATTAGAGACAACTAAATGAAATAGAAAGTGACTTGTGACCTGTTAATAAATTAATGAATTCCTGCAGCAGCTTACTCAACTTGTTTAGAACAAACTCTATTTAAGATGATCAAAAATGCATGAGAGATTCCATCATAGACCGTATGGAGTAATCGGTCCGGAAACACTCGGATCATATATCACGCAGTAGCATAGAATCAAAAGCCCATAGTTATTAAAAGCTCAACATCGTAAAGTAGAGTACAAAAATAATGAAGGGTGCAGCCTCATCGTCGCAGATTGAAAAGACGCGTACCGGGATTGACTAGAAGCTTCCATCATCCAGGTCCACGTCCCAGAGGATTTGGTTCAACCCTCCTGACTCACGCACGTAACATCATGCTGCAACTACTATGCAAGGGATGATGCATGATCAATGCTCGTACAGACATCAGTTTCGTATGTCAATAATAATGGTCGAAGAGCAATCATTTTTTCGGAGGGAAAGCTAGTTAACCAAATGGCATAACGTTTCCATAATCGCCTTTTTGTGGGTGAATGGTGTTAATTAGTCGGGTTGTGTAGCGGTTGCCCGGAGCAAGACCCACGTGTGGCGTTAAAGTGTTGCAATCTGCGGTAATCGCTAACAAATTTGTGCGGACGGTGACAGGACACGCAAATTCACTTCACTTAACATTACATTTTCATAGAGTGAAAATCGCTTTAGAACTGGCACATTTAGTGGTTTGTGTTATTGAACGTGCATCTGAAGGATTGCTTTCATTATTGAACGGATCAAAGTATCCGCAAATTACTGTTACTGATGTTCAAAACCGACGGCCGACCTGTGAACACTGCGAAGTCGATTGTTGATCAAATATTTATATCTTTGGCTAGTTTCGAATAAATTCTCATTTGTGATAGAGACCGGAACGGTTTTTTGCGTTTAAAGACTTCAAAAATGTCACGTCTGCGGGTTAGTTTTGTAAACGTGACATCATTTTTTTTTCTGTCTAGACTGCTTACAGCAGCTTTACGGAAAAATTTAGTAGGTGTAACTTCTTTAATTTCATATATTTTGTAGGTAACGTAGAAGTTTTGTTTGTCTCTCGAATTCAGAAATTTGAAGTTGTATATGTAGCTCCGGACGTGAGCGCGTTAAAAACGCCACCGCTTCTTCTGAAAATTCTCAGTTTTTAATTTTAGAATAATCAATGTTTTTTATTTTAGATGTTTTGAAGATCAAAATTGTTTGGTGCATGGTCTCTTCTAAAATTTACCTAGATTATTATATTTTAAAACTTTACATTTCAAGACCGTTCAAAAAACAAAAAACTGAAAAAATCAGTTGACACTGACAAAATTTTTAATCACCGCGTGGTATTTAACGGTCAATTATTTTTAATTTCTTAGTGTATTTTAGCCAGACGTCGTTGGAGAAGTAAGTGTGATAAAATATTTGTCATTCATTTCTTTCCCGCTGCAAATTCTTAATATCTTCCACTCCGTCGTTTGAATAAACGACTCAGGCAGCAGCAGTCGGCGGTTGATTAGAAGTGCCATTAAACGGATGTTTCTTTACTCAGCAGTAATTGACACATTGGTGTGCGCGGGCCGCAGATGAAGAACGCGTTGCATTGTCTCGAATCTTCCGCCCGCGCCCTTCCGACTCCTGCAGAGATAAGCAATTTTCTCGGCTCGTGATTGGGGATTTTCTCCAGGGGATAAAAACTCCATCTACAAATGAACAGCCGTGACAAGAGCTATAATTCGTCCTCCGGATGAAAGCGAAAGAAAGACGGAAAGCGCCGGAGATTACGCCACGGATGCTGCTGCGGTCATATCTTTTGCAGGACAACGCCGTACCGTACGCACTCTTGTAGTCCTGTGTGACGGTAGTCGGCCTTCCGTCGGATTTACGACGCTGCAACGCCATACATCACTTGTTCTCATTTACAGCGGTCGTGAGGGTAAGCGCGACATACGTCCCAATAAAACTCGGACAACACTGGACAGCTCCTGCTGCGATGTCGCGGCCGACGGAGGAATATCCTTTAAGAGTTTTGTGAGTAGGCATCCCGACATGCACTGGTGCACCACTAATTGTCTAATTTCACCAAAATACTTCTCTAAATGCCACTTGAAGCATCGGTAAAAAAAATAAAAAATTAATTGTCAAGTTTGATAAATGTATTTCATATAGAAGCTGTCCGGAATATCAAAGCTGCATTTTCAAGGCATCTCTTTAATAACAGGAATCATGTTTTCCAACAGTAACAGTGTTGCCCATTTTCTTGTTTTAAAATAAAAGTTTTATCACTGTTGTATCTCCGAGGACGTGAGTGATATTCCGGACACTTGTACGTTAATATAAAATAAGATTTCAGTTTGTGGTACCAGTAATTTCATCAATAAATCTGTGCCAAGATTTCAAAGTTGATTTAAATACTTAGAATAAATAAAAAGATATTTTACAAAATTTTGTTATAATTTTTCTAGAAAAGAACGTAGAGTTTGACACTGCATAACTATCAATTATCTCGTTGGCAGTGTGACCAACTTTTCTGAAAGCATATTTTGTCACCATTTTGAAAAGTCTTCAAAAGCGACAATGTTTTGTTAAAATTTTTATTTTTTTTTCTAAATCTTTGTTTATAAATAATAACAATTGTATATTTGTTGCAAGAATTGAACCCACAAAACTAGTACAAAGTAATTGTGGGTATGACCGCTTAATCTCTAGCTTGGTGGGTTTTAATGTCGGTTCAAAATAAAATAAAAAACTATATACTTCCTCCAGGATGTGGTCAACGCCTCCAGGGAAATTCGCAAGTAACCCAACCGCGGAAATATTGTCAAATAGTAAAGGAATATAAAAATACGAAAGTAGATGTTGAATAATAGAAAAAGCAATATAAGGGATCAATTGTTAAAACAAACAGAGCTGACCACATGTTATTGTGGCTTTGTAAATCCCAACTAGCCGATGGTAAGTGTTGGGGCGGGACTCGCAGCTCCACTCCATCACGGCTTCGGGACCACTGGGACTCCGATACAGCGAACTCTTTACTGCTCTTACATCGAGCCCCTGGACGCTTTCCCTTTTCCAAAACTCCCTTTTGCGTTGTTTTACTGTTGCAGGAAAGTAACTTATTGTTCTTCAGCAGGTGACAGCTCCGGTTAGATTAATTGCAAGAGAGGTTGTACCGTTCATGCTGTATGTAATGATGCTTCTAGAAATCTGTATCAAACAAGGAAAGAGACTGTTTCTTTAATTCAGAAGTGGAAAGGGTAACGGAAGGGTGCATTTACATATAAGGCGGATGCATTACCTATTCATTGTAGGTGTATAGGTGTTCGCGAGGCGCGACATTTCTGATGATATTTATTCTCACGGCCGATGCAGTTGCCAGACAGGAAGCTATGAAAAGGCGATGTGATGGATTTCACGACCCCAGTGGGTCCCCTCAATTCTGGTCTGAAATTCAGTTAGTCTTCTCCACAGTCAACGCCCGATGCTCGTATCTGCACGTTATATCCAAGGATGGACTTTAAAGTGGATCCGAAGACACACACATCAATAGCGGCATTGTTCAGGTTGTTTTATAAAAATTACAAAATTGTTCCTAAATTTGAATTACATCAGTAAACACGAAGAGAGTTCTACATAGAATACAAAAGAAGACAGAATGGGAAAAAAAATAAACACCTTTGAATTATCTGTTAAATCCATGAAAACAAGTTCAAATTTTCAAACTTTTTTCAAGTTCAAACACTCAAACTGTTCCGTTGCTGGTGTTTTTTTTTTCTGTGAGAAAAAAGTTTACCAAACTTGATTCGAAGGACTATTTATAGATTTTACGCATCTTGTTCAAGAATATACAACTTTGAATTAAGCTTTTACCTAAATTTTCAATACCAATAACTGAGCCACTGCTTCAATAAGCAGAATTAGTTACATAAATACTAATATAATTCACGATATTATACGATGATTTATAGTTATGTAAATATTTTAACCTGTGATAGTCTCAAATATTTGGAGCCAAAAAAAATTGACAATAAAACGATAATCTATTTCAAAAATGTGGAATAATCTTTGTAGCAGTACTTCAGGTAGACCTCGTTAATTCATAACTAAATTTAAGAAAGGGCAGGATTGTGTACAAATTTTTGGAATTTGTTTGGCACTGTTTATCTGGGCGAGAATACTAAAACTCGACCTTCATTTCCCTCCTCGCAGTGCCGTTGAAAAATTCCTGATTGCAATCTCCACATCGATGCACTTACCCTTCATATTTAATACGACGTCCCTGCAAGAGCGTGCAACGTTCAAAAACTAATCTCAAGTTCGTAAAACTTGGACGAAAACAACTTGAATTATAACTCATTCCAATTAAAACTTCCACTATATGATTGTGATTGCTCATAATTTTAACATAAAGCTGGATTAGAGGCAAATTGAGCCATAAGCTGTAAAAGTGGCACGAAACGGCATGCTCGACGTTGTAAACTAATAATTCTAACAAATTTGCGGTCGTTGTTTGTTCATAACGAGTCATTGTTGATTAAGGGGTGCGACCGACAAACACACGACAAGGGTGTACGTTCATTTCCTGCAAATTGTTTAGAAAAAGTTTTGATTGGTACATCATCGATTGATGAGCGTTAATCGAGCTGGTAAGGAAAGACGTGTTAATTACGTTGCTAACCAAGAGACATGTTTCATGGTGAATAATGACCTGACAATTACTGTACTAATCGGTTGCCACATCAAATCAGGTGATTAGATTGCCGGTACAAAATTACAATAATTGTGCGGAGAACAAAGGAAAATGACAAATCATGTATGAAATGTGTTCAATGTTCAATTTACCTACTACTAAACACCGCTCCAAAAACTTTATTTCTTTACTTAATTATTCAGATGCATGTCAAACGTTGGTGAAATTAACGAGTGCCGCCCCTGCATCCGGCACATTGCAGTGAATGCGCCCTCATTATCCTCCGACAACGTTTTAGTGAGCTTGAGGGTGTGCAGAAGGTCATAATGGCCATGGAAATTTAATAGTAGTACAATTCAGCAATCCACACAAAAACTGCGAAACGAATGATCATTTTATGCCGCCCATTCATAACTGTCACATACTGTATTTTAGCAGGTTGAATGTGTGTTTCTCCGATTGTGTTGCGAACTCCTGCCATAAACCGATTTAATAATCGACTGATTTGTTGTCTGTCCCCTTCATCATTGCAGCACTTGTTTTTGCACAAAGCTTTGTTAGCGATTTGTTAACGCCGAGGTTTAGGGATCTAAATATAACTAGTGTTTCTGCAAACGTGCTGAAATATACATTCACAAGCTGATTAAAATGTTTATTATAATGTGCTGCCTACAAAATAATTCAGATTTAAATGTTTGAATTTACATTAGCTGTCATTTCAAAGTTCATAATAGTAGTGAATCCAACAAGACTGTTAACTTGTTAGAAAATACTCCTTCAGATAAGATTTCTATCGAAGTAGCAAAAAATTGTTTAGAAATTTTTGCTTTAAACAATTTTTAGGATACTTTAAAAAAATGTCTTTCACTTGTAAGTTCATTAATTATTAATTAATTCATTTGTTTATACTCACAAAGATACCATATACACGGTGTCCCAGAACGCTCGTACTTTTTTTCACTGCTAAATTATTCATCAACATCTGACACGACTTTTGAGTTGCATGATGTTCAGGCAGCTGTAGATTTTAGGATACAAGTATTTTAAGTTGGCTAATAGGAATAAATTCACTGTAATTTAATCATTAAAGTTATTTATGTATGTAGTTAATTGGTAGGTGATGAAAAAGTTGAAAAATATTTTGTCCACTTTAAAAAAGCAACATTTTTTTTTAATAAAAACTAAGTCAAAAATTTTGATCACCTTTGATCACACATTACCATGTTAATATAATTATTCTAAATTTTGTATTTAAAATACAGTGCGACTTATAAATTTTGCTCTGCCACTGAATCGAAATATTCGAATCTGCTATGACGTTTTGAAAAATGCAGCTGTCATCGAACCGAAATCTGTCAAGTGAACAAGAACAACTTGCGATGCATTAAGGTAAATACACGCAAAAATGGCGCAAATTAGCATTACTCTCCCATTTTGCCGAAGAATTCACTATTAAAAGGAAGCGCGAGCATTCTGAGACACCGTGTATATTTAATATTTTTCTAATTAAACTCAACCTCACACCTCATTTTGTTTTTTTTTAGTCGTAATTTTAGTTTTACAGAGCAACCATTGCAGGAAAGCTTTTAATTGTGCTCCATAATGTTATGGAAAGCTGCGCGTTTTTCTTATTGAGCTTCTGCAAACAATAACACCTTAATATTTCCCCTTGTGCGTTGGAAGCAGCAAACTTAAAACCTCCGATAACAATACGATGCTCGATCTAAACTGTAACATACTGCTCTCGATGTATCCACCTCTCGAAGCTATTGATACTTTTCCAATCTGGCCACATTTTTAGCCATCGCCGCCCCATTGTAAACATCTGCGACAGGTTTTTTTAGCAAGGTTACGATGGGCCAATATTTTATCAAACAATGCAGCTAATCACAATCCATCCAGGATCATTATTCGGAACGAGTAGCGAGAAGAGTGCACTGCCTGCCACTTAGTTATGTTGGTTATTTGATACCGCACCCCGCGTAAATAATTAGAATGATAATAGCTGAATAAAAAGTGTATGCCAAACAAGCCGTAGGGGATCTCCCCCTTTAACAGCGGACACTCTCAACTGTCAAAGGGAGTCTGATAAATCTGTTTGCGGTGGTGGCCATCTCCTCCAAGAGACACTGGCAGGTTGGAGTCGGGAGAGGAATTGGGGTGGATTTTTCAATGCTGCGACGCCACCTAGCTGACGCTGGGCTCCTTTCATTGTGGGCTCAAGAGGGGTGACTCTATAGTGACCAAATGGGGAGGATGGGGCACCATATGGCCGCAATTTTTAAGAAGAAAAATTAAAATTTTTACACAAGCGACAAAACCAACGTATTTGATGCTAAATTTTTATAAAACTCTAAAATTTTATGGTCAGATTGCCTATACGCTCTGGAAAATGGTGTAATTTGGTATCCCCACCGATATCTTTATTGAAACATTTTTATATTTTTCTTAAATATTTTCTACTTTCATTAAAATTTCCTGTTGATTTGAAGATTTGATAATTTGATTTTCACGTTGATATTGATATTTGCCTACCAATGTTTTGTGCTTTCTTTTCATGTTTCTTTTCTCTAAATTATTTACTAGTCTATGGTAATGACATAAACTTTGCACCGTAAGACTATTACATCTTGTGCTTGGGCATCCGCCCCCTAAAAGGGCGATTCCTGTTTGCATGTGGGGTCACATGAATCAGGTTCCACTTGTGCAATACGATCAATTATTCACGAGCACATCTGTTAGGGATATGTATCTCCAACATCGTAACAATACCATGGAAAGAAAGAAATGAACAGTTTGTCCTATTTGAAACATGTACAAATGTAGATGGACCTCGCCCCCCAACTAACTGTATAATTTCCAAATTTCAGGAATAATGTCCTAATTCGTTCCAGCATTTTGCGGCAAATTGAATTTTTTCCCTCGACTAGTGTTTTTTGTTCCGCTTCGTTTGATTCCAGACGTCTACATCTTTCTGCTTTTATTTTCTATTCAGGCTAACCGTTTTGATTGATTGAAACTCGGGTCAGAATGTTGTTTAATATTAATTACTTTGAACCCACATTATGTAAGTAGGGATAACTAACTTGCTTGTAGTACGTTAAATCCAATTATTGCAATCCGTTTGATAACTGGGATCCTCGTGTTGGTTTACCAGGACCTTAAAGTCCATTACGACCGGTCAACCGACAACGCAAAGCTCCCGTTAAATTAGCTTAAGTTTGCAGTTCTTGGATGTTCATTTGGCAGACTTGATTGCCCTTCTGGCCTCAATCAACCAACGCTTACCACAAATTTTAACTTGGTTAAATATCCATCTCAAAACAAGCTATTGAATAGGTAAAAATAACAACCAGAAATTCAATTAAGAAAAATCAATAAACTGAAACAATTTGACATGTATTAATAGAGAAAATTTTAGATGTAGATTACAAAGATGTAATTGTCATTTTTTTATTTTTGATTTTATATCAGCAGAGCTTGATATTTCGTTTATACTTTTTAGAATTTTCTGCTTATTCCCGTGTAAAACAGAGTCAGAATTTCTCTCTAGAATTTCCGTTAAATTCCCCATGAGTGCTTGTGGTGTATTAATAGAGTGTCCATTTCATTTGCATGTCGGTCCCCACACGGTAGCACATCGCAATAAGAAGCGTCCGGCCTTTCGCGGTAATGGATCCATTAAGGCTCGTGACCAGCCCAACGGCCCAACACCAACCGCCGCCGCCGTTGCCGCCACGAGTTCTCCGTTAGTCTGATATGATTACATTCGGGAGATGCAGGTTTATACGGCCCTCGAGCGACCAACTGAGGTTGAATCCGGCGCTACGGGTCACCAGGTGACGATTTGTCACATCTCCAAGGCGGCAAACAAGCTAACGCCATTTCACGGACACTCACCAGAGGATTAAGCCAACCCGTCCATTTCCATAGATAATTGCTACAACACAAGATTTCACATACAAAGTTACCAACGAAATTACCGCAATTAACAACTTCCAACAGACTTTGGATGCTCGGTAATGCTGTATTCGTGTTTTCGAATTAAAAGCACTCGGACGCATTTGGGGCAAAGTCATATTCCTACATTAGCTTTTTATTAGGAAATAAAAATCTTCAATTCATGATGACGTTATTACGTTATCTATTTTAAAAATTAAAAAATATGGAATTTTTACATTTTTACTCCGGTTTATTCCTGTAGGAACCTTATATAAACCAACACCCGAGGAAGGACTTTTACGCCCATCAAGTAATACAAACATTTTTACCCAGTTTTTTTACTGAGAAATTAGTGGGTGTTTCCTTTTAATTTATCAGTGTGGAAGAAGCCTCTGATTAAGTGCGGACGAACGGCAGATAGAATAAGACAAATCCTCCTCCCTTCAAAAATGAAAGGTACTGAAACCTATGATAAATACCATTATCCTTGGAAGGGTTGGTGCCATAAATCACCAATGCACAAGTCAAACTACTGTAATTAATTGTAATGGTTAGTGCTGTAAGGTGTGCATCTGGCATCGTCACGCCTGGCTGCTGCACCCCAATGTGGACAACTGTAGTGTTTATCATTTCTTGTACCCTTGCTCTGACTGCGGTCTTAACACCCCTTCCAGACAACACAACAATCCAATTCAATGCGAAGTTTATGTTGTGTGTCGAACGTTCATCCGCATGGTTAGATTTCAATGTAAAATCGACATTTTCCACCATTAGATTACGCACAATGCTCGAAATAATCGTTATTAGACGACTTTTGGAAGAAATGTAAAATGATGTGTCGATTGCTGCTGACAAGTGGGAGATAATATCTACCAAAAGCACAACTGTTCGCATGCCACATTGATGAGCATCATAATAGAATTACACAATCTATGCACTATCTCCCGGACAACCCTCATTATCTATGAATTAAAATCAAAGTTGGAAGTGATGGGTGTTCATCTGAACAAAAGATTTCTTCCCTGACCGGTAATGCATTGCTTACTCCCTGTCATATTATAGTCTCATCAATCATTAAATACTTGTAAGGATTGCCGGCTCATTAAAACTTGAGACCATCGGTCAATTACGGCTTGTACGCATTCAATTAACGCACAAACTGTTAGATATTCCATAACGCGCCACATAATCCTGAACGTCATAGATTCATTAGATGAGAAGCAGACAAACTTTGTTCTAACTGGAGAACAATCACCTGCTGCTGTGTCATAGAAAAAGTGTAAGGATTAAGAAGATATCAAAATCATTTTAAAAAGATGGTAGATTCGATTATCAGCGTTCGGAATGTATTCTACAACATTCTGGAACCTCTCATGTATTAACTGCTCAAAATCTAACGAGGCAACTGCATTAATAAACAGACCGATTGATAATTCGTTTAGTGCATTAACATTCGACATAATTACATAGTTCGCGCTATAGATAGGAATAAATGTGATTATATCAAACGTATATAATGCTAAATAATTATCATCGTTGCGTGTTGCGAAATCCCCAAAGACAAATTAGTGCTGCGGTCCAGTTGTCGAACGTGACGTACATTTACCAATTGAGTCGTTATTTATTGCCATACCTACATCAGAAAATAAATTATATTACACATAGGTCGCGTTTACTATAAGTTTAATTGATCATATGTGGTTGATATACGACAGGAGTGAGCTCGGTTATGTGGAACAGGACAATGAATTCCTATACTTTTTCACATTGGACGGCTATAAAATTGCACGGGCATCAATCAATGCGTTTCAATGTATCACGAAAAAAAGAATCTGTTACATGTTTATTTCTGAAGTTGATGATGTGGCGGTGAAGCGTACTGTAGAGAATGTACCGGAAAAAAATCATAAACTAAGGATGTTTCCAGCAGTCGGTTAATTGGCGGTGGCTTTTTGTGAAGACTTGTAATAAAATATACTCGGAGACAAAATTGCGACAATTGCTTGTTTTTCCTTCTTAAACTACCTGCTCACAATTTAAAGGTAGAATGAAATAACTAACTTTTAATAAAGTAATTTGTCTAACCAGTTTTACTGAATTCAGACAAATATTTTAAAGATTTTCCTAGAGTTTCAGACTATGTTTACATCTGAGGACCATGGTCCGAGATTTTGTAAGTTGCCCGAGATTCATAACATCAAATTACGCCTGATATTTATAAACATCAAATTACGCCCGCGATTCACACAACGATTTTTTTTACTCTAAATACGAAAATTAATTCATAAAATGCTTCAATTAGCTTATATAAATTAAGAGCATGGTTGCCTTGTCTGTATCCTTTGATTTGTTGTTATGGCAATGAAGAGATTCGTTTATTTAATTTGTAAAATGCATGAAGTGTGTTGCAACGCGTGTGATAGAAAAAGATATTATAGGGGAAAAAATATTGAACGACCGTTGAAAACTGATCAGGAGTTACTTTCAAAAAAATACGAAAAGTGTGCGAGAAAGAACTGCACAAATTTAAAAATTGGAAAAAAGAAAATTCCATCAAAACATTTTTCATTTCACATTTTCATATTATCAGGAATTGGTATGTTTTGTTTCAATCATCGTAGTTTATTTTTACACCTAGTCATTTTTTGTAGTTTTTATGTATTCTAATATAATTATTGTACAGTGGCCGGCAATTAAGTTTGATCGTCAATGTCATTTTTTGACATATCACTAATTTCTGTCATTAGAATTTCTTGACAAGTTTACTAGGAAGCAGGGTCCAGATGATATCATAACTGGCGGTACAAAAGAATACAAACACGAAAAAATGATGTTGGTATCATGATCAGTTTTAAAAAAAAAATAGACGTTTTAACAAATTTATTTTTACTTTTTGGATGACATGCGCTCTTATCAAACAGGGAAAACTTTTAATTTCTGATAATTCTGTTACTTTTTCAAATGACATTGACGACCAAATTTTATTGCCTGCCAATATAAATCTTTTACAGTCGGAAATACCCAGAAAAGTAAAATCTACTTAGGTCTTTCTAAAATATTCCCCAAAAAAGATATATTTCGAAAAAACCTAAGATTTTTTTTTCAAAGATACTTCTAACAGGACGTATCTTTTGGAAAAGGTGTGAACACGGATGACGGTATTATGTAGACATTTAAATATATTATAAAATATGTTTAATTTAGGTTTTTCTGATGAATTGCGTTTTTAGGGAATTGGGAAGAGACGAACTGGTTAAGTTCACCGTAAAGTTGTTAAAAAAACAGTAGCAACTAGCGGTCCTACCAATTAACAGTTGTGAAAGAAAAAAAAATTCTTTGAAGTAGTGTAGAAAATATGCGGCATTGCGTTCAAAAAAAATTAACGAGCAACGCTTCGTATGTTATCACAATGGTCGCCACCAATTGGTGTAAATACGTTTGGGAACATAACCTAAAAAGTCGCAAAATTCTTAGGTTCTGCAAATTTTAAATACATAGAACATTGTCTGCGCCGTCCATCGGCAACTCTTTTAGTGAATGGTGGTGCCGATATGATGACCTTGAAAAAGAACAGACAATTTTAGATGAAATATATCAAATAATGGCTAAAGTTGGCAAAATTGAAAGTAAAGTAAAGTGAATATGTTGTCATACCGAGAAACATCTTCGCTTAAACGTGACTTTTTATATTATACTTTTTTTTTAATTTACTTTTTTAAATTCAAAGATTTCGAGACATGTATTTATTTCTTCGGCATTAAAGTTTGACTAAATGTCTTCATTTTTTATTATTTGCACTACAACATATTAGACTAGTTTATATATCTCGTATTCCAGGTAAATAAAACCTGTAACAACTTCTGTATTAAAAAGACGATTCGATTTCTTTGTAGTTCTATTACAACTACCCAAATTTCTAGTTATGAAAAGTTGAATACGGTGCACCTAGAAAAGAAAAAAATTTTCCATTTAGTGTACGTAAATTTACGAAAGGAAATAGAGCATCCTCTTCAACATCTAAAATTATGTTCATCAGGTTATAACAAGATATAGTTTGGCAAAAAAAAAGTTTTAGTTTCTTTAGATTAAATAAAAGATAAATTATTGTTTTTCAAAACACTCGGTATGTGTTTCTGTAAGCAAAGAAGAGTTTTTGTGCCTCTGTAGATACAAAATCCGTCTGTTTTATGAAATCAAGCCTTAATAAGCATTAAAAGCTCCATTCACGATGTACTTTTTTGATAACCACCCAGAATGTACGTGAAGCACAGTTGAGTAAAAGAACAAGGCTGCCGCCACTGCGGTAATCTGGGTGGCCATTAAAAAGTGTAAAACGGCCGTTAGGTCTGATTGTTACGACGTCGGCGGCATTCGCGTTGTATTGAATCGTGCGGCCGTCATCAGAGAGGTAACGCGCCGTGCGGAATGTCGTCGTCGAGAGCAGTTATCGCGCCCATTACAATAGCCGTGAGAGGTAAATACCGTTGTAATGGGCACGTGGCTGGTCGACGATCACCAGGGGACGCACTAACTCCGTCGGGCCACCGCCCGACCCTACGCCCTACGCCCTACCTGGGCGCGCGCGGACGCGTTATTGGATGTTTTATCGCCAATCTCATTCCTCTTTTCGCCACATGTTTCTGCAGATAGGGTTAAGGAGATATAGCGACAGTAAATGAAAGTGGATGGAAGACGGCGAGAAGATGAAGGTCTGTGGCCTGATGCCACCCCCGAGGGCAATTCCCGGCCCGCCGGTTACGACTGTCCGATTGCTCGCTATTGCCGGCCGACGGCATCACGCTCACTGATTGTTATTCCTTTTTTACTGGCTTCGAGGCTAATCGAATGACGACGCTAACTACATTGCCGGTATATAATGCACCAGGTCCGGAGCTAAAGCTCGCACAAAAAAGTTTTACACATTATTTTTCAGATTTTATACATCATTCCAAAATGTCATATTATATGCAATTTAAACAACTTGAGGTCGAAACATGAAAAGAATCGCAAAACTTTCAGGGACAGTTGGTCACAGTTGGTTAAAGAGCTTTTGTGGTTTTCTTCTATTAATTTGTTCTTCCTAATGCAAAACTTAGAACCAAATCAACATTTTCAAGGGTCAGTGCATGCTTTTACGAGGCGTTAGACAGGTTAACATAAAAGCACAATTTTTATTTATCTAAAGCTTTTAGTCCTTTATATAACTAGTTAAAGCAACCAGGAAAACAATTTCCGCAGCCCAAATAAAGCAAAACTTTCAGTTAAAAAAAAAAAAGTTTTAAATCCATATCTTGATTTTGTACTTTGAATGTTAGATTGACAAGTTATTTTTTTTTACAAAATTTTGAAAATGGACATATTCAATTAAGGTACATTTTTAACATTATTATTAACAATTGGTTACTGAATTTTAGTATATCTTTCGTATTAGTTGATATTATCATACAGGGTGTTCATTAGAAACACTTGTTTTGCACAATATTTAAACAGCAATAACTTCGTATTTTTAAATTGAACACCTTATATCTTCTTGTATCATCGGATTCTTCTTTTTATAGTCTTCTAAATTTGTTAAGTATAAGGTACCTACTTACACTTTTTGAGATATCGCAACTTTTTAAAAAATGGAGAACAATAAAGATCCTGTACGTTAAGAAAATCTTATAAATTTAGAGAATCTAAAAAAATTAAATCTTTCAATGTATCCAAAGAATCAAAAAAGCTTTGAAAATACAAAAAGTACAAAAAACTCAGAACAGTTGGAAAACCCGGACTCCAAAAGATTTCAGAAATTCGAAAAAAAATCGAGAATTTCAAAAATTGCACTAATATTTTGAAATGTCAAAAAATGAACATTAGAATTAAATCATTAAATCAATAAATCAAAACCAATGGCAATAGAAATTTTAGACTACAAAAAAGAAAAAAAAATTAACAACGAAAATGAATTATTTTTATACAGAGCTAGCATATTCTTCAATAAAGGGAAAAAAGTAAGTAATTGCTGTAAATCATGGACATCATTATTAGAAGAAATAAATAATTAGCTGCAAGCACCGGAAATGCAAATTCTGAGAAAAGTGGAAAAAGCAAAAAGTTTAGGAAAAAAATTCGGGTTCAAATAGAATTACCAAAAAGACGCTTAACTTCAATTTCAAATCTACAAAAATCTTGGTTTTCTTAAAATTTTGTGCCAAATTCTGAAACACCTTAAACCACTAAAACATGCCCATGCAAAAAAACAAGAAAAAAGTTGTTTTTTTTCAAAAAACCTCAATTTTTAGAAATAAATACTAAGTCAATATACCAAATCTTGGGCCCACGAAAAAGTGACTAAATATCATTTTAAAAAAAATTGGATTTTTGATTTTCAAAAATCTTGACTAAGAAATTTGGAGAAAATTATTAATAAAAATTTCCTAATTTTCAAAACACTCTAATATTGTTTTTAAATTTTGGACCACAGCAATTGGTCCATTAAAATATGATTCAACATTCACCAAAAAAGTACAAAATTTTTAAAGAATATTTTTGCACAACTCAATAAAAAATAAAAATCTTGAAATCAGTATACTGCTAAAAAATAGGAAAATTGGACAAAAAATTGTTGAATTGTTGTTATTTTTTACCATCTTAAAATGTTATATTTATTTCTTTTAAACTAAAAACAGGATTCAAACTAGACTTGAGATAAAAAGTTGAGGCAAAAAATTACACCTGAAATTCAGAATGTGGTTGGTTAAGCTTTAAAAATTATTTTAAATTATCTACTAGAATGTTGAAGTTGTTCACTTGTGTAAATTTTAGAATATGCTCCAAATTTAGTAATTGTTGGAGAAATTCTTATAAAAAGTAGTCTAACATTAGAAAAATGTTTACGTAATAATAATAATAATTAATTAATTAATAACTACGTTGTTTGATTTCGGCTTGATGTAACTGTATTTTCAAACGTGAAAATACTAGGCCCATTTAGAGGGATGAAAAATGGATATCTAGTAGTATCCCGTATTATTTTTTAACATTAAGTCAATTATTTTAGAAGATAGAGCAAATTAGTTTCACAATTTAATATAAGTACCTAAATGTCTGGTAATTTTATTATGTATTTTGGTTGGTAGTTATAGTCATTAAAAAAATTAATTAGGATTGTTGCAAATTTAATTACTTTGAGCTTTCACTTCCAATTGCAATTTTTTTTATTTAATTACATTTATAATATTTGTTTTTCAGAGAAATATGTTTTTTTCATTCTTTAATGACATTAACGACGTGAGTCTTCCTCTGGAGTTTAAATGTTAACTTTAAACATTTCATCAATTGTAGTAGAATGTCGATCACAGTTTTACAAGCACACCATTTCCAAAGATTTACTTTAAAAATTGCCTGGAATGACAAATAAAAAATAAGCAACAGTGTGTATTCCTTCAGCTCCGGACCTGTCTTAGCATCACCGGTATATAACAGAGCGACCTCTTTTTACTGCCGCCGAAGTTAATTTGTTGTGTTGGTGTGTTTTTATCGCATTCCAGATGCCGCATATGGAAGCCGTCGCGGCCTCAGATCTGATCACCGGCCCCATTACCTCCAAACTGCCAATATACCGACGCATTATACCAAAAGTCAATACATATATGAAAGGCGCGCTGCCACCGCAATAACCATTTACCACTATCTGTAATTCCCCCGGCACATGTTCGCTGGTCGCCAGATGATGTTGGCTAGCCTGATTGCGCCGCGCGCTACGGACGGGAATGAAAACAAATTGCTTCCCGCGGAAGGATATTGCCGGCCCTAAAAGTCGCTCGCTTCTTATTTGAACCGGTCGACGGTATTACGTGTGTACTCTGCGACAAATTGTTATATTATGTTTGCGCTTCCAACGTCGCAAAATCTACAAGGAATAATGGACTTACATGTACGCACACAAACCGCCAACGTTGCCACCGGAAGATCGTCGTTGCCCTGCCAGAACTGAACCCATAGAGACGTATCTAATTGCTGTTTCGGACACGAGGGACCGCGAACGATCGGAAATTAACTTATACTTTTCCGCACAATCAAAATACAAATCCGTTCCTAGAATGCCCAAGGCGATTGGCGAATTATGATATAGCAACCCACAACCATCGGCAAACAAATTGGTATACCTACGTAGTTTGGTAAAAAAATATAAAGTATAAGCTAAAGAGATAAATTGATCTCCAAAAAAATGTCAACAGAAAAATTCTGATCAAAAAATTTAAAAACATTTTGTAAATCACTCAAGAATGTGCGTACTAGAAGCACGAAACTATATTTTAACTTTTGAGTGTACTCTCTGATTTTGAAGAAGTTTCGAACTATAATGCAATACGTTTAGACATTTTAGGTGTTGAGGCTCCATTACTTATAAATCTTCATCGATTTATAAGACTCTAGAAGCTTCACTTTCAGCTTTAAACTAGGATCAAACTAGGTATATTTAATTGCTGCAAGATTTCCGAAAAAAAACCTTGTAGACAGTTTCTTTTTCTGCTGTCATCTTTCATTTTCAAATTTGCTTTCGTGTTTTCATATTCAATCAAGCAGGTACGTTCTTAAGAATGTTTTTTCGTGGTTTTAAACTGTTTTTTTTAATATTGCCACTATTTCATCTCTTAAAAAAATTTCATTTTTCTTATGCACAAAAAGCTTTTTTGCAGTGAAACGTCATAGCTGCTCGTTCCAAAAAATGCATTAAATAGTTTTTCTTCTCTTTCTTTTTGTTTTTTGGCTTAACGATTAAAGCTTCATTATTTATGACAAGTTATGGCTTCTGATAAATTGATCTGAAAACGTTAAAAAATTTATATAATTTTTGCTGTGTTTCATTCACGTTTATTTTATTCCTATTTCTTTTCTTTTTATTCTTGATCCAACTCAATGAGTTCCTTTTTTCCTTTAATTCGTTTATAGATTTTTGAAAGATTTATTCTTCTTTGCTTGTAATTTTTCAGACTATGTACTTTTTTTTTATAAATGTTGGTTACACATGGTAAGATTTTTTCTTTTCTTAAACTTTTTAGGTAAAATTGAGCCACACAAAATATTTTGTCATACATGTTATCAAATATTACATCGTTTTCGTATTTTCTAATAAAGTAGAGTCGCCAAATTCCGTCTCCGAACCTAATTTCGTCCCCATAAGTTTTTTTCTTTTGTAGAGATATGATTTTACAAGACAATTATGACAACCCTTCAGAGTGAGACTTCCAGGCAAAAAAATATTTTTGCGCCAAAATTTATAAAAATAAAAAAATATATGCGAGGTGATTTTTTTGTTCAGATAAACTTTGATCTGAGTAACAGTAGTTTACTTAAAATAAAAGTTTATTAAAAAATAGGAATTCGGTAGCGTGTATATTAGGCGTGCAAAATATAACAATTTAATAAATCGTAAGCGACTTAGAAGACAGTTTTCTGAGAAAGATATGTCTGATGATTAAATTTCTGTTTGAGTCTCCAACGATAAAGAACCGGCAAATATTTTTCCCCAAAATAAAAAGAGAGAAAGTAGATACGATGCACTAGGAGCTTCCAATAAATGCATGAAAATTGTCTTGAAAATTCTAAAATTCATTTGACAACCTCTGAGCTAAACTAAAACGAACTAAATTAAACCTAAAGACAATATTAATAATAATATAATAATATGACTATAAAATTTAAAAAAATTCAAGTATTTTGTTGAAACTAATCTAACAGAATTAAGACAAATATTTTTTAAGGTTTTATTTAAAAAATAAACAATAGAATAGTTTCTTCGACATGTCTTGATTTTTCATTTCAAGTATCTGCATTTTTTTAAGTATGTATAATTTTTTTTAAAAAAAGGATATTATTTCTACCTTACTTCATATTCAATACTGCCATAACTAGCATTATTCTTATTACCAAATAATATTATTACACTTTCTGATTTCGTATTATTTTATTACTGATAATTCGTTTATGAAATTTGTGGTAACAAAAAAACTATTCTCCCTTTTTTCACTTCCTTCAAATAAATAGCCATCTCAGGGAAAGATTTTTTAGAAAAAAACAACTTCTTGTTGTTGTTCTTGTTCAATAGAATCTTTAATATTCCAAAGCGACATTACAACGTTGTTTCTCTTTTTCTTAATCTGCTTTTTCTTGCGTCTTCGTCAATATCTTTTTCTTCATTCTTTTCATCATTTCTTTATTCTCTTGATTTTTTCCTTTCTTCTATCTTTGTTTTTTTTTTGTCTTTATTCTGTTTGCTTCCTCTACATCTGAGTCATAAATCTCCGTTAAATATGTTATTAAAAGTCAAACCACCGTGTTTTTTAATAATATTTTTTAACCCACCACAGATCAGTTCTAATTAAAAATTTTGTTCTTTGGTGGCTCCAATTTTAGACAAAACGTTAATAAAAGGATAAACATTTCTTTTAAAGTTACGGTAAGCTACGTTTAAATAAAGTGAAATAATTTCGTAGTGCGTGTATTAATAAATTTTCACACATTTACTTAATTATAAATAAATAAAATTAGTCGAATTATTAAATTATTTAAAAATAAGTGGGACAAACATCTGTGCAAATGATGACGAAAGATCCAATCCTGATAAGTAAATATATAAATAAACCGAAATGTTATGTTCGGGTATAGTGATGGATTGGGCAAGTAGGCCAGGGAGTTTCGAAAGGCTCAACAGGATCCTGCACTCGACCAACTGATTATCCTGCCACCTCTTCTTTGTTCCAAACTTGATATGCACAATATAAGTTGATGGGATCCAGAGTAAATTTACGATTTTTGTCATCGATCCTGTCGAGAGAACTTCCACGAAATTCTCACTCATTTAAATTTTGAAAGGGCGAAATATTTCGCTCCGTTAAAATATTCTACAAGTTGTAATTGTTAAATTTGCTGTAACGAAGTAAGGTATCCGCCGGTTGACTCCAAGTCGGCGACCCTCTGCTATGTACAAGAATTAAAGATGCGTTAAGTCCAATTTTCTTCATTAGACTCAATCTGCATTCCACCCTTCGCAATGCTCCGCTGCTCTCTTACTTCCAACAACTAGCATTTTTATGAGCCTTATAAATTTGTTTAATTGGTGTTTCATGCAAAGCGCACCGCTCCAAATTCATTTGATTGTCTTATAAATGACTGAACCGAACTCGTTTTGTCTTACTGACAATAAAATTCCTTTCGTCTAATTTCGCATGGAACAATCAATGCTTCGAATAAACCCAGTTTATTACACTATTGTCTCAAAAGTTTGAAAGAACACTACAGAACGATTTCTTGAGGTTCTTGGTTCATACTTGCTCACAATTTTAACTATTATACATTTTTATATTAAAATTAACATGAAAGACTTTAAATAGAATCATCTAGATTCAACCCTTGCAGCCGATTTCCGCATAAAAAGTTTCCAAAAAACCAGTGATTAATGCCGCAAACAATCCATTAATAACTCGCTCTTGCAGTCAAATATTTTTTCCTGTCACAACAGTTCCTGGCTCTTGACAGGTAGGGGTTATAGAATAATTCCCCGTTCTTCCTATCCCAATAGCTAAAAGCATATTTTCACACGCTGTTAACGTAGCAATATTGAAAAATTGATTTACAACGTTACCTACCTTTACGTGGAAGTTCGTTTCCATGCATATTTTACACATTTCTGAAATTGGAAATGCAAAAAGACTTCACTAAAGTGATTAACTGACACTTTTACAAGTGGTAAATTTATCATTCATTCTTCCATTGTGTTCGGTGGCGGTCCTTAGAAACCCTTAAACAGATTATCACTAATCCTATTGTAGCTTTGACCACAAGAAAGCCTTCAGTAAAAGCTGCCATCATCGTCAACTACGAGCGTGAAATCGTGATATCTCCGTCTTTAAATCTCGAAATCAAAAGTAATGTTTATATCCACTCTGAATAAGAACTTATCATTCAGTCTGATTAGAGTTGATGTATAAAAAGAAATAAATAATCCATATTTAGATGAAGCGGTCGTTAGGGAGTCCCGGAAGTGCCGTGTCTCGGCTTTTCAATGCGAGTAAACAGATCAAGAAAATTCTTACACGAAATCCCTGCATTCGAAGGATAATTATGATTTATTATTCGCAAGAAGACGCGGAGTTTAGAAACGTAAATTAAATTATTGAAGATTTCTGAGAAAATTTTATCGATGATTTTCTATGATCTGAACGACATAACTTCATATTCTTATAGAAATATAGAAAATATTTGTCACAAACAATAAAATTTGAAAAATTATGTAGAATTGATAGGTAACAATATCAAAATAAGCATGAAAACTTTTATGAATCAAAACGAATGTCTGAAATATTCTGAAGTGTGCTAATTTTGATACAATCCGTAAAATTGAGAGAGCGTACAAAATTGATTGACAAAAATGAATTAAACTCCCACATCGCGCCGATGATTAACTCCAAAAAGCAGGTAAGAAAAAAAGTCAAAATTACAATTAGTTTGCTCTTTGTTTAACGAATTCTGACATTGTCTCAACAATTTAAGTCAAAACTTTAAAAATTGAGAATTTATTAACTAAACCTGAAAATTTATTTTTAGCCTAAAAAAATCGAAGCAAATGTTACAGCGTTCTCAGTAATTCTTTTTTATTGCTTGAGTACTTTTGGGCAAGCTTTTCTTCGCTCGCTTTGTAGAACTTTACAAAAGCACTTGCTAATCTACACACTAAAAATTGTCAGAAACGTGCGTTTCGGCAGCAAAGCGATCATCATCAGAGTGATGATTGAACAAGGTTTATTCGTGTTAACAATTTTTGGAAGCAAGTGCTTTTGTCAAGTGTTGTGAACACCACAAAGAAAATTCATCGCTCTGGAGAAAATTATTTTTTAACGCGTTGGGTATTGTACCCAATAATTCATAATTCATGATAGTTTTTAATGCGTCCATTTTCAATTTCATGATTTTTTTGTGTTGCATTATAAAGTTTTGTTTTGAATAAAAAGAGTTATCTATTATGCATATAAATTTGTACGGATAAAATATTTGCAGTCACTAAAAAATTGATAAAGAAGCGCTGTACATTTTATAAAAAATAGCTACAAAACTCAAAAATCATGGAAAATACGTATAAAAATTAAGATAGACACTGACTATGTCAGTGCATAATTTCATTAATCCCAACATTGAATTTCACAGATTTTTATAAAAAAATCGCATTTATATTTAAACTATTTTTACTAATTGTTTCGTAAGTGTCCACATTTTACTGTGCAAAACGTAAACTATTTTTTTGAATAATTCAATTTTCCTACTTTTAAAAAATGTCTAAATTTTATCAAGTTAAAAAAATACAGAACTGACAATAATTAAGAAAAACTTTAATGTCTTTGAGCTTACCTACGTAATTTTGAATCTTTTTAACTAAGCACGTATAAATTAAATTACTTATTATTTGATTAATTTAGATGAGATTTAAAAAAAAAATTCAGGGATGTAGATTAAATACCGGAGTAGAACATATTTAAAAAATAGAGTTTAATTGTTGTTAAGTATAGGTACGTCCAAAAAAAGCTTAAACTAAAACTTTAATAAGAAATTAAAACAACATACCATTCATGTATGTACAGCACAGGTAGCTATAAATAATTCTATTAATAATTTCTTTATTTTGCAGGTACATCTCGCTAGTTTGTATCCAGATGTTTCTATCCAGAAGAAGTATGAAAATCTAATAAAAAAATAATGAAACATGCCAATAATAAAAAATAAATTCGATATTAGAATCAAACGATCTAGTTTAAATTCGATTAATTAGTTTTTGTCCTTATGTAATTTTGATGGTTTAGTAATTTAGGAACATTTTTTTTGTACCGTTTGATTTGAATGAGAAAAAATTATGAGACATTTCGTAGTATTTCTGATGCTGTAAATCTGTGTAAATTTGTCATATAATCAAAAGTTGCGCCTTTGATCCTCCGAAACCGTCCAATCCACGTCGTCGCCGTCGCAAACTTCTGATTCCGGTAACAGTGTGGCGCTCCGGAACATTCCGGCGTTCGCGAGAGCACTGCCACAAAATTGCATCCGAGTAGCGAAACATACAAGTCCGGTTTTCGTACACTAGGTAGCGCCAGTTACTTCTATTTCCTCTTCGCTCCCCTCGCCTATCCCTTCTTCCACCAGGGAGCAGATAATAAGGCAACAATACCGCGGGGTGTAGCCGAAAGTGACGTTGTTTCTCGTCGATTGGCCGGCGTAGTTTCCCGCTATCCCAAGCGATTGGTCGGGGAGGCGCCCAGAGGCCGCCTTCTGCCCTCGACGCTTGGCGTCGCCCGTCTCCGAGGTGGGGCCGCACCACCCTGGGGAGGAGGAGGAGCACCACGCGCCGCCAGACCATTCGATGCTTATCAGCGTCCCAGTCGCGTTTATCCGGTCGTTGTGCAGTGTCTCGCGAGTACCAATCGTCTTCCAACGGGAGCCGGCATGAACCTGGGCTGAAGAGTGCTGTGCGTGCAGAGTGCGCCAGGACTTTCGTGGGAGTGCCGCACACCAGCCAAGACGCGGTCCGACGAGAGCCACCCCGTGGAGCGCGGTTATCCGACGGCGTCTCCGTGGCCCGCGCTATCGTTGCCGGCGCCAGAGTTGGACCCGGTGGCTGCAGCCTGGGGCCGCAAATTATACCCCGGGACAGGCGCGCCGAGAGTCGCCGCGCCGGGACTCATGTTTGGACTGCATCACCATCAGGATGCCACGGGCCTCCATCATCATCATCAGCCGAGAGGACCTAGTCTTAAAGAGGAACCACTCTCGACGACGAGGTCTTGGATGCAGCCCGCGGTGCCTGATCAAAACGGGTACGACTCCAATATATTTTTATTAGACATTTAAAACTAATTAAAGTAAGATATCGATCTACCTATTTCTTGCTCGCCGTGGATACCTACAGGTGTATTTATTCAGAACATGTGTTTTTGTTTGCAAACAGAAATCAGAAACAGACACAAATTTTATCACTTTCTGCATATTCAAAGAAAACTTCAAATATTTAGTGCTCATTTACGTTGTGTGCATTTTTTCAGTCCTCGCATGTATTTATGTACATCCTGTATGTGATTGCTATCAAAAATTATTTTCAAAACAAGGTTATACGAGCAAATAAGTAGATTTTTCTGCTATATGACCAGTAATCATTAAAATTAATGGGTTAAAAATGTAGGTGCATTTCTCGATTTGGGATACCTACACATCCTATTCAATCACTATTGAAAAACATAAAAATAGTTATAATGCTCTTTAGAAGATTTTTTACTTTTTTTTGTAAACAGAATAGAAAATACACGATTTTAATATAGATAAATAAAAGTGAATAGACATAACATCAGGCATCGTTATCTGTTAAATAAAAAAAAATCTTAACAAAATTAATTTAAACTTCTGCATGAACTGCATATTTTTACAAAATACCTTATGTTACACATATTTAGGTATCCATCTAATTAAAATTTTTGTTCAAATTTAATATTTAATAATGTCATTTTTTTAGTACTTTACTCTTGTGTGCATTGTGTGCTTTCCTTATAAATTTACTGTTGTTTTGACCTTGTAAGTTTGTGAATTTGATAATTTAATTTGAATATTGGACCGTAAAATTAGCAAAAAAAATAGTACCTAGATATTTAAAAAAAATATCTAGAAAATTAACTATGTTCTTAAGTTGTGGATATTTAGCAAAATTGTCGATAATGTGAAATAAGCTATAACTAAATGATAAATTATGATAATAATGGAAATTTTTATAATAAATTATTAATAAATAAATTACAAAAATTTAAATATGTCAACTAGATATGAGTAGAAATTAAAAAAATGTACATAATTTTATTTTTAAAAAAATGTACATATACAGGGTGTTTAAAAACCGACGCACTTATTCAAAGGACCTTGTCACGAAAGACGAGTTGATTAACTAACTGTTAAAAAAAATCTTCACCTTCAGTTGAGTATTTTTAAAACTAGGAAAAAAGCAACACCGACAACGCTACATAAAAAAATATTACAGTAGACACAAGAAATCTGATATCTGAGAAAGCAAAATTTAAGTGACATTATTCAGAGTAAGCGGAGATGCTTTGAGAGTTTCAGCACGATTTCAAGATTCCAAGTTGTTGAAAATTGTATTAATTTTAGTCCTCATAATAAATCCATCGACTTGCGTTGCTGCGGCTTCATAGGTATAGTTACTATGAATAAAAATTTCACAACTTCGGTTTGTAAGCCACGGAGTTTAAAAAATTTTTGTGATGATTTTTTTTTAATACTTTTCATCTATATATTGACATATGTAGGGCTTTGGTACCTAGAAAAAGTAAAAGACAATTAAATTTGGTGTAAGCTTTAATTTCAAGTGTCATAGCAAATTATATAAAGAGATTTTTGACGACATCCTCACGAGGTAGAATTTTCAGAGATTATTAAACCAAGAACAAATGATAAAATTTAAATACAAGATGTTATATTTTAATATATTTTATTTCAATTTTAATCAATCTATAATCCTTTTTCCTATTGATAAAAATTCTAGAATATCTACTCATTTTTCGTCGAAATTATAGGCTTGAAATACATTTTAATAAGCAAGACAAAACACTTTAATGTTTCTAATTTACATTTATTTCGCGGCATTCTGATTTACAGCAGAAATTATTTATTTAAGAGATTTTTCTGCAACTTTAAAAGTAAATTAATTGCTGCTTTTTTAATTTTCTTAACAATTTCTTAGATCAAGGATCAAGACAGGGTGTTAGTAACGACGGTAATTTTCAAACTATTTGTAGTATCACCACAAATTGTTTAAAACAAAGATGATACCAATTTGAGGAGAATCAAGAATTAAAAGGTTTCATTAAAAGTTTTTTTTATATCCATAATAAAATTAAAAAAAAATATATCAAAATTGATGCAACTTTTTTTTAACTGAACCAAGAGTCAGTATCTTAGTGACTACAAACGACGAACAGGGAAGCGTTTTAGATGCAGCACCAAAATTTTTACAGATTATAGAAGAGAACCCCAACAGAGTAGTGCTAATCATGCTGGAACTTTTTCTTTCATTGTGACTTACTGAAAGAAATCTACATTTTCACCAAAGTGTTCGCGTCCTTATTTTTCTTCAGAAAATTCACTTAGAAGAATTTCCACTCATCCCCTAAAGAATTTTGTGGTACCAGGACAAGTTAAAATTTTACTCCGAGGGCAGTGAGAGCTACCTTGTCACATCTAGGCACATCACTCTCTGTCAAACATTTTCAAATTTGTCATTTTTACATGAAACGCCACCAACTGTCGAATTCAAGTAAAATATAATCAAGAACATTAATATTCATGCCAGTGCCGTAGAAGGTGCTTGAAACAAGGTTAATTTTTTTTGATAGTTTTATGCTTAAAATAATGTCTAACAACACTCCCCAAATATGTGATATTAATTTAGACGGATATTTCAAAAATAAAAACATCATGTAATTTTAAAATATCCATCTAATTAGCTAATTCTACTAATTACTAAGTTGGGTGAAACTCACGTGACAATTCGTTAAAAAGACAAAGTTGCAAATTTGCAATAAATGACACACCTTTTCAAATGAACACAAATATACATGAAAAGTTAGAAAAGCTCACGTGCACAAGTTTCATTTTTTAGACAGGTCCGTTCCATGTTGAATAAATTAAAAACTTACTGAATATTTAGCCCACCATAAAAAAATAATTTTTTTTAATAACATAATAGATATTCGCGGAAGCACGTTTTACACTACGTTCCGTTTAATTTTTTTTTTGAATATTTTAAAGTTAAATTTTACATGTGTGTGACAATTTAATTGCAGGTATTTATCATTGTTGGTCTGTTTTATTTTGAAAAATTATAATTTTAAGTGTTTCTGTCGACACTTGCATAATTTTGCAACATTTTGAAAATAGCCACAAAAGGTAAATTTAGAATTTTTTTTGTTTGATATTATTAACAGTGTTTTTGAAAGTGAAGGAAGCAACGAGGCGTAAATAAACGAGGAAGAGGCAAGATCAGGAATACTAATTCGGTCCCATCTGACAAGTTTTCGATAACAGTGACATTTTTCATGAATTTAAAATTGGTCGGCAGTCTATTCGAATCGTATTATAGAACTAAGGCGACGATTTCAACCACATTAACTGTTGCATGTATTAACATAACAATTATTGTTGTATCCCCTATATATCGTATAAATAGCCAGTTTTATGTGTGTGAGGAGGGTGGCGGACATAAATCAGTAAAGATATTTCGTTGCAGGCGACAGTATTTCAATATAATCACCCGTCTATTGGCGGCCGTTACGGCCCAGCTTCGTTATATACCGCACTCAATTGACCGCGTGAAATAAATGAGCGAAAAACTGACATAAACACCGCCATTATCTGATTTGCGAATCCTATAAATACTGCCGGGTCTAACTTACACGTTGCACAGTTTGCCACCTCTAATTGCCTCGTTTATTTGAACACATTCTCAATAAAATTTTCAAAAATTGCCATAATGGACTGCGAGACAAAATTATCCGGAAGTTATATGGCCAATAAAGCATAATATGAGATTCTGGTTTAATTTTATACCTTAATTTTACAAGCCATTAAAACAAAATTTCGCTGATCGATTTGCAGATTTTTTACCAGAAATTGTTATTTTAGGTTTCTACTATTGGGATTGTTTGATAACAATAATTGCATTCGATGAATCCCCTATCGTAGCCATTGGCCAATAGTTCAGTGGCGTCCCGCAGAATTCATAAATTTTTCTCTAAACCTATTGGTACTAAGTTGTGAATACTTAACATCTTAAATTACAAATACTTGACACGCTCTATGATATAATAACTAACTTTTTTAAGTCACAAATAAAGTTGGTCAGAATTCCACAAACTTTTTTGGTACGTGCGATGATAAATTGCCTATGAATTTCAAACGAGATGAAAAATTAAAACTAATTTTTGCAAAGACAAAATGTGGAACTTAACTATAATAATTAGTAACCTTACGAATGTCATAACGTTAAAATAAATGGTTTAGCTATTAGATTACAAACACAATCTCTCAAATTTTAATATACCTATTTGTTTTTATTGATTAATCAGCAAAACAAAACAATTGTTATAATTACATATTGTGAAAAAAGCTGTAAACTATGCGTCATTAACTTGTAAAATAGACAATAGAATAGACGATAACCAAGAGCGTAATCTACTGCCTCAATATTACGGTGTTGAAAAGACATATATCTTACTATTATTTATGAAATTAAAATGTCAAACATAAAACAAAGAGAATTAATCTTATGAGGCGCGTGTTCTATTTTTTAATTTATTTTCTACGCCTATTTTCGAAGTTTATCGCATAGAAGAGCACGAATATCCTAGTTTTGCTTACACAGGCTTGGATTGCATGAATTGTTTAACTTTCCCTTTTTTTTGTGGTCCGTCAAAACGATGTACTTTCCTTAGATGCGTGTTTTGTATTGCTACAGACCGCTGAAAACTGAAAAAGTAGTTTATCCTTTTAAATCCTGTAATTGATTGAGATAATGTGAACACGGAAACAATTTCACCAGTTCATAGAATAATTCATGACCCAATTATTTTTGTCACATAATAAATTAAATTAAAGTAATAAAATAAATTTTATTCAACTTTTGGTACAAATATTCGGGCTCTAATTATAAACCACAGGAGACGTTCCAGTAAATCCTCGCTCACGTCCTGCTGGAAAAAAAGCAGGAAATATTTAGCGGAATCAGTTTTTGAATTCGAAAATTAATAGGAACAAACGAACACTAGCAGGCATTTACCACCTTCATTAACAGCAAGGTATAAATTATCGCGTCCGTATAATTCACAGAGCTCGAGGGCATATTTCAGTTCTGCGTCCTGCGAACCAAAACCAGCGTCGTTTCAGCCACAAATGGCCCTGATTGCCATTGATCCTAACATTGTATGTGTGGTCGACTTTTTACATCCAACACACGAACATTTAGGAATTTTTAATAAAACAGCCGGGCAAAGGCCTGATTGACGTCGTGTATTTTGTATGTGTGGGGATGGAGGATTGATTATATTTAATTCGAGTGATTCATTAATGTACATTTGTAACGCTTTTAAACATTCAATAATTACTTGATTTCATGAGATAAGTTCATACAATTACCTGAGTACATCATCGACTTGCCAGACAGTTGACAATTAATATTATTTGAAGGAGTGCCACGCTATAACTAATTTCGTAATGGCAAATGCTGCGATATTTATACGGGAAAACGGGGAATTCTTTGGGGTCCCGACGCAGGTCCTCGACTATTAAACCATTAGCACATTCCATGCTAATTTCTGACCGGTAGCCATGCAATTCACTCGTAAAAGTGCGACATTTTAATTATTAAAAATGCCTCGATTCCCGAAATAAAATAATCACTTTTTCTAATCTACTACAAGAGTGTTTTACAATCTTCTATTGTTCTTATACATCTCGGCGCCAAAACAACTGATTTTATTGTTATATGTCAATTTTAGATTAGTTTTGCTTAATAAAATAGATTACAAAAACAATAAATTTACCAGAAATGGAAAATTATTGTTGATCGGATGTTTTATGACTCGATGCAATTTATCCTCTTACTAAATAAAATCGAAATTTCATGCTTGAGCTTATCTTATTTTCTGCTCTATTTAAATAAACTTTAATTGTACTAACGCCGTTTTATGACCTAATTATCAATTGTGTTCGTCATACTGTATTAGCGTTACTTCGCACGTGGATAACGCTTTGCAAAACATAAGTCGTAAATTGTAATCGATAATAAGTTAGTTATTTTGAACTTCAAAAACTCATTTTCGATACTTACACGACACCTCAGGATCATTATAATATGCCTCCAAATGACCTCAAAATTATTGTTAACTCGGTTGACTGAAAAAAAAAATTATCGAATAATGTTTTTTTTGTGCAGTTTCGAGTCCAGCCCTGTCGACCGTCTATACCCCAAGTGCAAATTTCCCCGTTATTGTTGCTTCGTATTATTGGACCAGTCGCACACATTATGAAAAATGTATCAAGACACTTCGGGTTTCGACACGATCATAACTTCTTGGCCAAATTGAATATTACAATACCGCCACCCGATCCAATGCAAATAAAACGTCGGATTAAACCGTTTACCTTGAGTCCGGGGGCGGCGTCGATACGCCTGCACATATATACAAGTGTTGTTTTATTAAGCTGTAAAAGCTCCTCTGAACGTTATATATATTTGAAATGTATTGGGTATCGGCAGTGCATTTTGTCGAATAAATAAATGGAGTGGCAAGTAATACAAGTGGGGAGGGGCGACACAGGTGCAGGCAATACAGGCTATAGATTACATTATCGACGAACCCAAACGTGACACGATAGGTGTTGGAGAAATGGAACGCCACTGTGCAGTGCAGTTTGTTTTCTCTTTGTTGGTTGCGGAGCTGCTTGTGCTTTTACACGCTCGTTCGACACAGTAGATTAACACTCATTTGCGATATTATTAATTGGATCTTGTCATCAACGTCAGGAGTGGTGCTTTGCAAACCATCAATCTCTCCAGAATTCAGACAGATTACGCTCGCCTGCTGGAAGGCTATGAAAGCTAATTTTCCTGAAACGGAAAAGTTTTAGACATTTATACACCAGGCGTTAACATGGAAAAAGTTCTTCTCAACAGACGAAATATCTGTTTATAGTGACAAAAACAAGAAAGTTGCTAATTGTTAATAATTATTTTTTTATTTTACGTGGTACAAATAATTCAATCGTTGAAAATTCTACTAATGCATAGCATTCGGTATTAATCGCTGTTAATATTCAATTTGAGCTATATGGAAATATGCATTTATGCACAAAAATGCATGTAATTTTACAACTTTTAATGGAAGCACCTCACAAACTAAAATTAATGTTATCATTCCATTTTTTATTCTATTCGACGATAAAAAAGAGGTACAAAATCCAAGCAAATTCGAAATTTTCAAGTGTATAAAAAATCAACAACTTGCTATGTTTATCTGCATATATTTTTAAATAATAAATATTTTGCAACCTTTTAATGTTCTGCACTTTTTAAATCACTTAGACGTCTTCTTATTATTTTCTAGACTATTTTTATGCTTTTGAAAATTCCTAAATTGTTTAAATTTTAATAGGTTTTGGTTGCGTTGGATTTTATAATTTTCATATTTTCCCAATGTTCAGTTTTTCGTTTTTTAATTTAATACCATTGAACATTTAGATTTTTGTACACTTTATATTCCTTGCATTATTTAAATTTTCTACATGAATTAAATTAATATTTTTTTCTTATTCTGTTTTAATTTTGTGTTTTTTTTTGAATTTTAAAAATTATTTCTATTCTGTCACTATTTTCTAGACCTTGGTGGCTTGCATTTACCAGCAATAAAAAACCTAACGAATCCAACGTCGTTTTTAAAAACGTGAAAAAAATTATATTTAGAAACCTGAAGGTAGTGTTATAGAGGCTTAGAGTTTTGAAAATCTAAATCTTTTCCACAAACCTATAACCTGAAAAATGACAAATTTAAAAATCAATAATTCTGAAATGTTTGCAAGCATCTAGTACCTACCTAAATTACATTTTATTATTAAAGATTCTAAAATTAAAAATTTTGTTTTAAGAATATGGAACCTGAAGAAGTTTTTAGTATATAAAACTAAAGTTGTTGATATTAAAGCAGTTTTGAATTTGAAATTTTCGTAGAATTTTCCGCATTTTTAAATTAAGCGTTACAATAAAATAATTAACATTAAAAGTATGGGTAAAAGTGTTTTTCTCATTTTTTACATTCGTCACATTTTCAGGATTTTCTTAATTTTCGTTGTTCTCTAGATTTTTTCAATACATGTAATAACACTTCTGAAAATTATATTTAAAATTGTACAACACTTATCTGTGCTTGAAAAACATATACATTTTCAGATTTATGAAAACGGATTTGGCAGATAAGTATAATTGCTAATTTTCTAAATACTGTACAAAAAAGAGCTTAAAACGAAGCGCTGAGACGCAAAAATTGCGTTATTTACACAAATGTCTGCAAGTATAAACTCAAAGGTTGTTTACTCTGTTCTCAAATACACTAACAACATTAAATTTTATTATTTATTATTTATTAAATTTCATATAAATTCACTTAGAAACTAAATTTCGTTCCTAAGGATGATTTAGGACCTTCAATGAATCAAACCGAGAGATCATTAAACTATTGCTTTTTAAATATTTTTCTCATTGGCGTACCACATTTTGTAGAAGTTCTATTCAAAATAGAATAAAACAGATTTTTCAGACAAAACAAAGATACTAAAAATTACATTCAGTGCTCAAACGAGTCCAATATTCTTGGGGGCCTACTTTCTTCGTTAGATATATGAAAGCGCCCCACGTTAAAAAAAAAATATAAGCGTTATATCTAGTGGGCGAGTTGGCTGAAAACAGTGCTGCTTATATCGATCCAGTGATTTTCAAAGAGTTGATTAGCAGCATCTCGGGTAACTTGGATAAATTGTATAGAGACTTTAACTTGATGAAACATATTCTGAAACACGTTGAGTGTCAAGTCGTCAAATAAAATTTTTAAATCGTTATTCAGACAATTCACCTAATACGTAGAACATAAAAGACCACCACTAAATGTTTTGTGAACAAAAACGATCAGATTCTTAATTATTTCCTTCAAACATTTACCGTTCGGTGATCTTGGTGTCAATCAATAATTTATCAGAAAACGAAATATTTCGGACGAAGTTCCTATTTTTCGTTAAGCTTTTTTGTTTCTTTCTATTTTGATAATCGGTCCAAGAGCTTCTCTTTGGTACCTGTGCGTATTGAGTATTCTGGGTACCTACCGAAGAACCGCTAATTCGTGTCTGATTGATTATTTTCATGTTCAGTAGTCATCTGTATTTTCTTCGGTTTTAAATTTCCAGATTCTCTTCGCGCATTCCCAATCACATTAAAAATTCTTCCGCTTAGACAAAGTTTTGGCCGAAACCGTCCTGCATAGAATGTTCTAGCTTGATTACAACTTTGCCGATAAAAGTAAACAAAAATTGAACAAAAATCACTACACAAAAAACTCACTAACGAGAAACTTGTACTTCAAAAACTTCAAAAAAATTTGAAGTGTTACCACCACGTTTCTATTTTTACTACGTTTTACTGCTAATACGTAAACGATACTTGTCCTAATAAAGACAAAATTGGGTACCTATTACAAATGACTTTAGGTAAATTTATTTCAAATTTTCCTTTAATGTCAATAAATCACCAAATAATTTGTTGTTTAAAAATGTATTTATCTAATTGTATCATTAGTTTGTGGTTATTTACGTATCGTAAAATTTTTTTTTTCAACAAATCTCCTACGAATTGTATATAAAATAAAATGACGTAGATACTATTCTCATGCATAATTTTAAATTGTCATCGTCAGTACTAAAGCGAGATAAAGTAATTTATTACATTATCTCGTATAATGTAATAAATTAGTAATTATTACTAATTAATAAATTAATATAATTAGAATATTATTGTTCATGTATAAAATTTGAAAACATATACGAGCGCCCATGTAAACTAATAAGTTAATTATGTTTCGTTAAACTAAGAGAAATTATTTTAAATGAACAAAATCTTTGACGAATTTAGTTACGTCACTGCACTTTACGAGTTTTAGTAACACTTTGTTAATTGTCATTGTTAATGAATAAAAAAAATTAATTTCTAAAATTGGTTTCATTGACTTTAATTGGAAATAAAGTAAAATAATTGGATTTTGATGTTTGTTGCTATACAAAAATTATACATGAAAATAAAATCTGCGCATATTTCTATGGTAATAAATTTTGTGACCTTGTCATATTTTTTGTGAATTTATTGCAGCATCTAACATTCAATTATCTATGCAATTCGATGGTGCCCGTAAACGCTCACATATAAATTTGCGAAATGCTAGTTAGTGGCTAATGTCGGCCTTTCAAGGGATTATAGCAATTCCCTTTCGCCGTAGGCGAGCAACTGAAATACCTGACACGTCCTGAACATGTCGCGCTATCTTGTTAGGGCAAACCAGGAGTGTGGTGCCTAAGCAATTATTGCCACCATATCCAGACAATGGAGTCCACATTGACCACTTCGATCGAACCCTTTCGCACAGATGGTGTTGTGACACTTCAAATAATAACGTTTAACCACGTTATCTCCTAATGGTAAATTAGATTAGGGTATGACGTCCTGTTTAGCATGTGCTAATAGACCCTCTACATCTGCAATTTCAAGTGTTATTTCTTTTGCAGGATTGGCGTCGGTAGAGCGCACTTCGAAAAACAACCTCCAAGCAACTTGCGAAAGTCCAATTTCTTCCATTTCGTCATCGCTTTGTATGATCGAGCGGGACAACCAGTGGAAATCGAAAGGACGGCTTTCATCGGATTTATCGAAAAGGATCAGGTCAGTTAATGGCGACCTTTAAGAATATGATATTACTGGGATCGATGACTTTGAGAAATCGGAGTTCGTGACATTATTCGATGTGCTTTTAATCGAAGAGTTAAGAAAATTATTTTTTGTACTCATCGTACGGAAAGAGAATTTTTCCGCTTAATCCCGATGCACGGAAAAACGGTTTTCCCGCACCGCGGTGTTTTTTAGTTTCCGCTGGCGGCTAGGGATATTTGCGTTATACGGTTGGTATTGCGACTTTTTGAGGACATCAGTCAATCAATTTTTGATAAGTGCGTTCATACCGTTCGCGACTTTTCTCGGGCAGCAGACGCCAAACAGACTCTTTGGCACATTGTTGTACTTCGGAAGGGGTACACATACATTCTTCGCTCTCACTTATTTTAACAATTTTTGTTGATAATTTTAAAAAAATGACAGCTGATTTACATTTTAAAAATCTAGGAGGTAGCTACAATAGACAGATCATGTTACCAACCCACCATTGAAAAAAAAACTAAGTTACTTAATTTTTTTTATTTCGATATTCGTTACAAAAAATATTGTACCTAACTCTTTCGGAAAGAATTTTCCCGCATTCGCACTAAATGCAGCACTCCTTACAGTCGTGCTGCAAAAAAAGTGCTCATGCGGGAAAATTAAATTTCCGAACTTGTTAGGTAAATAACTATTTTCTTTTGTTGCGTTTTGCACCGGTTCTTGACCGCCTCAACTTCTCGTCGACAGTTAGTTTAAGACAATTGTATGTAAAACGATTAAAACAAATGTTGCAGTCATTGTTTGCCTAGTAAACGAATCTTGTGTCGGCCTCTGGTCTCCCGTTAATGAATTACCTCGCGTACAAGCAAAATAATTACAAGTCGAGGGCTCGTAATGAAACATTTCATGCTAATCACGCAAATTACTTTTGCAATGCAATGCAAACATGCACAGAACGTGTACACCACCTTGATTAAAAACTTGGTAGTTGACTGGTCATTTCCCATCCTTGTTCCATCAAGACGCGTAAATTCTACAAGCGAAATAATTGAAATAGTTAGAGTTTAGAGTGAAACGGATAACTTTTATTAGTAAATGCATAGTCGACCAAAGTAATTAAAAATAAGTTTCCGATAACCATCGGACTGAACAATTCTGATACAACTAACTAAAGTTGTTTCGCAAAATAAAGCAAAAAAAAAACTGATGGGCTCCCTCTTCTAACTTTACAGCTGATCAAAAAAAAAATTGTCTTCAAATTCGTAAAAGTACTGTTTGTGAGCAACACATAGCTACCGCAAAAGAATAATAATACAGATATCGATAATAAAAAGAACGCGACGATTTATACTGTTAAAAGACTAAAACTAGAAGTATATAAATATGAAGAAAATTGAAGAAAAATGCGCCTTAAAATCGTCATTGTTAAAATTCAATAGGATTAGGTTAACAAAGCCAGTCTTAACCCAATTTTTTGGTTCATCCTGTATATAATTTAAAATATGTTAAGTGAAATGACAGGCTAGATGTGATCGAACTGCCAGTTATAAAACGTGCTAATCAATTGTAATAATGTATTAACTGCTGCGTACACATTAGAATTAACGAGCATTTCAAACAGCTTTGCAAAGTTATTGGACGTGAATGCAATCAATAATAGCTACACAGTGCAACAAAAATGCAATTGATTCTTGTAAAATGGAATTGGTCTTCTTAAATAGAAGGACTAGTCATAAAGTAATTCCTCTAAGGGGAAAATACGAGCGAATTATATGAAGACCAAAATTTTTCAAAAAAATGTGTAGGAGCCTTTAAATTGCGTGAAGCAACACATACTGAAAAATAAAGGCTGTAATAAACAAAAGTGTGAGATAAAAACGATATTACAGAATTAATATTTTTGTTGTTTTTTTGCATTTGATGTATTTTGTACACAAAAATTCAAAATTAAATTAATTTATTGACATGTATTTAAAAAAAAATATATGTAAAGTAATAAATATACTATTCAGTTTTGAGTGTTCCTTGAACATTTCCATTTATTCACAGTCTCTCTTATATCTCATTTATTTCTTTTTTTTTTGTACCTAGTTTTATAAATCCCATTTAGTAGAGGCAAAGTGCCAGTTTTTTTTTACAAGTTGTACTCTTCACAGCGTTTTCCACAAGCTTAAAATCATTGAAGTCGAATAATTTCTTATTTTATAAAAAAAGTTATTGCAATTAAACCGCTCTAATTGCAGAAGAATTTCAAAAATTTCAAAAATCTAAGACATTAAATTTTAAAATCCAAAAGAACTTTTTAAAAAATTTCTTTAGTTCTATTCTAGAAGAAAAATTTTGTGCACTGTTGTTAATGTCCATTACAGTCGTTAGACCAATTTTTTTTTATAAATATTTAAGAAATCTTGTCAGACAATTCTTTTTTTTAATTATTCTGACGTTCTAAATACCAGAAGCACAACTAATTACTTGAATTTGCTTGCATTGTAATATTAGTGATGTTGTTAATGCCAAAATCAAAAATTTAGACATTCTCAAAACCATTTTGTACTTACAATCCTGATGTGATGTTTGGACATTAACATATAACAATAGCAAAAAACAATACATTGCGAAATAATTAAATCAACAAAATGACTACAAACACTATTAAAAATGTGTTTTATACTGCATTGTCAACATTAGTGTAATATAAGCAACAAAATTTCTAAAAATATGATTAGATGTATATTACTGTAAGTAAAATAAGCAGCGAGTTTAAAAGACTGTGCAACATCCAATAGAGTCCCTAATTTTTTTAGTTAATTTTTTAACTGTCTATGATTGGTTACTTTAGTAAGTACTACTATGTAGTTTAGTAAGTAGTTTTTAAATACTTTCAAATCATAAGATTTTACAATTTCTAATATTTTTTGTATTTATTACAAACTTTTAATCTGTTGAATAAGTGTATTTTATCATATTTTTTTAAATCATAAATTCTCTAGAATGTTCAAGTTGTGCTTAACTTTGTTGTATCCCATTTAATTTTTTTAGATTATCTGTTTTTAAATCCTGAACAATTTTGGGGATATTAAACATTTTTAGTTCTAAAAATTCAAAACTTCAAAACTTTAATGTTATAAAATTTTATAGTAGTATAATTTTTGCCCCAGTATAAAAAAAACTTAATTTTAAAACTTTAAAGTTCTTTGAAATTTTGAAAATTATTTCTGTCATAAAAAAATTAATTATAATAATCTTATGATTTAATTTCCAAAATCTACCAAAGCTCATTCTATTTAAAAAGTGTTAGTAATTTTAATTTTTCAGTTATAAATATGCCGAGAATTATTTATTGCAAATTATTTAAATTTTTCTATTCTATTTTAATCTATTTTTTGAAATTTTAGAGTTTCAAGATGATTTAGATTTTTTTCTTTGAATTTTAGAACTTTTATATATATTTTTAATTCTCTACATTGTCCAGATTTTTTGAAGTGCTAGATTTTCCTTTGGCAGTGCTTTTCAACTTCTATCGGAAACATGAAAAATGCCAAACTAAGAAATAAGCGTTAAACATCATTAGATTAGAGTAATCGATACACAAGTTAAAAATAATTCTATTTATCTAAAAAAAATCTTAGATCCGTCTTGGTGTTTTTGAACCGTATATGATATCTACTCAAATTTTGTTATTTTTTTGTATTAAAAAAAAAACGACGCTCATTGCTTAACATTAAGCAACTCCTCTAGAGTGTTTGTTATTTATAAGTTATAACTATAGTTAATGTAAATTACTTATACATGCTCCGATCAATTAAATTGAGTATTTCGTTGAATTGCATGTTTGTCAACATATTTCTGCAACATTTCAATTGTGATCGTTCTATTATGCGATTTCGCTTTGTTCTGTTCAACATAGCCACAAACTATTTAAGTAGAACCATATCTCGTGAATAATGTAATAGGCCAAGCATGCACAAAAACTGTTGGCAGGTTAAGCCTAAGAAAAAAAAATAGTCTAATAAGATTTCAAATTTTTTCGAGCATTGACATAAATTGGTTGTTCAGGCTGTTAGAAAATGCCTTATACTTTCTTGTACGAGCAAAAATCATTCTTTATTATGTTTGTAGTCGTAAAAAAAAACTATCTCTTGAAGAGTACAAACGCTGCATTAAAATTAGTTCGTAGATACCTAGTGAAATTTCGCCATGAAAATGGCTTAAAATATATAGCGATTATGCAAAGCTGTTGTAGGAATAATTGGTTTAGGTGTGTTAATTCCGGCTGAACACGAGCCGTTGTCGACGTTTTGTCGACCCGTCAAAATGGACCCAAGAAGCATTTTGCCGATTCTACGTTGCCATGGTATCCGTTTTAGTAAAGTGTACAACGGAGGGAAAGTGAGATGAATAAATACAGCGTGTTTTGGCTGGGTAGGAAGTTGTAGACGGGCGGCAAGAGACGGGGGTGTAATTGTGTTCGTGGCGATGCAGAAGATTAGGGCGCGAGTCGGGCAGAACATTTATCATGAAACCCAAACCAGAGCTGAGCGCCGGTCACAACAGAAACCATTATCGCAACGCGCCGGCAACGGCTTCCGAACTCCAATTCTCCACTCTAGATTTATTAAGATATATATAAACGATCGACTAAATTGCTAATATACCTCTTTGTTCCAGGAGGCCGACGGCCAGAAAACGAACAATGGGATACAGTACAGGCTACAGTTGCTCTACGCCAATGGTAAGTTTACAAAGCACTAACTAACTTTAATCTGAAAAATGCTACGGATCTCAAAAATGACTAATCATTAACATATTTAGCAATTGTAACTACATCAGCGATAAACGTGACCTAAATAAGTATTTTAAGATATATTTCAAGAACGATATAAAAAAGTAAGTACAAAAAGAAATCGTTCATTTATCTTTAGCAGGAGACAAGTACGTTGTTCCCATCTTATCATGGCTTTAATGTTTTTAGTCTGTCGTGCGCTAGTGGCAAAATAGTCCATATTTCATTCAAGCATGGGTCGCAATATTGATCCAGTTTGTGTCCATTAGTAGCGACCTTGCAAGAAGACGAAAAGACGCAAAAGAAATGATTTAGTGAAAGTTCGGTTGACAAGTCTCTACGCAGGGGTCGTGAAGTTAAAGGAACGTAAATATTTGACAATTTGTTAATACAACCGGTAATAATTTATGATGGATCGAGGGCAAAAGCAGTAAATGCATTGCACGTAGCTTAAGAGATTTCTGTGAAATATACAAGAAGGAAGACGTAACATGTAGTGAACCGGCGCTATATCTCATTTGCCACAGCACACCTCACTCAGCATCATCCCCGAGGAGCACTCTTCCTCTCCTTATTTGTAATAAAATAACTCCACAAATGCTCTCCCAGGACTGGAAAGATGGCGAACCCTAAGGCTTTACCGCCTCCCTGGTCTTTGTTCAGACGCGCTATCGTCGGATAGGACTTTGTTCTTATCATGGACTGTTTCCAACCGACTCGCAACAGTATCGAAATTGTTTGACGTGCCGTAAACTTTAGCATTATCATTTTAATGATTCAGGAGACGGACGAGTGGTAAGAGTGAGAATGGTGCCAATAATAATGTCGCTAGGTCGTAACCACGTAATGCCAAAGACCAAAGTTGCTAATAGAAACGATTCAGAGTGCCATTATAACACACATTACCACAGTTTACTGCAGACTTGTACAAAACGACAAAGTCAAGGAAAATTCTATGTAAAACATCAAAAAGACATAAATTGTGGAACACGAAAGCAGAATTCTTGCCACAATGTCGATATCTTTGGTTCAAAAACTTTCTTGCTAAGTGTAGGTATTTTGGCAAACGAGCCATTCTCATAGATATCGCTTAATTTAACTGAAATTGTGTGGAGCATGTAAATTCGTCTGTATCTTTCCGTTACAAATTTGCAATACTCAAATACACATTCCCCATGAGATTGGCAGCTGATTTATCTGAACAAAGTGCAAGCATTCTAACTGTCTAGAGTCTATATTGTGCCAGCTTTAGACTTTTTTTAAAGGAAATAAATAAAGATAAATATTGATTTTAGTTTTTAATCAATATGTAATTCAATTAATTTAAGCTTATCTATCGAAAGCAACAATGTTACTTATCTGTGAAAAGTATCAAAACCAAACAAAATCCACAAACATTTTTATATCGATTTGAAGTTTTTTATTCTTAGCAGTGTGGTGGTGGTAATCTTTATTCTTTCTTTAGAAACCCCCACAGAGCCATTTTTGGCAATCTTTGTAATACATCCATGCTTTAGTTCTTTTTAGTTTTATGAAGCAACTAAAACAGATTAGGGTATTACAGAGAGCATCTGGTTTATTACTTTTTTGCTGGCAAATTTTATAGCAAATTGTTGCTGTTGAATTAGTGATTTAGCAGACAAGTTCTAAGAAACGATCTTTGATTTTAAAATGTGTCTGGGATAATATCGTAGGTTTGTTCATTTCTTTTTTGATATACGATATACTACCATGGTCTTAATTTTATTAATGATAAAACCTATAAAATTGGTTATGTTGTTTTACCGCAAAAAATAGCAGCACGTGTCACGATGTAAGTGATTAGGATTCCAATTAGAGTTAGTAATTGTAGAGTAAAATATATTGGAACGTTCCATTGGCAACAAAAGCTGTACGTATGGCAAATCGCCTGTTTTGGTCGATCTGATTGACTAGTCGGATTAATTATCCATCTAATTAAAAGCAGCGTCTACTTTAACGATTGTAATTCTTGCAACGTTCTCGTCGGCAACCAGTTCCTTATAAGTAAGCGCCTTACTGCTCTAAAGTGTAAATGGTGTTTTTCTGCCGGAATGTAAAAGGCAGTCGGCCAGCGCAGCAAGTCTGCAACACAAGTAATTGACAATTGATAAACCATCAACTAAACTAATTAATTAATTGCATTTAACATCATCCAGCAAGTATGCGATCGTTTTCTCACCGTTACGTAAACTAACAAACTTCGATTTCTGCCAAATGAAGATACCACGTCGGTGAGCGAATGTTGATTTATCTCTGCTATTAGCGAGCGTTATAAATCTTTCAGCGCGTGTTTGCTTTGGTCTTTTGTGGATTGACGGATTTCCCGCCCGGATAGACCACCGACCGCCACCAAGGGTTGCGTCCGACGAGATAAGGAGGCGGTGGCCGTTGAGGAATTTGCGGTACAAGACTTGCACTGCCGCTGGCTGCGTCTTATACTTTGGACTTTGGGGCCTCTGAGACCGACAACTTGCCGGAATTTGTTACAAAACTAACTCATAATTAGTTTACAACCCTCGGTCTCTGACCACTCGGTAATAACTAATTATCTTAACAAATTTACTTGAGCCAATTACTCTTTAAACTACCAATTTTATGCGTGGCTTACTTCCGCATAAACGGTTGGTGGGAGCTCATAAAGAGAACAGCCGCAACTTCTAATTGAGCTCGTTAATAAATATATGTGAAGTATAGTTTTTTTGTGTTTTTCAGGTGTGCGCCAAGAGCAAGACATCTACGTGAGACTCATCGACTCCGTCACCAAACAAGTAAGAATTTTCTTCTTTTTCTACACATTCCCCTCGGTTTATTTTTGGTAAAAATGTGGTCCTGCGCGTCCTTCTTAACGAAAACACTTGCAGTGTTAAACGACAAAGCAGAACCTAATGAAATTAAGCCTGAAAAGGTCGGACAAACGAGGTCTAAATGAAATTAGCAGCCAATGTGTTGTTCTACCACTTTGCACCGGCTAGAGGGTAAGATGAACCGGTGTATCAGCAAAACATTCCCAGTTTCGAATTCGCACAGCGTAATAATTAAATGAATTATGCAGCAAGAAACAAACCGGAGGAAGATCTTTCGTCACACTCCGATATGTCTCTCTCGTTGTAGATTCGACGAGCGCGAAATTAAATTTTACCTCAAACCATCTTGAAGTTAGATGATTGACTAAAATTAAATTTAAGAACTTAAACGCGTTAAGCTTTCCCCTTTTCACTCCATCAACTTGACTTGTGTAAAAATTGTTCTACGAGATTTTGTTAGTCGATTTTTTGGAGTCTTCGACAATTTCTGTAGTGTATTACCACAACGTGATTACGTAAATTGTAGAGAAGACTCAAAGAGCACTGTCACGTGCAGCATGCACACATGCAATTAGATTCACTTTCATCAAAGTTTTATCAAGAGTCGGCGGAGTTTTCAAATCAACAACAGTCAGAAAACACCACACGATGTACTCTATATTAATTAATTTTTTTTACAAGAACATTCTTTCATTTATAATTAAAAACGTTTATTTTTATTGTAATTTAATCGATGAAGATAAATAAACCAATTTCTTGATTCATACAGAAGGCCAACTTAACACACTTAATAGATATAATTATCTATAGAAAATTTCCAATTGCTGCATCAAAACGTGATTAAAATTTTTCACCCACACTACCAATTCGGAGCTTTCTGAGTGATTTTTAGCTGATGTCACTGAATCTTACGAGTCCAAGAATTTAAAGCAGAAAAAAGTTTGTCATGGATGTGAAAAAAAAAGTTCGATTAGCTATTGGCCAAAAATAGTTGGGTATACCACGTTTCAAATCTTTTCTGGAAATATGTTCAATTTAAATAATTAAATGTGCGATTCTCTTTGCGAATACTTGTATCATTTCCAATTCCCGTCTGATGAATATGCATTGTATAACTTTTAAATCGTGTGGGTCGGGGGCGTTTCGGGCGATAATCTCCTGTGATGATATCGGACAGGCGCGATCAGGTCCACGTGTCCGCCACGCGCCTCCACAGCCCCCATTGCGGATAACACAGGAAATGCTCAACTCTCATTACTTCCTTATCGCAAGTCGTTTAGCCGATCTATAAACACATGGCCTGTCCACTTAACTTGCAAATCTTAAATTATTACCACTGCCTCCTACATCTTTGAAAAAAATTTAATCTGTCTAAGTACTCGTAATTTTAAGAGGGTGAAAATGCAGATTGCATGTCTATCACTAGCCACTCAGGTAAATGGTTCGTCTTATCCTCAATATGCCAAGTTTAACAACGACTCATTAGTTGATTACTTGCACCCTCGCACACATTATTAAATTGAATTTCAAAAGAAAAAACTTAAAATCAAGCGTAGGACTATTCGAAATAGAAAGTTACTTGTGGGGGTCGTTCTATATTGTAGTTTTCGTATAAATATTAACGATAGTGCGGAATAGAGAGGAATTACCTGCGTAAATTCTAGATTAATCCAGGCACCTGCCTCTACCTTGTCCTAAATTAGTCCTGCCGTAATAAATCCTTGATAATTGGCTACATTGCCACTACATAAACCATAAGCCTCAGATTTCTATTAGAATTTATAAATCTTATTTATTAGATTCGCCATAGTTTTAGTGGCGTTGGCTAGAAATTTACTTTACGGGAAGTTTAACGGGAATACAAAGGCGACATAACACATTTTGGCGATAATGTATACAGAAACTAAGTCTGTTAATGTTAGTTAATATTTTCCTGGCACAACATAAAATATTTTTCTCCATTATCTTACCAACTACTGTTATTTTTACACCACCCACGAAAACACAATGAGATAGGTACACTGGTTTTAATTAAATTAAGTGACACTGACATATAAGTTTAAATTAATCAGACATAATAATTTTGTTTCTTTTCATTATATTTTCCATTGTTTTCACGATGGTACAATTTTTTGGTTGTCACATCACACATGTTTAACTGCTTTTTCAGTTACTACAAATTCTACAATAGCAGTGGTCAGAATTAGAAACTCTGATAACGGTCAGAGTCAAACAGAGTCAAATCCCACATATTTAACATATTTTTCAGAAATTACAAAATCGATAATAGCAGTGATGATCATTTCATTTTGACATCAGAAATTATGATAATTGTCAGTGTGTTCAAAACAACATCGCCACATTTGCCATTGCGTTTTTTGAATTGTAAAATTTTCTATAATATTTTGTGGAACTTTGTGATTTTCGATATCTTAGAAAAATGAAAAATTTTGTGACTCAGAAGTAAGCAAATTTCATCAGTATGATAGAGCTTGTCAAAACGTCGTGGTTGTTTCGTCTTTAGCTATAAAAATGATAAAAATAAAATATAGACAATTGTTCTGTTTTACGACTTGCTTCCACACTCTTTCTATTCCCTTTGTGCAGTGATAAATGATATGTTTTCAGGTTTATTTTTACAATGCGCATTGTAAAGCAAGAATGTAGTAGTGACTAATGCGTGTATGTAATTAAAAGCGTGGGAGCGGTAATCGTTTAATTTGATAAAATAAATCGGTGTTATTAAATAAACTGTGGTCGTAACAATGAGTCTAGTGCATAAAAATATTTTATTCGTTGTTGTAGTACATGATACCCGTACAATAAAATTTCCATGCGCTTGAATTTATAATAAACGAGATTAACATAGTGCCGGTTCAGTCGGTAATCGTGTAATGTGCGATAAAATTTTAATAGGAGATCGCGAGCTGTCCTGTAGGCATTTGGATTAACACCGAAACTCAAAAGTATATATCGATGTTCATACAAATGCATTTTAATAACACATTAGTCTTTTTTTGTATGGTGTGTTAGCCCAAATAGAGTGCCTCATGAAATTTATATCGTCAAGTTGCGCAGTTGGATATTTTTCCATTTTATATTAAATTATTAACAGGTTGATAGATAGACGGGTTGTTCACGATTATGAAATCTTCACCGAAACACGTCGACAGGAAATTGAATTGAAATGTAGAAATTGATAAACCATGTTAAAAATTACGGTAATGGATCGCGTCAATCGGAAGAGCTTCATCTCTAGGGCTCCATTACCACGCGGTTTCCTCTCGCTCTATAACTCCGATATCAAACCTGGCGTTTTAATGTAATTTTAACGAGGCCACAAGTGCATATTTCGAAAACTTCGTCCGCAATTAATTTTCAACTGACGTTAACTACGGCTTCACTCGAAAACTTGCCATCAGTTTTAATTCGGGAAGACATCTCGACACCACAGATTCATTCATAAAAATCTTATACTCTGGAACTTTCAAAGAATTTCTTTCCGTACGAGTTTTTCAGGCGTAATTTTGTTATCGAAGTGTTCTATTTTTTCAAAATGTAAAAGCAAATTCGATTCTTGTCCCTCAACCGTAATCAGTCATGATAATACATTAATAAAATATTGAACTGCCAACTTGACACTTTTGGCAGATTTCTTTCTATCTATCAAGAATCGCTAGTAACTCGAGACAAAATTCTTTCTTGTTTCTATAGCTACCGTATTCCGTTCTGTTTGTCTACGGGTCGCTGTCAGTGGAATTTTCTTTAGTCATTCGATTTACTTTCTAAAATTGTTTTAGTTTCTTGAACGAGTTATCAATCGGCAAATCATACTCTCACTTAGCATTTATTGTGATAACCGCATGTCCAACTCATAACGATAAACGCAGACTAACACAGCGGTTTCGTTACAGTAGCCAATTAAAATAATATTTATTTTCGCTGTACAAAAGACACCCATGCATCGAATTAGATTAAACGCTCGGTTATCAATGAATTATGAGGGCGTTGTGTAATTATAAGAGTTAACTTTACGAATGTGCACCCTTTTATACTGTATTCAGTAATTCCCCAGGGAGCATTGATAGACTTTTATGAATATGCAAGTAAAACAATTAATTAAAACTCCAGAGATAACATACCAGCTCACATTTGCTCTTCCGATAAGAAATGTAATTCCCTCGGGAATATTTAAACAAGTCTTTAGGGTCTTTGCGTAAAACTCTCCTGAGATGTGTGACTCTTCAAGATGCCCCCAGGAGAACGGGACATATCATACTCACAGGAATTAAAATAATATTTATAAAGTTTCCACTGTTACTTTCTTTTATGGGTCCGCGAGCGCCCATGACTAGAAGAAAGTTCCGGGAGAGAAAACTGTTTGGTGCTATTCCTGCTTGCTCAAAAAGCTCAAAGACGACTTTCCATGGCAAGCGTTTAAATCATAATTCACGTAACTATCTAAATTCATAGAAATTTTGTTAATGGTCAAGTTTTCTGTGCTCAAGAATGTAAATCTCTTCGCGGTCGTTGGCGAAGAATTAGTGTTTCTTTATCCAGACACATGTTGCTCGATGTCCAGTAATCTTAGTTGAGCCTTCCACAAAGCAAAGCCGGGGGTTGCGCGTTACATATTCAATTAAACAAAAATCTATCAACTGCTCTAACCTAAAGCACCTTAATCCTGCTACTGGGGTAGCAAAGCCTCGCGCAGATAGATGTGTGTTGCTATCACCCCGTCCTGCAGAGAGGGGCACGAAATAGCCGGATTACTCGGGTCTGGACGAGGGTAAGTCTGGTAATTATACTAGCTTCGAGGGTTATTCTATGCTCATTGATGACTAGCAATAGTACGTCACCGGTGCAGAGGGACCTCGACTCCATAATCCGATCTTATCTCCTGTTGCCATTATAAAACAACTACCAAACTCACGCACAGGACCCCATATGACTCCTATTATCCTATTTCAAGCGGACAAAACAACGTACACGCGAAAAATTATTTCACAAAACACTTTCATTTGCACAAATTTGAATCTACTTATCATGCGAGTTTTTTTCACACCACAAAGAGATGATGGCACGCGTGGCTAAAAGTGAGAAATTAATTTTCAGATTATAAATAAAAACGCCGTTGGACGAGTTATCGTGGAGCCACATTTTTTTATCATGTTCCGTAGCAATAGTTGAGATACTAATAACTTTATTTGTTCACAGGCCATCGTATACGAGGGACAAGATAAAAATCCCGAAATGTGTAGAGTTCTTTTGACACACGAAATCATGTGCAGGTGAGTGTCTATTTCAATTTTTAAGTACGCATTAAGTATTTAGATTTAATTAAAAATGAAATACCTCTGAGTACGGTCTACTTTATACCTTCAATAAAAATCCATTAGAATTTTTTGTGAGGAGTAGAATGTCTGTATATTTCACGAGAAACCAGCCACATTACAATTTGGGCAAATTGTCGATATCAAAACAGTTGTGACACCGTCCAGATAAATTATTATTACATCCACGTTGTGTGGTCTCAGTTCTAATCTAACGTCGTAACTTGAACTTGGTGCGCTATCCAGAAAATGAATAGAATAATCTGTCTCATAAACAAGAATCCTTGACGCTTCTCAAGCAGCGGTTTTTTGTTCACGTTTCTACATCTTATTTGTTGGGACTTTACTTATTACTACGTGTTTACCTGAGCATGAAAATGGAGAAACACGTGTAAAAATGAACCCGAGAAAATTGCAGCATGAAATGTGCACAAAGATATTGGATGCATTCCTCTGTGCTTTCAGTAGGTGTTTCAAATATTGGAAGCTTTTGTATAGCGTGTTAGTATGTAAAATTCCCGAAAGAAAGAAGTTGACGTGGTTGGTTCGATGATGTAGTCACGAGAATCCCTAAATATCTTTCCCCTATAGTCTTGTATAATGCTGGCGGGGAAGAGAGGAGCGGGAGATCCCTAGGGAGTCTGTCTTTTCCCTATTCCCTTGTCTTGCCATAACAAACATCGCTCTCATTCGCCAATCTCGGCACACACCATTGTGCATTTTCATCTTCCTTACATATTTGACGTTGAAGTCACATCAAAATATGTTAGCACTTCATGCGATGTAAACAATCTTCTTCAGCAGTTTTACTGCAGATGACAAACGACTTACGGAAATTTATCTAGTTACATATTTAGAGAAATGTTCTTCCATCCCCAGCGAAGAAGCTTCCGCTTGAGCTTTAATTAATTTACCTGATTTTTTTTTTCTTTCAGTCGTTGCTGTGACAAGAAGAGTTGCGGGAACAGGAATGAAACACCATCAGACCCTGTGATAATAGACAGGTAAGTCTCTTTTTTGTCGTTGTTGAGAGAAAAACTCGATCACGTCAAAAGTCCATCGCAATTTTCTCGGCCGGAATTGTACACTGCTGATAGGAAGGGGATAGCTACAAAATGGTGTCCCGAGGGAGCCGAGATAGACAAGGGGAAGACGACATCTTGTGGGCAGACGGATATCGCGGTGTTGCAAATGGGCGAGTGAAACTCCCTTAAGATCGTACACCAATTCGTTGACTAGACCATAGCATGCGGTCATGCAATATTCCGGTCGACCGGGAACGACCTGTCACTTCCGTTATCACCGACAATTAGTCCGATAGCCTATTAACGAACATCTCGTGGCAATGCTTGGTCAATCTAATCGAATATATTTTAAACTAACAACATTTTGCGGTCACATTCATGATCCTAACTGATATTATAGATTTAGAGCCAAAGTCCGAACCAATTTGCTCACTGCTACGAGATACAACCCAACGCATTACGGAACTAAAATTAATTTTTCTGCTGAACCGCTCGAGAAACTCTACTCTTACTGCTTTCGGTTTATTACAGTTAGCAGTTATTTTTTATCTTAAATAGAAAGTTAGGTCAAGGTCAGCATCTGTTTTGTGAACTGAAAGGTAGGAAAAATGAGAAAATATTCAACTCTACTTGAAAATTTCCCACAGCATAATGCATATAGTGTCATTACCTAAAGCTTTCGCTTTTTACTGTATCTGATTGCCAAGTGAATGCCAAATTTAGCAAATCATAAAACCTCTAGAATCACTTTTCAATTTTTTTTACTAGAATTAGGCAGTGAACGTGTTCATCAGCGAATATATTTCTTTGGTTATTCTTAAATGGAGTTCTTTAAATCGACTCAACTGGTTTAATACAAACTGAGATTTAAGTTGATTTTCATTTTATACGTGCTGATTCATCTTACCAATTTTTTTGACTATTTTCGGAATTATGAGCAATTAAATTATTCCGACTATCTAGTACAAAAAAAAACAAGCGAATTTCCTAGTAATTATACAAAACATTGCTTTTCACGCAAATATTTTTGGTGTATTCTAAGAAATTTTTTTTTTCTTGATACGTGTCTAAATGGTGTGAAGAATTAAAAATATTGTTACAGAGGCTACTTGTCGCCAGCGAAGCAATTAAGCTTACTATGAATAAAACCAAACATTGGTTCTTACACAAACACTCTTTTTTTTGTTCATGTATATTACTCCTACAATTTTTGCTCAGAAACTTTTATACGTAGACAGTTCAGAAACATCTACTGATTAAAAAAGTAAAATTGGCCATTATGCATTTTGGTTTTAGACAAAACATAAAACTTTTGTGGTGAGTTTTAAACATTCTAAAATAAACTTAAAAAATTGATATATTTTTGAATTGACAAAATTCTAGGACTTTTAAGAATTTAGAGAATTTATAGGTATATTTTTATGTCAATATTATTTTGAGCCAAATTTTAGAAATGTTTACTTATTTTAGTCTTCAGAAAGCTTTTTTTACGTTTTGACGACCTTTTGTTAACAAATGAAGAAAATTTTTGGATTTTTGTTTCAAATGTAAAAACAAAAAAAAAATTGTCATTTAAAAAATTGTGTTTATATAAAAAAAAATGTCGTTTTTTATTTGTTTAAATGGATGTTTTTTTTTTTAATATTTTGGATGTTATTGTTTTTGTTGCTTAAGAAAATTTAATGCATGCCAGAATAATTTTCAAAAATATATCTGAACCAAAAAGTAATATCAAATAGATAAAAAAAAAATACCCAAGTTATATGAGGAAAAATATAAAGATTTATGAGAGATACCTGTTAACACAAAACCATTTTTCATTTTAATATTGCGGAAACCCTAAAAACAAATGTCTCCTTTTTGTAAAAAAAAGGATAAAAAAAAAGCATAAAAAAGCCTTCTTACTGAGTATTTTGCTTAGGAAGTTAATATGCTTCTTCAACTTCATGTTTCTATGTCAAAAATAGCAAACAGTTTTATACAGTATACACCATACCACTAAATATTGCATTTTTGCCATTGTAAAAATGAAATATGTGTAATACTATTTGATACCCACTTTGTCCAGAGAAACTTACTATTTGACGTTTTAGAGTGAAATTTTTTGCCTTGTACCTATATCTAACTGTCAGATTTATCTTTTTTTTATCTAAAACTGTTCATCTTGAGATCATCTTGCTGCGACCAATTTTGTTCTTATTTTGATGGGGATAGCTAGGCTTCTGGGGTCGTCTTTCAAAATCGAATTAAAATCTTATGTTGGCAATTTGGGAATAGATCGCCTCCGATATCGTGTAACCCGAGGCAATTTGTGTAAAGCAAAATGGTCTGTGGTAAGCACGTGGCAGCATAATTCGGTCGCGTGCATATGTTTTGTTACATGTGTGCACCCGTCTATCAATGTGTATTCGCATGCATCCCTCGTTTCAGAAGCAATATCTAATTCAAACTCATCACAATAATGGAGGCTAGCTTCTGTTCCATCTCTAATTTCTCTTAGAGCCAGTGCGCAAGAGCAAGAGCAATAGGAGAAAATTTCATTTCGTATGAAATTCATCCGCCCTATCCGCACGTATGTATTTATATTGAATTTTGATTCAATTTAATGCGTGTTACACAATGAAGGCTAATTCCGGAGTCGAGTGCTTGGGACAATAGAGCGGTGTCACCATCAAACGCAATCCCGTCGGGGCAATTTTGTTCCTGCTCTGCAGGAGTTCTGCGAACTTTTTTCTCTGTGCGGAGGGACTAATCTGTGGCCGATGACAAAGCTCAGCTTGTTTTGGTTCTGCGATTAGCCCGTTCACTGACTGACGTAATCGGCTAGTTAGATTGACAGAAATCATTCGGTTGGAAAGTGGTTTACGTGGTCGACAACGAACACTAAAGAGGGCAAAATGAGAGACGAATTTAACCGAAACAAAACGTCAGGTGTGACCCCGATGTCCGCCATCACACTCAACTTAATAAAAACCAAACGTGAATGTTTGGTTCGAAGCAAAAACCAATTTCTAGGATACGAATCAAAATGAGCAATTTCCTAAACACCAATTAAATACCTCGTCCATGACAAAATTATAAACACAAATCTTTATTGGCTGGAATTATGGGTCGATTTTGTGCTTTTCCAGAAAGCTCTTTTTCGCTTTAATATTAACAATATACAAATAACGCCGCGGAAATAATTCACGTAATATATGTGTCAGAGATGATACGTGTATTTCCAGCACGTTCCAAGGGAAAGATCCGAGAACGTCCTGCAGGAAATATCGTTGGGATTTCTAAAGGTCCTTGTCCGGTTGTCATGGTTACACACTTGAGGACGTAAATCGGCCGTTCGTAGCCGTTTCTACGTTCAGATGGCCATTTCCGAATGCACTTCACACTGCCGCACATGTGGACACAGTCAAGTGTGAAATCACTGTGTTGACATGTCGACAACTTTTGAAATATGTTGTGTTTTAAGCTGTAGTGGAGTGTTCTCGGGTTTCGTACTTTTTTCGGGTTAATCTTTATAGGAACTTTGTCAACTTCTATTCAGTCCCGTTTTCCTTGTGAGCAAGATAAGTTACAATTGTCCCACGTTAGTCTCCCTATGTGCCTTCCAATCGAATTCATCATGTTGCCCGGATCCATTACCCGCTTTCAAGCGTCTAGGCGAGACCTGCATCCTGATACTCACTCGCAGGAAATCACTTTTATCAGATCCTTGAGACTCTCGGACATTTACAACTGATAGGAGATGATTTGATAACCATCACAATTACTTCGACAAGTGATTCTCTTCCCTTATCTACTACAGACCTATTTTAAACAACTGATAATGTTAGTTGTCCTTGAAATTGAATCCTAGTTTAATAAAAAAAAAACAGAACAAAAAAATTTGTACCGACGCATTAAACAAAAGTTGAGGCTATTTTTGTTAATACCAAAGTGAGACTTCATTTTAAAAACCTTAAATAATTATTTCATTTGGTAAGTGCTTTACGAATAACATATTAAGTAAACACCACATGGACATATGGTATGCACAAATGCCGACTTTCTATTAATCATTTTCACTAAGCACTGCGTGTGATTGTCCCATTATGCATTTAACGTGAACTTCTGTCAATCCCCCAAGAGCAGAATATTGACAATAATTTTTCTATTTATTTCTCATTTTTTTAAATTTTAACTTAAAACAATAAACAATGAATCTAGTGATTGGAAAAAGTTAAATTAAACTAATATAGACGCAATAAATTATGTTAAGTTTCCCATCATCTTATTTATTATTTATTTCGGTACGATGCATTTTCGAATATTATTATGGACCTCATATTGCAGCATGCCTTGCATCGCAATTTGCGAATGGCGAGCATGAAATTACAGCAATGACAAATAAAGAGCTAAACGAAATTATTTCTTCCCAATCACGCACATCCATCTATTGAAAATTCGGGATCGATATAGTCTCGCCCATAGCGATATGATGGATGCGAATGCGTTTTGTTGAGAGTATGTTGATGTGAATGAGTTATTCAGCTCTTGATTGCACACAAATGTCACACCGTTGGTTTTCGGTTTGAATTATGTGAGTCCATTGTCATCGGCGATATGACACCGCACTTGTTATGACGAGTTTATATGCAGATACGCTGTCGAATGAAATTTGCAAATTATTACAAAAATTCCTACGTGCATTCGACCGTGTCCATTAATTCGGAAACTCTCCGAAATTGCACGCTTCCAAATAACTATTCAATTAATTAAAACGGTATTATCGTGCGACATTTTCAAAACACGGACAGTTCATCAAATGTTTTTTTGCGCATCAAACGCGAACGGACTTTTAGTCAATTAGTGCATTTCCACTCTTTAAATAAAAAAAAGAACCAGTCGACAAACCATCCCTGTTGAATTTTATATTCGAGGGCATGGCACTTGCACGGGACGTGCGGAAAAAACGATCGGTACGAATTATTAACACGCTCATTGCTATACACAAATAAAATAACGAAGTGTTTGGAATCATTAATTCACATTTTACAACGACAAAATAATTAAAGCTTTTCGGTGCTGTTTTGCAACTACAAATTTAAGCCACTGAAATGGAATATTTACGTTTGACGTTGAAATTACTTCTTCTGTTGCATAAAAGTAGCTGTCGTCTTAAATTAAATGACCAGAAAAATATGCACCAAAATACGCCTTCGATTTTGAAGGTTTACATTATTTTCCTAATCTTGTTCTTTTAAAATTTCTTTCTAAAACAGCCTTTGATTCTTTGTGTGATGGATATTTATGAATAAATTGTCTTATGTTACTTGCTAAGTTCAACACTGCACCACATTACAAATTTTGGAGCAAATATGAACCATGAAACTTCCAAAGTTGAGAACAACATGAATCTTGTGATAACACACAAAACTTACGCAACTATCTTGTAACACCCCACACCAGGTCAAACTTAACGACTAAGATTACAAGAATTGTAAGCTGAAGTGTTTCAGTTTTTCAGAACTCACTTAGCCAATGATTAATTCTTTTTATCGTCGCGGTATCGCCATGTTCCATAATTACTTTTCCATGTAATTAGTATCATTTTACATTATAGAACGTGTCTGGACACATGCAACATCGACCATCTGCACTTGAAAAACTATCCTCACGCAACAAACTACCGAATTTATTATTATTATTTACCCAGTTAGATTCGTGCGACTGATGCATAAATTAACACCAAATTAAAAATGGAACAAGTACATTGTAAACAAACATGACACGAAACGCTCGTGCATATTCTGGTAATTATCCATGTCGGTGCAATAAAACAGAGAACCAGGAGAAGAGTACCACTTGCGCCCCTTCGTGCAAAGGACCCAGATAAGGACGCGGAATGAGTGTCTATTGTTTGCTTAAGAGGGCCCCCAAATTTACCACTTACGAGCTTAAAACACGCAAACTTCTTTAATTCACACTGTTCAAACTGCTGAAATTTATTATAATAATCGTTCCAATCGAAGGGTCGAATGAGCTATAAAGGACCTAGTTTGAAATCCTCAGGGATAGAGTGATTAGGACCCGAGAGTTGGCAACATGGATATTCAGGGAAAACCGGACTTACGTGTGCTCGCTTGGGACTCACTTTCGTTTTGATGGAAGAGATTTTTTGTTTATCTTGTTTTTGAACGACAGAACATGTGAGGATTTAACGCAATCGGATGATTCAATTTGCAAATTACTCCGTTACAAATCAGTTGATCCCCTCGAATCTATTACGTCTCATTTCATCCCGTTTTCTTCTGGTGCAATCAACTGGTCAGACGATTGCGAAGCGAAGGAGAGGGTGCTAACGCAACCGCCTCCATCTGTTTGCCGCCCCAAACTACGAGTGTTTTACTTAGATTAGATTGATGTGTCACTGGATCATTAGGCTTAACGGGAGTCATTTTTGGTGATAGTTTCATTAAGAGAATGCAAAATTTTGCAATGATCGAAATGGAATTGTGACAAGTCCATAAATTACGAAGAATGACGGTGCAATCGAGCGTGACAGTGGGCAGATTTCTTGATTATCGCACATCTCAACAGAATCGTTTCAAGTTGGATTTATCACTGATACGAACTAGATAAAGTGCTACTAGAAAATTAAGTTTTCCACTAACTATTAGCTCTGTATGGGGTGTTTTTTCCAGTTGGAAATTTTTGGTGAATTAACTTACAATTTTTAGCCAATTTTTATCACGAAAATGTCTAAATTTTGAGTAAAATTTACAATTTACTTTTATTTATATCGGTAATATTTCAGTTGTTACTTAGTATTAAAAATGTTGACATCTGAATCCGATAAAATATCAGAAAACCAGACCATCTAAAATTGTAAATAAATTTTGAAGCTATTTTATTCTTCTTTTATCTTGTAAAATTTGAACTTTACTTTTAAAATGATTAAATCTGAAAACTTGCTAAATTTTACTAATTGTAAGAATTCTTGCTACAAAAAGTGAAGTTTTCATTGTTTTCTGTATGGCCAGTGATAAGAGGCACTCTATAAATCACCACAAAAAACTAAAAGGAGAATTAGAGTTTATACATGTTTATTACAGTCGATCATAAAATTGACAACAAATTTTTCGAATCAGATATCAGAATTATATATTTTTTTGTTCATAATTATTAAGAGAAAGAATTCAATTAAGAAGAAACAATCCGAAGAGATAATTTTATTAGTTTAGAGTTTATAGAAAAAAAATTACACTCTTCTAAAACATATGTAAGAAAATTTTTAACATATATTTAAAAAATCTTCAAGGGTCTTTTCCAATCTTACTTTCTGATTAAAAAAGGATTTTGTAAATGTTTGAATAGAGCTTCTTATGTCTCTACAAAAGTTTTCATAAGCTTCAAGTTGTCTGAAGTGAATTCTGAAGATTCAATAAATCAATTTTTAATTGTTTAAAAATCTGTTTTCTGCATTAGCTCTAATTAATTTCGGGAAGTTGAAAGTTGAAAATTATGTACATGTTGGTAGCTCTGCAACCATTTCGACAAAATGCGAAACTTGGAATTTTTTTAACTAGCGTTACCAACACGTTTTTAAACTTAAGAGCCTCTTAACTTTTACAGTTTCTATTAGACATAACCTAAATCTTTACAAACTCCTAAAAGGCAATAAAGGTTGTACAGATGAAATATTATACTCTATGATCGAATAAAAACGGTATCGATGCGGACTTTAAATGTGATATGTGTTGGTAGCTCTGTCATCTCAAGTGTTTTCTTAGAGTTACAAATTAAACATTAATTTAGATAATTGCAGTGAGTAATATGTTTGTTGATAGTTTTGATATTGCTAGCAACGTGGCGTATGTGTTAAGTAGATCATAATGCATACTTTTTACTCAAAAAATATATAGCAAACTACATTCTTTGTTATTTGAGTAATTTGTGCACAGAGAAATAGGCGTTTGGAGCCAAATTTGGTGTTTAAGTAAAAACTTGTCACTGCTAATGGACAAATGAGCGTATCCATGTCGGATTAAGTCCCATCGGACCATCTAGAATCGGCGATTGACAAACCCGGTAATTTGACGGAAGTTTCGGGCATATTGCCCTTGGGTGTGCTGTTCAGTGTCGACTGAGCAGTGTGATTGCGGTCAGAGTGTGACATGAAGTCTGTTTCCGGCTAGCTGTCCACACATGTCATTAAAATTTGATGGACGAGAGAAGCATGGAACAAAAAGGACCACCTCTTCATAGCAGACCACAATTAGTTGAGTATTTATGTTCGGTATGTAATTGTAGTCGATAATCAACAATGCAGGCTCTGCAAATCAGTGCTGGATATTTGACACCCGTTAACACTGCACACTATTAAATATTATCTTCACATTAATACGGCCATCTGGTAACATTTACACGCCATCACTATTTGATGGAGAGAACTGTGGATTGTTGCAGTGCTCGTTTAGATTATTTAAATTATTTCCATGATTTACAACGCACTCAGCACCACACACGTCAGACCTGAATCAGAGAATCTAATGCCATATTAAGAGACGCTAATGTCCTCTTGACACTTATGGTTAAATTTAACACACCACCGATCAGACTTTCTAAGAAGGAGAACGACATTCTACTCCTCCATTTGAAATTACAAACGACGCATTTGATTTTATAATTGACTCTGTATGATTTATATAAATCTCCGATAGCCCACATATAAGGTGTTAAAATGCCATATAAGCGCCCCTTTTCTTTAGATACTTGTCTTTTTACAAAAACGTTGCTATAAATAAAATCGGTGCTCTGATTTGTAATCATTCGATGGAATTATCTGCGATGGACTAAAACGGCAACGGAAGGACGACCGGTCATTGTCATTGTCACTTTAACAACACGACTACGAATAAGGAAGACTCCAAAAGAACCGCAACAGATGTGAGCCTCGGGACATCCTCACCTTATACTCTGCAAAATCAGCGCTTTTCAGCCCCTTAAACACCATTCACACCCACAACACACGCATCTAAATGCAAGACCTGCCCTCAAACTAACTGCATGTATTACGCAGCATTAGATGTCTATTTCCTCAAACTAGAAGCTCGTTCTCTCTCCGGATGGGGACATTATGGCATATTAAATTCCGCAATAGACCGATTTCGACAAGGAAAACTAATTTGTTCGGAGTTATTGGGACAAATGAGGTGAAGCTTTTATTTATGGCCTTCGTTAAAGCTCGACACAGGTTCTCTTTTAAGAGAGGTCCACGACAGATGATGTTTTCCTTTTAGTTCTGTCATAAACGACATGTATAATAATTATTTCACTCCACGAAATGTAACATTTTATTCATTCATTTTTAAAAATAGAGGATCTTCGAGATGATGGTTTATGTCCAACTTTACGACTACTACGTAATGTCGAAGATAACATCAAGTTTCACATAAAGTCATAACCAGCGTTGCAGCGTGTCAGATGGTTTAAACAAAAATAAAAATCGGTTTTTATTAACTCTTATGGAAAAGCAGCTGGAAGGACATTTGCATATTTACGTCTACGATGTTTTTCTTCCTAATAGAAAGTTTCCAAAGATTAACTTCTGGGTGGTGAAAAATAATAATTATATCATGTATCAACTTTGTGAAAATTTAAAAAATTCAGCGTGAATACGAAACTACTGAAAATGCGTCCTTCATATCATCACGAGTTTTGCTTGAAAATTGAATTTGAATACAGTTAAACAAGTTACGTGTACAAAAACGAAAATAAATTTATTTAAATTGGATGACAGTCCAATTAAAAAAAAACTAGGAAGGATACGTAAACATGAGAGAACATGTAGGCACTACCTAATTGTATCTACAAAATTCATTGCAGTGCCTCAAATAAAAATTTATTTTAACACAATGAAGACATTAATTCAAAAACACCTCTTTTTGTTCTTTTAAAACTGCAACCCAAGACAATCGTTGGAACATCCTCACGTCGACAAACTACTCTTTATATCCTTTTCCGCTGGTCATTTGTTAAAACCTTCATCGTTAATCGATCTTTTTGTCCATGATGGATACTTTATCTCGCCATATAGATATCGGTAATACGTGCTTCTTGTGAAGCTGGGTCTTCTGCAACATTACTCAATGCCAATAGGTTGATATAAGACACGGAAGAGGCAGGAAAATCGAGCACATGAAGAAAGTTGCGGATCCGTTCGACTACGAAGACAGAAATAAAAGAATGAAACAGATTGCTCCGGATAAGAAACTTGTCAGTTCCTGTGAACGCGTTCATCCCTGAAAATTAATGTTTGTGCAGTCACTAACTCCATCGAAATGGCGCTTTTGGAGCTCTGATTGTTCGAAAAATTCGATCGCGATAGACGTGGTCGCCAAAAAATCGCTCAAATTAATGTAGAAATATCAGACTCCAATTCACTGCAGCTTTGCTGAAGAAGTGACCTTAGGACGTAGAAACGAGAAAAACCTAAGTACGCCAGAAAAAATTGATGATCTTAAAACCACCATGAGGTTGATCTTTATAAAAGCTTTCCTAGAAATTAGGTCGAAACTGTAAAAAGAGTTTTTTGATGTAACTACGTACAATTTCAACAATATTTCAGAGCGTGGTAGCTCAATTTTTAAGCAATTTGTGGTGGTTTGTGTCTAAAGCTACCTACCTCTATTACCGCACTCGGATAACATGTCAACAGTGACAGATTTATGAAGTGGTAGACCAAATCTATGGCGGTGTCAGCAGAAAGATGCGAATAGACATCGAAACTGGCTTCAGGCACCGAAATAAAATCTAACGAACCCGTGGCTTACTCTTTGTATAATTTTTTAGCCATCGATTTCCCTTGCAAACATACACTTTGTTTTAATCAAACGGCGCAGAAAGGCCCCCTTTTCCATCTAACTTAATTTGTCTGATCGAATTTAGAGTAATATCAATTTGTTGGAGGCATGATGGTCGGTTTGTTAGACACGCAATTCCATACTAACCGGCGTCACGGATAGACAAATGCTTACATTACGTACTTGTTGCTGTTGTTAACATAAGTAGCCAAAGTCAGGCGATCTTCCTGTAGGACATCACATGATTCAAGTCTTACATTCAAACGTTCCATCAGCTCACATGTACAGATGTGCTCGTCAAAAATTCAACGGAGAATATCGCAGACCACCACAGTGGCAAATCTAATTTATTTATACCTATGTTTCCTGCAACGAGGATCCTAGCAGGAATAATTACATTAAACATATTTTAACCAAATTTTACAGTTGCCCAAACAAAAATACACAGGAGATATCTTAGTAATTTTATCAAATCAACTTGAAAAAAATACACCGCGTTAAAACTAAATGCCAAATTCTGGGCGCACCAAAATAATCGCTTTATTGTGTAATAAATTTATTAACAGTTTACACCAAACGTCATGTAACCAATGTAAATTAAATGAAACTGTTTATTTAGCTTGAAAAACAATATCTAAATTTAAATAAATTGTTAAATAAACAGGTCGATTACAAATTGCCAATTTAATATTGTGTAAATAGTGCTAAAAACTTTTATTTATTTAATGTCGACACCATGGGTGTACCAGTATTTAATGACACAGTAAACACTGACAAATCTACATCTTCAAACAAAATGTAACTATTGTTTTTTTTCTGGTTATGATTAATGTCATCATTCGTCTAAAATCGTACATGATGAAAACACGTTATTCTCGCTAAATTTAGCTCGATAATTCAACCAGTTTTATAAAAAAGGGTGGAATGGAATGAGGAAAAAGCGGTATTTGGATGTGTTTACAATAAATTTACTTCCGGATTTTGTATAGAGGTAATGTGCTTATAACAGCTGATAATTTTGAGTTTGAGGTTTTTCAGCTTTAGCTGACTTGTAGTTTCAAGTTTTTGCTTCAAATAGTTCAACTTAATTTTTTTTGAGTCAGTGATTTGAAGTGTCTTCAATTGGTTAAAAAAAGACAGTCAACAAATAGAAAAACATTAGCTAGCTAAATTACTTATATTTGGTGGAAATTTTGAAAATAAAATCACTTTATTATAATAGTACTATCAAGTGCCACTTTATGACCGCAAAATTATGTCATAAAAAGCGCTTTATAAGTATAATGCAATCGAAGATAAATATAATGTTCTCTTCAGTTAAATATTTCTTTCTAAAGTTAATTTATTTTGAAAATCATGCTCGTAATTTATATAGTTAGGATATCGATCAAACATTTTGATCAGTTCTTTTAATACGAGGGGAGTGCATTTTTTGTTTTAGAAACAATAGATAATTTTAATTAAAATTTCAAAGATTGTTTGTTATTGCAATAGAAATTAATTAATTTCAATTGTAAGAAAATTGATTATCAGGTTTGTTTTCTTTGAACTGTTAAAGCGAAGATAATATTCTAAGAAATTGTAAATTTTTTTTTTGATTTATTATTCGGCTCTAACTGGTGTGAAAAACAAGAACTATGTTTTAATCAATATTTTTAATAAATGTGTTGTGTAGAATATCTTAAATTTAACACACAATAGGATTCATTCTGTAACTCTCTTGTTTATTTTATCAAGTTGTTAAAATTCGTACAAATGGCATTGACCATTCACAACGTTGTATTTATAACTTTAACAGCCTGTTAAAAATAAACAGACTGTTAAAAGGTTACATAATAATATATAATCAAAATATACAATCGATTGTATCATCTAACAAAGGTTAAGTACACGTGCATCTTTGTATTAAAATAAAATTTATAAGACGGTATGCATTTGTTTTCAATATACGCTTAACTATGATAAGACTAATATAATAGGCTATTATCAAATTTATACAAGAAAAAAAAGTGCTCTTTTAAAGGTTGTTTAGAAATCTCTAGAATAGAACAGAAAATTAAAAAACTTTAAAAACATATTACAGACAGCAGAACTGCTATTGCAAAAAAAATAAGATAAAATCCATGAACGCGAAGACACAGTGACGAAAGCCAAAATCAAGCAGATAAAAAATAAAGTTACAGAAACTTGTGATAAAAATTAATAAGAATTTGAGTTTTTTTTTTCATTTTAAGTTTATGTACGTGCTTGGAACAAAATATATACTCAATGAAAATTTTTGAGCGAAATTTTTTGAACAAGATATGTAAAGAAGAGCATTTAGGTATATCCAATAAAGAACGAGATCAAAGAAAGAGACGACAAAAGAAGACGAACACTAAATAAGTTTAAGTAGTGAACTAAACTAAAAATCGGGGTGAAGAACAAGAAGAGAAAAACAAAATTGGAAAAAATCCTGAGCTTTTTGAGTAGGTAATGTTAAAAAAGACAACACAACCACAATGATTGATAGCGATTTAAAAGAATTCAACACATGTTGTTCATAGAACATCATTTTTTCCAACGTACAACGTACAAATGAAGTTTTAATTCTAAGCTTCTAAGGTTTTACATTACTTCAAGGGACTAGACAAAACAAATTCTTTTCTACTTTACGTTTGCCAAAGCTTTATTGTGACAGTGAAAAGAAATTTATTGTGATACTATTTTTAGTGTCTCTTTATTTTATTAGGTTGACCGTTATAGGCTTAAATTTAAGTCAAAAAATAGATGTAGTAAAAATATTGTTCTTATCAATTTTGATTTTATGCAACAATACAAAGTGGTGCAGAGCTTATCTGAGCTTTTTTTACAGGACAACTTTGAAAATCGGATGTCTCTTAAGACTAATAGAATCTACTTTTGATTATTTATCATTTTAATTTTAGTTTCAGAAAGAACTTTTTTGTAGGATTTTCTAAGTTGTAAATTGTTACACTCAAGCGAATACAAAGAAGCAAAAAAGCTTTCTCGCTCCGCGTTTAAAGGCGATCAGCAATTAAAGCAAGCATAGTGGTTAGATGTATTCAGCTACTTTCTAGATGACGTATCATTAATTAAAAGAGTTTCTAACGTACGAGTAAGTAATTATTGTGGATGAAAGATTTTGAAAACAACATGTACATTCTTTTTCCCTTTTTGTTAAATGTATTTCATAAACATCACAAAATTAATTAAGCACGTTAATTTAGTGAGTATCTAATTTTGAGTTCACTGTTTCCATTGGCGCGACGTCGTCTCAATATAGCGTATTTTTATCCACCTCGCTCCCGAAAGCAAACAGTTGTTTTCAGTAATGTAAGCAAACACGAGGGCAATTTGTTTTGATTAATTCTGAAAAATCTGTACACTGTGGTCGAGTTTGTCCGGAATATCTGACACGGTACATAAAGAGCCCCTAATTAAGTGGCTCGGTAGTAAATATGTAGGCAGACCGAGTAACAGAGAAGTTTTGTGGGTAGACAAACGCAAGGGGCTCGGCTAGAGTCGGCACGGTACGCTTCGCTCCCTGCGGTATTGACGACCAGCTCAGGGGAGAGAGAAGAGTCAATACCGACCCGAGGGAGCCCTTCCCTAGGGAACACGGCGGGAGAGAGAGGAAGAGAAGGAGAACGACGCAACGAAAAACGTGCCCATCGAGACGAACATACAACGACTCTCGGAGCAAATTTTCCATTGATAGTGCGGAAGGTTGAAAAACACTGCCCGAGAAATTAACGAATAGGGGAAGTACGAGAACCGAGCACTTAGGTTATTAACATGGCGGCACGTTTGCGTTTCTTTGGGTTTTGATGCAGGTTGTAACTTGACGCTTTGGAAATTAAGGTGATGATGCGAAAACGAGAAAGGCAAGCGGTTTTGCTATCATGATAAGGTGGCATATGCGAAGATGGTAAATGCCAAAGTTTGACCTAGCTAGAGATAGCAACCGCTAGACTGCAAATATCGCCCTCTTGCGTTTGCATTTATTGTTTGACGGAAATATTACAATTGCACTGAGTAAATTTAAGTGATTCTTAATGATACATAAAAATGGATATGCAATTTTTTATTCTAAGGATGTTCAGAAATCGTTTCCCGAGCGAAGAGCTTCTATTTTCTTTAAAAAATCTGATTTTTCAAACACAACTTTTCGTGGAAATAACCGATATTTAGGATTAGCCACTGATTTCCCTAAAAACATGAAACGTGGCCTAGACGGCTTGCAGTAGCTGCTCTGAAAATGGAAATATAAGCGCCATAGAGAGGTTTGACAAAAACCAGGCGTTGGATCATCTGCGGATCATCCAAAAATGTGGCAAATCGGCAGTTCCCACATTTTTGAACTGGATGAACAATTTTCTTGAGCGGATCTATACTGCTACTAGCAACTCATTTCCTGGTACAATTTTTACCTTTAGCGATTTTTTTTTCCAATAAAAAACTTACTTGTAGTAAGAAAATTTCTATTGCAGATGCTGCGATTACCATATTTCAGCGGTTATTTAAAAACCTGCCATAACAGATATATTTGAATTTCAAAATCAGAATTTTACTGAACAAATGTTAGAATGACAAAGAGGGAAGAATTTTAGATACAAAGCCTGAAATTTTAGACATCATAGAACAGAAGCTCTTCATTAGAATGCTGATAAGGTTGAAATTTCTTCTTTTTTTATTGTGATATGATAACACAGTGGTCTACATTATTACCAAAGTGTTTGTTTTGTTTTTCAAGGACTTTCTTATGATGAAAATGAGCTTTGAGCCTTAAACAAGCCTAAAAAAAGACTTTCTTTGCCCAATGGCTTTAAATATGTCATTTCTACTAGAAAATACACCGCCAACAGTTGTCAACAGTGTCAGTCAGTACAAATGACGTTAGTTAATCTATAGTAAGATTCAAGAAAAAATTAAGGTTACTTGATAGTGCATTCCATGTACCGAGCGATCCAAAAGTTCTTCTATCGAATAAGTCATGAAAAAATAAATATGTGTCGCCTTATAACACCATAACTAAAAAATGACAGACTATATAAGAATGTCAAAATATTAGTAAAAATCGTTAATACGTTTTTCTCTCTTCTTGATAAATTTTTTTTTTGAATCGTTTGATACGTACCCCAATCTATTGAAGCTAAAAGTAATAAAAGAATTTCTTTCAAAAAAATCTATAATTTTTTTATAACTAAAAATTTACAGAATATTCCCGATATCATCGTTTCTTCTTCAACACTTTAATAAAAAAAAATTCAGGGTTCATGTAATAATTTTTGTAATGTTTGACTTTCACCTTTTCTGTATTTTAGCAAAGATTCCAGATTAATAAAACTTTGTTCTAGAGCAAATGCTCGCTTTAATAAAAACGTCAGTTCATGACATAAAGCACGGATGAAAGTTTATGCGTGTATGTTATTCATAGGAACTCCTTACCGTATGAAAAGCTAACACCTTTAAACTCTCTCTGTTTTCAAAGTCTAATAAATCTCACTCGAGCCAGCGCGTTAGTCATATTATTACGTTATTTAGTACAACCTCAGGTTATTTACGCGACGTATAATATCATTATAGCAGGACATGAATATGAACCCTGCCTCCCGGGAGACTTTTCTCGTGTTTTACCGTTTACTCTCACTTATCTTACTGTTTGTATGCTTTTAAAATTTACCTGATAATTTTAAAGTCTAGCATCACAATGTTCATGTTGTTATTTACGGTTCTCGCCGGAGCCACCGGATAATTTTTTATCTCGCCACTTTTACAGAAAACTTCGAAAACCGCCACGCAACCAAGCGACCAATTCTGTCTCTAAAGTTGTTTCGAGTTAAGTTTGTTATGCTTGTACTTTGAGTTAAGCAAGAGTTCGTCTTGCTTTAACAGTTCCCAGTCTCGTTAGCAACTTAATTTATAAGCGATTCATAATGCGAAAAGTGTCGGGATGAAATTGAGTGAAAGTTTGAGACATTGCGAATATACAAGAAATTAAATTTTCAAGTGTAAACTTTATTATTTTTAGACGGTTTACGCGCAGCAATGATTCCTTATTTAATCGACGCCGACGAAAATGTCCTTTGATTTTTAACTCATAGTTGATTACAAGCTCAGCATTATTTTTAATTGATTAGATATTCCACATGTCTCGAACGAGTATCGAATTTTCTTGTAATTCTAGTCATAATTTTTCGCGTGAACGATTACGTTGCAATGTAAGCCCAGTATTTTAGGTAGCATGTACACACGTGGACCCGACGTACTTTCACGCTCAAGTGCTCGCAGGATTCCTGCGTTCTTTCAGTCAACTTTGACGACTCACTTCGTTCCAGCAAGTCCACTGAGGATAAGTCGCGGTCACATACATCATTCAAGCCTGATCAAATATTGTCGTGCACAATTCCTTTTGTGCGTACGAAAGTATCCCACAGGAACATTAAAATCGCAACGAATGTGGATAAAGCTTAATTATATGCTCGAGCAAGTTTTCGATTGTTTTCCAGGAATTAAACGAAGGAATGAAAAGATAGTTAATAAATAACCGAGGAACGGGACTTCCCCACCCACGTTAATTTGTAACGAAGATATCTGGCACTTCTTTATATTCTGCGCGATCGTTATCGCCGGCTAAAGCGAGTAATTTATCTTGAAGAGGCTGCGGAGAATTAGAAAAGGGCGGTTCCGGGAATCGGGCCGAATCAGCACATTACCAGAAAAAAAAAGAAAAAAAGATTAACTCGGAATAACGCCAGGTTCAGCACGTGCGAGGAGGAGACTCCTTATTCGAGGTTTTTAAGTTGGTTTAGGAGACGGCGAAAAACAACGAGGTTTTACTGTTGTTTAAAAATACTTTGACTTGTTGTAGAAAATTTAGAATTAGCGATGTCATTTAGAAGTTACTTTATTTTTTGTGTACTTTGGAAATTGATGTGGATCTGCCATCTTCGAAGTGTTTTGTCCCTTCGGTCTTGTTATCTCCGTCGCGACTTAGGTACGACCTTCGGCAGGTCCATGCATTATGCAGATCTGCTGCTTCTCGGCTGTCATCAATTAATAAAACCCATATCACGAGATCTTAATATTTGATGGGGTTTCCATTACAGGCGGACCGTCTAAGACGGAAGCTCGAAGGAAAGTCGCCGGAGCGAAGACCAAATTCCCGATCAAGCTCCAAGATGCGATTACACAGTTCACTAGCCTAGACGTACCAGTTCTGTTTACGTGACTATACACAATTGGCATAATTCCGTGGTCGAATATCGCACTGTGTAATCTGGTTACAAGGAGGCGAACGCGAAGGGTCCTTTATATCGTGTTAGTCTCCTTTCCTCGGGCTACTGCCGGTCTATTTATCTTGGCAAGTCCGCTGCTACCCCAGTATCCAGCATACATTAGTTAGAGCACACTGGCAACATAAGGCACCCGACAAGCCCAGAGGCCATATGGGCCGTGGTAATAAGATAATACTCGACTACCGTTGTGCCTCTCCATTTGCGACACGGAGACGAATACTACTTGTCGAACTTTGTTAGGAGATGACGGCACCCCTTGAACATATCCAACAGCGTTTAATGTAGAATGACCCTTAAAAAAATAAGCACAAACGTAATTTCGATTCGAAACGACGTCACAACTGTTGATTAGATAGTATTGTTGCGTAAAACTGTATGTATTTACGATTGAGGCAAATCTTGAAGCATCATTGGAGATCGGTATCTGATGTCAACAGGGACTACAATTATTTTGCAATATTTTCAAAAGTATTATAGATTAATCTAGAACAAATCAATTGTCCCAATTATCAGATTAGTATATTTAAAAGTTTGCTCAAACAATAAGATGGAAAAACTTGAGTAGCTTGAAACAATAAAAATTCATTTTCCTCAGTCACGACTTGACAATTTACGTAGTGTTAAAATTAACTTGAGTTCTATTAGACATTTGAGAAATGAATAGTACGAAATGTGCTCTCAAGAATTCAGTAAAATATATCGGATGAAATATGAAAAACCTTTACTGTTGTAATTTCCTTATTTTTGATCCGATTTTCATAAATAATACATCAAACAAAGCTACTTCAAAAACTCTTGATTTGAAATGATTTAATTTTCTTCTTAAGTTTCGATTTTGACAAAAGACACAACTTCTTTTTTAAATGGCACCATTGAATTTTTTTGTGCTGGTTTTAGATTATTTGGAAGATTCAAAATTTCGTAACTTTGAACCAGGCTTCCAAATTAATTGCCCCCAGAAAGCACTCTGCCAGAAAACGATTTACATAAACTCAGAGCGCAGCTGCAGCATTTTTCTCACATTCATTCTCGCTTAGACTCATATTTACACATTAATGCACGACTGACGGATGTCCACAACTCCCTTATTCCTACATTTTCATATTTAGAAAAAAAAAAACTTTATAAAGGTGAGTAAAAAAAATTAATGGTGCCATTTAAAAACAAGTTGTCATCTGCCAAAATAAAAACTTAAGAAAAAAATATTAAATTGATCCAACTGTTAAGCTTTTGAATCAATTCTGTTTATCGTTTATGAAAATCGGATCAAGAATAAGGAAATTACAAGACCAAAGGTTTTTCATGTTCCACCCGGTATACAAAACCATAACAATTTGCATTGAATGACTTTAAAGCTTTTACTAAAATTTTCAAAAAGTTGCTGCAATCAATTTTTTACTAAATTTTGAACACTAAAATGACTATTATTCTATTCAAAGTCTTACTAAATAACTGTACTCAAAAAAGACATTAAAAAAAATAATAATTTCATTATTATTAAATAATAATTAATAATTAATATTTTAAAGCAAATTTGACTCTCCCATATCTATTTGTAGAGCATGTCTCTAATGAGTTAAATAGAAAACTGAAGCCAAAATTTTAAGCCCTGTTTTCAGAAATAGTATCTGCAATAAAAATACTCCTTACCACATAAAAATTCATCTAAGTCACTTTTAAAATTGCATATTTGTAAATGTTTCTTTCATATATTAAAAATAACCCGCATATACAATTTTAAAAAAAAACTAATGCAAATAAAGAAGAGACAAAAAACACTGAAAAATCAGCAAAGTATATTTGTTGACAACTAAAAACGTCTTTGAATTTGCGAATTTTTGTATTTAAGAATGATCATTTAATCGATCATTATGAAAAAAAGTTGATTTTACAGACTACTTAAACATTCTAAAATGTAAACATTTTTACAATTCAGACAATTTATAAATGGGGAAAAATTAAAAGAGTACAAAAATCAAAAACTTTAACCAACGACAGTCAAAAAGAATTGTAAGACACTCAAAAAATCTAAAATTCAATAAATTCAATAAATAAAGAACCAAATTGCGACTCTTCAAAAGTTTTTTAATGAAATGCTTTTCCAACATCTTTTGTATGTTTTTAAAATTTTCAAGATTTTTAGACCAGTTGGGAACATGTATGTAAGAATAATTCTCCATGGTGGATCTTTCGGTGTTCGGATTTTTTTTATTTTAGAATTTTTGGCAGTCTGATAATTTTGAAATTATAAAAACTAGAAACAAATTTACAATTATATGATTCTTATAAAAGTTCATAGTTTTTATGGTATTAACAGTGAATAATAATTATGATTTTTAATTTTGAGAAATGTTAAAATTATCGTTGTTTTGGAAAACTTTAGGTTTTCACGAAAATTAAGATGTCAAATCACATTTTTTTTTAAAGAAATTAAATAAATAATTTTTTTAACATCTTTCGTAGAGGTAATGGAGATTTAAATAATTTTCAATTTTTTTCTAATTGTTTTAGAATTTTTGATAGCAAAACAGTCTTTGATAATATAGAAATTTTGAAACAAGAAACAATTTTACAAAAAAATTATTTAAAAAAGCATTTACGATTCTTATTATATTTCATAATTTTTCAAGATATTTGCAGTAAATAATAAATTTCTTTTTAGGAAATTATCTCTAAAATCTGTGGCTTCAGAAGACTTTTGGAACTGTATGAACTATGCCTCCAAAAACAGTTAGAATTCCTAAAATTTCCAAAAATTTTGTTTTTTATTTTCAATAAGTACAAATTCATAATTTTTAGGAGTATTGTAATGTTTGCAATTACTATCAAGGTGATTTACGCTTCAACCAAAAACAACAAAATAATGCACGTAAGCTAAATTATCAATGTAATTCACAACTAACACTAACAACAAACAATTGTGTGTACATGTTTATTGTGGTCAAAGCATTTAGGCAAAGAATTTGGAAAATGTCAATATTAAACTCTGCATTTCTAGCACACAAAGTACATACGCTTTAACCACTGAAAATGGATCGTATTGACAAACGTCAAACGACAAATGGATAAATCTATTTTCGAAGTGTTGAAATTTCAAACTAACAGCAGTATTCACATCCCATGTTTGTCGCAGTGAACCGCACTTCAAATAACACAGATATCTCTGTTAATTTAGTTTGACAAGAGCATTATCTTTTTATTAAGAATTGAGTTCGCGCTCCATTTTTATAAGACAAAAGGCTTCCAAGTAAATTGGCCCTGAAATAAGGTCTGTGAGTCCTCTCAGGAAACTATTCCACTGCTAACATTGATACATAAGCCTTTCTTATTCATTTTGTAAATACATATACCCTTACTTCCTTTTGTGGAAGCGAAGTGTAAATAATGGAGGTCCTCCTTGCCATTGTCAGGCGAGAATTGGATTTTACAAAGCACACCCTCACTAAAGATAAATAATTCTCGTCGTACGTAGTTCATTTTTAAAAATTTCACTTCGTTACACCCAAATCAAAATCGGTTATTTTTTCAAATTAAAACCGACGCAAACCGACTGGCAATAACCCATCAATGGCATCGAAATAAAAACGCAATTGATACAGTTATCGGGTATTGGCAATCAATTCCCCGTTTCGGTCGCGCTTCAGTTAACGCATATGAAATGTCGAAAAACATTTTCCAGCTAATATGTTTATGACCGATTCTAAATATAGGTGGATATTTGCGTTCGCTTCGTAATTGATTTTGAATTTTTTATTTTTTGGTCAATAATTAGATTATTTACTCATGTTCGTTTTTGGTTTCAGATTCTTTCTCAAGTTCTTCTTAAAGTGCAATCAAAACTGCTTGAAAAATGCAGGAAATCCCAGAGATATGAGGCGATTTCAAGTAAGTATCTTTTATTTCTTTGTTGGTACAGTTTGAACAATAATAACGGTGCCAACTAAATAGAAAGGGAAAAGAACTAGTTAAACAGAATAGAATTAAGGACGAGCTGCTGTAAAAATAAATACCTTCAACGAAAGCACCGTGTTGCTCTTAATGGAATCGCAGAGAAGCACCAATTAGCTACTTCGGCAGGATCAGGAATTAGTCGTGTCATAAGAAGACTACTGACTAAATTAAGATACAGCGTGGCGGTTCTTGCAATTATAAAAACAACAAAATGTTAATATGAGCCAGTTATAAAATTAAGTAACAAATCGCTTTGATCGTCGAAGTTGATCTTATTAACAATAAAATTTCAGTAATCTGTCTCTGATTAAAAAGAGTGGTATCATTAATCAGTCAATAGTGAGGTATCGACTGCAGTCCTCGCCGCTGCCGCCGCCGCTGCTGCCTCACGCGAATGTGAAGGTGGAATTACCGGCTCCGTATAAGCTAATAGCTGCCATTAATTTGATTACGTTTTCGTAGTCGACGCTCTTGTTTTTCCACGCATTTTAATCGTAATGATTAAGAGACTTGCACCCCGGGGACTTCCGACAATACACTTGACGGCTTCTTGTAGTAATCGTCGAAGCGAATATCCGCGCGATCTCAGTAATTTAGCACATAACGACGTACTATTGTGTAAATTGATCGTTTGTATGTAGCGGCAGCGTGCCGCCTCCGCCGAACTGCAACACGACGTTACGATATCGTACTTCCACGCCGTCGAAGAAGGACTCCGGCGAAATTACACGGCCATAGAGAGCGGCACACTGCCATTTATTTCAATTTCCATACACGTTACAGCGAGCTGTGCGCGGGATTTACCGTGGGGCGGCTGAAATAGAAAAGATTTTTATTTTCTCGTTGTGTCGGGGCGGCGGAGTATAAGAACTATAAGGAATACCGTGGTTTGCCAGCCTCATTTATTTCCCCTGATCTCATCGGCGACTCGGTTTCTCTCCTCCGACGGCAACAGTCCCCGCGCCTCTTTATATCCAATTTCGCCGGTAGCTGAAAACTACCTCGCCAAGTGCCCATTCATATTGAAGTTTCAGACGCGTTAAATATTGAATTTATGAAGCCATTATTCGCCGATAGATGCGCTTCGCAGAAATAAGACGGAATACCGGACTGAATTGCTGACGAGGTCCGGTTTTTCCTACAACGAAGCAAACCGGAGGTTTAAAAACCCAACTCGATATCTTCGGAAAAATTGCATCTTGTTTTGCTAGTCTAAAAAATTGTACAGTTATCCTATAAAAAAAATAACTTTATGGATCAAGTAGTACCTTTCAATTTCTTGTCAAGCTTTGAACACAAGAAATGACATACAAACCAACTGCTGGAGTAAAAATTGTAGTCTAAGAATACTAAGAATCTAAGAATACAGCAAACATAGAACACAAATTATCTATAGCTTTCTATAATTTGTTATAAAAATAATTTTACATAATATCTAGCCATTACACCTTTTTACCATTTTTGTGAAAATATAACTTTTTCTACGCAAATATAAAGCAACATGTGGTTCTTGTACCTTTAAAACTGAATCGATAAAACTAGGAGTTCCTCAAAGATTTACACATGGTCCCTGATTATTTATTTGGAAAGAAAATATAATTTTTAATGTTTTTAAAATTTATTTAATTAAATAAAAACTTGGAAAATTTACCTAAAGGTATCCTTTTAAAACCCTTGTAGATTTTTTTTTATCAAAATTATCAAATTTTACAAAAACAGTTGAGGTTGAGTTGTATTTTTCACTTCTAATTCAAGATATTTTTTTACTTCCATGTTCGTTTATTATTATTTTTAATCTTAAACGTAAGATTTTTCAAAATAAAATAAATAATAATATATACTTCCTTTGTTATTTGATAAAATTAGCTATGAAAGTATTTTGAATTTCGAGTAAGTAGTTCCCAAAAATTATCATTTGAAATTCGATTTACAAATAAGTCAGTTAAAGGTCTGCAAATTATTTAGGTTTAAGATTTTTCCTAATTAACAAATTAATTTTGCCTGATTGAAATAATTTCTCTGTATTTTGACTAGGCATATCCCTTTTTCTCATTGTTTCAATTGTTTAGGATTTTTTGTATGTACGCAGACAGAAAGCAACATGTGGTTTGCTGCGGCTTGAAACAAAATCGATAGTAAGTTGAAGTACCTCAGAGACCTGTAATTGGCCCTTTGTTTTGTTTCTAATTTCAGAGACTAGACTGGTACATGATAATTTTTTATGTGTATTGTCAGTGTTTAGTCTTATCATTCTAAACTAGAAAACTTTTTAAAATTAATATGTGCTGTAACAACTAAAAAAAGTATATATATTTGAAATGCTCTTAGTCGTTGTACACAAGAGTAAAATGCCAATTTAATTTTTTATTCAAATTTTATTTCAGACGTTACTTTCATTAACATCCAATTATCGGAAAAACCTTAAATCGTCTTCAAAGCTCGACACTCGGAAAATTAAATTAACTTCAAATAATAAGCTACTTTTTTGTAAAATCCAGCTATTACACCTCATTGCTTTTCCCCCTTCCGTTTTCATTCGTTCCCTGCGGCAATGTGCTCATTACTCGTGTCGCGTCTTGAAGTGTCCGAGTTTCGGCATCGGCAACGGCGGCGTCCAGGTACGTGGTGGCGATGGTCGATGGCCGTATTTCAAGCGGCGTATCGAACGCCGCCTACTGGCCGCTCCGCCGTCATCATCCTGTGGTTCCCATGGGAACGCGTGTGTATCGCAGGGGCGCGGGGTCCCTTGGGAGAGCGCGAGCGTCCCCGAGGGAGGAGTCTGTCTTGCGATGCACTAGTGCCGCCACCTTGGCCGCAAAATGGCTGCACCTGCATCGTATCGGTCCCGGCTCATCTTGTATTAATGATGTTCTCGATTACAGGTCGTCATAGCGACGCAGGTGTCCGTTGATGGTCCTTTGCTCGCCATCTCCGACAACATGTTTGTTCACAACAACTCCAAACACGGGAGAAGAGCGAAGAGGCTAGATCCTACGGAAGGTGAGTCGGATTCCTGCTTCTTTCGGACATGATAGGAATTTCTTGGAGACAATTTGAACGAAGCAATTATGCGGTAGTTTGTATCTTAAGTGAAAGAAAAACGACTTTTCTCGAGTTGAATCGGATATTATGAACTTTTTAACTTTTACTTCACACTTTTACTAAATATGACTAGAAGGTTTAAAGAGCACTTCCGCATGGAAGAAAAAAGAAAAATTAGTATATAGCTCCGTACCTTAAGCGGATTAGTATTTAAATACTAAAGCTTCTAAATACTACTTAAAATCATAAGAGCTACAAAACTGATAATGTAGATGATGAAAAAAATGATGGACAGATCAAACAAGTATGGCAAAATTTTTATAGTCAATATCGTAAAAAGATCAGGATATTATTCTAACGTTTAAACGACACACCTGCCTTAGCATCAAAAAATAATTTAGTATTTATAAAATTGATATCAATGATTCAAAAAAGCATGAACTCCAGAATTAAAGCTTTTGGACGAAATGATATATATAGCAAGACATCTAAAGTGTACATGTGCGCGTAAAAATGACATGGATGAGTTTTTGAAGTTGCAGCAAGTTGGGAAGTTGGTATTTATCGATGATTGGCCCTTATTGTAGCAATCTCCAAGTTTGTGAAAGTTTGTTCCGCCGAGTTGTCTGTGAATCTTGTCGCGTGTGGCTGAGTAGACGTCGCATGATGGAATGGTGACGCGCAGGTGAGACGTTAGCCACAAATCATCGCCGCCGCTCATTGGTATGCGCCGTGACGCCGTCTACATCCGATCCTCTGGTATATACGGCAGTGTTCTGCAGCGCGCTTCACGGAAACATCTCGTTTGTATGCGGACCCGTCCCGGATCCAAAACTTTGTGAAATTGGCTCCCGATTCAGTTCACTGGAGGAAGGAAGCGGAAACGCCGTACATATAGCGCCTGCACTTTCTTACCAGTCCTTTAATCTTCTTTCTTATTCACTTTCTCCTTCTATCTTTATTACACGTTCGTTCTCGAGATTTGGGGAGACTCGAGCTGATATCTCACCCTCGCCGCGGTTCTATATTATCCGCTCGTCGCGGAACAAGCCATGCTTCACTTTGTTAATATCTCACTTTGTTCTACTTTATCCCTTTTATCTTAATCTTTTCCACGAAAAACTTAACAAAGAATTTCAACCATTACCCTTACACGGTTCGGTTGCCAATCTGATTTTGCTAAGAGTTAGACTACACCAATTTGCTGCACCATCAATACACAATCCGAGCAAACAAAAGAACAATATTAAAAAATTATAAAACCACACCTTCATGGTTTCTTGCTTTGGTTAATGTCGGCATTAATTGTCCCCAGATATTTTGTGTCCAATTCAAATCAATCAACTGTATGAACAACTTTATTGTTCTTAGTGGATAATCACGTGACGTTAAACATTTGTATATTACCTTATCGAAACGCCAGTGACAACTGTCGATAACTACCCAATACGGCAGTTATATTCAATATAAGCCTTTTCTGGAAGCAATAGGAAAGATACATCATATGCACAGGTCAATTTCCAGGTCTCTATCCCCCCTTGCCAGTGGCCACCCCTTGCATAAAAGCCATAAGTCCGAGCGAGGGTTGGACATCAGGCGGTTCCACCGTCATCATCGTCGGAGATAATTTCTTTGACGGTCTCCAAGTCGTTTTCGGAACGATGTTAGTCTGGAGCGAGGTAGGTTAAATTTTCTGAAACCTTGTGTAAAGCTCAAACATTTTATATCCGCAGTTGATAACACCCCACGCTATTCGAGTTCAAACACCCCCAAGACATATTCCAGGAGTGGTCGAGGTCACATTATCATATAAATCAAAACAATTCTGTAAAGGAGCACCAGGCAGATTCGTGTATGTTTGTGAGTATATCATTTTATTCAAATTCAGCTCCACCAACATCTAAATTCGATTTATAGCCCTAAACGAACCAACGATAGACTACGGATTTCAAAGACTACAGAAGCTCATACCGAGGCATCCGGGTGATCCTGAGAAGTTACCAAAAGTACGTTTTTGTTATTTCATTTATGATTTTTGATTGATGTTTTTTGATTGCTTTAGGAGATTATTTTGAAGAGAGCGGCAGACTTAGCTGAGGCTCTTTATACTATGCCCAGAAACAATCAGTTGTCGTTGTCAGCGCCGAGGTCGCCGACGATGGCAAATAATGGGATGACGTCCACTTTTAATACGTATACGGGACAACTGGCTGTCAGCGTTCAAGACAACGGAAACGGTCAGTGGACAGAAGGTGCTTGTCCTTCCTTGCTTACTGTTGAGTAGATAATAGTTTTAGTGATTGGTGATTTCATCAGAAAAAATATTTGTTCTATTTTATTCTGTTGGAATGCACCAAGCTTATGTATCAATGTATGTTCACTCAAGGAAACAGAACAGATAGATGAATAATTTTAGTATGATTTGAGTCTAAGAACTCATATATATCTAAATTTGTGGGGCTGTTCTATCTGTTTTCCAAAAACTGGATATCTACACTGCGGGTCCAAATTAACTTTGAATTAAAAAATCAAAATTCATATTTATAATTATTTCTAAATGGGGATTGTAAATAATTCAAGCATGTGGTAAATTTTGAAATTTCCTAAATATGTGCTATATTTAAAATCTAGATTTTGTGCTAACACCTATAGATAAGAACTCGCTTCTTTCTGCATGTAAATGTAGTATCCATTGAGTTGTATACTGACTCCACATTTTTATCGGTAGGGTTTTTCTTTTAGAGGAGTACGGCAGGGCGCAAAGTAGCAGCGTATCCCCACGTGGCGGCGGTTACTGCTCCAGTGCTTCGACCCCACACTCGTCCAACGGCGGCTCTTACGGGGGCAACATGAACGGCTACGGGGGTGCCACCCCCACGAGCACCGCACAACTGTCCAATATGCTGCCCAGTTCGCCTTCAGCCGGAATCTTCAACTCCACCCCTCGTAAGTCAAAGAATTTAACAAACTTACATCGAAAAGTTAAGTCGCTATAATAAGTTTATTTCTGCACATTACGAAAACATAGTTCATTTAATTTACTTTATTTTGAATTGTTATTTTAGTTTCATCTGAAGCGGGTCATTATCATTTTGGCGCACACAACAGTAAAGCGGCGGCGGCGTCGGATAAAGAGAAAAGCGCGTTTGCCCCTGTGATACGGGGGAGTACGACTCCCCCAACTCACCCTCCGGCACCCGCGCTTTTCCACCACCAGCCCGTCACTGGCTGGCACCACTTGGCTGTGCAGTGTTAGTATATTATTTTATTATCGTTTCATTTTGCTTATTCTACACTAATTGCGTTACATTTGTTTTCATAAACGTTATGCTTTTAAAACTAAGTAGATTTTGTTCGTTTAAGTAGAGATCTAACAAACCTCTCTTGTATCCCGTTTAACTCGAATTTGTCCTTTTATTATATTTAGCCTTTTTGTTTGTTGTTTGTGTTGGTATTTCTCCCATTTCCTCACGTTGCTGAAGCTTCGATATAAAAAACAGAATATTGACGTAAATTTAAAAGTGAAAAAAAAACTGTTACACTTAATATCTTTCGTAACAGATTTTTATTAAAACAGACTACGGAAAGCTTGCTTCTTTTTATAAAGTGTCAACAAATAAAGTAACATGTCAGGTGAAAATAAAGTAATTAATTAGCAGTCAGCAGTCATTATAATATTTTATATTGTGTACCTATCCGAGTGTCAATAAACTTTTATTAAAAAATATCATATCATTTTAAAATGCGAGGTAACAGATACATTTATTTTCATACGTGTCTATATTTTTCCAAAGTGATTCAACAAATTGACATAATTTTCTACAAACTGAGTTGAGTAATGAATTGTACTTTTTAGATAAGCCAATCATAAATCTTTTTACCTCAATCAGCTTTGAGAGTTAGCTTACAGGTCAGAGAAAATATTTTATAAGTTATTAAATTTGTCTGTACTTAAAAACCTTAAACGAAATGTCTAAAAAAAAATTTTTAATCATTTTTAACTATTTAATGGCGATCGCATTACTGGAGATTTGAATAATTTGTGAAACCACTATTGAAAGTATTTGTGGTTTTGTTCAACATATAAAATTGTGTGGTAAACTGTTTTTTTTTTGCGTAGTTAATAAAAAAGAGTAGATACGTTTGTTTGAAAACAATAAAGAAATGTAACACTTTTCCAATTAGTAATCAATTGTTATACACAATTGATTATGCTAATATGATTATTGGTAACCAAAATTTACTGTAAAATTTGTTTGCACTTTTGAAAAAAAATGCTTAAGAAAAGTGTGGGGAAAATTTAAATTGCGGAATAAAATTTATATTTATAAATAAAACTTAATATAAATGCATTTATGAATCATACTTACTTAATATTTCGCTTTAAAAAAAAAAAAACATTATACTTTTTGTGTTTTCTCATTTTAATACAATGCTATTTGATGTTTTTGACGAAGATTGAAAACTAATAAAATTTAATAAAAAGATTATTGTACATAGTTTGTATACAAATAAAATAAATAAAAAGCGTAAAAAATGTGATTCTAATTTTAAAAATACAAAAAAAATTGTTGCTTTTATTGTTAAAGTACAAAATAATCGTCGACTCTATCTCATGAGATTGAATTATAGATAGTTTGTTTGTAGTTAAACCCATTGTAGGCTTAACAAATTTATAATAAAGTGAAAAACATTTTAAAACAAAGCAAAGAATAAACAAAAATAAATGAAAAAAATATTTAAAGCAAAAAAATCGTTGATGCTCAGATCTTATAATACATACTTTATCACAGTTTAATGGATTATAGGGCTTGCGAATTTATTATAAAATAAAACTATAAAAACAATAAAAAGTAAATAAAAACAAAGTAATAAAAATATCGATTATCATTATTAGAATAAAATTCTTTTATCGAATAGATGTATATGTTTTAAATAAAAAATCTATCAAGATGTTAAAAATAGATATTAAGTAAATAATTATGATTTATCATAACGATAAATTTCAAAACTGTTCTCGATCGATTTTGGCTGAAAAAATTTTTTTTTCCACTTATTTCGAAACGCATCGATCATTTTAATATTATTTTCTGGTAAATAAGTTAGAATGGTGCAATTCTCTTGTCTCATAGAAATTTCTTCTCTTGTTTTTAATTTTGCAATTTTTGAAATTTTCATATTTTGCTCTACCAGTATTTTTTTTAGATTTATTTTACAATTTTATTAGCACAAAATAATGAATTAAATATATCAGTACTTCCTTTTTTTCACATAGTTTTTGTTCACGTTAAGTTTAACAAATAAACTAATAAATCCTCATTTATCTAAGTTATTTAAAAAAATTATTAAAAATCAAATAATTGTCATAAAATGTACTTCAATTTTTTTCTGCGGTATAAAGTAGGAAAAATGTATAGGTAAACTTGTAAGTTTCCAGTTTTATTGCTTTATTGTTTATCTTCCGTTTTTCTTTTACAGTTTATAGTAATAAATATTTTAAAACCGATTTAAAAATTGATTGATTAAAAAAAAACAAGAGCAAAATAATATACATAGTAAAATTTTTAAACAACAAGAAACTTATTGAACAATGTATTTTGAGAAATATGTTGTTTCTATGTTTTTAGAATCGCAATTTTGATAAGATAACAAATGAGATGATAAATATAATAATGAAAAAAGATGAAATTTCTTCAAAAACAAGAAAATTATAATGACTGCTTATTAATTTAGTGACTTGTGTCATATATAAACAAAAATAATTTAAAAAATAAATTACTGCAAGCTTAAATAAACTAAACCAGTAAATAAGTGCCTAGAAATTCAAGCTACTACCTTAGCTTAATTTCAAGCAGGTTAATTAAAAAAAAAACGTGTACATTGCATTACATTAATTTTAATTCAGTTAACTGATAAACTTCTAAATGTTTAAACAATCTATTACAAATGGAAAAATCCGTCAAAAAATTTGATTTCTGTCACTCGAATAGAGTGGATTGATCAACAGATCACCTATTGAAGCGGATAACAAATCATCGATTACTTATGATGTCACAAAATTAACGTTGCTTCCAATTCGCCATCTTATAATATTGCCCCTTTCCAGTGTCCTCTAAAAGTCTGTACATATTTTCATAAATAAGTTTCGCTTTTTGTCGCAGGAATGGGCTTGGTCTCTTCGCCCTTCGCATCAATGAACCCTTTTGCTTTGCCGACGTGTAACTCTCAGGGCTATGGTTCACCACTCGTGGGCACTACCAAGTAGCCCACGGTGGGCCAATCCAGCCCTGTAAGTCAACACAGCACAACTCCGACACCTCAAGAAGACAACAGTGCAATGTATTCAGTGTAACGTGTACCAAAGACGAGTGACTACTAAACAATTTTAATCATCACAATCATAATCTAAGTTACCGAAGAAAGTAAAGTTAGTGTTATTAATTTTATAGCCATACTAAAAATATTTTGAAAAGTCTGTTTGATTTTTAGTTTTATGGAACAGTCCTGTGTTTCCTACCAGCAGATACCTACTTAACTGTGATCACGTAAAACGCGCCAATAAATACTTATGTGATATGAAAGAGCATACCTATAAGTATTTATGTCTATGGCCTAGATTATAGATATTTCTGCACTACAACAAATTATCTAATTGCAAGTTTAGCATATCTCTACTGAATATACATATCGCTTCGAGCTGGGATTCTATAAAGAAACGAAATGATTTGTAGTTTTGTAATATAAAATGTGTATATACAAATTTCTTTTGTGAAATGTACAAAGTTGTAAAGTAACAGGTAGGTTACGTAACAACGAGTCAACGATTATATATATATTTTGTAAATTTATCATATCATAGTGCAAAGTTTTTCGTGTAGCTGTACATAAAATAGATATAAAAGCAATTTTAGTGACGAATATACATTACATACGTGTCTTTACAGTCCTCTTTTTCCGAAGTGAGACCATTCGAGTATACGATGTGCAAAATTCTAACCTTTTTTATTTTATCAAAAATTTATATTCGTCATAGGTTTACCTCTTCTCGTTCTAAGTCAATAAAAAGCAGCTCTGAACCAAGCAAAATATCACCTGACAATTGCTAACTGATATCCAAACTGATTAATTTAATTATATTTAAAACTAACAGAGTTATTCGCTGATTAGTGCCTTTCCCTGGGTATAGAAATATTCTATTATAAATAAATCTTTAGTTATTTAAAAATCTGTCAATAAATAAATAACCCTTGAATGACTCTAGCTATTAGTTTTTACTTATGTATCGATCAAATTAATTTTTCATGTTTCACTCCGAATCATTGTGTAATCGATAATAAGCTAAAGAGATACTTGTTCGGAGCTGTTGATTTCTATCCAACACAAAAAATGTAATTTCGACTTTCTGACTCCAAAACGGCTTAGGATGTTTTAATTATATTATAAGAGTACTGAACCATTGTTGTCTCTATGATTTGTAAATATGTACCAAATCCGTTGTTACTTTTTTTCTCGCCCGTAACATCACTTTCTAAGTCGATCTTACGGCGTCTTATTTATTTTTACAACGAATAGAGTGCAAATATTTTACTTTTGTTGTGTACAAAAACCTCCATGTTTTCTTAAAGATTTCTTAAAAATATAGATGTAAAATAAAATTTTTAACATACTCTAACCCCGTTTTTTTTAATCGACACCCTTCGCTTTTTAGCGTCCATATGGAGTCCGATAACATACAAATCGCACCCTTTGCTCAAGTGCCACTTGAAAACTCACCCTATTGTTAACCAAAATGAAAGCACTAGTGATCGTGATAGATAAACAAAGAAACAAATCGAGATTCTGAGGGTTCAAGATAGAACGTTTCAGAAAATCGTTTTTTTTTCGGAAATTTATGCAAGAGAATTGAGTTAGCGAATACATGAAAATATAAAGCGAGTGAGCGAAATTGAAACCGACACCAGTAGCACATAACAAGCGGAGGCAATGGCATTAGCCGGGGGCAGTAAGGGTTCCGTCCCTTCGCTTGACAGATGGTTGTCGAACATAAAAGGTCATATCGGTGACGTCACGTTATGTGCCTAATTTCATGTCACACTGGAAGCAACCACATCGATTCATCGTAATAAACGTAAGTAGGTAAGTATCAGTGTTGGTTCAGACTGAATAACGTGATACCGATAAATAACAAAATATCATAAATAATCAAATAAAAACGACGGCAAACTTGACTTCCGATTTTTAATTGTCAGCAAATCAAATTTATTAACGATGTGTGACTGATGACAACTGTAAGATGGTAAAATCGATGCTACCAATATTTCAAAAAAATTTCGTATTTTTAAATAAAATTCTTTATAATTAAAGATACAGAAAATATTCATCAAACTTTAAGAAAATATAATATTTTGGGTCGTCAAACTCGTTCGTTTGTCATAAATTAAAATATTTTTAACCTTATTTTTGTTAAAGTGGATTGAGTTTTATGACATAAATATTAAAAGACAACTGAACTGTGACTGTTAAAAAAAATACTTTCCGAGATTTTGTGGCAGCGATATTTTTGTATATTTTTGGATTTTTATAAATATTTTGAATAAAAAAAAATCTGCTTTTTATTCTGGATTTTTTTTTATTCGTTACTGTTTAGTTACTTCGATTTATAAAATTTTTTGAATTATATGATATTTTGCATTTCTTTATTTTGCAAGTCTCAACGAATGCTTCTCTGACTTCTACTCTGCTGCTTTTCTACTTCTAACTTTTTAAAAAATATTTTCATAATTTTGTATAGCTGAAGATGTAATTTTGGTCATTTTGGTTGCAAAAATAAAATTTAATCATACAGTATTTAATAATTATTGAAAAGCCGAAAATATTCACCAAAATTTAAGAAAATATGATCACGGTCAAAAATTCACGCACAAATTTCTGCTTGAAAATACTCCCAAATATAAAAAATTAATGTAAAAACTGTCACGTCGACTTTCTGATTTGTTACCTCTTGTGAAAAAAAACACAGCACTTACTACGACATTAAATGACGGCTGATTACACCTCCACCTGTCACCTGTCAGCCCAAAGCTTGCACTTTCCTGATCAGTAAAAAGCCAAAATTCATACTTCATAATTTTGATCTTTGCATGTTTTGAATTGGTTCAGAGAAAAGTGACAATTTTTTGGGTATACTGCGGATATTTTATTTTCTGTAGTGTAATAAGTACACGTATAGTTTTAGCACGCTGCCTGTAATACATTAATTTCTTGTAGAATATGCAAAAAATTAAAAAAAAAAGATTGAAACCAGAAATGTTAGATACTATCATTTATTATTTGATATTTTTTTATTATTTACCAGTAGAATTCATTAGTTTCTTTAAAACGTTAGTTCCATAGTACCTATAGTTTTTTTTAATTTGTCTTTTTATATTACAAATATTTCCTTAGATAAGTTCCAAACTTTTAATTTTTGGCTTCAAAAATACATTGGCATTTTATTTCTTTGTATTTCTTAGAGTCTCAGGCCAACACCATATTTATATTACAGTTATCATTATTTATACTTATATGTACAAATTCTCCTAGTCTTGAGCTTATTGATTTAAAATTTTTCAAGAGTTTTGTTTTCTAGATTTTCTGTAGATTTTTCAAGTTTTCTTTTGAGGTGTAGAATCTTTGCATCTACTGTGGTTCTCTTTTTTTACATTTTCCTACATTTTTCGGTACAGTATTTAAAATTTTTAGATTTATAGTATTTTCCCAAATAATTTGCAACTGTTAGATGTTTTTCTTCTAAATTTCCTAACTTTTTTAGATTTTTTTTTAGATTCTAACTGTATTTAGAATATTTTGTGTTTTTTGTTTAATAATTTGCACCGTTCTATTATTTCATTCCTTAAAACCTTTGAATTCTTAAGATTTACACTTTTACATTTTTAATTCTCGTTAGATTTTTTAGATAAGACTTCCTTTTAGATCTTTTTAAAATGTTTAGTTTTTTTTAACTCATGGACTTTTAGATTAAATTTATTAATCATTTTCATCAGTTTTAGATGTTCTGCATTTTTCAAATTAATGTATAATACCTACTTATATTTGATTTTGAACGATAAAGCCGCATATGAGTTTTCCAGAGCCCAAACTGCAAAGAAACTTGAAACTTTTACCTGTTAGACGCTACAGATTGAAGATGTGTAAGTGACCTCAAATCAATGAAAAATCCTTAAAAATTTATGGACGGTATCTATTCATGTGGAAACCTATTTACCTGTTTTCAATACAATAACGTCAATTAAATTACAAAATCAGATCAGACGGTTTGTTGAAGATAATAATAACAATAAATACATGATGCATAGTTGCGCGCACCGCTAAAATTTAAATCAAACAATTTAAAATGCACAAAAAGAAATGATAATGCAATTTAACTAAAAAAAGAATTTTTATTTGGATTTTGCTAACCTTGTAACACTTTTTAAAAATATTGTTATTCTTTTGTTATTTATTTTGTACTCGTCTCGGTGAAACTTTTAAATCAAAAACTTATTTTGTTTTGTAAGACAATACAATTTTCATTTGTTTACCTGTCACGAGGATATTAAACAATCATTGAGAATCGTAGGCGATAATTGTTGTTAACAAATTGGAAACATGATTTGTAATGCAATATGACTTTTGTCAACTCTATGACAGGATAACACCAGTAAATAAAATGGTATTTTCTTTCGACTACTGCTTACGTTTGTCTCCAATAATTGAACAACACCGCGATAAATACCAATATGTTGTTAAACTGTAAGAAAACTTTAAAGCTTGCGTATAATTGTCAAAAATATATTTGGCTTGGTTACGAATTTCTAGTAAATACTGAATTTCTTAATACCTACATTCATTTTTCACACATTGTGTTTCATTTATTGTTTGATACAAATCTGTTAATTGATTTGTGAGCGTAGATCTTTTTAGCGACAAAAGTCTTCATTCGTGACAGACAAGTTTAATTTAAAAGTGAAAAACGTTTACGGTAAATGTAGCTCCCCGTTATAATTTACTTAGTTTTTGACATCGTTTCCTAAACTAGATAAATAAAAATAGTTCCCAACGAGAAATTAAAATAATTTAAATAATTATTTTTAATAAATGTTACGTAGCTACCTACTACAATTTTAGTGTGGATAAATGTCGTAAGTGACAAAAACCACCAAACCATGATAACCACGTACACATGATTATCACAGTCTGTCTAATTGTGGCCTTTTCAGTCATCATCGATCAAAAATTTTCAAAAAACAAAAGACAACAATACAATGATTAAAGCAAACATGATACATTCTCCGCATTCACTTTAAATCAACAAATTAAATTTAAAACTTCCTCAATTTAAATACTAAAGGTTTAAACCGAGATTAAGCTATTATAAAGGGAAGATTCGGGTGCAAACCAGGCGTCGACAGATACTTCCCTCCAGTAATCCTGACCGGGGAAAGGCACGTGTCTAATTGACAACGACACGAGTATACACGAGAGCGTATTGTCATCCCATGTCAATCTAATATTGCTATTAGATTACGTACCAGGATCATCACACGTACTTCAAACCGATTGTACTCTTTAATCTGCCCCTAACACTGGACGCAACTATCCATGAATTTTAAAAAGCGTTATTAACAAAACTCCCACAAGACCGAAAATCCAACTAGTCACGTGGAAATGTTCAATAATTGGTTGTAATTTGATAGGGATGTTTGTTCACTACATATTATGATGATAGGAATTATGCCTAAATTGGTTCTCCTATTTTTATTTTTTTCCCTCAAGTTAAGTTAGCTGCTTTTTTCTCAAAATTTTAGTCAGAAACAAGTTCGTGTGATGGCTACGAAATGAAAAATACAAGAAGTATCACTTAAAATATAACAGCTATTTAAATTTAAAACAGTTGAAAAATAATTGTCAATAAAAAATTTACCCTGTGCTCGATTTAAGTTAATTTTAAATTTAAGTGTTAATTGTAGTTTTTGAAAAAAAATTCGCGTGGATCCCCTGTATTATCTTTATCATAAATGGTAGTGTTTTTTTTTTATTGTTGGTACCCCTGCTCCATTTCACGACTGCACATGTTTTTTAATTTCTGCCAAATTTACAGACACTTTTATCAATTTGTCATAGTTTGAAAGAAATTTTGGTCTAGACCGATTTTTTTTTTATCTTATGCGCATATCTACAGTAAACTAAATGCACTCCTAATCCACACTTTTACATTTATTTGTTAATGTGTTAAGAGAATTGATAAACTACTGATAAGCAGCACTGGGTGCGACGACTGTAAATAATTATTATGCAATAGGTGCCCGCAATAAGAAGGGAAGAGACCTCGCCGAAAGCTCGCTAGTATTTAGATTAAGTGCTTCGATAACAGGCGAATGGTGCTAATCCGATTCCAATGTGAACAGTCGTGGCGGAAATCTGATCGTTTTCGATAGTGCAGATTTTGTTGATGATTCTTATCTGGTTAACATGAAGTGATGGACCGGAATTAGGTTTCGCTTGCTGTTGAAAAAAGTACGAATGGGAAATTTTGGATTCGCAAATAAATGATGTCATCAAAATGGTGAGTGTTTGGATTAGTGGGAAAACCCTAAGTGCTTAAGTTATTTGAGAATGTGTTAATTTGATTGGAATATTACTGGACAAAATAAAGTGAAGTTTTCTCTTCAGCAAATAGTATCTGAAACCTTGTAAGAGAAAAAAAATGTTTATCCAGTAAAGCAGACAAGAAATTATAGAATTATTAGTAACTTTGATCAATCAATTTAATAGTACAGTGCCACGTATATAAATTTCATACATAACATAATGATAAATGGAGAAGTAAAAATTAAGATAAAAAGAGTGTCCCCAGAACACTTCATAAACAAATAAAATTATCTTTTCACTAATTAAATAAACTATTTAAACAAATTTACATTTTTAATGAAAGTTACATTCACTCCTTGAAATATTGAGAAGTAAAAAATGAAATTTGTCGTAATTTATAGTTCTCAATTATTTTAGTTCCTCTATTATCAAACTTAATAAACTTGACAAAATATTTGATACACAGATAGAGTACGATCTCATTACTAATTTTTTTTACTAAGTAAATCATTTTTTCCAAGTTATTACACTTCTACTTGTATTTTTTTATTCTTTAATGATTTGAGAGAAAAGAAAAGTAACAGCTATTTATGTAACAAGCTCATAAGGACGATGATTTCTTAAAGAGACGTCTTTACAGCAGAAATGTATGAAAATATTTATGTTCGATCACAAAAATTAAAAAAAGGTAAGATGCAGAATGGATGAATTGATGTTCAGTTCATAAAAATCATCTTATAAATTTTATACCGCCGCAAAAAGTCCTTAAGTCAGTAGAGTATATTTTGACAGATGAGTCTATAAAATTTATCTTTACAACCGCAGAAGATTACGTAAAGTAACCGTTTATAAAGTGTATAAAGTGGTCGGCGAAACAACAAATTTAATTACAAACAAGTGAAGTCCATAAAATAGTTATCAAGCTTAAATTGTGTGTGAAAAAAATTCTAGTAGTATTTTGCATAAAGTTTACAGTAAATCTGTAAGAATTTGAAAAACTAAAGCACTTAAAGGTTCGAAGAATGTAATAAATTCAGATAATTCGAGATTTCTATGAATCTAAACAAACTAAGTAATTTCAGAAACTTTGGTTTATTTAGCTATTTCAGTAACTATTGATATCTTTTAAACTGTTGCACAAATACAACATCTTAACTCTTTTATTCAACTACATATATTTATTTAAGTACCTCAAACTTAACTAACTTAACTACCAAGCATTAGCAAAAAAAAACAATAAAAAATATTAAGAAAACTTGTCTCAGTATAAAAGATATTTTTACCGTTGATTAGAAACACCTATTTTTAAATAAGCGATAAACTCTAATCTTCTGATTAGAAACAAGTTCTTGTGACCAGACCAGTTAATTTTTTCCCTGTAATAATCTGTTTAATAATATTTCTATATTTTTGACTCTTCACATAATTATTTGATATATTTAGTAATGCTAGAATTTTATTTTTTTACCATCATTTGTTTAGAAACAAAGCTCTGAACAAAGAGATTGTAAATTATATTTGTCATATAAAAAATTATACGATTTTGAAGTACATACTTGCTAAAAATAAAATCTTTGAACTTGAGATTATATGACGAATCGCATGAAACGACATATTTAGTTTTTTTCTATTTGTAACAAAAAATCTATACATGAGAATACAGTTCATATTTTATTGGTCACTAGTTTTGTAACTCAGGAAAAAATAATTTTATCAAATTCTTGATATTGAATAGAAAATTGTTTGCGATAAAACTAATTATTATTATTAACAAAAGTGTAAAAATCGTTTTCTTAAATTATTGTAATTGTGGGTGATTAACGTTTCCACAATCTTAATCATTATTAATTTTTAGATTTTATAGACGTTTGTCATAAGACCACGCATAAACAAAAATTTTATATTTAATTACCGTCAAATCTGTTCAATTTTGGCATTGTGTTATCTCCCTAGGTAGTTGTTTCTATAATTTTTACAGTTAATAAACGTGCTTTCAATAATTATCAATGTCGATATGGTTTAATTTATAACAAGAAATAAATCTACATAAAATAAATCGTGCAATTTCTTGGTCTAAAGTTTTGCTAACTGTTAATAGAAAAGTGTGTTAATAAAAATAAGAACGTTTTAATTTCCGTGTCAAACACGAATTATTAAATTAAATTAAATGGAAATGTAATTATTATATAAAAAAATTACGTACGTCAAGTTGACAAATCAATTTAAAATAAATATCAACATTTCTAGATTGTGGATTTTGAAAAGACAATAAGAAAGTCAATTTAAAACTACATACAACGAGATCGAATTAACCATATCATGTATTCAGATAGTAATAATTGAACATGAAATTCTTTCGACTGGCAATGACGTTCGGTGAAATGAAATGACAATGTGATTTACAATTCCAATAGTATTATCGCGCCCCTACAATACAGGGGTTCTCCAATTACTGATAAACCAATTACAGTGCAAAAAGTAATTTATATTTCATAATGCTACGAAAGGTTCATTTTTATGCAAAACACAATGGAAATCGTACTTTCTAGTCCGCTTCATTAGCTGTGACCTCTGTGCATATTTTCCACATTTTTTTATTTCATTCCACAAACCAAATCGATTTTTATTTAATCGTCCATGCATTAAATTTTTTTCACCGTGGGCTAAATGTCATCTCGTAAACGATAAAGATAATAATAATGAATGATTGATATGATCCTTTTACATGCTTAAAAACACAACAGGGACGAATTTCCTAATGCAATTTCCGCCGAAGGCACCTGATCGAAATTATTCTTAAACCATTCAAATTTTGGAATCATAAGTACATATGATAGTTGTCCCACGGCGGTATCAAAAAGCGTCCCAAGATACGTGACATCATGTGCTGATAAAATATTTTATGTTGGGGTTCAGCCCCAAGAGTGCTAGCGGGGTGTGATTGCTCATGGGAGGTAAATTTGTCCTATATTTGAGCAATTTTTTTTCGTTTAATGGCAGTGCTGGATTATTCTATTTGGAAGGTTATTAATCTGCGAAAAAAAAATGCATGCTGCATACTGAAACGTATTAGTTTGGGCAAAAAAAAACAAGAACATGAATTTTTTTCGGTTTTATTAATATGGAATTTTTAATGGACTCATGCGACGTAAAAATTTGACCTGTCAATGTTTCAATCCGTGGGGAATAAAACGAGAATCGAATTTGGAATTTTTATTTCAAAAGTTTAAAACTAAAAATATTAGAGATTTATTGGGTTTTCATTTACTTTCATTATGAGATCATGAAATTTTTTTGAAATGTTTGTCACTGATAGGTTCACTTCACTTTGTGAAGTTATTTTTTTTACTACAGATTCACGTATTTGTATTTTTGCTTTAGAAGGCTTAGGCGTATTGAAGTTATCAGATAAAATTTATAAACAAACTTCGAACTGTCATAGTCCATTACCAATTAAACTTACTTTTTTAACCCACATTTATATGTGTGTGTTATCAAAAAAAAGTTCGTCGATTAGAACTAGATTTATTAAAGAGAATTAGTCTAATTTTCATGCAATGTTGTCTCCCAACTATTACCTAAAATATATTTTAAGCACAAACATTAGTTCGTAGAATTCGATGAAAAATAAATAATGTATCATTTTTCACTGGGTCACAAATCTTTGCCATGCAGAGATAACTTTTTATCTTATTCAAATTTTGATTTTACTTACACCCAAGAAATTGCCAGAACACCAAAATAAATACTTTTTTTACAGTAACTGTGTCACATTTTGTCTTCCAGCACTACATTAAACAAACACAAGTAAAATAAAAGTCTTGCAAGTCTTCAAAACACACTTTCTCCTGTTCAACACGTACGGTGCGAATTTTCTGTTTTCATGACATAATGTTTAAAAATAGAACTGCAATCTGACCCTAAAGATAAAAATGACGACAGATATAGAGATGATCTAATTGAATCAATATATCAATACCTATTGAACGGGAGAGAAGACAGTTAAAATTTAGTAAATTCAGCATTCACTTTCGAGTCAAACCACTGTACACAGTGTTAATTGTTTCATCATATAAATATTAAGACAGAGAGTTAAAGAAAGTCAATATAATTATTCCTATTAAAATATTATTGACACGAAAACTTACAAACGAGAACTTGACAATTGTTTGAACAAACATCCCCAGATACCGCTTTTCGCAAAAAAAAACTACACAATTCGCGAGGTTTACTTACGAATTGAAGCTCCTGCTGGTGGGTTGAGTTGAATTTTAAGAACTGTTTGCAGGTAGTGCAGTGACCGGAGGACATTCCGAGATGGTTTCATTAAATGTGATTTTTTGATGAAAATTTAGTGTTGTGAGTTATGTTGAGGCGCTCTCTACGTGAGGAAATTCAGGTAAGCACTTAATTTTGTGTTAGTCACCGCAAACAGAATCAGTAAAAATGATATAATAGAGATATAATTGTGGAGTAATATTTTTGATCTGAAGATGTTTGTATCTTTTTTTAAAAGTGTCATCACACTTCGGTATCTGGTTTATTGTTTCTCTAAATCTGATTTAGATTGTAAAAAGCAAAAAGTAAAAAAATACTACTATATACAAAGACGACAAAATAATTTTTGCGATTTTTTTTGTTATTGTACCTACTTACAATTCTGACACAATTTAATTTACCTTCTAAAAAGTTTTAACCCCAAAGATAAAAAAAATATAAATTTATAATAACACTGAATTTTGAAATGTTTTCATTTATTTTTCTTGAGACCTCAAACAAAATCCGAATAATCTTCCTACGAATGATTTTTTCAGAAAATTAACTTTCATTTCTTTATGGTAGCTTTGTGTTTATCTCTAAATTTCACAATTTCATTTGGTAAATGTTTTATTTTTTAATTACTTTAAAAGTATACAATCAGCAAAATATAAATAAACAGTTACGTTTAATAATAAAAAATCAATTACTTAATCAATTTCAGAGTAGCTTACTCTTCAAAGTCTCATCAACAGCTTATGTCCAAAACTGTTCAAAAAAAAAGTGATTTTCTTGCGAATTTTAAATGTTTCTTAACTGCATTAAATTTAGTTATTTATTATGTAATTCATAAATGTCATGTTCTTTTTGTTTAATAGAAAATTTTATTTGGTGCGTGTTTTTTTATGTTGGCAGCATTGTGATCTACTAATTGTGTCATATAACTGTCATAATTGCCCGTCAGTTAAAATTTAACCTCAAATTGTCAGAGAGACACTTTGGGTTTGACAGACAATACATTTTAAATGCAGTGCTTGTTCCGATGCCGATTTTATTCAAGGATATGTTATCACGTCATCGACAATTAAATCTGTTGAAGGCATTTGTTTTATTCTTGCCTGTAAAAGTTCAGATTTTTGTGGTTTTCAAAATATGTATATGTTTTATTGCAGTTATTCGAAAATTCCTTAAGGATGTTCTATTACAATAAACAAAAATATTTTAATGGGCTTGTTTGAGTAGCAAGGATTGCTTATTTTATGTAATGGGTACATATTTTATCTAAATTTCTTTATGTATAGTGTTATCACTAATTCTATTAATTAAAAAAAATATCTAACACCCTAGTTATTGGCTCATTACATCTATGAATTCAACCAAATAATAATAGCCTTTATTGAGATCCATGTAATAATAAAATTCATCTTGAGCTCTGATCGGTTCCAACCCGTTGAATATTTATCATTATTCGATGGTTAGTAGCAATTGATCCATGGGCTCCGTCACAATAAACGTCCCATTTATTTTATGAAATGAAAGGCGAAACAAAGACTCGTAGTCGTAGATAAAGCATAGTATTACACTCATAATTTACAACGTCATCCTTGTGAATATGAGCGATCATAACATGCTTGTACAATAAGATATGATAATTTCTACTAATAAATTAATCCTCAATTCATTGAAATTATTATTATTTTAATTTTTTTTTTTTTTCATGTCAAATATTTTTCTTTTTTGTAGATTCTGTTTAGTGAAATTTTTAAAAAATTAAAACCAAAAAGTGTTTTTTTCTGTTTTTAATAAAAGACGTTGGAATAAATCGTTGGAAATGTGCTTTTTTATCATTATGTAGGAGTACAACTCTATAATATAATAAAATGAAAGATTTTCATTATTAATATGTACCATTAATTGAGATTGGTAGTTTCCGAAGAAAACAGATTAAAATGATTTCAGAAGATTTTGAATGTACACCTCTGAAAATTAGGAAACCCGCAAATACTGCACCTTATAAATCATTACTTTGTGTAATAAAATGTTCCCAGTACTTTCTTGTCTTCGTCATAAAAAATACTAACATAACCTTTGATTTTATTTTGACATAATTTCCAATAGATGGCGCTGTAATGATTTACTTTCAATAATTTAATTATTTTGGATACTTTTCTGTTGATTTATTATAAAGTAGTAAAATGCACTTTTTGCTTATAAACTTTAGCTTTAGTGCTTATAAGCTGAGCTTCTCTTCACTCGACGTTTTTCGGTTATACTAAGCAGCAATACAGTTGCATCAAAGGTTTGTTTTTTGCATCTTGACATAGTTTTCATTTTACTTTTCACATAGTTTTGCAAGTAGTTTTTGAATTACTTAAATATGACAAAATCTGTAGGTGCTAGAGGGTGCGGCGTTTTGTATTAAACACACTGTATATCATAAAATTCTGGAATACTCGGTATATTTTTAAAAATATGTTATGTTAGATTAGACGAACAAATAAACGTTTCACATTATTCTTATTAGATTAAGCCTTGCAAACTACACTAGGGAATAAACAAATACATATTGTTCTGCAGCATTAGGTTTGTTAACGATTTGATTATATGCAAAAGTTGTAATCACTTTAATAATAAAATGGCCTCAGGTTTTTTAAATATGATAATTTTTGTAATATAAAACAAAGGGGTTATCTACGCATGTTCTGGTTTTTTAGAAAAAAAAATGAAAGAAATATCATTTGAAGATAAAGAAAAAACATTTTTTTTAATTTTCAACATTTTAGCAAAACCCAAGACTAGAAGTAGATAAAATTATTATTAGAAATTCGGACAAGTTGAGACGCCTTTTTTTTTGAGACATTTTAAATAACTGCTACCAAATTATATAGAAATACAGATGCATTTACAGTAAAATTTAAGCAACTATGTAACTATCGCCATATCCTTTCGTTTTTGAAGTACATCTGATACATTAAAAAAATTTCAACATTTGTCAAATCATTGTCATATGTCAGGGATGTCCAAATTTCATGCTAAATAAAGGTCGCTTAAGCCATCAAGTAACTTATGAAAATTGTATGTTGGGCTGCGTTTAAAGTTCGTCAGGGTCGGAAAGTTATGTGAATCCCCCTGTATATTCTTACAACTTTACTACGACAACAAGCGCTGTTACGGCCTAGACTGTAAGAGAGAAGTTTTTGTAATTTTTGGCACTTTGTATATTTACCAGGCGTTTGCATTGCTACTGTATGACAATTTCGTAAATTATTGTATAATGTAATAAAAAGACAAAAAGTGGGATTTTAAAAGAACGTATTTGTAGCAAAACTTTGACCAAAATTAACCTAATTTGGTCCTAAAATCTCGTCTCGGAAAATCAATGTTTCATAATGTTACAAATCATCCACATAAATAATCATCAAATAATCACTTACCTGGTAATTAAAAAATGTGCATAATTTTAATTCACTTCTGTTCAAAACACGTGGGAAAGAAATTACACTTCACCTGCACTACAGTTTGTTTTTAAGATGCACCATCTATCGGCTAATAGCGAAACTTTCGGTGACATCATTATTGCGTTTCTGTAATAAATTTAATAAATCGTAATTTTTTTTATTGTTCTTTTTTAATACTTAATTAACACACATATGTTGTAGTTATTTTATTTAATACATTATTTTATTATTTTAATTCTAACAATAAATGTATGTTGCAACCGCTATTACCGACTGTTACACAAAACTGCATATGATGACAGGCGTCTCAATGAATTCTTTAATGTTTGACTATTGCTCGCTAGGTGGCGCAGGATATTTCAATACAGATAAAACTCATTCCAACACTTCCTGATAACTTAAATATGCAGTTTTAATATAAAGATTAGATAAAATTTCTTATTTAGTTAAGAAATTGTTTCACTGATAAATAGATAAGATGTTCTCAACTACCAGTAATTTGTTTCTTGTTCTATTTTTAAACTTTGGTGGGTGTTACTTTTAAGGATTTCAGTATGTTGCAAGGATTTAATGTTGGGGATTTTTTATGCTTCTTTATTGTAACAGATGATGAAAAGAAATGTGATAACATAGCGCAAATATTGAACATTTGTTAATATACAGGTGGTATCAACTTGGCCTCGAACCATACAAACAGCAATAACCGCATTGTTGAATAGGAAGCCGTAGATGTCAATCAAAGTATTGTCTTAAGGTTCAAGTCAAGACTTAGCCTTTTGACGTTAATTAAGAACATCAGGAGAATATAGCCTTGTGGGTGGTTTTATAAAACTATAAGCTCTGAAAAACAACAATCTTTAAATAATTAAAAAAAAACTAATGTAGTTCAATTTTCTCAACTTTAAAGTATCATATCCCGATAAATTGTACGCAAGTGCAAGTGGATCATCTCCTGAAATGAGACCTGGAATTAATATGATGAAGGCATTAATTTGAGCTGAGATCGGCCGTCCTGTACTTAATTAAAATTCTTCGGTATATTCCTTTTCCGGTTATCTCCTTAACCACGCCGTTTAATATTTTTAGTTATGGTTAAAACGAGCGGCGGTTAAAACGAACGAGTGCCCTGCAATTACCGCCGCCGTCTTAAACGTCTTCTAACTAACTTATACCCTCCCATCTCAGCCTACTTGTCTAATCTGATGAAATTATGCACAGTTTAATGAAATTAATGCGTTTTATGAATTGCAATCTCGCCGCGCCTGAACTCTTTGCTCGTTTTGTACCCGCCACAATTTTACGATGGGTTCTTGATGGAAAGAACTTTCGAGGAGTTCTGCTTTTAAACGACACATTCAAAGTTTCATTGACACATTTTAAATAATTTTTGGAAGTTTTGAAGAGTGGCGTCTTGGCAAATAGAATTTTATTTATCTGGCTCATCAATATTGTTTCAAACTTTTGTAATAATTAAATTACACAGATTTGTGTTTCAATTATTGTCATATTGCCAAATTCTATTATTAAAAAGGTAAACACAAAACAACTTTTGAAATAAATAAAAAAAGAGACACAATTTTAATTAAGAAACATGAGTTCGGAGACAAATTAACTAGAGCAAAATTTGTTTTGAAGTCAATGGCACGATAACCGAACAATAAATGTTTTTAGTATCACATCAAACTGATCTTATTTTATTTTATTTCTTAATTTAATTCTGTTATTTCTCCTGAAAGATTTAAAAATGAAAAGTTTCGCAATAAAACTGCTTGGTACTTTTATTAATCTACCTACTACATCACAATAAAACGTTTGCAACCTCGGTTCGTCTATTTAGATTGATGATGAACTAAAAGGTGTTGGCCATTAACAACATCATCACTAACGCATTAAACGATAAAATAAATTATCTTTATTATCGTTTATAATATTTCTTTCAGACAGGTTTATAAAATTCGAAAAAAATACTGTTAATTTATTGCCATTGTTGATATCTAATATTTTATCGTTTTTTATTCTTTTACTCTTCGTTTTCTCTAACTTTCTGTGATTTAATTAATTTGTTAATTTATCTTCTATTATATAGTTATGACTGGTAATATTTTATCGAGCTATTAACATCATTTTAGAGTAGGCCGTTCAATATTCAATATTGATTAAGTACCTAAAATAAATCAATACTCATGTTATGATCACATTTTGGCGTCATTTGTTCAGCTTTCGAGCTCTAAAGTGTAAGTCCCGTTGAGTAAACTTCCGTTGTGAAACCGGAGGTATTTCATTGTCGCCCAAATTAAGAGAAGATTTTCTAACCCAACAATGAATTAAACTCTTGGATAAAGTTACTGTGAAAATGTGAATATTAAAATGATAAAGAATGTAGATGTGTGATTACAATCTAAGTTATTAACTGGACTTTATCCTTATAATAAAAATATTTAATTTTCTTTTTCATTAAAAATATAGAATCTGAAATGTCTCCATAATAAAGCAGCTCGTGACAACCTTCACCTTTCAGACGATAGGTCTTAATTATAAAGGATATTTATTAATGCATGGTAGACATTGTGGAATACGTGGTAGTTATTACAAAGCTGTTGACTTTAAATCTGATTGGTCGAGAAAACAGCGACTGGATGGATGCATATTTCATATCAATATATCATCGAATGTAGGCCACATGTAAAATTGCAGCTCTTGATAATAAATTCCCAGAGAATTTAGTTCGAGACGTATTTCACCAAATCTAACCGATTTTCTATTAACGTAGGGCAATAAAATCACACTTCATTAACTGATAAAGATTTAAACTAGTTCGAATAATTTCTGATCATCGATTAGCAGTAGCTATATTGAGATAAATTTCTAGGATCATTCTAGTAATTATTGCGTGAGCGTTAATTTTTAACTGGTTCGAATTCTTTTGCCTCAAGATATTGAAACTTCTAATTAGATGTATTAATGTTTTAGACACCGATGTTCTTATGTAACTTTTATCAGGTAAAATTATGCACTTCAACGGTTTCAAAATAGGTGTTGATAATTATGTATATTACTTATTAGTGTTCCGAAATAATTTATTATTATTAGAAATAAATGGTTTGTTTGCGGCACACGAAACTTATAAAGGTGCATAATTTAAAGGCGGTTAACGGTGATTACGAAAGAAGACAAGAGACGCCTAGACATCTATGCTAAATAGCTAAAGAAAAAATACACTTTTTCTCCAGTCTCAAGCTACAATTAATTTGCGGTGACATTCTCACATTCTAAACAAGTATGAATAATTTATCACCTCAACTCAAGCTTATTATTTGCTTCATAATGTCCCCACAAATTAGATAATTACTACAATTCTATCCCATTACCAGGTGCTCTGTTCCCGCAGCATACGTCTATATAAACACAAGTCTTGACACTCATACTTAACAATGTCGCAAGTAAAGCTCCTCGAAGCTTTCAAGCAGAACATTATTCTGCTCAAAGCTATGGGTCTGTGGCGTTTTGAAAGCGAACCATTTTACAAATTTTTCAAACTGTTTGTTCAAAGTTCTCTGCTTTTCGACAGCATGTCTATGATTACTTACGTCGCAGTCAACATGAAAGTGAATAAAATCACAGATACAGTTTTCAGTCTTCCTGGTTCCTTAGAAGTTGTGCTCCAATCAGTGCTGTTTCGGAAAAACTTTCACAAGATAAAAAAAACTTTGGATAATTTAGCTCAATTGGAATTTCAGCCTAGAAACGAAGCTCAGGAGAAGATACTCACAGATTCGATTTTGTTATCAAAAAAAGTGTTCTACTCCTTTTTTGCTTTGGTGGGGCTCATGATTAGTGTGTGGATGATGTTGCCGGTGACGAAAGAAGGAAAATTTTTACCGACAAAGTACTGGATACCTTTTGATTATCGACGGCCTGTGGTTTATGAGCTCCTTTACACTTTTGAGTGTTCTTGTATCATTTTGCATGGTTTTTCCAACGTGGCTTTGGACACATTTTTTGCGATTACGATGATACAAATTGGGGCTCAATGTGAAATTTTGTGTGACAGTATCAAGAATGTGCACACTCTGGCAAAAGTGAGAGACGAAGAAGAATCGACGGATGATGATTTTAAACGAATGGACACAGTCTTTCTAGAATGTGTACATCACTACAATTTGATAGTTGAGTATGTAGCTGTTATTACTCCTAAAGTGTATTCTACAAATTTTACACAATTTAGATACGTAAAGTTCGTTTCTGAGTCTTTTAAAGAGATCTTGATGGTTCAGTTTGTGTGCTCTAGCTTAATGTTGCTTTCTGTATACGAACTCTCTCTGGTAAGTTCAGTTTGCAAAAACACTTTTGTTCAATTTTCAGTATATAGTCTGTACCAATGAGTGGCCACTTCTTCCAAGTATTGCTTTTTCAAATCGCGGCCATAAATGAAATTTTTCTCTACTGTTGGTTTGCCAATGAAGTTATAATTAAGGTGCTTAAAATTCCAGAAGGAGCTATAATATAATTGTGAATTTTTTAGAGTGAAAAACTCTATTACGCTATGTTTGAGTTACGATGGTATGATTCGTCGTCGGCGCTCAAAAAAAATTTGATCATTTTTGGTTATCAAGTTCGGAAGCCTATATGCTTATACGTCTGGAACATCATCCCAGTTGACATAAAAACGTTTACTGGGGTTTGTAGTTCTCTTTTTTGAGAGTAAAATTAGTGGTGATATTTTCAGCTTCTTCAGAAAGTCTGGAGCCTTTTCGTGGCCATGAAAAACACAGAAGACATTAGATCTAATTAGTAAATTATCCTGAAATTTTTCCTGTCATTGTCAATAAACTGAAACAACAACGTTTTCAACACAACGAATGCTCCCATGGTTAAATGGGTTAATAATGTCAGAATTCGAATGTCCTTGTCCCGTGAAGACACCATCGATCGTTTATTTAATTGAACAATTTTAAATGAGCACAGATTCCTTGTCCTTTTATAGGTTTTTAAACAAACGTCCGAAGAAATGCCATTGCACTCTAGTTTTAGATCCACATACGAACCAGCTCATCCATCATGAGTCTACAACCATTGCATGGTCTGCTCTGTCGATCCATCAGTACCAACATTAGCCTACAACGAGACCAATTAGTCACCGGGGTTATCGACAGACGCAACTGGTCACGTTTAAAATCGACCAACGGCGCAATTTGGTACCATTTCGTAACAGATGCGACGTCGTTATGTTGGCAATAATGGAAATGGTGGATGCATTGTTTTAATGCAGCGGCAACTTAACAAGAACATTGCAGTTAGAAGAGAGATATGAAAGCACGTGTCGAGTGGGTGAACTTTCGCTCGTGGGAACCCAGCACGGGAACTGAACCAATTAGGAACCCTCCCAAAATTTTGTATGTGACGGTACACGACCGCCACATCTTGATATACACACGACGATTTACTTTTCTTAACAGATGAGATTTTCAGTAGCACTAGGCCACGAAGCAATAAGAATAATAAGGATAGTGCTATTGTTCCAAAATTGGAAGAAAATGCATTAACTTGTAGAAGAGATTACGAACAAGTAGCATTACGCTAAGCATGATATTTAATTAATTAATGAAAAATTATTATTATAGTTTATTATAGTTTGTAATTAGATGTGCAAATTTCCTCAAGAACCAAGGCAACGACCTACAGGTTTTGTGTTTTATGGTAGTTCGTGAAACACTGTTTAAATAAAGTGTATTTATGTTTACATGGGATCGAGAGAAAAATGTATATACATGGTTTTTGTAATATTATAGGACTTGATATCCAATACACCATATATAATATTTATTGTCCATTTGTTTTAAAGTGCACTGAATACATGTTAGCTTGTTTGTAACTGTACCTACGCGAATACGTTACTTCGTGATTTAATGACTTGTTATGTGGTACGTTAACCAGATGTTTTTTTTATTATTGTTTCAATTTGTTTAAGAATGGGTAGAACGTGTATTCAATAGTTAACATATCAATTAAAGCTTTTAAAAATGTATTTTGATAACAGAGCTTGTACGTGGAACTTGGAGGCAGGAACTAGTTTCCTCACAAATGAAGACTTTTTAGGTGGAGATAATTTTATCTTGAGAATTTTTTCTTTAGCTTGCATTTTAATATCATTTACTACATTAAAAGTATCTAACGTTTCGTCTTTAAGTCACTTAAACTAAAGTGTCGTATCTAGCGGATTTTCACTATGAAAAAGTTGAATGGTTGGCAAAACTGTAGCACCATGAATTTTAAATCTCTCAATTTGACATTCATTTCAATGTCAATTTTATACTTAGATTGACTGATTCTAAGATTGAAATTGTGAGTGTACCAATAACAATATTTTGAAAACGCATCTTAGATGCCTATTTTACAAGTTATTAGATTCTAGATTCTAATTTTCTGTTTTAAGGTTCTTTGGATTCTTGTATATTTATATCTAAATGTAAAACTAAGCTAGATTTGGATTTTTTTGAATCTAAGACTGAATTGTCCTTTTTTAATTGGTACTTTTTTTTTCTCAAAACTTATATCTCGAAATTCTAGATTTTCAGATGTTCTACTATAAATCTACCAACATTTAAAATGTTTAAATTAAAAATTTTTGGATACTCAATACGCATATTATAATAAAATATTAAACTAATTGTGAGATTATATAAGTTTTTATAATTTAAGCTTTTTGGTACTTTTATTAGACCTAATTTTTAAAATTTTTAGTTTTATAACGAATTTCTTAGATCGTAGGCTCTAAAGTATAAATTTTTGGGTTTCGAAACTCTAATATTTTCAATCTTGAATTTTTGAAAGATTTTTATTTTGATTTTTGATTTTTTTAATAAAATAGTGCTTTTTAATCAAACGTTGACAAAATATTTTTACCATAAATGTTATTTTTTTAGATTTTGTATATTAAAAATTTTATGTTTTTAACTAACTAATTTTAAATAATTATAGTCTTGGTGATAATATGTGAAACTCACAGAACAAATTCTCAAATTCTACTGACGATAGTAAACTCTCAGGTCTAAAATTCATAGATCCTTAAATAATATGATTTTATACATAGACGTATTTTTGGAGTATATGTCCAAATTTATGTTGCATACATGAAATTGTGTAGTATCACAATACAATTTTTAATCATAGAACTATCAAGGAAAAATTAACCCTGTTCCACGCACTTTCTACAGTACTAACAATAAAATTAGTAAGCTTAATTAATTTTTATTGAATCTTAGCAATTGTATATGGATTATCGTCTTTTGTATTGATTGATCAACGTTTACAACTCTTTGTATTGTATTTCCTAGTAGAAATGACAAATTTGAGTGCATTAAGCAGAGAGAAATGCGATTTCTTGAATCTTGCTCAAGGTTTAAGGTTCACTTTGGCCATTAGAAGCTCTTGTAAACAAAATTTATAAAAGTTACGACCCAAGACACGAACATATCGGTAAAGACGTAGACTTTTATCACTACGTGATTATCACACAATAAAAGAAGAAGTTCTAACTTGATTGGAATCCTGATAGAGAGCCTCTGTGTCTATTTTTTTTTCCTCTTGGTTGTTCTAACATTTGTATCCAATAACATTTTGATTTTTATTTGTTCAGTTAACAATAAAGTTTCTATCATTATCCTATTCATTATTTCAGTGGCGGACAAAGAATTCTGATAACATTTTTTCTTAAACATTTTTTTTTATTAGAACTCTTTTTCATTTTTTAAATTCTATTCACCATATCAATTTAATTCTCACTGCGTTTATTTGTTGTTAATATTTATGATGCCAAATATATAAACAAATCTATAATATTCCGGGCATTATGAACAGACCTTATGATCATAATGCTTGCTCATTATTAACTTTATTTTTACATAATTACAACAACAAAACACTACTTGTCAAAATGAAAATGACAATTTTGAAAAGAACATCTTTAATTGTATCGAATGAGGCACCTGCCTCAACAAAAAGTGTAACTGATGCACGGAGCAAACAATAGCTGGTATATTTTTTTGTACTGTCTAATTTTAGGTACTTTGAAACTATTAATGGTACATTTTCTACTTGATCATTGGCGCCTATTCGCAATTCTAATTCTATCTTCAAATGAATCCAACACTAACAGAATAGCAGCATCCTCTTCATTATGGACGATCTTCTTTTTCTTTAAATTGATTACGGAACTGGTTTCTAAGAATTTTTTGGCCAATTTTTTGATGAAACATTTAATCCAACAGATCTTTCGTTGGAGTAAATGTAAACTCTTCTCTTATGTAACTTTTATCCTTCGTTCCAAATTGCTATAAATAAAAATATGAAAAAAAAATATTAGAAAAACAAACCAGTAATATTAAATCTAATATTATCCCAATAATATTTCTTTGTAATTTTTTTTGTAAAATTAAAAAAAAAATCTTTTGTGTACTAAATGCGGGGACAAACAGTATATGTGATATCAAGCCTGAAATTTTTACTAGAGACAAAATTTTAAATTTCTAGTTTTTATAATGTATTTCTTGGATTTTGAGTTCTAAAGTACTAGATTTATAAGCTCTGAAAGTCTATCAATGCCTATCAATTTAAAGAGTCGGCAAAAACCATTAGTCACAAAAATGATATCTTTAGTTTTTTGATAACAATATGTTTTTCTTGTATTGCATTATTTGATGTTTTTTATCTTCATTTTTCAGTTTCATAATAACTAAATTATCAATCTTGCTCATTTCGAGTAGAGTGCAACAAAATTTTTGTCTAAAAATAGTGTTCTTACTAACCGACTTATATCTATCCTGTAATTATTAGAACCAGTCCTCTTTCAATTCCTTTCTATTTTCTATCATTTTTTTACCTGTTGCTGTTACGCCATTGGAATTTAACAAGGCGTTGATAATACTACGTGCCTCTGTCATTAGATCACTGAAGGTGTCTGCAATTACGATGAAGGGTTACTGCGGACCTACTTACCGATCTCTTATGATGACACGGTTATTACTGTAATCTTGTGCTATTAGTCATGAGTGCTTGTTAAATGCGGTGGGTGGTCTCTGATCATGGTATTTCTTTCAGACACTGTTTCTACTCTACTCTACCTTTATCTTGGGCACCTACATTTTATGATCCCTATAATCGCTTGATCGGCATTAATTTCGCGATTGCTAACAATAAAGAAATAAAGTAAATGAATGTGCAGCTTGGAATCGCAACGGCAGTAAAACGATTATAAATTATCTATACAATACACTATCAAAACAAACGACCCAGTGATAGCAAATCTTGGAAAGTGTGACTATAATTTTAGATTTAGTGACCCATATAATAAGATAATAGATAATTAAATTATAATTTATTTTAGAAAATTCAACTTTTACCAACTAAAAAAAATGTGTTTTGTACGCCACTGCTTTCTTATATCACGGTGTGGGTTCGACCTCTCGATATAAATAACAGTAATAAATGGTGCAACATTCCAACATACGAGCGCATCAGAGGGTAGTTATCGAGTGTTAAGTATATCTGTTCCCTTCCGCATTAACTCCTTGATTTATCTCGGCTAAGACGTCGGCGAAAGGCTAGATCACATTGCGGCTGCTTCAAAAAAAACGACAAAAAAAGTACAAGACTTCAAACAATTCGATTTGTTACTAGTGGAGCGTGACCAAGTGGTTCCTTGTCTTCATGGATGGGATATCTGTCGTTGTTAATACCCCGATTTGAGCTTGCTAGAAGATAAACGATGTACTAAAATAGAATTTCCATGCCGGATTGTTTTACAGAAGAGGCAGAGCAAATAGAAATCTTTTTCCCCTAAAGCACTACTTTAATAAAATATTTCATTTCTTGCGTTCTTAGAATTCATTTTTTCATCTTTGGCAAGTGTGTATAACGTTTCATTAAATTAGTGTCAAACATGGGGGTCACGTCGTAAAATTTAATTCCTTTTTTTTCATCTGCAGGTCTAATTCCTTACGCCGTTATGCAAACACAAAAGTGTCTGCACACAGCAAATAAAACAACTGTTAATAGTCTAATAAAAAATGTGCATCAAAAGCAGCTTTCCAAACCTCAGCAAAGGGCTTTTTTCTAAAACGGCAGAACAAAAGTGAAATTAAAGAAGTCCAACAGCCTCTACATGTTTACACAGACCACTTAACTCCTGAAGTGTCTATTTGTTTTAACAAACTGCTTTTAATGGTCTTCTCTGATTTTCCTTTACGTCTCAGATTTAAGCATTTAAATTTTATTCACTCTTTTTATTCAAAAACGGAATCTAATGTGCTTAATTAACCATGTCGAGGTTTAAGCATCAACCGATAACCACCGATAATTTTATATGAATATTAATGGCGCAAATTGGACATTTACATTTAGCGGTTTTGATGTTTCGGCGTTTAGAAAGTTGATTAATGCAATATCGGCAACAAATGGATCTGTTGGCGTCATGAGTGTGTAATTTAACACTTCCTACGGCAAAAGCCAGCTGAGTAATTGGCTGGAACGGTGGCATTTCGGTTTGGTATGTTTTACAAGAGTGGTATCTAATGGGCGATAGAGGAGCTTTTTTGCATAAGAAAGCCGTTGAAATTGATACTTATTGTTGCGCGGAGAATTGAATAGACGATTATAGCTAGTTTATGAAAATGTCGAGAAGGAAAAAGCTTCCACTTTTTGCAGAAACATGATATACTCATTCGATTATAAGCATATTTTTTAAAATGCTACAACAACGAATTGAGATAACAGAAGTCATTTTCAACCCTTCCAAATGAAAGTTGAAATCGTAAAATTATAAATTTCAAGTGTAATTTTCATTCATTGTTGATAAGGTATCAAGTTTTGGGATCAAATTCTGGAAACGCTGTCAAAGAAACTAAAAATTTTATCCTAAACCTAGACCTAAAAGTAAACTAGGACGCAAATAGAGGTGAATGCAAATCTTGAGCTTCTAAACCCATTTTATATAAAATACTAAATTTGATTTAAAATCGATGGTGATGTTTGACATTTACAGTATCTTCTGCAAAAGGTTGCATCTTCGACACCACACCTAGCTGTCACCTCCTTGCCTTTCTCATAATACTTTAATTATCAAAAAACGAAAAAATAAAGTCGTTTTTAATTGAATAGCAAACTTATCACGGAATGAGATCGGAATGTCAGTATCGTACGTACGTCGTGGCGTTTAGGTTGCTAGAAGATGATGCCCCTACACAACAACTTGCGAGGAGGGCATGTTGACACAAACTCAAGTGGCGCCGCCACGGACGTGGGAACTTACTTTACAACCCGACAACTATCTTCCTATGTTTATAGCTGAAAGGGATATTTATATCTCGTAAAACATAGGTGAAAACATTAAAGTTTCTTTCGGCTAATACTCGGATCTTTTCACGGTTAGGCGCCCAAACAACCACAATTAAAAATGGACAGCAATAACAATAACATGAAAAATATGAGCACAATAAATAGTTAACTAATAACTATAATAGCAGCTGAAACAGAAAGGATCCACCTAATTTGATACTTAACACCACAACAAGATTAAAATAGACAGGATAAGAATACTCGCCATGAATATATTAGAAGAAATGAATAAGAAGATGGAAAATCTACGTACTTACTCGAATTCTTTAGCTACATCATAGTTCAAAATTTATCAAAGTTGAATGACACGTTTTCAAAATATGAAGTTTTTGTTAAGTAGCTGTTAGCTGTTTCGGTTCTTAATTTCAGGACCTGTGTCTTCCGTATTTTTGTTCCAAACCAAAAAAGGAATTTGTATCAAAAACATCTAATTAATTATTTCAAATGTCTGCTCAAGACTGATGGAAATGTTTGTTACTGTTTATTCAAGGTCCTCTTCTCTATCGACATTATAGATCTAAATAAAATAATTTGTAGTTCATAAAATGATTTATTAACTGTCGACGTGATTAATTATAATTCTGACATAATTAAATTTTAATCCACAAATAGAATAAATTAATTTAATTAGATGATAGTTAATTATAATGCGAAATGAAACAAGCGTGGGCAATTCGAAGAGCACTCGAGCTCCATCCAAATCGGCTATTAATCGAAAATGGACCTATTTGGTGCACAGATAACACAGCATCCAGGAACAAAGAAAAAAATCCCGCACGCCACTGCATCCGCATTCTTTTTTCTCATAATCCTGCTGTAAAAATTTAACTAGTGATAAGGTGTCACAACAAACAAGAGGGTTTTTCACACAATGAAGTAAAATGTACGTCGTATAATAATAACAAAACTGACATACTTACTACATTCGTGAGATTAACAAGGTGTGTCACCTAAAGATAAGAAACTTACGAGATGATGATGTAAATTTATCCCATCGGAATGCAAAATATTTTTAATATACACACAAAAAGATGTTGAGGTTTTTGTTTAATTGAAAAGAGCCGAGCTTTGAGAAGCTCGGCTGGGATTTCATAATGGTGGCGCCACTGGAGCCTTCATAAAACGAGTTGTACACTTACTTACACACGATGCCTAACAAGACTTTTTGCTAATTATTGTTATTTACTGACAACAGTAAATGAACAGATAATAATATTGTTACTTTGAGTGGAAGTATCGTCTTGATTAGCCAATGTGTCAGTGTTGCAGCTGTTGCTTCAAATTATTTTACCATTTTATGGTTAGTTAATTATAGATTACGTTTTCTAACTTTGTTTATATGCAAAATTTTTAAATCTATAATTGGCATTATTAAAATTACTGTAGTTGACTTAACAAATTACTTACATTTTTTTAATCTTACTACCGTGTTGAATACATTTTACTGTTTTGCTTAATTAGTAAAGTAGCACTGATTTAATCATCTCTATGCTTATATAACATAACATGATCTGTAAAGCAATCACTTGAAATTATGTGCACTTACCAAGAATACACTTTTTAAAGTCGGAGTACTTAAAGATTAAACCTATTATTTTTCCAAAAATTTAAAAATACGTACGACTCTAGTTTTTATATCTTTGAAATCTTGCTTAATATTTCCGATACCGCTAAATTATCTTATCAGCTGTCTATTCTCCAAACTATCTTTAATTGGAAAATCTCGATTTTAACTAATGATTTGAAAAACACTGCACTTATCTTTAGCAAAAGAATAATAATCCGGGATGTCGTTAGAAAATTGTATCTGGGGGTGAAACCTAAAATGATTCAAATTAATTTTAGATGCAGTAACATTATCTACCAGTTTTCAAAAAATTTGTAGATACTCTGTGAAAGCTAAGCTCTGTTAACGTGCATGTGTAACCTCCCATCATTTATCAAAAACTTTTCTCTTTTAATACGTTACTTCTACTCTTTGTTTTCTTTTATTATATGTTGCGTAAAGTGACATTTCCCTGTTTAATTTTATTAACGAGGTAGATGCTTTTAGCCTTTAAAATATTTTTCTCTTGCGAAATCATTTGTGACGTCCTTAATAAATTTGATTTGACTGATAATGTTTTATAAAGATTTCTATTATTTTCTTAGATTTTGTCTCTAGTAGAATCCCCCAAAATAAGTAGTCAAAAACAATTTCCTTCCTAACTAAAACATTTGATATGATATGTGTCAAATAAAATTAATTTATTGAGCAAGAATATTTCTCAATTGACGCCCATCAAGAATTTCGAGCCCAATTAAAAATTTGTGTTGACGAACCACGATGATACGTTACATCTCTATCGAATATCATAGCTTGGGGCGCGACCCCCCACAGTCGGCATCAATCTTTTGTTGTTTCGTTCCACGCTTTCGGCTCTTTAAACTCTAAAAGCTTATAAAGAAATGGCAATAAGCACACGGGAGTTCCTCTTTTTCATTTGGATTTCTTACAATAGGTTAAAAAGAGACGTCAATTCGGCCACGTAATTGGAGCCACAGGAAAGAAACCGCTTGATGTCAGCCCAATTAACTTTTACCCTCAGCAGACAGACTTTAACGATTTATGACTTTTTATAGGGTGGTTTCGTACAATTACCCTCTTTAGGAAACGTTTATGTTTTTAATGATGTACCACACAACCGGAGTTATAATTTGACAAGACGAAATAAGAGTGACGACCATTTCGAAGATTTATTGACATATTTTTCCTGTCAAAAGTTACCATTATTACATATTTTTATAGAGTTGTAAAAGAGGAAACCGGCTTGGGACTGCCCTCATGTTGCACAAAATAAACGAATTTACTTACAGTGAGTTTTAATTTTATTACTTCGTAATTTATAACGACTACCGCGGCTATAACAAAAACAAGAATAACATTTTATAATCAATCATCCAGCGTTAAATTTAAGCAAAAAATTTTAATTTGTCTTACAATACTGTTTCCTTATCTATTAATATGAAACAAAATAAACTTGGTAAACAAAATAAGAAAATTAGAAATTTGCTGTGATAAAATTAAAAAAATATCATACAAAGTGGCGCTAAGTTTTTTCTCCGGGCCCAATGTCCTTATTTTCTAACAATTCTATAATCCATAAAATTCACGTTATCCAAATATTAAATCGAGGTTTTGGAAAGTAAGCTTAATTTTAAACTGATTTAATTTTCTTATTTTTTTTATAATTTTTTGATTTTGGCTCTTCCATTATTGTTTTGCTACATTTCCTTTAATCACGACAGTTTATTTTGACTTAAAATTTACTTTAATATCTAGTTTATTTTGATACCAAAGTAAACTAGAAATTTTTTTGACAAATTTTTTTTTAGATCTCATATTTACAACATTAGGTAACTTATGTTCACAAACACCTTCTTATCGCTTCTTGTGAAACAGATGAGTCCAGAAAAAATAGACTCCTACTCAATTTTTATGGATCCTGTAGACTTTGCGGAGTTTGGTCTAGTTGAGTCTAGTCTAGAAGAAGAGTTGGATGACTTGGTCTTCTAGATGTTCTTTTGAGATTATCTTAAGTTTTCTACTTGCTTGCATTTCAAAGTATCTTAACTAAAGTTATTGGCATGCCTTTGTCTTTTTTTAGTAGCTCATCCCGAAATCTTAACAAAAAAAACAACTTATGGCTATATATAATAGAACTTATCACTCTAGCAGCACAATAGAAACATACAGGACAATGAACCGATTTTCTCGTTACCCCTCTTTGGTTCTACGCACTTTTGTTCTTATCTCTGATAAAATTGTGCACCTCTCTGTCTGTGAAACTGTTAAAAAATTTCTAAGGCTTGCCAAGATTTTCAAATCCCACACTTCACTTTTACTACAAAACAGCCGTAAATACTATTGTAATCCTTAACAAACAGCACGTAAATCATAAAAGATGCGCGTTCACATTCCGCGTCTCCCTCAGAAAATTTTATTTACACCTCGTGCGTGACGTTGTAAATGAGATACACTTAAATTTTTATAGACCGTTAAACTCCAACGTATTTAATAAACACTGCACCCAAATAATGGTCCAGCACTTCGTCGTCAAGAAGTGTGTAAACGAGACTTTTAGCAAATAAGACATACTAAGTATGTAAATTTGTCAATTTCATCAACAGTTTGCAAAGAAACAAAGCAACGACCTTGACCTGCTAAGAAGTGGAAAAGAGTACTAATTTTAGATATTTATCTACAAATTCGCTGTCAAAGGAGCTAAAGTTAAGCAATGCCTGAAAGCTAGACCGGTCATCAAAGGCTCAATTTCCCTCAAAGCAACTTACTATAGAGTGCTCTAGTGCACCTCCGCAATTAAATTTAAACAAAGAGTCGTAAACAGAAGAAAAAACAGACATGTGATCTTAAATAAACATTTACAATTCTTATACACGCGATTACAGATCTGCTTAGCAAACTGTAGTTAGTTAGTAAACCTTTTGTAAAAATACATCAACCAATATTTAAAAAACATTCTCTTGTGCTAGATTTACTGTTTATGCCAACAGCGAGTAGTTTTGCAAAGAAAACCTTGCAATCGACGCTCAAACGTCTGTCTAACAATGGATAATCTTTAATAGCGTGCACTTTTTTAGTTAGTTAAAACTATAATTAATAAATATGAGGTCAAGAAAGGACGCGATCTTTTACCGTGTACACAACAGCAACAACAAACGTTTCATTGTCAGCAACTACTGATGACCACGTCGTTTCATTGTGTGCAGCTTTAAGCAATGATTTATGGTCACTATCACTATCTTCCTAACTTATTACCTGCCAACTTTTCATGAAGGTTTGTTTCAAACGATTATAATACATTACGTAAAGTCATCATTTACACGCGGAGGTTCTGATCTAGTTCAACTTCTAAGATTGTCAAGTCTGAAAAATATGGCGCAGAAGAAATTTCACCTGTCGACGTGTTATCATAAAAGTAGACACTGCACCAGGTATAAACACCCAATTCAATTTTATTTATGTTTTGATTAGATAAAGCAGACAGAAATGCCAGATTACAACAATGAGCACACGAGTGCAAACTTTTCGTTTTTTCAAATTGTCCAAACATGTATTTATTGGTAAAAGTCAACCTTCGATGTGGTCTTGAGTAAAATTGATACGTTCCTCTTTCAAAACACGAAGTGAATGTTTCTAGCTATTTAGAAATGATTTAGTCTTCGAACGCAGGGGTGACCCCCCATCGTCTTTTTTTGTTTAAACTGTCTAAACCAACTTCATAGTCCATTACATAACCTATCGCACGTAAAGATATCATAAAATACCGAATATATCCAGGTCCAAAACTCATGTGGCATCAAATTTAGAAAAACCACCTCTAATAGCAACTTTCACGTTGATTGTCGATTATTTAATATTTTTATAGACCTCTCAAAACTATAAAAATCGAGATTTTAAAGTCCGAATTAAATTGATATATAACAGGAGTCGTCTTTTTTACTATAAGACCAATAAAACGTCACGTCTTTATTACACATGCAACCCCCGAAGAAGCCGTGCAATGAAGTTTTTATGATGCGCCACTGATCTTGTTTTTTGTTTGAATTTCGATGTTGACCTCTTGAAATTTTCGTTCTCAATGATTTATCAGAGCTTGATATTTGAGAATGTACCAACGGCGACGTTGTAATTAATTTGTACTTCGGTTTTCTGTACGATATCCCCAGAGGTGCGCTTCACAAACACGGATTATTTCTGTTGTTAATTTGGTAAAAATCTCACTTGTGTGTATGTAGGTACATGCGGTCTGTAATTTATGATTTATAGTAATTCTTTGGTGTTTGAACCGGTATTAATTTCTGAGCAAGCAAGTCGTCGAGAAAATTTTAAAATGAAATAAGAATTTAACCATAAGAGAAAAAAAATGTGTACTACAAAAATTATAGTACATTTGATAATGCACGATCATGAAATGTATTGTTTACTGTTCGATCTTCTATTTTTTAAGATTATTTATTCTTCTATTTAATTTTTTCTAATTTTTGTCGAATCCTGTATCAGTCTTGATTTAATAACATGTAGGCGTAGATTAATAAATAATTACAAGTTTTAGCTAGCAGCGATAAATTCTTGAAAAAATGAGAATCTTGGCATTTTTCAAAAAAATTATAGTTCTAAGCATTTTTCTATTTTATAAAGTTATTTTAAACAACTTTCCTTGAATCATTAGATTTGGAATCTTTCTAGATCCTCAAAATATTTGATATTCTTTAGTTTCTTAAAAATTCCTAGAATATTTAGAGTTTTGAACTTGAAATTAATTGGAGACTTTATTGTACGCTTTTGATTTTTAAAATTCTTAATATTTTTTGATTTAGATTTTTTAAATTACATTCATATCCTTTGGATTTGAGTGTAATTGTAAGCTTTAGATTTTTTCTATTCATTAAATTAATTTAAATCAATTAAATTATCAAACTTAATGTAAGCGTAATTAGAAAAAGTAGAATTTTAATATCACAGGTCTTAGAAGTAAAAATGATAAATTGACAGATATTTTGGAAAATTTACAAAAAGTAATGTTTAGAAGTTTGCCAAATTTTGATGCTACTTTGACGTTATTAAGTTCAGTATTTTCAAAATTTTCATGGTTTTTTTTAACTGCATAAATGAATGAATGCTAAATTTACGTTGGGAAAAGTTGCAAAATACTAAATTACGTTTAAACACATTTAATAAAATAATTAATCTGCCAAGATAACTTATGGAAAAATTAAACGCTTGCATTTTTTATAAAATGCGTTGTTATTTTAGTTTATCTTTTAGATTCGGATTTATGTTTAAAATGATTATATTCTGTATCAAGTTTATCAAACAATCAACACGTTTTAGATATTTAAAAAAAATCTTTGTATGTCAAACAACTCTTATTTTATCTAACTAATTTTGAACACAAGCCACTCCTTTTATCTAAATGATATTGAAAATTAATAAAAATTTGTTGTTTGATTTAATCTGTTGTAACATTGTTATTGATTTGATTTATTTATTATTTCAAAAGTAAATACAAAAAAGGAACAATTATATTTTTGCAACTTTACTGTTTTTAAAGGAAACTTTTAATAGGAAAATATATAATATATTTACTTTGATAATTGTTGCCAACGGCTAAGAAATTTCATACTGATAACAATCATTCTAGACATTTGTGATTAATTTCTCTTGTTTACGAAATTGAAAAAAAATTATTCATACGCTATTACTGTTAAGTTTTCTTAGACTAACTTTGATAAGTCAATTATATACAGAGCGTTCCGGACAGAAAAAGCCATTACAGGTTAAAGTGCGAACTGCTGTACGCCACTGCATAAACGGCGATGTTATAACAATACCCACATTAGTTACCAAAGTGACCAATTCTTGTTAACTAAAATGATAGAGAAAAATATTTTTTATTCACATGTGGTACACACATGAACCACTAATAATTATTTCCCGCAACTGTCTCAATTGAACCCTGTAGATATTTATAATAAAATAGAAAACATGAGTAAGTTATATACCAAATTGTCAACGCCACAAAAAATCACATGATTAGAATTGTTTGAAATTGACGGAATTTGGGCCATACACGTTCATTTCTCCATTGTTTGATATCTAGAGAAAAATCTCTAAAATCAAACCCATTTTTTTCGAGTATTTTCAACAAGTCAATTATGATTAATTGAATTGTCTATAACCTCTTTACTTCAAATCAATATTGTTTCAAAAATAATGTCAATTATGATCCTAATCGCATTGAAGCAGAAAACTATCTCGACTAGACGGCACTTCAGTCGAAACTTTGACCCATTTTTCTATTCATGTATGCACGCCACTGCTTTTAATTCAATACTAGAACTAGTTTTAACAAACTCACGTTAATTAAATTGTCAACAAAATAAACCCAACACATCTGAACAGTCTCTTGAGCTAAAGTGGGAACACGTTAATTACATTTAATTACTTAAACAAAATAATAAAAACCCAACAAAAAAGTTAGGGCATCATCGATAATTTTCACCCATCGCCGTACAAAGAGCAGAGTTACCCCATTGTGACATCCACAGCACGCTTTCACGCAAATCCGAAAGGTGATTTCTGCCTTCAGATTGAGGGTACGTTTAATTCTTCACGGCTCAATTCAGGCGTACAAACACCCGTTCGTGAACTAAGAACAATACAAAAGAATTACCCTCTTCCCTTGGTTAATCTGTGTATCACGCATCTGCTGGGGATTTGAATACTCAAATAATTTATCGGTTGACTCAGCACGTGCCCTGTGCTTATAGTAGAAATCGGTAAACAGCGAAACGATACCTTTGTGGAAAATGTCTTCAAATGGTGCGTGGTGAAGGCAAAAGCCATCAAAAATGACCAGGGGTGTTAACAAAGAGATGTTTGTGCTTAGCAGAGCGGATAATTTTCGTGTAGATTTATACAGTTACATTGCGAGGTGCAAAATTCTTTTTGCTTGTCACAAACTTGTTTTCTAGATAGACAGATTTGAAACTTTGTACATATGAAAAATTCCGCTCTCTTATCGTGTTTATCTTTTAAAACCATTTTTAAGAGCTGATACTTTGCGGTAATTAATATCACAAATATACACAAATACAACTGACATTGTTGTACTTTCAACGTTTTAGTGGTATCAATATTTGAATCTAGACGTGTCAGATAATGTATAATTCTATCACTTTGATTTGAGACAAAAGTGTTTGTCACAAATTGCAACGTATTTATAGGTACAAAATCAATAACACTATCTAATTATAATTTGCGTTAATAAACAGTTTTTAGTCGAGTGTTCCAAGATTATTAATGACGGTTCTGTTTCTTTCGTTATCTTTCTTGTTTCTAGGTCAGAAAAAATACTGTTAAATATTCTAATTTCTTGTTTATCGTTCAAGAGACATATTTAAAATTTCCAAAAATGTAGTTTTTTATAAAATTAGGAATCAGAAATAGAGTTAGGTAATCAGGATGACTTTCATCAAAAGAACATGTAAGGCGTTAGAAAAATTTAAACACCTACCTTGTTTTTTTTCTGTTTTAGATAAAGTGAGTTTTTTTGAAAGGATCCAAGGATATAAAGACACAAAATTACTTTAAATTATGTATTTGTTGTAAATGCGTAGGTAGTAATTATGTATAAGTTTTGGAATGTAATCTTAAGGGCAATTGTAGAGACATGGCACAGATCTTACAATATGAGGCTGACATAACTGCATAACAACGAATAACACACAATATATAAAAAATTTCTATATTATAATATATATCATATTATCAAAGCCTCATTCATTATTTGGTATTTTTTGCGAATTGATTTAGCCAACGGACCATTAGAACATGGATTGCGCTATTTTAGGCACCGGTTAAATGAGATAAAAAACATTAGTAAAATACTGGAAATGGTGCCTTCAAGAAATAAATTAATTTATAAAAGTTATATGAGTTAAATAAGACCCCACAGGGGTCAAATAAGGCTGTACACTCACATTCATAGTCCAAGACTCGATAAATAATTTACACAAACTATACAAAAACATTAAATTAATATACGAAGCAAAAAAACAATAAAAAAATAAATACAATATACAACTTATCGATAATACCGGTTTTTACATAGTATGAATATGGGTGTACGATTATTTGTACAGGCCATACATTTATATTATACAAAGCGAACGTCCGTTGGTTCTCCTTAGAACATAGAACTGAAAGCTTTGTACAATCTCACACTCTCATAGATACTATAAAATACTGACACTTGAAAGTTTATACAGACGCAGTCATTTATGTTTACACAATTCTATTATTTCGGGCGATATACTATGACCGTATTTTTGTAAATTTTTCATTTTGTTGCAAAAATCAGACAAACCCGAAATGCAGGGAATTACATCTGATTTTAGAAAGTCTGGATTTGCACAATTCGTTAACGATGTATATTTCTTCATTTCTTCTGTATTGTCTTCAATCTGCGAAAGATTTAAATTCATCAGTTCCACCGAAAACTCTTTTCTTCTTTTTAAGCATCTCTCGACGGCTTTCGGTTTTGCCCAAGCACCGTTTCGGAGAAAGCGAAGTTCTAGTTCCTTCTGTCTGTGGTGGTCCGTAGATGTATACCTAACCAAAGACGCTTTGTTTCGGTGAGACACCTTCTCTTCAAACGTGCAGTAGGTTAAATTTACCGGATTTTTCTGCAATGATTCTGTTAGTTTCAACAGACGCATAATTTTCCTTAAGCTTACCCTTGCAACAAGTCTTTTATACGATTTATTCCAACAGATAAATTTGCCGGATCGTATGTGATACAAGAGCATCTTGTGTTGCTCTATCGTCACGGTATAAAGAAATTCTGTAAAGGAAATTGTTAGATATTACATACGTTTTTTTTTATAAACTCAACCTACTATTCTCTGAATTTGAATCAAAATTCGCTACAATTCTTGTTCCATTTACTCCGAGATATCCTTTGGCGCCTGTTGAATAAATTTTGATTTTTTTTACAGGGTAATTACATGCGGTGCCTTGGGATATGAGGGCTTGGCTTAAAATCTGTAACAGAAAAAGAACATGCATAAAATAAGGTCAACAAATTTTGATTCAATATAGAAAAAAAATTGGCAAGTGACACGACACTAAATTTATGCAAAAGATACTCAATGTAATTTTGACTCGTTTGGGCACCGAATTCTTACAATACAAAAATCATAAATTTGAGGAAAAAATATATTTTTTATCACAACTGCTTCTCGAAGAAAACTCTTCCACATACTACACAATTTTTGGAATTTTTTGAGACAACAAATTCGATACGAGTCTAAAATTTGCAAGAAATTTTGATAAAATCTGCTGAAAAATCCTAAATTAAAATTTCTAAATTTTTCAAAATCTTTGTTCTGGTTCTAAAATGATGGAAGAGATAAGAAATAACAATTCGTTCTTATTATTTTCTTTATTTTGATTTTAAAAAACTACAAACGTCATGTCAGTCATCCGTGGTGTGAATATCTAATGGCAAAATCGAGTACCATCTTAGCACCTCATCATTTTTTTTTTCAAACAACTTTCAGTTTTAATGATGACGTCATTTCCCTTTTATTCTCAATTGTTTTAACGTTAGGTTATGAGCTGGTGGTATACTTGAAGTTGTTTGAATATCGTAAAGTTTAGGAATGCAGTTTAACAATTTTTAAACTTTTCAACAAATTCTGCTCTTTTTCAGTTGCTGGAATATTGAGGAAAACGTGAAAATGTGAGTATTTTTTTCTTACTGTTTTTAATTTATCATTATAAGTTCATACTGGCACTCACCATTATAAAAAAAAGGTAAACTATGGTTGATAGTTGAAACTTTGGATGGTGTTTCCTGAAAAAGAAAACCTCAATTAGAACAAGACACTGCAACATTTTCTTCTACAAAAACTCAAACCAAATAAGATTTGTGACATAACTTTTCTAATACGGACGCAATAATTGTGATGTAATGGTCAAGTACAAACACAATACAATCAAAATTTAATAGCAAATAAAAAAAGGAATTTGAACAATGCACACTGAGATGAAATGAAAACCGTCGTCATCACAACTTCAATAAAATGACAACTAAAAAACCCAAATATTATTGTTTCGGTTAGTTACAATTTTAATATCGCTACTTTAGTCATTGTTTTGTAAATTCCGGTTTATTACCAAATTTTTAGTTCCATAACCCGAACGAACACTCAGGACGTAGCACGTGCCACCACCATCGAGAAGCAATATCAAAACGTTACTAGTGAAATATGAAGTGGGACAATGTGGTATTTAGTGCCATATATGAAGACGCCAACATTATTTTGTTACACAGACTATTAAAAAAGTGCGACTGGCGTCCCGACATTTAGCGCCGGATTTCGTCATTAGATCGAAGTGGAGAGTAATTGCACAACACTTGTTACAAGTATAAGAGATTCCGACCTCAGGAGTCGTCTAGTCTAGGTACAAAAAATGTTACGAGGCATTTAAATGAAATCATATTTCGGTATAGAGGAAAGCGTTAGGGAGATTAAGACAAGTGAGCCGGTCAAGTGAATTCTACAGGTTTTTCGCAGTCTGCAAGGAAAAAGGCAATACCGAACGGTTTTCTGTAGTAAATTAGGCCCTTGGAGTTGCATTCTACTAAAAATTGAAATTTCTGTTTTTCTGGTTCCAATAATTTTTCAGATAGTAATGGCCAAAAGTAAAACTTTTTCGTAGATTCTTTTGGTTTAGCAGTTTAGAATTCAGTAAAAACGCGATGGCTAAGCAGTAATTTTTTTAATAGAATCACAACCAAGACATTTAAAAAAATCTGAAGCACTGCCTGGAAGAATTTTTCTAAATTTTTTCCAAAACTGTTTTCTAGTTCAACCTAGCGAAGCTGGTCCAAACGAAGCAGTACTCACCACATGAGTGCCAAAATGTGAACTTAGATTAAAAAAAATCACTGGGTAACTTAAACAGGTTGCTCTGCAAATGCGCCATATCTCACTTATCTTCACCTACCTAAACGATTAACTCTTAAGCCACGAAAACTTCATTTCCTTACAAACATTATCTTTTGATCACCCAAGTAAACATTAGTCACTTTAGCAAAATTCCTCTATCATAAAAATGAACAAACTAGATTTCTCCATCAAATTCTGCATCATCGTTCATTAGATTTCCACTACGACCATCATCAAGCTAATCATGTCGGAATCGCAAATATTACACATGTTCACACACACGTGACGACAGCCATCATTTCCAGTTTATCCACTTGTTTATGTATCAGAGATGAAAATTTGCATAGGCGCCACTAAATGAAAAATCTGCTCTCATATGGATTCATGTCTATGGTTGTCAATCACGGAATAGCCGCGATAATGTGGCGCCCCCGCCACTACGTGGTCTGGACGGGTTAATAGCTTGTTCACGTTATCAATCATTCGCGGCCTCAGACGCAATGACAGCCTTAAAACAACTCTTCCTGTTTGACCGACCAAGTGACAACACTGTCAACATGAAATCACTTTCCTTTTTTTTCCGAGAGAGGAATGTGAGGGGGTTCAGGGTCGAGATTTTTGAAAGATGTGACAGATATGGGATTGTGGGTTAGTCCAGGAAGAAGTTGGAAAAGTCGAGGTGTAACAAAGAGCTCATTGTCAAAGATTGCGTCAAGTATTCACTTTTGCTTGAGGGTTCTGGGAAAATTCAATTACTCATCTGACTTTTTAATTGAAGGTATAGTAAAAATTTGAATCCTCCTGGCAATAATAATGGTCCTTTTAAAGTGGTTCGAAAAAAGATTTTTTTAAAATATTGTCATGCAGTAGATTCATTCTAAAAAAAATTTCTATAGAATAAAAAATGATATTCTAGACTGCAGGTTTTGTCGGTCGGTTTTGACTTTTGTAAAAAACTAATTTTCATAACAAATTCGGCCTTTTAGTCATTTATTTTTTTGCCACAATTTAATATTATATTTGTCAAATAATTATTACATGCAAATATCTCGGCAAGAACTTACGATGAATCATTTGCCCAACTGCTCAATGTTTGAGCTTGAGACATTAATTTATGAAGACAACTTTCCGCAAACGTAAACAGAATTTTCATTATTTTTTCCAATGATCAATTTAAATAAATTTCACGTTTTAATTAAAACACACCTACACTTGTCATGAATTAAAAACAATGTTAGTCCATAAATTACGACGACATAAAATAACAGTAAAATTGATATTTTTGTGTTTAATTCCTGATTTGTAAAATTAACAAATTGATATTCGCTGATTTAAATATAACTGCAAATTTGTGCAAAAGCGTTTATTGTGTAAAACTTTTTGGAAAAACTGCCTAAGGCCTTCACTTTCTCGCTTGTTATACGATGTCAGTGTATTTTGCACAACGCCAATGCCTTTGATAAGTCAAATTGGCTTTCTACACACGAGAGCTGCAATCTGTGCATCCACTAATTACCGATGGGTAAAAGTATTTACAAATCTCTTTGAAAACACAGACGTCCAACAGAAGATGGTATTATGTAAACACAGCCGCAGTGCAAATATTCACTTTCCTGTTTTCGTTTCAAACAATTCTGATCTTGGTTTTAGTACCTAGATCAAATACGATAACAGTGTGATGCATAAAAGCTCTCTAAAGAATTTTTAAAAATGAGGTTAAGTAAACAGGTACCTGAGTAATAAATCCGTCTTAAAGATTTCAGTAGCGGCGCCGAGGTGCATGTGCGTGTTACATAATTTTCATGTAGGTTTTATCGCGTGTAAACCTCGTCGAAAAAAGCGAGGATGATTATGAAGCCCTCGAGTCATGGAGAATAATTTTATTAAGTGGTGGTATATGAATGATTCTTCGACTAACTAAATATCACATGCTGAGTTCACATTCTCGATTTTCAACACATTTACCGCATAAATTTATTACGGCATCGTTTTTTCTAAAATCCTGTATTTGCATATTATTAGGTAATATTCCAGCTGAGGCACGCAAGACGCCATAGCACGACCTATAATGTCTAAATTTGATGTTATTAATTAGTCGATGTTATCAGCAATTACATGAATATTCAAACCGACATCTCGAGTTGAGCTTTTCTCTTTTCAAGCGCGCTCTCCAAATTATTGATAACTTCATTCTCGGTGCGAGATGAGAGTTGTTATTTAAAATCGATTAAAGGTGAAATTGCGACACGTTTTGTTAAATTGCACATGTGAAATTACCAGTTATGTTGGGTCGAGCCACCACACACGACGATTTTTATGAGAATCGTGGTAGTGTTAACTAGTTTTTAATGTTTTTCAGACGTTTAATGAAGTTGTGCTTTGCGAGATAACCATTGCATGGATTGAACGGTCAAAACGTTAACGATCTTCGTGGCAGGTGCTAATTACTACCATTTTCGTTTAATATGTACGGTTTGCATCATTATTGCGTTTGACTCTAAAACAATTATCTTTACTTAGCAGATAGTTTAAATGAGTAATGAATGACTCGTGATCACTGACCCATGAAAGCACAAATTATTTCAGTTTCTTACTCATAGAACCATAAAAACAGACCATGATCTGGAATTGTAAGTAATACACCAGTATTAGATTTCCCCGGAAAACATTATTTAGATGCTGGATTTCATTTCAACAGGCGACCGCAATTAATCCAATGGAAATTGTATATTTCATTGAAGGAAATCAAAACTGATTTTAACATCTTACTAACACCATTAATTAGTGAGTCAGAATCGCACGACGCTTTCAAAAGATGAAAAGTAAGAGAAATTCACGTACATCAAAATCCTTTTCAACAAGTCACGAAACAATCATTAATTTTTATGTGCACATTACCTAGTAAATGAAAACGCTGCATTTTCAAAACTTTCAATATCTTTTAAACCAAAAAATTTCGCCCATAAATAATAATAAGTAATATATCTATCATAGTTTAATAACTGCTATAACAACTTAAAGATTATGTAATGCTCTGTATAAAAAATTATCCTTCCTAAGTAGGTAGACACAGTTTTATTTTATATAACAACTAGGAAAGTTTCAAAGTTAAGACAAAAAATGTAAAAACAGATTAAAAACTAGAAAGTGATAGAATCCAATTAAAAAAAGTGAGAAACTTTATGAAATAAATAAATAACCAAAAGAATTATAATATAAAAATCTTTCAAAATATAAAAGTAAAGAATCCATAAATGAAAAAAAAGATAAGATCTTCAAAACTCAAAAAATAAAATAAATTTAAAGGTTGGGATAAAATTAAATAAAACTAATAACTAAAACAATGCACTCTTCATTAAAAAAGTAGAAAGAAAATGCAAAATAGGTTTTCCAAAGAAAAAATGAAATTATCAATAGTTAAGGCTGTAAACTGTAGGACAAAATAAGCAACCTAAAACTAATCCAAAAACTTAAAACCTGAAACCAAACTATAAATTACCAAAATGGAAAAAATTAAAATAAAAAATAATAATAATTTTGAATTTCTTTATTTTAATAGAAAATAAACTAGTTACAAAATTCTTTTGGTTAAAATAAAAAAATCTAAATTCTCAAATTAAAAACTAAAAAAACTGCCTATGTAATTTAATTTTGGACCGTTTACAATAGATCATGAATGTAGAAAAGTTTAAAATCAAACTAAAGAATTTTAATAAATAATTCACTTTTTAAAATTATTGTTACAAATTTTAGAATTTGTAGATATTTTAGATTTAGAGTTTTTCGGGAGGTCTAACCTCGATGAACTTTTATTACATTTAAAATTTTTCAGTTCTTTGAGATTTTTTGAATTTGCAGTATCCTCTAGATTCTGAACATGGTAAAGGAAAAAAAAACTTTAATACGATATCAAAATTATAACACAAATATTTTGAAAAACTGTGGAAATTATAAACTGTTAAAATTGAGCAAATCTAAGGCTTGAAATATTTTATCGAAAACAGTTAGAAAACAATTTAAAAAAATAAAAAAAAAACAAAAAATTTACTCTTCGACAACTGAAAAATAAAAAACTTTAATACTGTAAGTTTTTTGAATTAAAGGAAAGAAATAAGGCTAAATGCCAAAACATTTATAGAATTATATGCAATGTATAATATTTTAGTGTTAATCTGTAGACATTTTAAGTAGTAGGAACCGTGAATAATTATCGCAAACTGCTATTTTTTGACAGAAATTTTGATAGTACCCCTAGAAAAAATGTCAATTTTCTGAAGGAAATAGTCAGAAGGAGAAGAAGACCATAGAAGAATGACCATAGAATGAAAGACTATAGAAGAGTTTTGTATCTATTTTCTGATTAAAGTGACACACTTTTGGTCTACATGGTAATGAAATAATTGTTTTGTTGTAAATTAATTAACACCAAAAACCGCGCCGCCCAAACATTGTTTTCACGGCGTTTGATATATTGTGCTATTCTAATTTCAACAGTTTAAATTTAAATAATTTTGCAGTTTATCTTGTCACGTAGTGTTGACATAAAATGTAGCGGTGAACTGGTATAAATTGCTGTAGGAGCTTCGGAAATGTAGGAGTTGTTCGAAAAGTAGTAGTTCCGCCTCCAGCAGACTTTTAGCTACTGTTACGAGCTTTCAATTTAGCGTCGAAGCAACGATGCGAAATACATGTTCAAAAGAAGATGACAATGTTTCATGATGAAACCACAACAAAATTTATTGGGAGGAAAGTGACAAGTCGATTTTAATGATTCAGCTTCTTGAAGCGACTACTATTTACAACCGTTTGCGGCTGAAGAGGTATTAACAGTAACATGTTGGAGATAAAAGGAATCTGATACGGTTAAAATGCTTGTCCAATTAACGTATTTTGGATTCACAATTTGGTAAAAATGAAGAAGGGTGATGTCAGATTTTTATGGGTGGAGACGAAGTGAAACTTTCTAAGATTTCCATATTGGGATATAATATGAAGTTGTCGTAGACGTCTTTTATCCATATTACAAGAACACATTACCATTACTCCTGCGTGAGAACATGTGCTAGCTATTCGATACTATCGACAACATCTAAGAAATTCACGTCTAATTGCGGTAAGCGACACGTGTAATAAGACTTAGGTACTTGAGAAATCGCTCTTATCAACGTTCGTGAAGTTATTTACCCTCCATTTTTCAGAAATAAAAATTGTGCAATATTGGAAACAATTCTTAAATATTTGTCGAGCAAACAAGCACGCTCTCTGACTGACATTCGAAGATATCGCAACAATCCTCTTATATGGTCAATGGATGATAATAGGGCGCTTTGAAAGACCATTTGTGGTGTTAAAAGGATTAGTGGACATTTTGCTAGCGTCAGCTGCGTCACTGAATAGATCCACAGCCGGCATTCAGAGATGACCACCCAATCTGACGGCTCAACAGATTGACCATTGACGCCTGGACCTTCTGCATTTCGCTATTCTGCCGTATTATTAGTCCAGTTTGCGGCCATTCATTATATAATTTATAGCTTTTCAGATAAGTGAGATTATTACGGTGAGGCGACTTCATTGTTTCCGAAAATTTCCAAACGCCGAACTTGCACTCTAAAGAAGCAAAAGTAAACACAATGCTCATAACTCAAAATTTATTGTTGAAGAAATTAAATATCTTATTATCTTTCACGGTAAGTTTGATTGTGCAGACACTAAAAAGAAGAATAACTGCTATTTTAATTGCTAGCCAATGTCAGTTAAGATGTGTGTATGCATTATAGCAAATTATAAATAACTAGAGCTATTTGTCTTTGTTGTCGGTCGTCAATAACCATCTAACAAATATGACAAGGAATTGCTAATTTTATGCCTTCTTGTCAGTAGAATGGGTAGACAATGTGTTCTGAGTAATTGTTTTTAACAAACTACCGATTTTAAATTTAAGTCGGTTCTTTCCTATAATTGGAATAGGAATGAAAGGGATAGAATATGATTTATCAGTTCGAATGTCAACGTGTCTTAGTCTTAATTTTAAAGTTTTAATTATGGCGCTGGGTACAGTGGGTGTTAGAATGTTGATGAAGTTGAGAATTTCAAAAATTTATTTTATACTTAATTCACTGAATAAATATATTACAATTTAATTTTGGAAAGCGAACGATCAATTTAAATCCAATAGGAATAATTTTAAATTGGATTATAGTAAATTTGAAAAAAATCGTATAATTTTTTTTCTCTAATTAATTGAACGTCTCTTTACCGCCGCTACAACAAATTTCGTTAAAAATGTTGTTAATTTAGATCAATAGAAGTAAATTTAATCAGTGTTTTGGGTTAAATTTGTTCAGTTATTAAAGTATTTATTGTGGTTCTCCTTCGAACAAGTCATTGCTACTGAGGAATTTCATCCACCTAACCATATAAATAATTCTGCTTCAAACGTCTACTTTGCATAGATAACAGATATAGATCACAGCCGTGAGCATTGCAATGTAGATAAGAATAAATAATAGCTTAAAGCTCGCCTCCAATTTGCCTCGTGTGTAGGCCGAGAGAACTAAATCTCGTCTTGCAACTCGCAAAATCGAACAAAAATAAATCATCAAAACAATAAAGATTAAGGTGTATATTGTGCGAGTTTTAGCGACTAAAGGCGCCGTGCCTAAAAGATTCGTCCCACTTAATAGTTGTGAATAGGACATGATTTTTTTCTGCTAACCTCAGACCACGTCTGGCGCCACTTGTGTGTCAAAATTCTTCGAATCCACAGGATCTCTCCAAAATCGTACGTAAAAGAACATATGGCGTGAATCATCGTCGTATTAATTTACACGCGTTGTAATTACGGCTTTAATGTCATTTTTCGTTTAGTGTTAAGTGAGAAGAGAGGCTCGTCTCAATTATACGCTTTTTACAGCTTTTTGGAGCTGTCAAGCGCTCATTAGGAGGATTTACGGGACTAATCGCGTGTTTGAAATATTACGGAATTAAAACAGTGTCATGTTATAAATATTTATGCGGCAGTGATTTCCTTCGTTGAGTGCACCTGAGCGAATTATTTCAGCCGGTTCGAGATTAATTCACGTAATTTGATCGATCATTTTTCTTGTAAATTACCTCCAGATTCGGGTATTAACATGTAAGTGGGACACGGCTAAACGATTTAGAACTACGGCAAAAAAAAGAGATAAGATCTCTGAAATGAAGACTATTTCACGCCAAATGCATAAACATTTTGCATAATTTGTTTAACACGAAAATGTTACATTGCCAAGTGTCAACGAACGATAATAATCATTTCAAACACAGTTTAATTACTTTTAGTGGCGGTGAACGATAAAATCATCATGCATTTTTTCACTCGTTTGTAATTTTCAGAAATACTTTCTAGGTCGAATTCTACAAATTCTGTTTTAATAAGTCAACCACTTTCTTTATTTTTTAGAAGGATGTCGGTGGAATAATTATGGCTTGCAGATTGCTATAAACAAAATTGATTTAGTTAACGCGCTCCACGTTAAGTTACTTCATGCATAAATTATTGCTGAAATTTTTACGTTTTTTGAGAAGTAGATTGTTAACAGTTCCAGTTTGCGACATGCATGCGCGAATTTTATTAAAACCACAACATCTACATAAGAGAGATCAATTCTAATAAATTTGTCACGGATTTTCCTGGAATTATTTCTGAACAATTTATATAAAATACAGAAAACTTTTTACATTGCCCCCATTTCAGATAATCCAAATTTACTAAAAAATTAAAGAAAAATAGAGGGTGTAAAAAAATCAACCGCGTTAAATAAACGACACAAAAAACGTAAATTGAATGCCTACGATGAATTTGGCACAAAAAAGATTTCTGGAAAAATCATTTCTAAAACTAAGGCAGCCGAAAACTGAATCCGTCTTCTCGTCTCTTAAGAAATACTCTGTATAGATACATATAGATGCTGGGCCAGAATGATTTGATTTTTTTTTTCATGAAGCCAGTTCGGATAATTGAACCTTCGAATAACTGACGTTCGGATAAGCGACGCTCTACTGTAGTTATGCCTAAAAAAAGTAGCCTGCTAACAAGTAGATCCTTGCTGTATCCCTTTAAATCTTTGGATATTTTGAACAACTGATATTCTTTATTTATTTAAAAATCGACTAAATTTTCTGGATTAGTTTCTTTAGATTCTGTCTATACTTTACTTTCTTCAGGTTTAGATTTTTTTTGGATGTTTTAAACTCTTTGGAATCTGCGGATAGTTTAGATGCTCTGAATTTTTCGTATACTTATAACATCTTGGCTTTATAAGATTTTCAGTATCTCCTGCATTTTATAAATTAAATAATTGATTTAAAATATTTAGAAACTGTGTATTTATTTTTTTTTTTTATATTGTTCAAAATTTCTAGTTTTTTCATCAATTAAATCGTATTAAAATTATTTTGATTCTTTGTAGCCAGAAGGTTCTTAAAATTCCTTAGACTTTCCAGTTTCTCCGGATTTTTTAATAGTAGTAGTAGTTTCTCTTTATATTTTTAGAATTAAGAGATTCTTTGGATTACTTTTTGAAGTTTTTTCATTTTTCCATCTCTTAGATTCGTAAAGTATTACAATTGTTTTAAATCCTTCATTTTCTTTATATTCTCTATATTGTTGAAATTGTCTTAAAAATTTTTGAATTTACTTTAGATTTTCTACATTTTTTCTGAATGTTTTAGAACGTGATATGCAGATAGGTACTTATGCATTTTACTTTTTTCAAAAATTTGAAGCCCATATGTACAATATGCGAATATGTAAAATGGTAAATTAGACTTTGCCATCTTTGGTTTCAGTATGTAAATAAATTCCAAATTAAAAATAATTAAAAATGAAATAAATAAATTAATAATTAATTAAAAATGAAAACCCACCGAATATACCATCCATAGTAATTTCTGCAGATTTCATTTATCAAAAAGGCCTAGTAAAACACGTGAAATTTTCATGCCAAATAACGTGCAAACACTCGTGGTAAACGATAATTCAAAACTATTTGTTATCTCAGTTGGAAAAAATTCCAGCAATTACATAGCCACTCGTGTTATTACACATGAAAATCCTACTTCATTCGACGTCATTGTACGTTAATTAATTATTTTTTTAAGTACAATGTTTCCGTACTTATAATAAAATAAACATAAAATTACATTTATAAACATTTAACCAAGTTTTATTATAAATTTACATAAAGAAGCAGATGATAAATAAATACCTTACCAAATATAACACATGGCTAGAATATAATGTGCAACTTAATATTCTTTATGACCATACACAATTTTATTATATTTTTAATTTCACGATAATAAAATATTAATTGAATTAACGTTAATGTTTTTAATTTATAATAATTTATAATTAATAAATTGCACTTTAATTTAATTATTTTACGAGTTTATGTCCCAACTATAAAACAAAACTAACTCCTTAATACAATGTTTTCCAATTGTCGGTATAGTCATTTAAAATTACATTGTGGAAATTCCTGAAGTAAAAATGGAAATGATCCATAAAAAAATAAAACGGTATTTCTCAACGACGGTGACACTATTGAGAAATGATAAACATATTTATTTTAAGATAAAATGGTGAGTTGCTAAAATCTCCCTCTGAAACAAAATTTATTTTAATCAACTTAATTAGCAAATGAGGAACTGAGATTTTCCTATTTATAAATTAGTTTTTCATTTCCTGCCGTATTATTTGTTTAAATCTTGTTACAAAATGAGATAAGCTCGATACAACACACCTAAATCCCATCTGTAGAAAAATTCCTCATTGATATAAATATGCCCTACTTTCCTAGGACCTTGCACTACCGTGTTATATCCGTCTTGTTTAATTTCTGTGACTCTTCGCTGTTTAATTACAGAGTAATTAAAACTTAGACGCAGAAGTCTGGCCCACACAAATCATTGCGAATACGATGTCATCTTGTGTTAAATGATATTTGATTGAACAATAGGATGTGGGTTTGAGGTCTGCCAAGTCTGCCACGCTTTAAACAACCAGGAGCGGTCATGTTTATACTTGAGAATCTGATTTATTCGTTTACATTTTCCAGCATTTGCTTATGAAAATGAGAAACGAAATGTTTAACGCAACGCCTAAAAACATTGTGGTGTGATAAAGAACTGTACATAAACTATGGAACATATGACCTTTTACACAGTGGGGTACGCATTTTTTTTATTTCACGGGTCAAGGAGAACTAGAAGCTGGTACATTATGAGTAGAAGTACCCTCAAAATAAATGAATCCGCCGAGAAAAGCTATTAATTTTATAGGGCAAACATAAACACAGGTGTAAAAATTAGAAATGCGCAACTCAACAATTCAACCAGTAATTGTAATTTTCAAAACACATTCGTAGATATTAAACATTCTATTGTTATAAACAAATTATTCGCGACGAAATTAATGAAATCAATCTTTAACTGACGTCACAGACAGCGCTGTTCGAAATTAATAAACGCAGCGTGCCGGTTAACGATTATCTTAACAAACAACAAATTCGATATGGCATGTTTATTCGATATAAAAAATAAATTATATCGTCCTGTTCTTAACAAATTGATACGTCAGTCGACGAATCCGAGGAGATTTTTCTTTGATTTGTGATCCAAAATCACGTAATGGTTTTAGCCAGAAGCTTTCGGCCATCACTTAAACACGCGTCAGCTTTATTCTTCATTTGAATACATTATAAAGCATTTTCAGTAGTTAATACGATAACGACAGTAATTTATGGTTACCACTCAGCTATACTGGCTTTATCATCGGCAGTAGTTACACAAATGTGCGACAAATTATCCTATAATTGAATCGTGACATCCGCGAAAGAATAGAAGCCGTTTTTCATTCACCGAACGTTACAAGAAGTTTTTAATTTTTAACTATCGGGGTCAGTGGTGATTTATAAAGTTTCGACTTTCGAAAGTACCTACGGGATTTATACGTTGGGAGAAGATAGATCTATCATAGTCTCTTTGAACTCACGTTTGGAAAAATGAATTATCACAGCTGTCGGCTACTTCACAAATGGTTCCTGTATTCGAAACAAGCGCATAAAAAATCAAAATCACTATTGATTATCACCTAGGCATCGATTTCAGAAGCATAGAGCAATGAGAAAAAAAAACGGTGCTAAAATAAAATATATGTCATTTTGATAAGACTTTCATTGGAATTCCATTTTGACAACTTTTTGGTTTTAAAATTTACAGTCGGACCTCAAAAATTACAAAAAAATTTAAGCAATTAAGCAGTGTGAGTTCCTCGCTATTATGAAAACACATCCAAGTATTATTTATTATCCAGTTATTAGTACATTTTAAGGTCAAATCCGAGTATCAATTTCACAAATTTTAAATGATGTCAAATCGCGACTCGAATTTGATCAAAGGAATCCGTGTCTATATAATGAAAACGAAAACCAATACTTTAGTTTTATTTTTTCGTGGAATCATACTTTGGTGTTACATCACAATTCGTCCGAGACGTCAAAAAAATACCTCGAAGTAATAAACCGAAAAAAAAACGTGTATTGTAAATCTTGCGTGAAATTCGCTTTCAGACGAATTGGAAGTGTAATCGTAATGATACCATCAAACCAATCCGCCTTCCATTGGTGCAAGGGTGTATCCTTAATTAAGCATTTAAATGAATGCACGAGTTAAGTGAATAAGAGAAAGATTCTCGTTATACACCTGGAAGACAAATGGTGCAATGGGCGTAATACGCAAATTAACTTGTTCATTACTGACCTCGAATAAGAAAAAGCTAAATGAATATTAAAGTTGCAATGTGGGGACGAAAAGGAGTTCCTAGTTATTGTTGTTTACGTGCTTTTTGCATCCTTAATCGTATTTTCACTTGCGTTCGCGAAAAGATGTGCATAACGTAAGCACTATTTCTGGCCTCGCGTTAATACCAATTAGAAACTGTTTAATTTTGTTGAAATAATTATTATTTTTAGATATTACCTGTTGCGTGCCGGTCTAAATCTCTACAGATAATTTATAGTACGTTTCAACGAAAGAGTTAACTATTAGGTCAGTGATTATTTTTATTACGTCACGAGGATTTTATTAAAGATTTGACATTGACAAGGCCGTGACGGCAACGATTTCAATCTCGACTCAAATTTCACTATTTTACGCTCGAAATTAACCGTACAGAATCATTTGGGATCTTCCTTAAACGGAGTTATTAAATAATGTAAATCATAAATTTCAACTCACATAAAATATATCAAAAGACAATAAAGCTAGAATTTTAGGCAGCACTGTTGAATGAAGCTTTTAACTTTCATATTTTATTCAGAGAGTTCGTCGTAAATTTTATTAATATACACTTTGGCCGCAGTGAGGCAAACATGGAAAAATTAATAAATACACATAGTTTTAGTGGCCTTGTCGCGGATAACCAGAATTTTGTCGCCGAGAGACGAGAAACTCACAGCTTTATTTTAGAAGATGTTAACGCATTCTCGTTAACTGTTTCTATCGATTTCTATCGATAAAAACATTATCGATTTTGCGCACCTTTCTACCGCTAATTCTATGGACGTGAAACTATGCAGAAAAACTGATTTTTTGCAAGTTTTGAATTATTATGTATCAGAGAATTTGCTGTAGCTTCAAATATGAACTTTTTCTTAGTTGACATAATTTGGTTGTGTCAATAAGTGTTTTAGTTTTCTACTAGTGCTACTATTGTAAAGCTCAAGAGGTAAAAAAAATTGTCTTGCATAAAAAAAAGCTTAGAAAACTTTGAAGCACCCAAAAGCTTCTTTATTTAAAATACAAAGTAGTAAAAGTCGGCCAACATTGTAATATTTTTGAAAATTCTATCCCGCCAATATATTTCGGCGGTGACAGTTACCACTAGCCATAAACGTCAAAATTGATAAAGAAACCACAACTGACTGCAAAATTATTTGATCTCGCCGCTTCCACTTCTTAATTCCCGTATTTTCGCGAACTGCGTTAGCATTTGTATTAGGACATTAATCGTTTTATAAGTGTAAGCGTGGCGACGTTTTATTAGACTTCTTGTGAAGAGCTTAACAATAAAATTTTTCTCCGCTGATTGGTTGTTAAGCGGCCATGTTTGGACAATGAAAAATCGCGATTGTTATTAATAAAATGCGTGTCGGGGCCGGTATTTCTCCTCGCGATGGAAACAATGAGAGTTTCAGTTTTATGTGTTTCAGACTGGGATATAATTGCATGTGTAAGTCGTAGGAATCTGATTGTTTATCGACACATTCTTCATAAAGCAAGCGTTACCAGGCGACGGTTACTCAGGTCGACAACACCATCCACACACTCCCGTTCTACTACTGTGCAGTGTTGCCAACCCTATGTCTTCAAAATGCGGAAAAAGCTCAAAAACCAAGCGGGGTGCCACAAAGCGCCACACTTTTTAGAGTTCGCACTTTTTTGACTCTCCAAAACTAGTATGCTGGTGGTGGACCGTAAATAACCTGGTCAAATCGTGGTTGAAACAGCCCCGTCCGACGCTACCAGAAGCATAAACATGCCGAAAAACCAAAACTATGGTAATTCCATTAGACTCAGGTTTGGTGGGCGTGGGGCCGCATGTGCGGTTCTCACGATAATAAATTTTGTTTGTTTACGAAGATTTTTTTAATCGCAACAGGAGATGAGTGTAGGTGTACCCAAAATGTAGGTTAATACACAAAAATTTTCACACTTTTGTTTACTAGCCTTACGGAGGTATTTGCCTATTTAAATGTTCGAAGGTTGACGATTTCCATGAATTGTATCGATTTGTGAATTATAGTTAAATATTGATATAGACGATTAGAAACATTAGGTCTTTTTTTAGAAACTGCCTATTTTGTACGTCAATTTCTGATTTGCTGTTTTACTCTCGAGTGTTTGTTTATTTGGTTTTAGTCAATATTTTACAATTTGATTGCCACTTCATTGTTAAATATGTTTCGAGACTGATATTTGGGTAACAAAATTGGGTTAAGAGATTGATAGTGTGCGAAATAACAACAACCAATTTATAAAAATTCTATGTCAAACATGAGTAGCTTGTTACATAATTCACGTAACAATTATGATAAAAACTATATTAGTTGAAAAACGTTAAGTAATCATATTTTCTAACAGGTCAATATAAAATCTAGCAGAGAAAAAACTGCGGAGAAAAAAATTAAATCGTTCATTGTAAGACAACAGAATTATCACAATTTCACGAAATCGATAAAATCCAAATTTCCTTGAATTTGCTCAAATAATAATACCGCTATCATAAACTACAGGTTTAAAAACCCCTATAAATCAATACTAATACACATCAAATTCTGATTGGACTTTAGGATAAGAAACTAAAATAAAAATACATTTTTTAATTCACAATTTATTACGCAATTTTTCGTTAAACGATGTTTAAATGACAATAAAACCATTAATAATAAGAAATTTTTATTAATCGATAATTATCACTTAAACTGGTAATTTCATTTGGTTTGTTCCCGCACAAAACCTACTTATTATAAATAATACCTCTTCCTTGATAAAACAATTCCATTCACATTCTCTCATAAAAGTCATCGTAATGATTTTTTATTGACAGGTTAGATAGTGCCCATCTTATAAAATTATTGTCGTCACTTAAATTCGTCGTTTTTAGTTGTTTTTGACAGAATTTGTAATTTTAATAAACTACTTGGACTCTCCGTCATGAGCATTTTTGGGATTAAGCTACTTGAGAATAATTCATTCTTCTATAACCGCTCTTGAAAAAAATATTTGTAATCTTTAAGAATTATTTATCGCTTAATAGCGACAGGTAATCGATAATGTTTGTAAAATTCCCAACAAATCATTCGTGGACAATATGTTTTATTTATATTCTTCCGTTTATTCTATTCTACCGACTGCACTGAGAGCTACTTCCAGAATTTGGCTTTACAAGTTCTTCAGCGCCTTAATTTATTGTCTAGCTATTTCTATTCTTTCGACTTCTGTAAAATAGCGTTCAAAAGTGTCACAGAAAAAAGACACCCGCATCATATTTTCAGGTAATTTTACTTCACACTGTCACGTTCTTTCGGCTACAACTAAATTTTTACCTTCGAATCGGCGATTTTCATTTAAACAGAAAATTCGTTCTAATCTTTATTAACCTCTTTATTATTATTTACACGTTGTGACGGCTGTAATGTGATTCTTATCTATAAATGTGAATGCAATAAAAATAGAGAATTAAAATTTGTAAATTGAACAAATAAAAACAAATAATATAATAAATCAATTAGTAATACGTTTATAGACTTAAAAAATACAACTCTCTTTTAATATCACAAATTTGATCAGTATCTATTGCATTGTCATCGTTTGTCTTAATATTAGTAATAAAATACGTAATAAACTTAAGGCAGCGTCGACGTTGTTTAATAATATAAAAAAATTGCTGTTTTATTTATGAGAAGTTAAAATGTACACAACCACTAGTACAATCACCAAAAATTATCTACGATGATATTACGAAACAAAAACAACAGCAAAAAAACTTTAAATCTTGATACTATCAAATTTTGTGACATTCATGTCAAATTCATCTAATAATAGTCTACTTCGAATTATGATTAAGATCAACACCGGCACTATCAATCTACAATGCGTGGCAGAAAACAATAATAACAGAATAAACTATTTTTTAATACAGATAAAGGTTATAAGTTTTTAATCCACCTCTAGATACGTAAAATACAACTTATCGCAGTTTCGTGACTCAATCGTTCGGAAACCTTTCATGATAAATTTTGGAATAAAACAGAGATAGCCGTTGCGACGTGTTCCAAATTAATAAATTTAAAACAAACAGATAGACTCCAACAATTGGGAGATAACGCAAAAATAGCAACAACAGTGATAAGTTTTCATTGATGATTTTTTCGTTTTTTTAAGATAGGGAAATTTTTGTAAAATTTGCTGCAGTAAGTTCAAAATGCTTGCAAAAATGAAATATATTTTTTATTTTACTCTAAGCTTTTTAATGTAATTATTTGTATAGAGAAGTTTTTTTTTTTTGAAAACTAGCATTACTAAAAGATAATTTTGTGGCAGAAGGAAATTGTGTAAAAAAACCACTAACCGTAAAAAAAAGCTTAAAATAGAATAGAGAGTTTTTTTCTACGCTTCATTCACTAGGTTTACCTAATGTAAAAAAAATGATAGAAAAAAGCAGAAAAATTATCTATAAGAATTCAAGCTTTGTACTTTAGTGCTGATTTACTGATAGTTATACGTTCGAGTGATAAAATAGTTATATCGGTCTGATAATAAGTTGCAGACGTACATACAATACATGGGAGTGGCAAGTAACTTCTAGCAATTTAAAATTACGAGCGCCACTTGAAAAAGAACAGATTTTCTTGAACAATATGCCACAGAAGACGAGAATAGTAAAAATGGTTAAAAAATATTTACTTTTTAATGGTACCGTAAGTACAAGTTGTTACAACATTGAAAACTGTTTGTGGAATGAGGTTTGAAATTGTAGATACTAGAAGCTTGTGTTTTCATTTATATCAATTGAAATAAAATGTGCGTAAATTTTCTGTTTTTCAAAAAAAATGATTGCTAATATTCTCTGCTAATATTCTCTTATAGAACTAGATTATATTATTATAATAATTATATTACGAGATTTCTTTATTTTCTGGATAATTGCAAAAAATATTTTATAATCTGATATACCTAAGCTTGTGCTCACAATGTATCAAGTAATTTTAAATTAAAAGAAAAAACTGTAACTAATTCATTTAATAATTTTATGTTTCTGTAAAGAAAATGTGTATAAAATTAATTAATACATAAATGTGAACATATAAATTAATTTTATTTGTTGTTGAAAACTTTATGATTCCCGACAGAATAACATTAGATTAATCTTGTTCATTGATTAAAGCAGACTTGCTCAAAAAATGTGTTTTTATGGCTTTTAAAATCGCATCAACTTAAAAAAAACACGAATGATTTTACTAACTTTAGATATATAGAAAGACGCAATATTTTAGCTATTTAGAAATAGAAGTAGCGCTAAAATAAGCATACCTTGACATAAATCGTGATTAAATTATTATTTATGCAGTTAATGGTGGAATATTCTAATAACAGAATTTTTCTGTTTTAGTGAAGATTATGAAATTTGCAAGGATAGAAATTACTATAATAATTTTAATAACAAGTCAAATGTATTAATGTTGTGGAAGTGATTTAAATCGGAATACAAAATTTTTAATGTATGGATGGAAAAATTTAATTTTAATAGTTTATTTATTCTGTCAAATTATGACCTTTTACGTTGAGATAATGTAATAAATTTGTTAAAAAAACTTCCTGCTTTATATGTTATTTATATCCATTTTAGAAAGTTTTTATTCTGTTGAAAAAATTGTAAATTTATTTTTTAATGTATAAAAATGAAAAATCAAGAGTAAAATATTGACCCCGGAACAGTCCAACTGATAGTTTTCACTTGCGAGAGTATCTAATCATTTTTGTCAGCATTAAAAATTAGCACATTTCCAACCAAATAGATTTATTTTTATTACAAAAATGAAAGACGCAGACACGTTTCCTGGTAATTATAATTTAACTTTTCGTGACTACAAGCTGAAATTTTTGAATATTTCGAGCGCGCTTTTGAGAACTTGCATTACGCGCCTTATCTGGATATCCTTCCCGCTAAATGAATTTCCTTGATTGATGTGTAATTGGCGCGTAATTGCGTACTCACTTATACACATAAGGGTTCATCCAGTAGGTCAGAGGCGAGTGGTGCCGCTTTGAGCATCACCCGAACACATCCTAAAATCACTTTGAAGTCCTGCACTGCACTCAGTCCAGGATCAGTTCTTGCAAAAAATCAGCGAAATTGCACAAGTCACTCGCAAAGCACAGAAAGAGCGTCGCGACGGTGAGCGGCCAGTGAGGCGTCGGTGTTAAGTCTGGCGCACATCGAGAGCACGGATAAGCGAGTTTTCGCCTCGACAATCACTGCTTACCGCTGAAACTCTGATAACACAATGGGTCGCGACTACCTCCCCACTCACTATCCTCCGTCCTACTACCCCATCTCTCAGCGGTTGCGCAAAAGTCTCCGAATTATCTTTTCTCTATGTGATTTGGGAGATCATGAGGAGATAGCTGCGATTAAAAAAAAACAATCCGAGTTGAGGTCTATAACCTTATCTTTTCCACGATGGAAATTACGACAAACCGCGGAATTTTCGGTTTTAGGAAGGAACCAGTCTGAGCTTACAACGTCAAGTGAAGTTATCTTAAAGTTTGAATACATTTTAAAAGAAGATTTGCTCATTCATATAAATAAAACTTTTGCCGTGTGTGTTTCGATCTATTAACTTGACGAAGCAAAGTAAGTACTAATGAGATGGTTCAACAGCGATTTTTTGCGTCCTTCAGTTACAACTTTATAAGAGTAAAAAGCCATCACTTTATCTTTACATTTTTGTAACAGAAAAAACTTGATCTTAGCTGCCAAAGAGACACTTTAACATCAAAGATAGATAAAAAGCACCTCTGCTGTTGCAATGGTAGCGACGTAACGACGCGCGGCGATTAATAAACAGAGAACTTATTATTAAGATGTTATTTTCCATTTTCTATGAAAATGATTCTTACACAAGATGTTCATTAATCACCTCCATTATCCTTTGTCGTTTGAATTCAGTAAATTCATTTCTCTATGTTGACAACAACATTTTTTGTTGTACCTCTTTGGTCCTATTTCAATAAGGAAAAGACACTGGAAATCGAATTAAAAAAAACTCTGTATTCATTATATGGAAAGCCAAATCACAACGATTATTACGAATTGGGAATTCGATTTGTAAAGTCTATTATGCATTCGCATTTCAACTAAAATAACATGAAAGGTACAATTACAAAAAAATTGCTTAGATTTTTCAGCCCTTCCACCTTTACACTACTGGGAAAAAAATCTAGGTTGCCACTTCTTGGTAAAAAACAGTTATCTTTAACTGCTTTCAGTTAACATTTAGCATGGTCGAGGCGTTTGATATAACATATATTGTTTTCGGAAAAAAAAGAAAAAGTTGTTTAACGCACTTTATAATTGGTTTTTATTCGTTTACCTTTAACAACTGCTATTTAATAACACGGAGGACCATCAAGAACGTTATCGATCCGAGAAATTAAAGTCCTTCCCTTATTTTGTACTAGCGAATGTGATTAATCTTTCTATAGTAATGTTCTTTTCTTATTATGCCTTATGTTAAATGGACACTACAGGTAAACCTAAAAAAAAAACTACGCACTGAAGTTGGTCCGTTTTTTTTATTTCCTCGCTTAGTTTGCCAATTTTCCATACTTTAATTTTTTTAATAATACTTTCCAAAATGCATTCCATGCTCATGCATCATCATACATTGATTACACTCATCTCTCACATGACTGTACTAATCTAGAATTGGCCAATTCTGGTGATGGCGCTGATAAGCATCATCGGAGGATTATAAAGAAAGAACAGCACTAGTTCCACTAACGCAATTTTTATTCTCGATAAAGTTTCTCTTTCTTATTTTGACGGTCATTGAACGAAATTGTATGTTTAGGAAATACAATTCCTAAAAAATTTTTTTTTTTTCATATCGGTTATTTATAAAACTGTTTCATGCCGTTTTTGCGGTTTCTAACAAACTAAATAAAGGTCCATATATAGTTATTAAAAATTAAATTAGATAATTATCTACTCAACGTCAGCAGTTTTTAATTTCTACTTTTAGTACAGTTCAGAGCGAAAAATTTTGACTTATTTACTGGTAACCCCAAATTTGAATTTGTGAGATCGTCATTGTATTTTGCTCTATAATTTTTGAAAAAAAATGTTTTTTTTATTTTTTATTTCATGTCATCGAACCATTTGCTTTTCTATTTTAGGAATAATTTGTTTAATAAGAAAAACAATGTTTGTGATAAAGTACTGTTTTGTCGGAAATTCCAATAATTGGTTTTCAGACAAAACGATAATAACTGATAAAATTAAATTATTATAGTTAGCCGTAATATTTTTTACTGCTTGTCACAATTGTTATTCTCTTATAAACCGTAGCTAGGTAAACAGATTATTCAGCAATAAAAGAAAAATGATTATTTTCGAATCATTAAATGGTCTTACCAATAAATAAGATAATTAATTTTTGATTAAAGCTTATCTTCATTTTATATCGTGCAAAGTATTATTTCCACGCATAAATTTTAATTATTCTTTTACTTTTACTACCACCCTAAACATGTATGTATATTTCTAATAAATATCATTTAATATAATTTTATTTGTTTCAAATTTCAAACACGCTACAGACTGAAAAAAACAAGTTAGTGAACTCGCAATAATAGAGTTCAACTTTATAGCCTTCCATATAAACCGTACAAAAAGTCTCATTCGATCAATTCATTTTAATGTTTAATGGAGAACCGCATTTACTTTTATGGTGTTAACTTCTATCACGAAAGAGAGGAAATAGTTTTAATGAAGGTCGTAGACGGTTATTCCTAATTCATGAATTTGAACGACTTTATCGACCCAAAATTTTTCACAATAGAAATAAAATAGACAAATTTTAAGCAAGTTAGTTTGAATTTTTTATTGAACTAATTCGATTAATAGCACAGAAATGTCAACCTGTTCTTGTACTTGTAATATGAAGAGGAACGATCATTTCTTCTTAACGAAACCGTTCACGTCGTGTAATCACTATACGGATTAGCTTTGCATGCTAAGACTTTAAATAATCTTAATTATCTAGAACTTATCTTAGAGGCGAGCAAAAAATAAAAATAATTTTTCAACATCTGAAGATTTCATCTCAAATGAATTGAGGGAGCAACCCTCATGCTCTTTTAAGTATAACACTTGTAATTCTTTAAAATAATTGTCAAATTAAGTTTAAACGTAAAGTGCTGGTACCTCTTAAATTAAGCTTTCAAATTAATGTACTGTACATACTGAGTGAGTTACTGATAAGTTAACGACGAATATCTCACTTAATTTTAATCAAAAAGTCGAATTTTTAAGTTTCACTACACTTTTTTACTATGCTCTAAATTTCTCATTCAAGTTCCGGCCTTGATGCGATCGGTGTCTGTTACCGCATCCATTAATCTCCAAATTTTTTATGCATTCAGCACAGCGTAGCGATGGAAAAATTATATAAATGGTTTTTCATGGGAGTCTCCAAATGATGTGGATATGTAACAATCATGAATAGTTCCAAGTGCATCATTTTTAGAAGAGACGATCGTCCACTAGAGATTTCATCCGCACACTTAAAACTGTTTACTTGTCATTGTCACACGAAAAAAATGATTGCGATGATTATTATCAAAGTGTATAAAGTCCTTTGCATTCTACATTACAAATATCGTTACACCATTACGGGACACTTTTTTTATTTGTCGAAATAAATTCAATTCCTTTTGTTTATTGATTAATACGTAGATATAAAACGTTTTATCAGTTTACATTCAAAAGCAATTAATGGGAGTATTTGATTTTAACTAAATGAAGAATGTGATAAAAGAAGTAGGAGGAAGTTATTTTGGGAAAGAGTACCAAAGCTATTATCAATATAAGCATTTTTGATTTGGTGATAAAGCTGGTAAACCCTTTACGTAATTTGCAAACTTCAGATCCGAAGATAATGTCTGATTTTAAACAAAATGAGATTGGATCTAATTCTCCGCCCGATATGAAATAAAAATGTTTTTGGAGGGACGAGAAAAAAAGAGTTGTGCATTTCCGTCGTGATTAAACTGCATGAGTCGCTATTTCTTTTTCGGGCAACAAAGCTGTCTCGTATAACTTCGCGCTCGCCATTTTCGCCATAAAATTCAGTGTTTTACGAACAAGAGGGACATGATAATCGCGAAGAGAATTGAAGAACATAAGAACCGACAGCTGTCACTCGACGGGTTGCCCGTTGTCTGCTGGAAGAACATCTTCTTCAAGGTGGTCTATCACTTGACATCTTCGCGAAGATTTATAGATATGTCTGCTGTTAAAAAACCTTAAATTTTCTCACATGATTGTCTTTACCTACCACGGTTATTGTCAATCTCAGTTTGAAAAAAATTGTTATCGTCGAAAGTGAAAAATGTTGAAAATTTGCGTTATCTCGGGTTCATCAGCCTCGACCCAATGTAAACACAGTTAAGAAATAATAACTGTTATATAATCGTGTCGCTGATATTTTCAAAGGCGATTTGCACTATGCTGTTAAATTTTGAACCCCATCGAAAGTCACTAGTTTTCAATGGCACTCTATGTTTGTTCATTCGTGTTGATTATCACACTACGAAAAACATAACGTGGGTATGGTTTATCTGCAAAAGTCCACACCGGCTCTGATTCACTAATTCGTCATTTTCTGGCGCCAAACTGAGGTATTATCGACTTTACCTAATTTCATTTTTTTAACACGTGTGTGGGAAAACCAATACCCAAAATTTTGTAAAGAGACACGCAATTCACTCACATTCCTTTAGTGTGCACTAAACTTCGAAGTTGAAAAAAGTACCCAAATTAAGACGACAAATCAAAATACGAGGTACTTACCGCTTTCTATACCTCCCGCAGTGCCTCATTTTTAGCTCACATTTCACGAAACCTCCAACTCTGATACAAATCTTCATTGATAATAGCGTAGAAATTACTTTATCTGCTGATATTCAGATAGATTTTTTCTGATTCCAAGTGTGAACCGCCATTAATAGCGTAAAAGCCGTTAATTGTCCTAGTGTGTGGCCAAGAATTAGCAACACCTCCTCTTTTAAATGTTACTGCACAAACCAATCACGGATGAAAGACAATGCATCGCCTTAATTAAGGAGTGTAGATTTTATGACTTCGATATGGGTTAGTTGACTAAATTCTGCTAATACTGATGTAGATAATGGGACGCGTTAAAATATTTTGCTTTCTTGATGCCGACGATTGGAATTTTGTGGTCAAGCAGGTGTAAATGTATGGAAATTGACGAATTTAATGACAGACTTGGGCTTATCGGATAGCTATAAAGATGGTTTGAATTTCATTTAACTATAATTTTCGGAAAAAAAGAACATGATTTGGAATTGCCGAATTTATGTCGCTCGCTTTGATTGCGACGATTCGAAACTGTTACTTATTTTGATTATCATAATTCTCACGACTTAACAAGATCGTAATTGAAAATTAAAATGTGAGAAAGTGGTGATGACCTGATGCACAGCCTACAAAAAAAATCACTAAAATAAATATAATAAAATACAAAAACTAATTATGTTTTAAGAGTTAAATTTGTATTGATACGATCCACGAATCTGGCACATGATGAATGTTGTCTTGCAATTCATTTTGATATTATGGACCCTTCAGAAAGTTAATCCGTTGCACAGATTTATCATGAAAAGGGTCGAAGTGCGGAATTTATCTAAAATAATTTTAAACCAAAATAGTCGAGTAGGTATTTGGACAAAATTTAAAATGAGCGAAAATTATCTGTAAATCGATTGATTAATTAATGTTTTAATTAATGTAATAATATATTACGGATAATAATTTTTATCTTTTAATGATTTTAAGTATTACGATCAATTGTATTAAACTTCACGGTTTAATTTCGATATAATTCTATTCTTGATAAAAACAAAAAAAAGGAAGTATAATGTTTACTACTGTACTCACCCATTTTGGCACATATTTGCTACAGTCGAACTGCTAACAATAAATTAATTTGTACGTGTATGATACTAAATAAACACATACTCAATTTAAAACAATAGATTTATAACACATTTTTATACCTAATCAGTTTTTTTATAAAATGTAGATTTATTATATTGCTCACTCTAGATATATTTTAAGTGATAACAAATAACTCGTGTTTGCACCGAAAGCCCTAAATATGATTTTTTTAAGTTATTATACATTTAATTATTCCAGTCTAACATAACAAATTATAATGAGTAATCGTCTTGAAATAGGAAGAAAATTTTAGTAAAAATAGAAATTTTTTACGTGATACCTCAACAATTTCATATAAAAGAATATTGATAAAAAGATTTCTAGAGAACCACTTCGAATTATTAAATTCTAAGAAAAACCAACAGCATTTTATTTAAGATAATTATAATCGCATTGGTAATTGATCGTTTTAAATTTTTGGACAAATAAAATAGAAAAAACAAAAGTTATAAATGAGTTTTTTTTTTTATTATTAGCGTTATTTTGAATAAATATCATTTGATATTGAGCATAAAAAATTAGGAAGGTGTACCAGCAAAAGACAAAATCAGAGAAATAAGTGCAAAACGAAAAATTTAAAATGCTAAATAAATAAAACTAAACCAAGACAAAAACAACGAAAAAATTGATCAAAAATTCAAACAGAATAAAACAATATAATTCAGCGCATACCAATTATATCACCAAAAGTGATAATAATAGAAGGTGACAAAAGTCGATATGGAACTTTTTTCAGCAAGAGTACCAACGTTTAGCATATGCTGATGACCTGTTATTAGCACTCCAGGGCCAAAAACAAATGTAAATAAATAGAGGTAAGCTCTATATGAATGGAAGAAAAAGAGTGCAACAAAATAAATCACAAGAACATAGGAAAAAATTTGAAAAGGTTAGTCACCACATTAAGATAGGCTTCATATTTGGAGAAGTTTTTGAGAAAATTGATAAATAAAATTTTGTAGAATTGTAGAAGTAGTGTAGAAATGAACTGTAGAATTAGTAAACTTAATGAGCCAAATAAAAATTAATTTCGAATTAGGAAAAAGTCCAAAGATTTTCTGAGATCAAATCTAACTTATCAAAACGGACTCAGATTCAGAATTAGAGGTCAATTTTACTAAAGAAATGACTGCCCATTTTGAAAGTGAGAGTTAAAAAAATTTATTCTCTTGACTTAATAATTCAAGGATTTTTTCACAAGCCAATCTGGTTTCAAATTTTGACATGATGACCGGAGATCAGTTTTGATTTACGAATAATACCAATTATCAGAATTACACTCATAAACTACATTTTTTTATTAAGAGACAATTTATTAGAATTAGGAGTTCTGACAATACAGTATCAGCCGCTGATTTCGAAAGAAATAGTTGAGAGAAGATACTAGGTAAAGATAAACACATTTTTCAGATAGTTCCACATTTCAGATCATCTTCTTTGAAATCAGATTTCCAGTACACCGCTACCGTGAATTGTGCAACTAGCAAAAATTTAAAGCGATTACGTACAAAATAAAATGATACAATGAACCATCAAAGGAATCTTGCTGACAAAGTTCGTAATTCTCAGTCGGAATTCCAAGCAAGTACATTTACTTAACTGATAAATGACAACGCGGCGCCATTACTGCACCAAAAACGAAATAGCAGTTATCTTTCCATAAAACAATAAAACAGTAAGAAACGGTATTGAAAAAATTGTGTAATGTTTTTGTAAATTTGTAGTGCAAATACGGAAAATATCTATCCGGCGCCATGGTCCTCTGTTTGCTTAAGCCAGTAATTACGCTCTCTCGAAAACTTATTCACCATGAAAGTTCAACAAGAGCTGCCCTCTTAACACGGATAATTCATTATCTAAACTGAACCGCGTGTTGGTCTGTTGCACGTTGATATACGTGGATGCGACGAAAAAGGACAAACTCTACGACCGTATGTTCCTTTTTATCTTGTTCATAATTATTGCGCCGAATGCATGCTCATGAGCTTGTCTTACTCGATAAATGATTTGTAAACACACAATTAGAAATTCATAGAACACTCGTCTTCCAAAAGATCCGAGATGTTTGCGAACGAAGGTTTTGCAAGTTGAGAGATTTTTGAATGTGGATTTTGTTCGTGCGCTTCACGCTGGAGTTGAAATGCGATATAAAAGAACTTATAATGTTTTCCTTAAATATTTATTTGTTGTTATTCGTAGAATATTTGACAGTTCTCATGTGGTCGTGAAATTTGTAGCAATTATGACACCTAGATGATAATCAGCTGAATCAATAATAATTTCTTTGTTTGTTGTGGGAAATTACCAATACTGAAATGAGATACGCTAAATACATTAGCAAAAGGCGACAGATAATAAGATGTCTTAATCATTCGATTATAATTGCGGATTACTGAATACGTGTGAACACAAAATCAAAATTTTGAAACACAGATAAAACCGCAATGTCAACATTTATTTTTTACTTTCAGTCACAGTTTATGTATATCAAATACACTCAATCACAACGTCGTTTAACCAAAACTAAAAATAATAATAGCAACTCTTTTAACACTAAAAAAAATAAATTTTATCCAGGTACCACTTATAAGTGATAGTGAATGACAGAACTGTTTGTAAAACCGTAGAATTATTTGCTCTGGCATCTGGCCCATGTATTTGAATAAATAATTTAATTAGTACCAACGCGCCTTGCTCCGAAAAAGGAAAATGAAATAAAATTCCCTCAAATGCTAATTCCTTTCGCCTTGATTTATTTTATTACTTTATCTTTCAGCTGTTCCTGGATCGATTTTCTCCAACATGTAAAAGTTAAGTGTGAAGCAAAATACGTTCACTTTTTTTAATTTTGTGTTGTGAAACGCGTAAAGTAAATAACTGTCAAAATACAGAAAACAAGTTGACAACATCTGATTGTTTAATTTATTCTACATTGATCCAGCTTCTATAATTGTAGAGGCTGCTATTCCACAAACAATTTTTCAGTGCCTATCGAAGAAATTTTGAACTAACTTTTTTTTTCTGAATTTAGTTAAAAACTACTCGAACATTACTCAATACTAAATGAACCACAATATTTCGTTTGTTTGGTTTCATTCTTATATTGGTATTTTTTTACCAAATATTTAACGTGGTACTTAACTTTTCGCGTGAGTACTACTTATATGTACTCTGCGTGTGGAATAGCTTTAAATTACAAATCAGAGAATTATAGTTTCAGTGACTCTTTAAACCAGCATATTAGCATAGTTTTTATTATATAATAAGGTTTCGCGAGGTAGTTAGAATTCGGAATGAGTAGCCGCGATGTCGATCGAATTTTAACAGCTCCGTTTTACGAGCTGTTCAGGATGGCGGTCAACATTGTACTTGATCAAAAGAACTGATGCCGAACTTGCGGTGTATAACTCACCTGACCTGAGGTCAAGCGTAGGTGGCTACAATGACGTTTCTTGAAACACTGCCCGATTTCTCGAACATTTGATCTCGGTAATTGGCTAAAATTCTCAAAATTCCAATGGTCTGATGGAGTAATCCGATATTCCACAAATTGTCTTTTACGACCAGGTTGGCAGGATTTGATGGTAAATACATACATTTTTAAGCACGAACGACACGCTACTGCTGACATTAAGTTTTTGGTGAACTGCTTGTAAAACTTTTTTGAAGTGTGGAGAGCACGTCAATTGTACGCGCAGATAAAAATTTCGGATTGACTGGCAGAATTTAATTACAATTTGTTAAATGAGTAAACGTCTGAAGGATCGTCTGGAGAACGCCGTTTATCATGTAACTAAACATGACGTGAGGGTGTCAAAAGGCGCTCACTATCTTCAGTCGGCAAAGTCGTGTTCTTAGCTTCAGAAATGCACATAATCAAGCCGACACGGCTACGATGTTAAACCCTTAAACAAATACTAATCTTGCGACGATAAACCTGGGAAGAGCGGTCACTCACATCCACCACGGTGAACCAGAGCAGGTTTCAACGTCAAATGGAATTAAAAGCACAAAAAAACTCTAAAGAGGTGTTTCCAATTTCAGTCCAAAGAAATTTAGAGAACGACTTCTTAGTTGCGACGTTTAAAAATTCTCTGTGAAATTCGGAGCGTGCTAAGCGAGCTCCGTCTAACAAGACTCGAGACTCAAGTTTAATTAAGGTGATAAATCTAATTTATTGGTTGTATTATATAAAATGCCTCGACATTCATGAGCTTCAATTTTATTTCTTGAGGCATGGCGAATGCATTTCAATCGACCTTTTCACGGCAAATGTTAGACGGTGCACCGTTTAACTTGATTGATATCGTGTTAGTACGTGATATGATTTCATATACACTCATACAGGCAGATTTAAAAAGCTTTAATTATAGGTTTGTAAGGTAGGATGGCCTGAGAAAAAGCCTTTACGAGGAAAAGCCGCTCTTCGTTCAGACATCGATACACTCCAAGTCATTAAAATATAATCATTAGACTCTAGACTCGTCTCAACTTCATCGAAGAAAACTAAACTGGCACTCTTATTTCAAATCACAAATTGGTTTAAATTATCCATGAAAAAGCTCAAACATTTTACCTCGTTAAAAAGAATTTGAATAATTTATTTCTGTTCATGTCGTCCTCTAAAAAATATCGCACGCTTATACTAATTAAATAACAAATTGTAATTTATATAAATTGTGATACTAAAAACATATATTGTTTCACATTAAAATATTTAACATATCACAAACATGTTATAATTTGCACATAATAACCGAATTGGTTAATGGAAATTTATGTTTACAATATTTTTTTCACGAGTAAGAATTTTAAGTAAAATTGGAGAAACTTTAGATCTACTTATTTCTAACGCTCCTCTAAGTTCCGGTTTCTATGCTTTATCTATTTTTATCTCCTGAAGGCAAATGTAGCGTTTCCTCAGGTTAGCCTATTTTTAAATTTTTATTATTTGCTTCACTGTCATTCTAGAATACTACTACTTCTACTTTTTAATCCGAATTGAAATGAAGGTTTTCTAAATAGATTTAAAACGAATTAACATCAAGCATTAAAAACAAATAAACGGTGTTTAAATTACATATGTCAATGCCACGACTAGATTGATCACAAATAATTGACAGAGAAACTAGAAGTATAAAATACTAATTAATAAAATCTAAGATTCTACAAAGATAAGTTCAATGTTTGATTTTTTTATCCAAAATCACACTACCAGACTAGCAAACAAACTCAATTCAATTGTTATTGTTATTGATTACAAGTCAACGATTGCACCTAATCAAAAATTTACCTTTGATCATGATCACTTTTTTTTCATTTTTAACGGGAATCAAATTGTTACTGTTTGCATGTTTGAATCCATCAAGTGAATTTGGTAATTTAACTAAAACTTCAAACGAGCTTTGACTGATTTAAACTACGTTTGAAGCTTAATCTTTCAAAGGATGTTCAGTCACCTGCACGAAATTAAAACACTATTTTCTGTTTTTATTCATGTTAACTAAGCAACAAATCATAAATACCTCAATTGAAAATAAAAGCTAAATGAATTCTCTGTCCTCTTTTAAATTTTACCAAGAAATGATTACCTTTCCGACAGATTGTAAAGCTCTCGACGCTCCGAAGTGAGTGAGCTTTCAATGAATTTGCCATAAATCTAGATTAATCGTGCAACTGCAGCTCCGCAATCTATTCCTGCTGAAAGGAACTGTGATTACAGTTTAACTGCAAGTGAAAGAGTCCCACTCTTTCTACCACATCGTCCAAAATGCAGAACAATATCTTTAGTAAATCGTGCTTACAAAATAACAGGATAATAAACAAGACTCCTCCGAAAAGTGGAAATTTATCCCTTCCTTCGCTCGGAAGAATAAGCATGACGCGAAGTACACAAAGAAACAAGTTAGAAGTGAGCAAAAATAACAAAAGTCGTATAACCGAAATTGCGAGCTCGTCGCCGTGGCGCCTCCCGCGAACTTTATTGAAGTATGGGCCGGTGTTTGCGACTTTCAGGTGACCGGCATCTTGTGGTCATTGACTTGGCTGAAAGAAGCGCCATGTCTAGACTAGGAAACAAATGGTTTTATTACATAACTTTAAAAAGTCATTATTTCCGATAGCATTGTTATGAATGCAGAGCGCCACAAACAACTCCTTCCGACTTGTGCTGACTTATCGGAACCTATTTTTCAGGTGTGTATTGGGAAGTTGATGATGGATGGTTGCGCGAACCGAAACGACGTAAACAAACAGTGTAACTTATTAGTAGGGGGAAATGCATGCAGTTTGTTCTGTTTGGCAGACAGAAATTTATTTTCTACAACTAAAACATATATTGTTGGTATTAGAGTAAAGTAAACTGACAAAATTTCTAATGATTATGTGTGGCGAAATTGACATAACGATTTGTTTATCAATTCTATGTATAATTTCAGCTATTATTCTATTCATAAGATACAGAAAAAGCGACGGATATCTATTGTACCTTTCCGTCCTGTTTTAAGAAACTGCTTACTTATAAAACGATAAGATATAAAAATATCTTCATAAATTTATCAGCAGTTGTTCAACCTGCCAAGATATCAACTTATTTTTTCTTTTGCAAGGATTACTGTACCAGATGTCAAAAACAATAATTATATATTTTTTTTTATTAAACTATTCATAAAAAATAATATTAATTCTGGATCTTGTATCGAAATATTTACTGAAATTGAGCTAAGGGAGGAAATCTGTTGTTAATAACTTCTTAATAGGCTTAAACAGATATTGTGACATTTTATTTTGAAAAAAATTTAATATTTATGTTTAAAGACGCAGCTTAGCAAATTTTGCTTTAAACAACTTTCTCAAATTTAAAAATCTTTTGATGAACTGTAGAAATCTCGAAGTTTCTCGTACCTACATGTTCATCTAGAATATTGTGTGGTTTGATTTGATATGTATTTTTGATATCTAAGTAATAAAATTGTTTATAAATAGTTTTATTAAATAAATAGATTTTAAGATTTTCTGCATTTTTTTAAATTTTCAAATTAGAGGACCCTTGTTCTTTAAAACCTTAATTTTTTAAATTCCTCTATATTTTCTACACTTTTCTGTTTTTTGAATTTTTGAATCATTTTTTTTAATCTTCGTATAAATATCTTCAATTATTAACTTAATTATATGCCTTTAACTTTTTGTCTATTCATTATATCTTTAAATTTTTGACATTTTATAAAGTATTTGTCTCTTTAGATCTTTTGCAGTTTTAAGGTGCAAATTTCTTGAATGATTTAAATTTTAAATTGTATATTTTTTTATTTTTTAAAAACTTTTATAGTTTTTGTATTATTTCGTTTTTCAAATATTTGTTAGAATTTCAGAAAAATTGTCTAGAATTAGACGTGGGGGTGTTAGACGTTTAAACCAAAACTTTCCAAAATCTGTAGAATGCGTAAAATTTAAATAATTTTAAAATTCTAGAATTCAGTCATTAAAAGGTTGTGAAAAAAGCAAAGTACACAGCTAACAGATCTAAGATTTCCAGCAAGTACCACGATTCTAATACAAATTGAAAAATATAGAGAATTTAACGAAATGAAAAAGATATTTAAGAAGTTTGAGAACACAAAAAAAAACTAAAATTTAAATAATTTCAGAAAATTTACATGCATCCAAGAACCAATAATTCTATCAATTTTTTTTTCAAACATGTTAACTGTGTTTTTAGTCATTAAAATTTTTCATAGCAGTCAGATTTTTAACATTCTTCGTCAAAATCCCGAAATTATTCAGTGTCCAAAAATTCCTGAAATTTTACAATTTCAGTTTTGTTAACATCTCATCATACCATTTAGACTTGACCATGTTAAAAAATTAACATTTATGGCATATAAAACACATAAATCCATAATTAGTCAAAAAAATTCTTTTTCACCTATTTGTTAGAATTTTTTTTTCTAACAATTGTAATGACCAAACTTAAGTTATTGTTTTAAAGTTTTCAGAATTTTAAATCCTTAAAATTAACAAACAACACAGTTTAATGATTTTAATAATAAGATTTTCAGAAGAAATATTTTCTTGCCAATTTTTTCGAAAATTTAAATATAAGTACAAATTTTTGCTATCTTTGAAATATTGCAGAATTTCTAATATTTTTTAAAATTTTTAAAATATTTGTTTACATATTTAGTTTTGCTTAATTTATACCTTTTGTATAAATTATTTTTAAATATAGAAAAATATAGAATAAAAAGTTCTGCCACTTCAAATGTACCTAGAATTAAATTTTGATATTTGTCTTTTGGTGATATTATTTAACCGTAGAATTTTAGTAAAAATTTTAGTAAAAATTTTCGTAAATTTCATAGCCATTTGCACCGATATTCTTTAAAATTAAGTAGTTCCTAAAAACCAAGGAAACCATTGATCTAACAATTGTAGTGAAAAAACTACAATTGTTAGATCGATGCTTAATTCTTAATATTATTGCTTAATGCAAATGGCCATCAATGTCTTCGTTTTCATTGTTAAATAATTTCGATTTTTTGCCAAAAAAAACGTACAATTATGCGTAAACGAATTTAAATTAAATCGCCCAGACTTCTAAATAAACATTTTTATCATAAATAAAAGTAGAACGAAAAATTATGTCGATTTGTTTAATAATTTACCGCTCTAATAACTAATCCATCTAAAATTACATTACTTCGTTTTTTTTGAATAAATAATTTGTGTCTGAATAATTTAGACATACCTACTATTTCCTTACTACAAATACAGTTGACATTACGTACGAATTAAAAAAGTAGGTACTAAAAATAAATGGAGATACAATTTTCTAAAGCAGCTTTACCGTTTTTAAAAGTTTTAGAAAACAAGAATTAACGTAATAAAGAATTTTAATCCAAGTGCGCACTGCCATGGAAATGTTGACAACAAAAAAATCGAGAACGGAAAGCTCGAATTGAAGCGCAGAGTTACAAAAAGCTCTTCATCTAAAGTCATGCAATTCATTCATTCGCTTGGAATCGGTCCTAAATCTAGATGTTTTTGTTTGATGATAACGTTTGAGAATGAACGTAGTGGCCAAAGACGAAGGAATGTTAAGAGCAAACAGTGATGGTGGCTAAGTACACAACACCGGCTGTCCACTGTACTGCTCCTAAACCGCTAAAAGTGTTTGTCTAAGCATTCATATTAGAAGGTTACTGCTACAGGACGTTTTCCGAGAAAAAACTTCTGTAGCCGTAAATATGTTTGTATACACACACGGGCGCACACATAGTAATACATGTTCAGTACCATCAGTTTAGATCTGTATCTTCTTCTTCGTTCAAAAAAAAAAGAAGAACCAATTGCTCTCCATGTTTATTAGACAAGTGGATTTCTACATTACATTCGATGAATTTTATCAGAGCTTCTGCTGCTTAAAAATTATAGTGAAGTAGGAGTCAAGAGATTTCGAAAGTCTTGTTTGTGAACGTAAACAATAGACGGAAGAGACACGGAGTATCGTAATCACAAAGAAGAAAAATGATTTACGCATTATACCTATTATGTAACTTTATTATTCATTGTGAATTCTTTTTGCAAACAGAAGGCTCAACTCGGCGGTTTCTTGTTTCAGACCTTTGTAGGAAATTGCCTCGATTAATATTTTGTACTTTAAACCCTCTTCATTATCAGTAACTATTGTTCTTTGTTTCAGAACTGGAACTTGAGACACAAGAATTTGTCCTAGTAGTACCTACAATCAACGTTCAAAGAAAATTGAAGCTAAGTCAACAAGAGAAGCAGCACGACTTGTTATAAATTGTCTAGCTTTGTAGACTTTGTCGAATGACAGATTTCGAAATCAAAATACAAAATTTCATGTAAAAAATTATTTTTGATTTTGAGATTTATTAGAGGAAACTTATTTAAAGTAGGTACCTATAAAAGAATAAATTATTGTTATTACTTCTGCCCCATTTCGATTCGCAAATGGGTGGGTGGGCCGTCAGCAATCTTCATTCAGAATGAGTGTCATTACTGATATCGCAGATAGCCGAAATTCAGTGGCAATCAGAACACATTTCAATTCAGAGCAAGTCTGTAAATAAGCAAGTTGTTGACGCCCGTTTTCGGAAGCCCCCTATATTTTATTTCAATAGGCTGTCACTTATTCAAATTAACAAGAATGCTCGAATTAAGGCGAATTAACCAAAAACCGGTGGGAAGAAGTCTCGAAGAGCATCTTTAATTGGACAACATAAAAGAAAAATGACGACAGACATAATAATTATTTTAATTAAAATTGGAGGTGATGGTGTGGCATACCATTGGGCGGTAAAACACGAAGACTTGCGCCTTCGAGAGTAGTTTGCAATTTGCATTCCGACGTTGTTGTATGGATTATGCTAAAAGAAACCTGTCGGGTTGCACCAGAAGCTGGATCCGCCTCACATGACTGACTGATATTCTATACAATTTATTACCGACATGGTCACTGCTTTGCCAGCGGATTGGCGAGTTCCATATTACATACTGAAACGGCTTTTTAATATGCAGAAATGTCAACGTAATTCTCGACGACGATAAAATTCGACTTTAATGCTGTTAACTGTTAACAGATAAACGACAAATGTAATCCTCGAACGCAACTGAGCCGCACAAATGCAATTTACCACCACGCAAGAAACCTCGCACTTCTCGCATGCCAAATCTTGAAGCAACTGGTGACCAAGTAACCAAAGAATGATGTATACTACACTACATAAAAGAACAAATTTTGATTTAAAATCGGACGGCCACTGATTTTACGAACTTAATCGATCCTGTTGAATAAGTTAAAGTACCCTCCAATTCGTAATAATTCCTTTATTGGATTTTGTTCTGTCCACAAACCTCGCTTGCTCTACCTCTTGAAATGTTAAGTCTTGAGCACTACATGAATAATCAATGAGAAGATGAGCGGGTGTTCAAAAAAAAATCCAATTTTATGTGTATTGTCAACAAGCCCAGACTTGGTTACATACCCTCTCGCCCATAAAAACTCTTTGTACACCTTTCTGATCCGTAAAATAGAGAGCAATAAAATAGCTTGTTAAGACTTGTAACGAAACTTATTGGTGACAATTTTTATTACGTTTACTCCCTATGTGGCTACTGACCGCATTTTTATACAAGAAAACATTTCGAAACTAAAGAAAGTTCGAATTTACGCCCGGCAATGCATAACGGAAAATTACTCATTAAATCTAAAAAAGTACAAACTTTGGGTAATCAAGCGATCATAAGAAACTGTCAAGATTGCTTTTGTAGTTTTGTTTGCATTGTTAAGACAAAACCACACATCAATTACTAAATCGAATGTGTGTTCGAGTGTTAAACTGTTTAAAGGATTTTTACAAACGATGTTAAGTCAAATTAAAACTAATAATCATGTTTGTAAGTAACTTTGTAATGACATTCTATGTTGAAACTTATACGACTATTTTATTTGTTCTTCCTTGTTTTATAACACTTTTAATTGCATAATAAACACTCAAAGTGTTGTTGTTTTTGACGACTATTTATGTCTGTCTACACGTGAGATGAATGGATTTTAGCTCAGAAAAATTGATATTTAGTTGAACTTATAACCCGATGAATGCCAGACCATTCTCCGATTTACGTAACTCTTGCTAGATTTAGGCGCCGGTTGTACCTTGAAACATCGCCCTTGACTTTTACAAAATTCGATTTTTATTTAATGGTTTCAATAAAGCTTGAGCAACGGACTGCTTGAATTAAATTTAAAATCATACAAATCCGATCGTCGATTCCCACCAATTTTTTTCTTCGAGTTCACTTAATTAATGGTATATTTCGGTGTAAGCAACATAATTCTTCCCTAAAGGATCACCTAGTTCGTTGTCCTGAAAATATGCCCTAGATTTCAATAGATTTAAGCAGATTTTTTTAAAACTTTTACAGAATCTTTCAGAAAATTATGCAAGATTATAGATCAGCAAAGATATTTAATAATAAAATGAGAGTATAACACTTTATTATTATGCGTGAGTACATTCCACTTTAAAACCTTTATCAAATACATAATTCCTACAAGAATTTTAACTGTGTGCAATATAAACAAACATCTATTAGAGAGGATTCCATACATACCACTTTACAGAATCATATAGTCTAAGATTTATCATAAAGTAAATATGTGTAAAATTAATGTATTACTATTTTAAATTGGGTACATGCTTTTTGATAAAATGTGAAAAAAAGATAGATAAAATACTATTCATAAATGTCAGAAAAACTTGCTTAACAAAATTCACCATGTTCATCTGTATGTATGCTGCTAAAAAAAGAACGATTATCGAAAAAACATTGTATGCAACAATTATCAAAAGTGTCTTTATTACTGTTGTAGAAAATAATGTGCAAAAATTATGACATCCAAATTATGAGGATATTACGCTCTTTAGTAACTATACGATAACTATATGTATTTTTTTCGTGTCTTATAAGCGATAATAGTAAAAAATCAGAGCCAAAATTAAAGTCACTTTAGAATAGAAGGTTATTTGTCAAAAATATTTGGAATTTGAAGACATCTTCCAAATTTCTTGATGATATTTTCCTTTGAGCCACTACCGAGTTTTGTTTTAGTTAGGCATAGAGAAATTAATTTGCATAAAAAATTCTAGGACATACACAAAGTCTACATCCTGTGGAAAAAATTGGTGTTTTTTTTTAAATAGATCTCTAGGTTACATGGAATTATCTTCTTCTTCTTCTTCTTCTTCTTCTTCTTCTTCTTCTTCTTCTTCTCCTCCTCCTCCTCCTCCTTCTCCTTCTTCTTCTTCTTTTTCTTCTTCTTCTTCTTCTTCTTCTTTATCTTTTTCTTCCTTATATTCAAAGAGATGTGTGATAGGGCACCTTCCTACTCTTCTAACCTTTCATCCATTACTTTTTATATTTTGCAATTTCTATCATCTGATTCAAAGTCTTCCTCTTTTCTCTTAAATTTGCTTTATCCTCTCAACCCATTTCTTAACCTTACCTTCTCTTACTTCCCTGCTTATTCCCAGAATCCTTTCCAACAAAGAGCCATTTTTTTGTGGTAAAATGGCCGTTCTAACTCAGTCTTTTTGTATAAAAAAAAATTTTTGATCCACGGTTAATTGCGTGATGATTTGAGTGTTTGTGTGTCTGTTTTCCTCAGTAATGCCATTTTTGCTGCAAGAAGTTTCAATTTGTGCCCTAGGTACTTAACTTTTATGTATACTTCATTTTTACCAATTTATAATTGTTTGTTATCGAACTAAATAAAATAACTTCAAGTCCGAAAACATGTAGAAATTAATGTAACAGGATGAAAAAAAAATAGGACTGTGGCAGGCACATAATTTAACGTGACAAGTATGATTAAAGTTTGATGATATTTAAAAAAAAAAGTTATTTATGACTCAACTGTTTTGATGATTCATTTGATGAGGACAAGTTGTTACAAGTGATTTTAATTTTTAAGATGATACATGGGTATGACCAAAAATAATAATAAAAAAGACATAGACTAGGGCCCGTCCTTTTGCGGCATCCAAAATGTTCACCCTAAATATGTGCATCTTTTTGACAATACACAGAAAAGCATTTTTTATCACTGAACTCCTTCCAGATTATGATTTCGTAACCGTGAAATAAACTTATTAATCTTTAGTTTTCAAATAATGCAGGAAAATCCAGACTTCTAATCTTGATAAATTACATTGGTATTGTTTCTACCTACATGTTTACTACACGATTAATAAAAACCGACCTTTACTTATTAACAATTTCAATTTCCATTGTATTGTGGAGAACAACACGAAATTACCACGAAACTATTACCAGAAAACATTCAAATTCTTGTTCGGTAAACAACCGTAGGTATGTTTTATAAGGCTCTATATAATGTAAATTCTCCATTTTAAGTCCAATTATCATATTGTCACGTTAAAGTTACGATCGACAAAAGTCAATTATATGTCCACTGATGCCAGCGAAATGTAATAATCATCTTAACGTGACAATCTGACTCAAAGTCACAGAATTTTAGTTCTAAAGTTTCTACATAATTTGTCCATAAATAAAAAAATTTGGAATCAATTATACACATATTTATTCCTCGCCTATTCGTTCGTAATTTAAGGCATAATTAGTGCCATAAACCTTGAAATGCGGTTAAGTTCAAATAATCTAGAGCTTTCTTCCAAAAGTTGCTCGGCACGAGGTATCCGTGTAATTTTAGAAGTTACAAGAAAACAGCTGTATAAAATGAGTTTGTTTTTGTTTCGTATTTCAAAATAAACAAACACAGATCCAGTAACACAAAGCAGTAATACACATCGCAATAAAAACTATTAAGTAGATACTCAAACTGACAGCTTTCAGCGTATGCCGTCATAATACCATGCCCAAAAAAAACGATAAAGGATTAAGCATAAAATAACACATAAATATCAGAATCGTTTCGATTAGAGGAAGACAGACACGCACTCCTCTAAAAATAGTCAACTTAATTGTAAATCGATACTTAAACCCACGAATTTTTTGGGTTTTTATAGAAAACGATTATTCGAAGCTGGCATTTCACCTTTACAAATAAATATGTGAATTCGACAAGTCAAATCACGGATGCTACTAATTGTAATTTATTGCGAAAAAATCCGTGGAAAATGAGAAAGCAAAACAAGATTATTGTCACCTGTTATTAATAAAGTCGTATTCAATGACGCGAGCCGGATAATGAATTAAAAGTGACAATGCCAGTGTAAACGTCCATAGCATAATATTTTTGAATATAAATAAATTAGATAAACATTAGCGTATTTACTCAGTGACGTGTTATAGAGGATATACCTACTACGAATTAAAGATGTTGTTGAATGGGTAAAAAGTGCTGCTTACGTCTACTCAAAATTCAGTTTTGGGCTGTAGTTCCGGAATGTCGACAGGTACACTACCTGTTAGCAGTTCGGTGCGATTGACGTCAATTTGTATTTAATTTTGCTTGAGAAAACAGCACAATGGCATTCATTTGGGGTTGTTCCACAGAATCCGGACCTAGTAGAGGACGTAATTGGGTTTTACAACCGAAAAATCTACCTGTAGAAGGTGTTGTTTGATTTTTACACCTGGAGACAGTACAGGGATTTCTCGGAAATTTCATTGTCGGCTGCATTGACTTGTAACACTGGAATAAGACGTATTACCAATTCTCTCCTCCACAAGGTCTGTTTAAGTACCGCTTTATTTTAGCCTTCACCAGTTTGCTGCTCTCGCACAAGAACGGTTCTGTTTACCGAACCAGTGTCGAGAAATAAATACAGATAGGATCTCTTTTATTGTTATATGAGGTGCAAAAATTGCTGTTATATAGCGTTCATTCATAAAAATCCGCCTGAAAGGGAATGAAAAACTCAATTTATTCAACTCGGTGTTCAATACAGCGATCCCAGACGAGTACTTTGATATTTCATAAGTGGCACTTGTTCATCGACAAGCTTGCTGACAAGTACAACTGTCATACACACCACTGCATAGACAGAAACCGTATCCGAGGCGAGGATTTAATTTACATCAAATAAACAACTTCACTTGCTTCATTGTTATGGATAATTTTCCAACAGTCATCTTCGTAAATACTCGTCCCAATGAACGGACTTTTCTCAAATTAGCCATCAAACAATACTACATGTATGCATAGGCGCGCCTAAGCTATTACATCGTTCAACATTTATTGTACAATCACAATGAATTTTTCGTCCAGATGTAGTAGTAAATCACGACACCATTGTGTCTAATTAAACACTTTGCTAAGAACTCCTCTTTTGATACTTTATTTTGATGCGACCTTAAATGCTGTATATGATATAAAACATATTACGAAATAAAAACTGCAGACGACACATATTGAGCATTGTATTGCAAAGAGGCCGAAGTCATTCATAAATTCTGTAAACGCATTGTGGCGGCAAGCTTTTTCCTGGTAATTGGCCTTCGACTACCTACATAAGTCAGAGAACACGTAAATTTCAGGTACAACACTAGGGATACCCCATATAATTTTTTTATACACGATTCTTAAAAACTAACAAACGCGGTGGTCCTCAAGAGATATTAGCCGAATGTTAACAAAATCTGCCCGCAAGTCCTAAGTTTGTTTTTTTCTTGCTTCTTGGGTACTTCTTAATAACGTCCTGCTGAGTTAGTACACCAGTTTTTAAGCACCTGTATCTATTAAAACGCGGCAGATCAATTAAATTTCTCATCCTGAAAACTGGTTCAACTTTTGACATATAACACCAACAGCTTTTTTGTCCAATTGAAAACTAATACTAATTTGTCTGAGCATTTATTTTATTTACTAGTCACTACAAATCTGCGTTGCTTTTTCTCATAAAAACAGCTCGAAAGTGTGCCTCTGTTAATCACCCCCTGACGATGAAGCAATCGTCGCAACATGCAGCGCGTTGACGGAAATTTTATATCCTTCGTTGATTTCGTAATGTAATAAGTAATAATTTTACAAGCTCGAAACATTTTACTACGATAATTATTGATGTTCCGATGTTCCTGATGTTCGTGTTATTATGCGTTCGGAAATTGAATTAAATGCGAGACCAAGCAGTATGACTGCTCATTCATATGTTAATAAGTACGACACTAAAACTGAGATGACATTATAATATTATGTGATATTATACAATAAAACCTGCGGTGAGATCTGTTATGACTCTTCATATTTTACGTGAGGTAGAGTCATGTTTAATAACATTGTTTCTCGTAGTGGTTACTATTACTAAATTTATTCGACCACGTGACATACATAAATTTGATGAAAATTTAAAATAGATGCAAACCTCCAATTATCTAGGACCATCAGTTAAATACACACACAGGTGATCCATAATTAGCGCTTTAGGCCCGGTCCGTTCTCATAAATTCATCGTCAAATCAAGCTATAAATGATTTATAAGAGTTTTTATGTGATTTGGTGCGTAAAGTTAACGTAGATTTATCGTGGTTAACACAAAAAAAAAACTATTGTAAATGTTATCATTTTTAGGCTGTTTAGCAAAAAAATTGTAAGTTCGGAAAAGTGGGTCAATCAAATGCAGCCTCTATGGTCCCATCATCTCTAAAGCTATAAATAGTCACTATTAATGAACTTTTTCCATTTTGGATTAACATCAGTATAAATAAAAACATTCATCAATCTTAATGTATCTAACAGTAGGAAGATTTTGGAATTGCTTTGATTAAGCTGTAGTATTTGAGATAACATGTAGCAGAAACATTCAAAATTGATCTTTCTGCAACTTGACAAGTTTTTTAATGTTATCAACATAAATAACTCAGGAGCTTAGTCATAAAAGTGTTTTAAAATCTTCTATGATACAAAAGATAAGAGTACCCGGATCTTCTCCGTGGAAGTTATATAACGTACCTATTTCATGTTAGTCTCGACCCAAAATTAAGTTCATTTTAAAAAGAATTTCCTTTAAATTGTTTGATAACGAGAGAAGATGAGTCTACCAATTGTAATCAGTTAGAAGATAACTCTAAGCAGGAAATTTTTCCAAAGTAGTATTGCAAAACCCTCAGATAATGCAACATTCCTCGCCACAAAACAAACAATTATTAAAAAAAATGAAGATATTATATACAGTCATATTCTTGATAAAGCTAATCACTTCTAATTGATACTATAAGAATACTTCTCCAGTATAATAGAGTATACATCAAAAACTATAAAAAGGCATTTTAAGATTGCTGTATGAATAATTTTTATACTTTACTAGTTCAAAAATCTGTCGTCTTTAGAGCATTTAGCAATTCTCTTTAATTAGATTAATGTTCGGGTAGGCTATTGCAACTACCTTTAGAAAATACATACACATAATATGTGATTTTTACAAAAGCTTATTCTAACAGAAAAATTCTGGAATTATATAAAAAATGCACACCAGGTATGTGTCGGGTGTTAGTCGATAAAAACAAATCACCTTTATAACATAAATCTTATTTTAGCCGCGGTTTATCTACTTTTCAAATTTAATATTTACATATTTTTAGGAACGATAAAAACAAAAATTCTGCAAGAAAATTAATACCAAACATTTGAAGTTAGTAACGTGTTAATAACCAATGGAATAAAGTGGCTATTTTTCCCCATAGATGAATATTTTAGCTCCGAGCGATAACGAGGGCAATAATAGCTTTTTTGCCTTGTAGTTAATTTTTATGATTTTATACGTTCTCAACATGTGAGGAAAGTTTTAACAAAATTTAGGAATTGTCATTCTCTACTGGATCTAGTATGATATTGCCCAGCATGCTTCCACGGAAAAAATTGCCACTTTAGTCTCTATTTTGACTGATTAAAGGAGTTCGTTGTTTAGAGAGCATGCAAAAAGTTATTAATTATCATAAATTAGCGACCATCTTCGTAAAACTCAAGAGCTTGTGTTGACCCCAAAAATATAATCTTGTTTTAAAAAAGTCCCACGCAAAAAAAAAACACTTCAAATTTTTGTAGGATATCATCAACGTATCGTTGAACTTTCGATTCTGAAAATCACACTTCATTTTAATAAGTGATACCCAGAAATGTCAGGGATTGATCAAGGATGTTATTTTTGTTACTTGTTTGCATTAAATTCCCACAATAACATTATTTTTCCAACTTGTAGGTGCAAAATGTTAAGTAATGAATATGACGCTTATTAGGCAAAATAAACAAATAGACTTTACTTTGTGCGGTATTTAAAGAAGAGGAGAAATATTTTGTGTGACAACCAATATCTATATGACCTCAAAATTCTATATTTAGTTTTAGATTTACTAGTTTTTCTATGGCAAGTATCTGGATTTTTATTTAATTTTGAGAAATTTATTAATAGTAATATATAAAATTTATGTAATTAAACTCATTAATTAGAATTACAAAAAATTAATTAGATTTTCGTAGGAAAATTTTAATTTTTTTCTAATTTCGAAAACATCAAATTTTTGCAGAATTGAGGATTACTGAACAATTGGATTATTATCAAAATTGATATTTGAGAAAAAAAATACTCTATTAGAATTACTATATCTCATAGCATCACATTTAAAAAAAAAATAAGAATAAAATTTATCTACAATTTTTCTAGCATGTCATATATCTAACGCCGCAATTTATAAAAATAGTTCCTAAGTACGATCATTTTTTTGCGTTATGTTACAATTTTCTTTGAAGCTAAGGATTCATGTGTTCCTGCGAAAATATGCAACGGAAAATAAAAATGCAAAAAATCGAAAAAAAAAACTGTGTCGATACTACACATGGGAACACAGATCTTCAAGTCAAATTTTCACACTCGAATCAAATTTCCGCTCTAGTGTGAGAAAGATTTACATCCATAATCACTTTTTATCAGCTCTTACATTAAAAACTTTTTTTTCAGAATTGATAAAAATATGTGATTACTCGATTATTAATTTAAATTGAACTCTTTATATTTTATAATATTGCAGTTGTAAAATAAACATGAAATCACAATCAATAAAATAGTCGGTTATTTCTAAGCAGTCCATTGATTCATCCACGTGATATCCGCTGCCGACATAAATTTAATGAAAATTGAAAATGCACGTAAGCTTCGAATTACGTATAACCGTGATTAAATTACATATAGATAATCCATAACATGCTTTAACCAGATCGGTATTCATAAATTCAAGTGCTGATTTTAAAATTTTCAACCGTTCGAATTAATCACAGATGAAAAGTGATTGAAAATGCCGAGCTTTGGACCACGGGAGCATGGAGGTAATGCAGCTAGAAAATTTCAAGTGTCATAAACTACCGCAATACAATCAATACCAAAGCTCCAAATGTCACAGGTGTCTGAAAACTGTACCATCGACTGTTGGTCATCGCGTGGTAGCAGCTTTTTATCGTAATTTTAGAACGATTTTCATGCAATATCCATTTTCCGTGATCGCGTTCCCCAGGTGAAGACGTCAAAATTACAACCGGCGTCATAGAAATCAAATTCGGATTTTCTCATATTTGTGTTGGAAAATGAAGTGAATCAAAGAAGAGATAAGCTTACCTGACCGTCTCGTACATGTGTCTATGAGGGCCGCATTGGTCCGAGCCGCGAACGCGTGTTCGAACTTGGAATACAGCAGCGTCGGCCTTCTGGGTCGATAAGCGCCGGCACACTGACTGACCCGACGACGTCGCCGTCGCGATGCCTTCCTTCGATCTCGCCCCCACTACGCCTACGTATTCGCAAACTTCACAAACTTTTAACGCAAAGTCATCATCCTCGGTGTTTCCGTTTTGAGATGTGGAGCACGCAGGAAGAAAACATCCCTCGGACGGAGAACTACTATGACTGACCTTTATAGAAGCGGATGCTTTAACGCAACTATTTCGTTGCATTTCTTCCTTTTCCCCTACTTTTACGGATTGCTAATAGCGATTTATGATAGCAGTCATTTGCTGTTAAAGATCTAGAAATCGCGATATTTATTACAGGTGATTTGTTCACCCAAACAAACCACCAAGTAGAAATTCCTCCGGAGGAGACGGTTCTTTACGTGCGACAAATGTGGTAGGCGGAAAGTTATGGAAGTAGTAACGGTTAATTTGAAAAAGCTCTGTTAAATGGCGTTTTCCTAACTACAACTAAAAATGTTCAGCTTCATTAACTAGTAGTTACAACAAATCTTAATATAACATCACTTCTGTACTTAAAGACTTGACGTTGCTATTTTACATGATTCAACACGGAAAATAAACAGTGAAATATTTTATCATTATTGTAAATGTACAATTGTTTAAGTTTTCTCTAAAAAAAATTTACTAGCAGGTGGCAGTATTTACAGAGATTTTTTTTTTAAAATGGCTAATATGCTGAAGTTTTTGCATAGGACTTACATATATATATAACAGCGGCCACCACTTGAAATAAAAAAAAAAAAAACAAAAAAATCTTTACAATAAAGATTTAAGGATCTAGAAAATTTCAAAAAATTCTAAAAATCTGAAACCTCTAAAAGTTTAAAATATCGAGAAGTATAAACAAAAAACCCCTCTAAACTAGAAAAGTTCAAAGAACCTAAAGGTCTAAAAGGCACGAAAAATCTAGTCAAATTAATAAACTCTAAATAATACAAATCATGAAAAATTTTAGAAAAAAGCTTGAATGAAGAATCTAAGAAATCAAAGAACAAAAATAATGCGAAAATTTTAAAATTCTAAAACCAATTTGAACAACCTGAAATATTCCGAAAATCTGAACAATTCAAAGATCTAAACGCATCTAAAAAGGAAGCCAAAAGTGACACCAAATTTAATAACACAATTTAAACTTAAAAAATCTACATATGTTGCACATCTTTACACTTTTATTCTGAACTTTTCGAATTGTCATCATTTACAGACCATACTTTGATGTGAACATATTTTAAGTTTTCTAATAGTTCAAAAATAAACACTCAAAACAGGAGCTTCCAACAGCAGTGATTAAAAAGTTCTAAAGTCTATCTCAAAAAAAATTAAAATTTAAAAAAAAATTGAACTTTTGTATTCGCTTTTGCTTAACTTAACAACTTAACGGTTTTGTTGTCAAACTGTCAAAAATTGTTGTCAAGAAACTAAAAAGAATGTGAAAAATTTAATATCTTTAGCAACTAAAATTCTACAAGGTCTAGAAAGTAAAAAACAAAAAAAAATCAAAATGCAAGGCTTTATAATGGTACCATAAATCTAAAAAGATAAATGACCAAAGAATCCAATAAACTACAAAAGGTCGAGTCTAAAATGTCTAAGAATTTAAAAATATCGATGTTCGCGAGGAGCACGTTTACTTTTAGTTTTTCTTCAAATCCAAGAACTCAAAATTGTGCCCATCCGATATGTATCCTTACAGTCATCATCACACATTTTTAAGTAGTGATACATCAAGATAATGCTGAGATAAGTTATTACGTAAAATTTGTAAAATAATGGATTTTATCACAGTCAGTTTATGAGTTCCTCAATTGAAATTTTCTTGGCAGTTTTGAGTTTAGAAAGTGCGTTTACTGCAAATTAGAGAACTTCAAAACAAGCATTTGAGAATGATAACTTCTGTGGGTAATGTTCACATTCAGATGCACAGATATGCAAATCTAGAGAAGATAGAAATCTTTAGGTAACTCGGGTACTCAAACTACTCGACGCTCCGCTTTGCTACAATCCCTCGTACTTGAATAATCCTTGTATCCTAATTTCTTGACTTTTTATAAATAAAACATTTTAGGTGGCACACTTCACCTGGAATTACTCAGGCACACCGTACTTAACATACTTTATAGATTCAAAGAATGGGTGCTCCATTGTAACATTTACGAAAATCCTTCTTCAAATGAACTTACTTCGTCACATTATTTTCATAATTTTTATTTAACTCTTAGATCATCACATGCATCTACAAGATTATTAAATTCGTTATGCGTTGTTTTTTGCCTGTGTAAATAAAACTGGATTAGTTTGAAACAATAAGTAGCCTTGATTACTATCAGCTCCCAAACGTATAATAACAGAAATGAAGCTTGATTTTCCATAATCTCAGATAAGAACATTTAGGCACAGTTTACTGTTATTAAAAGTTATGGCCTTTGAAAACCATAAAAATATTTTTTCTCAAAACAGTGATTAGTAGTACTGCATCAGTAGTAGAAAATGCGGCTATAAACCTCATAACTTAACGAACAAATGAAAAGTAATTTTTCCGGTGCTACACAAAAAATATTCGCTGTTTACCTACAGAAACGTAATATTTTGTTAAAATGAATTAAAAATTATTCAAGTTTTATTATGTGTACACTGTTGGTGATGGAATAGGTAAATTTTCCAACGGATTCTATGCAAAAAGTAAATACGCTCAAATTGATGTGAAAATCTAAATAAGGTAAGAGGCAAATGCTCGAATGTGTATTGTGCAAAGATAATTAACGTTATCAATACTAAAACGTGCATATTGTTCCGTACTTGCACCGATTTCTAACATGCTTCCACTATTTACTAACATTCTTTCCGGATGAATCATGGAACTACACATTCCAAACACTACTTCTATTAAAGTGAGTTTCATCACAATTATTTTTAAAAACGTTTTTATCAGACAGGAGAAAATAAATATTGAACTCGGCGAAAAAAATACCGCGCCTTTTCCAGATTAAAATCAATTGATCTAGCAATTGAGAAGTTCTCCACCGAATTCCAATGAAGATATTCTGCGACGGTTGGTAAATAACAGACGACGATGGGTGCAAAGTGCAAATAGTGCAGGTAATTATATAACATAGCCCGTGTCAAGGTCATTTTGGTTAGCAAGTCTGTCGGTGCTTTTTACACCTCTCTCGTAAGGAAAACTTGCTTTGGATGCATTCCAATCGCCCCAAAACATCACCTCACTTGTTAACATGACACTTGGGTCAAAGAAACTATTGCGACATCGAAGAAAGATCACATAGCTGGAGATACCTCGACCAGAAACATTAATCACAACTATCAATTAATCTTCCAAAAATGATGAACACGGCTGATGTCGCAAAACATCGGTCTACTACTTTTATTTATGTAAATTGGATTGGAAGATACAAAAGTTATGAGACTGCAGCCACGTTTGTGATAATATCATAGCTTGTTTTATTAGACGTTTAATTGGAACATCAACATTGATTTTTGGATGAATCAACAACAGTTGGATAGAAAAATATTCAATCTAAGATATTTTTGTGTTACTACCTCGTAATGGTAATAGAACAGAAGTTATCCTAATGCTTTTGCCAATTTTCCAGTGAAAACCACGTTAAAATTCACAAGATAAAGATAAAACAAGATAGAAATAAGCACATTAAAAAAAAGTACTTCCTCAAGATTGCTACTGTCTATTTAGATGACGATAAGGCTCGTGAGAACACAATAATAAATATTCGTTGTCTTGCTTCTTGTACTTTCCTCGCCACAAGGCACACATTTTCAAAAACAAAGAAATTGATAATAACCAATTAAAATTTAAATTACGAATTTTTACGGCTTTCTTAAAAAGCGTAACCGCAACTGCTCACTAAAATAAAAGGTTGCGCATTTTTCATGAATACAAATCAGTGTTATTATATTTAAAAATATTTTTTCAATGAGGTGTTACATAAGACAAAGTTTAAAAATAAATTCATGTTCTCTTGCAGATAAAATTGCATCTAAATGTTACATTGTTACTGCTTTACCACTATAAAATATTACGACAAGGAGTCGGAAAACTGTTTATTATACAATAAATCAAAGATAAAAAAATCCGGAAGAATTACAACTGTAAGCAAAAATACTTTGTAGAAACCGAGTATCTTGTTTTGTCCATAATTTAAAATCAAGGACTTGATTTCAGTTAAACAAAGACGAGTGCATTATCCAAAACCCCTTTTTTAATCTGCCATCAATCACAAAGTAGATTAACAACAAAGTATAAGTTGCAGCACGAAAAAGCCTAACCTAACTTCCGCTGACGAAATAGTTTTAAATTCAATAGACACCAAACATTCTTCTAGTTTCTACATTTTTTGTTTGTATTTCAGGTGTACCCATTTCGTAACAGTAATATTGTGAATGAGTAAGGCACCATAAATCTTCGTTGCGATTACGAATTAGTAGAAACTCAAAAAAGACAAATCCAAAATGAAGTGTTAAAAGACGTAGTGAAATTTTTAAACCAGCAAACTACCTTGATACAAACATGCAAAACCGAGGAAAGAAAAGCGGTAGGTATTTAAAAAAGTGTGACAAAGATGATCAATTTGGACGAGGCTATCCGAAGAGAGTACGAAAGGAGTGGAAGAAAATAGAAAATCACTGGATAATGAAAATTGAAAAGGAAACAGCAGTGCTTTGTGTCGATATGAAAAAGCTCGGTAAGTTGTGTTTTGATGGCTAAAGAGACTTTGGTTTTTTGCATGCATGTATAACAAATAAACAATGTGAAATTTTTACTTTAGATAGATTTGTAGAGATTCTAGATTCTCTTAAACATGATAATAGTAAGGACTATAGCTTCTTTGTTGATTTTTACAAACTGCTTTAGAAAAACTTTTTGATATTTCCAAAGCTCCAGAAATTGTTGAATGCCTAGAAATAAAAAAAATGTTTACTGAAGTCTCCATTTTTTAAACGATTTTTGAATTATTGAAATTCAATTTTTTTATTTTAATCAGAAGATTGTAAACTTTTTAAAAGAATAACAGCCCCAGTATTTTGTTTTTTTTTAATTTAATATGATTGGTAAATTATTGAATTATTTTGTTTTTTGTTTTCTATGAAAATAGATAAAAAACGAAGAAATTTAGAGAACCTAAAAATTCTAAGGACAAATTTACATAATTTAAAAAAACAAAAATCCAAAAGTTTCAAGCATTTAAAAGATCAAAAAATTTTAGAAGATACATAATTTGAATAACAATTTAAACACTAAAAAAGCAAGGAAATCTAAAGAATATAAAAATAAATAAAATGTAAATTTAGTGAATTTAAAGAATCCAAAGAAAAAAAACTACAAATTACTACAAAAAAAATTGAAAATTCAAAGAAGGTAAAGACTTCAAAATCTCGCATTCTAAAACTGAATGAAGCATTAGAAAATCAGATGATTGAAAAGTAGCAACGGCTACAAAGATTCTAGAGGTTTTGAAAAATTAGTACAGAGAACTACTGAGAAAAGAAGTGAATTTAAAGAATTGAATAAATAATAAAAATCTAAATAATTCAAGACAATAAAAAGGAAATCCAAAAAATTTAAGAATTTTTGAAACAATTTGAATAATTTAAGACTTATAAATTTAGGAGATTGGAGGATACAGAGCATCAAAAAATTTGGTGGCCTTAAAAAGTCCTAGAAATCTGAAGCATGTACAAAGATTTTAAGGAGAAATTACGAAAGATAAAGAAATTCTTAAATTAACCAACGCTAGCTTTTTTCCACTTCTATCCGAAGATTTTCTGCAGGAGATACGATGAAAAATGAGACTGAATTGTCAGCCACTTGTCGAAACGTCGATAAGTTATGGACTTTTCAGCTAATTTACGCTTAGCATTAGCACATTAAAGAGTGAGCAGGTGGTTAATTGAATGTTGGCGCCGAATATAATATAGGGGAAAGAATTGATGAATCGAGTGGCGCGTAAAGTGTGATGCAGGTGGGCGAGTTGTATGTCCCTAACAATGCCTACCTCCTGCGCATTTTGGGCAGTTCTGACTTGTCTTGAAACAAAACTCCTCAGCCCTACCCGTTCTCACAATAATAATAATAATGAATAAAGATTAACAATACCCATTGTTAAAATGTGGCTCAACTTAATATAATTATTACTGGAAGAAAATGAATCATTTGGGTTATCTCAAGTTGGCAGTCGCTGCACAACTCCGACCCTGACACTCCTGAGCTTACCACAATATTAATTATGCTCCTGTACGCGGCTGCAATAAATTCCTATACAAAAGTATGGCATACATACACGTCCTTTCTACATTAACTCGAGTTATGCGTGCACAGAACGCACTTTTTCCTATATAGGTAGGTACATTGTGTTTTTATAGTGATAGGTTAGAGTTTAGTGTTTGAATTACGAGCACGGAGAGAACTGAAGAACCGCGACCGCAACGGTGGTAGTCGTTGATTAAATATGGTAATTCTTACCAGAAATAAAGGCTTCGACAAAACCATGAATCTCTAAAACTGTACGGGATCTTGTGTTGTGGTTACATAAAACATCGTGAGGATGTTTAGGGTTTAATTACGTCTTTGGACAAGAAAAGGACATTTTTTTAGCTCCAATTACAAGCTGAAATAGTACGAAACACACAAAGAGACAACGACAAAAACAGAATTCTACACATAATAAAATGGCTCTGAAAATCGTAGCATGCAACATAATAAGTAAAGCCCAAATTAACACTTAATTTATCAGTTTTTCACAAATTCTACCATACTACATGAGAATCAACTGGATACTTTTTTACTTTCTCAAAACTTGTACCACACAGTTGAACTGGTCAAAATACAACTTTCAAAAAATCCCCTTTTCCATGATATCCATGACGTTACAAGTTTATGTGTGCGACAAATAACTACTTAAAACAAAAAGTATTTATGGTAAGTGACTCAGATGCACACTGTCGCCTCCACTTAGTTTAAGAATAATGAAACTAATTATTTCAAAATGTTTTATTTACACAGTAAAAGTTCAATTGTTAAATATACAATTAACGTTACTAATGGCCTCATGGCATTTTTGTTCTTTCGAAACAGACGTGTCGATGCGTATTTTTACGCTAACTATCTGTAGTTAGGTTTTACTTTTTAAAGTTATTACTACTAAGTTTCTACGTTTCATAAAAGATTACAATTTCTAATTGTATATTTGTACAATATTATTCTCAATATGTGTCTACTTTCCTCAACCTATTTCTGAAAGCATAAATAACAGTAGATTCTTACTTTTTAAGAGAGTAGTTGTTCTGCTGCCTTCGGTAAATTCCAAAGTGGTTACAAAAACTAAAAATTACACACAACATTGTAACTAAAGAAAAAACAATATCTTTAAAATAACGTTAAAAATAAAAACTACATTACAATTCTTTTCCTAAACTGTGTAAATTGAATTATCATCATCATCAACGCTAATTCAAGCACAGTCGTCATATCTAAAACATTGCAACATATCCAAATTTCTTAATTATTAAGGAAAACATGGAATAAAATAATAATCGTGGTATATAAAATATTAGCACGTTTTTTTGTTATTCGTACGATGCTTAAAAACTATGACAATAAAAAGGCAATTTAAATTATACGACACAGGTTCGAAAATTTAAAAAATGATCCTGTTATGATGTAGGTAAATAGAACTTGGGCATATCTAAGAGCTAGTCCTATAAAAACATAATTAGGACCAATTAAGTCGTCGACAAATACAACTGTTTCGTTTGTTGTCACTCTTCATCTTCAATTACCGTCTAGTAGTTTGTAGAGGGTCTATTTCGCCTCGAACTTTTCACGTGTTCTGGATCAACAAAGATCGTAGATACAGAAGCGCATATAAATCTAAAGTCCTCACTAAGCATTTTAGTTTAACAAGGTAAAAGAAGGTGATAGGTATCTCTTCCACCGGCGTTATAATTTGGCACCATCAAGCCAAATGGGGTAAGTGAGTGAAAAAGAATGAGCGGCGTGGTTGGTGTTGACCGCGGCGCCTGTGTACTGTCACATCCTCGACTAATAGCTAGTCACACAGAACAATAGCACCTTCACTAATCCGACCGTTTTGTCGTCGAAGAAACGCCATTCGAAAGAATAGAGTTATGAGGGTCGTTTCACATACAACAGAAATCGATTAGACTTGGTCAAGACTCATAGCCGACCGATCTTAAGAAATCATTAATAATTGTTCATTTCTCGACAAGATCGTTATTGTTTAAACAATTTTAGTGGGGGCTCTGGGAACGATCGTGATAGTAGACAATAAATGCAGGCAGTTTACGAGCGGAGATAAGAATCCAGAGGCGCCGGGGCCCAACATTGGTAGGCCGTTTGGAATCACTGTTCCACCAGATATCTCAACATCTGAAACCGATAAATCGTCCTAGTTTTCTCAGAGATTAACTTAATGTATTCCCGTAAAAGTCTCTTTTTTAGTTCTTAATTAGTATCTACCGTTACGGAAGCTGGATACCGACCCTTATCGTAACAAAATTTCTCGATCCCTGGCCTTGGATAATTGCCCAGATGACATCTACACTTTCTCAGGAACCGGGAGTTTGCCAACATGTTACGAAACTGAGGTCAATCCGATTACACTCTGCTATAAAGCACCGTGGAACAAAAAACTTGATCCCATCAAAAATTGGGTAAAATTGTAGATCTTTTTATGCGGCATAAAATTTACATTCTAAATAAAATGTTACGGAATTGAATAAAAACTAAAAAAAGACAACAAAATCGTGCTAAGAATGTAAAAAACAAAAGAACGTGGTGATTTATCTTAAGTGACATACTTAATTATTAAATTATCGCAAAATTGGAAAACCTTTACCTCCAAGATAATATTTTTTCATTGCTTTGTCAGCTACGATAAAATGTCTCCTAAAACAGAGTCATAAAATGATGCGGTCTCTTCAATCTGATAATCCGCTAATGAACAAAGTAAGGCAATAATACTTTCATGTGCAGTTTGAATACATTGAGAGTCAGACAATGACCACAAACACTGATAATGTCTTTTACAAAAACACATCTTATTAAATCTACAAATGTCCAAGTCGTGAAAAGGTAATTACTTTTCTGCTAGCTCTCATATCTATTGTGCTTTTATGGCAGTTTCTTCGTAGTTAAATAGTAACATTGATATTCAACTAATCTAAATGTTATTTACACTGTTACTAATAACTAACACAAATTAGCTTTCCAACACGATTTAAAACACCAATACGAATTAATGACCACTAAAACTCTTATTCTCTCTTTAACTGCAATTCAGTATCCCCTTTTCAGGTGTTTTTACAACCTGCTTTGTAAGTAACAAGTAATAGTTCTAGTTCTAAGACATTTTACATTATGTTCTAACTAATGACATTTTCTGCAAAAGCGGGTAGATAAATAGCAACTTTTTTATATTTCATTCTGCGTAAAAACAATAAATAAATGTATCCACCTACCTTCATATAAGTAGCACAATACTTGATATTTTTTTGACATCTGAAGTGTTTTTAAATTGATTTATTTTAAATAAATTAAAATAACACAAACAGATTTTAAAAATTTGCATTGGACGGAATATTCACCAACGTATTTTCCCGTGATGTAACTACTTGAGAATTAAGATAAAAAAAACGGAAATTGTTGGTTCATACTCGTTAAACCCACTACATAGTAAAATCTACTCAAGATCGTAGTAATATGTATATCAGCAATTGTTGTAATAGCTTCTTCTTTTTCTAAATCTGTTGTCACGATTTTGGTTGTAACTATCATCGTTGTAATCCGATAATTCTAACACGCTGGGACCTTGTTTAAACTTTTTTCTATTTGAAGGATAAACTGGAGAACTTCTGGGTTCAGTTCGCCAATTCACAGTTTCAACTGGCAATTCAACACGATTTGATCTCTTCATTTTTGGAGGTTCTGATACTTTCATGATGTCCCAGAGAAAATTTTTTCTTTCAATTTCATACCCTCGCGCTTCTTGGAATTCTGAAACAAAAATTGCCATTGCATATCAAAACGAGAATTCGTCCAACTCTTCCGCTATCGGAAACTGTATTCTACATTCGATGTACTTTCACACAATCGTTGTTTGAATTGCGTTGTTCTTATCTGAAATTTCTAAAATAGTTGCAGACCGATAAAAATGTACTTTCCAGTTGATTACAACAAAATTCCAAAGCGTGAATATCACAGTAGGAACAGTCCTAGAAAAGTATCCCTTAAAATGGAAAGGTATCAATCAGAACAAAATCTGACGTGGTCGGCGATTGCAAAACGAATCATTTCTCACGTTAGAAACATAAATTAAACGTTATTGATAAATGGCATTATTAATTACGTCGGCAGCTCAGCACGACCGCATTTACACGATTAATAATGTGAGAGAAATTTCGTTATAGATGCCTCCGTAATCTGTATCAAATTTTTAATAATACAACGCGAAATATACTCACTGTTTATCGCCTCCTGGGGATCAATTTTCATCCGTAACACCATGTATTTACAGATTAAATAGCCCGTTCGGTTCAACCCGTGGGTACAATGAACTCCGATGAGTGCATCTGTAAACAAACTCAATAAACTGGCCAATAGTCAAATAAATATTACGACATTGTCAATACAAGACTTGGTTATCGTCATTCCAAACCGAAAAAAAATCACAATGAGCACCCCACCTCAGTGTGCGACCTAAATCCAGGAATAACAACTGTACAACAATATTTGATCCACCTCGAATTAATATAAATTTTTCTAGCAAATCAAGAAATTGTGAGCAATTTTTTCGACGACACTAAAAAATTGCCTATAAGATATCTTTTTATTTTTATTTTATTAGTTATTATATTTTAAATGGTAATAAAAAAATATATAAGTTTGCTCGCAATATGTTGTTATTCAGTTATTGATTTTGTCGAACTTCACTTTTTCTATTATTTAAAACGAAAAAACTAATTCTACAACACGGAATAAAGTAAATTATTTATTTATTTTGATACAATTCATACAGCTATCAAAATTTTTTCAATCATACATGAAACATGGAATCACTTTTTACAAAAAACAGCTCCAGATATCCAACAATCTGCAAAAGCAATTAAATCACATCGTGTTCACAAAATCCACTGGAGTTTCAATTATTCACTTCAAAAATTATTTAATTTGGGCTCCATAACAAAAAAATTCTTCAAAATGTATCAATTAATATTCAGGAATAAAACTCATATCCAAGTGTGATGTGTACAAATTAAATTTGACGTGGAGGGCCCCCCAAAGTGGTCCTTCAAAACTCGCCGACAAACGATCTCTTCGATATCGAAACTGATCTTTGATAGCACAGAAGGGAGCCTTGTTTAACTGTCAGTTACTGGTGCATTTATTACCTTTTACTGGTGTACTTTACCGTTAGGTCTACATTGCTGTTTGGTTGCTCACAATCAAAATTTTTTTGATTGATTATAGCCACACTACCACAACATAATAAATCTTATTATCTCTTTAATAGATCAAAAATTGATATTGAAGGAATTTGTCAAACAACTGTCGATGACAAATTAAGGAAAATCCCATCAGAATTTACGGTCATTTATAGTCATTTTGGAAGATTAAACGATTAGGAAAGTTAATAATCTCCAATTTTCAATTGCGACCCGAATTTCCTTTTTTCGGTTGAATTATCTCCTATTCTCACAGCTTAGAGTTGAAGTCAAGTACTTCCTTTGTTACCTCTTTTTCATGGTATTTATATTTACAAGGTACACATTTAAAAACTGTTACTGATATTATTCGATAAGTGTAATCCTCGAGTAAATATTTCGACATTAGAACATTAGACGGAACACATAATACACATATTTTCATGCTGATACGAAAGTGGCACACGAGCTTCCATCAAAGAATCGATTTCAAATAGATCATCGCTTGTAAAAAGAAGAATAAATTCAATGAATAATTATTGGGAACCCAAACAGACGTATTATACTTTCACATTCATCTTTCTGAGACTATTATCGACACGCCCCAATATAGCATGTTTGGAAGTTCCGAAAGTGCAGCTGGATAGCAACACGAATCAAACAAATTTTCGTAAAATTGCAAATTCACGTACCAAACTTCTGAAGCTGTCTCAATTTGCTTTCTAATCTCTAAATTCAAGGATAATGGGTGTATTTTATAATACACATGTGAGATAATAACATCATTAGATCAATATAGGCGAGTTTAAAAGAATGTCATGCAATTTCAACTCAAGATTTCTCTGCTTTATCTGTTTTCTTTAATTTATCTAAAATTATCTTCTTCAATTGCAGCGCTCAATCTCAACTTGTCATCTGTTACTCTGAATAATTTCAGATAAAAATTCTTCTTAATAAAATATATATTTCTCGTCTTAGATTTTTGAAGAATATTTCGTCATCAATTCAATTTGGTGCCTAACCATCCGTAAGTAAATTTATTTAATGGTCCATGTCATTACAGTTTCATAACAGCTTAGGTTATGATAAGCGCCAGGTTCGTAGCGTAAACGTGCTTTAGTTCATCCTTTTGCTGTTATTAAGTTTAAGCTCATACTTTTAATACCATAGTATTAGCGTTTATCAGGATTAATAATTATAGAAGATTGGAAATTTTACATAAACGAACTGTGATAAAAGACACAGAAAAGAGCTTGATGATCACAGCAGACAATTGCTGAATTATTGTAATTTTAAATAAAAACAGTTGTAAGCACGATAAAAGCCTCACCGATATTTGACGTTACCTTTCAGTAGATATCTTAAAACTTATCTGAGCTTTTTGGACGCCCAGGATATTCCTAAGCTTTATGAATCTAACAGTTTTAAATTTGAGCATCTAGAAAATGAGTTGTATTTGTTAGTTATATTTAATAAAAAGCAAAGAATGTTTGTTGTGGAAGCCAGACCGAAGTCCATCATCAACATATTGAGGTTTTGCCTGGGCGCTCGCTGCCACGATCGAAAAGATAAGATCATATTCAATATTTCAAGGCATAGCGAGCCGCACATAAATAATCACACAAGTGCATGAGTTTCTAAGAATTTTAATTCATTGTCTGTTTGCTGGTAGTCACTTCTGGAAACATAAAAAGCTTCCAAGGTAGCCGTTCATCGAGCGGCATCCGAAACGCTGTCTATACATTTTTCAAATTTTAACTACGTTTCATTTGGAGTCGATGGTAAGAATTCACGTAGGCGGACTGGACACTTACTTATCTTTCTACTCTCTAATTATCTAAGAGCTTTATCAAGTTTAGTGTTTCTTTAGCGTTCGGTACATTGTGTGTGTGCATAGCGCATTCTTATATGTACACCGATAGATGTTTTAATCCCTCGACGATTATGAAAGGGCAACGATCCAACATTTAGTAGTTCATTAGACGAATGCAATACTTGAATACTATCATCTTCTGGCATTGCACCAGATGACGCTGTCGAGTACTTGTATTTCTTTCACTCGTCGTGAAGAGTTAGGCTTCTCAATTCAGCGCTGAAATTGAATCTTAACATGGGAGTGAATGTACATAATCATTTCGATGAGATGTACTTGTGTGAATGTAACATTGTGTTATAGGAATGTAGAAAATAAATTACCTTTACAAGTTCTTCAACCAAGCTTTTAGATCATATTTATAAATGCGGCTCAGGCTCTTTGTGGGTGTGATTGTCCAAGCGCTTTTAGATATTATATGCAGAAGCTATTAACCATGTTCGCTGCGATTCACAATATGGTTATATTACTTAATACTTAGTAATAAATAATATTTTCGTTGAACAATATCCTATTCCATGTTACGCAACGAGATTTTAAGATTTTTACGAGCGTTGACAAGATAATCGTTTTTAAAATGACAACAGAATTCGCTTTGCCAATTTAGCAGGTTGTAAAATGTGAGGATTAAACACGAACGAAAAATGCAAAGTCTTAACATCCTACAGTATTTTCGAAACTCTTTCTCGGGGTACTTTTGATTAAAAGTTTCCCAGCATAAAAACTCGTATTATGGAAGCAAGTTGAAACGAAATTTATTAACTGCTACAGATTATAACTGCCACTGATTTTATCTTGTTTCAAGAAATAAAGTAACCATAAATAAAATAACTTGCTGCGAAAGCATGACAATTCATCTTATTGACACAAAGTTCGGACAAAAATGCCGACATTCCATCGATTATCGCATGATATTTATAACGAAAAATTTTTATCGTTAATTGTAAAGGTAATAGCACGTTCACTGAACATCGAACTTGGTAGAAAGACATTAAAAAAAAGTGTTTGCTTTCAACTTGACAATCTATATTTAACTGAAGTATCTTGTATTGTAATTTCTAACAAAGAACAGTAGAAAGATACACTTGTGATAAAACTTGCTTTAAATGATCAATCACGAGCATGTCAGTAGAACTAAAATAAGAGGTACTAATTTATTCCATGCATGTTTCGGAATGAAAAAGAATTAGCACTTTATAAGAATGTTCGTCTCCCAGAATTCTGAATAAATTAAAACCGCCGTAACTCTAACCCTTCATAAATTCTTTCCAATATTAGTGGTTGCTATTTAATCATGGTGTTCAATAAAAAACATTACCTGAGTCGTCGTCCAGCGTTCTACACAGTTGATCCACGGCATCGAAGAACCTGAAATAAAACAGAAACATGATCAGCATGGTTTCTTACGGTGTTTGTGGACAAACAAAAACCCTTCCGCGGCATTATCAGTCACAACGGGGGATTAAAACGTTCGCGCTTCTTCTGCCCCTATCTCATTTTACATCTGAATCGTGAGCACCACGTTTCGCAAATTATAGATGAAGTGACACTTATTTATTCAAATTGTGCACCCTAACGCCTTTAATTCACATTCCAATTTGGAGATGTTGATTGCAGATTGCTTCTTGGAATGCTCCTCGTCAAAGAACAATAAAAATCATCAGACCTCTAAGGCGTTTAGCTAAATTTCATAATGACTAAGCATGATGAATGGTGGCTATATAAAATTAGATCTTTTCTGACGTCTCTATTAAAAACCGATCCTGTATTAAACCTATTAGTAGCTGACGTCGGCACAGCCCACACTAAACCACCCCATTAGTTTTATCGTCACGGTATTTAGCAGTCATAATAAAAAACACCGCGCCCTTTTACCTTAAACGTTGCATCATAAAATCTGTGCGATTTACACTAAAACATGCGCACTTGACATTCTTGAGATAATAAGCAGGTTATTGGTTGCGTCAATCGTCTACACAACATGAGTAATTTAAAAATTCACTTTCCGTGAATGCTACACGTCAAAAAAAGTCAAGTGTAAATTGTAATTATCATCTTCAAGTTCCGGATTCAGAAACTCAGAAATCTCAATAACATTTCAACTAATTAGTTTTTAGCATAATAAAAAGTGCCGGTGTAATTAAATTAACAAACTATCTCCATTTTTCCACTTCACACATAACAATAATTCCAACGGCGTTTTGCTCGGTGCTAATGAGTTTCATAATTCCTTCGAGTGAAATGAATTCCCTTTGGTGAGGACCGCAAAAGGAACATTAATTCTGAAACAGGCGCGATTTAGCTAATGTTCGAAATAAACGATTCCAATGAATCAATCCAGCACCATATATCAGCGGAAGATTTGAAAATAAAAACATGGAGGTATAAACAGGGGCGGATTCTACAGACAACTTTGTCAAAACTGATACACAATGGTACCTCAATCATTTTAATGAATCCGTGGTAACTGAACTCTAATTACGTTACTTGATGAGCAAAACGAAAAAGCAAAACAAAAATTAATTAATTAATAAATTCGTAATCGGTCACTGCTTACAATTGTTGTTTTTTTCACTTGTTATCAATGAAGAACTTTAATAAATGCTGGCTCAAATTACTTGTTACTAATTACTAACTTCGCATTGTTTCAAAGACAGAGAAAAGAGAAACAATTTTTCCAAAAAAAATTGCACGTATCAAATATCAAATTTGATATTTAAATCCTGTCGTTTGCAATCCGAATTTGACATTTACATCTGATAAATTCCTTGTTTTCTAGTCAAATGTGAAAAATAGATAAAAATCGTACAAAATCCCTTAATGCGGTCCTGGCGCCCCACCTGGACTCCGACCCATGCCCAATTTCAATTAAAAAATTCAAATAATACCTTTTGAGTATCGCGTGGCTGTGTAAATTGAAGAGAAACCGTAGTCCAAGTTTTATCTTCAGTCTAACAAATAGCTTCATAATGAACGAATGAGCATTATACCTTTCCAGGTGTCATAACCGTCAAGATTCATTAGCTATCTCTAGAAAATCCTAATTACGATGGTAGTGCGTTATAGCATGCGATGTTGTGCATGTAAACAACATAATTTCGTGCAAACGCGGCAGTATATTCAAATTGCTCAAAGTTCCAAAACCAAAAGCATGAAAGTGCGATAAAAATGTCCCTTTTTGATAAGTGCTGGTTAATTTATTTACAGAAAGCGTGATTCCTCCACGAGGTAATAATAAATTCTGAAGAAGAATAAATAATGGAATAGGGAGAGTTGATAGAACATTGAAATGAGGGTGTGTTTCGGGTACATTGTGTTCAAGACACATTATGACCATATGTTAATAGGTTGTTTAGAGTGAATGAGGTGCTGCAAGGTGGTAATGATAGCATTATGTAAATAGGAACATCAGATGCTGTATGTCTATGTACGGCTAAGTAAATGCCTTTTAAGTTGTAAATTATATGATAATCTTAAAGTTCGTGTATCGACAACAAGAATTATCACTAGTTTGAAAACCCTTTGTTGGTCGATCTGGGTTTCGAAGAGAGTGATTTAATACCAAGAAGTTACGGTTATAATAATTGAATGACTGCTATAAATCAACATCGATGATTAGGCGGCATTCAATAATTTATATTTAACTGAATCTGCTATCCAATAGCACCACCATAATATCAATTCCAATACATCTACAGGCAAAAAATTATAGATAAAATTACATATATTACTTTGTAATTCATTATATTTGTCAAATTAACTCAAGCAAAAAAAATGTTAACTACACTTACTATACCCTTTGCAATTTGCAAGAATGATACTTTTGATACACAAGTGCCGTTAAAAAACGTCTTCAAGTTCATTATTATTATTACAGAAATAATAGTTATTACAAATCGAATTAGATGCAACATAAAAAATGAATTGTTACGACAAAAATATTATAACAAACAAGCAACCTCAAATGTTGAAAATTGAGATTACATTAATGCAACAAACAGTTTATTAAAATCGATTTGCGTTGGTAATAAATCAAAATACAAAAAACTGGTAATAATGTGGGTAGTCGTAATCCTCTAAAACACTAAAATTACAAGGAACAAAAAAGTGGAATTTTCCTAATAAAAATGTAATCATTAAAAATTGTTTTGCTTTGCATTTTTCAATTCCTGCACCAAACCAAGATTTCATTTCGATCAATCGTCACCGAAACAAGCATGGCAAATCCCATTAATCAAAAGCAACTATCACAATTCTCAACATGCGCTTTACCTTGACAGTTTTTGTATTAGCTACCAAAACAAAATTTAAAATACCAGTCACTCTCTTACGTCTCTTTTTCTTAAAAATGTAAATATTTATTTGACAAATTAATCGAATCCTCATGGTGTCATCAATAGAATCAATGACATATTCACGAAACTATAAATTGATGATAATTAATTATCTACAATGTATTTCTGAGTAAATAATTTATTTATTTATTCCAAACAAGTTTTATACTGCCTCCTCCCCACTAAATGACAACTTCTGACATCAAAAGCTTTTCTTAATTCATCTGGTTATTCCAATGAGATCATAATATTTACTAAAATCATTTAACTGTCATGTAAACAATTAATTATAGTTGTAACCTGATACTTAATTTATCGCCTGTAGTACACAAGCCTATTTTTATGGTTCAAGTAATTAATACTCATAATATGCATGACTTTATCGAACAAGCATCGCATTTTTCAATCCCTTAAAGCATTCGCATCGGTAAAGTTTTTCGTTTTTATTGTCGCTGGCAGTGATAACATTTAAATAAATCTTTGATCGCTTATCCAGCAGTTTCAACTTCTCGCACTTCCAGACTCCAATAAAATTTTAAATCGACAATTGTTTGTCGGAAGTGACTCTAAAACACCTCTATATCTAACTGAGAAAACTTTGTGGTCCGTAAATGTATGCAAACACCAAGGGAAAAAGAAAGAAAAACAATTCACTTACTGTTCACATATTTGCTTTGCAGGAATTCTTCCACCTCCAATCACGTTGATTTTCCTGTAAACCACTCCCTTGCTCGTGAATTCCTGAAAAACACAAGCGGTAATCGACAGTGAGAACTTAATCTAATTATATGTTAAAATCGAACTTTAATCTCTACGACAGGTCGAGTTCGGCGCAAAAGCACTAACAATCCGAAAGCTCGAATTATCTCAGTAGAGATGAAGCTCGAATGTTGGAAAAGGAGAGAGAGCAGTGTTCGATTTCGTTAATTGCTTATGAATATGCATATTCGTAAGATTACAAATAAAAATATCACCCGAATACAAGCTATAAACCAATTAGTTCTATCTCGATCTGTCTGAAACAGATGAAAGCTGATTCTATATGGAGGATTGTGATACAGTTCAAAGCGGAGACAAGAACCTGACTTGGGAGGAATTATTCATTACGTGGGAATGAAGAGCGAGAACAATTGAAAGATGTTGTCAACCATAACATCGGGTTACGAAGCGAAAAAAAAAACAAATTAAATACGTTGTGCTTTCGGGAAAAAATCTCTAACATGTATACTTGAAATTTTAAAAATATATTAATCGAAACAGACTAATCAAAACTATTTTAACTGTGCTTTATGATGTTAATATCAGTCTGCTACCGCTACCGTTCTATTTTTAACAGTGATAAAAAATATTAACAACAGTACGAAGATAATACCATTTACAGAGAGTAATTCCTAAGAATTTAATTATATAAACAAATAAATTCATAACAGTAAAGTTAAAAATATCTCTGACAATCCTTACTTAGAATTTCGTTTTTTTTTCTGGAAATTAATGATAATTCTTGGATTCGAACTAACTGTTCTTTATTTTCGTTTATTTTAAAAGTTAAAATTGGTAACCAAAACACTAAAAAATAATAAAAAAATAAAAAAATATTTCTTCAAATTTCAGCAAACTGGAAAAAAGTTACAAAATAAGTTACATTGACTAAAAATTCTGTTCCCTTTTCTATGTTAGTATATTTTTTATATTCTTACTTTTTATCGCTTTTTAGTTTCATTGCAGTTTGTTTTTGCACAAAAGGAACCAATACAGAGTCATCATAAAGAATATAAATTTTTTGAATATTTTATTTAGTCAAAAATAGCAACAACTAAAGAATAAGCACATATAAAAGAAAATAAAAAAAAAGACCATTAAATGATAAATTTAACCTACAAAAAAAATAAAAAAGCAACTTATACTCGAGTATTTTAATAATTATCTTAACATTTTCAAAAACTAAAAAAAAAAAAACCTTTAAAAATTACTAATTAAAAAAATCTTATTTTATTTGTTATTACAGTTTTAGTTTTAGTTCTTGTTCTAGTTCTAGTTCTAGTTATTCTTCTAGTTGTCATTTTAAATAATTAAAAGATCAGAAAACAGTTTTTCTATTAAAGTGTAAATATATGGAAATTCTGGATTCTACAATCATAAAGTTATCTTTGTAATCTAAATAAATCTACAAAACTGGTTTTAAATTAAAGTAAAATAAATTTAAAAAAAAATAAAAAACTTAGACAATCTAAGAATTCTAAGAATTTTAAAGAAAACCTGAACGATATAGAAAGTATAAGATAAAATAATAAAAATTCAAAAAATCTAAATAAACCAAAACGAAACGCATAAAAAGGGTGTAAAAATCTAATTTGATGATTTTGGAATCTTACATTCTTTTGTTTTTGGATTTTTTAATTGTTTAAAATTTCCAAATGTTCTATATTCGCTACACCATATCACCGTGTTTATTTTAAATTTAGATTCTTTGATTCCATCAATTCTTTGGATGCTTCAGAATATTTTGAACGTTTTTGATTTTTTGGCTTGTTCGGAATCCTATTTATCTTCTTTTAATCCTTCAGATTCTTTTTTTTTTAATTTTCAAGTTTTCTATTCTTTCTTCCTTTTTAGAATAACAGAATTAAATCGTAATAAACTTAATAAAGCCCTACCAAAAAGGAAAACATTAAACGAAATGAACACAAAAGGAAAAGAAGCAAATAAAAAACAACAAAATTATAAACATGAAAAACTTAAATTACATTAGATTTAAAAAAATGAGGGACACCTTGATATCATTTTTTTTTTAAATAAGAAAAATTAAATTTTCATGTAAAATTCTAAAAGCTTCTCTCAACAGCTTTAGAAATTACCGGAATACCAAAAAGAACAAAAATATTGTGATTTTTGAAATTGTTTTGACTTTGGTATTTAATTAGATGATATTTTTGCAGTAAAACATCACTTTCTTATTTGAACTAATTTATAAAATTGATAAATATCATTGAAAATACTTACGACTCGCTGACATATTGCAAATGTAACTATGCGAAATATTTTCAGAATCAAAACTGAAACATGAAAAACTACTACAATGATTTACGAAAAATAAACTATAAATGCTTAGAAGTTCAATAAAACGAAGGTGCATGAATGAGTTGTGTAATTCTGACGTAAACTCCAGGATCTAGTCACCTTCATTAGTATTTACAACCAAAGCTCATTAGTAGTAGATACAAAACGTATTTTCGAAGGTAATAAACACAACAAATTTCACTATATCTAAATGAATAACGAGAAAAAAACGTCCAATTCAATTCTCCACTAATGCAGTGTCCTTAGATAAGGTTTAGTGGTTTTCAACACAAAAAAAGTAACCACCATTTACTTTATACCAGAAAACACTATGTCGAAATATAAAAAAAAAGTATTCGGATGAAACGTTTGTATGAGTTATATTAAGTAAAAGTCCAATTTTACAACATTTTTAAATTTATACTAACTGTCTACTATTATTACAAGTCTCACTTATATCAAAACGAAGAGATTTATTAGCGTACGCTGGTTTAGTATTTGATGAGAAAGATAAGCTACAAATGAGCTATACATAAAAGCCTTCTTTAGTAAAATCATTAAAATAAGCAAGTCGACGATTTAGATTGCATAACATTAGAAGAAAATGTTTAAAGTATTTTTCTCGGAAAGTTACCTCTTTATTGTAGTAACGATCTGTATCCGTCAGGTCAATGATAGCTTTCAACGTTGGGCTAGTCTCTAAAAGCACGCTGGGGGTAAACCTGTAAAAAAGCATGTAATTAGTTCGGTACTTAAAACTCCTTATCACTTTTATTTAGTACCGTTAAGAATAAAGTTGGCCGACAAATCGTCAGAAATTAATCGTTCCCGATACTTAAAAAAGAAACACTTATCTTTCCATTAGTTTGTATAATCCGCGAGCATGCATATAAATAACCTAATCAATGTATGCTTTCACTAACCACCACAATGCTTTATGGCTCGGCCTGGAAAACAGGCTGCAAATATTTACTGTCATTTACGTTTTTAATTTAAACCGTCGATAATTAAATGCAATTACATGGATGCCAATATCCGACTTTTAAATAAACATAAATTAATTTCTATAAGATAAAGCCGGCTAAAACGGGAATTAATCTCCTTGCGATTTATTAACCGTGAATTTTTGTCAAAGCTGTAATCGTTTAGCTGCAATTAATGTCGTCGAGATTACGTTACGTTATATATTGTAGGATTTATTATTTGTCATTTCTAAACAACATGAGAAGTAATTTTAATTACAACCAGCAGGTGCACATGCAAACATTCCCATGATTTATTTCCTTTTCGTCAGCATGGCCTTCTGTGAAAATTCAAATCGCCACTAATTGGTCCCGGAATCGACATCAATCATCCCTTCTTCAGTTCTGAGTCGGTTGTAATTATTTTTTACAATGCTGGTTAACGTTCTAATAATGAGCCGCTGATGAGAAGACAAATAGCTTGTTAGCAGTTCCGCTACAGCTAATTTATCAATTCGAACGGGGGCTGTGCCGACTGCCGACACACGCCCGCGCTGTTTACATTTCTGCTAAAACACGCTGTAATAACATTGAAGAAGCAGTAATCGCAACAATGAAGCAGTTGTGAAGAGACACACCTGAAATTAGTCTTCGCTGCTCCAAGAGTGTGATTACGACACCAAGAGACAATATAAAGAATCCAATATATGATTACATAAACACTGAAAAAATACGGATATGTCCACTATGGAAAAGCAACGAATGACAATTCCCACGGAAAACTGGCAGTAAAAGCTACTTTATTACAATAATAAACTCCAGTGGAAATAAAAAATATGTAAACTTAACATAATATACATCTTGATCGCAAATGAAACTAACATTAATGCATCTACAAGGTTGCCAAAATTTTACTGCCGAAATTATACCTGCTGAAAATATTGAAGGTGTAGAAAAAGCACTGATCTTGCAACTTTGACTTTCACCAACTTTCTGGCTGGAAAAAAAAGTGAAAAATTTCCATGATTTTTTTTGGACTATTTTTGTGCTTTGTAAAGGCACAAAATGACAATTTTTTTCAAAAATATTAGCTACAAAGCGGTATCTACTTTATTATCTACATGGTGGCCATTAACAATATTCTCAAAAAATTATATCCACTGACATAAGTGTACTACTTACTATTTTAAAGAAAACAGACTAAAATAACAAACTTCTTTGTGTTACCAAAAATGCTAGAATATTTACCAATAGTCTTACGATGAGTGTAATTTTTTAAACCATGACGACAATTCTCAAAAAAGCTCTATCGAAATTGAAAGTTTTATTCCCGAGCTTCAGATACGATTTTTTTCCAACAATTTCCAGGAAAACAGTCAAATGACGCTAAAATGATCATCAACAAAGATCACTTTAAATGTGCTCCTCCCTGTTTCTTGTTAAGTGTCTTTATAAGAAAACCAAATATGGTTTTTTTGCAAATGGAACGCAGTAAGTAAAAATACGTACCTTTCATCTTCAGGTTGCCCCCTGCAAAGTTCCTGCAAAAAAAGAGTAAATTAGCAGTTAATAAAAGCTGTGATGTTATCTAGTACAAAATATCAGAATCTCTGCCGAAGAGAATCTCTAGTTGGCTGCCAAAGAAAAGAAGCAAAACAGTCGAGACAATTAAAACGGGTTGAACATTAGCCAAAAACAGGTCGCTTCATAATTAAATACAATGTAAAACAGAGTAGTTATAGCGTTCTTATACGAAAATTGATGTATTAACTTGGTCTCATTTAATTTAGTATCGGCTAAATAATGGAGGACCACCCAGAACAGTAATGTAAGACAACCGCAGAAGGAATGAATTGTTTCTCACTCGCAAACTTATTAAGTTTGGCATGTCGCTCGTTTTCAGTAGAAATTCTACTAAAATATTACCCGATATCGTAGAACTACGTAAATGGGACGAGATACCTAAACGTTATTTCCACTTTTTGTAATCGTTGCAAAACACACCCATATGGTGAGTTTCTGACGTTTCTTAACGAATGAATCATCATCATCCATGGCTATTGTAAAATTAATTTATGGGTCTGCCAAAAGTTAACGAGTTTAAATTAATATTACTATTCTTTTTCATTTAGGGCAGACAATGTGGGGATACAGTTAAGGCGGAGGATGGTGCTTCTGCTCTTATAATAAAGTAAGTGGGAGTACATCAGGACAGGGTGTGTAAACAGTGCTCTTCAGACTGTTTAGTAAACAGCAGTAAGGTACAGATGAGACCACACCGCCGTTTTTAAACATGGGTTTCATATTACTAACTGATGGCTGATGATGAAACGGCAACTTCGGGACATGTAAACAACAATTAAACGAAACGAGAATAGTGTTATGGTCATTTAAAAAATCTAAATTTAATTGGGTCAAAAAAGCATGACGCTGCACTTATGAAAACATGCTTAGAGGTCCCCAGGAGAAAATAAACAAAGTTTTCGAATATTTAGCTGTAGTAAATTTGTATACTTGGTTACCGTGTCTAACATTTTTTTAACCGGCACAATTTGTAATTCACAACCTCTTACATTATTAGAAACTAACAGAATGTGGCGTAATTTTTAAAAAAAGAAGTTATACCGTCAAAGCGTAATAATAATAATTCGGAACTGATTGAAGCATTCGCCTTTCTACCCTAGAATCAATAATTATAGTGAATATCAGGAACACTTGATAGTCGCTAGAACCACTCTTACTTAAAGTAGAGAACGTTCATGTAATAAATATTTTTTGTTAAACGGTAAGATTTCACATCGAGAAATTCCAGCTCTAAAGCTGTGGCGAAAGTATTTAATAATTGGTTAATTTCCAAAAGAGAATAATTTCAACAAGCGCCAGTGCCGGAGGTACCGTTGCGTTACTGTCACTTCAGATAAGATGTTAATCTTCTAAGAAATAACAAGGCACTAAAACCTTCAACTTTGATGATCCAACACATTTTTTGATCAGTAAATGCGCCCTTGTTCCAAGTGATTAAATCCACTTTTTACTACGTACCAGAGCACCAAGTATGTCATTTTATTTTTTACATGGGCAATAAATATTATTTAATGTTGTTGCAATATGTGAGAGTTGTGGCGCTGAACTGCTGAGCCGTATTTGGAAAGACGAGTCTCTGGGAAGATGGGCCCAACAACCCACACTTGGGGCCCCAGGCCAAAAGACAAACGGAACTGCAATCGTATTATAGGTTTTATTAGAGCGCAAGGTCAAAGGCAAACGTTAATTTTATTAGGAATTTTGATATTTATCAGCTATAATTAGATCGTAAACTTAATGTTTATTGACTCCGAAATGACACGCAGAAACAAAACGGTTTATTAGCGAGAGAAATTTTTGAATAAGGTCCAACCCAACTGTGCTGCCAAATTATTCAGTTTTTATGTTGAGAAAAGAACATGATTTATTTTTTGAGTTTCTCTTTAAGAATCGCGAGACTTCGAGTTCTGATGAGCTTTTAGCTCTTGCCGCAAGACACATTACATTAAATAATTAAAGTAGCACTTAACACAACTCTGAAGTTGCTGCCGGGTCAATTCAATTAGTAGCAAATCAATAGAAGCATTATTACCCAAAATAGACTCACAAAAGACGGCGGAAGCTTAAATTTATTTCCGGGTGCAATATTGTTAAGTGCAATAGAAAGAAGTACGTCCCACATTTTAAGAATGACATAATTTACTAGGAAGTAACTACAGCCATTCTAGTTAATTTTTACTCAATAAATAAATAAATAAAATTTCGTTCGATCTTAATTTTTGTACTGGCTGGCACTGAGTCGATGATGTATCAACGTATTAAAATTGAGTTTATTTTTCAGCTGGCTGTAACAAAGGCGTTCTGGATGTGATGATTGATTTGCGTCGAAAAGCGCCAGGTCAGAAATCAGACGATATCATGTCTGGGCCACCTGCTGGTCGACTGTGCGAAGAACGTTGGCACATCTCGCGTTGGTTGGACATCCATCACACGACAAGTGGACCTGGCGATGATTAGTAAAGACCACACGGCGTGATTCGTCCACGACACGCATCCATCACGTATATCGTCAGTGACGCGTCCGAAGACGTTCCAGAACCACTCCCTGTTTTAATGATGCTGTCAGTCCGACCACTGCGTAAGTGGTGGAAAATGAAGATGTCGCAATGTCCCGACAACGGTAGCTTAGCGAATTCCATCGCGATACTTATCTTCACAAAAAACACGAGCAGCTTTAGACAAACTAACGTCCAGAAACGTGAGAGATGTTACACGGATAACGAAATTATTAACAGCCACGAGATTTGATACACTTGCTTGTTCTTTATCTCTTTAAGCATGTGTGTCAGATGCGGGCTCCAGGCTACAGCCTAAAACTCTTAAAACAAAAGATAGATGAGATAGCATGAGTACTTCTGTAGAATTCTAGCCTCAAAGATATTGAAATGTTCCGGATAATGAAATGAAAATTTACGACCGCCGCTAATAGGTTACACCAAATAAATGGATTTTAAAAATGTTGCTCCGGTTTAGGTGGCGGCATTACACAATTCTCAACGTACTCATTTTAATTGAGCCCGTGTTAAGGCGATCGGTTTCACCGTGGCTCTTACAGAACGAGATGTTTCCCACAGAGCACGGTGCGCTGTTCGGAGACAAAAGGCACAAACTGTTCTTTTAAAATTATAGTCGTTAAAATTAACAAATTGTTTCTAGGAACATGCTGTTATCGAATATGGTACATGCTAATAAATCCAACATTATGAAGACTCGGTCACATTTTCCATAAAGTGGTTGGATCCAATAGGTATAACTCAAAAACATTACAACAATGTACCTAGACTTTTATAAAAATATGTAACAGAAATCAAAAACTTCTTAGTAATTATTACAGCATCCCCGTTCGATAAATAGTAGATATCCGAACCGTTTCAACGGGCATTCCATCGCAGCAGGGTGCAGGAACGCGACTAAAATTCTGCCGAAAATTTGTAGGGTCTTTCTAACTCAGCGGGTATTCCAACGTCATCTATTCTTTTCATAGGTCTTTGAAAAGACATCCGACGCAAAGGTAGACAACGTTGTTTCGTACTGGAGGGATGCAATAACTTCTTCAGCTGTCCGATTTACCATACCTTACCGCCTGGTGGATCCTCTCCATCGTAAATCTACTTTTTACCGGTAATAAGTTCCAATTTCGGAAAGAATTTAATTTATTCTTCCAAGGGTGGCGGTTTAATTGATTTATAATTAAGTGTGGGATATTATGGGATTTTTAATTGAAAATGCCGAAGCGGATTTTTGCCATCTGCCACTACCTGGAAATTGATTTCGAGATGTGATGTTTGAACCGGAAGTATACGACGACATTGGCGCAATACTTTTATACTATAAATAATTGATGGGAATATTTTACCTGGGGTGTGTGTGGTCGGGGCCAAAGTCACCCACCCATATCTAGTCATCTCGAAAAATAAAGCAGAAGAACCCTTAATATGAATAAATTGTGTCATATACAACAAATCCCCGACTATGACTTCCGAACCAAAAAAGGTTCGATTAATATTTAATCCGCAAAACACCCTTAAATAATCAAAAGCATTTTCCCTGTCACCTAACATCACCTGCCAATTTCCTAATTTATCACCCGAAATAATTTCAGGCGGCCCCAAAAACAACCCTCGTCCACTTTGGGAAATTAATCTCCTGATGATTTTTCTGTGAAAAATATGAGGCAATTATTCTCTCGTCGATGATAATCTTTTTCGACGCCCCTGATAAATAACAAGGAGCCATTTATGATGCATTATTGACACTAAGGCCATTTTTATGTTTGTCGGACGCTAATTATCGCTGTCTCACCAAACAAAAAACAAACACAAGACAAGCTTGCAAAGGTTGCATTTTCATTTCACTTGCCGAAGACTTCCCACAGGGCCAAGAATGTAAATCAACAACGCACCCCATGCTACGACCCAGAATGGGTTTGAATTTTATTTTATTTACCGAACGATTTTCAGCGGCGCGGCACTTTTGTTTTATTAAACAACCGCTTTAAAACGGTATAAATATTCATTACCTGTGAAATGATGGTCAGAACCATAATTCTTTCGTGCGTTCGTCATAATTTTTGCCGAAACCATTAATTAATGGCTAATTTTTGCGTGCTATAGCCGACATTTTTACAATCAACTCGTCCGATAGAATTTAATTTTCATCTTAATAAGCAGATTCTCGTTTACTCACAACTAAGTAAGCGAAAGCACCTTCTTTCTCTCCCTGTCCTTAACACCTGTTAAAAATTTTATGATCATAATGAAAAGATTACAACACCCACCTAACGCATATTCGAAGTCAAATCATAAAATACGGACAACGAAGCACGTCTAAAGATCTTTTTACTAACCGTGTGGTATAAAAGCACATAAATCAGTTTATTCATATAATTTCAATTCCAGTGGTTAGTTTAGGCCCGATAAAAGCCTATTACCTAACAATAAAAACCATTTTATGCGTGCGAATTGGTCATTGTTGTGCTTTCTTCTACTCCGGCAGCAGTCCACCAACGATCTTCCTGCGTGAATTATGATGCAAACGATACAATTCTATCGTTAAATTTTATGGATTGTTTTATAAATATTCAGATATGCAAAACAACATGTTTGAGCAAATTTACACTAAAAAGCACCCCACAGTTTGATCTAACGACGATATTCTTAAGAGGTTCACCCCCAATCGGTGGATTTATAGTATGGTAAAATATGGTAATTTAATGTGTGCTATGGTACAATCCTAACAGGACATTTAGATCACGAATGTTCGCCTTTATTTATTTTGTGATATAATTCATCTTTTCTATTATGGGACTAAAAGTGACAGTTTTATCCAACGGAAGTTACTAAGAAGTTGATCTATAAATTCTCATGTTGTCACGAAATAAATGCATAATATGCATAAAGAAGGATTTTGGGCGTTGAACAAGAAGTGCACGAGTATGGAAATCACATTTAGCCATTATTTCACAATAATTACTGTCATGAGAAAACAGGAAAATCTAGTCTAAAGCTTCAGTTATATCATAAAAACTCGCAGCAAAGAAAAACTTAAAAAAAAAGATTCTAAAGGTATATTTTCTTATTTAACCTCCGATGATAAAACTTGTTATTCCGTACTCCAATTCGTATTGATCTGTTACCTATAGAAAATAGAAAGAGTTGCAGTTGGGCTAAAAGAGGATCAAAAAGACGTACCAAAGAGAAAATCTATAAATTCAGTCCGGTTGACAGTTTGATAAAATAGTTATTTACGATAATAATGTAACGTGATATTCCAAGTCTGCACACGGATATTGGATATGAATTTATTCGCTGGCAAGCGACGTTTTTACACCTCGAGTCGCATCTATTTAAATAATTATACGCTATTTGTCGAGACCATAATACATTCTAATATTTACTACCTCCTCGAAAAACCAGCTGTAATTATTTACTATTGTGCATAATGAATTGTCCGCGACTTGACCAGCGTGCGCTATAAACGCCGCCAAAAAAGGAATCACTCATTTTTAGCCATTGTCTTGAACCTCGATAGGCAGGCATAATAACTCGTTAAAACCGGATCAGGTTTCTTGTGATGTCGTCGGGTAATTGGTAATGTCTTCTTACCGAGTGTCCGAATGAAATGTGGTGCTGCTACATGTATTGTTTTTAAATTATGAATATTGAAGAGGTGCATTGAATGGTTATAAGCCGGTCCATGTGGGGGATCTGCCAGCTCTAGTGAACCATTATAAAGGATCGCCCATAAAAGAGACAGCTAATTAAAGAGAGGAATGTCGGAATGATGGAGTTCTCTGCGAGCGGCTTGAGAGCCACAACACTGTCCACTGCTCGATATTCACTTTATCTAACCACCACAAGAATCAACCAATACGAGTTTTATAGCTACATACTTCTATATCAATATTGACAGGGTGTTTTGGATAAAAATAAAATATGAGCTAGATGGTACGAGATGTTTAGCCTTTTATAGAGCCGTAACTATTCTAGTAGTGTTCTAGAGTGCACACAAATCGAATTGTATTTCTGTCCTGATAAATTATGAAAAGAAACTTTACAAGAAAAATGCATCCAGCTTTAGAAGTAGGCTTTAATTTGTTTAAATAGTTTATTCAACAGCCCTTAATACCCTTACTACTAACCCACTTTTACTGCCAACAGTTATATTGAGCTGTGAAACTGTCAAATTTTGCCTTTTTTTCTCAATCTAAAACTCTAACGTCTACTTTTTTGGAGTATCATTTTTAATCTCTTTATTAGTTCTTGTGATGCTGTAGGTGCAACACATGTCTATTAGTGGATAAATAATAGAATTAATAATGATGTTGAAACATGATAGCACACCAACACACTTGGTTGATAATAACGAAATAATAAATTAAAAGAAGGGTGGCGATCAGTAAATCTATTTTACGGTAAATAACCATCAAAATTTAAATAATGAATTTTTAATCCACTATCTGATGTAATATGTTAATCAGGTCGAAACAAAAAAGATGTTATAATTAAAATATTTGATGCATTCCTGCTTCAACGTGCTCAAGCATTTTTCGTGCTTGTGCATTGTAATTGAAATAAAATCTTTGTAGAAAATCCATAAATTTTTGATACGTTCTTAAACAACGCAACAATTTATTATTCTTTTATTGGTCGTTCGTACTCTTTGAATGGCTTAAGTGCACAAAACAAAACAAGACAAATTTCCCTCATACAAGACACATGTCGTCTAATTACACGCGACCATGTTCGCTAATTCCATGAAAGAACAGCAACAAAGTGAGAAAGAGAAGCTCTAAATCAATCAAATTTCCGAACGAACGATTAAGTTTCTCTTTTCAAGTTTACCACCGATGCCATTGTCATGTTTATCAACAGATACAAGTTACAAATTGATACGTCTAGACTAGAAGCGCATCGAAAAACTTACGCAATGTCCGTGATTTGTCGATTCTAATAGATTGTCTTATTCGCGTGCTAGCGGCGCCGAGTACCGTGGGCGAGAAGAACTTGAGGCTATCGTCATCTCGTCTCACACGCTTTCTGGCGCCTGCTTGGACGACCAACTGTTCGGAAAAAAGCCCAGAAATCGCATGTCGGAAGCGCGAAAACGAGAAGAAACGTGACGAGCAATTTAGTAAAAAGCAGGTTTGGGATTTGTTGGGTTAAAAGCAGAAAAGTTGCGAGATAAAGAGAGATAGAATTCCTGCAAGATACAAATAAGGTCGGAAGATTTAAAACATGATAACTTGAAAGAGGGCGGATGTAATGGAGACATTTCTTACACGTACGTTCATTTTTCCTTCACTTTACAAATGCGCACGTTCGTGATTTGTTAAAAATAAATGTGAGCTTCTTTATAAGGAGACCAAAACTCAATGACACTATTATAAAACAACTACAAAAACTAACAGTCAGCAAAGATAAGTATTTAAAAAATTAACTCTACCTTCTCCGTCAGATCAAATTTGATAGATACCTAAAACAAACACCCGCCTTCTTTGTAAACAACGCCTAAGGTTCTTGGGCTTAGCGCCTCACCACCAGGAATCCCATACAAAAAGTACAACGAACCATTGTAAATTATACTGGGATTTCCGGATTAACAATCCACTTTATCTCATATGAAGATAAGAAGAGAACACCTTGTGCTTATTAATTTTGATAGCGTTGTAATTATTATTGGCGTGGTTGTAGATTATATGTATTTCTCACTGTTGATAATTATGGTGGAGGTGCTCGTGAGTTAAGTTTGTTCTTTCTTTAGTGAGTAGCCGCTTTTGACGGGCGGGTTTCATCGACATAAATTATTGACAATAATTGCAATTTGTATTGAGATGGTCAAAAATAGAACCCGCTAGAGTCGGTATTTCAAAGAAAAAAAATTCTTAGAATTAATCATAGCCACAATTAATTAAAGTTAATACGTAAGATAAGTAATTTAATGACATGCTTGTTATTTTTAACTTTTTCACAGAACATCTAAAACAGCCTTTATTTGACAGTTACCACGTATTTGAATTGATTTAAAACTGAAACATAAAAGTCAATCAAAATGACAGTAAAGCTCAATTTACACCGGATTTTGAGCAATGACAGAACAATGCTTGATTTTTTGCTCGTAACTGTATGAATAATACAACGATAAAAATGTCATGAAAATCTCATAAATGAGTATCAGAGTTGCTGACATAATAAATCGAATAGCTCTCAGTTAATGCGCCATAATCTAAGGTATGGTAATCGGCTTAAAGCGATGATTCAAAAATTAAACGCTTGTCGGAATATAAAGAACAAAACAAATATGTTTAATAAAAGCGTATAAATGAAGACAATATTGAATAACAAGACCTAAAACTTGGTTATGTTATATTGAAAAGTGTACATAATTTCTCCGCTCACTTTATCCAAACTTGCCACATTATGAAACCTACTTTATTTAATTATCAACACCGCAAAACGGCGGCGCCATCCGCATTGTAATTTGATCATTTCACGTGGGCAGTTTTTAATGCAACAATAAAATCGAAGCTTAAAGTCGCACAAAAATTTAAATAAAAACACACTACCAACAAATTATGACATTACGTGATGTTCAGTTAACGTTGTAATTATCTTCATACTAACGGTTACCGGCGCCGACCAATAAAAGCAATTTTCCCATGTTAGAATATAGTCAGGATTAAATTCCATTTCGACGTGAGTTTATAACAGAGATTTCATCAAATATTTAGAATATTTAACGATAACACGAGGTGAAAATTCAATAAACTAAATGACGTTATCTCCTCCATGTCTCTTATGTTTCAAAAATACATTGTCATTGCAACAAACTATAAAGACAGTTGGATGATAAAATTTGACGTTGGAATTAATTAATATTCACATTAGAATACTCACCGGTTTTAATGGTACTTTGAATGGGAGAAAACGAGTACCGGGAACACGACATCCCATGGGCAAATACTTCTCCCATCTGTAACAAACTTAAATCATATCATAACTGCTTCACTAATGCCATCCATCTTACAGCAGGGCTTCCTACCATGACATATTAACAATTTTTTTTAAACACCTACAAAATTCATGAAGATCCGACTGCTTAAGATAGCCATAAATAACGAGTGAAATTGTTTAGATTCCGCTGGATCACGAAAAAGTGTGCCGAGCAGCTAAAGAAGCAAAAACGCTAAATTTTACTTTACTTCTTCAAGGTTTCTTCAACTTCTTCGCAATTATCAGTATGATTCTTTACAAAAAACACCTAAACGACATTACTTATTTCAACATGTTGGTAGCACTGTAATTCATCATTGCGTATCAACTAATTTAATCCCTCAAATCAACTATAACAGTCCCTCATTCTCCTTAATCTGTTACATTTCCTCAAAAAAATATGTTTTTTGATACTCCAAAAATAACCATGCGTTTAAGCAGCTTTAAAAATTAAAAATTTGTTGGTAGCCCGGTTTGAGCCAACTATAGGTTGTTTGTTTTCCGATTATATGGCACTTACATAATGACCTAAAGGACAAACTGATAAATCTTTTCTCTATGCTTCCAATTTTACTTAAGCTAATTTCACCATTGACAAATTTCGCATCTTTCTAATTTTGATGACATTTAAAGTAATAAAAAAAAGATATTCTACAACAAACTTTTTTATTTCATGCCCTTTTCAAACAGTTTTCGCCTCGGTTTTAAGGCGTAAACTGAAATCATTTAATTTGGCTTAAGGTAAATAGATTACCTAAGTACATACGTTTAGTGAGGCAAATAAATTTGACATTGGTTTATATTGCGAAAATATTTGGTTTCGCAATGTTAGCGATAAAACCTCAAAAAATGCCATAGTAATGACAAAATTGAAATCCTTTTATTATCCTGAATTCACACACTAAAAAAACCCGGCAATGAAAAAGTCCCTAGATATGACAATGTAACCAATGCGCCATCTACCAGGCGGTAGCTAAACTAATCTAAGCGTGGTAATCTCTTTAAAATTTATTTATTTAAAAAAAATAATAAAGAATAAATTATTCTTGCATATACGCAATTAAGAATCAGTTTCCCTCTACAAACTGCCAAATTTAGCAAAAACCTATACAACTAACTACAACAAAATGTTGATTTTACTAGTGACAGCTGTCACTGATAAGTGATAACTCACCTTTTAGGCATACGTCTCATTTTTATACGAAATTATCACAAAGAATTTATTAATTTTCCACAACACTAAACTAACGTTAGTCTGAATTTAGAACTTACACTTCACAAGTCTCTTTTGCGCACGTATCCTAGGTTATAATCAGCTGATTTTACTACAACAGAAACAGCAATGTTGCCAAATGTACGACACGTGGAAAACAGGATTTTGACTTTGATTACTTATTTATTAATCATGACAGATAAAGAATTTGTGGTGAATGCTTTTTAACTCGGTTTGCAGTCCATGTCTCCGAAATTTTTTGGTTTAAGCTGACTAACGTCTTCAAAAACTTTCTTCTCAAATTCTGTAAGTTCTTTAGGTTTCTTGTACTGTAATATAAAAGTATAATGAAAATGAAGCCTCTAGTAAACTAACTTACTGTTATTATTAAAGTGTTAAACTTGTGTGCAATGCTAACAGACTCTTGAAGAAGACACAACTTCAGTCTTTCCAACTCTGGTACCTTTAAGACTTTATAATACTTCTTGTTTGTAGTTCTGACAACCAGACACTTTTTTTCATTGTCTACAGTAACAGAGTATGTCTCTACAGGATACGGTAGATTTCTTATCCTCCATTCAAGATTGATACGGGTATTTCTTCGCGATACAACAGGCTGTAATTCAAAAAAAAAAAAAAAAAATCAAAATAATCAGTTTTATAAACCCACCTGACTAGCGTCTTCTTTGATCAACAAATTCTGTTCTTTATTATAATTAACTTCAGGATCTCCCAACTCTATGTCCCATTCTCCTTCGCCCCCCATTTCGCTCTTAATTCTCCAAGCCCTTCGAGTTACCACATTTGTGTCCATGTTGTATTCTTCAACCATTTCTTTCCCATTGCCGAAATCGTAATGGACCTTTTTTAGATTGTTTTGTACCATACAAGACTTCTTGGCGTTTTGGAGTTGCGTCCACCAGTCTGACATTTTCGAAATAATTGACCAAACAGTAAAAACAAAGGGTCATGTTTCCATCGCAACATGTCGTTTTGGAGGTTAAGTTTAAAATTGACAACTTAAGTCGCGGGAAATTTAAAATCCAAAATCCCACAGACAGACTTTAAATATTAGTACTTGATAATTAAAACACTTTAAAAAGTGAAAATATATTTTATTAAAAAAAATTAGGTCAAAACGAGAGCTTCTACTTTTAAAAACCTTTTAGAATATTGATGACAAATGTTACAAACTTTCTTTAACTTGCGTCCACTTTTCAAGAAGCACTTACTAAAAAGTTCAGTCATTTAATTACTTAAATTTGGAGTTTTTTTTTAGTTTATATTCGCAAACTAAGTACTCCTGGTAAATAATACTACAGTTTTATCGCTACATGTAACAAGGACAACTAAAATTTAGTTTTTTGACAATATTTATTTTTAAATAATCAAATCTTAGTACAAGTCAAATATAAGTATGTTGTTTGATAAGCTTTGTTAAGAGGTAAGTGGAAAGAATCTGATTAATTAGATATAATATAGTCAGAATGTGCTTATACAAATAGCATTTTATTATTAATGAAACATTAAACAAAAATTGACAGAGTTACAAACTTAACTGATAAAAATAAATTAACGTAGAACTGTAACTATCAAATTCGATAAAATACAAAAAACATAATTATATTGAAAAGCATGGCATAATATTTACAACTACAAGTATAAAACTATATCAGAAACTTTGGATAATAATTATCTGTCGTATCTGCTTAATTTGTAAAAATATAATTATAGCCATCACAGGCTCAAGGAAATTCCAACACGCCAAAGCAATATACCAGATACTGCCGGTCAACACGTATTTTACTTGGCTTCACACACAAATAATTATACCCTAAAACACAGCCCTTTGTATGAAAATAAACCTAATTTATAAATCCTTAAATGTATATTCTGTCACATTATAAAACCTATTGATTAATGTAAATACCTGATTACATTGAGCATACTTTTGCATTATATTTACATCATATAAAGAAAGCTATCACAAACTGAACACATTATCATCTAATCACAATTCTCCACAAAACTGGTGTGCTTACATTTTTAGAAAAATATAGTCATTCCAAAACTCGTTCAAAAATAGATTTATCTTTACTATATTTTTAGATAATCTATTACTCCTTTCGGAGTAAAGAAATCTCCAGGTCACCGTTTCACTGCCAAACACCTTCTATAACTAACAATCTAAAAGCTTATAAATAAAATAACAAAACTGCCGAATTTTCATTTCACTGTTAATTTGGTTTCGTACAAATTACTTCAACAACTGCCAAGTAAAATACTTACTTCTTTCAAATAAAGCACATTGCGATGTTTTTACAATTCATAAAAACTACATGCAGTTAACAATATATAAAGTTTAATTATCAACACTGACCATAAGATAATATAGACCATCGAGTTTTCCATGCAAACAAGAAAAACATGACATACAAGGTGGCATTCCAATCATGTAAAAATAAAAAAGTTAAAACAATTGTGAATTGACCAGACTTTATAACGTCACACTAATTTAGTGGTCCAATTTTTAGACACTTATATTCCATGTGTAAGTATTTTAACAAAATCATAACCAAATAATCTAAACTAATAGGAACTATAATAAAACTACGCTCATAATGTAAACAACGCAATACAAAAAAAAAGGCAACACAAACGAAGTAAAAAAGCGATCGATTATGATCCAAACATAAATAATTTTCATAAAATATACATATACTTTATAAAACTAAAATGCTTTAGAGATTCCAAATTTGAAGATTTTAATGATTAATTCGTATCTTCCAACGGTTGACCTTTTTTTAACCTATCTAAAATTTTATTCACATAATCCGTCGTGTAGCCCGCCACTTTCATTCCTGAAAAAAAAATGTGAATTTAAGTTTGTAATAAAAACTTTCGCTTACTTGTTGAAACTTTGAAGACATTTTCGATGCGCGTGGAAAGTTCCTCTTGGTTCTCTAGAGGTTGATCTTGTAATTTGGCAAGTAGCAACTCCTTCGACTGTGCGAGACCATTGAGTAGATTTTCTGAAACAAAAAATTATAAGTTATAAAATGCACACCACCGGAAGTTCGGATTTACTTACTGTGTTCTGATTCTAATCCACTCAGTTTGATCTTGTTGGCTTCATGTTGCGCCTTCTTCTTCAACCTACACGCTCTAGAAGCTAACTTATTCTTTTCTTTTCTCGACTTTGGCCTCACGTTGAAGGGTAGCTCGCTAACCGGTGTCATGTCATTAATAATCCGTCCTAACTTATCCAGTTCTTTTCCAATGTTATAAAGTTTACGCGCATTAGGCGTTAAATCATTTCCATCCCCTTTACGAGCTTTACCGCTATGTTTTATACCTCTAACAGAACAATCGGGGCTAAAAACTGGATCAGTTATTTCGTTAAGGACGTGTGGATCTTCCATTTTACATTTCATTACCAGCCTTTGGCCTTTAGGCCCTTTCGCTTGAACGTTATATTGCCAGAAATAGCGTTCTTTCTTGCTGTTTGAGGAGTGTTTAGAGACGTGTTCGTCATCATCGGAATCTAAAATGAACAAATGATTATTTTTATTTGTTCTGAAAAAAAAATGGGTGGAAGCCAAGTATGTTTTTTTATTTTAAACAGAATATTTCCGGGTTTATGGAAATACATTTGAATTTCCAAGATTGTGTTTCAGAAATGAATCACCAGTGGCTGGGGTTAGCTAATTTCATATATTACACCCACAAGACAACAAAAGTGGAAGCAGACAAATTTGGGAACGCCAACAAACACAATTACCTATTATTAAAAAGAACACAGACTCCAATAAAGTCAGCTTTGTCATCTCGGACTATAACTGACGAATCTGACCTATTTTCGTTAGCATTCTTTGAAAAATTCTCAATTTCCTAAAGAATCTTGCAAATAAATCAAACAATAGACATTAAAATTAATTTAGACATCAATACATTAAGAAACAAGTGACATTTACATAACACCCTGAACTTTTATCCTGTTCGTCCTTCCAAATAAATTTAATAATTCCACTGATTTCTGTTTCCCCAAACACCGCAAAATATTCTACATTTCATTTTATGCTGATATTGAATAATTGTTAAACTTTAGCGAACTCTGACTCTGCGCTCTACTGATACGAATTTTAATGTTCTCGAACTT